>OZ014523.1:252733452-253975829 GCA_963966055.1 Lathyrus aphaca | reverse complement strand
CAAACATGTTCTGGACCACCACCAGCATTAATAATAACCTCAAGTTGAGGGCCACCTGTACTTCTCGGACCTCCACCACTGTTGATGTTGCCATCTTGATTTCTGTCAATCATCTCTTGGAGACACTCCTGATTCTGATTGATGTCAGTTACTAGAGTCCTGAACTAGTCCATCCGGTTACGCAACTCTGCCAGCTTTGTTTGCATTTTATCCATGATTCTGCCTCTGTTCTATTTATTTGGATACATATGCACTCTTCTCGCAGCAATAATGCTTGAAAGTGGAATACATTAGAAACCTGTGACTGTACCTGCAAAACAAGAAAGAGGGTGATATGTATGCAATGTAAGCCTTTTGTGCTTTCATTATCAGACCTTTTTGCCTAAGTTCTGGTATTTGTCAAAGGAATCCAGATGGCCTTTGAGAAAATTCTTTCAGAATACCCTTGTTATAGCACCCACATTCAGACACCTTTGCACATCCATTTTCAAAGCAACACAGAGCTCAAGAATCTGAAATGACAACTTCATAGAATACACAACTCCCAAAGGCAAGAGTAACATCCTCGTAGGGTTACAAGTCTTACATAGATATAAAGTGCAAGAAAATAAACAAGATTCCTACAATAATCCTGTAGGTAATCTGAAATACATGAAAATAAACTAAAACTCTAAACTGAAAGAAGACTCTGATCCTTCTCCTGCGAAACCTAGCTCCAAGCTCTTTTGACATTAGCCCTGCACCTAAGATTTGCCATCTCCATGAGTGCTTCATTCAACTTTTGGGACGTCTCTTGTTAACTCCTATGGGCCAGCTCCAAATCTTCTTTCTGGGAAGCAATATGCAGCTCGTACATCTCTTCCTTTTCTTGTATTCTTCCTGATCTTGGTTCCCCTGATCCTGCAACCAAGTGATGTATTGTTTGGCTTCTCTAAGAGTCTTTTTAGTCTTCCTGAACTCTTCCTCTCTCTTAATATCCATTAGACCTCTTCTCTGGAAGTAAGCTTCTCTTTCCACAAACTCCTTCTCCTTAGCCTCATGAGCTATCTGTATCTTATGCAACTTCTCTTCCAAAGTTGTTTTAGAATGAGCCATTTGATGGTACAAGCTAGTCATTTTTGAATTTTCAACCTTCAACTCCTGTAACTGAGCCTCCAACTTTTGGTAATCCTCTATGGGAACAGTAATTTGTATAGCAGCAGTTTGAGGTAACACGTCCTTTGGATAGAGTGGAGGCTCCACTGAGAAAGGCGGTAGTGTAATTCCAACACGATTCTTCAACCAAGTGGCAAAGGGATCATACATATTTGGGTCCACTCTCCCAAATTATTTCTTTCCCTTCTGTGTCTTTATAGCCCAAGCTTGATATACTTTGACGTCCATCTCCATATTTCCTTCAATAGGGAGATACAAGGATTCAACAACTTCCTCTTCAGACGGAGAATCTCTCAATGGATACCTAAATTGCCTTATATCCAACACTGGGTTGTAGTTAATCAATCCCTTTCTTCTTATCAATGGGACATTAGGAAATCCATCACACCTGACAATCATCTCCTTTCCCAACACATCTCTATTGCAATCCTAAGTTATATCTTCTGCAGTTAACCCCATCAATCTTCGGGACCATTTCCATTCACCTCTCGATTCTTTAAACGGTCCAGACTTAGGTAATTGTTTGGCAAACCATTTAGCAAATAAGGGTGCGCGACAGTTCACATGCCATCCTCTTCTCTCATTCATGTAGTGGACCACATAATAGAAATCACCCATTAGAGTAGGTGTAGGATTCCCTCCGAAAAAAATGAAAATGGCTTCTAAGCTTACAATCCCTTTGTCACATGGAAATAAACTAATCCCATATATCAACAAAGCCAATAACACATTGAAATCTGCCCACCGACCTTCCTGAGCATAAGCCAAAGCTTCCGGAATGAGCACATCACATGGCAACCTTTTTCCTTTGCTACTGCTCAAACCATACTCTACCCTACCCACTGGCAGATGACACCTCCTATCAATTTCTTCTTCTTGGATCACCCTCCTGGAGTTATAGTAAGGTTGTCTGCCCCTAAGAGGAATTTGTAACATGCTGGAAATTTCTTCCACAGTAGGTGCCAACACATAGTCAGGAAACACGAAGCATCGCAACGGAGCGTCATAGAAATGTAGCAAGGTGTGAAGATTGTCCTTCTAATCTTCTGTAGGCTTGTCCAAATACTGGAGAATCTGCCCAAACCTGGTCTTGAAGTCACCCATAACCTTGTCATTCATCAAATTCTTCAGCTTGTGCATGTTCTTAACCTCTGGCTGTGGAAAGGTGTAATGTGCATTATTCTTCCGGGGAACGGTGATAACTCCTGCCATTTGGATATAAATAGCTAATGGATATCAGAACCGGGTATAAACAGAAATGCAACCTGATAAATGAAAACACAAAAGATGTCAATTATGCTATGGTATGATGCAAATGCAATGCAAGGCACATATGATCAATCTAGAACTGTCTGGAAACTGAATATCAGAGCCAAGTGGTCAGACACCCCAAATCCTCTAGATAACAGCCCATATATAAGAACTCAGATAGTCAGAGATAAATCCACATTAAGGACCAGAACCAGATATCTCAAGAACTCCAGAACAAATTAACTGGATCATAACACATAATACTGCACTGGTAATGAGGGTATGTTGAGGTCAAGGGTTCCTGCAAACCTCTAAACCCCTCCCATCTCACGGGTGTGCTTCGGGTCAAACATCACTGACTCTCAAATCCGAATAGCAATAATACATTCACCATTTCCTAGAAATGGCTAATGACCAAATCTGGGAAAAACAAGCATCCCTTATAAGTCCCCAGCTTCAAGCACTGAAATCGAGAAACAATAGTACATTCAGCCCGTAGGATACAGTATTATCGTCATACGAACAGATGCTTTGACTGGATTCCTATAAGATAACCATGCCATCCTATGCGAGTTTCAATTGGGCCCTCGGTTGCAAATGGGTTTGCCACAGAATATGGTATGCCACTGTCACCACTAGAGAGGGATGTTTCAACAGGTTCTCAATGGTTGATCCCCAAACGCACATAACTATCAAGGTCGTGTAATGAGGTAGAGAAGACCCCTATATCAAGACACTTCGAAGACGGTCACGAATCTGGGTGTGAATGCACTAATACCCCATGACAAGATACCATGGGGCCAAAGTGATTGCCCACGCTAAGTCCTATGGTGAACTCAAGTCAGGTATTTGGCTAACCTCATCTCACAAATCACAGTAACCCCCAAGTCCTGCCAAACAGAAAAACAGTCCAGACAGTCTAGTATAATATATATGATGCATGAAAATAAATACTGAAAACTATAAATAAAACGATAAATAAAAAACTATAAATAAACAACAGTAAAATAAACAAGCAACTACAAACAATCAAACACACAAAGAAACAGAAATACACAAGCACTATGAGAGACTCTCAATGGGAAACCAGAGAGTCTGGATTCGGTCCCCAGCAGAGTATCCAGCTGTCGCTCCCTGGATTTCAATCCTGGTACAAATGCGAAAGTGGCGCAGAAAAGGGTAGAGTCGCCAGCCAGGCTTTTTTATCCCGAAGGAACGAGAATGGTAATGCTGCACAAACCGAAGAGAAGAGGAAAGGACAAGGTCTTGCGAACCAAAGAACTGGGTTCAGGAGCCAGTTACTGTAACACCCCCTTTCTATACCCCCAAATAATCAATTAAATCATTTAGGCACATGTTAAAAATTTCATCAGAGTATAATTGAACATGGTATAAAAGAGGCATGCCACATTATGCTTGAAATTAAAAATATACAACACCTGCTCATTTAAAGATATGCAACGATGGGGTAGTTTTCAACATAGGAAATTTAATCCTTACACCCATATCTCCCAAGATATAATTACATAGCGGAAACTAAATGAACAACATCAAACATATATGTATATCAACAAGTTTGATGCCAACAATAATATTCATGTTTATACAAAACATCCATCCAACAAATACATATACACAATGCATCACAAAAATGGCACTAAGCCAATCTAACTACCCGGTGCTACATATCAGAGTCGACCGACCAAAAGATGAAGACGAGCTTCACAAAAATATGCCATCAAGCAACCTACTCTGCAATGCCTCAAAGAGCATCATAAAACAGTAGAAGGGTGAGAAACATTATCATAATAACATTGCATATAATTATATATCTCAATATATAACATACACATAAAAGATATTCTCACCATAATTCATACCTCATCACCTATACACATCGCAATGTGCACATACACAAATCAAGCATGTTCATCATACACCAATTCACTAATCCATATAAACTTACATTATTTATGTTTGTTCATTAATTCTATTCATTCCGCATAAACACACGTCTAGCTATGTTTATCCACACATACATTACAAATGTATAAATCACATACATATACATATATCAAACATGCATATATACCTACAAGTATGTTTCATCACACATACTATCATCTCCATAATACTCCAAATAAACATATGCACATTCATGTTTATTTTTGCATATCATAATTAAAATGATAAAATGCAACTCATAGAGACCAACACACGACTCTATGCAGATGCAAATGCGGTACCGACTCAACATTTCAGCAGGTTCACTCAAGAACCAAATGGATTCATCGCTTGTTACCTAAAGTAACTCCCCGTCGGGCCCACGATGTTCCCCATTGCTCACACCCCACATGGGCACACAATGTTTATGGATTGCTCACACCCCACATGGGCACATAATCTGATTGCTCACACCCCACACGGGCACATAATCAATGAGAATAAATCACCCATCGCTCACACCCCACACGGGCACATGATGTTTCTGGATTGCTCATACCCCACACGGGCACACAATCCGATCGCTCACACCCCACATGGGCATACAATCTTGTTGTAGTCATCGCTCACACTTCACATGAGCACACGATGCTACAACAGATTCACAAAGAATCCCACAACACAAGAATGCATACATTATGCTTACATGCAAAATGACACACAACATTCTCGAAAATGCATACATATTCACAATATAGTTATGCATTTCATCTCATACAATTAGCATACATTCGCATTTAATTCAAGCAATGTATCTACTTGCCAAACAGCCACAACACAACAATCAAACCCACAATTCCATAATTAACATAATTACGTTTTATCGGAAAAGTCGGCTAAAATTCGGCTAAAAATTACTTTTCTTAGCATCATTAGTTTCTACACATTTCTAGCTTCGAATCAATATAAAGATCACTAAAAACGGATACCCGAAACTAAAGCTACGGATTAAACCACATAACCCCTCAAGAACCTACAGGCTCGCTGAGCGCCCTCTCACTCGCTGAGCGAGAATCGCCCTGGAACTTTCACTAAGCGAGGGATAGCTCGCTGAGCGACCACTGTGATTTCAGGAAAAAACCAATTGCGAACAGGCAACCTTAAACACTCCAAATATCCAAAATACTTCCATAAACATGATCAACAACATATTCTAGCTATCATACTTCGGCTATAACGATTTCCAACCGATTAATCCATAAATCTCTCACATTTTCTCTCAAACCCTAACTATTCATATTCTCTAACTTCTACCAAATCAAAAACCCACAAAATCTAACACATACATAATCATATACAAGATTAAGACAACAATGTTTATCACCCTTACCCGATTATTTCGTCTACGCAGAGCAATCTTGATCAAAACCTAGCTTTTTCCAAGTTTTCCTCTTTTCTCTTCTTTTTCTCTTCTCTCCTTTTCTTTTTTCTCTTTTTCTTTCTCTTCTTCACTAACTTTCTATTTCACTCTCTCTCACTCTCTTATATTCTTTTCTCTCTATTTCTACACTTAACTCTATTCTTTCTATTTCTTTCCAACCAAATATCATTTTCTCACAAAAATACCAATTCTACTAATTTCTAACTTATCATTAATTAACAAATACCTCAAATACCCTCCAAACCAATTTTACCCGAAAATTCACAAAACGGTAAAATCTCACAACATAACATATCATCACATTAATTCCTCAACATAAAATATCATCATGATAATTTCACAAATAAAACAATTATCATACATATGAAATAAAAGACTCCACAAAAATTGGGAAAATCGAATCGGGGCGTTACAACTCTCCCCCACTTTAGAAATTTTCGTCCTAAAAAATATTACCTGATCCAAACAACTCCGGATACGACTTGCGCATCCCACTCTCCAATTACCAAGTCATATTGCCTTCCGCAGTGCCTCCCCACGCCACTTTCACAAGCGGAATATCCTTGCCTCTTAGCTTCTTAATTTCACAATCCAAAATCCTAACCGGTAAAGCTTCCACCGTAAGGTTATCTCTTACTTCAACCTCATCAATAGGAATAACATGTGACGGATCCGGAACATACTTCCGAAGTTGTGAAACATGGAACACATCATGCAAATTCGAAAGATTTGGAGACAACGCCACACAGTAAGCCACAACACCCACTCGTCCAGTAATCTGATACGGCCCAATAAAACGAGAAGTCAACTTCTTCGACTTCAAAGCACAACCCACACCCGTAAACGGTGTAACTCTCAATAACACATGGTCGCCTTCCTGAAACTCAAGATCCTTCCTTCTCTTGTCATGATAACTCTTTTGTCTACTCTGAGAAACTCTCATCTTCTCTCGCATAAACTTTACTTTTTCCGTCGTTTGTTGTACCATCTCCGATCCAACTACCGTTCTTTCCCCAGTTTCATGCCAACACAAAGGTGTTCGACATCTCCGACCATACAAAGCCTCAAATGGTGCCATACCAATACTCGAATGAAAACTGTTATTATAGGTGAACTCAATCAACGCGAAATAACTATCCTAAACACCACCTTGTTCTAGCACACAAGCACGCAACAAATCCTCTAACGATTGAATTGTCCTCTCGGTTTAACCGTTCGTTTGCGAATGGTAAGCCAAACTCAACCTTAGCTTAGAACCCAAAGCCTTTTGCAAACTTTCCCAAAACCTCGATGTAAATCTAGGATCTCTATCCGATACAATACTCTTAGGAACTCCATCCAACTTCAAAACCACAGAAACATAAATCTCGGCTAGCTTCTCCAAAGAATAACTAATATCAATCGGAATAAAGTGAGCAGATTTAGTGAGTCTATCGACAATTACCCAAATAGCATTATGACCTCTTTGTGTATTCGGCAATCCCGTAACAAAATCCATCTAAGATTCTGATGTTCCACCTTAGACTTCTGACAAGTCAAACACGCATAAACAAAATGAGCTACATCTCTCTTCAATCCGGACCACCAAAAGATCTTTTTCAAATCTTGATACATCTTATTCGCTCCCGGATGAATACATAAATTACTTCGGTGTGCTTCCTCCAATATCATCTTTTTCAACTCCACATCATCGGGAATACAAATACGACCACGGAATCTCAAAACTCCAAAACTATCAACCTTGAAATCCTCATTCTCATTCATCATCAAATCGACAAATTTCAAATCCAACTTTTTCTTTTCACAAACGGTTGCAAGAAAATCATTCGTAACACGTAGCATACCAAGTCTCACGCTTCTCGTTGTCATCTTGCAAACCAAACTCGAGTCTCTAAAATTCTCCAAAAGTTCCCATTCTCTTATCATCAATGCAAACATATGTAATAGCTTATGACTCAAGGCATTGGCCACCACATTCGCCTTACCCGGATGGTAATTCAAATCAAAATCATAATCCTTCAAAAGTTCTAACCATCTCCTTTGTCTCATGTTCAATTCCTTTTGATCGAATAAATACTTCAAACTTTTGTGATCACTAAAAACTTCAAATCTTGCACCATAAAGATAATGCCTCCAAATTTTAGAGCAAAAACCACGAACGCTAATTCCAAATCATGCGTAGGATAATTCTTTTCATGAACCCTCAATTTTCTTGAAGCATATGCCACAACCGTTCCATCTTGCATCAAAACACCACCTAACCCAAACAATGAAGCATCACAAAACACCACAAATGGTTCCGTTGGATTCGGAAAAATCAAGATCGGAGCCGTTGTTAACCTTCTCTTAAGTTCCATAAAACTCTCTTCACAATGAATATCCCAAATGAAAGATTTTCCTTTACAAGTCAACTGCGTTAACAGAAGTGCCAACTTTGAAAATCCTTCAATAAACCTCTGATAATAACCTACTGTCACTCCCGAAGATTTGTATCCCGGTGCAGACGGGAACTGTCGGCGAAAAGAGAAATGAAATAAACTGAATAGAGTCGCCAACTAGGCATTTTTATCCCAAAGGAAAGGTAATGCTACATAAACCTAGAAAGAGATGGATAAGACGGTTGCGAACAAGAGAAACTGAGAAAGGGGGTTGGTTACAACCTGGGAAGGTATTAGCACCCAGATTGTTCGCCGTACTCGACGGGATCCACGCTTGAAAGATTGTGTTTAAAAGGGGTAGGTGTATGTGTTATCTGCGTGCAAAAGCCAAGAATAAATGTACAGGTGTCAGTGCAAAAAGGGTGAATTGCTCAGGAATTGAGGCTTTGGAAAAAGAATGTTGAAAGAGGGAGGGACACATAGACTTTTGTTCGATAATCGTTAAGTTATGCCTACGTATTCTCTCGTGCAATGAGGAAGTCAGAACACCGTAGTTCGACTCAAAGATACTGGAAATGAATTGACTGTGAACTGCTTGCTTGTCTATGCTCAAGTGTATGACTCGTCTGGCTCGAGTTCTAACTGTCTTGCATTAGACGGAAGAAGCAAGTTCTCTTTTATAGAATGAGTGTGATGAGAAAAGAATCCCAAAGGAGCTCGATTATTGTTTGTTTTTGTATTTTCAGTTTTGTTATTGTTTTTGGTGTTTTGCATAAGTTAATGAGCTTGAGCCTAAATCAAGGGCTTGTAAACTCATTATATCCTCCCTGATCAGGGATAATGAGCCTACTTAAGTATGAGATAAGCACCTCAACTTAATTACCATGATAATGTAGGATTATGATTATTAACCTACTTGTGATTATTTAAATGTTTTTGGGTTTTTGCTTAGTGTTAAGTAATGAGTTTAATCTCTAATCACAAATTAGTGGACTCATTACACCATCCTAATAGAAGGATAATAGATGAGAACACTTAAGCTGAGGAAGATACCTCAACTTAATCCATGGGTAGGGATTAAATTCATTATATAAAAAACCTTTATTAAATGAATTTTAATTAAAGGGATGAGATTAAGAAGTGGATTTTAATTTTGTAAGACAACTTGAGGGGGACTTGTCCATTAAACACTAGGGTTAGTCCCTCTTAACCATAAGGAAGAGATAGAACCCTAATGTAAGGCCCAAGTTACAAGATAAAGTCTTAGTGATTATTAATGTGATTTGATTAAGAGGTGTAAACAAATTAAAGGTTTAACACTTAGGATTAAAGTTATACACTCCATCCTAAGAGAAGGATGCAAGCATAACCCTAATTCCAAAGTCCTAAAGCTTTAAGAGTTTAGTCTCTGATTATTGAGATGAGAAGAGAGACTCAAGGAGACTCAAAGGTAAAATACTAAGGGGGACTATACACAACCCTAAAAGTTATCATGCTTGGATATCCTATGGTTTGTTAGGCTTAAGAGGAAAGATCTTCAAGGCCACCAATGGAAGAAGCAGATGAAAAGAGAAGGAGAAAGAATAAAAAGTTACTTTTAGGCATAAGTGAACAAGTTAACCTCAAAGACATGTAAGAATTCATATGAATGAGATAAGAAGAAGTGGGAAGTGAAGGAAAATCCACTTCCCAAATAACTTACCAAAGGTACCTGAAATGTTAGTATGAATGCATAATACATAAATCATAAAGAAGTGAATTGAAATGAGATGTGAAGACCAAATTCAGAAGTTATTATGTAATGCAAATGGCATATGAGATGATGCAAATCCATACAAGATGCATATGAATGTTCATATAAAGATGAGATGTCATGAAAGCATGTTTGGAAGTTTGAAAATACATGGATGTTTATGAAATGAAATGAATGAAAGACATGGTAAATGAATGAAGAAATGATCAAGAAATGTTCAAGCATGTCCTAAGATGTCTGAGATGTCATAAAAATGCTTGGAGTGTCATGGCAAGTTCACATGATGATGAATATGCAAGGTGAATGCAAATGAACATGAGAAATTAGGGTTTTATGAATGTATGAGATGCAAATGACCAAAACAGAATCAATCAACATGATAAAAAATTGAAATCAAGCTCAATCAAACCCTAATCCCATATAAGATCACACCACAAAGGAGAAGGTCAGAAGTTAACCCTATTGAAAGTTATGGATTTTCTAAGTTTGCTAGGGTTTTTGGGTGATTCTTAAAGGAAAATGCAAATCAAATTGAAAATTCAAGATAAATTCATGAGGAAAATAACCTAGAAACTACATGCAATATATGAAACAATTCAAAAATAATCAAGTTCAAACTCTACATAGTTAGGAAGAAATGAATTTTTCAAATTAGGGTTAGAAAATGTTATTTTAAAGAACCCTAATTCAAAAAAAATTGTGAAATTATGATCAAACCTAAAATGAAATTTGTATGAAGAGTTTGAAAATGTTTCTAAATGTATTGGAATGGTTCATGATTTTTTTGGGGATTTTTTGGAAACCTAAATGTATTTTTAATTAATTAAAATCCATTAATTAATTAAAAATAACATTTAAATATTTTAAAAATACTTTTTTAATGCAAAAAATAAAATAAAAATCATTTTTGGGTTGAGAAAAATATTTGGATCAGAAATGCAAAAGATAATATTTTTGTGAAGTTTTTAACTATTTTAAATAAATTATGCAAAAGAAATAAAGAAAAATAAAATAAAATGCAATTAAAATGGAAGTCAGCGCATCCAGTGTTCCAGATTTAAATAAAAAGGGAGGGAATTAATTGGCACGTAGATGGAGGGTAAGGATTCACTCAGATTAAAATTATCCTAATTAACTAATTAAAATTAATTAAATGAGGATTAGGGCTTAATGGAGGGATCTGGGCCACACACACACGAGGGTAAAACATGATCAAATGGTCCACATTTAAACTGAGCCTAGCCCTAATTAAAAACCCTAATGATTCTCAGGTGACCGGAGCTTGCTCCGGTCATCTTCTCGGCAAGACACTCAACCTAACTTCTTCCCTAGGCTAAATCAAACCCTTTAAAGCTCCAGAAATGATCCTCTAACATCCCTAAGCATGAATCCAACATCAAATAACATTTATCACTCAAGAACAACATGATTCGAAGCAAAACAGAAAAATATTCAAAACTTTCAGAAGTTCAATACATGCTTGATTCTTAACCATTTTCAAAAGTAAACATATCAGGAAGATCAGTGCATCATGTAGAAGCATTTAAGAACTTAAAATAAGAGTTCTGGAAAAATTGTTCTTCATGGTTACCTGAGATAAAGCTTTCTCAATCTGGGCTTTTGGACCTATTTCTTTGTTCAAACCAACCCTAATGAGCTCCCTGATGATGTTGCAATGCTTGGAACAAGTTTGTATGGCCTGGTTTTGGAGATTCAACTTTGCTTCCCCATAAATCGTATTTTGGTTAGGCTATGTTTTAGGGCTTTTCAGAGGGTGGTTTGTGCTCTATAAGTGATTTGAAGATGATTGGTGAAGTTTGTTTTGAAGTTTGAAGGTTGTGTTATGCAATTCGAAGAGATGAAGTTTTTGGTGGATTTTGTGAATTCTGACTTGTGGTGTGTTTCAGGCTCCAAGAACATATGAAACGAGGTCCATGAGGCATGTATGTGAAGTCTTGATTGGTCAGAAGAGTTGTTGTAGCTCAGCTTGATTGGTATGGGAAAGTTGCAAAAAGTCCAAAGTTCTTGTACCTTAGGCATGGGCCATGGAAGAGCTGGCTCAATGGGGTGTCTGGTCTCAACAAGATTCATGGAGAGCCATAGAATTGGTTTGATGCAGCTGGCACAAGTGGATGGAAAGATCCAAGGCATTTTTCAAAGTTTATGAGTTTTGGCCCTTTTGAGATTTCTTGAGGATCAAGTCATGAAAACAATGCAATCTTGGGCCAATTATGTTCTTTGGAAGTTTCCTTGACATGTTATGATGCATAGAAGTTGATTAGAGGTCATAAAAAGGCTTGGCAAGTGAAATTGCAAAATTCCCTCTTTGGCATGAACTTGAAAATTATAGGATTTTTGCCAACTTTGAAAGGCCATATCTTGAGTTCTAGGATTAATCAAGACATGTTCTAGTACTTTTTGAAAAGGGAAAGACCTAATTTACAACTTTCATTTCCAAGAATTTTTCATTTGAAGCATTTTTGGTCATGAAAGAGGAGGTTGAAAATCTTTTCCAAAATGGAAAGTTTCCATTACAAGTCATTTCCAAAAATGGTAAGTTTGAAATTGGCTCAAAATTCTTCAAATTTATGAACTTCCAAACATTTATAAGATCAAATAAAGATCATAGAGACTCAAAATGATGATGATGACCCTTTGGTACCATTGTTGGGGGCCTAAGATGCCCTGATTTTGACTTTACTTGCTCAAGAAGTTACCCAATGATCAGATGACTTCCACAATGAATTTCTTCATCAAACTTGGTACACATTATCCTTATAACATATTAAGAACATTCAAAACAAGAATGATAAAAAATTGGAGTTAAGGCCTATGAAACCAAAACCCTAATTTTGGTCATCTGTGCAGGAAAACCCTAGCTCTGCTTCCATGCCTTTGCCAGTCTTTGTGATTTCTTGATTTTCATGAACTTTGGGGAGCATATTATGATTGTAGAACACACATGGACCTCCTTTGGAAAGCTTCGATACCATTGGGATGGCTCAGACTGATTCTTGGATTGCTCAGATCACAAACCCTAGATGCAGATGAAAATGGAACTATACAGTGAAACAAAAAATGCAATATGAGATGTAATGCTTATGCTAATGCAAAAATGAAAGATCATAAGCCATGGTGTGAGAAAAAGTGAGGGAAAATTTGGGGTGGTTACAGATGCCCCTATTCAAGCATGAGTTAGCTGTGCAGGGTGTAAGCGCCTGACTTAACAGACAAACAAGATAACTTGTGGTTGAATACCAAAGACAGTCAGAAATTTGCACTCGCTGGGGAGAAGAAGAAAAGGGATATAAATTGTAAAAGATAGTATAGTATGATTATCAAATGAAAGCGATGGAGGACAACCATCAGGAAGAGGACGACTGATGGGGATAAACGGTAAGTTAAGCAGTGACGGGGACGGCCGACAAGCTGGGGAAATAAAGAGACCACGACGGGAACGACCATCGGGTAAGGAAATGAAATTCTCTGGGGATTGATAAAAGTAAAGTAAACAACAATGGGGCGGCCATCGGAGGAAAGAATAAATAAAATAATGATGAGGGATGGTCATCAAAGTTGAAGGACGATCACCTAGCAGGGGACGACTGCTGAAAATATCACGACATAGGACGAATGTCAGATAGAAAGGATCAATGATGGGGACGACCATCGGGTAAGCATGATGAATGACGATCATCAAGAGGTGAAGGAAGATCACCTAGCAGTGTACGACTGCTCTTGGGGATTATCACGACATAAGACGAATACCGAATAACAAGATCAACGATGGGGACGACCATCAGATAAATGATGAGGGACGGTCATCAAAAGGTGAAGGATCACCTAGAAGGGGACGACTGCTAAAATGGTATCACGACATAGGACGAATGCCGGATAGAAGGTTCCAACAATGGAGAATGGATAAGGGACGGTCATCCAAAGGTGAAGGACTATCACCTGGTAGGGGACGGCTGCCGAAAGTATCACGACATAGGACGAATGTCGGATAGAAGAAAGTTGTTTTGTTGACGACTTACTGGGGAATGGTAAACACGGACGAGTGATTACGCCTTCAAAAATAAAAGATAGTGTTTGACAGTGTGTATAGACTAAATATGCGGACGAGCATCCTTAGGACCACAATACGGACGAGTATCGAACAAACGCTGATACGTGTTTAAGGGTGATGATACGGACGAGTGTTGAATCTGCTGAGGAGTGATATATACCAGATACAGACGAGTATCAAAGACTTCTGTATAAGTATGTGTAAGTATTGATCTGTTGGTGAAGTATATGCCAGACACGGACGAGTGTCGAAAGATTGGGCAAGGGACACGGACGAGTGTTTGACTTGCTGGGGAAGTATGACACGGACAAGTGTCAAAAAATAATATATACAAGTTATGAACAAATATCTGTTCTTGAGAGTGCAGAAGGTATTCTGGCAACCTTCGGGGGATATGATGACACAAACGAGTGTCGAGAAGAGCATGTTGTGAACAAGTATTTGTATTTTTGAGAGTGCAAAGGGGATGCTTTGGGTTTTATCCGCAGGGGATATGAGTTTTGTATGTTGCCGATGAAATATTGATTGGTATTTTTACGTGACTGGCTCGAACATGGCTTGTGATCATGCTAATGTTTGATTTTTTGCCGTAATGCTCCGTATTAGATGGAATGCTACGCTTATCTCAGTGAATATGATGTGAATGTTATGATTTATGTAAAATGAGAAACTGGTCCGAGACTCGGATCCTACGGGGATAAAGATCTCTGGCTGATCTGCTTGGAGGGATAACCTAGCTGGGGAAAGAGATCATTGATAGATCTGTCCGGAGGGAGAACTCTGCCTTGGGGAAATAGATCATTGATATATTTGTCTGGAGGGAGAACTCAATGGGGATGAGGAAGTTTTAGCAACTTTGCTGGGAATGCATTTCGGGTATTGCTCTACTGGGGAGGCAACTCTGTGGGGAATCAATTCCACCAACTCTGCTGAGGATGAGAGAAATCAGGTATCTCTGGTGGGGGGAAAGAAGGTTCCTTGACCACTTTGATGTGGAAGAGTTGTCAAGCCTTGCTCGGGAGATCCTTCTCGGGGAGGAGATAACTTCTGGGAAGTAGTGTGATGGGAATTCAATGCTTGATATGCCCCATGTTGATAAAGATTGTCTGTATTGAGTACCTGCAACCTGTTAAGACAAAGGAAAATGCATAAGTGTCTTGAGGTATCCTTAACCGGATTTCATCATAGGAGTTAGATTTACCTGAAAGTAATATATTTCCTGCAAGCATTTGTTAAAAATGGCTCATATGTTTTACGCAATTGTTGTATTACGAAAATTGGACATTTTGCAAATGAAACAAAAATGTACAAAGCAAAGTGTGACTGAAAACTATGATTTTATTAATTTGTGTGCCCTGAATTGGCAAGTACAATCAAAAGAAGCGAATCCCCTGAAAGGAGGAGATTGTTGTAAATTGAGAAAATAAAGTGTTGGCAATGTTGAAGATGACGCTCTAGTGAGCTTCCTTTGTTATAACCTGTATGACCCTGACGTTCTTCTTATCTCGCTTTCTGAAGAAGGTTGATTCTGACTGACGCTTTGTCCTCTCGGAGCTTGCTACGTTGTGAGTGATACAAACAAATTTAGAATACAATTGTTCGCTTATTCCCTAATTTTGCGTGGATCGCCCTTTCGGGTTTTCAATCCACCGGGATACCCATTTTTGCCTAAGCTGTCCAATGCGGCTTTTCAACTCAGCTGATGTACACATTTTTTTTTTATTTTTCCCTTATTTTTGCCCGAGTCTTTTATTCTGTTTTCAACTCGTCGGGATCCCCTATTTTTTCCTGGACTTACATTCTGTTTTTATGTCCAGCGGGTCTTTTTATGCGAAGTATTTTTTAACTGCATTCAAATTCATAGGAGACGGGAAGTCTTCACCATCCGTGGTTGCGAGCATCAGTGCTCCACCTGAGAAGACTTTAGTTATCACATAGGGACCTTCATAGTTTGGTGTCCACTTTCCCCTGTGGTCTGTATAAGGAGGAAGGATTCTCTTCGGAACAAGCTCTCCCACTTGGTATTCCTGAGGTCTGACTTTCTAATCGAAGGCTCTCTTCATTCGCTTCTGATATAACTGCCCATGACAGATGGCTGATAATCTTTTCTCTTCAATCAGATTCAGCTGATTGTATCGAGAACGGACCCATTTTGCTTCATCCAGTTTCACGTCCATCATTACTCATAAGGAGGGTAGCTCAACTTCAACAGGTAGGATAGCTTCCATACCATACACAAGCTGATAAGGCGTTTCCCCAGTAGATGTTCTGATTGAGGTTCGATACCCATGCAAAGAAAATGGTAGCATCTCATGCCAGTCTTTGTAGGTGACTACCATCTTCTGCACAATCTTCTTGATATTCTTGTTAGCGGCCACAACAGCACCGTTAATCTTTAGCCTGTAAGGAGAAGAGTTGTGATGTTGGATTTTGAAGTCCTGGCAAAGTTCTGCCATCATTTTGTTATTTAAATTGGAACCATTTTCAGTAATGATTCGCTCGGGAACTCCATATCGATAGATGATGTCTCTTTTCAGAAATCTAGCTACCACTTGTCTGGTGACGTTTGCGTACGAAGCTGCTTCAACCCATTTGGTGAAGTAATCAATGTTTACAAGGATGAATCGGTGACCATTTGAAGCAGTTGGTTCAATCTTTCCAATCATGTCAATGCCCTACATGGCAAAGGGCCAGGGTGAAGACATCACGTTCAAAGGAGTTTGAGGCATATGCACTTTATCCGCGTAGATCTGGCACTTGTGGCATTTTCTGGCATAGGAACAACAGTCTGCATCCATTGTGATCCAGTAGTAACTTGATCTTAATAAATTCATTTCCATTGCATGTCCTCCGGCATGGGTGCCGAAAGAACCTTTGTGTACTTCGTGTATCAGTAGGTCCGCTTCCTTCTTGTCAACACATCTGAGCAGGACCATGTCGAAGTTTCGCTTGTACAAAGAACCATCAACATTGAGGAAGAAACTGCCGACCAGCCTTCTTAATGTCTTCTTATCATTTGATGATGCCCCAGATGGGTATGTTTGATTCTTCAAGAAGCATTTGATGTCATGGTACCAAGGTTTGTCGTCGCTAGCAGTGTCCACAGAGAATACATATGTCGGTCTGTCCAGTGTGGATACCAAAATCTGAGGCACATAATTGGCAGCTTGTACTTTGATCATGGAGGAAATGGTAGTTAAAGCGTCTGCAAACTGATTCTCATCTCGAGGGATGTATTCAAGTTTGACTGTTATGAAGAAGATCAACAATCTCCTCGTATAGTCACAATAGGGAAACAAATGCTCCTGATGAGTGTACCATTTTTCGTTGGTCTGATTGATTACCAAAGTTGAATCTCCGAATACATTCAAGGTTTTGACCCTGAGGTCAATGGCTTCCTCAAGACCTATGATACAAGTTTCGTATTCTGCTTCGTTGTTAGTGCAGGCAAAGGTGAGTTTTGCCGAAAAAAGCATGTGAACTCCTTTAGGTGTAATAAGCACTTCACTAACTCCACGGCCCTTCATATTGACAGCCCCGTCAAACATTGTCGCTCCCGAAGATTTTCATCTTGGTACAAGCTCGAAAGATCGACGAAAAGAGAAATGAAGGTGAAGATGAATAGAGTCGCCAGCTAGGCACTTTTATCCCGAAGGAAAGGTAATGCTGTATAAACCTAGAAAAGGATGGATAAGACGGTTGCGAACCAGAGAAACTGAGAAAGGGGGTTGGTTACAACCTGGGAAGCTATTAGCACCCAGATTGTCCGTCGTACTCGACGGGATCCACGCTTACAAGATTGTGTTTAAAAGGGGTAGTGTATGTGTTATCTGTGTGCAAAAGCTAAAGAATGAATGTACAGGTGTCAGTGCAAAAGGTGAATTGCTCAAGAACTGAGGCTTAGGAAGAGAATGCTGAAAGAGGGGGAAAACAAAGAGACTCTTCTTCGATAACAATTAAGTTATGCCTACGTATCCTCTCGTGCAATGAGGAAGTTAGAACACCGTAGTTCGACTCAAAGAGACTGAAAGATAAAATTGACTGTGAACTGCTTGCTTATCTATGCTCAAGTGTATGACTTGTCTGGCTCGAGTGCTAACTATCTTGCATTAGACGGAAGAAGCAAGTTCTCGTTTGTGAATGAGAAAAGAATCCCGAAGGAGACGAATATTGTTTGTTTTTTGTGTTTTCAGTTTTGTTATTGTTTTTGGTGTTTTTGCATAAGTTAATGAGTTTAAGCCTAAATAAAGGGCTTGTAAGCTCATTATATCCTCCCTGATTATGGATAATGAGCCCACTTAAGTATGAAATAAGCATCTCAACTTAATTGTCATGATGATGTAGGATTAAGATCATTAACCTACTTGTGATTATTTAGATGTTTTTGGGTTTTTGTTTAGTGTTAAGTAATGAGTTTAATCTCTAATCACAGATTAGTGAACTCATTAAACCATCCTAATAGAAGGATAATAGATGAGAACATTTAAGATGAGGAAGACTCCTCAACTTAATCCATGGTTAGTGATTAAATTCATTAGATAACAAGCCTTTATTAAGTGGATTTTAATTAAAGGAATGAGATTATGAAATGGATTTTATGGTTTGTAAGACAACTTGAGAGGGACTTTTCCATTAAACACTAGGGTTAGTCCTTCTTAACCATAAGGAAGAATTAGAACCCTAATGTAAGGCCCAAGTTACAAGATAAAGTCTTAGTGATTATTAATGTGATTTGATTAAGAGGTTTAAACAAATTAAAGGTTTAACACTTAGGATTTAAGTTATACACTCCATCCTAAGAGAAGGATGCAAGCATAACCCTAATTCCAAAGTCCTAAAACTTTAAGAGTTTAGTCTCTGATTATTGAGATGAGAAGAGAGACTCAAGGAGACTCAAAGGTAAAAAGCTAAGGGGGACTAATCACAACCCTAATTATTATCATGCTTGGATATCCTATGGTTTGTAAGGTTTGAGAAAGATCTTCAAGGAAGCCACCAATGGAAGAAGTAGATGAGAGGAGGAGGAAGCAGAAGAATAAGTTACTTACTTCACTGAAGAAGATAAGTGAATTAAATAAAGAAAGTGAAGAGATGGAACATAAGTGAATTAGACTCACTTAAAAGACATACAAAATGCATATGAAAGAGATAAGAAGAAGTGAGAGGTGAAGGCAAATCCACCTCCCAAAATAACTTACCAAACCTGAAAGTGTTAGCATGAATGCATAAGATACAAAGCATAAAGAAATGAAGTGAAATGAGATGAAATGACCAAAGTTAGAAGTGTTTATGCAATGTAAATGTCATGTAAGATGATGCAAAGGCATACAAAATGCATATGTATGATCATACAAAGATGAGATGCAAAGGAGGCATGCTTTGAAGTTTGAAAACACATGAAAGTTTATGAAATGAAATGAATGCTAATCATGGAAAATGTATGAAGAAATGATCCAACAATGTTCTAATATGTCCTAAGATGTATAAGATGACATATGAATGCAAGAAATGTCATGACAAGTTCATGTAATGATGCATATGCAAGGTGAATGCAAATGAACATGAGAAATTAGGGTTTTAAGGACATGTGAGGTGCAAATGAATAAAACAGAAGCATATGACATGATAAAAAATTGCAATCAAGCTCAAACAAACCCTAATCCCATATTAGGTCACACCCCAAAGGAGAAGGTCAGAAGCCTAACCTATCAAAAGTTATGATTTTCCTAAGTTTTCTAGGGTTTTTGGGTGGTTCAAAGGGAAAAATGCAAATCAATTTGAATATGCTAGATAAATACATGAGAAAAATGACCTATAAACTACATGCAATATGTAACACAATTCAAAAAGAATCATCTTCAAACTCTTCTTTGTTAGGCAAAAATGATTTTTCAAAGTTAGGGTTCAAAAATATGATTTTTATGACCCTTAATTCAAAGAAAATTGGCAAACTATGATTAAACCTAAAATGAAATTTATGTGAAGAGTTTGAAAATGTTTCTAAATGCATTGGGATGATTCATGATTTTTTTGTTGATTTTTAGAAACCTAAATGTATTTTTAATTAATTAAAATACTTTAATTAATTAAAAATAACATTTAAATATTTTAAAAATACTTTTTTAATACAAAAAATAAAATAAAATTTATTTTTGGAATGAGAAAAATATTTAATGTCAGAATGCAAAAGAAAATAATTTTTGGATGCTTTTTGCTAATTTAAATAAATTATGCAAGAAAATGCAAAAAAAATGAAATAAAAATGATTTAAATGAGAAGTATGCTGATCCTAAGGCCCAAATTCAAACTGGAAAAGGAGGGAGTTGACTGCGCGTGAAATCCTAAGGCTGACATTCAAACTGACTAAATAAATTGATTAAATTAATTAATTAAAATTAGGGTTTAAGTGAAATGATCCTGGCCACTAAAACACGCGCTAACCTAAATCTAAGGGTTGAGATTCAAACTGTGGAGATTAGCCCTAATCCTAACCCTAATTACTTTCAGGTGACCGGAGCAAGCTCCGGTCATCTTCTCTGGCGAGCTGTTCATGCTATCTCCTTCCCTAGGCTCCCCCAAACCCCCAAACTCTCCAGAATAAATCCCCTAATCATTCTAAACAAGAATCAGGCCACAAACAACATTTATTTTACATCAAACGCATGAATCGAAGAAAAACATTTTCAGATCAAAAAGTTTTAGAACATCAATACATCCTGGTTTCTCAACCATTTTCGAAAATAAACATATCAGGATGATCAGCTAAACATGTAGAATCATATTTTAACTTAAATAACAAGTTCTGGAAAAAAAGTTCATCATAGCTACCTAAGTTGAAGCTTTGTGTTCTTGAGCTTTCTGACCTTTCCCTTGGTTCAAATCCACTCCAATGAACTTCCTGATGATGAGAAGCTTAGAGCAAGCTTGTGATGGCTATTTTGAAGTGTTTGGTTCTGAATATGCAGAAATCATATTTCTGATTGGGGGTGTTTTAGGCTATGGTGATGGGTGGGAAATGATCCTTAGGTCATGTGGAGATGATTGGTGAAAAAAGATTGAAGTTTCAGTGGTTGTGTGATGAGTTTCGAAGAGAGGAAGTTTTTGAGGGATTTTCTGAAATCTGAGTGTTGTGATGATTCAGGCTCTTGTGTGTTATGAAATGGCTTGCATAATGTTTGTTTAAGCCAATTGGATTGCTCAGATAGTTGTTGTGGCACATGCTGATTGGTATGGGGTGTTTTTGCAAAAAAGTCAAGATTTGTGTACTTGAGGTATGGGCCATGGAAGGTCTGGTGTTTTTGGGGTGTCTGGCCTCAACAAGATTCATGGAAAGCCATAGAATCAAGATTATGCAGTTGGCACAAGTGGATGAGAGGATCCAATGCATTTTGCAAATTTTGTGAGTTTTGGCCCTTTTGTGATTTCTTGAAGTTCAAGTCATGAAAAAAAATTAAAACTTGGGCCAATTCTGATTTTTAGAGGTTGCCTTGACATATTGTGAAGTGTTTGTGTACATTAGATGTTATTAGAATGCTTGAACATGCCAAAATGCAAAATCCCTCTTTGACATGAAACTTGAAATTATAGGATTTTTGCCAACTTTGAAAGGCCATATCTTGAGTTCTATGATGAATCAAGACATGTTCTTGTACTTTTGGAAAAGGGAAAGACCCAATCTACAACTTTCATGACCAAGAATTTTTCATTTGAAGCATTTTAGGTTATGAAAGAGGAGGTTGAAAAACTTCCCCAAAATGGAAAGTTTGCATTTCAAGTCATTTCCAAAAATAGCAAGTTTGCAATTGGCTCAAAATTCTTCAATCTTGTGAACTTCCAACCACTTATAAGATCAAATAAAGATCATAGAACTTCAATTTGACGAAAATACCCCTTTGGTTCCATTGTTGGAGGCCTCAGATGCCCTGATTTTGACTTAACTTGCTCAAGAAGTTACCCAGTGAACATATGACTTACACAATGAATTTCTTCATCAAACTTGGTACACATGATCCTTATGACATGTTAAGAACATTAGAAACAAGAATGGCCCAAAAATTTGGAGTTAAGGCCTCTGAAACCAAAACCCTAATTTTGGTCATCTGTGTAGTGAAAACCCTAGCTTTGCTTCCATGCCTTTGCCAGTTCTTGTGATCCTTTGACTTTAATGAACTTTAAGGAGCATAATATGATGGTAGAACACACATGGACCCTCTTAGAAAGCTTTGAGGCCTTTGGGGTGGCTCAGATGGATTCTTGGATTGCTCAGATCACAAACCCAAGATGCAGGTGGACTTGAACTTATGCAGTGAAGTAAAAATTCAATATGAGATGGTATGCTTATGCTTATGAAAGATCACAAGTCATGGTGTGAAATGAGTTAGGGAAAGTTTGGGGTGTTTACAAACATCATAGTCCATGTTTCTTCTGGACCAGGCCCTTCAGTGTGAACTGGCTCTTCACAATATTTTGCTTTTAAGTACATGATGTCTTCATCCGGGAAGTCAAATTTCATAGGCTGGTAATCATCAATAGGTTGCTCGGCCAAATAGTCAGACAATACACTTCCCTTGATGGCTTTTTGAGAATTGTACTGAATGTCATACTCCGTTAGAATCATTTTCCATCTTGCAACCCTTTCGATAAGTGCTGGGTTCTCAAATATGTACTTGACGGGGTACATTTTTGAGATTAACAAGGTAGTATGAGTCAACATATATTGTCTTAGTCGGCGAGCATCCCATTCTAAAGCACAACAAGTTTTCTCGAGCAGTGAATAACGTTGTTCACAGTCGGTAAACTTTTTGCTTAGGTAGTATATTGCATACTCGTTTCGACCAGACTCATCATGCTGGCCCAACACACACCCCATTGACCCTTCTAATACTGTCAAGTACATTATCAGAGGTCTTCCTTCAATTGGAGGCATGATAATTGGAGGTTCTTGTAGGTACTCCTTGATCTTGTCAAAAGCTTTCTGACAATCGTCGTTCCACCTTACTGTTTGTTCTTTCCTTAACAACTTGAGATGTAGTTCAATCTACCCAAGAACCCTCGAACTTCCTTTTCAGTCCTAGGTATAGGAATTTCCTGAATGGCTTTCACTTTGTCGGGATCAACCTCAATTCCCTTTTCACTTACAATAAAACCCAGCAGCTTATCGGAATGCATCCCGAATGTGCATTTGTTGGGGTTCAATTTCAGCTGATACTGTTAGACGATAGCGCGGATCTAGAAGGGGGGTTGAATAGATCCCTTTTTAAAATTTATCTTTTCAAAATTAAGTTGAAAGAGAATACCGGAAGTTTACCGAAAAATCGTCTAGTTCAAATTAAAAGTCACCGGAGATCGGATATGCGTAAAACTAAATTGGAATGAAATGATGACTAGATGAATTAATATTTCACAAATGAGACACTTGAATATTCAGCACTTGATAAAACTATTCTTAACAATGATTGGAGATGAAATCAAGCACAGAGATATTGATTTTATGTGATTGAACTTTTTATCAAACACTTGGAGTGCACACTCCAAAGGCAATTTTGTTGTATCAACTAGTGCAGAATTTTACTCACTCTAATTAACACTTTTGAGTAAAGCAATTTATCAAACACCTTGTTTGCACTAATTTGATACACCAGAATTTTCAAGCACACAATATCAATATGAACAAAAGTAAAATGCAAGAAATAATAAGAACACAAGGAATTTGTTGAGGCAGTTCCTTCGTCGTCCTCCATCGAAGTACTCTGCCCCCAATTCGAAATTGAATTGGGCAATTTTATTAAATCGCAATTGTTTTACAAGAATAGAAATGAATTAACCAACAAACTAAACCACGTTGAATGTGCTGTCAAATATTCTTCTTGTCCATTTATCCAAAGTAGAATCAAGTCTTCCACGCGTGTCGAGAAAGTCTCCGGTTAATTGCTCCCTTAGTGCAAGAATACACGATTCTTCAAACTTTGAGCACGACTAAGTTTCTCCCACACTTGTGAACCCACAAAGACCTTCACAATCCTCCGTCTACCGTGATATGAGATAACGATCCACTTGATCTTCAATCTACCTCACTTGGCTGAATCTACGACCGATCGATGTGTGCAAAACCCCCAAATATTCAATGATCTTGGATGATTAAACCCTACGGATTTTTCCAAGGAAAACCCACACACTCTAAACCCAATCTGAAATTTTGATTCACGATTGAACGTTATCTTCAAAACGTACATCAAGATTGAACAATGATTGTTGTGTGTAATTGTTTGATTGATGCAAGAATGAAGAAGATGAAGAGAGCTATGTGTATATCTTTCACTTTCCTTGTTCAAACATCTCAAAAGAAATTAAGCAGCTATTTATATTGGTTAGAGAAAATGAATCATAAGAGAGGGAAAAATAAATGAAAAAAATGAGCCAGCACAGTAATGAGCCGACTCAAATCATTAAATGAGTCGGCTCAAACTTACAGATGAGTCGACCAAAATCAACAGAGAGGCAGCCTGTTAAGATCCATGGAAAATGAGAAGAAAACACTTCTTAATGAGTCGACTCATGAGGGATTTTGAGCCGGCTCATCCATAATCATGAGTCGACCAAAATCATACCCCAGGCAGCCTATTTGGACCCGTGCGTTTGCCACCATTTTACACTTGAATGAGTTGGCTCATAAAGGGTTGTGAGTCGACTCATCCACACTTATGAGTCGACCAAAATGATGTATCAGGAAGCCTGTTTGGACCCGTGCATTTGTCATCAATTTAACACAGAATGAGTCAGCTCATTGATGAATTTGAGTCGGCTCATTCAGTATGTTTTTCCAAAAATAGCAATCCTTGCTTTTTCATTTTGAACCTGTCAAGATTTCGAAACATGCCATGTTTTTGACACATTAAAACCATGCCATGTCACACAAACTCCCCCTTTTTGGTGATGGCAAAAACTTGATGAATTAATCGCCAAACTCCCCCTGATTATGGGACCCGATCTTATATACATCGATCTCAATATCATTTACCCCTTTGACAACATCAAAAAGAAGAGAAACCATATGAGTGAATTGAACAATAAAGATAGCAAGCTGAAATAAATGTCAATTTGAGAAGCTTGTTGCGATAGAACCACACATTCACAAACACACAATTTGGAAAGGCGAGTAAGAAAAATGATAATAAACAAAACACTGGGATTAACGAGAAATAAAAGTTCATTCAAACAAACAAAGAAAACATTACATAAACCAAAATAATAGTTATGACAATTACATATGATGCAACTATTCTCTCAAGGGTGTGGATAACGATCCCTAGTGGAAGGGTATCGTCGATGATAGGTTATGGGCTGTGAATCATCTATGTCATTTTCGGTGAACTAAAGAAAGCTACTGTTGAGCGAGTTGTAGGAAGTGTCCTGAGCAACCAAGTGATCCTGCAACACAGTGTACCTAGTGTATTGAACCGACACATACTCAGCAAAGGCGGTGTCTTGCTCAATTAAACGCCGCTCTAGCTCGGTGTATCTCTCAGCCTTGGTGTTGTAGTACTCCTGCTGTTGAAGCTGCATATTTTGGAGTATCGCCATTATTCTCGACGAATCATCTTGTAGCGGTTGAGATGGAGGAGGAGAGGGAGGAGCAAAACGAGTAGTGGTGTTAGTCCATCCGGTGTTTTTCCATTCACCCCAGCCTTGATTTTCATAAGAGTCATTTGATGGTATGCCATGCCACTCTTCATTGTCAGCGGGCAAGTCTTCATTCGGAATCTCATTTGGTTCATGTTGATCTTCAGGATCATCTCCATCAGAATTATCTTCAAGTGGTTGATTTTGATCACCTCTTCCCATATATGGATACCTGCGTTCTTGAGAGTCCCATATGTGACCCATAAGGCTTAGGGTCTTTTGCTGAAACCAATTTGTATCCGGAACAGACACCAAAGGGACATCAAAACCAACAACCTCAGCTTTGTCGATAATCTTCTGAATAATGGAAGGATAAGCAAGAGCAACGCCTTTCTTATCCTTTAAGGCAAAAATACGACTCGCAAAATAGTGAGGCCAGTCGACTTTGACCTTGTTTCGAAGAATATAAACCAAATGCACTTCACTCATATCAATACGAGAGAAGCCACCTTTCTTGGGGAGTAAGTTGTGGGCGACAATCCAATGAAGGATACGATCCACCGGCTTAACTTTTCCAGTAGTAATGGTATTCGGAAACAATTCCGAATTAACAATGAAATCAACAAAAGGTTCTTTAAGCATACCATTGAGTTCAATACGGAAGATGTAGTTGTCAACTTGAGAAGTATCTGTCATCAATATACTAGCTTCTTTAGGATCAATGCGAAATAGATCTTTCCACACTTGAGCATTGACCGCAAACATTCTAGAGCCCATACGGAAATTGAATTCGAAACCCTTAAAAGTGACAACCAACCCAGCATAAAACATCTTAACCAAATCCTCATTGTATTCAACGTGACAGGATAGAAAAGGATTGATACCTTGGAAGTCCATAAGTTCAATGATGTGGAGAATGTGCATTTGAGTAGCAGTTGTTCTTGAGTAGACATATTGAGGAATTACCTTCCTTTTCTTGAATTTCTTGTTGTAGACTTCAAACAGATCAGAGGGAAGAAGAGACATGGCACTAACAGGAAGAGATGATTGAGAAGAGGAACCACAGGACCTTTTCCCTGTAGTTTTTGATGCCATTTTTGAAAGAAAATGAAGCTTTGAGAGAGATTTGAGGGTTGGAGGAAGATGATGGAAACTTGAGAGAATATGAGAATGTTATGTGTTGGTAATGATTGTAGATGTCTTGAATTGGCAGAATTTTTGACCAACAAGAAATATTGAATTCAGTTCAGAATGTCCTATCAAATGTTGGGACATTATCAAACAGAGTATATGAACTTATTTCAGGATGTCTCATCAGATGTTGGGACATTGTGTAAATAACTTAAGTTCAGTTTTTCAGGATGTCCCAACAGATGTTGAGACATCTCAGACCTGCTACCAGAATTAATTATGGATTAACTAATCAGAGATATTTAAGGAGAGTTATCTGGAATTAATTAATGATGAATAAAAACAGAACAAGGCGCATCTGTAGGGAGATTTATATTGAAGATTCAGATTAAAACAGAAGACCTAAAGCACCTAGAATCTAGGAGGTAACAAACCCTAATTCAAGGTGGAAGCTGCATGCGCATTAGGGCTGGATCATTCTACAGAAAGCCCAAAATTCAGATACCTATTTAATCAACAGAAACTCATAGAATTGAGTACGAATTTCAGAAGACCAAATAGGGTGTCTAGTGTTTTAATAGCAGGTTGTTTTTATTGTACCACTTTATGAGCTTTTAAGCAAAAGTGCATTTGTGACTTGATTGAAACTGTGAAGTAAGATCAAGCTGTATTGTTTGAAGAATGTCTTCAATTTCATTAAACTAAACTTGATCACTGTGTGATTGAGGGGGAGTGAGTAGGGTACTCTTATCTAAGGTGTGTCTTAGGTAGAAATTGCATTGGGTAGTTATTAAGTGATAGATTAAACAGGGTGGTTTAAGTCTAGAATTAATATTACTTATAGTGGATTTCCTCCTGGCTTGGTAGCCTCCAGATGTAGGTGTGGTTATACACTGAACTGGGTTAACAAACTTCTGTGTTGTTTAATTTTCTTGCTATTTAAGTTTTGGTTAAATTTGTCAAGTGTCCTATCAAGTGTTGGGACATCTCTTAGGACATCTCATACCTGATCACAGAATTTCAATTGGCATCAGAGCAGGCACCCTGCCTGTTTATACTGGGTGAGATCTAGGGAAAACAAATTCTGTAACATGGACAGAGACATAGGGTCAGTAAATAGACCACCTATACTGGATGGATCTAATTATGACTACTGGAAGCCAAGAATGATTGCATTCTTAAGATCACTTGACAACAGGGCATGGAGAGCAGTAAATGTTGGATGGGATCATCCTGTCCAAGACACCAAAGATGGATCAAAAGTGCTGAAACCTGAAGAAGAATGGAGTAAGGAGGAAGAAGATTCAGCACTAGGCAACTCAAAAGCCTTAAATGCTTTATTCAATGGCATTGATAGGAACATTTTCAGACTTGTGCATCATTGTGAGCTGGCCAAAGATGTTTGGGACACTCTCAAAACAACTCATGAAGGAACATCAAAAGTAAAAATGTCAAGACTTCAACTTCTCACCACCAAGTTTAAAAACTTGAGAATGAAGGAAGATGAATCAATTCATGAGTTCTACATGAACATCTTGGATATAGCCAATACTTCTGGAGCTTTGGGAGAAAAGATGACTGATGAAAAGCTTGTAAGAAAGATTCTCAGATCTTTGCCAAAAAGATTTGACATGAAAGTCACAGCAATAGAAGAAGCTCAAGACATATGCTCCATGAAAGTTGAAGAACTCATTGGTTCCCTTCAAACTTTTGAGATGGGAATGAATGACACAAATGTTAAGAAGAACAAAAGCATAGCCTTGGTGACAAATACTGATGAAGAAGAAGATGATGAACCAGAAAATGGTAAAAGCTTATCAGACAACCTAGCTATGCTTGGAAGACAATTCAAACAGATTCTCAGAGGAATGGATGGCAAATCCAAACCCAGTGGAAAATACACAAACTCTTCTGAGAACAGGAGACCTTATGATGCTAACAAAAGGTCAAATTATGCTGAAAAGACCAGTCAAGAAAAAGGAGTCAAATGCCATGGATGTGAAGGATATGGACACATCAGGAATGAATGTCCTACCTACTTAAAAAGGCAAAAGAAAGGACTCTCTGTGACCTGGTCTGATGAAGACTCAGGAGGTGATTCAGAAGAAGAATCAGCTAAGCATATCACTGCTTTAGCTGGACTATGTGAATCTGAAAGTGATTCCAGTGATGGGGAGCTTACTTATGAAGAACTTGAGCAAGCATTCAAAGATCTATACAAAAGAAGCTCTGAAATATGCAGTGAGGTTATAAAGCTAAAGAATCAGAATGAGACATTAGAAGATGAAAAAGCAAGTGATCAAGAGATCATTGACACCTTGAAAAGTGAAGTAAGTCTTCTCAACTCCAAGTTGGAACATATGTCCAAATCTGTTAGAATGTTGAATAGCAGCTCAAATACACTGGATGTTATTCTCAGCAACAATAAACATTCAGGGGACAAAAGTGGACTGGGATATAACAGAGATCATAAGGATGAAGCCAGCTCTAGCAAAACTACTTCAAAATCCACACAGTCAAACAAGATGTCCCAACAGATGCTTCAACATCAGAACACAAAGTCAAACATAATGTTCCAACAGATGTCTCAACATTCTGGAAAGAACAAAATGAAGAAGAAGTATCAAAGATGGAGATGCCATCACTGTGGGAGATTTGGGCATATCAAACCTCATTGTTATAAGCTACATGGATATCCAAATCAGATGTATCAGCAACCTTCCAAGCAGAAAGTAGAAGGTACCAAGAAAGTGCTGCATAGACATCAAAGAAATCAGCAACCTCCTAAGCAAAAGACAGAGGTCATCAAGAAAGTATAGAGACCAAAAGCTAGCATTCAGACTGATCAAAGTCACATACCCAAGAACAAGATCAACAATCAATCTTGGAGATCCAATGATGAACAACACACAGGGCAGAGGCATCAAAAGAAATCTCAACTCAAATGGGCAAAGAAAAATGTTGCATATATAGCACATACATCACTAAGAGTATCAGCTAAAGAAGACTGGTACTTTGACAGTGGATGTTCAAGACACATGACTGGATTGAAGAACCTGCTAGTAAACTTAAAGTCACATTCATCCAGGTATGTAACCTTTGGAGATGGAGCTAAAGGAGAAATCAAAGGAGTTGGGACCTTGGACTGTCAAGATGTTCCAAGACTAGATGATGTGTTGCTAGTTAAAGGTTTAACTGCTAACCTGATCAGTATAAGTCAATTATGTGATCAAGGGTACAGTGTAAACTTTACAAAAACTGAATGCATAGTGACTAACAAAGAACAAGAGGTTGTCATGAAAGGAGCCAGGTCTAAAGACAACTGTTACATGTGGGAGCCACTAGACTTCAGTCTCACTTCAACTTGCTCTCTAGCTAAAGAAGAAGAAGTAAAACTATGGCACCAAAGACTAGGTCATCTTCATTTCAGAGGCATAAAGAAGATCATATCTATGGATGCTGTAAGAGGTATTCCTAAACTGAAGATTGATGATGGCAAAATATGTTGTGAATGTCAAATAGGCAAGCAAACCAAGATGTCCCATCCAAAGCTCCAACATCTGACAACTTCCAATGTTTTGGAACTTTTACATATGGATCTTATGGGACCTATGCAGGTTGAAAGTCTTGGTGGTAAGAGGTATGCCTATGTTATGGTTGATGACTTTTCAAGATATACATGGATAAATTTCATCAAAGAAAAGTATGATGTATTTGATGTATTCAAAGAGTTATGTCAAAGATTGCAAAGGGAAAAATCCAGCTGTGTGATCAGAATAAGAAGTGATCATGGAAAAGAATTTGAGAACCAAAAGTTCTTAGATTTCTGCTCTTCAGAAGGAATCAATCATGAATATTCTTCACCAATCACTCCTCAACAGAATGGGATTGTTGAAAGGAAGAATAGAACTATTCAAGAATCAACAAGAGCTATGATCCATGCTAAAAAGTTACCTCTGTACTTCTGGGCTGAAGCTATGAACACTGCCTGCTACATCCATAACAGAGTTACTTTAAGGAAAGGAACTTTGTCCACAATATATGAAGTCTGGAAGGGAAGAAAACCCACTGTTAAGTATTTTCATGTGTTTGGAAGTAACTGTTATATTCTGGCAGATAGGGAGCAAAGGAGAAAAATGGATCCTAAAAGTGATGAAGGGATTTTCCTTGGATACTCTATAAACAACAGAGCATATAGAGTATTTAATTCTAGAACCAAGGTTATCATGGAGTCCATAAATGTGATAATTGATGATGCTCCTACAGATGTCCCAGAAGATGTTGGAACATCTACTGATATCAAGATTGAAGCTGAAGAAAAGGATGATCATTATAACTTCACTCAATCTGATACAAGGATAGAAGAATCCAGCAAACCTCCCTCCATCAGAATACAGAAGGATCATCCCAAAGATTTAATAATTGGTGATCCCAACAGAGGTGTGAGCACTAGATCAAGAGAAGTGATTTCAGGTTCTTGTTTTGTTTCTAAAATAGAACCTAAAAACATCAAGGAAGCTCTTACTGATGAATACTGGATTTGTGCTATGCAAGAGGAATTAGGTCAATTCACAAGGAATGAAGTGTGGAATCTTGTTCCTAGACCCGATGACATAAATGTGATTGGAACAAAATGGGTGTATAAGAACAAATCAAATGAACAAGGAGTTGTTACAAAGAACAAAGCTAGACTTCAAGCTCAAGGATACACTCAAATTGAAGGGGTAGACTTTGATGAAACCTTTGCACCAGTAGCAAGGCTTGAATCAATCAGACTGCTGTTGGGAATTGCTTGTATATTAAAGTTCAAGCTATTTCAAATGGATGTGAAAAGTGCCTTTTTAAATGGTTATCTTAATGAAGAGGTATATGTAGAACAGCCTAAAGGATTTGTTGATCCAAGCTGTCCAAATCATGTATACAAACTAAAGAAGGCACTTTATGGTTTGAAGAAAGCTCCAAGGGCATGGTATGAAAGACTGACCACATTTCTTATCAAGCAAGGGTACAGAAAAGGTGGTATTGACAAAACCTTGTTTGTTAAAGATGAAGAAGGAAATGTCATGATTGCTCAAATATATGTTGATGACATTGTGTTTGGTGGGATGTCTGACAGGATGGTCAAACATTTTGTCAAGCAGATGGAATCTGAATTTGAAATGAGCCTAGTAGGAGAGTTAACCTACTTTCTTGGTTTGCAAATAAAGCAAATGGAAGAATCAATGTTCATTTCCCAAAGTAAGTATTCCAAGAACATAGTCAAGAAATTTGGAATGGAAAATGATTCTCATAAGAGAACTCCTGCCCCCACACATTTAAAGCTGACTAAAGATGAAAAGGGTGAGAATGTAGATCAAAGCCTATACAGAAGCATGATTGGAAGCTTGTTATACTTGACTGCTAGCAGACCAGACATAGCATTTGCAGTAGGAGTTTGTGCAAGATATCAAGCTGATCCAAAAGTCAGTCATCTCAATCAAGTCAAGAGAATTCTTAAATATGTTAATGGTACTTGTGACTATGGCATAATGTACTTTCATGGGTGCAAACCAATTCTCACTGGCTTCTGTGATGCTGATTGGGCTGGAAGTGCTGATGACAGAAAAAGCACTTCAGGAGGATGCTTCTTTCTAGGAAACAATTTGATTTCTTGGTTCAGTAAGAAACAAAATTGTGTATCCTTATCTACAGCTGAAGCTGAATATATAGCAGCTGGAAGCAGTTGTTCTCAGTTGGTTTGGATGAAGCAAATGCTCACTGAATACAATGTCCCACAGGATGTCATGACATTGTACTGTGACAACTTAAGTGCAATCAACATATCAAAGAATCCTATTTAACATAGCAGGACCAAGCATATTGATATCAGACATCATTTCATCAGAGATCTTGTAGAAGAAAAGGTGATTTCATTGGAGCATGTAGCTACAAATCTGCAGTTAGCTAATATCTTTACCAAAGCATTGGATGCTACACAATTTGAGAACTTAAGGGGCAAACTTGGAATCTGTTTATGTGATATTTAGCAGTTAATGAGATGTGCCAACATGTCATATGACATTGTATGGCATAAGTTCCAGATGGCAAAACTAGTCTGGACAAGATCCTTGGGAATTCCATTCCTAATAATTTGCAATGTAACGGCTACTTATTTAGTAACTGTTTATAATCAGCTATCAAGATTCTCATCATTCTATCACAAGCGAATCTCATTAACTAGATATTCTTCAGAAATCATCAACCCTAAAGCTCTTCATCCATATTCCTTAACAATGTCTCAAAACCCTAACACTCCTGAAGAAGTTCTCAACAAAGAAGACGTAGTTCATGCAACTCCAATCTCTGTAGTTCCAATGAAATCAACTCCATTGGACGAACTCAGAGGAAGTGCTTCTCACACTAAAAAGCCAAGAACTCCAAAGAGAGCTAAAGATCAAGTCTGCAGCAAAGCCAAAGGAGGCATTCCCTCTCCTGCTAACATGCCCCCAAAATCTTCAAAATATGTGGATGATTCCATCAAGGAGATTGTCAACCAAATTCTTTTTGAACAAAGAGTGGTGAGTGGGATCTCTGTTCCTCTGAACACCATGCCTGCACCTCAAGATGAACAAGCTCAAGCTGCAGAGGACACTCCTGCAGAACAAGATGTCCCAATAGATGTTGGAACATCTGAAGATGAGAAAAAGAACTCATCTGATGCTGATTTGGAACAAGATGAGGACCAGAATAAGGCCTCAAATGAAAATGATGAAGAAGTCTCTGAGGATCAGACCAAAGCCTCAAATGAAGATCAAATCCCTGCTGATCAACCAGCTGAAGAGGAGACTGCTCAATCTCCTCCAGTGGTCAACCTGGAGCAGGACTCTGATACAGAGATCATAGCCTCTATTAGACCTAGCATAGCCAAAAGGCTCAGGTCCAGGAAAGGAAAGATGCAAGCTGAAGCTGAAATTCCTGAGAAGAAGAAAGCTTCCCCAAAGAAAGGTAAAGCTAAAGCTACTTTTGGGCCAACAAAACAATGGAGTAAAGTTCAAACTCAGAAAAGAAAAGCTGTCACCCCATCAGACTCAGATGTTGAATCAGATGTCCCAACATCTCCTCCCAAAAAGAAACCAGCACCATCTAGGGCTTCATCTGCTGTTCCAGAAGCCCCCTTGGACAACATATCATTCCATCATGTCTCTAGTGTCAACATATGGAAGTTTGTGTACCAAAGAAGGGTTGCCCTAGAAAGAGAACTGAGCAGCAATGCACTTGAGTGCACTGAACTGATTGACCTCATCTCTGCTGCAGGACTATTCAAAACAGTCTCAGATCTCTCTCCCTGCTATGAACTTCTTGTCAAAGAGTTCATTGGTAATCTTCAGGAGGATTGTTCAAATGGTAAGTCCTCTGAGTTTAGAAAAGTTTTTGTTAGAGGTAAATGTGTAGAGTTTTCTCCTCAAATCATCAATCAGTATCTAGGAAGAGAAACAGATGGACCCAATGAGCTAGGTAAGACAGATAACCAAGTCTGCAAGGTTATCACTGCAAACCAGGTCAAGGCATGGCCTGTGAAGGGAAAGCTCTCAGTGAGCATGCTTACCAGAAAATATGCCATGCTGAACAGGATTGGTACAGCTAACTGGGTGCCTACCAACCACACTTCTTCAATCTCCACTGGTCTGGCCAGGTTTATCTATGCTGTGGGAACTCAAACCAAGATGGACTATGGAGCTTACATTTTTTATCAGACCTTGAAGCATGCCAGCTCTTCTGCAACAAAGCTGCCAATAGCTTTTCCATCATTGCTGTGTGGTATAGTGCTCAATCAATACCCTGGAATTCTCACTGACAAGGATACAACCTGCAAAAGAGAAAGCCCCCTGGCTTTTCACTACAAGTTATTCCTCAGTCATCATGCTGCAGATGTTGAAGCACCTTCTGGGACATCTGCAGGTTCTTCAAATGCTAAGATTCCAATCTCCAAGAAGGCCCTAATTGCTGAGCTTAAAAGCACATGCAAAGAACTTGAAGTAAGAAAGCTGAAACTTGAAGAAATCATCCAAAGGCTGGAGAGTGAAGAAGATCAGAAAGCTGCCTCTGATGAAGAAAGTGAAGCTGATGAAGCAACTGAAGTTGAGGAAGAAACTGAGAGTGATGAATCTGAGTGATCATTGTATGTGAGGACAATTGTAATGACAGCAATGTATTTCTGGATTAGTATCTTTGGCCCCATAATTTGTGTCTAACAAGGGGGAGAACAACAACAAATTGTAATGCTGTTTGATTATGAATGAATTCTGTTTGTTTCTGAACTGAATAAGTTTTTTCTGTTGCAATAAGACTGGACACATATATGTTTGAGGGGGAGTAATCTCAAATATGAATCAACATAAAAGTAGGATTATACTCTGATAAAAGAACTTCTGCTGCACTCTGATAACCAAAAAAGATGTTAGCCAAAAATTAGCCAAAGGGGGAGTTTGTAGATGTCTTGAATTGGCAGAATTTTTGACCAACAAGAAATATTGAATTCAGTTCAGAATGTCCTATCAAATGTTGGGACATTATCAAACAGAGTATATGAACTTATTTCAGGATGTCTCATCAGATGTTGGGACATTGTGTAAATAACTTAAGTTCAGTTTTTCAGGATGTCCCAACAGATGTTGAGACATCTCAGACCTGCTACCAGAATTAATTATGGATTAACTAATCAGAGATATTTAAGGAGAGTTATCTGGAATTAATTAATGATGAATAAAAACAGAACAAGGCGCATCTGTAGGGAGATTTATATTGAAGATTCAGATTAAAACAGAAGACCTAAAGCACCTAGAATCTAGGAGGTAACAAACCCTAATTCAAGGTGGAAGCTGCATGCGCATTAGGGCTGGATCATTCTACAGAAAGCCCAAAATTCAGATACCTATTTAATCAATAGAAACTCATAGAATTGAGTACGAATTTCAGAAGACCAAATAGGGTGTCTAGTGTTTTAATAGCAGGTTGTTTTTATTGTACCACTTTATGAGCTTTTAAGCAAAAGTGCATTTGTGACTTGATTGAAACTGTGAAGTAAGATCAAGCTGTATTGTTTGAAGAATGTCTTCAATTTCATTAAACTTGTAAACTTGATCACTGTGTGATTGAGGGGGAGTGAGTAGGGTACTCTTATCTAAGGTGTGTCTTAGGTAGAAATTGCATTGGGTAGTTATTAAGTGATAGATTAAACAGGGTGGTTTAAGTCTAGAATTAATATTACTTATAGTGGATTTCCTCCTGGCTTGGTAGCCTCCAGATGTAGGTGTGGTTATACACTGAACTGGGTTAACAAACTTCTGTGTTGTTTACTTTTCTTGCTATTTAAGTTTTGGTTAAATTTGTCAAGTGTCCTATCAAGTGTTGGGACATCTCTTAGGACATCTCATACCTGATCACAGAATTTCAATGATAATATGAAATGATAATGAGTTTTTAATAAATAAAAAATTAAAGAAAGCATAAATGGAAAGGGAAAAGTGGATAGGTGCATTGATGTGCCGACCTAGGGAGGCGAAAAGACAGGTGGCGCGTCTTTTCAAGACAGCCACACGTCAGTCGAGGCGACAGTGAGCCGACTCAAATTCTTCAATGAGTCAACTCAATTTGAATTTGAAATGAATCGGCTCAAAGGAGCATATAGGTCGACGCAGAAGAATCCATGAGTCGACTCATGAGTCGGCCTGTTGGGACCCGGCAATTTTCAACACCACATTTCACCAAAAACCACTTAATACCTCAAAATATGAAAACATCATCATGTATGCAAATTATTTGTCAAGAAATCACTCATAATCCACTAGAATAGAAGAAATAGATTAATTTACAAACACAATACATGCACCACACTCTTACTAAATACATATATCAAGAATGAATTAAGGTAACTAAGTAAAGAGTGATATTACCTCGAGTATATGAGAGATGGATGAAAGATAATACTTCATAATAGGATGTGAGAGACAAGAGAAGTTAACTCAAAGAATAATATATAATCAAAACAATGATTACTAAGATCTATCCAATATTTCAAGAACACCAAGTTCCCTACGGATAAAGAAGAAAGGATCGGTAGCGAGTGGTTTTGTAAAAATATCAGCTAGTTGATTTACACTATCAACATGCTCAAACACCACATCACCTTTCTCTACATCATCCCTAAGAAATGATGCCTGATTTCAATATGTTTAGTGCGTGAATGAAGAATAGGATTCTTGTAAGATTAATTGCACTAGTATTGTCACACAAGATTGGAATTTGTTTGAGAGAGATATTGAAGTCGAGCAATTGTTGTTTTAGCCATAGTATTTGGGCACAACAATTTCCGGCTGCAATATACTCCGCTTCTGTAGTTGATAAGGCAACAGAAACTTGAATTTTGCTATGCCAACTGACAAGAGAGTTTGAAAAGAAATGACAAGTTCCACTAGTGCTTTTCCTATCCACTTTGCAACTGGCAAAGTCGGAATCGGAAAAACCTACCAAGGAACAATCACTACCCTTAGGATACCATAAACCAAACTTAGACGTACCACAAAGATACCTAAGTATGCGTTTAACTGATTTTAAATGTGATTCCTTAGGGCAAGACTGAAACCTAGCGCACATACATACACTGAACATAATATTAGGACGCGATGCGGTAAGATAAAGAAGAGAACCAATCATACCTCGATACCTTTTTATATCTACATCCTTACCTTTTTCATCACGATCATGACTTGCCGCCGTAGGCATTGATGTATCAATAGACTTGGAGTTTGTCATATCAAACCTCTTGAGCAACTAAATGAAATATTTAATTTGACTTATGAAGGTTCCATCTTCAAGTTGTCTAATTTGAAGTCCGAGGAAGAAATTTAACTCCCCCATCATACTCATCTCAAACTCACCTTGCATAGAACTTGAAAATTCTTTAACCAACTTCATATTAGTAGATCCAAAGATAATGTCATCTACATATACTTGAACTAATATAGAATGTTTTCCTTCACGTTTAATAAAGAGAATAGTGTCAACCTTTCCTCTTGAAAATCCTTGATTGATTAAAAATTTGCTTAGGCGCTCATACCAAGCTCTAGGAGCTTGTTTGAGACCATATAAAGCACGTTTTAGTTTGTAAACATGATTTGGCTTTTCAAAGATTTCAAACCCAGGAGGTTGACACACATAAACCTCTTCATTTATATATCCGTTAAGGAAGGCACTCTTAACATCCATTTGATATAGTTTAAAGTTTTGTGAACACACAAATGCAAGTAAAAGGCGTATAGCTTCAAGGCATGCAACGAGAGCATAAGTTTCCTCATAGTCTATGCCTTCCTATTGGTTATACCCTTGAGCAACAAGACGAGCCTTGTTGCGAATGATAGTGTCGTTTTCATCCAATTTGTTCCTAAAAACCCATTTGGTGCCAATTACTCGATGATTTAATGGAGGTGGAACAAGGTCCCAAACCTCATTTCTTTTAAATTGATTTAGTTCCTCTTGCATAGCTAGGAACCAATTTTAATCAAGTAAGGCTTCTTTGGCATTCTTAGGCTCAATTTGAGATATGAAGGCATGATAAAAACAAAAGTTACTTAGCCTTGATCTAGTAATGACACCCTTTGAGATATCTCCAATGATGTTATCGATAGGAGGATCTTTTGATGTCTTCCATTCCAATGGTAGATCATTTTCAAGGGATTCTTGACCTTCATCTTTGAGACTAGACACATCAACCGGCTCCTTATTAACAACATCCGGAAAGGGTTCAACACGAGAAACATCAATGTCTTTAACAATCTCACTAGAGGAGGCACCTGCACCAATAACACCACTACCTTTTTCGACAACATTTGGATAAGCTTCATCAAAAGATACATGTACAGATTCATCGACTATAAGCAACCTTTTATTGAATATTCTATATATTTTGCTTGAATTAGAGTATCGAAGAAAAATGCCTTCATCCGCCTTTGAATCAAATTTACCAAGATTTTCTTTTCCATTATTAAGCACAAAGCATTTGCAACCAAAAACATGAAGATGTGAAACATTAGGCTTTCTTCCTTTAAATAGTTCATATGGCGTTTTGTTTAGAATAGGTCAAATAGTGATCCTATTCAAAACATAGCAAGCGGTGCTAATAGCATCGGCCCAAAAATATTTAGGAAGACCGTTATCATTAATCATAGTTCTTCCCAATTCCTCCAACACACGATTTTTACGTTCCACAACACCATTTTGTTGTGGTGTTCTAAGAGCGAAGAAGTTATGATCAATGCCATGATTTTCACAAAACGTTTCAAAGAGATGATTTTCAAAAACTCACCTCCATGTTCACTTCTAATAGTTACAATGTTTGTGCCAAGTTTGTTTTGAGATAATTTGGCAAACGTTTCAAAGGCCGAAAAGGTATAACTTTTACTAGCTAAGAAGATTTTCCAACAAAATCGAGCGTATTTGTCAACAATAACAAAACCATAATAGTTCCCTCCTATACTTTTGATTCTAGAAGGACCAAAAAGATCTATGTGTAGAAGTTCAAGAGGTCTAGAAGTAGAGACTAGATTTTTTGATTTAAAAGATATCTTAGTTTGCTTACCCATTTGGCAAGCATCACAAAGATGATCTCTAATGAACTTTATGTCATGCAAACAGACTACTATGTTTTTGGACACAACCTTATTTAGCAAGTCAAAGTTGATATGAGCTAAACGTCTATGCCAAAGCCAAGATTCTTCACTTTTGGAAATAAGACATTTAGGATCACTCGAGGTCATCGAATTCAAATCAAGCATATAAACATTGTTAACCCTCAGGCCTTTAAACACATCCTCTTAGTTGTCATTGTGTTCAATTATGCATCCTTCTTTAGAGAAAGAGACATTATATCCCTTATCACATAATTGACTAATGCTAACAAGGTTATGTTTAAGACCCTCAACTAAAAGGACATTAGAGATAGATGTAGAAGAGGGATTACCTACACTACCTTTACCGAGTATAGCTCCCTTGTTGTTATCACCATAGGTAACAAAGCCCTTCTTCTTAGCCACAAAGTCATAGAATAGGGAAATATCACACGTCATATGTCTTGAGCATCCACTATCAAGAAACCATCGTTTCTCCATAGTCTCAAGACACTCCACCTATATGATTAGACAAGAGAGAAAGGTACCCAATTTTCATTGGGTCCTAGAGTGCGAGTGAAAATTTTGTTGCTTTTAGGAAACCTTTGACAAATGCCTTTTGGGACCAAGTATCTCCTAAAACGACATTTGGCAATTATATGACCTTCCTTGCAACAATAGTGACATTTCAAGAATGGTTTTGGTTTGCATTGACTATTTTGATCCTTCACAACATAGGTTTATTTTTTATATGGATTATTCATTGATTCCCTAAAGTTGGAACGATCAATAGTAAATGTCATTTTTGGTTGTGACAACTTATCTAGTTTGGCTTGAAAAGTTTTGACTTCCTTTTGCCAAATCCAACATGTTTCACAACCATGAAGGTTGTGCCATTCTCGTTCGTCTTCTACTATAGATTCTACCATTGATGCCTTAAGAGCTTACATAGCATTTTCACTATCTGAAACCTTGTTTTCTAAATGTGCAAAAATTCTTTTATCGGATGCAATGCGCTTGAAAGTTTCTTTAGCTTCTTGATGGAGAATATTAAACGTACTAAGCAAATCATTATAAGACAATTTTTCAGCATAATCATATTTAGCATGTCTTACCTCTTTCTTGCCTTTCTTATGAGCCATAAGGAAAATATTTACTCTCTTTTCCTCATCGCTTGAGGTATCTTTGATATACGACTCACTATCGCTTTCCCAAGCAATATATGCTTTTCTAGCCTTGCTGCCTTTTCTTTGATATTTGTCTTTTTCCTTGTCTTTCTTTAACATAGGGAAATCCGGTTTGTAATGTCCGAATGAGAAATCTCATTCTTTTTGAGATACCGATTGTATCTTCTTATTAATAAGCCCATATCTTCATTTGATTCGTCTTCATCATCACTCGTATCACTCCCACTATCTTTATTTGTGGAGAATTTTGAGGAAGAAGCTTTTAATGCAATAGACTTCTTCTTTTCATGATCTTTATTTTTCTCGGTCTTTTCTTTGTCTTCATGCTCATTTAAGTTTAAGAGCTCTTGTTCATGCTCTTGTAGTTTTCCAATGAGAGTGGTTAGATCCAAAGTTCTTATGTCATTGGCTTCTTTAATTGCCGTAACTTCTGGCAACCATTCCCTAGTAAGACATCTCAAAATCTTGTTAGTTGCAACATCATTAGGAGTAGTTTTACTAAGAGCATTTAATCGATTTGTCAAGTGAGAAAATCTTTTTCCCATTTCACCAACGGTTTCCCCTTGGCTCATGTGAAAACGATCATACTCTTCTTATAGAGTATTAATTCGAGCAAGCTTAACATCATCGGTTCCTTCATGAGCAACTTGTAAGGCTTCCCTCATAGCTTTAGCCGATGTGTGATGAGAAACTCGAAAATATTCAACAGCTCCCAAGGAAGCTATAAGTATGTTTCGAGCTTTCCAATCGTAGCTATATTTCTTTTCATCATTATCATCCCATTGTGCTTCCGGTTTCTCAATTTGGACATTATCCGGTCCGACCATGGTTATTTGAAAAGAGCCTTCTTGGAAAACTTTCCAAATTTTTCTATCAACAGAGTTGATATGGATACGCATACAATCTTTCCAGTGACTATAGTTTTCTCCGGTAAAAACTGGAGCTCTATTGTACGCCCCCGTTGGATCGTTGTCCATTTTCAAATAAGTTGTATGTGAAGCACTAGATGAATCGGTGCTCTTGATACCACTTGTTAGAAGATAGCGCGAATCTAGAAGGATGATTGAATAGATCCCTTTTTTAAATTTATCTTTTCAAAATTAAGTTGAAAGAGAATAGCGGAAGTTTCCCGGAAAATCGTCTAGTTCAAATTAGAAGTCACCGGAGATCGGATATGCGTAAAACTCAATTGGAATGAAATGATGACTGGATGAATTAATATTTCACAAATGAGACACTTGAATATTCAACACTTGATAAAACTATTCTTAACAATGATTGTAGAAGAAATCAAGCACAAAGATATTGATTTTATGTGATTGAGCTTTTTATCAAACACTTGGAGTGCACACTCCTAAGGCAGTTCTGTTGTATCAACTAGTGCAAAATTTTACTCACTCTAATTAACACTTTTGAGTAAAGAAATTTATCAAACACCTTGTTTGCACTAATTTGATACACCAGAATTTTCAAGCACACAATATCAATATGAACAAAAGTAAAATGCGAGAAATAATAAGAACACAAGGAATTTGTTGAGGCAGTTCCTTCGTCATCCTCGCTCGAAGTACTCTGCCCCCAATGCGAAATTGAATTAGGCAATTTTATTAAATTGCAATTGTTTTACAAGAATAGAAATGAATTAACCAACAAACCAAATCACGTTGAATGTGCTGTCAAATCTTCTTCTTGTTCCTTGATCCAAAGTAGAATCAAGTCTTCCACGCGTGTCAAGAAAGCCTCCGGTTAGTTGCTCCCTTATTGCAAGAATACACGATTCTTCAAACTTTTAGCACGGCTGAGTTTATCCCACACTTGTGAACCCACAAAGACCTTCGCAATCCTCCGTCTACCGTGATATGAGAGAATGATCTATTTGATATTCAATCTACCTCACTCGGCTGAATCTACGACCGATCGATGTGTGTAAAACCCCCAAATCTTCAATGATCTTGGAGGATAAAACCCTACAGATTTTTCCAAGGAAAACCCATATACTCTAAACCCAATCTGAAATTTTGATTCACGATTGAACGTTGTCTTTAAAACGTACACCAAGATCGAACAAAGATTGTTGTGTGTAATTGTTTGATTGATGCAAGAATGAAGAAGATGAAGAGAGCTATGTGTATATCTTTCACTTTCCTTGTTCAAACATCTCAAAAGAAATTAAGCAGCTATTTATATTCGTTAGAGAAAATGAATCATAAGAGAGGGAAAAATAAATGAAAAAATGAGTAAGCACAGTAATGAGCCGACTCAAATCATTAAATGAGTCGGCTCAAACTTACAGATGAGTTGACCAAAATCAACAGAGAGGCAGCCTGTTGAGACCCGTGGAAAATGAGAAGAAAACATTTCTTAAAGAGTCGACTCATGAGGGATTTTGAGTCGGCTCATCCATACTCATGAGTCGACCAAAATAATACCCCAGGCAGCCTGTTTAGACCCCTGCGTTTGCCACCATTTTACACTTGAATGAGACGGCTCATAAAGGGTTGTGAGTCGACTCATCCACACTTATGATTCGACCAAAATGATGCATCAGGGAGCCTTTTTGGACCCGTGCATTTGTCATCAATTTAACACTGAATGAGTCGGCTTGAAGGGGCGTAAAACACAAGGAAGGGGGTTGGAATTGGGTTTTCTTAACAACTTAAAACTAACTTCTATGACAAGTTGATTTATCCTGGTTCGTTTGAACTCAAACTACATCCAGTCCACACGCCAAGGTTATTTTGCCTCTATTACTGAGGTCTTAATCCACTATTCAATATATAGATACAATCACAATTACCTACTGTCAAAGTCTTCTTAAGTCTACTGACTAACTAGCCACTCAAGGAAAATCACTTTAATAATAAACAATAATGTAACTAGTATGCTTCTAATAAGCTTTTGATGTTATAGAGTTTTGGAGCAATAATAAAATATATGAAAAAGTAATTCGTTAGCGTTGCATACAATCTTCAAAATCATTCCTTTATACAGGCTTGAATAAAGTGACCGTTGGGAATAACTTGAGCCTGTTTTGGATATGAATTATTATCATAAATTCCTTCCAAAACAAGAGATACTTGTCTTCACCATTAATTGATATATTCTTTAATTAATGCCTTTAATATGAGAATCATCATCTTCTAGACATAAATCAGAGAGAATTAAATCTTGATACGCAGCCAATAAATCATGTCTTTATTGATGGATTCTTCAATAAATGTATCTTCTATATAAGGTGCAATGTTTCTTCTAATTAAGCACGTCTTCCTTTCAATAACTTCCTTTTCTACAACTTCTACACATATCAAAGAAAGTTATTTTCAATATGTATTAGAACTTCTATTGTTGCATAATAATAATTGTTATCATCAAAACTCTTAGAGGTTTAGAACCAGAGTTGTTCTAACAACCTCCCCCTTTTTGATGATGACAAAACATTTATTTAGATTTTAAGAATAGAGTTTAATAGGATTATAAGAACTCCCTTTGGTTAATTAAATTCAGAGATTTCCATTAGAGGTTCCTTCAGAAGTTTTATCAGCTTTAGCTCCCTCTGAGTTGGTTACTTGACCTGTTTCTATTTTAGAATCACAACTCAAACAGTTTTATTAGAATATATATGTTAGAGGTTAATCTTGATAACTGCTATAGATCAAAATCTTCTATGTTTCTCCCCCTTTTTCTCATAATCAAAAAGTAAAGATGCAGAAGGAAAAACAAAAAAAATTAAGAAGCAAAATGAAACAAGTTTTCATTAATCAGGGGCATAGCCAAAAAGAAACAACTAGTAGAAATTAAACAGATAAGATAGTTAGAAGATAAAACTAAAAGTTAACAGAAAATCAGGGTAGGGGATTCATCTTAGTAACTAATGCTTCCAGAAGAGACTTGATTTCAGAAGAAGATTCCACTTGCTTGCCAATCATAGTCTTCAGTTCAGCATTAGTTTCATCCTGTTTGTCCAATCTTTGCTTGACCATTTCATTCTCCTTTTTCAATTCTTCAAGAGTTTTCAGCACAAGAGATGTTGGTAGAGGTTCTTCAGTTGTTGTAGCAACTTGATTTCCAGAATTTGCTTCAGTTGATGATGATGGAACAGAGTCAGCTTCCTGAGCTTCATCAGAAGGAACTAAAACCATCTGAAGTTCAGAGTATGATTCCAGAGGTTCTGATTCAGTCCAGGGTTTGTTATCCAGAAGGAATGGCTTGTTCTTTTCAATGTTGGAGACGACTGCTTTGAGGTACTCACAGAAGTTCTGATGAGCGATATCATAGCAGATATCCTTCAGCCTTTGTTCTCAACATTGAACCATTTTCTGAATGTAGCCCAAAGAAAATCAGAAGCTGCTGGATCAGGATGCTCTGAGCAAGCAACTTTCAGATCCTCTAACTTGATTTTCATTTATGCTTCAAAGGCAAGCAGTAGTGCATCAATGTCTGTTTTGGTTGGTTTTGGTTTTGGGTCCAGAATGGCAGTTTTGTTGGAACAGAAGATAGTTTTTGGAGAGATTCTATGTTAATGGATGTTCTAAGAGGATTTTCTGGTTCAGATTCTTCTGGAGGTGAGTCTGGTATTGTTATGAATGTTGGTGAGTTTGGTGGGGTTGATTCATAAGAGGACAGAGAGCTTTCAATAATGGGTGAAAGGTCAAAAACTAGGGCATGCCCATCAGCATTCAGAGGATTGAAAGTGCTAGGTGGGTTTGTTTCAAAGGTTTGAATAGGTGGAATTTGTTGTGATTCAGGAGGTTGGAATGCGTCAATATCAGAAAGAACGTTTTGGATATCAGTGTGTGTTTCAACGGATTGGGAACGGTCTATATCAGAGAGTGGTGTTGGATCAATGGGTATATCAAAATCAGATAGATTTTGTGGTTAATGAGTTTCATGTTTAGGTGGATATAGTGAAGATAAGATAGAGGAAACAACAAAAGTTGTGGGTATCACAAAAGGAACTTGGTTAGAAACAATTATGGGTTCAGATGATGGGATGGGTTCAGAAGGTGGGATGGGTTCAGAAGGAATTGGGTCAGAAGGAGGTGGGTCAGAAGAAGTTGGTTCAGACATGACCACTTTTGCTGCTTCTACCATATAAACGAAATCAGGAGTAGAGGAAGAAGTGTTACCTGTCTTTTTAATCGTTTTACAGACCTTCTGAGAAGTTCCTTCCCCAACTTTCCTTTTCTTGCTCCTTGTTGATGCAACTTCTAGAGATGGTTGATTGAGTTCCTCTAGTTTGAACATGGGATCCACACCATCTTGTTTGCAAGAATCTAAATATCTGACCACAACCTCTGGAGGTGTGTCAGCAGAGAATAATGGGAAGTTCTGTAGAGGAATCTTCCTTGTTGTGATGACCTCCCTGGAGTACAAGATTTGGTCCTTCTTGATAGAGGTGATGAATTTCATTTTCTTGAGATTCTTAGTGTTGAGGGGCTTTCCAACATCAGGTTCTAGAAGTTCTACCTGCTTAGCTTCAATTAGATAGTCCACCAATTTATTTTCATTGAGGATATCAGAAATTAAGCGTCCTAGAGGTATCCAGTCCCTCTTGGTCTTTTCTCCTTCTCTTGTTTCTTTGACACTGTTCTTCAGATGGTTGAATAATGAATGGGCTAGGTTTACCTTCTTCTTCTTGGCAATAAAATAAAGCAAGAACTGTTGATCCATGTTGATGTAGTCAGGGGAGTTGGTTGCTTTTCTATGACAAATTCTACCAAGGATGATCTTAGCCCATATTCTGAGATGATCCTTCAGATCCTTAATTTTGTTAGAGGGTTGCCCATTTGTGAAAATTTATTTTGCTATCAGTTTTGTTTCTGATAGTTTATCCATCTCACTACACTTTATCCCGTTTCCATCAGATTCAATAAGTCCTGCAATATGGTCTTCTGAGATGAATATTCTTTTCCCTAGAACATAAGAAGTAACGTGAGAATTTGAGGCGCTTGAAAAAACCTAGAAATCTTTAACCAGCTTGGGGAAGACTGGTCCCATAAGGTGATCAAAATATTTTTCCCAGCCTTGAGCTTTGACGGCGGGAAGAAAATCGAAACCGTTCTCTTTCAAACTATCAAAATCCACGAATAGTTCACACAAGGCTTCAAGCTTTTCAGTGGGTGTGAGAAGAGTTTTCACTGGAGAAACATATAGCACATCTGTTGATGAATCCTTTGGTGGTTAAGAGGTGGAAGACATAGTTACTAAGATGAGGGTTTAGGGTTTCTAAAAAAATTTCAGAGAAGAAGAATAGATGAAAGTAAAAAAATTGAGGGTAAAAGAACAATGATGGTAAAAGTAAAAAGTGAATGTAAAGGAGTGTTTATATAGGGAAAAATTTCATTTAAGACAACGAGCAATTAGGGGAAAATATTAATTTAAAAAACATAATGATGGAAAGTAATAAATGCAGTTGACAAAAGGGAAGGCGTAAAGATCTTGGAACAATTACCAAAAAGATTTTTGCCTCTATTGTGTCAAGTCAGCCTTTTCAGTTTCCCAGAATTTGAACAGGTGTCCTTCTGTAGAGGACAGTTGTCTAATTGCATGTTCTGTCACTTTTCAGAGTTTGGACACATATTCTGATTCTGATAGGATTCCTTAGAGCTTTGTTGACGCATGTTGATGTAAAGATCTGCATGTTATTCTCTTAAACAAATGTTCTCAGAATTAAACAGTTAGAATAAAAGAAATTATAACTTCTAAAAGAATAAAACAGAGGTTTTAGTCCAGAACATCTGAGAGATTAAAACATATAATTAAAGCATTTTCATTCTGGACATAATTTCATACTAAGGTTGATTAGAATGAAATTAAATCTATCTTCAGGAAGGGGTTTTGTAAAAATGTCAGCCCATTGGTGATTTTTGTCTATGAATTTTAACATTAAGATTCCCTTCTGAGTATAGTCCCTAATGAAATGATGTTTAACTTCTATGTGTTTAGCTCTAGAGTGTAAAATTGGATTTTTAGAGAGAAAGATAGCAGAAGTATTATCACAGAGGATGGGAATGTTCCTCTCATAAATATTGAAGTCCTCAAGCTGATTTTTCATCCAGAGCATCTGAGTACTGCATCCAGCTGCTGCAATGTATTCAGCTTCTGCAGTTGATAATGCTATGGTTTACTGTCTTTTGCTAGACCAAGAAATTAGATTATCTCCCAGAAATTGACAACTTCCAGAAGTACTTTTTCTTTCTGTTCTGTCTCCAGCAAAATCAACATCACAATATCCTACAAGTTTGTAATATTTGGATCTTCTGTAGCATAGACCAAGATTAGTAGTACCTTTCAGATACCTAAAAATTCTCTTAACTGCTATTAAGTGAGTTTCTCTAGGATCTGATTGGAATCTAGCACATAAAAAACATTGTATAGAATATCTGGTCTAGAAGTAGTTAGATAGAGGAGAGAGCCAATCATACCTCTGTAGATTTTCTGATCTACTTTCTTAGTTACCTCTTCTTTCTCCAGAATACATGTAGGATACATAGGAGTTTTAGAGATGGTACTTTCTGATAAATCAAATTTCTTCAGAAGTTCTTTGACATATTTGCTTTGATGAATATATGTTCCTTCTGATGTTTGATTGATTTGGATTCCCAGAAAGAACTTTAATTCTCCCATCTGTTAGAACAATTATGGTTCTAAGCCTCTAAGAGTTTTGATGATAACAAATATTATTATGCAAGAATAGAAGTTCTAATGACTCTCTTTATTATATGTGTAGAAGAGGAAGTTATTTAAAGAAGACGTGCTTTATTAGAAGATACATTGAGTTGTATATAGAAGATACACTTATTGAAGAATCCATCATTTAAAGACATGGTTTAATAGCTGTGTATCAAGAATTTATTCTCTCTGATTTCTGTCTAGAAGATGATGATCCTCATAATAAAGGCATTAATTAAAGAATATATTAATTAATGGTGAAGACAAGTATCTCTTGTTTTGGAAGGATTTTATGGTATTAACTTATATCCAAAATTAGCTCAAAGATGTCTCCAACGGCAACAATATTCAAGTATTATATAAAGGAATCAAATTGAAGATTTGAGTGACTGCTTCCACGAGAAAAGAATTATTCATTTGTGCTAAAACTCTTGTAATATTCACTTAGTGATTATAGGTTTATTAGAAGCAAAATAGTTATTATATAATTATTATTGTAAAAGTTAAGTTAAATCCCTTGAGTGACTAGTTTCAGTCAGAAGACTCAAGAGGACATTGATTGTAGGTCAGTGTGTGTATTCAATTATTGAATAGTGGATTAAGACCTCAGTGATAGAGGCAAAATCACCTTGGTGGGTGGACTGGACGTAGTTTGAGTTCAAACGAACCAGGATAAATCAACTTGTCATAGAAGTTAATTTTAAGTTGTTAAGAAAACCCAATTCCAACCCCCCTTCCTTGTGTTTTACGCACCTTCAATCGGCATCAGAGCTCTAGGTTCTGAGAAATACACTTAACCGTGTCAGTAAAATATCTAAAAGTTAAAACACATGGCAGATGCTGGCAATAACAACAATGACTACCAAAATGACAAGATCAACGCAAAACCTCCCGTGTTCAATGGTGACAACTTTGACTACTGGAAGGATGTTCTGGAAAGTTTCTTTCTAGCTCTGGATGGAGATCTTTGGGACATGGTGACAGATGGATACCCTCATCCTGTTGGAGCAGATGGTCAGAAGATTGAAAGAAAAAATATGACAGCTCAACAGAAGAAGGAATTCCGAAATCATCACAAAGCTAGAACCATACTTCTAAGTGCTATCTCATATACAGAATATGAGAAAATTACAAACAGAGACTCAGCTAAACACATGTTTGATTCCCTGAGGATGACACATGAAGGCAAAACTCAAGTCAAGGAGACTAAAGCTCTGGCCCTCATCCAGAAGTATGAAGCTTTTAAAATGGAAGAAGATGAGACAATTGAAAAAATGTTCTCAAGGTTCCAAATTCTGGTAGCTGGACTGAAAGTTCTGGACAAAGGCTACTCAACAGCAGATCATGTAAAGAAGATCATCAGAAGCTTGCCAAAGGCTTGGAGGCCCATGGCCACTGCTCTAAAGCTATCAAAAAATCAGAATGAAATATCTTTAGAAGAACTGATCAGCTCCCTGAGAAGTTATGAGATATAACTAGAAGAAGATGAACCCCAGAAGAAAGGGAAGTCTGTAGCTCTTAAATCTAACAAATTTGTTTCTAAAGCTTTACAGGAAGAAGAAGAAGAAAGTTCTGGATGCTCATCAGAAGAAGATGAATTATATCTTTTATCCAGAAGAGTCCAACAACTCTGGAAGCATCGTCAGAAGAAGTTCAAAAATACCAGAAGAACAAGCAATCACTCTGAAACAACATCTGGTCACAGGAAACCCAGAAGCAAAGAAGTTGTGTGCTATGAATGCAAAGAACCAGGACATTACAAAAGTGAATGCCCAAAACTCCAGAAAGAGAAACCCAGAAACAAATTCAACATATAAAAGAAAAAGAGTCTCATGGCAACATGGGATGATTCTGAATCATCTGAAGCAGAGTTAGATTCAGAAGATGAACATGCTAACATTGCATTAATGGAAAAAATACCAGAAGATGATCACTCATCAGAATTAGAATCAGACTCAGATACAGAAGAGGTATTCTCTAAACTTTCTAGATCTCAATTAGAAGCTAGCCTCTCAGAAATTCTTGAAAAATATCAAAAGCTTCAATTCAAATACAAAAACATGAAACAAAGTCTGGTATCTGAATTAGAAGAAGTTAGAAAACTAAGAACATAAAACTCTGAGCTAAAAGAAAATATTTTTGAATGCAAAAACTCTCTTGAAAAACTTAAAGCTCAGAAGGAATCTAAATTAGAAGATCTAATCAATTCTGATAGTATCATAAAACAATATGACTAAGGTTTTCAAATTTTTTTAGCTAAAAGTATAGATAGAAGCAAAATTGCATCTATGATCTATGGAGTTAGTAGAAATGATAGAAGAGGCATAGGCTATGTGAAAACTAAAGAAACTCTGAAGTTCAAAAAGATTGATGACGTTGCCATGAAAACTAATACTCCTCTAAGTTCTCATTTTACCTATGGTCATAACCATGACTTAATATATACTAGTGAGTCATCTTGTTCCACAAGTTCTGATTTGAAACCTAAAATAAATCAGAAGTTTGTGAAAACTAACAAACAAGAACCCAGAAAAATATGGGTACCCAAAGATAAAATTGTGTATGTTGCAGATGTCTTTAACAGCAAAACTGAAACACCAATCATGGTATCTGGACTCTGGATGCTCACGACACATGACGGGAAGAAAGCATATGTTCCAAAGTCTTGAATTAAAAGATGGAGGCCACGTAGGTTTTGGAGGCAACCAAAAAGGAAAAATAATTGGCTCTGGAACTATTGGTAATGGAAACCTTCCCTCTATCTCTAATGTTCTGCTAGTGGAAGGATTAATGCATAATCTATTATCCATAAGTCAATTAAGTGATAATGGCTATGACATAATCTTTAATCAAAAGTTCTGTAAAGTTGTTAGTCAGAAAGATGGAACAATCCTCTTCAGTCGAAAGAGAAAGAACAACATATATAAAATAAAACTTTCTGAATTAAAAAATCAGAATGTAAAATGTTTAATGTCTGTGGAAACTGAGCAATGGGTCTGGCACAGAAGATTGGGACATGTTAATATGAGAAGATTATCTCAACTTAACAAACTCAATCTGGTCAGAGGACTTCCAAACTTGAAGTTAAACTCAGAAGTTCTGTGCGAAGCATGTCAGAAAGGCAAATTTTCAAAACCTGCCTTTAAAGCTAAAAATGTTGTATCTTCCTCTAGACCACTAGAACTTCTGCACATTGACTTGTTTGGACCAGTGAAATCTGCTTCAGTCAGTGGCAAGAAGTATGGATTGGTGATCGATGACTTCAGCAGATGGACATGGGTAAAGTTCCTTAGACACAAGGATGAGTCAATTGCTGTATTTTCTAACTTCTGCAAACAAGTTCAAAATGAAAAAGAATTTAAAATTATTAAAGTCAGAAGTGATCATGGTGGAGAATTTGAAAACAAAAAATTAGAATCATTTTTTTAATGAAAATGGCATCTCTCATGATTTTTTTTGTCCTAGAACTCCACAGCAAAATGGGGTTGTAGAACGTAAGAATAGAACATTGCAAGATATGGCCAGAACCATGATCAATGAGACTAACATGGCTAAACATTTTTGGGCAGAAGCAGTAAATACAACATGCTATATTCAGAATAGAATCTCTATAAGACCTATTCTTGAAAAGACTCCTTATGAATTGTGGAAGAAAAGAAAGCCCAACATTTCATATTTTCATCCTTTTGGGTGCAAATGTTTTATTCTGAATACTAATGATCCTCTGAATAAATTTGACTCTAAGGCTCATAAGTGTTATATGTTAGGATACTTTGAACATTCAAAGGGATACAGAGTATACAACATAGAAACACGTATAGTCATAGAGTATATTTATGTCAGATTTGATGATAAGCTTGGTTCTGAAAAACCAAAGCAGAATGAATCTCTTGTAGATATAGAAGTTGAAATCTCTACAAACAGAACATCTGAAGAACAATCACCTACAGAACAAAACAAGACAATCACCTCAACAAACTCTGAAGAACCCACTCAGAAGAAACTATCCAGAAGCAAGCTGAATCATCCAGAAGACAAAATCTTGGGAAAGAAGGATGAACCAATCAGAACAAGATCATCATTCAGAAACTCTAAAGAATCTCTAATGGGACTAGTCTCCCTGATTGAACCAACTTCTGTAGAAAAAGCTCTCTCAGAAAATTATTGGATTCTGGCTATGCAAGATGAACTTAATCAATTCACCAGAAATGATGTATGGGATCCAGTTCCTAGGCCCAGAGGATTCAACATCATTGGCACCAAGTGGGTATTCAGAAACCAGCTAAATGAGCAAGGAGAAGTTGTCAGAAACAAAGCAAGACTGGTTGCACAAGGTTATAGTAAACAGGAAGGAATTGACTACACAGAAACCTATGCCCCAATCGTCAGGTTAGAATCTATTAGACTTCTAATTTCATTTGCTGTAAACCATGATATCATTCTATATCAAATGGATGTCAAGAGTGCATTTTTAAATGGTTATATTGATGAAGAAGTGTATGTACACCAACCCCCTGGTTTTGAAAATACAAAATTTCTAGAACATGTTTTCAAACTCAAAAAATCTTTATATGGTCTGAAGCAAGCTCCCAGAGCTTGGTATGAAAGACTAAGCACTTTTCTTCTAGAAAATGATTTCATCAGAGGGAAAGTGGATACAACACTCTTCAGTAAAAACATTAAAAATGACATTCTGATATGCCAAATATATGTAGACGATATAATATTTGGTTCTACTAAAAGTGCCTTGGGAAAGGAGTTTGCTAAGTCTATGCAGGCAGAATTTGAAATGAGCATGATGGGAGAATTAAAGTTCTTTCTGGGAATCCAAATAAATCAAACATCAGAAGGAACATACATTCATCAAAGCAAATATGTCAAAGAACTTCTGAAGAAATTTGACTTATCAGAAAGTATCATCTCTAAAACTCCTATGCATCCTACATGTATTCTAGAGAAAGAAGAGGTAAGTAAGAAAGTAGATCAGAAAATCTACAGAGGTATGATTGGCTCTCTCCTTTATCTAACTGCTTCTAGACCAGATATTCTATACAATGTATGTTTATGTGCTAGATTCCAATCAGATCCTAGAGAAACTCACTTAACAGCAGTTAAGAGAATTTTTAGGTATCTAAAAGGTACTACTAATCTTGGTTTATACTACAGAAGATCCAAAGATTACAAACTTGTAGGATACTGTGATGCTGATTTTGCTGGAGACAGAACAGAAAGAAAAAGTACTTCTGGAAGTTGTCAATTTCTGGGAGATAATCTAATTTCCATGTCTAGCAAAAGGCAGTCAACTATAGCATTATCAACTGCAGAAGCTGAATACATTGCAGCAGCTGGATGCAGTACTCAAATGCTCTGGATGAAAAATCAGCTTGAGGACTTCAAAATTTATGAGAGTAACATTCCCATCCTCTGTGATAATACTTCTGCTATCTGTCTCTCTAAAAATCCAATTTTACATTCTAGGGCTAAACACATAGAAGTTAAACATCATTTCATTAGGGACTATACTCAGAAGGGAATTTTAATGTTTAAATTCATAGATACAAATCACCAATGGGCTGATATTTTTACAAAACCCCTTCCTGAAGATAGATTTAATTTCATTCTAACCAACCTTAGTATGAAATTATGTCCAGAATGAAAATGCTTTAATTATATGTTTTTATCTCTCATAAGTTCTGAACTTAATCCTCTATTTTATTCTTTCAGAAGATATTTTTTCTAACTGTTTAATTCTGAGAACTTTTGTTCAAAGGAATAACATGCAGATCTTTACATCAACACGTGTCAACAAAGTTCTAAGGAATCCTATCAGAACAAGTGTCCAAATTCTGAAGAGTGACAGAACATGCAATTGGACAACTATCCTCTACAGAAGGACATCTGTTAAAATTCTGGGAAACTGAAACGGCTGACTTGACACAATAAAGGCAAATATCTTTTTGGTAACTGTTCCAAAATCATCAACGCCTTCCCCTATGTCTGCTGCATTTATTACATTCCATCATTATGTTTTTAAATTAATTTTTTCCCACAAATTTCTCGTATTATTCAATAAATTTTTTTCTATATAAACACCTTTTTACCTTCACTTTTCTCATTTACCTTCATTGTCTTTTTACTGTCAAACGTTTCACTTTCATATTTTCGTCTTCTCTGAATTTTCTTAAAACCCTAAACCCTAAAAACTCATCTTAGTAACAATGTCTTCCTCCTCACAACAACAACAAGACTCAACAGATGTGCTTTTTGTTTCACTTGTGAAGACTCTTCTCACACCAACTGACAAACTTGAAGTCATGTGTGAACTATTTGTGGATTTTGATAGCTTGAAAGACAATGGTTTTGACCTGCTTCCCGCCGTCAAAGCTCAAGGCTGGGAGAAATATTTTGATTGTCTCATGGGACCAGTTTTCCCCAAATTGGTTAAGGAATTCTGGGTGTTTGCAAGCGCTTCCAACACTCATGTTACTTCATATATGCTGGGGAAGAGAATCATAATCTCAGAAGATCACATTGCTAGGCTCATTGAATCTGATGGAAATGGGATCAAGTGTAGTGAAATGGACAAACTATCAGATACAAAACGGATAGCTAAAGAAATCTTCACTAATGGGCAACCTTCTAACAAGATCAAGGATCTGAAGATTCATCTTAGAATATGGGCCAAGATCATTCTTGGAAGCATCTGCCACATAAAAGCAACCAATTCTCCTGATTACATCAACATGGATCGACAATTCTTGCTTTACTTCATTGCTAAGCAGAAGAATGTTAACCTAGCCCACTCCTTATTTAATCATCTGAAAAACAGTGTGAAAGAAACAAGAGAATGAGAGAAAACCAAGAGGGACTGGATACCTCTAGGGCGTTTAATCTCTGATATCCTCGATGAGAATAAATTGGTGGATTATCTGATTGAAGCCAAGCAGATAGAGCTTCTAGAACCTGATGTTGGTGAGCCTCTCAATGCTAAGAATCTGAAGAAGATGAAGTTCATAACTTCTATCAATAAAGACCCTATCCTCTACTCCAGAGAGGTTATAACCACAAGGAAGATTCCTCTGCAGAACTTCCCACTATTTTCTGCTGACACACCTCCAGAGGTTGTGGTCAGATACTTGGATTCCTGCAAGAAAGATGGTGTGGATCCAATGTTCAAAGCAACAGAACTTACTCAACAAACTCCAGATGCTGCATCAGCAAGGAGCAAGAAAAGGAAAGTTGGAGAAGGAACTTCTCAGAAGGCTCCTAAACCTACCAGAAAAACAGGTAACACTTCTGCCTCTACCTCTGATTTCATTTCTATGGTAGAAACAGTAACAGTAGAAATGTATGAAGCACCTTCTGACCCAACACCTTCTGATCCAACTCCCTCTGAACCAACCCCATCCTCTGAACCTATTCCACCTTATAACCCTATTCTCTCTGTCATACCTACAACTTCTGCCGTCTCTTCCATATTATCTTCACTATATCCACCAGAACATGAACCCCATCAACCACAAACCCTATCAGACTTTGATATCCCCATTGATGCAACACCTCTATCTGATATAGGCCGTTCCCCATCCGCTGAAACACACACTGCCCTTCAACATGTTCTTTCTGATATTAATGACTTCCAACCCCCTGAATCTCATCAAATACCATCTTCTCAAACTTTTGAAACAAACCAATCTAGCAGTTTCCACCCATTAAATTCTGATGGCCTAGTTTTTAACCTTTCACCAATAAGAGAAAGCTCCCTGTCTTCCTATGAATCTACCCCACCTAACTCACCAACATTCATTACCATCCCTGACACGCCTCCAGAAGACGCTGAACCAAAAAATCCCCTTAGAACTTCTATCAATATAGAAGCTCTCCATAAACTATCCTCTGTCTCAAATAAAACTGCCATACCAGCACCAAAACCAAAACCCATGAAAACAGACATTGCTGCACTGCTGATTGCTTTTGAAACAGAAATGAAAATTAGGATAGAGGATCTGAAGGCTGCTTGCTCAGAGCTTCCTGATCAAGCAGCTTCTGACTTTCTTTAGGCCACATTCAAAAAATGGTTCAATATTGAGACCAAAAAGCTGAAGGACATCTGTTATGACATTGCTCATCAGAACTTCTGTGAGTATCTCAAAGCAGTTGTTTCAAACATTGAAAAGAACAAACCCTGGACAGAATCAGAACCTCTGGAATCAAACTCTGGACTTCAGATGGTTTTAGTCCCTTCTGATGAAGCTCAGGATGTTGATTCTGCTCAACCACCAGCAATTGAAGAATATTCTGAAAATCAAGCTGCTCTAAAAGCTGAAGAACCTCTGCCAACCACTCTTGTACTAAAGACCTTGGAAGAATTGAAAAAGGAAAATGAGATGGTCAAGCAAAGGCTGGATAAGCAGGATGAAACTAATGCTGAATTAAAGACTATGATTGGAAAGCAAGTGGAATCTTCCTCTGAAATCAAGTCTCTTCTGGAAGCATTAGTTACTAAGATGAATCCCTGATTTTCTGTTTATCTTCTGTTTATCATGACTGTTTAAGTTCTACTGGTTGTTTTCTTGTTGGCTTTGATTCTGTTTAATGAAAACTTATTTTGCTTCTTCACTCTTGCATTTTTTTGCATTTTTACTTTTTGATTATGACAAAAAGGGGGAGAAACGTAGAAGATCTTGATCTATAGCAATTATCAAGATTTACCTCTAACATATATATTCTAATAAAACTGTTTGAGTTGTGATTCTAAAATAGAATCAGGTCAAGTAATCAACTCAGGGGGAGCTAAGGCTAATAAAACTTCTGAAGGAACCTCTAATAGAAATATCTGATTTAATTTAATCAAAGGGAGTTCTTCTAATCCTATTAAACTCTATTCTTAAAACCTAAATAAATGTTTTGTCATCATCAAAAAGGGGGAGATTGTTAGAACAATTATGGTTCTAAACCTCTAAGAGTTTTGATGATAACAAATATTATTATGCAAGAATAGAAGTTCTAATGACTCTCTTTATTATATGTGTAGAAGAGGAAGTTATTTAAAGAAGACGTGCTTTATTAGAAGATACATTGAGCCGTATATAGAAGATACACTTATTGAAGAATCCATCATTTAAAGAGATGGTTTAATAGTCGCGTATCAAGAATTTATTTTCTCTGATTTATGTCTAGAAGATGATGATCCTCATAATAAAGGCATTAATTAAAGAATATATTAATTAATGGTGGAGACAAGTATCTCTTGTTTTGGAAGGATTTTATGGTATTAACTTATATCCAAAATTAGCTCAAAGATGTCTCCAACGGCTACAATATTCAAGTAGTATATAAAGGAATCAAATTGAAGATTTGAGTGACTGCTTCCACGAGAAAAGAATCATTCATTTGTGCTAAAACTCTTGTAACAATTCACTTAGTGATTATAGCTTTATTAGAAGCAAAATAGTTATTATATAATTATTATTGTAAAAGTTAAGTTAAATCCCTTGAGTGACTAGTTTCAGTCAGAAGACTCAAGAGGACATTGACTGTAGGTCAGTGTGTGTATTCAATTATTGAATAGTGGATTAAGACCTCGGTGATAGAGGCAAAATCACCTTGGCGGGTAGACTGGACGTAGTTTGAGTTCAAACGAACCAGGATAAATCAACTTGTCATAGAAGTTAATTTTAAGTTGTTAAGAAAACCCAATTCCAATGCCCCTTCCTTGTGTTTTATGCACCTTCACCATCATGCTCATTTCAAATTATGCATGCATAGACTTAGCAAATTCCTTTCCCATAGCACTTTTAGTAGAACCAAATATTATATCGTCTACATAAATTTGGCATATTAGAATGTCATTTTTAATGTTTTTACTAAAGAGTGTTGTATCCATTTTCCCTCTGATGAAATCATTTTCCAGAAGAAAATTGCTTAGTCTTTCATACCAAGCTCTGGGAGCTTGCTTTAGACCATATAAAGATTTTTTGAGTTTGAAGACATGTTCTGGAAATTTTGTATTTTCAAAACCAGGGGGTTGGTGAACATACACTTCTTCATCAATATAACAATTTAAAAATGCACTCTTGACATCCATTTGATATAGAATGATATTATGGTTTACAGCAAATGAAATTAGAAGTCTAATAGATTCTAACCTGGCGACTGTGGCATAGGTTTCTGTGTATTCAATTCCTTCCTGTTGACTATAACCTTGTGCAACCAGTCGTGCTTTGTTTCTGACAACTTCTCCTTGCTCATTTAGCTTATTTCTGAATACCCACTTGGTGCCAATGATGTTGAATCCTCTGGGCCTAGGAACTAGATCCCATACATCATTTCTGGTGAATTGATTAAGTTCATCTTGCATAGCCAGAATCCAATCGTTTTCTGAGAGAGCTTCTTCTGCAGATGTTGGTTCAATCAGGGAGACTAGTCCCATTAGAGATTCTTCAGAGTTTTTGAATGATGATCTTGTTCTTATTGGTTCATCCTTCTTTCCCAAGATTTTGTCTTCTGGGTGATTCAGCTTGCTTCTGGATAGTTTCTTCTGAGTGGGTTCTTCAGATCTTGTTGGAGTGATTGTCTTGTTTTGTTCTGTAGGTGATTATTCTTCAGATGTTCTATTTGTAGTGATTTCAACTTCTATTTCTGCAAGAGATTCATTCTGCTTTGGTTTTTCAGAACCAAGCTTATCATCAAATCTGACATAAATAGACTCTATGACTATTCGTGTTTCTGTGTTGTATACTCTGTATCCCTTTGAATGTTCAGAGTATCCTAACATATAACACTTCTATGCCTTAGAGTCAAACTTATTCAGAGGATCATTAGTATTCAGAATAAAACACTTGCACGCAAAAGGATGAAAATATGAAATGTTGGGCTTTCTGTTCTTCCACAATTCATAAGGAGTATTTTCAAGAATAGGTCTTATAGAGATTTTGTTCTGAATATAGCATGTTGTATTTACTGCTTCTGCCCAAAAATGTTTAGCCGTGTTAGTCTCATTGATCATGGTTCTGGCCATCTCTTGCAATGTTCTATTCTTACGTTCTACAACCCCATTTTGTTGTGGAGTTCTAGGACAAGAAAATTCATGAGAGATGCCATTTTCATTAAAGAATGATTCTAATTTTTTGTTTTCAAATTCTCCACCATGACCACTTCTAACTTTAACAATTCTAAACTCTTTTTCATTTTGAACTTGATTGCAGAAGTTAGAGAATACAACAATTGACTCATCCTTGTGTCTAAGGAACTTTACCCATGTCCATCTGCTGAAGTCATCTACGATCACCAATCCATACTTCTTGCCACTGACTGAAGCAGTTTTCACTGGTCCAAACAAGTCAATGTGAAGAAGTTCTAGTGGTCTAGAGGAAGATACAACATTTTTAGCTTTAAAGGCAGGTTTTGAAAATTTGCCTTTCTGACATGCTTCACACAGAGCTTCTGAGTTGAACTTCAAGTTTGGAAGTCCTCTAACCAGATTGAAATTGTTAAGTTGAGATACTCTTCTCATATTAACATGTCCCAATCTTCTGTGCCAGACCCATTGCTCAGTTTCCACAGACATTAGACATTTTACATTCTGATTTTTTAATTCAAAAAGTTTTATTTTATATATATTGTTCTTTCTCTTTCCACTGAAGAGGATTGTTCCATCTTTCTGACTAATAGCTTTACAAAACTTTTGATTGAAGATTATGTCATAGCCATTATCACTTAATTGACTTATGGATAATAGATTATGCATTAATCCTTCCACTAGCAGAACATTAGAGATAGATGGAAGATTTCCATTACCAATAGTTCCAGAGCCAATTATTTTTCCTTTTTGGTTGCCTCCAAAACCTACGTGGCCTCCATCTTTTAATTCAAGACTTTGGAACATATGCTTTCTTCCCGTCATGTGTCGTGAGCATCCAGAGTCCAGGTACCAAGATTGGTGTTTCAGTTTTGCTGTTAAAGACATCTGCAACATACACAATCTTATCTTTGGGTACCCATATTTTTCTGGGTACTTGTTAGTTATCACAATCTTCTGATTTATTTTAGGTTTCAAATCAGAACTTGTGGAATAAGATGATTCACTAGTATATATTAGGTCATGATTATGACCATAGGTAAAATGAGAACTTAGAGGAGTATTAACTTTTATGATATAGCCTATGCCTCTTCTATCATTTCTGCTAACTCCATAGATCATAGATGCAATTTTGCTTCTATCTATGCTTTTAGTTAGAAATTTTTTAAACTATAGTCATATTGCTTTATGATACTATCAGAATTTGTTAGATCTTCTAATTCAGATTCCTTCTGAGTTTTAAGTTTTTCAAGAGAGTTTTTGCATTCAAAAATATTTTCTCTCAGCTCAGAGTTTTCTGTTTTTAGTTTTATAACTTCTTCTAATTCAGATACCAGACTTTGTTTCATGTCTTTGTATTTGAATTGAAGCTTCTGATATTTTTCAAGAATTTCTAAAAGGCTATCTTCTAATTGAGATCTAGAAAGTTTAGAGAATACCTCTTCTAGAAAGTTTCGTAGCACACTACTTCTTTGCTTCTGGGTTTCCTGTGGCCAGATGTTGCTTCAGAGTGATTGCTTGTACTTCTGGCATTTCTGAACTTCTTCTGACGATGCTTCCAGAGTTGTTGGACTCTTATGGATAAAAGAGATAGTTCATCTTCTTCTGATGAGCATCCAGAACTTTCTTCTTCTTCTGCCTGTAAGGCTTTAGAATCAAATTTGTTAAATTTAAGAGCTACAGACTTACCTTTCTTCTGGGGTTCATCTTCTTCTAGTTCTATCTCATGATTTCTCAAGGAGCTGATCAGTTCTTCTAAAGATGTTTCGTTCAGATTTTTTGATAGCTTTAGAGCAGTGACCATGGGCCTCCAAGCCTTTGGCAAGCTTCTGATGATCTTCTTTACATGATCTGCTATTGAGCAGCCTTTGTCCAGAACTTTCAGTCCAGCTACTAGAATTTGGAACCTTGAGAACATTTTTTTAATTGTCTCATCTTCTTCCATTTTGAATGCTTCATAATTCTGGATGAGGGCAAAAGCTTTTGTCTCCTTGACTTGAGTGTTGCCTTCATGTGTCATCCTCAGGGAATCAAACATGTGTTTGGCTGAGTCTCTGTTTGTAATTTTCTCATATTCTATATATGAGATAGCACTCCGAAGTATGGTTCTAGCTTTGTGATGAAGAGAGCTATGTGTATATCTTTCACTTTCCTTGTTCAAACATCTCAAAAGAAATTAAGCAGCTATTTATATTGGTTAGAGAAAATGAATCATAAGAGAGGGAAAAATAAATGAAAAAATGAGTCAGCACAGTAATGAGCCGACTCAAATCATTAAATGAGTCGGCTCAAACTTACAGATGAGTTGACCAAAATCAACAGAGAGGCAGCCTGTTGAGACCCGTGGAAAATGAGAATAAAACATTTCTTAATGAGTCGACTCATGAGGGATTTTGAGTCGGCTCATCCATACTCATGATTCGACCAAAATCATACCCCAGGCAGCCTGTTTGGACCCCTGCGTTTGCCACCATTTTCCACTTGAATGAGTCGGCTGATAAAGGGTTGTGAGTCGACTCATCCACACTTATGAGTCGACCAAAATGATGCATCAGGGAGCCTGTTTGGACCCGTGCATTTTTCATCAATTTAACACTGAATGAGTCGGCTTGAAGGGGCGTAAAACACAAGGAAGGGGGTTGGAATTGGGTTTTCTTAACAACTTAAAACTAACTTCTATGAAAAGTTGATTTATCCTGGTTCGTTTGAACTCAAACTACATCCAGTCCACCCGCCAAGGTGATTTTGCCTCTATCACTGAGGTCTTAATCCACTATTCAATATATAGATACAATAACAATGACCTACTGTCAAAGTCTTCTTGAGTCTACTGACTAACTAGCCACTCAAGGAAAATCACTTTAATAATAAACAATAATGTAACTAGTATGCTTCAAATAAGCTTTTGATGTTACAGAGTTTTGGAGCAATAATAAAATATATGAAAAAGTAATTCGTTAGCGTTGCATACAATCTTCAAAATCATTCCTTTATATAAGCTTGAATAAAGTGACCGTTGGGAATAACTTGAGCCTGTTTTGGATATGAATTATTATCATAAATTCCTTCCAAAACAAGAGATACTTGTCTTCACTATTAATTGATATATTCTTTAATTAATGCCTTTAATATTAGAATCATCATCTTCTAGACATAAATCAGAGAGAATTAAATCTTGATACGCAGCCAATAAATCATGTCTTTATTGATGAATTCTTCAATAAATGTATCTTCTATATAGGGCGTAATGTTTCTTCTAATTAAGCACGTCTTCCTTTCAATAACTTCCTTTTCTACAACTTCTACACATATCAAAGAAAATTATTTTCAGTATGTATTAGAACTTCTATTCTTGCATAATAATAATTGTTATCATCAAAACACTTAGAGGTTTAGAACCAGAATTGTTCTAACACGGCTCATTGATGAATTTGAGTCGACTCATTCAGTATGTTTTTCCAAAAATGGTAATCCTTGCTTTTTCATTTTGAACCAGTCAAGCTTTCGAAACATGCCAAGTTTTTGACACATTAAAACCATGCCATGTCACACAGATACTTCCTCAGACGTTTAAACAACTTCAGCAGATTCACCCGATGATCTTCTTCAGTAAGGGACTTGGTAATCATGTCATCCACATAGCATTCGATTTCTTTGTGGATCATATCGTGGAATAACGTTACCATAGCCCGTTGGTATGTTGCACCGGCGTTCTTTAGTCCACACGACATCACCTTATAACAAAAGGTGCCCCAAGGTGTGATGAAAGTTGTTTTCTCCATATCTTCGGGTGACATCTTAATCTGATTGTATCCAGAAAATCCGTCCATGAAAGAAAATACCTAGAACTAAGTTGTGTTTTCGACCAATACATCAATGTGAGGTAATGGGAAATCATCCTTCGGGCTAGATTTGTTCAGGTCCCGGTAATCCACACACATACGCACCTTGCCATCCTTCTTAGGCACGGGTACAATGTTAGCAACCCACGGCGAGTAACTAGTTACAGCAAGGAAACCGGCGTCCCACTGCTTTTGTACTTCTTCCTTAATCTTCATGGCCATATCTGGTTGAGTGCGGTGCAACTTCTGTTTAACTGGAGGGCAATCTTCTTTCAAGGGTAACCTGTGCATGACAATATCCGTATCTAGACCTGGCATGTCTTGATAGGACCAAGCAAAGACGTCGACGTATTCCTGAAGCATACTGCTGAGTTGTTCCTTTACTGGAGCTTGCAGACTGGCCCCAATCTTCACTTCTTTTACATCTTCCTCGGTACCAAGATTAACAGTTTCAATTTCCTCCTGATGAGGAGTAATCACTTTCTCTTCTTGCCTCAACAACCTGGCTAACTCTTCAGGCAAATCATAGTCTTCTTCAACCCCTTCATCTGCTTGATTAATTGGATTGTTGAAGTCATACAAAGTCATAGTAGTGTTGTTGCTGGTGCAATCTGGAGGATTATCTCTGCAAGGGTTGAGATTTGTTCTTTTTAGTGATTAATTTTAATCTTGTTTAGAAAAAGTGTAAATGAATTTATTATTTTGAAAACATTGACATTTTATTGTTTTGTGCGAAAAATAACAAACATGAAAAGACAGTGAGCGAAAAAGGAAATTGTTTGCAAAAGATGTCCATTGTTCATTGATATTTCATTTACACAAAATACAAATATGGACCTATTATAAAATGAGTCCTGACACCTTGGGCAAGATGCATGACTTGATGCATGCTTAAGAAGGAAATAATAATTACTCTGCAGGAGTAACTCTTATAATTTCCTGGGAAGACCAGTTAAGGACTTGTTGGCCCGTGATCCTTGGACGAATCCAGCTCTCCAGGTTGAGGTTGCTTTCAGCCTCGTCTTCCACGTTATTGACAGCATCTGGGGTCAGCATTCCCCCACTCACGAACTTGGGCTCCTTAGCAGCCTCTGCTTGATCCTGTCGGAATGGTTTGTAACCCAAACCGAATCTGTCCTCCTTCTTCTCCATAGGTAGCAGCTTGCCCCAGCCATGGGCGTTTCCATCTTCAACAACCTTCCGAGCTTGTTGGTAGGAGAAAATTAAAGTACCTATCCTATCCTCCTGGGATGCAGCAAATACTTCAGTTGTTGCCTCATTGACGTTCAGTGCCTTGAAACCTTGGCTCATGGTCTCGTGGATTTCACCATCCATCTCAATGTATTTGTAGGTAGCTAGATGGTAACATAAATGTCCTCTTCACCATAGATTGTGATAATTTTCCCTTCCCACTCGTATTTTAATTTCTGGTGAAGGGTCGATGTAACTGTGCCAACAGCGTGAATCCATGGTCGATCCAACAAACAGCTGTAGGCCGGCTGAATGTCCATCACGTAGAAAGTAGTTTGAAAGACCTGCGGGCTAATTATCACAGGCAGCTCCACTTCTCCAAGAACAGACCTCTTGGAGCCATCAAAAGCTCTAACCACCAGGTTGCTTGGTCGGAGATCTATACCATCATATTCAAGCTTAACAAGGCTTTCTTTGGCAAGACATTGAGTGAGGACCCAGTGTCAACTAGAACATGTGAAATCACGGCCCCTTTACACTCTAGAGTGATGTGCAAAGCTTTATTATGGTGACGACCTTCCGTTGTCAAATCAACATTGGTGAAGCCTAGCCCATGACTAGTATTAACATTAGAAACCACTGTCTCTAGCTGATTCATCGTGATCTCCTCAGACACGTAGGTTGCGTGCAGGACTTTAAGTAATGCATCCCGATGAACTTCGAAACACAACATCAATGATAAAATGGAGATCTTGGAAGGAGTCTGGTGGAGCTGATCCACATCCTTATAATCGCTCTTCTTGATAATTCTTATAAATTCATCCACATCCTGATCAAAGGACACTTTTTGAGCTTCTTTCAAAACTGATTCTTTAGGCACCCCATTTTTGCCTTTAGCCTTGGCAGAAGCCTTTGCCTCAGTGCTAACTCTTGGAATTTGTGACGCGAAGAGGCATCCGCTTCGAGTGAAGCCTCCGCCTCCCCCGACATTATTGACTTGTGGTGTATGCGTTGAAGAATCAAGAACGACTCTCTCCCCGTTGCAGTAGAGGTCTGAACCATAGTGCCATGGTACAACATTATCTTTTTCATACGGAATGGGTCCAGGCACCGTGATGGTGACTACGGTGCCTGGACTGACTGCAGCGGAAGTAGGAACTGTTATTGTCTGTGGATCGTAATATATGGTAACGGGACTTCTGACTGGTGGTGATGGTGAAAGAATGAAATTGGGTTGTTGTTGAGATTGTTGCTGAAAATTGTTGGAATCAGGGACCATTGATGGGTCGAACTAATGGTGACTTTGGAGATGTCATTATTAATGGTTGTTGTAGTTGTAGAAGCGGGTGCAATCGAACTAATTTTTGTTGAAGTGATGGAAGAGATGATTGTTGACTTTGTAGAAGAGTCTGTCGGAACAATTGTTTTTGAAGTTGTAGGAGGAGTGCTTGTTGTTGCTGTAAGAGGAATTTCTGATGTTGTAGAAACCGTTGATGTTATTTGTAGGATACCTTCTCTGATAAGGCCATTGATGCCATTTCTTAAGCTTGCACAAATATTGGTTGAAACTTTGCAAGATTCACAACAGGCCTCACAACCTGGGAACACCTGGCATTTTAAAATTTAGGCTTTAACCTCTGCCAAAGGTGTTTGAATACTTGCAGTATCTTCAATTAAATTCATGGGTTGATCTTCCTCAATTTCATTTATCCTGGGCCCACCATGGTTGGGCATAGGATTCTTTGTGACGTTAGGAGGAGGTGCAAAATTTAAAGCCTTTGAATCAACTAGATCTTGGACCTTCATATACAAAGCTCTGCACTTTTGTGTGGCATGGCCAGGTGCATTAGAATGGAAGGCACATCTGGCGTTGACGTCGTAATTTCTAGGAAGGTTCTGAGGATCTAGTGGAGCCAGAGTCCTTAATTCAACAAGATAAAGCTTCAAAAGTTGTGGTAGCAAAGTGGCATATGTCATCGGTATAGGATCGATTACCCTGTTGACTTGAGATGGCCTTTGCTGGAAAGGACGTTGTTGTTGGTTGTTGTTGTTGTTGTAGGACCTTTGTTGAGGAAAATGTTGTTGAGGTAAATGTTGTGGTTGCGGAGTATATTGTTGTTGAGGTGGTGGAGTGGGAATTGTGACAGCGGCAATTGATCTTGGCATATACCGGGGCCTTCCTCTGCCCATGTGTACTGAGTTAGTTTCACCCGACCTGCGAGGCCCTGCAAAAGGTTTCCTTGTGTTGCTAGCGCCGTTATCAGAAATTTTACCCATTTTTAACAAACTTTCAATCCTTTCCCCTTCTATGACCACGTTAGTAAAGCTAGTGGAATATAAAGCAGCCAACCTATCAATGTATGTCCCATGTAGGGTGTTCATGAACATATCTGCCATTTCTCTTTCCGACATTGGAGGTTGAACAACAGCAGCTAATTGTTTCCATCTCTGAGCATACTCTCTGAAGCTTTCTATGGAGGATTGTGACATACCCATTAGAAGAGTTCTGTTAGGAGCCATGTCTAAATTGTATTGATATTGGCGTATGAAAGCCTCGACCAAATCTTTCCAATTTCTAATTGTTTCCCTAGTCAGATGAGAGTACCACTCACGGGATGCCCCGATCAAGCTATCCTCAAAGTAAAATATCCATAGCTTTTCATCCATAGTGTAAACCTTCAATCTTCCCATTATATCTTTCAAAGCAAGGAGGTTTGAATTTGTGAGGAATTCTAACTCCCTCTACCAGCCCCATATCCATAACATCAAAACCTAAGGAGTTTTGGGACTCCAGAGATCTGAGCTTTTCTGCTTTCTCGTCCAGACAACGATCATAGACTTCATCTCCTGCTCCAACTACAATGAATTTTTCCTCCTGAGGGTCCTCCTGCAAGGCACGCCCTCCAGTATTACCATAGGTATTCCTGATAGCATTAATGTCAGGGTTAAGATGAGGTCCAAACTCCGGGGGGCAGTACGTGGCTGTCCATGATCATTGTTGCTGGTACCCCCTATACCTGGGTGATTGTCTTCAGGAGTTTTTCGCTCGACCAACTCTCTTAATCTTTCTTGGATTTGGGCCAACCCAGTCATTACTGCCATGAATTGGCTCATCTGAGCCCTCATTTCAGTTCTTTCATTAGCCATCTAGTTTCTCACGTCAGTCAAATCTTACTGAACCTGGTCCATCTGTAAGCTCGGAAGGTTGTTTCTTGTAGGATACCGGTGAACTCTGTTGATGGGGAAGACCCTCATACAAGCAATGTTTCTTGAAACCACAACAAAGTGACAAAACAAACAACAGAAAATACCTGCAAAACAAAGAATGAGGTTAGTATGCAATGCAGTATGTCTATTTGTCTTCCAAGGGTACTCGGTTTGGTTCTTTGGTTTTGACCTTCCAGACCTAGAGGAATGATGATGTTGAAGAGAAATGAAGCCCAAAGGATAACACACAAACCATATATTACAAAATATAAAGATACATAGTTCAGGATTACAACAAGTTCCCATGATGGGTCAAAATACAACAAAATCAACAAAAGTACAAACAAAATGAAGTACAGAAACAAGGAAATCAAACATCCAGCCCAAAGTCATCCTCTCTGACTTCCTTCAGGAGAGCATCAGTCACTGGTCCAACTGGATGCTCTATGATGGCCCTGATAAGAAGGTTCCTGGTGGCAATAGCATTTTTCAACTTCTTATACTTGTCTTGGTCTTTGGATCTCTTTAACCCCGCCCGGAGTTTCAATTCAGAGATTTCCTTCTGTGTTGCTAACAAGGCTTCTTGAATCTTCTTCTCATTAGCTTCCAACTGCTCTACCCTAGCCTGGGTCTTCTGATCTTCCTGTGAACGAGCCTCAGTAATTCTGATCCATCTAGCCTAACTCTCTTCCAAGTAGTGCTCAGCTCTGGCTTTCTGAATCTTAGCTTCCTTGCAAGCATTCTTCAATACCAACTCCCTGCCCGGGCTCTTCTGATGTAATAATCTGTCTTCTAAATCCCCGTCATATGCTTGATCCGGAGCTTCTCTAACCTCTCATTGTCCAGACGACTATCATTCCTCTCCCAAAGGGTCTTCTTTAGAGCTTCAGAAAGCTGAGTATTCCTTTCCTTCAACTTCTCAAATTCTTCTAAACTGACTGTAGCTACAGGCTCTACTGCTGATGGTCCAGGCACATCTTCCAAGGTGAATGCCATGCGGGTGATCTGTCCTCTGATACGATACCAATCAATATACTGAGCTGAAGCTATGTTGTTGCACTTCCCAAGAATGGCAGTCCCTTTTGTCTGAATGTTATCCCAAGCCCAGGCTGCTTGTCGGACGATGGCATGATTATTCTGAATGTCACAATAAAGGGTTTCTGATAAGTCATGCTCTCTTGGTGGATGTACCAAGTCATACCCTAATTGCCTTTTAAACAGCAAAGGATTATAGTTGATGCAACCCTTCACTCCAATTAGAGGTACATTGGGATACTACCCACAGCTTGTGATTATGTCTCTACCCTTGGTGCTCTGAGTGCACCACCTGATGTCTTCTGAAGTAAGGGAAATCATTCTCTTAGCCCAGTTTCTTGACTGATGAGGATTCAAGAAAGCTTTTGTCTTTGGCAAGTGTCTCAATAAATAGAAGTAGAAGAGAGGTGCACAACATCTGACTAATTTTCCCCTCTACTTCTCATTCCTTTGATGCACTGAATAATAGAAATCCCCGAGCAAGGTAGGAACTGGATTCTTCAGCAAGAAAAGATGGATAGAAATCTTGCTTACAAACATAGGCTCGTCTACAAACAAGATGATATCATATATGCTAAGGGACAAGAGAGCACAAACAATGTCCCACTTCCCTACTGCAGCATGACTGGTGGCCTGAGTAAACAAGAAGTCCAAATGGAGGCCAGGGATTCCAGTCTTAGTAGTCATATTCTGATCAATGATGGTGGTTTCCAAATGTAGAGCCTTATCTATATCTTCATTCATGGTAGCAACCATCTCAGGGTTGAAAGGAATCCCCCTCATGATGGAGACACCCAACAACATGGAAAATTCTTCTAACAAAGGGCCTAACTAAACGTCTGGAAAGGTAAAACATCTGAGAGGAGGGTCATAGAACTGAAGGAAAGTGTGGATCATACTCCTCTGTGATGTATCCAATTCCATGATCATGTCCATAATTCCACCATAATGTTCCCTGAATAAAGGGACATGATTAGGAGTGATGACTGTCTGAACCTGCCTGATGCCTGCTAGAGAGGGCTCAAAGAAATGGTAGGTAATGTTGCTTTTCCTGGATGAATCCATACTAATAATGGATGCTGATGAAGATGACTGAGGAGAAATAATGATGAAGACAACTGATGAAGGTGCTGAAGAGAATCTCTGATGAAGATAGCTGATGAAGATGGCTGAGCAGAAGAACAGTCAAAACCAAACCAAAGATGATGTGGATACCATGTAAAAAAATAGACAAATGTTAAAATGATGCAAAATGATGTATGCAGAATGATATGCAAGGGTTTGTGATCAAGTGATGGATCTGTTATCTGCCTTAATAAGTTCCATGTGTGTTCATAAGTCCAAATGGAGTCTAGAGACCAGTAACCAGGCGGCGGAGTCAAATAAAGAGTCACAAGTCTAGGGTTTCATATGATCAGTCCAAAATGATGTAACACCTTAAAACAAATCTGGTAACAGGGTATGATGAGGCCTAGGGTTCCTGCAAACCTATAAACATCCCAACCCCCTCACAGGTATTGTTCTAGAACAAGGATCCTCAGACTTGGATTAGTTATGAGAAGTGTAAACACTTCTAACCCGGAGGTACAATGTTTACATTAATCATAAAGGATCCTCCTCTAATTCACCTCAGATGCTGAAGGTCATCTAAAAGGTCATCCAACCTTAGTAGGCTTCCCAGATAGCCCTAGTACTACAGGAAATCTGTAGCATAGAGTTCTCAAGAAGAAACCCATGTCTGAACCATGTTTCATATTCCCGTACCATACCGAAATGGAATGGGAAAAAATATGAAGCCACTATATCCTATGTGTCACTCAGGCTCCCGGTATGGAACCTTACTCACTGAATATCAGTCCAAAATGATGTAACCTTAAAACAAATCTGGTAACAGGGTATGATAAGGCCTAGGGTGTTAGAACAACTATGGTTTTGATCCTCTAAGTGTTTTGATGATAACAAAGCCTTTCATATTAGAAGTTCTAATGAATACATTTACTCTTGTGTAGAAGACAATCTTATTTAAGTAATCCGTACGAGCTAAGAAGAACCATTTTAGAAGATACTCTCAAAGAAGAATCCAGCATTAAATGAAACATTTATTGGCTGCGCATCTCTTATTTATTATCTCTGATTTCCGCTTAGAAGATGCTGGTATCCTTATTAAAAGACTTTAATATGCTCTTTAATATACAAAGACAAGTATCTCTACTTATGGAAAGAAATTAAGGTATTAAAGTATATCCTAATTTGATTCAAGATGTCTCCAACGACTACTTTATCAAGAACTATATAAAGGACCTCATTTGAAGAAATCAAAGGAGAGAACGTAACGCAACGCAATACAACGTACCTCATATATGCAAGCAAATCAATTTATCTTGTGCTTATTATTGTAACTTTCACTTAGTGATACCTGCTTATCTAGAAGCATTCTAAGTTACGTCTTTATTATTATTCTTGTAATAATTATCCTTTTCCTTGAGTGACTAAGTTTAGTCAGAAGACTCAAGAGGATATTGACTATAGGTCTTGTGTGTATTCTTATTGAATAGTGGATTAAGACCTCAGTAGAGGCAAAATCACCTTGGCGGGTGGACTGGACGTAGTTTGAGTTCAAACGAACCAGGATAAATTAAACGTGTCATTAGAAGTTAATTTTATTTATTCCAGAAAACCCAATTCCAACCCCCCTTCCTTGTGTTTTGCGCACCTTCAATTGGCATCAGAGCGCTAGGTTCTGAGTATTACACTTAACCGTGTCAGTAAAAGATCCAGAAGATAAACACATGGCAGAAACTGGAATTAACAATGACTATCAGAATGACAAGATCAATGCAAAACCTCCAATGTTCAATGGTGACAATTTTGACTACTGGAAGGATGTTCTGGAGAGTTTCTTTCTAGCTCTAGATGGAGATCTCTAGGACATGGTGACAGATGGATACATTCATCCTGTTGGAGAAGATGGTCAGAAGATTGAAAGGAAAAATATGACAGTTCAACAGAAGAAGGAATTCAGAAATCATCACAAAGCTAGGACCATACTTCTAAGTGCCATCTCGTACACAGAATATGAGAAGATCACAAACAGGGATTCAGCCAAACACATGTTTGATTCTCTAAGGATGACACATGAAGGCAACTCTCAAGTCAAGGAGACCAAAGCTCTAGCTCTCATCCAGAAGTATGAAGCTTTCAAGATGGAAGAAGATGAAACCATTGAAAAAATGTTTTCAAGGTTCCAAATTCTGGTTGCTGGACTAAAAGTTCTGGACAAAGGCTACTCAACAGCAGATCATGTGAAGAAAATTATCAGAAGTTTACCAAAAGCTTGGAGACCCATGGTCACTGCTTTAAAATTATCAAAAAATCTGAATGAGATTTCCTTAGAAGAACTGATCAGCTCCTTGAGAAGTCATGAGATTGAATTAGAAGAAGATGAGCCCCAGAAGAAAGGTAAGTCTGTAGCTCTTAAATCTAACAAACATGTTTCTAAAGCTTTACAGGCAGAAGAAGAAGAAAGCTCTGGATGCTCATCAGAAGAAGATGAATTATCTCTCCTATCAAGAAAGTTCAACAACTCTGGAAGCACCGTCAGAAGAAGTTCAGAAATACCAGAAGATCAACCAATTATTCTGAATCAACATCCGGTCACAAGAAACCCAGAAGCAAAGAAGTTGTGTGCTACGAATGCAAAGAACCAGGACACTATAAAAGTGAATGTCCAAAACTTCAGAAAGAAAAACCCAGAAACAAATTCAGCAGAGAAAAGAAAAAGAGCCTCATGGCAACATGGGATGATTCTGAATCATCTGAAGCAGAGTCAGATTCTGAAGATGAACAAGCTAATATTGCATTAATGGCAAACATACCAGAAGATGATCAAGTATCAGAATCAGAGTTAGAATCAGATTCAGAAGAGGTATTTTCTAAATTTTCTAGATCTCAATTAGAAGCTAGCCTCTCAGAAATTCTTGAAAAATATCAGAAGCTTCAATTCAAATACAAAGACTTTAAACAAAGTCTAGTATCTGAATTAGAAGAAGTTAGAAAACTGAAAACAGAAAACTCTGAGCTGAAAGAAAACCTCTTTGAATGTAAAAACTCTTTTGAGAAACTCAAAGCTCAGAAGAAATCTGAATTAGAAGATCTAATCAATTCTGATAATATCATAAAACAATATGATTATAGCTTTCAACAATTTCTCACTAAAAGCTTAGATAGAAGTAAGATTGCTTCTATGATCTATGGTGTTAGCAGAAATGAAAGAAGAGGCATAGGCTATGTGAAAAATAAAGAAACTCTGAAGTTAAAAAATATTGATGACATTGTCATAAATACTGATACTCCTCTAAGTTCTCATTTCACTTATGGTCATAATCATGATCTTATATAAACTAACGAATCATCTTGTTCTACAAGTTCTGATTTAAAACCTAAAATAAATCAGAAGTTTGTAAAATCTAACAAACAAGGACCCAGAAGAATATGGGTACCCAAGGATAAAATTGTGTATGTTGCAGATGTCTTTAACAGCAAAACTGAAACACCAATCATGGTACCTGGACTCTGGATGCTCACGTCACATGACGGGAAGAAAGCATATGTTCCAAAGTCTTGAATTAAAAGATGGAGGCCACGTAGGTTTTGGAGGCAATCAAAAAGGTAGAATTATTGGCTTCGGAACTATTGGTAATGGAAATCTTCCCTCTATCTCTAATGTTCTACTTGTAGAAGGATTAATGCATAATTTATTATCCATAAGTCAATTAAGTGATAATGGCTATGACATAATCTTTAATCAAAATTTCTGTAAAGCTGTTAGTCAGAAAGATGGAACAATCCTCTTTAGTGGAAAGAGAAAGAACAACATTTATAAAATAAAGCTTTCAGAATTAAAAATTCAAAATGTAAAATGTCTAATGTCTGTGGAAACTGAGCAATGGGTCTGGCACAGAAGATTGGGACATGTTAATATGAGAAGATTATCTCAACTTAACAAACTCAATCTAGTCAGAGGACTTCCAAATTTGAAGTTCAACTCAGAAGCTCTGTGTGAAGCATGTCAGAAAGGCAAATTTTCAAAAACTGGATTCAAAGCTAAAAATGTTGTATCTTCCTCTAGACCATTAGAACTTCTGCACATTGACTTGTTTGGACCAGTGAAAACTGCTTCTATCAGTGGCAAGAAGTATGGATTGGTGATCGTAGATGACTTCAGCAGATGGACATGGGTAAAGTTTCTTAGACACAAGGATGAGTCAATTGCTGTATTTTCTAACTTCTGCAAACAAGTTCAAAATGAAAAAGAATCCAAAATCATTAAAGTCAGAAGTGATCATGGTGGAGAATTTGAAAATAAACAACTAGAATCATTTTTTAATGAAAATGGCATCTCTCATGATTTTTCTTGTCCTAGAACTCCACAACAAAATGGGGTTGTAGAACGTAAAAATAGAACATTACAAGAGATGGCCAGAACCATGATAAATGAGACTAATATGGCTAAACACTTTTGGGCAGAAGCAGTAAATACAACATGCTATATTCAGAATAGAATCTCTATAAGACCTATTCTTGAAAAGACTCCTTATGAATTGTGGAAGAACAGAAAGCCCAACATTTCTTATTTCCATCCTTTTGGATGTATTTGTTTTATGTTAAACACTCTTGATACTCTGAATAAATTTGATTCTAAGGCACAAAAGTGTTATATGTTAGGATACTCTGAACGTTCTAAGGGATACAGAGTATACAATACAGAAACACGTATTGTGATAGAATCTATTCATGTCAGATTTGATGATAAGCTTGGTTCTGAAAAACCAAAGCAGAATGAATTTACTGCAGATATAGAAGTAGAAATATCTACAAACAGAACTTCTAAAGATCAAACCTCTAAAGTTCAAAACAATAAAATTTCTCCATCAACACCTGAAGAACCCATCCAGAAGAAGCTATCCAGAAGCAATATTAATCACCCAGAAGATAAAATCTTGGGGAAGAAAGATGAGCCAATCAGAACAAGATCCTCATTCAAAAACTCTGAAGAGACATTACTAGGACTTGTCTCTCTGATTGAAACGTCTTCTGTAGAAGAAGCTCTATCAGAAAATGATTGGATTCTGGCTATGCAAGAAGAACTTAATCAATTCACCAGAAATGATGTGTGGGATCTAGTTCCTAGACCCAGAGGATTCAACATCATTGGCACCAAATGGGTATTCAGAAACAAACTCAATGAGCAAGGAGAAGTTGTCAGAAATAAAGCAAGACTGGTTGCACAAGGTTATAGTCAACAAGAAGGAATTGACTATACTGAAACCTATGCACCAGTCGCCAGGTTAGAATCAATCAGACTTTTAATATCATTTGCTGTAAATCATAATATCATTCTATATCAAATGGATGTCAAAAGTGCATTTTTAAATGGTTATATTGATGAAGAAGTGTATGTACACCAACCCCCTGGTTTTGAAAATACAAAATTTCCAGAACATGTTTACAAACTCAAAAAATCATTATATGGTTTAAAACAAGCTCCCAGAGCTTGGTATGAAAGACTAAGTAATTTTCTTCTGGAAAATAAGTTCATCAGAGGGAAAGTGGATACAACTCTTTTCAGTAAAAACATTAAAAATGATCTTCTGATATGTCAAATTTATGTAGATGATATAATTTTTGGTTCTACTAAAAGTGCCTTGGGAAAGGAATTTGCTAAATCTATGCAGGCAAAATTTGAAATGAGCATGATGGGAGAATTAAAGTTCTTTTTGTGAATTCAAATAAATCAAACATCAGAAGGAACATATATCCATCAAAGCAAATATGTAAAAGAACTTCTGAAGAAATTTGATTTATCAGAAAGTTCAATATCCAAAACTCCTATGCATCCTACTTGTATCCTGGAGAAAGAAGAGGTAAGTAAGAAAATAGATCAGAAGTTCTACAGAGGTATGATTGGATCTCTTCTCTATCTAACTGCTTCTAGACCAGATATTCTATACAGTGTATGTTTATGTGCTAGATTCCAATCAGATCCTAGAGAAACTCACTTAACAGCAGTTAAGAGAATCTTTAGATATCTGAAAGGTACTACTAATCTTGGTCTGTATTACAGAAGATCAGAAGAGTATAAACTTGTAGGATATTGTGACGCTGATTTTGCTGGAGACAGAACAGAAAGAAAAAGTACTTCTGGAAGTTGTCAATTTCTAGGAGACAATCTAATATCTTGGTCTAGCAAAAGACAACCAACCATAGCATTATCAATTGCAGAAGCTGAAAATATTGCAGCAGCTGGATGCAGTACTCAGATGCTCTGGATGAAAAATCAGCTTGAGGATTTCAATATCTATGAGAGTAACATTCCAATCCTCTGTGACAATACTTCTGCTATTTGTCTCTCTAAAAATCCAATTTTACATTCTAAAGCTAAACACATAGAAGTTAAACATCACTTCATTAGGGACTATACTCAGAAGGGAATTTTAATGTTAAAATTTATAGACACAAATCACCAATGGGCTGATATTTTTACCAAACCCCTTTCTGAAGATAGATTTAATTTCATTCTAACTAACCTTAGCATGAAGTTATGTCCAGAATGAAATTGCTTTAATCATATGTTTTATCTCTAGAAGTTCTAATACTTATCTTCTATATGATTATCCCAGAAGATTCTATGCTCTAATTGTTTCATTCTTAGAACTCCTGTTCAAAGGATTTACTTGCAGATCTTCAAATCAACATTTGTCAACAAAGCTCTAAGGATTTCCATTAGAATTAAAACAAGTGTCCTAATTCTAAATAGTGACAAAACATGCCTTGGCAACTGTTCGCTCAGAAGGACAACTGTTGAGATTCTGGAATCTGATACAGCTAGGTGTGACACCAAAAAGGCAAGAAAATCTCTTGGGTAACTGTTCCAGAATCGTTTACGCATTACCCCATGTCAGCGCATTTAATGTTGTTAATCATTATGTTTTCAAACTTAATTTTTTTCCCCACTAATTTCTCAACTAATTAAATGCTTTATGTTTCTATAAATATCAAGTGTCTTTCTCACTTTCAAATTTTACCGCATCTTACTCTTCCTGAATTTTCTCACTCTCCTTCTTGTTTCTCTCAACCTTTTAAAAAAAACCCTAAACCCTAACAGTTCATCTTAGTAACTAATGGCTTCATCATCTCCACGCAAAGATTTTTCTGATGTGTTCTATGTTGAGCCCACAAAGACTCTCTCTATTCCTACTGAAAAATTGGAAGTACTGTGTGAGTTGTTTGTGGATTTCGCAAGCTTAAAGGAAAATGGTTTTGACCTCCTCCCGCATGTTGAAGCTCAGGGCTGGGAAAAGTATTTTGACAGGTTAATGGGACCAGTCTTTCCTAAACTGGTTAAAGAATTTTGGGTTTATGCTTCTTCAAATGACGCACAGGTTGCCTCTTATGTGCTTGGTAAAAAGGTGGTTATCTCTGAAGACCATCTTGTTAAACTTCTTGAAACTGATGGCAATGGTATCAAATGCAGTGATATGGACAAAGCAACTGATACTGCTGTGATTGCTAAAGAAATTTTCACCTCTAGAAAACCCTCAAACAAAATCAAAGACTTAAAGACTCCTCTCCGTATTTGGGAAAAAATTATTCTTGGGACAATCTGTCACAGGAAACCTACAAATTCTCCAGACTACATCAACCTGGATCAACAATTTCTTCTTTACTTCATCTCCAAAAAGAAGAAAATCAACCTTGCACACACGCTATTCCAGAACCTTAGAGTTAGTGTGAAAGAAACCAGAGATGGTGAGAAGACCAAAAGGGATTGGATTCCTTTTGGACGCCTTATTTATGATATACTTTGCCAAAACAAGCTAGTGGACTTCCTAGCAGAGTTAAAACAAACTGAACTTTTAGAAACAGACGTTGGCAAACCCCTATATGCTAAAAACCTGAAAAAGATGAAGTTCATTACATCTATTTAACAAGAACCCACTCTTCATTCTAGAGAAGTTATCAGCACCAGAAGGATCCCTTTGGAAGGCTTTCCTCTCTTTTCCTCTGATACCCCAGCAGATGTTGTCATCAACTATCTGGATATATGCAAGCGTCAAGGAACGGTACCTGAATTCAATCCAATAGAACTCCAACAAAAAGCTCCAAACGTTGCCTCAATCAGACTAAAGAAAAGAAAGACTGCTGAAGACCCTTCTCAGAAGATGCAAAAATCATCTAGAACATCAGGTAAGTCTTCTGCTTCTAATCCAAATTCCATTACTGTCGTAGAAGCTGTAAGTGTAGAAGTGTCTGAACTACCTTCTAGTACCTTACCTTCTAGCCAACCATCTTCTGCTGACATTCCCTCTGAACAAATTCATGATTCTGAACCACCTCAAAATGTTACTCCCATTCAAACTGAAGTTCCTGCAACTTCTGCTGTAGCATCAATCCTCTCCTCATTATATCCACCAGAAACAGAGACCCATCAACCTCAAAGTATTTCTGATTTTGACATACCCATAGACAATACTCCACTTTCTGATATTGATCGTTCTCCAACAAAAGAAACACAAACTGCTTTGCAAGATGCTCTTGATCTTGATCTTGAACATTTTCAAGACTCAGACGCTGTCCAACCTCCATCCCCTGAACATACACCACAAAACTCACCTACTGTCATAAACATTCCTGATTCACCAGAAGAAACTTTGACTGAAAATGAAAATCCCCTCAGAACATCAATTGATTTTGAAGCACTCCAAAAAATGTCCTCTGTATCCAACAAAAGAGCAATACCCATTCCAAAACCTAAACCATCTAGAACAGACATTTCTGCTTTACTTCTAGCTTTCGAAACAGTTTTGAAATTAAAGTTAGAAGATCTGAAGACTGCTTGTGCAGAGCTTACAGATCCAGCTGCATCTGATTTTTTATGGGCTACCCTCAGAAAATGGTTTAATGCTGAGTCCAAAAGACTCAAGGACATCTGCTATGATGTTGCTCATCAGAACTTCTGTGAGTACCTTCAAGCAGTAGTCTCAAATGTTGAACATGCTAAACCTCTTCTGCTGGATAACAAGCCCTGGACAGAGTCAGAACCTCTGGATGAACTCTCAGCACTTCAGATGGTATTGGTATCTTCTGTAGAAGAGAATGCTGATGGACCTGTCACTCAAGCTGCTCCAGAAACTGAAGAAACTCTGGCCACAAACTTTATTCTACAAACTCTACAAGAATTAAAGAAGGAAAATCAACTGGTGAAAGAACGTCTAGACAAGCAAGAAGAAACAACAGCTGAAATGAAGACTTTACTCAGCAAGCAAGTGGAATCTTCATCTGACATCAAATCTTTGTTGGAGTCCCTAGTCACTAAGATGAACCTCTAATTATTTTTTTCTGCATTAGCTGTTTTGTTATTTAATTGTTGTCATTTTATCTTCTGCTTCTACATAACTGCTTGAACTTCTACTGGTTTTTGCGTCTGCTTATAATTTTTTTCCAATCTATTGGTTATGTCTTATATTTTCTTCTCTTGCTCTGTGTCTTTTTGATTATGACAAAAAGGGGGAGAAACGTAATGATTCTGATCCATAGCAGTTTACCAAAATCTGCCTCTTACATATTCTGATAAAATTATTTGAGTTGTTATCATGAAAAGAAACAGGTCAAGTAATCAACTCAGGGGGAGCTAAGAATCATGGAACATCTGAAATACGTTTTTCTTCTAATCTAACGGAGTTCACTTAAAATTCATTAAACTTTGTTCCTTTAAATTAAAATGTTTTGTCATCATCAAAAAGGGGGAGATTGTTAGAACAACTATGGTTCTGATCCTCTAAGTGTTTTGATGATAACAAAGCCTTTCATATTAGAAGTTCTAATGAATACATTTACTCTTGTGTAGAAGACAATCTTATTTAAGTAATCCGTACGAGCTAAGAAGAACCATTTTAGAAGATACTCTCAAAGAAGAATCCAGCATTAAATGACACATTTATTGGCTGCGCATCTCTTATTTATTATCTCTGATTTCCGCTTAGAAGATGCTGGTATCCTTATTAAAAGACTTTAATATGCTCTTTAATATACAAAGACAAGTATCTCTACTTATGGAAAGAAATTAAGGTATTAAAGTATATCCTAATTTGATTCAAGATGTCTCCAATGGCTACTTTATCAAGAACTATATAAAGGACCTCATTTGAAGAAATCAAAGGAGAGAACGTAACGCAACGCAATACAACGTACCTCATATATGCAAGCAAATCAATTTATCTTGTGCTTATTATTGTAACTTTCACTTAGTGATACCTGCTTATCTAGAAGCATTCTAAGTTACGTCTTTATTATTATTCTTGTAATAATTATCCTTTTCCTTGAGTGACTAAGTTTAGTCAGAAGACTCAAGAGGACATTGACTATAGGTCTTTGTGTGTATTCTTATTGAATAGTGGATTAAGACCTCAGTAGAGGCAAAATCACCTTGGCGGGTAGACTGGACGTAGTTTGAGTTCAAACGAACCAGGATAAATTAAACGTGTCATTAGAAGTTAATTTTATTTATTCCAGAAAACCCAATTCCAACCCCCCTTCCTTGTGTTTTGCGCACCTTCATAGGGTTCCTGCAAACCTGTAAACATCCCAACCCCCTCACAGGTATTGTTCTAGAACAAGGATCCTCAGACTTGGATCCGTTATGAGAAGTGTAAACACTTCTAACCCGGAGGTACAGTGTTTACATTAATCATGAAGGATCCTCCTCTAATTCACCTCAGATGCTGAAGGTCATCTAAAAGGTCATCTAGACTTAGCAGGCTTCCCAGATAGCCCTAGTACTACAGGAAATCCGTAGCACAGAGTTCTCAAGAAGAAACCCATGTCTGAACCATGTTTCATATTCCCGCACCATACTGAAATGGAATGGGAAAAAATATGAAGCCACTATATCCTATGTGTCACTCAGGCTCCCGGTATGGAACCTTACTCACTGAATATCCCTCCCACCAAGGTAAACAACAGATCTAGCATAATGATATGATGGCAATAGTATGAAATGCATAAAAACGGTAAATGAAAGCAGTAAATAAAGTTGTACAGAAAGCAATAAATAAAGAAATAAACAAAAAGCACATATATCACGTAACACCCCCATAAACACCAATCAAACAAGCGCTAGGAGTAACCCACAAAAAAGAACCAGAAGCCTCGTTGCAAGATAATCCCCAGCAGAGTCGCCAAGCTGTCGCTCCCGAAGATTTGCATCCCGTGCAAACGCGAACTGTCGGCGAAAAGAGAAATGAAATGAATAGAGTCGCCAACTAGGCATTTTTATCCCGAAGGAAAGGTAATGCTGCATAAACCTAGAAAGAGATGGATAAGACGGTTGAGAACCATAGAAATTGAGAAAGGGGGTTGGTTACAACCTGGGAAGGTATTAGCACCCAGATTGTCCGTCGTACTCGACGGGATCCACGCTTACAAGATTGTGTTTAAAATGGGTAGGTGTATGTGTTATCTGCGTGCAAAAGTTAAGAATAAATGTATAGGTGTCAGTGCAAAAAAGGTGAATTTCTCAGGAACTGAGGCTTTGGAAAAAGAATGCTGAAAGAGGGGGGGGGGACACAGAGACTTTTGTTCGATAACTGTTAAGTTATGCCTACGTATCCTCTCGTGCAATGAGGTAGTCAGAATACCGTGGTTCGACTCAAAGAGACTGGAAATGAATTGACTTGTGTATGCTCAAGTGTATGACTCGTCTAGTTCGAGTGCTAACTGTCTTGCATTAGACAGAAGAAGCAAGTTCTCGTTTATAGAATGAGTGCGATGAGAAAAGAATCCCAGAGGAAACGATTATTGTTTGTTTTTGTATTTTCAGTTTTGTTAATTTTTTTGGTGTTTTGCATAAGTTAATGAGCTTAAGCCTAAATCAAGGGCTTGTAAACTCATTATATCCTCCCTGATTAGGGATAATGAGCCTACTTAAGTATGAGATAAGCATCTCAACTTAATTACCATGATAATGTAGGATTAAGATCATTAACCTACTTGTGATTATTTAAATGTTTTTGGATTTTTGCTTAGTGTTAAGTAATGAGTTTAATCTCTAATCACAGATTAGTGGATTCATTACACCATCCTAATAGAAGGATAATAGATGAGAAAACTTAAGCTGAGGAAGATACCTCAACTTAATCCATGGTTAGGGATTAAATTCATTATATAACAAACCTTTATTAAATGGATTTTAATTAAAGGGATGAGATTAAGAAGTGGATTTTAAGTTTGTAAGACAACTTGAGGGGGACTTGTCCATTAAACACCAGGGTTAGTCCCTCTTAACCATAAGGAAGAGATAGAACCCTAATGTAAGGTCCAAGTTACAAGATAAAGTCTTAGTGATTATTAATGTGATTTGATTAAGAGATGTAAACAAATTAAAGGTTTAACACTTATGATTAAAGTTATACACTCCATCCTAAGAGAAGGATGCAGACATAACCCTAATTCCAAAGTCCTAAAGCTTTAAGAGTTTAGTCTCTGATTATTGAGATCAGAAGAGAGACTCAAGGAGACTCAAAGGTAAAAGACTAAGGGGTACTATACACAACCCTAAAAGTTATCATGCTTGGATATCCTATGGTTTGTTAGGCTTAAGAGGAAAGATCTTCAAGGCCACTAATGGAAGAAGCAGATGAAAAGAGAAGGAGAAAGAACAACAAGTTACTTACTTCCTGAAGAAGATAAGTAACCTGAAAGAAAGAAAATGAGAAGAAGGGAACATAAGTGAACAAGTTCACTTTAAAGACATGTTAGAATGCATATGAATGAGATAAGAAGAAGTGGGAAGTGAAGGCAAATCCACTTCCCAAATAACTTACCAAAGGTACCTAAAATGTTAGTATGAATGCATATGACATAAATCATAAAGAAGTGAATTGAAATGAGATGTGAAAACCAAAGTTAGAAGTGATTATGTAATGAAAATGGCATATGAGATGATGCAAAGCCATACAAGATGCATATGAATGTTCATACAAAGATGAGATGTCATGAAAGCATGTTTGGAAGTTTGAAAATACATGGATGTTTATGAAATGAAATGAATGCAAGACATGGTAAATGAATGAAAAAATGATCAAGCAATGTTCAAGCAAGTACTAAGATGTCTAAGATGTCATACAAATTCTTGGAATGTCATGGCAAGTTCACATGATGATGAATATGCAAGGTGAATGCAAATGAACATGAGAAATTAGGGTTTTATGAATGTATGAGATGCAAACGACCAAAATAGAAGCAATCAACATGATAAAAAATTTAAATCAAGATCAATCAAACCCTAATCCCATATAAGATCAACCCCAAAGGAGAAGGTCAGAAGCTAACCCTATTGAAAGTTATGGATTTTCTAATTTTGCTAGGGTTATTGGGTGATTCTTAAAGGAAAATGCAAATCAAATTGAAAATGCAAGATAAATTCATGAGGAAAATAACCTAGAAACTACATGCAATATGTGAAATAATGCAAGAAGAATCAAGTTCAAACTCTTCATGGTTAGGCAGAAATGAATTTTTCAAATTAGGGTTAGAAAATGTGATTTTAAAGAACCCTAATTCAAAGAAAATTGTGAAATTATGATCAAACCTAAAACGAAATTTGTATGAAGAGTTTGAAAATGTTTCTAAATGTATTGGAATGGTTCATGATTTTTTTGGTGATTTTTAGAAACCTAAATGTATTTTTAATTAATTAAAATACATTAATTAATTAAACGTAACATTTAAATATTTTAAAAATACTTTTTTAATGCAAAAAATAAAATAAAAATCATTTTTGGGTTGAGAAAAATATTTGGATCAGAAATGCAAAAGATAATATTTTTGTGAAGTTTTTAACTATTTTAAATAAATTATGCAAAAGAATTAAAGAAAAATGAAATAAAATGCAATTAAAATGGAAGTCAGCGCATCCAGTGGTCCAGATTTAAATAAAAAGGGAGGGAATTGACTTGCACGCAAATGGAGGGTCAGGATTCACTTAGATCAAAATTATCCTAATTAACTAATTAAAATTAATTAAATGAGGATTAGGGCTTAATGGAGGGATCTGGGCCACACACACGCGCGAGTAAAACATGATCAAACAGTCCACTTTTAAACTGAGCCTAACCCTAATTAAAAACCCTAATGATTCTCAGGTGACCGGAGCTTGCTCCGGTCATCTTCTCCGGCAAGACACTCAACCTAACTTCTTCCCTAGGCTAAATCAAACCCTCTAACGCTCCAGAAATGATCCTCTAACATCCCTAAGCATGAATCTAGCATCAAATAACATTTACCACTCAAGAACAACATGATTCAAAGCAAAACGGAAAAATATTCAAAACTTTCAGAAGTTCAATACATGCTTGATTCTTAACCATTTTCAAAAGTAAACATATCAGGATGATCAGTGCATCATGTAGAAGCATTTAAGAACTTAAAATAAGAGTTCTGGAAAAATTGTTCTTCATGGTTACCTTAGATGAAGCTTTCTCAATCTGGGCTTTTAGACCTCTTTCTTTGTTCAAACCAACCCCAATGAGCTCCCTGATGATGTTGCAATTCTTGGAACAAGTTTGTATGGCCTGGTTTTGGAGATTCAACTCTACTGCCCCAGAAATCATATTTTGGTTTGGTTGTGTTTTAGGGCTTTTCAGAGGGTGGTTTGTGTTCTATAAGTGATTTGAAGATGATTGGTGAAGTTTGTTTTGAAGTTTGAAGGTTGTGTTATGCAATTCAAAGAGATGGAATTTTTGGTGGATTTTGTGAATTCTGACTTGTGGTGTGTTTTAGGCTCCAAGAACATATGAAATAAGGTCCATGAGGCATGTATGTGAAGTCTTGATTGGTCAAAAGAGTTGTTGTGGCTCAGCTTGATTGGTATGGGCAAGTTGCAAAAAGTTAAAAGTTCTTGTACCTTAGGCATAGGCCATGGCAGAGCTGGCTCAATAGGGTGTCTGGCCTCAGCAAGATTCATTGAGAGCCATAGAATTGGTTTGATGCAGCTGGCACAAGTGGATGGAAGGATCCAAGGCATTTTGCAAAGTTTATGTGTTTTGGCCCTTTTGAGATTTCTTGAAGATCAATTCATGAAAACAATGCAATATTGGGCCAATTCTGATATTTTGAAGTTTCCTTGACGTGTTATGATGCATAGAAGTTGATTAGATGTCATAAGGCTTGGCAAGTGAAATTGCAAAATTCCTTCTTTGGCATGAACTTGAAAATTATAGGATTTTTGCCAACTTTGAAAGGCCATATCTTGACTTCTAGGATGAATCAAGAGATGTACTAATACTTTTTGAAATGGGAAAGACCTAATCTACAACTTTCATGTCCAAGAATTTTTCATTTGAAGCATTTTTGGTCATAAAAGAAGAGGTTGAAAATCTTTCCCAAAATGGAAAGTTTCCATTACAAGTCATTTCCAAAAATGGAAAGTTTGCAATTGGCTCAAAATTCTTCAACTTTATGAACTTCCAAACATTTCTAAGATCAAATAAAGATCATAGAGACTCAAAATGATGATGATGACCCTTTGGTACCATTGTTGGGGGCCTCAGATGCCCTGATTTTGGCTTTACTTGCTCAAGAAGTTACCCAATGATCAGATGACTTCCACAATGAATTTCTTCATCAAACTTGGTACACATGATCCTTATAACATATTAAGAACATTAGAAACAAGAATGAACAAATAAATTGGAGTTAAGGCCTCTGAAACGAAAACCCTAATTTTGGTCATCTGTGCAGGAAAACCCTAGCTCTGCTTCCATGCCTTTGCCAGTCTTTGTGATTTCTTGACTTTCATGAACTTTGGGGAGAATATTATGATTGTAGAACACACATGGATCTCCTTTGGAAAGCTTCAATACCATTGGGATGGCTCAGATTGATTTTTGGATTGCTCAGATCACAAACCCTAGATGCAGATGAAAATGGAACTATATAGTGAAACAAAAAATGAAATATGAGATGTAATGCTTATGATAATGCAAAAATGAAAGATCACAAGCCATGGTGTGAGAAAAAGTGAGGGCAAATTTGGGGTGGTTACACCCGCCAAGCCTAAAAAGCTTCGAATCTCCGTAACCGATCTAGGAACTTCCCATTGCATTACCGCATCAATCTTGGATGGATCAACACTAATACCACCATCGGAAATAACATGCCCAAGAAAACTTACCTTCGACAACCAAAACTCGCACTTTGACAACTTAGCATACAATTTCTTCTCTTTCAAAATCTGTAACACAATCCTTAAATGCTCTTCATGATTCTCTTGAGACTTAGAATAAATCAAAATGTCGTCGATGAACACAACCACAAAACGATCCAACTGTTCATGAAAAATACGATTCATGTATTCCATAAACACACCCGGCGCATTATAAACCCCCGAATGGCATCACAGAATACTCGTAATAACCATACCGTTTCCTAAAAGTCGTCTTTTGAATATCCTCCTCTTTCACACGAAACTGGTGATATCCTGATCTCAAATCAATCTTACTAAAAACATACGCACCAATCCTCGGAAGCAGATACTTGTTCTTAAATGTCACCTTATTCAACTATCGATAATCAATACATAACCGCATGCTTCCATCCTTCTTCTTTACCAACAATACCGGCGCACCCCAAGCAGAAACACTAGGCCTAACAAACCTCTTATCCAACAAGTCATTCAACTGCTTCTTCAATTCTACTAACTCTGAAGCTGACATACGATACAGTGCCATCGAAATTGGTCTAGTACTCGGAACTAGATCAATAGAAAACTCAACTTCTCTTTCCGGCGGTACATCCTTAATATCATCCGGAAACACTTCTGGAAAATCACACACCACTGGAAACATACTTATATCCACTTCGCTTTCCACTGACCACGATGCAAACAAACCAAACAATTGAACTCCGTCCATTAAAAGTTTCTTCAACTCTTTCGTGGATAGGAAACTCTCTTTTTCATCATCCAAAGAAGGAAACCTTACTAACTTATGATAACAATCTATATGAACTCGATTAAATTGCAACTAGTTCATACCCAAGATCACGTCCAAACCTTCCAACGGCAAACAAACTAAATCCATAACAAAATCTTTACCATACATGGTCAAAGAACAACTTACACACACCAAAGAAGTAGTTACCGACCCTGAAGCAGGAGTCTCAATAACCATCTCACCACCCCAAGAAGACATAAACAAATTCAAACTCTTAGCGCACTCAAGAGAAATAAACGAATGAGTCGCTCCCGTATCAATAATAGTAACTAAAGGTGTATTATTAATAAAGCATGTACCTTTAATCAAACGGTCTGCACTAGTATTATCCTTCCCTGCTAATGCGAACACCTTTCCGCCCGCCTGAGCTTGCTTCGGCTTAGTACACTTAGTACTAATGTAACCAACTTCCCCACAATTGAAGCACTTTACAACTTTCCTCCTACACTCGGTAGTAGCATGTCCAAGACCTTCATAGTTTGAACATTTCACAATATTCTTCCCACACTCAAAAGACTTGTGGCCTAGATCGCCACACTTGTAATACTTAACGGGACTAGAACTCCTCCACCAGATCTCTTATCGAAGATTCCCCTATGTTTTCCCTTATCAGCGGGTGTCACATACAGTCCACTTCTAGCTTGTTGCTTCCCTTTCCTCTCATTTACACTCTTGTAATGTGTAGAACGAGCTTTGCTATCTTCTTCAAAGATTTTACAACATTCAGTCAAATCTGAAAATCGTCTAATCCTCTAATATCCCACAGCTTGCTTAATCTCAGGACGCAAGCCATTCTCATACTTAATGCACTTAGAAAACTCAGCAGTAGCAGCAACATAATGAGGATGAAACTGAACCAATTCCACAAACTTAGCAGTATAGTCAACCACTGACATACTACTTTGCTTCAACTCAAGGAATTCCATCTCTTTCTTTCCCTTCACACTCTAAGGGTAGTACTTCGCTAAGAACTCAGTACAAAAAACTTCCCAAGTTATCTCTTCATCCTCCTCCTCAAGAGTTTGACTTCTACCAACCCACCAATCATCGGCTTCTTCCTTCAGCATGTGAGAACCAAGCCTCACCTTACTCTCTTTAGCACAGTCCATGATTCTGAAGATTCTTTCAATCTCCTTCAACCAATTCTGAGCACCATCAGGATCGAATTTTCCTTTGAAGACCGGTAGTTGATTCTTTCTGAACTCATCATTAGCATTCACATTTGACACTCCCTGCACCGCCCTATCCATTTCTTCCAAAGCAGCATCCATAGCATTGTCGTTTCTACCAGCCATATTTCGATTGTTCCCAAAGACAACAACAAGATTAAACAAAAGTTTAATCATAACAACATCAAGACATACACAACTGACTCAAATCAGGCTGTGACACCACTTAATGTAAAACCCCCTTTCTATACCCCCAAATAATAAATTAAATCATTTAGGCACATGTTAAAAATTTCATTAGAGTATAATTGAACATGGTATAAAAGAGGCATGCCACATTATGCTTGAAATTAAAAATATACAACACCTTCTCATTTAAAGATATGCAACGATGGGGTAGTTTTCAACATAGGAAATTTAATCCATACACCCATATCTCCCAAGATATAATTACACAGTGGAAACTAAATGAACAACATCAAACATATATGTATATCAACAAGTTTGATGCCAACAACAATATTCATGTTTATAGAAAACATCCATCCAACAGATATATATACACAATGCATCACCAAAATGGCACTAAGCTAACCTAACTACCCGGTGCTACATATCAGAGTCGACCGACCAAAAGATGAAGACGAGCTTCACAAAAATATGCCATCCAGCAACCTACTCTGCAATGCCTCATAGAGTATCATAAAACAGCAGAAGGATGAGAAACATTATCATAATAACATTGCATATAATTATATATCTTAACATATAACATACACATAAAACATATTCTCACCATAATTCATACCTCATCACCTATACACATTGCAACGTGCACATACACAAATCAAGCATGTTCATCATACACCAATTCACTAATCCACATAAACTTACATTATTTATGTTTGTTCCTTAATTCTATTCATTCCGCATAAACACACGTCTAGCTATGTTTATCCACACATATACATTACAAATATATAAATCACATACATATACATATATCAAACATGCATATATACCTACAAGTATGTTTCATTACACATACTATCATCTCCATAATACACCAAATAAGCATATGCACATTCATATTTATTTCTGCATATCATAATTAAAATGATAAAATGCAACTCATAGAGACCGACACACGACTCTATGCAGATGCAAATGCGGTACCGACTCAACATTTCAGCAGGTTCACTCAGGAACCAAATGGAATCATCGCTTGTTACCTAATGTAACTCCCCGTCGGGCACACGATGTTCCCCATTGCTCACACCCTACATGGGCACACAATTTTTATGGATTGCTCACACCCCAAACGGGCACACAATCTGATTGCTCACACCCCACACGGGCACAATATCAATGTGAATAAATCTCCCATCTCTCACACCCCACACAGGCACACGATGTTTCTGGATTGCTCACACCCCACACGGGCACACAATACGATTGCTCACACCCTACATGGGCACGATCTTGTTGTAGTCATCGCTCACACTCCACATGAGCACACGATGCTACAACGGATTCACAAAGAATCCCACAACACAAGAATGCATACATTATGCTTACATGCAAAATGACACACAACATTCTTGAAAATGCATACATATTCACAATATAGTTATGCATTTAATCTCATACAATTAGTATTACATTCACATTTAATTCAAGCAATGTATCTACTTGCCAAACAGCCACAACACAACAATCAAACCCACAATTCCATAATTCTCATTATTACATTTTATCGAAAAAGTCGGGTAAAAGTCGGCTAAAAATTACTTTTTTTAGCATCATTAGTTTCTACATGTTTCTAGCTTCGAATCGATATAAGGATCACTAAAAACGGATACCCGAAACTAAAGCTACGGATTAAAACACATAACCCTCAAGAACATATCAGATTTTGCAAAGAGTTAGAGTTAGAATTATTACGTATAGAGTTGTGTTTCCACCCGGACTTCCAAATCTACATGACGTGTTTCATGTGTCGCAACTTCGAAAGTACATCCCTGGCCCATCCAATATCATTCAAATGGATGAAGTGCATATTCGAGATAATCTTACCGTGGAGACAATGTCGATAAAGATTGAGGATTGCAAGATGAAACAGTTATGAGGTAAGGACATTCATATGGTGAGAGTATCTTGAGGATGAGCTACTGAAGGAAGTGTGACCTAGGAATTGGAGGGCAAGATGCGGAAGTTATATCTAGAATTGTTCTTGTTAGGTACATTTTCGAGGACGAAAATATTGTAAGTGAGGAAGAGTATTAACACCCCATCTAAATATTAGTCATTTTATGATTTGATTCATATGATTATATTGGCATTGGCTTAGTTAAGGGTAGAGTTATAAGAGTGAGCGTGAGAACTTAGATGTTGATGGTTATTGGTATAAGACTTACGATAATATTATAATAATAATATAATTGGTGAGAAATATTCATTATTACTATTATTATTATTAATAATAGTATGGTTATTAGTATTATTATTATTAACATTATTATTATTATTAATATTATAAATATTAAGAAAAATAAAATATAAATAGAGAGAGTGGAGGAGACAAGTGAGGAAAATCAGTTTTTATGTGAAAAGAGAAAGGAAATGGAAAGCAAAGCTAGGGCAAGAGAATATTAAAGTTCCACCATTATTAGAGGAACAAACTTGAAATTAAGGTAAGTGGGGAATGGGTTCTTTAATGGTGATTAGAACATGAGAGCATAGTGAGGGTTCATTTACCTCTTGGGAATCTATGTATATTCCTCTCCTTGTTTTGTTTAATTCAGTGCATGTATGATTTTTTGCTAAATTTGTGATTTGTATGTGATGATAATGTGAAATTCATAGAAATTATGACTGATGTTGAGATTTACCACGAAATCGAATCTGGAAAAATATGGTTTTGGGAGATGACGAAATTATGGATTAAATTGTGAAAAACCTTGATAGAATGATAGTTTAATGAGATAGAGTAAATTCTATAGGCTTATACGGGTATGGGTATTGTTTTGGGTCAAAAGTAGGAGCTTGAAGGTGCTTCAATGGGTGAAAAATTGAATTGATGTGAAAATAGAATTTTTGATGTAGCAGACTGCCCATACGCGTAAGCAGGGAGGCATTACGCGTGTGATGGGACTTCCCAGGGGCATTATGCATATGTTATGCACCCCGTCCCCATGGCTAGCATGCCCTTCTGTTGTTACGCATAAAGGGGAGCCTAGTACGCGTAAATGAGAGGGGTTTATGCGTATGGTGATCCCATTACGCGTATGGTTTAACACACCAATTTCCCATTATAAAATTACACAATAATATTGTGGAAACAATTAGAGTTTATATAAAAGTAGGATGTCACTTCACATATAAAACACTATGAAGTCTTAAATGCTTCATCTATTAATTTTCTCAAAAATGGATTAAACAACGGAAATAATGAATTTAATTGAACTCCACGGCTCTAAGGCCTTAACAATAAAATATCCACATAAATCAGTGGTCCAACATATGTTCAATAAGTGAAGATACGTAACAATTCAAATAAAACAAAACATAATAAAAATCCTTAATCCCGTGTTACATATCAGAGTGACTCCTTAGACTCAATCAAGCAATACAAACTCCAAGAACTACTCAGGTACCTGATTATCTGTACTCCCCAAGGAGCACGGACACAACAACAAAAAAAGGTGAGAACTACAATCAATAATTAACGGTAAAAAACTCAAGTTAAAGAGTAGTAATACACCAATCACACATCATCACACAGTCATGACATACTCGTAATTTTCCAATTATAAATCATAAACATGTATATATGCAATGTGACTCAATGACTTGACACAATGAATATGGTACCATCACAATCCAATGGTTCATTCATTTGAACTTGATTTCCGTCGGAATCCAGATAAGTCAGATATACTCCTATAAGCAATGACTTATCTCCATCAAAACTCCACATCGGAGTCTGGACAAGACTAAGCATCCATCTTGGATTCCCACCTAGCTGTCTCCACCTGACACATCATAAAATGCATGACACAACATAATCATATTCACATGTATAAAATTAATTATACACCCATAATATCCTCCTAGGTCACACGTTAGTCTTCCACTCACCGTAATTCTTGTTGGAATTACCACCCCTATCCAAGACAGTCCATACAATGCAAACAATACTTAAAAAAACCTCACGTGGCCTTATTTAACTAATTGTCTAATTAATCCAACTAAATTCAATTTTAATTAATTTTCATACCATTACTATGTTATACACATTCACTTAAGTCTTACTGGTCTCACAGTTCAAAAGAAATTGCACCACATGCAAAATATGGAAGGAAATCATGAGAACATGAAATTTTGCACCTCACGAAGTCCATACCATACGTGTAGTGCCTAGGTTCATGCACGAAAGGCCTTGGTTGTTACACGTATGACCAGAGGCTTGTTCCTCTCACATATCTCTTCTTAAATTCCCATATGTGTATCCTCTCTTCATACGCGTAAGGTTTGGCCTCATACGCGTACCCTTACGTGTATTGGAAGAAGGTTGTGCCATTAATGGATTTGGTCGCGTATCATACGCGTACACCTCCTGTAACGCATTGTGATATGCTTAATGGCCACTTTGTTACGCGTATGGGCAGTTAATGTCACTGTTTTCCTATTTTTCACACCAGTCTGAATTCTTCCCTAGTCTAGATCTGTCCTAAATTCACATTTACATCAATTTTAGGATCTTTAATTTCTTACTATTACATCCTCCTATTATTCTAGCCAGATTTATTACTTCACAAATCTAAATTTGTTACCCTTAAACCTCAAACAATTCCATCTCTGCGTTTTCAGTTCATGCAATAACAACAACAGAAATTATTCACATAGTTCTAGACAACATCAATCAGTTCACACGAATTTCATCACAAATACGTTCACATAACATCATATTCATCCAAATATAAATTATATAGATAAATTCCTACGAGGGGAAGGAACCTTCACTACCCTCTCATGTTATAATCACCTATATTTAACCTATTCTCCCCCCTTACCTTGAATCTGATCTGAATTCCAGTGAAATTGACGAAGAAATCTTTCCCTAGCACCCTCGTTCTTCCTCCCTTGTTAAATTTCTATTTTTTATGTGAAAACAATAGTTATATCCCTAAACCTCACTAACCTCGGATAAAGGATTTTTACTCTCCTTAATTACCTCCCACAACTATTATTCATAATTAATAATATAATTAATCCTAATAATAATCCTAGTAATATTAATAATAATAATAATAATAATAACCATACTATTTTTATTTTTTAAGTCCACTATTATTATTTATTACCACATTATTATTATACTAAGGTTTAAGTTTGTATTACTCCATTTATGTCATTTTCCTCACTCACCTGAGCCTAAATTATCCTAATATAGTCAATACACACAAAAATACATGTAATGACTTAATTATTTTAAATGGGGTGTTACAACTCTCCTCTACTTAAAATATCTTTGTCCTCGAAAATGTACCTGATGAAAACAATTCTAGATACGATTTTTGCATCTTGCTTTCGAACTCTCGGGTCACACTTCTTCCAGCATCTCTTCCCCAAGCTACTTTCACCAAAGGAATTTCCTTTCCTCTCAGTTGTTTCATCTTGCGATCATCCATCCTTATTGGAATCGCCTATACAGTAAAATTGTCTTGAATCTCTACCTCATCCCTCTGGATAATATGAGACGGGTCAGAGATGTACTTCCGAATTTGCGACACATGAAATACATCATGAAAATTTGAAAGCCCGGGTGGCAGCGCCACCCTATATGCAACAACCCCAACTCTCTGCAAAAATTGATACGTTCCAATAAACTTAGGGTCCAATTTCTTTGGTTTCAAGGCATGTCCAACACCGGTCACGGGATTAACCCTCAGGAATACATGGTCACCTTTGCTGAATTCTAATTCTTTCCTTTGATTGTCATGATAATTTTTATGTATGCTCTCAAATATTTTCATCTTTTCTCTGATCATCTTAATTGCTTTTGTAGTTTGTTGCATAATCTTGGGTCCAAGAATAGCATTTTCACCGGACTCATACCAACCTAAAGGTGTTCTACACCTCCTTCCATACAATGCTTCGAAAGGTGCCATTCTGATACTAGAATTGTAATTATTATACATGAACTCAATTAGTGGCAAATGAGTATCCCACGCACCACCTTTTTCCAAAATACACGCTCGCAACATATCCTACAATGATTGAATAGTCCTCTCTAATTGACCATCGGTCTGTGGATGATAAGCAGAACTCAATTTCAACCTAGAACCCAAAGCTTCCTGCAAGCTCATCCAAAATTATAAAGTAAACCTCGGATCTCTATCTGACACTATACTCGACAGAACTCCGTGTAACTTTACAATTACTCTGATATAGATTTCTGCTAACTTCGATAATGGAAAACTTATGTTAATTGGTATAAAATGTTCGAATTTTGTAAGTCAATCTACCACTACCCAAATAGCATAAAAGCCTTTTGTCGTATTTTTCAACCCCGTAACAAAATCCATAGTGATACTATCCCATTTTTGTTCCAGTATCTCTAAAGGTTGCAACAACCCCGAAGGTTTCTGATGCTTCACTTTTGACTTATGTCATGTCAAACAGGCATAAACAAACTGAGTTGTCTCTCTTCATATTGGACCACCAAAATAATTTCTTAAGGTCTTGATAAATTTGTGTAGCTCCCGGATGAATACTCAAACTACTCATGTGGCTCTCCTCTAAGATCATTTTCCTTCACTCAATATTATATGGAACACAAATTCTGCTCCAAAATCTCAACACACCAGAATTATCCACTTTAAAATCACTCTCAAGGTCACTTCCTCCTGCCAGCAGCAAATCCACCAGTTTCATATCTAGCTTCTAATTTTCTCTTATTATATCAAGGAAGTCATTATTCACTTTAAGCATACCCAACCTAATACTCTATGTTGTTACTTCATAAACCATACTTAAGTCTCTAACCTGCTTAATTAATTCCATTTCCCTCATCATTAATGTTGACATATAAATTATCTTCCGACTCAAAGCATCGGCTACGACATTAGCTTTTCTCGGATGGTAACTCAATCTAAAGTCATAGTCCTTCAAGAATTCCAACCATCTTCTCTTTTTCATATTCAATTCCTTCTGGTCAAATAAGTATTTCAGACTTTTGCGATAACTAAATAATTCAAACCTCGATCCATACAAATAATGCCTCCATATTTTTAACACAAAAACAATTGTAGCTAATTCAAGGTCGTGAGTAGGATAATTCATTTCATGCACCGTCAATTTCCGGGAAGCATAAGCCATCACTTTTCCATCTTCCATCAATGCTCCGTCTAATCCCATCTTAGATGCATCATAATACACAACAAAAGGTTCATTTGGGCTTGGTAGCACTAAAATTGGCGTTGTAGTCAATTTCTTCTTCAGCTTTCTGAAGCTTTATTCACACACCACATCCCAAACAAACATTTGATGCTTTCTTGTTAACTGAGTTAATAGTAACACCAAATTAGAAAATCCATTGATGAATCTTCTATAATAACCTGCTAAGCCCAAGAAACTCCTAATCTCTATTACTGTCTTCAGAGGTTCCCATGGAAGCATTGCACTCACTTTCTATGAAACACCGTTATACCATCACTAGAAATAACATTCCCCAAAAAACTCACAGTTTGCAACCAAAAGTCACACTTTAAAAGCTTCGTAAACAGTTGATTAACTTTCAACACCCTCCAGGAAATCCTAAGATGCTCTGCATGATCTTCTTCTGACTTGGAATAGATCAAAATATCATCTATAAATACCACCACAAACTGATCTAGAGACTCATGGAAGATATAATTCATGTACTCCATTAACACACTCAATGCATTAGACACTTCGAACGACATCACTGCATATTTGTAATGTCCATAACGAGTTCTAAAAGTCATTTTCTTAATATCTTTTTCCTTCACACAAATCTGATGATAACCCAATCTCAAATCAATCTTACTGAAAACACAAGCTCTCATAAGTTGATCCATTAAGTCATCAATCCTTGGAAGCGGATACCTATTCTTAATTGTCACTTTATTTAGTTGTCGATGATCAATACACAGACGCATACTACATCCTTCTTCTTAACTAATAACACTGGAGCTCCCCACGGTTACACACTAGGTCTAATAAACTTCTTATCAAGTAGCTCGCTAATTTGAGATTTCAACTCTACCAACTATGTTGCTGATATCATGTACGGCGCCATAGATATAGGCCCAGTACCAGGAACAAGATCAATAGTGAATTCAACTTCTCGCTTCGGAGGAAATTCTATAATGTCATCTGGAAATACTTTAGGAAACTCTCTCACAAATAGAAACTCATTAATTGATGTCTTACCTTCCATGGATAGTGAAGCAAACACCGTAAAAACCTTCTCCTCCTCTTCCAACAAGGTTCTAATTTCCTTGGTGTCGCTCCCTGGATTTCCATCCTGGTACAAACGCGAAAGTGGCGCGAAAAAGGGTAGAGTCGCCAGCCAGGCATTTTTATCCCAAAGGAACAGGAATGATAATGTTACACAAACCGAAGAAAATAAAAAGGAAGTACAAAGGTCCTATGAACCAGAAAAACTGGGTTCGGGAGTCGGGTACGACCTGGGAAGGTATTAGCACCCCAGATCGTCCGCTGTACCCGACGGGATCCACGCTTGCAAAGCAAATACTTCAAAGGGTGAAGGAATGAAAGCTTCTGCAAAAATAAATACTGGAACTGGAGAAAAGAAAAGAAAGGGGGAAAATGTAGGAAAAATAAAAGAGTACTCGGATGGACCCTACCCTGCTGCCTACGTACCTCATCTGGACATGAGGATCATAGTCGACGTAGTTCCCCTAACTAGGGCTAGAAAATATTATTTGTGTCTTAAGGCTTGAACTACTTATGTCAATGCTCAGGTGTTGCAGACTCAGACATGTCGCTCCCCGGATTTTCATCCCGGTGCAAACGCGAACTGTCGGCAAAGAGAAGGGTTGAATAGAGTCGCCAGCTAGGCATTTTTATCCCGAAGGAAAGGTAATGCTGCATAAACCTGGAAAGAGATGGATAAGACGGTTGCGAACCAGAGGAACTGAGAAAGGGGGTTGGTTACGAACTGGGAAGGTATTAGCACCCAGATCATCCGTCGTACTCGACGGGATCCACGCTTATAAGATTGTGTTTAAAAGGGGTAAGTGTATATGCTATCTGTGTGCAAAAGCTAGGGAAAGAAAGTACATGTATCAGTGCAAAAGGTGTGAATTGCTCAGGAACTGAGGCTTAGAAAAGAAAGCTGATAGAGGGGGAAGACACAGAGACTTGTGTTCGATAACTGTTAAGTTATGCCTACGTATCCTCTCGTGCAATGAGGAAGTCAGAACACCATAGTTCGACTCAAAGAGACTGAAAATAAATTGACTGTGAACTGTTTTCTTGTCTATGCTCAAGTGTATGACTCGTCTGGCTCGAGTGTTAACTGTCTTGAATTAGACGGAAAAAAGCGAGTTCTCATTTATGAATGAGTGTGATGAGAAAAGAATCCCGGGGGAGACGTTTATTGTTTGTTTGTGTTTTCAGGTTTTTATTGTTTTTGGTGTTTTGCATAGGATTATGAGCTTAAGCCTAAATCAAGGGTTGTAAACTCATTATATCCTCCCTAATTAGGGATAATGAGCCTACTTAAGTATGAGATAAGCATCTCAACTTAATTACCATGATGAGGTAGGATTAAGATCATTAACCTACTTGTGATAATTTAGATGTTTTTGGTTTTTTTTTGTTTAGTGTTAAGTAATGAGTTTAATCTCTAATCATAGATTAGTGAGCTCATTACACCATCCTAATAGAAGGATGATAGATGAGAACACTTAAGTTGAGGAAGATAACCCAACTTAATCCATGGTTAGGGATTAAATTCATTATATAACAAGCCTTTATTAAATGTATTTTAATTAAAGGGTAAGATTAAAAAGTGGATTTTATGGTTTGTAAGACAACTTGAGGGGGACTTGTCCATTAAACACTAGGGTTAGTCCCTCTTAACCATAAGGAAGAGATAGAACCCTAATATAAGGCCAAAGTTACAAGATAAAGTCTTAGTGATTATTAATGTGTTTTGATTAAGAGGTGTAAACAAATTACAGGTTTAACACTAAGGATTAAAGTTATACACTTCATCCTAAGATAAGGATGTAGGCATAACCCTAATTCAAAGTCCTAAAGCTTTAAGAGTTTAGCCTCTGAGTAAGAGATGAGAAGAGCGACTCAAGGAGACTCAAAGGTAAAAAGATATGGGGGACTATATACAACCCTAAAAATTATCATGCTTGGATATCCTATGGTTTGTGAGGCTTAAGAGAAAAGATCTTCAAGGCCACAAAGGAAGGAGAAGAAGATGAAAAAAGAAGGAGAGAGAGAGAATACGTTACTTACTTCCTGAAGAAGATAAGTAACTTAGGAGAAAAGAAATGAGCAAGAGAGACATAAGTGAAAAAAGTTCACTCCAAAGACAAATAAAGGATGCAAATGCAAAGGAAAGAAGAGGTGGGAGGTGAAGCCAAATCCACCTCCCAGATAACTTACCAAAAGTTCCTGAAATGTTAGTATGAATGCATAAGATGCAAAGCAAAAGGAAATGAGATGTATAAATATGCAAAGACCAAAACCAGAAGTGTAAACATGATGCAAATGTGTTATGAGATGATGAAAATTCATACATGATGTATATGAATGATCATACAAAGGATGAGATGCAAAGGAAGCATGTAAGAAGCTTGAAAACACATGGATGTTCATGAAATGAAGTGAATGCAAAGCATACCAAATGAATAAAGAAATGATCAAGAAATGTTCAAGAATGTCCTAAGATGTCTAAGATGTCATACAAGATCATGGAATGTCATGGAAAGCTCATATGATTGAGATATGCAAATATGAATGCAAATGAACATAGAAAATTAGGGTTTTATGAATGTATGAGATACATATGACCAAAACAAAAGAATACATCATGATAAAAAATTGAAAATGAAATCAAACAAACCCTAAACACATACAAGATCACTACCCAAAGGTGAAGGTCAGAAGCTAAACCTAGAGGAAGTTATGAATTTCCTAAGCTAACTAGGGTTTTTGGGTGCTTCTAAAGGGAAAATGCAAATCAAATTGAAAATGCAATATAAAAATATGAGACAAATAACCTAGAAACTATATTCAATATGTGAAACAATTCAAAAATAGTCAAGTTCAAACTCATCATGGTTAGGCAGAAAAGACTTTTTCAAGTTAGGGTTAAAAATGTGAAATTTAAGAACCCTAATTCAAAAAATAATTGTGAAAATGTGATTAAACCTAAAAATACATTTGTATGGTAAGTTTGAAAATGTTTCTAAATGTATTGGAATGCTTCATGATTTTTTTGGTGATTTTTAGAAACTTAAATGCATATTTAATTAATTAAAATCAATTAATTAATTAAATAAAACATTTAAATATTTTAAAAATACTTTTTAAATGTAAAAATTAAAATAAAAAAATGTTTTAGGTTAAGAAAAATATTTAGAATGAAAATGCAAAGTTTATGATTTTTTGAATGTGTTTTGATATTTTTAATAAATGGAAAAAAGAAATGCAATAAAATGAAAATAAAATGAATAAAAGTGAAAGTATGCAAATCCAATGATCCAGATTCAAACATCAGGGGAAGTTGTTGACTGCGCGCATGAATAAAGGGCCAGGATTGAATCTGGAAAAAAATATTTAATTAATCCTAATTAAACTAATTAAACTGAATTAAGTTTTAATGAAGCAATTTGAGCCATCCATATGCGCGCTAAGCAAGGATCCTAGGGATGACATTCAAACTGGCACTAAACCCTAATTACAAACCCTAATCACTCTCAGGTGACCGGAGCAAGCTCCGGTCATCATCACCGACCATCACTTCACCCCAACTTCCACCCTAGGCCACCCCAGACCCCCTAACTCTCCAGAATCATCCCCCAAACCATCCTAAACAAGAATCAGGCCATGAAAATCATTTATATTTCATCAAAGTGGAGAATCGAAGAAAAACGTTTTTAGGTCAAAAGTTTCAGAGCAAGCATACATCCAGGTTTCTCAACCATTTTCAAAACAAATCATATCACCATGATCAGGGGAACATACAGAATCATATTATAACTTAAAAACAAGGTTCTGGAAAAAAAGTTTAGAGATGGCTACCTGAGATGGAGCTTTGTCAATCTGGGCATTTTGGCCTTCCCTTTGATGCTAATCCACTCCGCTTGATCCCCTTGTGCTTCTGAAAGGCTTGAATGAAGTTTTTATGTCTTGGTTTGTGTGTTCCAGTTCTGCTAAGGCAGAAACCGTGTTCTTGTTTTGTGAGGTTTCAGGCCATGGCAAGGGGTGGGAAATGATCCTTATGATGTGTGGAGATGATTGGTGGTGAAAGTTTTGAGGCTTGATGCTTGTGTGATGAGATTCGAAGAGATGAATGTCTTTGGGGATTTTTGTGAAACTGAGCTTAGGGAATGATTCGGCCTTGTGTGTCTTATGGAATGAGTTGCATAATGTTAGTATAGGCCAATGGGAGTGATCAGAAAGTTGTTGTGGCACAGGCTAATTGGTATGGGAGGTATTTGCAAAAGGTCAACATTGTGTGCCATGAGGTATGGGCATGGTTCAAAGCTGGCTTGAAGGGGTGTCTGGCCTCAGCATGGTTCATGGAAAGCCTTTGGATCATTTTTGTGCAGCTGGATGGCCTTGATCAAGAGTTTTCATAGTTAATGCAATGTGACAACTTTGAAATTTCTTGAGAAATTGGCCATGAAAACTTGTGATGCAAGGCATGATTCTGATCCAAATGTGTTATACTATGTTGGTATGATGTTTAGAAGTTTATTAGAGGTCACGAGATGGCTTGGCAAGTGAAATTGAAAAAATCCCTCTTTGGTGCACACTTGAAAATTATAGGATTTTTGCCAACTTTGAGAGGCCATATCTTGAGTTCTAGGATGAATCAAGACATGTTCTTGTACTTTTTGAAAATGGGAAGACATGCTATACAATTTTCATGTCCAAGGATTTTTCATTTGAAGCATTCCTGGTCATGAAAGAATAGGTTGAATATCTTTCCCAAACTGGAAAGTTTCCATTACAAGTCATTTCCAAAAATAGCAAGTTTGCATTTGGCTCAAAATTCTTCAACTTTGTGAACTTCTAACCACTTCAATGATAAAATAAAGATCATAGAGACTCAAAATGAATTATGCAGTGGGATATGATATGCTTATGCTAATGCAAAAATGAAAGATCACAAGCCATGGTGTGAGAAAAATTGAGGGCAAATTTGGGGTGTTTACATGACGACGAGTACGTAACCGTCTTGCAAAGTGACAAGTAGAAGCAAGTTCTTACATAATGAGTGAAGGTGATGATAAAATTAAATCCCGAAGGAGAGACGTTTATTGTTTGTCCAGTGTTTTTATGAGTCTTTTAGGAGTGTAGCACAAAGAATTGAAAGCAAATCTTTTCCTAAGGATGTATTCCCGTTACCACATCCCTAGATAGGATGAGTAACAAGTCCACCAAGAAAGAAGAAGATCCTCAAACTTTTTTCCCAAGAATAGGGCTTGAATACACAAGCTTGTTTGAAATTATTAAGTGTTTTTGTAAGTTAAAGTGAAGAAATGTTTTTAGGCTTTTCTTTGTGAAAATAGTCTTATGATTAAACTTATGCATCATGCTAGACAAGCTTGTACCACCACCAAGATGGGGAGAATACAAGTTACCCATGGAATAAGGCCATGTATCAAAGACTACTTCAACCTTCATTAAAGTGTTTTTATGTTTTTGTATGAAGATTTGAAGAGAAGAGAACCAAAGGAGCAAAAGGTAAACAACTAAGGGAATCTAACCATCCTAGAAGTTATCATGCAAAGGGTTGGTCCTAGATTAGTGAGGCTTCAACATCCTAAAGAAGAAGGAAATAAGAAAAGAAGAAGGAGAAATAAGAAGTTAGAAAACAACTTACTTTTGTAAAGAAGTTATGTTGTTCCTAAGAGGGAGAAGTAATGAAATTGTACAAAGGATGGCATAAGGCACATCACAAAGACAAGTATGAAAGAGAATAAAGAGATGAGATGAAGATTTGAAACGTGGATCACATCCACACTTCACTTACCATGCACCTACAAGAAAAGTTTAGTGTCGCTCCCTGGATTTTCATCAAGGTGCACACGCGGACCGTTGGTGATGTTGGAGGTTGAGATTGAATAGAGTCGCCAGCTAGGAATTTTATCCCGAAGGAAAGGTAATGCTGTATAAACCTAGAAAGATATAGATAAGACGGTTACGAACCAAAGAAACTGAGAAAGGGGGTTGGTTACGACCTGGGAAGGTATTAGCACCCAGATCGTCCTTCATTCTCGATGGGATCCACGCTTACTTGATTGTGTTTAAAAGGGGTAGTGCATGTGCTGACTGTGTGTAAAAAGCTTGGAAGAATGTACAGTGTGTCAGTGCAAAAAGAGAGGGTGAGTGCTCAAAAACTGAGGCTTAGAAAAGAAAGCTGAAAGAGGGGGATGAAAAAGAGACTTTTGTTCGATAACTATTAAATTATGCCTACGTATCCTCTCGTACAATGAGGAAGTCGGAAAATCGTACTTCGACTCAAAGAGACTGGATGATTTAACTATGAATTGCTTGTTTGTCTATGCTCAAGTGTGTGACTCGTCTGGCTCGAGTGCTAACTGTCTTGCATCAGACGGAAGAAGCGAGTTATCGTTTATAGAATGAGTGTGATGAGAAAAGAATTCCGAAGGAGACGTTTATTGTTTGTTTTTGTGTTTTTAGTTTTTTATTGTTTTTGGTGTTTTGCATAGAATAATGAGCTTAAGCCTAAATCAAGGGTTTGTAAACTCATTATATCCTCCCTGATTAGGGATAATGAGCCTACTTAAGTATGAGATAAGCATCTCAACTTAATTACCATGATGATGTAGGATTAAGATCATTAAACTACTTGTGATTATTAAGATGTTTTTGGATTTTGTTTAGTGTTAAGTAATGAGTGTAATCTCTAATCAGGGATTAGTGAACTCATTACACCATCCTAGGAGAAGGATGATAGATGAGAACACTTAAGTTGAGGAAGACTCCTCAACTTAATCCATGGTTAGGGATTAAATTGATTATATAACAAGCCTTTATTAAAGTGAAATTTAATTAAAGGGTGAGATTAAGAAGTGAGTTTTAAGTTTGTAAAACTTATCTTGAGAGCGACTTGTCCATTAAACACTAGGGTTATTCCCTCTTAACCAAAAGGAAGAGATGGAACCCTAATGTAAGGCCCAAGTTACAAGCTTAGGTCTTAATAGTTATTAGGTGTTTTTATTAAAAGGTGTAAACAAATTATAGGTTTTATGATAAGGATTAAAGTTATACATTCCATCCTAAGATAAGGATGCAGGCATAACCCTAATTCAAAGTCCTAAAGCTTTAAGTGTTTAGCCTCTGATTATGAGATGAAAAGTGAGACTCAAGGAGAATCAAAGGTAAAAACCTAAGGGAGACTATATACAACCCTAAAAATTATCATGCTTTGATATCCTATGGTTTGTGAGGCTTGAGAAAGATCTTCAGGAAGACCACCAAAGGAAGAGAAGCAGATGAAAAGAGAAGGAGAAAGAAGAATAGGTTACTTACCTCCTGAAGAAGATAAGTAACCTAAAAGAAAGAAAGTGAAATAGAGAGCACAAGTTACGCATGTTCACTTCAAAGACAAGTAAAATATGCATATGAAGAGATGAGATGAGGTGGGATGTGAAGGAAAATCCACATCCCCAAACAACTTACCATAAGCCCCTGAAATGTTAGTATGAATGCATAAGATGCAAAGCAAAAGAAAATAAAGTAAATGGAAGTGCAATGACCAAAACCAGAAGTATAAACATGATGAAAATGTGTTATGCAAGGGTGCAAAGTCATACATGATGCATATTAATGATCATACAAAGGATGACATGCAAAGGAAGCATGTAAGGAGCTTGAAAAAACATGGATGTACATGGAATGTAATGAATGCAAAGCATAGAAAATGAATGAAGAAATGATCAAGCAATATTCAAGCATACCTTAAGATGTCTAAGATGTCATACAAATTCTTGTAATGCTATGGCAAGTTCATATGATGATGATATGCAAAGATGGGTGCAAATGAACATGAGAAATTAGGATTTTATGAAAGTATGAAATGCAAATAGCCAAAACAGAAGCATACATCATGACAAAAATTTGAAATTTAATTCAAACAAACCCTAAACATATACAAGATCACTACCCAAAGATGAAGGTCAGAAGCTAAACCTAAAGGAAGTTTTGAATTTCCTAAGTTAACTAGGGTTTTTGGGTGATCCATCATGAAAAATGCAAAAAACAAATTGAAAATGCAATGAAAAATTATGGGATAAATAACCTAGATACTAGATGAAATATATGAAACAATGCAACAAGAATCAAGTTCAAACTCATAATGGTTGATCAGAAATGATTTTTTCAAGTTAGGGTTAGAAAATATGATTTTTAAGAACCCTAATTCAAAGATAATTGTGAAAATGTGATCAAACCTAAAAAGAAATTTGTATGATGAGTTTGTAAATGTTTCTAAATGTATGAGATTGTATCATGAATTTTTTTTGGTGATTTTTAGAAACCTAAATGTATTTTTAATTAATTAAAATCAATTAATTAATTAAATAAAACATTTAAATGATTTAAAAATACTTTTTTAATGCAAAAATTAAAATAAAAAAAATGTTTTTGAGTTAAGAAAAATATTTAAAGTGAAAATGCAGAAAATGATATTTTTAAAAGTCTTTTTGCTATTTTTAATAAATATGTGAAAGAAATAAAATAAAAATAAAAGAAAATGAAAGTAAGCAAGATCCATGGTCCAGATTCAAACTGGGGTTGACTGGCTCGCAAATGGAAGGCTAATTTGGCTAAATTAATTTAATTAAACCTAATTAATCTAATTAAAATGGATTAGGGTTTAATGAAGCAATCTGATCCATCCAACACGCGCGAGAAACACAAATCATATGGCCCATATTCAAACCTGGCTAATTAACCCTAATTAAGCCCTAATCTCTCTCAGGTGACCGGAGGAAGCTCCAGTCATCTTCTCTGGTCACCCTTTCACCCTATCTCACACAAAACCCCATGAAAATGCATCAAACTCTCCATAATGCATCATTAAACAACATTAAACACAAATCCAGCAACAAAATTCATTTATTTTGCATCAACAACAAGAATCGAAGCAAAACGGAAAATTGGCAAAAATTTCAGAAGCTAAATACACACTCAATTCTCAATAATTTTCCACCATTCAAAGTTCATTGTGATCAGGAGAGCATTTAGATTCATATTATAACTTAAAATAAGAGTTCTGGAAAAATTATTTGGAAAAGCTACCTGAGTTGAAGCTTTCCAGTTTTGAGCTTTCTGGCCTCTTTCTTTGTGCAATCAACCTCAAATGATCCCCCTTGAGTGAATGGAGTGCTTAGATGGAGCTTAAATGGCTTGGTTTGTGTGATACATTTCTGGTTTTGCAGAAATCGTGCTTTTGCTTGAGTGGCTTTTAGGGCTAGATGAAGGGTGGTTTATGATCCTTGAGTAATGTTGAGATGATTGGTGAAGAAATAATTGATTTTTGATGGATGTGTGTGGAGTTTTTAAGAGATGAAGGTATGAGGTGATTTTTGTGATTCTGAGCTTATGGGAGGTTTCAGCCTTGTGTGATGTATGAAATGAGTTGCTTGAGGTTTGTATGTGATTTACTGATTGGCCAGAGGAGTTGGTGTGGCATAGTGTGATTGGTATGGGCCAAGTTGCAAAAAAGTCAATGTTGTGTATTATGATTATGGGCACGGGTTAGAGCTAGATCTTTGGCTTGTCCTGCCTCAGCTTCATTCAAGGATGACCCTAGCATTGGATTTAAGGATCTGGATGGCTTGATTCATGGGATAGCATATGTTTTGCAACTTTCCCTCTTTGAGAATTTTGTGAAAATGGCTTATAGAAACTTGTGATCCAAGGCATGATTTTGGTCTTGCAATGTTGTGTTATCATGTAATGAAGCTTAGAAATGGATTAGAGGTCATAAGAGGTCTAGAAACTTGATTTTGCAAAAATCCCTCTTTGGCACATACTTGAAAATTACAAGATTTTTCCCAACTTTGAAACACCATATCTTGAGTTCTAGGATGAATCAAGATGAGTTCTTGTACTTTTTGAAAATGGGAAGATCCAATCTATAACTTTCATGTTTAAGGATTTTTCATTTGAAGCATTTTTGATTAAGAAATAGGAGGTTGAAAATCTTTCCCAAAATGGAAAGTTTCCATTACAAGTCATGTCCAAAAATGGAAAGTTTGCAAATGGCTTGAAATTCTTCAATATTGTGAACTTATAACCACTTCTAAGAACAAATAAAGATGATAGAACCTCAAAATGATGAATGTGACCCTTTGGTACCATTGGTGGTGGCCTCAGATGCCCCGATTCTGACTTTTCTTGCACAAGAAATTACCAGTTGATCAGATGACTTCCACAATGAATTTCTTCATAAAATTTGGTACACATTATCCTTATAACATATTAAGACCATTAGAATCAACAATGATCAAATAATTTGAGTGTAAGGCCTCTGAAACCAAAACCCTAATTTTAGGTCATCTGTGTAGGAAATCCCCAGTCTGCCTGGACCTCTGTGCAATCCTTTGTGACATTTTGACTTTTAAGAACTTTGGGGAGGATAAGATGATCATAGAATACTCATGGACCATCTTGGCATGCTTCAAGACCATTGAGATAGCTCAGATAATTCTTGGATTGCTCAGATCACAAACCCTAGCTATGTAACTTATGCAGTGAAATAAACTATGCAATGGGAGATGGTATGCTTATGCAATGCAATATGAAAAGATCACAAGCCATGGTGTGAGAAAAAGTAAGGGAAAATTTGGGGTGTTTACAGCTGCCCCTATTCAAACATGAGTTAGCTGTGCAGGGTGTAAGCGCCTGGCTTAACAGACAAACAAGATAACTTGTGGTTGAATACCAAAGACAGTCCGAAATTTGCACTCACTGGGGAGAAGAAGAAAAGGGATATAAATTGTAACTGGAAGTGTAGTATGAGTATCAAATGGAAGCGATGGAGGACGACCATTGAGCAGAGGACTACTGTTGGGGATAAAAAAACGGTAATTAAAACAATGACGGGGATGACCATCATGCTGGAAAATAAAGAGATCGCGACGGGGACGGCCAATGGGTAAAATGAAGAAGGACGATTATCAGGATAAAGGAAAAGACCACGACGGGGACGGCCATCGGATAAAGAAATAAAACTTTCTGGGGATTAAAGAAAATGAGAAAAGTGCTGACGGGGACGGCCATCAGGTTAAAGGGTAAAAGAATAAATGAAATAATGATGAGGGACGATCATCAACAGGTGAAGGAAGATCACCTAGAAGGGGACGGCTGCTGAAAATATCACGACATAGGACGAATGCCGGATAGAAAAGGTCAACGATGGGGATGGCCATCAGATAAGCATGATGAAGGACGATCATCAAGAGGTTAAGGACGATCACCTAGCAGGGTACGGCTGCTCTTGGGGATTATCTTGACATAGGACGATGTGGACGAATGTCGGATAGAAAGTTGAAGGATGATCACCACCAATCATAGTTAAGAGGATCAACGATGTGGACGACCATCAGATAAAATGATGAGGGACGATCATCAAAAGGTGAAGGATGATCACCTGGCAGGGGATGGCAGCCGAAAATATCACGACATAGGACGAATGTCGGATAGAAAGTTGTTTTGTTGGTGACTTACTGGGGAATGGCAAACACAGGCGAGTGCTTACGCTTTGAAATAAACGGTATAAGTGTTTGGTAGTCTGTATAGACTAAAGATGCGGACGAGCACCCTTAGGACCACAATACGGACAAGTATTGATAGAAACAAACGTTGACACGTGTTTAAGGATGATAATACGGACGAGTATCAATCGGTTAAGAAAGGAACATGGACGAGTGTTTGATCTTCCGGGGAGGTGAAATATGCAAGATACGGACGAGTATCAGAGGATTGTGTATAAGTATGTACAAGTATTTGACCTGCTGGAAAATATGTGCAAGACACGGACGAGTGCCAAAAAGAATATGTACAAGTATGAACAAGTATCTGTATTGAGAGTTCAAGAAGTATTATGGCTTTGTCTACGGGGGATAAGTTTTTTATATTGCTGGTGAAGTGATGATGGTAATTGTAGGTGACTGGCTCGAACCTGTCTTATAACCATGCAAATGTTTTGATTTTTGCCTTAATGCTCCGTATTAGACGGAATGCTATGCTCTGCGTGGGAAAATGATGTGAATGCTATGATTATGAAAAATGAGAGAACCGATCCGAGATCCGGATCCTGAGGGGAGAAAGATCTCTGGGCGATCTGTCTGGAGGGATGACTCCGCTAGGGGAAAGAGATCATTGGCCGATCTGTGGGGAGAGAGGATTACATAATGATCTTCTCAGGGAACTTTGTGGCACTCTATAGGAAGAAATATGTGGGGATCCCTGTTGGGGAAGCTTCTGTTGAAGAAACTCATGGTGGAGATGAGGAGGTTTCGGTAACTCCGCTGGGGAACAGAAAGCCCTGGCAACTCTATTGGGGAGAAACTGGCAAATCTGCGGGAAAGCGATTATGCCGACTCTGCTGTGGATGAGAAAATCCTGGAAACTCTGATGGAGAACAACAGTTTAAGCATTTCTCAGGAGATTCTACTTGGGGAGAAGAGCACTTCTAGGAAGTAATTTGTTGTAACTCCTTCGTCCAAGCGACACGCTGGGGATTTAATGAGTTTCCTGACGGATCCTCTGAGGGGATGACAGCTTCGTGGGGGAAAACTCATGTCCAGCAAACCTGTTGATGAGGTGATTACGGACTTGGCTAGGGATACGAGGCTTGATATACCCCATGCTGTGAGATTGGCTATCTTGAGTACCTGCAACCTGTTAAAAAGAAACACACAAGTGTCCCGAGGTATCCTCAACCAGATTCCATCATAGGAGTTAGATTTTCTCAAGAGTGCATATTTTCTGCAAGCATATATTGAAAATGGCTTATATGTTTTCATGCAAGTGTTATATTATGAACTTTGGACATTTTGTAAACGAAACAAAAATGTACAAAACAAAGTGTGACTGAATATTCTGATTTTATTGATTTGTGTGCCCTGAATAGGCAAGTACAGTGAAGAAGCGAATCCCTGAAAGGAGGAGATTGCTGTAAATTGAGAAAATAAAAGTGTCGGCAATGTCTGAAGTTGATGCTCCAGTGAGCTTCCTTTGCCTTCTGAAGAAGGTTGATTTTGACCGACGCTTTATCCTTTCGAAGCTTGCCATGTTATGAGTGATACAGATGAATTCAGAATACAGTTGTTCTCTTATTCCCTGATTTTGCGTGGATCGCCCTTTCGGGTTTTTAATCCACCGGGATACCCATTTTTGCCTGAGCTGTCTGATGCGGCTTTTCAACTCAGCGGCTGTACATTTTTTTTTCCAATTTTTCCCTTATTTTTGCCCGAGTCTTTTATTTTGTTTTTGACTCGCCGGGATGCCCTATTTTTGCTTGGACTTACATTTTGTTTTTATGTCCAGCGGGTCTTTTATGCGAAGTATTTTTTAACTACATCTGAATTCACAGGAGATAAGAAATCCTCGCCATCCATATTAGTGAGCATCAGTGCCCCACCAGAGAAAACTTTATTTACTATGAATGGGCCTTCATAGTTTGGCGTCCATTTTCCCTTGTGGTCTGTATGAGGAGGAAGAAGTCTCTTCAGAACAAGCTCTCCCACTTGTATTTCCAGAGGTCTGACTTTCTGATCGAAGGCTTTCTTCATTCGCTTTTGATATAACTACCCATGATAGATGGTTGCTAACCTCTTTTCTTCAATCAGACTCAGTTGATTATATCGAGATCGGACCCATTCTGCTTCATCCAGTTTCACATCCAACATTACTCGTAAGGAGGGTAGTTCAACTTCAATAGGTAGGACGGCTTCCATACCATACATAAGTTGATAAGGTGTTGCCCCAGTAGATGTTTTGATAGATTTTCGGTACCCATGCAAGGCAAATGGTAGCATTTCGTGCCAATCTTTGTAGGTAACTACCATCTTTTGTACATTCTTCTTGATATTCTTGTTAGCAGCCTCAACAAAGCCATTCATCGTTGGCCTGTAAGGAGAAGAGTTATGATGTTGAATTTTGAATTCCCGACAAAGTTATGCCATCATCTTGTTGTTCAAATTGGAACCATTATCAATAATGATTCGCTCGGGAACTCCAATCGACAAATGATATCTCTTTTCAGATATCGGGCTACCACTTGTCTGGTGACATTTGCATACGAAGCTGCTTCAACCCATTTGGTGAAGTAATCAATGGCTACCAGGATGAATCTGTGACCATTTGAAGCAGTCGGTTCAATCTTTCCAATCATATCAATGCCCTACATGGTGAAGGGACAAGGTGAAGACATTACATTCAAAGGATTTAGAGGCACATGCACTTTATCTGCGTAGATCTGGCATTTGTGGCATTTTCTGGCATAGGCACAACAATCTACATCCATGGTGATCCAAAAGTTACCTGATCTTAATAACTTCTTTGCCATAGCATGTCCTCCGACATGGGTACCGAAAGAACCTTCGTGTACTTCGTGCATCAGTAGGTCTGTTTCCTTCTTGTCAACACATCTGAGCAAGACCATGTCAAAGTTTCGCTTGTATAATGAACCATCCGCATTGAGGAAGAAACTGCTGGCTAGCCTTCTTAATGTCTTCTTATCATTTGACGATGCCCTAGGTGGGTATGTCTGAGTCTTCAAGAAGCATTTGATGTCATGGTACCAAGGCTTGTTATCAGTGACATTGTCCACAGAGAATACATATGTCGGTCTGTCCAGTCTGGATACCAAAATCCGAGGTACATAATTAGCAGCTTGTACTTTGATCATGGATGAAATGGTAGCCAAAGCGTCTGCAAACTGATTCTCATCTCGAGGGATGTATTCAATCTTAACTGTTGTGAAAAAGGTCAACAATCTCCTTGTATAGTCACGGTAGGGAATCATATGCTCCTGATGAGTGTACCACTTGCCGTTGGTCTGGTTGATTACCAAAGTTGAATCTCCGAATACATTCAAGGTTTTGATCCTGAGGTCAATGGCTTCCTCAAGACCCATGATACAAGCTTCGTATTATGATTTGTTGTTAGTGCAGGAAAAGGTGAGCCTTGCTGAGAAAGGCATATGAACCCCTTTAGGTGTAATAAGTATTGCACCAACCCCACGACCGTTGCAATTAACTGTCCCGTCAAATATCATAGTCCATGTTTCTTCTGGGTCAGGCCCTTCAGTGTGAATAGGCTCTTCACAATCTTTTACTTTTAAGAACATGATGTCTTCATCAGGGAAGTCAAAGCTCATAGGCTGGTAATCATCAATGGGTTTCTCAGCCAAATAGTCAGACAATACACTGCCCTTGATGGCTTTCTGAGAGGTGTACTGAATGTCATATTCTGTCAGAATCATTTGCCACCTGGCAACCCTTCCGGTAAGTGCTGGCTTCTCAAATATGTACTTTACTGAGTCAACATATATTGTTTTAGTCGGCGAGCAGCCCACGCTAAAGCACATTAAGTTTTCTCGAGCAGTGAATAATGTTGTTCACAGTCGGTAAATTTTTTGCTTAGGTAGTATATTGCATACTCTTTTCGACCACAGTCGTCATGCTGGCCCAACACACACCCCATTGACTCTTCTAATACTGTCAAATACGTGATCAAAGGTCTTCCTTCGACTGGAGGCATGAGAATTGGAGGTTCTTACAGATATTCTTTGATCTTGTCAAAAGCTTTCTGACAGTCATCGTTCCACCTGACTGCTTACTCTTTTCATAACAGCTTGAACAAGGGTTCACAGGTTGCAGTGAGATGTGATATGAACCTTGAGATGTAGTTCAATCTACCTAAGAACCCTCGAACTTCTTTCTCAGTCTTAGGTGCAGGCATTTCCTAAATAGCCTTGACTTTATCGGGATCAACCTCAATTCCTTTTTCACTTACAATAAAACCCAGCAGCTTACCCGAACGTACCCCGAATATGCATTTGTTGGGGTTCAACCTTAGCTGATACTTTCAACAGATTCACCAAATGATCTTCTTCTGTAAGGGACTTGGCAATCATATCATCCACATAGCACTCGATTTATTTATGGATCATATTGTGGAATAATGTTACCATAGCTCGTTGATACGTTGCACCAACGTTCTTCAGACCAAACGACATTACCTTGTAACAGAACGTGCCCCAAGGCGTGATGAAAGTTGTCTTCTCCATGTCTTCAGGTGACATCTTAATCTGATTGTTGTAAACACCCCAAATTTTCCCTCACCCATTCACACCATGGCTTGTGATCATTTCATGTGCATGAATTCAACCATGGCACCTCATACCACATTTTTGATTCACTGCATTGCTTCTAACTCATCTGCATCTAGGGTTTGTGATCTGAGCCATCCTGAGCCATTTGATCCACTCCAAAGGTCATCAATCACTTCAAAGGGGTCCATGTATGTTTAAGAATCATATTATATCCCCACAAAGTCGAGAAAGTCAAAAAATCACAAGAACTGAGAATGGCATGGAAGAAGAGCCAGGCTTGACTGTACAGATGACCTAGAATTAGGGTTTTGGTTTCAAAGGCCATAACTCCAAATTTTTTGGTCATTCTTGTTTCTATTGGTCTCTATATGGTATAGGGATCATGCATATCAATTTTCATTAAGAAATTCCATGGGGAAGGCATCTGAGCAAGAGTTGACTTCTTGAGCAAGTCAGTGTAAAATCAGGGCATCTGAGGCCCCCAATGACCCAACCAAAGGGTGTTATTATCATTTTGAATGTGTATGGTCTTTATTTGATCATAGAAGATGTTATAAGTTCACAAAATTGAAGAATTTCAAGCCATTTTCAAAGTTGCCATTTTGGGAAAATGACTTGTAATGAAAACTTGCCATTTTTGGGAAAGTTTTTCAACCCTTTCTTTTTGATTCAAAAATGTCTCAAATGAGAAAACTTTGGTCACGAAAGTTATAGAATGGATCATTCCCTTTTCAAAAAGTACAAGAACTTGTCCAAATTCATTTTGGATCAAAAGTTATGGCTTTTCAAAGTTGGGAAAAATCACATAAATTCAAGTTTTGTACCAAAGAGGCATTTTGCAAAATGGTATGATCAAGCATTCTAAAGACTTCAAATGTGCACAAACTCTTCACAACATGCTCATGTGACTTCTAAAAATCAGAATTGGCCCAAGAATTATGCATTTTTATGCTTTGAACTTCATGAATTTCCAAAGGGGCCAAAGATGTACCAACTTGCAAAAACTCATGAAGCCATGCCTCTACTTGTTACAGCTCGCAATATCTGGTCCACAAGAACTCCATGATCTCAGTTGAGCCAAACCATGCCCCTATCACAACCTCACACTTGCCCATACCTCAAGTACACCTAACTTGGACTTTATGCAAAAACACCCATACCAATCAGCCTGTGCCACACCAATTATTCTGACCAATCAAGACTTTACAAACACACTTCAAGCAAGCCATTTCATATCATCTTGAAGCCTGAACACACACACACAAGCCAGCATACACAAAAATCCTCCATCTTGCATTTTCTATCGAATCCCTTAACTCAGCCACCCATTCCTCAAATTTCTTCCACCATCCATCTCAAAACACTCCACTGATCATCCCTGACCCTTCACCTTGCCTTAAAACCCCCTGAAACTGAAATACGATTCTCACCCCTCACTGAACAGAACTCCTTCAAACTCACAAACCAGCCAAAATAAACTCCAAACAAGCTTTGCAAACACTTGAGGGAGGTTAGTAGAGTTGATTGGAAGCAAGGAGGCAAGCTGAAAGCTCCAAACTGAAAGCTTCACCTCAGGTAGTTTCGAAATTTATTTTTTCCAGAAGCTCTATTTTAAGTTCTCAACTTGTTAAGTTTGATCCCCTGAGTTCATTGAACTTTTTATTTTTGAAAATGATGAAGAATTGAGAGTGTATTGTTTGCCTGAAATTTCTGCCATTTTTGTTCATAGCTTCGAATCTTGTTAATGGTGAGAAATAAATTCCATTTGAGGGCAGGGATGAGCTTAGGGAGGTGAGAGGAAGCGATCTGGAGCTTTAGAGCTCCAGAAATAACCTAGGGAGTGAGTTTGGAATTTTCAGGGAGGGATGTCACCGGAGAAGACGACCGGAGCTCTTCTCCGGTGACCTGAAAGTCATTAGGTCATTAATTGTGTTTAGGGTTTAGTTTGAATGTGGACCGTAGATGTGTTTGACTAGGGTTGACTCCCGCGTGAACGAATGGCCTGGATCTCTCATTAAAACCCTAATCTTATTTAATTAGTTTAATTAATCCAGTATAAATTAATTGACTCAGTTTGAATTCCAGCCACAGGATCTGGCGCGCAGTCAAACCCCCCTTCCCCAGAATCAATCCTGGCCCTTCCCTTTGCATACTTCCATTTATCTTATTTTTTGTTTCCTTTAATTTGATTTATCTTTTACATCTTATTTAAAATAGCTAAAATCATTTAAAAATTATGAAAATTTTTGTCAAAGATTTCATTAATTTTTAAAACCCAAAAATATTTTTATTTTTATTTTGTGCACTGAAAATTATTTTTAAATCATTTAAATGATTATTTTTAATTAGTTAATGAAAATTAATTAATTAAAAATACATTTAGGTATTTAAAAATCACAAAAAAATTCACATTGCATTTAGAAACATTTAGAAACATATCCAACTCTCAAACCAAATTTCTTTTTTGTTCTTGATAACTTTTGATCATTTTCATTGAAATTAAATTCATTTTAAGGCAATATTTTGGTTCAATCTTTAAAAATTTCATTCTGCCTAACCATTGAGAGTTGGATGATGATTCTTCTTGCATTACACTCTTCATAGCATGTAGTTTATAGGATAAAATTGGTTTGATTTGATCTTGCATTTTCAAATTGTTTTGCATTTTTCTTGATAAGGTAACCCAAAACCCTAGCCAACTTAAGAAATTCATAACTTTCACTAGGTTAAGAGTTAGGTCCCCTCCTTTGGGAAATGAACTTGTATAGGTTTAGGGTATATTTGATTGCATTTTCAATTTTTTATCATGTCATTTGCTTCTGATTTTGAATTTTGCTTTGTGTGTTGATCATAAACCCTAATTTATGCCTTCCTTTGCATCCATCTTTCATTTGCTTGCATCCAACAACTTGCCATGATATTTTGTGCATCCACATGATTCATAATATATCTTAGGACATATTAGAATCATGTTTGATCATTGCATCTTTCATTTGCCATGTTATATGTTCATTGCATTTCATAAACTTTTCTTGAACTTCCATGGTTCAAGCATGCTTCATCTGCACCCATATCCTTGTATGATCATTCTCATGTATTGCCTTGTGTTTGCATCCCCTTTTAGCATCATTAACATCATGTCTATGCTTCTGGTTTTGGTTTGTACCATGGCATTCCATCTCATTTGCATTGCATCTCGTTTCTTTTGCTAACTTTTCAGGTGGTAAGTTATTTTTGAGAAGTGAATTTGCCTTCACTTCTCACAATCTCTTTTCATCTCTCTTATGCATCATTGCTGCATTTTATCTTTGTATTTAAGTGAGCTTGCTCATTCATGTTCATCTTACTTTCTTTCTTCAAGCAACTTGTCTTCTTAAGTGAAGCAAGTTGTTTTGCTTCTCTTTGCTTCTTGCTCCTTTCATCTGCTTCCTTCCTGGTGGTTTCTTTGAAGATCTTCTTGCAAACCTCATTAACCCTAGGAATAACCAAGCATGATAATATTTAGGGTTTGATTAGTCCCCCATTTAGCTTTTACCTTTGTGTCATCTTTGAGTCTTCTCTTCTCATCTCTTAATCAAGGACTAAACCCTAAAGGTTTTAAGGCTTTGTGATTAAGGTTATGCCTGTATCCTTCTATTAGGATTTAGTGTATAACTTTAATCCTAAGTGTTAAACCCTTAATGTGTTTAAATCCTTTAATCAATTCACCTAATAATCACTAAGACATCAAGCTTGTAACTTGGGCCTTGCATTAGGGTTCTAATTCTTCCTTAATTGGTTAAGAAGGACTAACCCTAGTGTTAATGGACAAGTCCCCCTCAAGTTGTCTTACAAACCTCAAAAATCACTTCTTCACCTTATCATTAATTAAAATCCATTTAATAAAGGCTTTGTTTTGTCATGAGGTTAATCCCTAATCATGGATTAAGTTGAGGAGTCTTTCCCAGCTTAAATGTTCTCATCTATTATCCTTCTATTAGGATGGTGTAATGGGTCCATTAAATCCTTGATTATGGCTTAAAATCATTACTTAACACTAAACAAAGATTACAAAAACATCTAATTAATCACAAGTAGGTTAATGATCTTAATCCTACATCATGGTGATTAAGTGTGAGGTGTTTACTTCATACTTAAGGCATTCTCATTACCCCTAATCAGAGGGAGGATGTGATGAGTTTACTAACCCTTGGTTTAGGCTTAAGCTCATTAACTTATGACAAACTTCAAAAAATCAATAAAAGACTGAAAACACAAAAACAAACAATAATCGTCTCCTCCGGGATTCTTTTTTCATCTCATTCACTCATAAACGAGAACTTGCTTCTTCCGTCTAATGCAAGATAGTTTGCACCTGAGCCAGACAGGTCATACACTTGAGCATAGACAAGTAAGTAATTCACAAGTCAATTTATCTTTCAGTCTCTTTGGGTCGAACTACGGTGTTTTGACTTCCTCATTGCACGAGAGGATACGTAGGCATAACTTAACAGTTATCGAACAAAAGTATCTGTATATTCCCCCTCTTTCTAGCCTTATTCTTTAAGCCTCTGTATAGTCTTGAGCATTCCATTCCTGTTCTTACACTGACACTTCTCTTATACACTTCACGTTCTTTTTACACTGACACTTGCATTCTTTCCAGCTTTGATACACAGATTGCACTGACACTACCCCTTTAAAACACAAATCTTGTAAGCGTGGATCCCGTCGAGTACGACGGACAATCTGGGTGCTAATACCTTCCCAGGTTGTAACTAACCCCCTTTCTCAGTCTCTCTGGTTCGCAACCGTCTTATTCACATTCTTTTCTTAGGTTTATGCAGCATTACCTTTCCTTCGGGATAAAAATGCCTAGCTGGCAACTCTATTCATTCCTTCCTCTTTCGCCGACCGTTCGCGTCTATACCCCTTCTGACCTGGGTGTCATTTTGGTGGGAGCGACAGCTTGGCGACTTCACTGGGGAACCTTATATTGTAACCAGGGCTTCTGGTTCTTTTTGTGGGTTCCTCCTAGCGCTTGTTTGATTTGTGTTTACTGGGGTGTTATGTGCTAATTGTGTTATATAGTTGCTTTATTTATTGCTTTATGTACAACTTTATTTATTGTTTTCTTTACAGTTTTTCATATTTCATACTGTCATTATCATTGCTGGATCTGTTCTTCTATCTTGGTGGGTGGGGTTCTATTGAGAGTTTGACGTCCTATACCTGGGACCTGAGTGACACCTAGGCTAGAGTGGTTCATGTTCTTTCCCATTCCATTTCGGTATGGTGCGGGAATATGAAACACGGTTCAGATGTGGGTTTCTTCTTGAGAACTCTGTGCTACAGATTTCCTATAGTGCTAGGGCTATCTGGGAAGCCTTCTAAGTTTGAATGACCTTTATTATGACCTTCAGAAACTGAGGTTAATTATAGGAGGATCTTTTATGGTTATTGTAAACACTGTACCTCCGGGTTAGAAGTGTTTACACTTCTCATAACTGATCCAAGTCTGAGGATCCTTGTTCTAGAACATCACCTGTGAGGGGGTTGGGGTTGTTTATAGGTTTGCAGGTACCATTGGCCACATCATACCCTTTTACTTGTTGTGTTTAAGAATGCTCCACTTTGGACAGTTCTTGTGATTTAACCCTGGACATGTGACTCTTTATTTGAGTCCCCCACCTTGGTTACTGGATTTCTGAACCTCCATCTGGACTTCTTGAACATACATGGACTTTATATCAAGACATTAATCAGATCCAGCTTGATCACAAATCCTTGCATATCATGTGCATACTCATCATTTGCATCATTTTAACATTGGTTTATTTGTTTTCAGGGTATCCACATTATATCTGGCTTGGTTTTGACCCCTTCATCTGCTTAGACCTCTGTTTCATCAGTTATCTACTTCATCTATATTCATCAGTTGTTTGCTTCAGCCATCTCCAGCACCAGCCTATCAGTGGCCCATCTCTAGTACCAGTTTTGATCTTCATCAGCACTTGCCTTCAGTTCTTCATCAGCAGTCATGGCACCCAGGAAGAGCAATATTTCATACCATTTCTTTGAGCCTGTGATGACTAGCATCAGGCAGGTCCAGTCACTCATCACCTCTGACCACATCCCATTATTCAGAGAGCATTATGGAGGCATCCTTGATATGGTCATAGACCTGGACCCTTCTCAGAGGAGTATGATCCACACCTGCCTACAGTTTTATGACCCTCCTTTGAGATGCTTCACTTTCCAGAACTTTCAGTTAGGACCTCTACTAGAGGAGTTCTCATCATTGATTGGAGTACCTGTCAGGGGTGGTGTCCCCTTCAACCCTGAGATGACCTCTCCCAGCAATGGAGAAGTGGCAAAAGCATTGTACCTGGAGCCTACTTTGATTGAGTAGAACATGACAACAAAGGCTGGGATCCCTGGCTTGCACTTAGACTTTCTGACTTCTCAGGCCATCCTGAAGGCCTCCTTGGGAGAATGGAGGGCAGTTTGTGCATTGTTAGCCCTCAGTATATATGGGGTTATACTGTTTGCAGATGAGCCCAAGTTTATCAGCAAGAATGCCATTCATCTTTTCCTTATGAGGAACCCAGTACCCACCTTGCTGGGAGATTTCTATTATTCCATTCATCAGAGGAATGAGAAGCAAAGAGGAAAGTTGGTGAGATGTTGTGCTCCTCTATTCCATACCTGGCTGCTCAAACACTTACCCCGGACTGATGCCTTCCTGAATCCCCACCAACAGAAGAATTGGGCTAAGAGATTTATCGCTTTGACTTCAGATGACATCAGATGGTGCACCCAGAGCACCAAGGGCAAGGACATAATCACTAGCTGTGGGCAGTACCCCAATGTACCTTTAGTAGGAGTGAAGGGTTGCATCAACTACAATCCTTTGCTTTATAAGAGACAATTGGGCTATGCTTTGGTCCACCCTCCTAGAGTGCAAGATTTAGCTAAAACCCTGTATTGTGAGATAAAGCCTAATCTAGCTGTTGTCAGACAAGCATCCTGGGCTTGGGACAACATCCAGCCAAAGGGATGGCCATTCTTGGGAGGTGCAATAATGTGGCTTCAGCTCAGTATTATGAATGGTCTCATGCTAGAGCTCAGATTTCTGGGATGTCTTTCACCATTGAAGATATACCTGGACCATCCACGGTACCACCTCCAGCCACTGTCAGCCTGGAAGAATTTGAGAAACTGAAGGAAAGGAATGAGAATCTGTTTTAAGCTCTGAAGAAGACCCTCTGGGAGAGGAGTGATGGTCTTCTGGACATCGAGAGACTGGAGAAGCTTAAGGTGGAACATCTGGCCAATATTGAGAAAGCAGAGGACTACATCAAGAAATCAAAAGCTGGGGAGCAAATATTGAAGAATGCCTGTAAAGAGGCCCACCTTCAGAAAGCTAGGACCGATTTCTATCTGCAAGAAAGTCAAGCTAGGTGGGTCAGGATCACTGAAGCTCGTACTCAAGAAGATCAGAAAACTCAGGCCAGGATTGAACAGTTGGAGGCCACTGAAAAGAAACAACAGGAAGCTTTGCTGGAAGCCTAGAAGGAGATTTCAGAGTTAAAGCTTAGGGCTGGATTGAAGAGGTCGAAGGACCAGGATAGGCATAAGAGGTTGACCACTGCTATTGCCACCAGAAACCTCCTCATCAGAAACATCACAGAGCATCCGGCTGGTCCTGTAACTGAAGCACTTTTGAAGGAGGTTAAGGAGGATGAGTTTGGATTAGATGTTTGACTTCTTTGCTTGTTGTTATTTCCATTTGATGTACTTTTCTTTTTATGTTGTATTTTGACCCTTCAGGGGCATATGTTGTAAAAACAAACTATGTATGATCCACCATTTGTAATGTATTTGTTAGTTTGTTTCAATGAGTTTCTTTTCTCAAGCAACATCAAAGCATCTTCCTCGGGGTCTGGAAAGGTCAAAACCAAGAACCAAGCCGGATACCTTGGAAAAAAAATAAGCATACTGCATTGCATGCTAACTTTTGTTTTGTTTTGTAGGGTTTTTGTCTTTATTTGTTCCTAACGCTGTTGTGATTCAGGAATTATTGCTCGTCGCCGGGTGTTCCCCCTCAACCGTCCGCACCGGTATCCTACTCGCAATAACCTTCCTGGTATCCAAATGGATCAAGTACAGCAGGACCTGACAGAGGTCAGAACTCAGATGGCTAACGAAAGAGTGGAGATGAGGAACCAAATGGCCCAATTCATGACTGTAATGACTAACTTGGCCCAAAGTCAAGAGAGGTTAAGGGCATTGGTAAAAAGACAAAACCCCGAGGAACCTCATCCTGGGACTGGAGGAACTAGTAATAATGAGGGAGGTTAGCCTCATGTTAACCCACCAGTGTTTGGACCTCATCTAGATCCAGAGGTCAACATCCCAAGGAATGTACCAGGCAACACTGCTGCAGGCAGGATCTTGCAAGAAGATCCTCAAGAGGAGTAGTTTACTGTAATGGGAGCTGGGGATGAAGTTTATGATAGAAGGTTTGATGAAATTGCTGAGAAGTTGAGATCTCTGGAGTCTCAAAATTCCTTAGGCTTCGATGTTATGGATATGGGGTTAGTGGATGGGGTAAGGATTCCCCACAAGTTTAAACCCCCGTGCTTCGAGAAATACAATGGAACTTCCTGTCCACGAACTCACTTACAGTCCTTTCTGGGGAGACTTAAAGCATATACCATAGATGAAAAACTGTGGATGTTTTACTTTGAAGACAGTTTGACTGGGGCTTCCAGGGAGTGGTATTCACACTTAACCAGAGCTACTATCAGATGCTGGAAGGACCTAGCTGAAGCTTTCATCAGACAGTACCAATACAATCTGGACATGGCTCCTAACAGAACCCTTCTAATGGGAATGTCTCAATCCTCCAGGGAAAGCTTCAGGGAATATGCCCAAAGGTGGAGACAGCTTGCTGCTCCTGTCCAACCACCCATGTCGGAAAGAGAAATGGCCGACATGTTCATGAATACTCTGCAAGGAACATATATTGATAGGCTAGCTGCCTTTTCTTCCACCAGTTTCGCTGACGTAGTCATAGCTGGGGAAAGGATTGAAATCCTTTTGAAGATGGGTAAGATTTCTGATAATGGTGCAAGCTCGTCCAGTAATCCCAGGAAACCTTTTGTGGGACCTCGAAGAACCGGTGAGACAAATGCCATTCATTCCATCAGGGGCAGACCTCAGTATGTCCACAGATCAGTAGCAGCTGTCACTACTCCGGCTCCGATTCCTCAACAACCAGCATATCAACCGCAACAACAACCACATTATCAACAACAAGTTCAGTATCCTCCACAGAGAGCCTACAACAACAACAACAGCAATCAACAACAGAGACCTTTTCAGCAAAGACCGTCTCAGGAAAATAGGGTAATTGACCCTATCCCTATGCCTTATGCTGCCTTATTGCCACAACTCCTGAAGCTCAACTTGGTTGAGTTAAGGACATTGGCACAACCAGATCCCTCCAATCTTCCAAGAAATTATGATGTCAACGCCAGATGTGCTTTCCACTCCAATGCGCCTGGCCACAATACTGAGAAATGCAGGGCTTTACAAATGAAATTGCAAGATCTGGTGGATTCTAAAGCCCTCAACTTTGCACCCCCTCCAAATGTCAACAAGAATCCCATGCCCAATCATGGAGGGCCAAGAATTAATGTCATTGAGGAAGACAAGCCATCTTTCTTGATAACTAGTGTTGGACAGATTCGGACACCCCTGGTCGAAATTAAAGCTCAGCTTCTAGAGTACCAGATGTTCCCCGGGTGTGAGCTCGGTTGTGGGTATTACAACATTGCGGTCAACGGGTGTGATAATTTGAGAAGCGGCATAGATGGTCTTATCAAGGATGGAACCCTTCAGATCTCAACAACGACGCCTACGAATCCAGCAATTCCTTTGACAACAATTTCTGAGTCTCCTACAACAGCAACAACAATCATTCCGACCGATTCATCAATATCATCGACAATGGCTCCACCCATCACTTCAACAAATCAAATGTCAACAACCCTTTCTTCTACAACATCAGCGTTCATTTATTCGGCAGAATCTTCTACAACACCAGCAGAAATTAATGAAGATATCTCAGCAATCACCATCTACTATGATCCATCAAATGTTCCTCCAAAAAACAACTTTCAACAACAAACAGTGGCACCTCCTGCCAGATCACCAGTCACCATTTACTACGATCCGCACACCATTTCAGTACCCTCCTCTGCTGCGGTCAGTCCAGTTACTATTACGGTACCTGGACCAGTTCCATATGAAAGCAGTAATGCCATACCTTGGCATTATGGCTCTGACCTTTACTGCAACGGGGAGAAAATCACTCTGGATTCATCAACCTCTTCTCCACAGATTGATAATGTTGGGGGGGGGGGGGGGGGCGGAGGCTTCACCAGAAGCGGACGCCTTTTTGCCTCACAAACTCAAAGGCCTAATGCTGAAGCAGAAGCTGCTGCCAAAGCAAAAGGAAAGAGTGTGATATTTGAAGAGCCGACTATCAAAGAAACTCAGAAGACATCTTTTGAACAAGATGTAGACGAGTTTATGAGAATCATAAAGAGAAGTGATTACAAGGTGGTGGATCAGCTTCATCAAACTCCCTCAAAGATCTCCATATTATCCCTATTGATGTGTTCTGAAGCTCACAGGAATGCATTACTGAAAGTCCTGCACGCAGCATACGTGCCAGGGGAGATCACTGTTAATCGGCTAGAGACCGTGGTAGCAAATGTCAACACCAGTCACAGACTGGGCTTTACCAATGCTGACTTAATAACTGAGGGACGTAACCACAACAAGGCTTTACATATCACCCTAGAGTGCAAGGGTGTTGTTCTGTCTCATGTACTGGTGGACACTGGGTCATCACTCAATGTCCTACCAAAGAAGGCCTTAGTGAAGCTGGAGTATGATGGCTTGGCACTGCGTCCGAGTAATTTGGTGGTAAGAGCATTTGATGGCTCTAAATGATCAGTGCTTGGAGAGATTGATCTGCCTATGATGATTGGCCCGCAGACTTTTAAAATTACCTTCTATGTGATGGACATTCAGCCAGCCTACAGCTGTTTGTTGGGTAGACCTTGGATCCATGCCGCTGGCGCTGTTACGTCTACCCTTCACCAGAAGCTGAAATTCGAGTGGGAAGGCCAGATCATCACCATCTGCGGGGAAGTGGACATCTTTGTTAACCATCTGGCTATGTACAAATACATTGAAATGGATGGAGAAATCCATGAAACCATGAGCCAGGGGTTTGAGGCCCTGAACATTAATGAAGCATCTACTGTACTGGGAACCTCCATAACGTCTTATCAACAAGCCAGGAAGGTTGTTGAAGAGGGTACTGCCCAAGGTTGGGGCAAGCTGCTGCCTGTGGAAAAGAAGGAAGACAGATTTGGGGTGGGTTACAAACCAACTCAACAAGATCAATCAGAGGCTGCCAAGAAGCCCAACTTTGTCAGCAGGGGAATGCTCACCCCGGATGCAGTAAACAACTTGGAAGATGAGTCGGAAGATGAGCGCAACCTGGAGAGCTGGATACGTCCAAGGACCCCGGGAAGGCATGTCTCAAACTGGTCTTCCCAGGAAATTATAAGTGTTACTCCTGCAGAGTAATTATTATTTCCTGTATATTTTAAGCATGCATCAAGTCTTGCATCTTGCCCAAGATGACAAGACTCATTTTGTAATCGGGCCATCTTGTAATTTTGTGCAAATAGATCAATCAATGAATATCGGACATCTTTTGCAAATGAGTCTTTTCCTTTTCCGCTCACTGTTTTTCATTTTTCTCTTTTTGTACAAAAATAAAATGGCAATGTTTTCCAAAATGATAACTTCATTTCACTTTTTCTAAACAAGATTAAAATCGATCACTAAAATGAACAATCTAAACCCTTGCAGAGAATTCCTTTCAGACTGCACCGACAACAACACAGCTATGGCTTCGTATGACTTTGACAATCCAATCAATCAAGCCGATGAAGGGGTTGAAGAAGATTTTGTGCTACCTGAAGAGCTAGCCAGGTTGTTAAGGCAAGAGGAGAAGGTTATCACTCCTCATCAGGAGGAGGTTGAGACGGTTAATCTTGGTACGGAAGAAGATGTGAAAGAGGTTAAGATCGAAGCTTGCTTACAAGATTCAGTAAAGGAGAAGCTGATTGATATGCTTCGAGAATATGTGGATGTCTTTGCTTGGTCTTATCAGGATATGCCGGGGTTGGACACCGATATTGTCATGCACAAGCTGCCTTTAAAAGAAGATTGCCCACCGGTAAAGCAGAAACTGCGCCATACTCGCCCAGATATGGCAATGAAGATAAAAGAGGAGGTACAAAAGCAGTGGGATGCCGGTTTTCTTTCTGTGACTAGCTATCCGCCGTGGGTTGCTAATATTGTACCAGTGCCTAAGAAAGACGGCAAGGTGAGAATGTGTGTGGATTACCGGGAATTGATCAGAGCCAGCCCAAAAGATGACTTCCCTTTACCTCACATTGATGTATTGGTTGATAATACGGCTCAGTTCTCGGTGTTCTCCTTCATGGATGGATTTTCAGGATACAATCAGATCAAGATGTCACCTGAAGACATGGAGAAGACAACTTTCATCACACCCTGGGGCACGTTCTGTTATAAAGTGATGCCATTCGGACTGAAGAATGCGGGTGCCACTTATCAACGGGCTATGGTAACATTATTCCACGACATGATCCACAAAGAAATTGAATGTTATGTGGACAACATGATTGCCAAGTCCCTCACAGAAGAAGATCACCTGGTAAATCTATTGAAGCTATTCAAGCGTCTGAGGAAGTACCAACTGAAGTTAAACCCCAACAAGTGCACATTCGGGGTGAGATCTGGTAAGCTGCTGGGGTTTATTGTAAGTGAGAAAGGGATTGAAGTTGACCCTGATAAGGTTAAAGCCATTCAAGAAATGCCTGCACCAAAATCAGAAAAAGAAGTTCGAGGGTTTCTAGGTAGATTGAACTACATTTCACGGTTCATATCTCACCTTACAGCAACCTGTGAACCTTTATTCAAGTTGTTAAGAAAAGAATAAACGGTCAGGTGGAACGAAGACTGCCAAAGGGCTTTTGACAAAATCAAGGAATACTTACAAGAGCCTCCAATCCTTATGCCCCCAGTTGAAGGAAGACCTCTAATCATGTACTTGACAGTATTAGAAGAGTAAATGGGGTGTGTGTTGGGCCAGCATGACGAGTCAGGTCGAAAAGAGTATGCAATATACTACCTAAGCAAAAAGTTTACCGACTGTGAACAACGTTATTCACTGCTCGAGAAAACTTGTTGTGCTTTAGCGTGGGCTGCTCGCCGACTGAGACAGTATATGTTGACCCACACTACCTTATTGATCTCAAAGATGGACCCAGTTAAGTACATTTTCGAGAAGCCAACACTTACCGGACGGGTTGCAAGATGGCAAATGATCCTCACAGAATATGACATTCAATACACATCTCAGAAAGCCATCAAGGGCAGTGTATTGTCTGATTATCTTGCTGAACAACCCATTGATGATTACCAGCCTATGAGATTTGACTTCCCTGATGAAGACATCATGTTCATAAAAGCAAAAGATCATGAAGAGCCCATTCACACTGAAGGGCCTGACCCAGAGGAAGAATGGACTATGATGTTCGACGGGGCTGTTAATATGAATGGTCGTGGTGTTGGTGCAGTACTCATTACACCTAAGGGAGTTCACATGCCTTTCTCGGCGAAACTCACCTTCAACTGCACTAACAACGAAGCTGAATATGAAGCTTGTATTATGGGTCTTGAGGAAGCCATTGACCTCAGGATCAAGACTTTGACTGTATTCGGAGATTCAGCACTGGTAATTAATCAAACCAACGGCAAATGGTACACTCACCAAGATCATCTGATACCTTATCGGGATTATACGAGGAGGTTATTGACCTTTTTCACTACAGTCAAGCTTGATTATATCCCTCGAGATGAAAATCAGTTAGCAGATGCTCTGGCTACCATTTTGTCCATGATCAAAGTTGAAGCTGCCAACTTTGTGCCTCGGATATCAGTATCCAGACTTGACAGACCAGCATATGTATTTGCAGCAGATGTTGCTAAGGATGATAAGCCTTGGTTCCATGACATTAAGTGCTTCTTGGAGGATCAGACATACCCACCTGGGGCATCTTCCAATGATAAGAAGACATTAAGAAGGCTAGCGGGTAGTTTCTTCCTGAATACTGATGGTTCCCTTTACAAGAGAAACTTTGATATGGTACTCCTCAGATGCGTCAATAAGATAGAAGCAGACCTGTTAATGCACGAGGTGCACGAAGGATCCTTTGGTACCCATGCTGGAGGGCATGCAATGGCTAAAACGTTGCTAAGGTCAGGCTATTACTGGATCACAATGGATGTAGACTGTTGTGATTATGCCAGAAAATGTCATAAATGCCAGATCTATGAGGATAAAGTGCATGTACCTCCGAATCCTTTGAATGTGATGTCTTCACCATGGCCCTTTGCCATGTGGGGAATTGATATGATCGGCAAGATTGAACCGACTGCTTCAAACGGCCACAGATTCATCCTGGTTGCTATTGACTATTTTACCAAGTGGGTTGAAGCGGCTTCTTATGCAAATGTTACAAGGCAAGTGGTAGCCCGATTTCTGAAGAGAGATATCATCTGTCGGTATGGAGTACCCGAGCGAATCATTATTGATTTTGGTTCCAACTTGAATAACAAAATGATGGCAGAACTATGCCGGGACTTCAAGATCCAACACCACAATTCCTCTCCTTACAGGCCAAAGATGAATGGCGTTGTTGAAGCGGCTAACAAGAATATCAAGAAGATTGTGCAGAAGATGGTAGTCACATACAAAGACTGGCATGAAATGCTACCATTTGCCTTACATGGGTATCGTACGTTAATCCGAACGTCCACCGGGGCAACACCGTATCAGCTTGTGTATGGTATGGAAGCAGTCCTACCTGTTGAAGTTGAACTGCCCTCTCTGAGGGTATTGATGGATGTTAAGCTGAATGAAGTAGAATGGGTCCGATCCCGATACGAGCAACTGAATTTGATTGAAGAGAAGAGATTAGATGCAATCTGCATGGGCAGTTATATCAGAAAAGAATGAAGAGAGCCTTCGATCAGAAAGTCAGACTCCGAGAATACCAAGTGGGAGATCTTGTACTGAAAAGACTCCTCCCTCCTCATACAGACCACAGGGGCAAGTGGACTCCAAACTATGAAGGGCCATTCGTAGTAAAGAAAGTTTTCTCTGGCGGAGCGCTCATGCTCAGTACTATGGATGGTGAAGACTTCCCGTCCCCCGTGAATTCAGATGCAGTTAAAAAATACTTCGCATAAAATGACCCGCTGGACATAAAAACAGAATGTAAGTCCAGGCAAAAATAGGGCGTCCCGGCGAGTCAAAAACAGAATAAAAGACTCGGGCAAAAATAAGGGAAAATAAAAAAAAATGTGTACACCCGCTGAGTTGAAAAGCCTCCTCGGACAACTCAGGCAAAAATGGGTATCCCGGTGGATTGAGAACCCGAAAGGGCGATCCACGCAAAATAAGGGAATAAGCGAACAACTGCATTCTGGATTCATCTGTACCACTTACAACCTGGCAAGCTCCGAAAGGTCCAAGCGTCGGTCAGAGTCAGCTTTCTTCAGAAAACAAGATGAGAAGAACGTCAATGTCATACGAGTCATAGCAAAGGGGAAGCTCCTTGAAGCGTCATCAACATTGCCAGCACCTTTTTGTTTCTCAATTTGTAACGATTTCCTCATTTCAGGGGATTTATTTCTTTGGCTGTATCTTGCCAATTCAGGGCACACAAATTAATAAAATCATATTTTTAGTCACACATCGTCTCGTACTCTTTTATTTGCAAAAATGTACGATGTCATTAATTTGTCGATCGCATAAGTACAGATGCGTCTTTCCTAAACTACATACTTGCAGGAAATATGCTTACTCCCGGGAGTGTCTGAACTCCTATGATGGAATCCAGTAAGGGATACCTCGGGGTACTTGTGCGTTTCCTTGTCTTTACAGGATTGCAGGTAATTCAAAGCACAACATGGGGCATGAAAGTTTCTCCCCAGAAGGCTGCCAAATCATTATTTCCCCAGTGAAGTCACCACCTTCCAAACAGCACCACAAACGCTTTCTCCCCATCAGAGTTGCCAGGCATCACTTCTCCAACCATCCCTTAGAGCAGCACCAGAAGCCAAATGCTAGACAGAGAACTACTTCCCCATAGAGTCTCAACCTCTATCTGGCAAAGCAATACTTGAAAGATCCCGCAACAGAGTGACGATAGCTTCTACAAACCCCAGCAAGGCCTCTCATTACCAGGATAGGTCTATCAATGACCTACTTCCCCAATAGAGTCATATATGTCAGATCTATCAATGATCTTATCCCCAGCTGGGACATCTACTTCAAGAAGATCAGCCAGAGATCTTCGCAGCAACGGGATCCGAATCTCAGATCGGTATCTTTGCATAATCATAGCATTCACATCATTTTCCCCACAGAGCGTAGCATTCCGTCTAGTGCGGAGCATTACGGCAAAAATCAAACATGTTGCATAACCATAACCCATGTGTAAACTCAAACACTTGTAAATTTTGAAAATTCATCAACGATATACAGAAGAATCCCCAGATACAGATACTTCCTGACACCCGTCCGTGTCATATCCCCAGTAGAAAGCCAAAGCACCCCCTTTGCACTCACAAGATACTAATACACAACTTCCTTGGTACACATACACTTGTTTATATTACACTTTTCTCTTTTTTTGACACTCGTCCATGTCACTCTCCCTAGCAAGTTAAACACTCATCTGTGTCTCACTCATCATCTTTTTTACTCATACAGATACTCGTCCGTATCTTGTATATACCACTTATATCCCCTCAGATTCGACACTCGTCCGTGCTCTTTGTTAACTAGTTGGTACTAGTCTGTATCATCATCTCTGAACATGCGTCAAGCGTTTGTTTCTACTAGTACTCGTCCGTATCATAGTCTTAAGGATGCTCGTCCGTATCTTTAATCTATACACCGTGTCAAACATTTATGTCTTCTCGGGTTTAGACACTCGACTGTGTCTATTATTCCCCAGAAGAGTCCCCGCGGAATCAATACTCGTCCGTGTTCTTTGTTAACTGGTTGATACTCGTCCGTATCATCATCTCCGATCATGTGTCAGTATTTGTTTCAACTTGATACTCGTCCGTATCATTGTCTTAAGGATGCTCGTCCGCATCTTTAGTCTATACATAGCACCCAAACGCTTATACCTCTGATTTCTTGGATGTAAACACTCGTTCGTGTTTACTTTTTCCCCAGCAAAGTCCTCAGCAAAACTTGTTAAACTATTTTCTTGTCATCTGACATTCGTCCTATGTCATGATACCCTTTCGGCAGTCGTACCCTACCAGGTGATCGTCCTTCACCTCTTGATGATCGTCCTTCATCATTCTATCTGATGGTCGTCCCCATCGTTCATCTTGTTATCTGACATTCGTCCTATGTAATGATAAACCCTAAGAGCAGTCGTCCCCTTCTAGGTGATCGTCCTTCGCCTCTTGATGATCGTCCTTCATCATGCTTATCCGATGGCCGTCCCCATCGTCGACCTTTTCATCCGACATTCGCCCTATGTCGTGATACTTTCGGCAGTCGTACCCTGCCAGGTGATCGTCCTTCACCCTAGATGATCGTCCCTCATCCTATCCCCAATAGCAGCCGTACCCTGCTAGGTGATCGTCCTTCACCTTTGATGACCATACCTCATCATTTATTTCATTTATTCCTTGAGCTTGATGGTCGTCCCCATCATTTACCCATAATCTCCAGAGAATCTTATAGCTTTATCAGATGGTCGTCCCCATCACCATCTCTCATATCCCCAGCATGTCGGCGTCCCCGTCATTGCTTCATCCCCAGCAGTCGTCCTCTGCTCGGCGGTCGTCCTCCGTCGCCCGCACTTTATAAACATACTTTATTTTCTTTTACAATCTATATCCCTTTTCTTCTTCATTCTGTGAGTGCAAATTTTGGACTGTCCTTGGTATTCAACCACAAGTTATCTTGTTTGCCTGTTAAGTCGTCGCTTACATCCTACACAGCTAACTCATGTTTGAATAGGGGCAGTTGTAAACACCCCAAATTTTCCCTCACCCATTCACACGATGGCTTGTGATCATTTCATGTGCATGAATTCAACCATGGCACCTCATACCACATTTTGATTCACTGCATTGTTTCTAAGTCATCTGCATCTAGGGTTTGTGATCTGAGCCATCCTGAGCCATTTGAGCCACTCCAAAGGTCATCAATCACTTCAAAGGGGTTCATGTATGTTTAAGCATCATATTATATCCCCACAAAGTCGAGAAAGTCAAAGAATCACAAGAACTGAGAATGGCATGGAAGTAGAGCCAGGCTTGACTGCACAGATGACCTAGAATTAGGGTTTTGGTTTCAAAGGCCATAACTCCAAATTTTTTGGTCATTCTTGTTTCTATTGGTCTCTATATAGTATAGGGATCATGCATATCAATTTTCATGAAGTAATTCCATGGGGAAGGCATCTGAGCAAGAGTTGACTTCTTGAGCAAGTCAGTGTAAAATCAGGGTATCTGAGGCCCCCAATGACCCAACCAAAGGGTGTTCTTCATCATTTTGAATGTGTATGGTCTTTATTTGATCATAGAAGATGTTAGAAGTTCACAAAATTGAAGAATTTCAAGCCATTTGCAAAGTTGCCATTTTGGGAAAATGACTTGTAATGAAAACTTGCCATTTGGGGAAAGTTTTTCAACCCTTTCTTTTTGATTCAAAAATGTCTCAAATGAGAAAACTTCGGTCACGAAAGTTGTAGAATGGATCATTCCCTTTTCAAAAAGTACAAGAACTTGTCCAAATTCATTTTGGATCAAAAGTTATGGCTTGTCAAAGTTGGGAAAAATCACATAAATTCAAGTTTTGTACCAAAGAGGCATTTTGCAAAATGGTATGATCAAGCATTCTAAAGACTTCAAATATGCACAAACTCTTCACAACATGCTCATGTGACTTCTAAAAATCAGGATTGGCCCAAGAATTATGCATTTTTATGCTTTGAACTTCATGAATTTCCAAAGGGGCCAAAGATGTACCAACTTGCAAAAACTCATGAAGCCATGCCTCTACTTGTTACAGCTCGCAATATCTGGTCCACAAGAACTCCATGATCTCAGCTGAGCCAAACCATGCCCCTATAACAACCTCACACTTGCCCATACCTCAAGTACACCTACTTGGACTTTATGCAAAAACACCCATACCAATCAGCCTGTGCCACACCAACTATTCTGACCAATCAAGACTTTACAAACACACTTCAAGCAAGCCATTTCATATCATCTTGAAGCCTGAACACACACACAAGCTAGCATACACAAAAATCCTCCATCTTGCATTTTCTATCAAATCCCTTAACTCAGCCACCCATTCCTCAAATTTCTTCCACCATCCATCTCAAAACACTCCACTGATCATCCCTGACCCTTCACCTTGCCTTGAAACCCCCTGAAACTGAAATACGATTCTCACCCCTCACTGAACAGAACTCCTTCAAACTCACAAACCAGCCAAAATAAACTTCAAACAAGCTTTGCAAACACTTGAGGGAGGTCAGTAGAGTTGATTGGAAGCAAGGAGGCAAGATGAAAGCTCCAAACTGAAAGCTTCACCTCAGGTAGTTTCGAAATTTATTTTTTCCAGAAGCCCTATTTTAAGTTCTCAACTTGTTAAGTTTGATCCCCTGAGTTCATTGAACTTTTTATTTTTGAAAATGAAGAAGAATTGAGAGTGTATTGTTTTCCTGAAATTTCTGCCATTTTTGTTCATAGCTTCGAATCTTGTTAATGGTGAGAAATAAATTCCATTTGAGGGCAGGGATGAGCTTAGGGAGGTGAGAGGAAGCGATCTGGAGCTTTAGAGCTCCAGAAATAACCTAGGGAGTGAGTTTGGAATTTTCAAGGAGGGATGTCACCGGAGAAGACGACCGGAGCTCTTCTCCGGTGACCTGAAAGTCATTAGGTCATTAATTGTGTTTAGGGTTTAGTTTGAATGTGGACCGTAGATGTGTTTGACTAGGGTTGACTCCCGCGTGAACGAATTGCCTGGATCTCTCATTAAAACCCTAATCTTATTTAATTAGTTTAATTAATCCAGTTTAAATTAATTGACTCAGTTTGAATTCCAGCCACAGGATCTGGCGCGCAGTCAAACCCCCTTCCCCAGAATCAATTTTGGCCCTTCCCTTTGCATACTTCCATTTATCTTATTTTTTATTTCCTTTAATTTGATTTATCTTTTACATCTTATTTAAAATAGCTAAAATCATTTAAAAATTATGAAAATTTTTGTCAAAGATTTCATTAATTTTTAAAACCCAAAAATATTTTTATTTTTATTTTTTGCACTGAAAATTATTTTTAAATCATTTAAATGATTATTTTTAATTAGTTAATGAAAATTAATTAATTAAAAATACATTTAGGTATTTAAAAATAACAAAAAAATTCACATTGCATTTAGAAACACTTAGAAACATTATCCAACTCTCAAACCAAATTTCTTTTTTGTTCTTGATGCCTTTTGATCATTTTCATTGAAATTAAATTCATTTTAAGGCAATATTTTGGTTCAATCTTTAAAAATTTCATTCTGCCTAACCATTGAGAGTTGGATGATGATTCTTCTTGAATTACCCTCTTCATAGCATGTAGTTTATAGGATAAAATTGGTTTGATTTGATCTTGCATTTTCAAATTGTTTTGCATTTTTCTTGATAAGGTACCCCAAAACCCTAGCAAACTTAAGAAATTCATAACTTTCACTAGGTTAAGAGTTAGGTCCCCTCCTTTGGGAAATGAACTTGTATAGGTTTAGGGTATCTTTTATTGCATTTTCTATTTTTTATCATGTCATTTGCTTCTGATTTTGATTTTGCTTTGTGTGTTGATCATAAACCCTAATTTATGCCTTCCTTTGCATCCATCTTTCATTTGTTTGCATCCAACAACTTGCCATGATATTTTGTGCATCCACATGATTCATAATACATCTTAGGACATATTAGAATCATGTTTGATCATTGCATCTTTCATTTGCCATGTTATATGTTCATTGCATTTCATAAACTTTTCTTGAACTTCCATGGTTCAAGCATGCTTCATATGCACCCATATCCTTGTATGATCATTATCATGTCTTGCCTTGTGTTTGCATCCCCTTTTAGCATCATTAACATCATGTCTATGCTTTTGGTTTTGGTTTGTAACATGGCATTCCATCTCATTTGCATTGCATCTCATTTCTTTTGCTAACTTTTCAGGTGGTAAGTTATTTTTGAGAAGTGAATTTGCCTTCACTTCTCACAATCTCTTTTCATCTCTCTTATGCATCATTGCTGCATTTTATCTTTGTATTTGAGTGAGCTTGCTCATTCATGTTCATCTTACTTTCTTTCTTCAAGCAACCTGTCTTCTTAAGTGAAGCAAGTTGTTTTGCTTCTCTTTGCTTCTTGCTCCTTTCATCTGCTTCCTTCCTGGTGGTTTCTCTGAAAATCTTCTTGCAAACCTCATTAACCCTAGGAATAACCAATCATGATAATATTTAGGGTTTGATTAGTCCCCCATTTATCTTTTACCTTTGTGTCATCTTTGAGTCTTCTCTTCTCATCTCTTAATCAAGGACTAAATCCTAAAGGTTTTAAGGCTTTGTGATTAAGGTTATGCATGTATCCTTCTATTAGGATGGAGTGTATAACTTTAATCCTAAGTGTTAAACCCTTAATGTGTTTAAATCCTTTAATCAATTCACCTAATAATCACTAAGACATCAAGCTTGTAACTTGGGCCTTGCATTAGGGTTCTAATTCTTCCTTAATTGGTTAAGAAGGACTAACCCTAGTGTTAATGGACAAGTCCCCCTCAAGTTGTCTTACAAACCTCAAAAATCACTTCTTCACCTTATCATTAGTTAAAATCCATTTAATAAAGGCTTTGTTTTGTCATGAGGTTAATCCCTAATCATGGATTAAGTTGAGGAGTCTTTCCCAGCTTAAATGTTCTCATCTATTATCCTTCTATTAGGATAGTGTAATGGGTCCATTAAATCCTTGATTATGGCTTAAACTCATTACTTAACACTAAACAAAGATAACAAAAACATCTAATTAATCACAAGTAGGTTAATGATCTTAATCCTACATCATGGTGATTAAGTGTGAAGTGTTTACTTCATACTTAAGGCATTCTCATTACCCCTAATCAGTGGGAGGATGTGATGAGTTTACTAACCCTTGGTTTAGGCTTAAGCTCATTAACTTATGAAAAACTTCAAAAAATCAATAAAAGACTGAAAACACAAAAACAAACAATAATCGTCTCCTCTGGGATTCTTTTCTCATCTCATTCACTCATAAACGAGAACTTGCTTCTTCCGTCTAATGCAAGACAGTTTGCACCTGAGCCAGACAGGTCATACACTTGAGCATAGACAAGTAAGCAGTTCACAAGTCAATTTATCTTTCAGTCTCTTTGGGTCGAAATACGGTGTTCTGACTTGCTCATTGCACGAGAGGATACGTAGGCATAACTTAACAGTTATCGAACAAAAGTCTCTGTATATTCCCCCTCTTTCTAGCCTTATTCTTTAAGCCTCATAGTCTTGAGTATTCCATTCCTGTTCTTACACTGACACTTCTCTTATACACTTCATGTTCTTTTTACACTGACACTTGCATTCTTTCCAGCTTTGATACACAGATTGCACTGACACTACCCCTTTAAAACACAAATCTGGGTGCTAATACCTTCCCAGGTTGTAACCAACCCCCTTTCTCAGTCTCTATGGTTCGCAACCGTCTTATCCATATTCTTTTCTTAGGTTTATGCAGCATTACCTTTCCTTCGGGATAAAAATGCCTAGCTGGCGACTCTATTCATTCCTTCCTCTTTCGCCGACCGTTCGCGTCTGTACCCCTTCTGACCTGGGTGTCATTTTGGTGGGAGCGACAATTGTATCCAGAAAATCTATCCATGAAATAAAATACCGAGAACTGAGTTGTGTTATCCACCAATACATCAATGTGAGGTAATAGGAAATCATCTTTCAGGCTAGCTTTGTTCAGATCCCGGTAGTCAACACACATATGCACCTTGCCATCCTTCTTAGGTACGGGTACAATGTTAGCAACCCACGGCGGGTAACTAGTTAGAGCAAGAAAATTGGCGTCCCACTTCTTTTGTACTTCCTCTTTGATTTTCATGGCCATGTCTGGGCGAGTACAACACCATTTCTGTTTAACTGATGGACAATCTTCTTTCAATGGTAGTATGTGCATGACAATATCTGTGTCCAGACCCGGCATATCTTGATAGGACCAAGCGAAGACATCGGCATACTCTCGAAGCATACTGATAAGTTGTTCTTTCACTGGAGCTTGCAGACTGGCCCCGATCTTTACCTCTTTTACATCTTCCTCGGTACCAAGATTGACAATTTCAACTTCCTCCTGATGATGAGCAATCACTTTTTCCTCTTGTCTCAAAAAATGGCTAACTCTTCATGTAAATCGTAGTCTTCTTCAACCCCTTCATCTGCTTAATTAATTGGATTGTCGAAGTCATACGAGGTCATAGCAGTGTCGTTGTCGGTGCAATCTGGAAGGTTATCTCTGTAAGGGTTGATATTTGTTCAATTTATTGATTGATTTTATCTTATTTAGAAAAAATAAATGAAGTTTATTAAGAAAAACATTGCCATTCATTGTTTTGTGCGAAAATAACAAAAATGAAAGACAGCGAGCGAAAAAGATTGTTTGCAAAAGATGTCCATTGTTCATTAATTTCCTTTTTCACAAAATACATATATGGCCCTATTACAAAATGATTCCTGACACCTTGGGCAAGATGCAGGACTTAATGCATGCTTAAACAGGAAATAATAATTACTCTGCAGCAGTAACCCTTATAATTTCCTGGGAAGACCAGTTGAGGACTTGCTGGCCTGGGACTCTTAGACGAATCTAGCTTTCCAGTTTGTAGTCGCTTTCAGCCTCGTCTTCCACATTGTTGATAGCATCCGGGGTCAGCATTCCCCCACTTATAAACTTGGAGCTTCAGCAGCCTCCTCTTGGACCTATCAGGATGGTCTGTAACCCAAACCGAACTTGTCTTTCTTGATCTGAACTTGTAGCAGCTTGCCCCAGCCTTGGGCATTCCCATCTTCAACAACCTTACGAGCTTGTTTGTAAGAAGCAATTGAAGTACCAAACACCTCATTTGTTGCTTCATTGACATTGAGAGCTTCAAAACCCTGACTCATTGTCTCATGGATCTCTCCATCCATCTCAATGTACTTGTAGGTAGCTAGATGACTGACAAAGATGCCCTCTTCTCCACAAATTATGATAATTTGGCCCTCACACTCGTATTTTAACTTCTGGTGAAGAGTCGATGTTACGGCGCCAGCGGCATGAATCCAGGGTCGACCCATCAAACAGTTGTAGGCAGGCTGAATGTCCATCACATAGAAGGTAGTTTTGAAAATTTGTGGGCCAATTACCACAGGCAACTCAATTTCTCCAAGAAATGATCTCTTAGAACCATCAAAGACTCTCACAACTAGGTTACTCGGGCGGAGTGCAAGACCATCATATTCCAGCTTGACCAAGGCGTTCTTTGGAAGGACATTGAGAGATGACCCAGTGTCAACCAAAACATGAGAAAGTACAACACCTTTACACTATAAGGTAATATGTAAAGCCTTATTGTGGTTACGGCCCTCCATAGTTAGATCAACATCAGTGAAACCTAGCCCATGACTAGTATTGACAATCGAAACCACCGTTTCTAGCTGATTCGCTGTAATCTCCTCAGGCACGTAAGTTGCGTGCAAGACCTTGAGCAATGCATTCATGTGAGCTTCGGAACACATGAGTAGTGATAGAATAGAGATTTTGTAGGGTGTCTGATGGAGCTGGTCCACAACCTTGTAGTCACTCTTCTTGATAATTCTCATGAACTCGTCTACATCTTGATAAAATGATGTCTTCTGAGTTTCCTTGGCAATTGGTTCTTCAGGAACCACATTCTTGCCTTTAGCTTTGGCAGCAGCTTCTGCTTTAGCATTAACTCTGGGAAATTGTGACGCAAAGAGACGTCCGCTTCTAGTGAAGCCTCCGCCTCCCCCGACATTGTCAATCTGTAGTGTAGAAGTTGAAGAATCAAGAGTAACATTCTTTTCGTTGCAATAAAGATCTGAGCCATAGTGCCAAGTGTAAACACCCCAAATTTTCCCTCACCCATTCACACCATGGCTTGTGATCTTTTAATATGCATAAGTTCAATCATGGCATCTCATATTGCATTTATGATTCATTGCATTGGTTTAAGTCATCTGCATCTAGGGTTTGTGATCTGAGCAATCCAAGGGCCATTTGGGCCACTCCAAAGGTCATCAATCACTTCAAAGGGGTCCATGTAAGTTCAAGCATCATATTGTATCCTCACAAAGTCAATAAAGTCAAAGTATCACAAGAACTGAGAAAGGCATGGAAGCGGAGCCAGGTTTAACTACACAGATGACCTGAAATTATGGTTTTGGTTTCAAAGGCCATAACTCCAAATTTTTTGGTCATTTTTGTTTCTATTGGTCTCTATATGGTATAGGGATCATGCATATCAATTTTCATAAAGAAATTCCATGGGGAAGGCATCTAACTAAGAGTTGACTTCTTGAGCAAGTCAGTGTAAAATCAGGGCATCTGAGGCCCCCAATGACCCAACCAAGGGGTGTTCTTCATCATTTTGGATGTGTATGATATTTATTTGATCATAGAAGATGTTAGAAGTTCACAAAATTGAAGAATTTCAAGCCATTTGCAAAGTTGACTTTTTGGGAAAATGACTTGTAATGGAAACTTGCCATTTTGGGAAACTTTTTCATCCCTTGCTTTTTGATTCAAAGATGCCTCAAATGGGAAAGCTTTGGTCATGAAAGTTGTAGAATGGATCAATCCATTTTCAAAAAGTACAAGAACTCATTCTAATTCATTTTGGATCAAAAGTTATGGCTTGTCAAAGTTGGGAAAAATCACATAATTTCAAGTTTTCTACCAAAGAGGCAAAGTTGCAAAATCACTTGCCAAGGCAAATTGAGACCTCAAAGTGACTTCTAAACTTTACACAAACATGAACCAATGTCAAAAAGTCAGATTGCATAAAAGGTTTGGCCATTTTCATGACTTGTGGATCAAGAAACTTCAAAAGGGCCCAAAGGTCACAAAGTTTCAAAACCTATGATAAACCCTAATCCATTTGCTGGCTGGCTTCAAAACTGATCCCATGGCCCTGCTCATTTCTTGCTGCGCAGGACACCCCTCTTGTCCTTGGCTAACTATTGGCCCATACCTCTCTTACACAAAGATTGACTTTTTTGCAAATGACCCATACCAATCACAATAGGGCACAACCACTCCACAGACCTATACATGAGTGATAAGTGGACCAAAGGCAAGCCATAACACCACACAACTCATGCTGAAACACACTCCAAGCCATAGTTATCAAAAATCCTCCAACTTGCAAAACCATTCGAATCTTTCAGCTCACTCAACCATTCTTCAAACCAACTTCACCATTGATCTCAAAATGACTCACTGATCACAAACCATCCATCAAAACAGCCAAGAGCCTCACATAAACCAAATACGATTTCTTCCCCTCTCTGAACAGAACTCAATCAATCTCACAAACTAGCCAAAATAAACTCCAGATAAGCTTTGCAAACACTTGAGGAGGGTCAGTAGATTTGATTGGAAGCAAGGAACTGGTCCAGAAGCTCTTGGGTTGAAAGCTTCGATTCAGGTAGCCATTGAAATTCATTTTTCTAGAAGCTCTATTTTAAGTTGTTAAGTGGTTAAGTTTGATTCCCTGGGTTCAATGAACCTTTTATTTTTGAAAATGATGAAGAAATGAGTGTGTATGATCTGACTGAAATTTCTGCCATTTTTGAACTTTGCTTCGAATCTTGTTAATGGTGAGGAATAAATTCCATTTGAGGGCAGGGATGAGCTTAGGGAAGTGAGAGGAAGTGATCTGGAGCTTTAGAGCTCCAGAAATGACCTAGGGAGTGAGTTTGAGTTTTTCAGGGAAAGGGGTCACCGGAGAAGACGACCGGAGCTCGTCCCCGGCGACCTGAAAATAATTAGGGTTAATTAATTAGGGTTAGCCAGGTTTGAATATGGACCCTTGATTCAGTGGACTTTGGTTGACTTGCGCGCAAACGTGTGGCCAGGATCTCATCATTATGCCCTAATCCTCATTTAATTAAATAAATCCAGTTTAATTAATTTTAAAACAGAAATTAGCCAGGTTTGAATTTCAACCCTCAGATCACGCGCCAAGTCAATTCCCGCGCCCTAGGTTCAAATCTCAACCACTGGATCTGTTGACTTTCCATTTAATTCATTTTAATTTCATTTTTCTTGCCTTTTCTTTCTCATTTTATTAAAAATAGTAAAGTAAATCACAAAAATCTCTTTTTTTGCATGCTGACTTAGAATATTTTTCTCATTCCAAAAATATTTTTATTTTTATTTTTTGCATTAAAAATTATTTTTAAATCATTTAAGAGGTTTATTTCTAATTAGTTAATGAAAATTAATTAATTAAAAATACTTTTAGGTATTTAAAAATCACAAAAAAATTCACATAGCATTTAGAAACATTTAGAAACATTGTCCAACTCTCATACCAAATTTATTTTTTGACCTTGATGCCTTTTGATCATTTTCTTTGGATTTAATTTCATTTCAAGGCAATATTTTGTTTCAAACTTCAAAAATTCATTTCTGATTAACCACTGAGAGTTGGACAATGATTCTTTTGGCATTGCATCTTGCATAGCATGTAGTTTATAGGATAAAATTGACTTGATTTGATATTGCATTTTTAATTTGTTTAGGATTTTTCTTGATGAGGTACCTTAAAACCCTAGCAATCTTAGGAAATTCACAACTTTCAATAGGTTAAGAGTTGAGTCCCCTCCTTTGGGCAGTGAACTTGAATAGGTCTAGGGTATCTTTGGTTTCATTTTAAATTTTTTATCATGTCATTTGCCTCTGGTTTTGGATTTTTTCTTTGCATGATGCATGAAACCCTAATTTGTGCCTTTCCTTGCATCCATCTTCCATTTGCTTGCATACCATGACCTGCCATGACATCTTGTGCACCAACATGATTCATAATACATCTTAGGACATATTAGAATCATGTTTGATCATTGCATCTTTCATTTGTCATGTTTTATGTCCATTACATTTCATAACTTTTCATGTACATTCATGGTTCAAAGCATGCTTCTTATGCATCCATATGCTTGTTTGATCATTCCCATGCCTTGCCTCATGTTTGTATTATCTCTTAGCATCATTAACTTCATGTTCTTGCTCCTAGTTTTGGTTTGCAACATGACATTGCATCTCATTGGCATTGCATTCCATTTCTTTCACTAACCTTTCAGGTGGTAAGTTACTTTGAGAGGTGAATTTGCCTTCACTTCTCACATTCTCTTTTCATCTCCTTTATACTTCCTTTGCTGCATTTTATCTTGTGCTTTGGATTGAGCTTGCTCATTCTTGATCATCTTACATTCTTTCTTTAAGCAACTTGACTTCTTAAGTGAAGCAAGTTGTTTTGCTTCTCTTTGCTTTTTGATCTTTTCATCTGATTCCTTCTTGGTGGCTCTTTGAAGATTCTTTCTCTCTTGCAAACCTCATTAACCCTAGGATCTTCAAGCATGACAAAAATTAGGGTTTGATTAGTCCCCCATTTAGTCTTACCTTTGTGTCATCTTTGGGTCTTCTCTTCTCATCTCATAACCAAGGACTAAACCTTTAAGGTTTTAAGGCTTTGTGATTAGGGTTATGCCTGCATCCTTCTATTAGGATGGAGTGTATAACTTTAATCCTAAGTGTTAAACCCTTAATGTGTTTAACTCCTTTAATCAATTCACATAATAATCATCAAGACATCAAGCTTGTAACTTGGGCCTTGCATTAGGGTTCTAATTCTTCCTTAATTGGTTAAGAAGGACTAACCCTAGTGTTAATGGACAAGTCCCCCTCAAGTTGTCTTACAAACCATAAAAATCACTTCTTAACCTTACCATTAACTAAATCCACTTAATAAAGGCTTTGTTTTGTCATGAGGTTAATCCCTAATCATGGATTAAGTTGAGGAGTCTTCCTCAGCTTCAATGCTCTCATCTATTATCCTTCTATTAGGATGGTGTAATGAGTCCATTAAATCCTTGATTATGGCTTAAACTCATCACTTAACACTAAAAGAAAAAACTCCAAAAACATCTAAATAAATGCAAGTAGGTTAATGATCTTAATCCTACATCATGGTGATTAAGTGTGAGGTGATTACTTCATACTTAAGGTATTCTCACTACCCCTAATCAGAGGGAAGATGTGATGAGTTTACTAACCCTTGGTTTAGGCTTAAGCTCATTTTCTTATGAAAAACCCAAAAAGGCAATAAAAGACTGAAAACACCAAAAACAAACAATAATCGTCTCCTTCGGGATTCTTTTTCTCATCTCATTCACTCATAAACGAGAACTCGCTTCTTCCGTCTAATGCAAGACAGTTTGCACCTGAGCCAGACAGGTCATACACTTGAGCATAGGCAAGTAAGCAGTTCACAAGTCAATTTATCTTCCAGTCTCTTTGAGTCGAACTACGGTGTTCTGACTTCCTCATTGCACGAGAGGATTCGTAGGCATAACTTAACAGTTATCGAACAAAAGTCTCTGTACATTCCCCCTCTTTCCAGCATTATCATTTAAGCCTCTTAGTCTTGGGCTTCATACTCCTGTTCTTGCACTGACACTTCTCTTATACACTTCACTTTTCTTTTGCACTGATACTTGCATTCTTTTCCAGCTTTGACACACAAATTGCACAGACATTACCCCTTTAAAACACAAATCTTTTAAGCGTGGATCCCGTCGAGTACGGTGGACAATCTGGGTGCTAATACCTTCCCAGGTTGTAACCAACCCCCTTTCTCAGTCTCTCTGGCCCGCAACCGTCTTATCCATATCTTTCTAGGTTTATGCAGCATTGCCTTTCCTCCGGGATAAAAATGCCTAGCTGGCGACTCTTGTCTTCTGAGTTCACCCTTGTATGTACTCTCTTCTTTCGACGACCGTTCGCGTCTGTACCCCATTTGGCCCTGTGTCATTTGGTGGGAGCGACAGCTTAGCGACTCTGCTGGGGACCCTTATACTGTAACCAGGGCTTCTGGTTCTTTTTGTGGGTTCCTCCTAGCGCTTGTTTGATTTGTGTTTACTGGGGTGTTATGTGCTAATTGTGTTTATATATTTTCTTTATTTATTGCTTTATGTACAGTTGTTTATTGCTTTCTTTACAGCTTTATACATCATACTGTCATACTGTTATCTGGCTGGATCTGGTTTTTTGTTTTGGTGGGTGGGGTTCTATTGAGAGATAAGGTCCTATACCTGGGACCTGAGTGACACCTAGGCTAGAGTGGTTCATGTTCTTTCCCATTCCATTTCGGTCTAGTGCGGGAATATGAAACACGGTTCAGATGTGGGTTTCTTCTTGAGAACTCTGTGCTACAGATTTCCTGTAGTGCTAGGGCTATCTGGGAAGCCTGCTAAGTCTGGATGACCTTTTTACTATGACCTTCAGAAACTGAGGTGAATTAGAGGAGGATCTTTTATGGTTATTGTAAACACTGTACCTCCGGGTTAGAAGTGTTTACACTTCTCATAACTGATCCAAGTCTGAGGATCCTTGTTTTAGAACATCACCTGCGAGGGGAATTGGGCTGTTTGCAGGTTTGCAGGAACCCTTGGCCACATCATACCCTGATACTTGTTTTGTTTAAGAATTCTTCACTTTGGATAGTTCTTGTGATTTAACCTTGGACATGTGACTCTTTATTTGAGTCCCCCACCTTGGTTACTGGACTTCTAGACCTCCATCTGGACTTCTTAAACATACATGGACCTTTATATCAAGGCAGTAATCAGATCCAGCTTGATCACAAACCCTTGCATATCATTTGCATACTCATCATTTGCATCATTTAACATTTGTTTATTTGTTTTTCAGGGTATCCACATTACCTCTGGCTTGGTTTTGACCCCTTCATCTGCATAGACCTCTGTTTCATCAGTTACCTGCTTCAGCTACCTTTATCACCAGCTCCAGCCTATCAGTGGCTCATCACCAGTATCAGTCTTCATCACCAATATTTGCTTTCAGCTTTTCATCAGCAGTCATGGTACCCAAGAAGAGCAACATTTCATACCACTTCTTTGAGCTTGTGCTGACTGGCATCAGGCAGGTTCAGGCACTTATCACTCCAGACTACATCCCATTATTCAGAGAGCATTATGGAGGCATCCTTGATATGGTTATGGATTTAGACCCTTCTCAGAGGAGTTTGATCCACACGTGCCTGCAGTTTTATGACCCTCCCTTGAGGTGCTTCACTTTCCAGAACTTTCAGTTAGGACCTCTGCTGGAGGAGTTCGCATCATTGATTGGAGTACCTGTCAGGAGTAGTGTCCCCTTCAACCCTGAGATGACTTCTCCCAACAATGGAGAAGTGGCAAAGGCACTGTACCTGGAGCCTACTTTGATTAAGCAGAACATGACCACAAAGGCTGGAATCCATGGATTGCACTTGGACTTTCTGACTTCTCAGGCCATCCTGAAGGCCTCCTTGGGAGAATGGAGGGCAGTTTGTGCATTGTTAGCTCTCAATATATATGGGGTTATACTTTTTGCAGATGAGCCCAAGTTTATCAGCAAGAATGCCATTCATCTCTTCCTTCTGAGGAACCCAGTACCCACGTTGCTGGGGGATTTCTATTATTCTGTTCACCTAAGGAATGAGAAGCAAAGAGGAAAGTTAGTGAGATGCTGTGCTCCTCTATTCCATACTTGGCTGCTTAAACACTTACCCAAGACTGATGCCTTCCTGAATCCTCACCAACAGAAGAATTGGGATAGGAGACTTATTGCTTTGACTTCAGATGACATCAGATGGTGCACCCAGAGTACCAAGGGCAGAGACATAATTACTAGCTGTGGGCAGTACCCCAATGTACCTCTAGTGGGAGTAAAGGGTTGCATCAACTACAATCCTTTGCTGTTTAAGAGACATTTGGGCTATGCTTTGGTTCACCCTCCTAGAGTGCAGGACTTGGCTGAAACCCTGTATTGTGAGATAAAACCTAATTTAGCTGTTGTCAGACAAGCATCCTGGGCTTGGGACAACATCCAGACCAAAGGGATGGCCATTCTTGGAAGATTTAATAATGTGGCTTCAGCTCAGTACTATGAATGGTCCCATGCTAGAGCTCAAATTTCTGGGATGCCCTTCACCGTTGAGGATGCACCTGGACCATCCACAGTACCACCTCCAGCCACTGTTAGCCTGGAAGAATTTGAGAAGCTGAAGGAAAGAAACGAGAATCTGTCTCAAGCTCTGAAGAAGACCCTCTGGGAGAGGAGTGATGGTCGTTTAGACATTGAGAGGTTGGAAAAGCTTAAAGAGGAGCATCTGGCCAAGATTGAGAAAACAGAAGACTACATCAAGAAATCAAGAGCTGGGGAGCAAATATTGAAGAATGCCTGTAAAGAGGCCCAGTTTCAGAAGGCTAGGACTGATCTCTATCTAGAGGAAAGTCAAGCTAGGTGGGTCAGGATCACTGAAGCTCGCACTCAAGAAGATAAGAGGACTCAAGCCAGGATTGAGCAGTTGGAGGCCAATGAAAAGAAGCAACAGGAAGCTTTGCTGGCAGCCCAGAAGGAGATTTCAGAATTGAAGCTTAGGGCTTGTGTGAAGAGGTCAAAGGAACAAGACAGGCACAAGAAGCTGACCACTGCTATTGCCACTAGAAACCTTCTTATCAGAAACATTACAGAGCATCCGGCTGGTCCTGTAACTGAAGCACTTTTGTATTATCCACCCTTTGTAATATATTTGTTAGTTTGATTCATTAAATCTCTTTCTCTCAAGCAACATCAAAGTATCTTCCTCAGGGTCTGGAAAGGTCAAAACCAAGTGCCAAGCCGGATACCTTGGAAGCAAATAAGCATATTGCATTGCATACTAACCTTTGTTTTGTTTTGTAGGTTTTGTCATTATGTTATTTGTTTCTAACTCTTTTGTGGTTCAGGAATTATTGCTCGCCGTCGGGTATTCCCTCTCAACTGTCCGCACAGGTATCCTACTCGCAACAACCTTCCTGGTATCCAAATGGATCAAGTACAGCAAGATCTGACAGAGGTCAGAACTCAGATGGCTAATGAAAGACAGGAGATGAGAAACCAAATGACCCAATTCATGGAGGTAATGAATGGCTTAGCCCAAAGTCAAGAAAGGTTGAGGGCATTGGTAGAAAGACAAACCCCGGAAGAACCCCATCTGGGAACTGGAGGAACAAGTAACAATGAAAGGGGACAGCCTCATGTTAATCCACCAGTATATGGGCCTCATGGAAGTCAACATCCCGGGTAATGTGCAAGGAAATACTACTGGAGGAAGAATCTTACAGGAAGACCCCCAGGAAGAACAGTTTACTGTAATGGGAGTTGGGGATGAAGCTTATGATAGGAGGTTTGATGAAATTGCTAAGAAGTTGAGATCTTTGGAATCTCAAAATTCCCTAGGATTTGATGTCATGGATATGGGGTTAGTGGATGGGGTAAGGATTCCCCATAAGTTTAAACCCCCGTGCTTCGAGAAGTACAATGGAACTTCCTGTCCACGAACTCACTTGCAGTCCTTCCTGGGAAGACTTAAAGCATACACAATGGATGAGAAACTGTGGATGTTTTACTTTGAAGACAGTTTGACTGGGGATTCAAGGGAGTGGTACTCTCACTTAACCAGAGCTACTATCAGGTGCTGGAAGGACCTAGCTGAGGCTTTCATCAGACAGTACCAATACAATCTGGACATGGCCCCTAACAGAACCCTTCTGATGGGAATGTCTCAGTCCTCCAGGGAAGGCTTCAGGGAATATGCCCAAAGGTGGAGACAGCTTGCTGCTGTTTTCCAACCACCCATGTCAGAAAGAGAAATGGCCGACATGTTTATGAATACTCTGCAAGGAACATATATTGATAGGCTAGCTGCCTTCTCTTCCACCAGCTTCGCAGACGTAGTTATAGCCGGGGAAAGAATTGAAAATCTTCTAAAGATGGGTAAGATTTCTGACAATGGTGCAAGTTCGTCAAGTAATCCCAGGAAGCCTTTTGTGGGACCTAGAAGAACCGGTGAGACAAATGCCATTCATGCTACCAGGGGCAGACCTCAGTATGTTCATAGATCAGTGGCAGCTGTCACAATTCCAGCTCCAATTCCTCAGCAAACAGCATATCAACAACCACAACAACCACATTATCAACAACAAGTTCAGTATCCGCCACAGAGGACCTAAAACAACAACAACAGCAATCAACAACAAAGACCCTTTCAGCAAAGACCATCACAGGCAATTAGGGTGATTGACCCTATCCCTATGCCCTATGCTGCCTTATTGCCACAACTCCTGAAACTCAACTTGGTTGAATTAAGGACGTTGGCACCTCCAGATCCTTCCAATCTTCCAAGAAACTATGATATCAACGCCCGGTGTGCTTTTCACTCCAATGCACCTGGCCACAATACGAAAAAATGCAGGGCTTTACAAATGAAAGTACAAGATCTGGTGGATTCCAAAGCACTCAACTTTGCACCCCCTCCAAATGTTAACAAGAATCCCATGCCCAATCATGGAGGGCCAAGAATTAATGCCATTGAGGAAGACAAGCCATCTTTCTTGATAACCAGTGTTGGACAGATTCGAACACCTCTGGTAGAAATAAAAGCTCAGCTTCTAGAGTGCCAGATGTTCCCCGGGTGTGAGCTCGGTTGTGGTTATTGCAACATTTCGGTCAACGGGTGTGATAACTTGAGAAGCGGCATAGATGGTCTTATCAAGAGTGGTATACTCTAGATCACCACAACGGCGCCTACAAATCCAGCAATCCCTTTAACAACAATTCCTGACTCTTCTACAACTGCAACAACAATCATTCCGACCAATTCATCAATATCATCAACAATGGCTTCATCTATCACTTCAACAAATCATATGTCATCAACCATTCCTTCTACAACATCAGCACCCCTTTATTCAGTAGAATCTTCTACAACATTAGCAGAAATTGATGAAGATATCTCTGCAGTCACCATCTACTATAATCTCTCAAATGTTCCTCCGAACAACAACTTTCAACAGCAAGCAGTGGCACCTCCTGCCAGGTCACCAGTCACCATTTACTACGATCCGCACACCATTTCAGTACCCTCCTCCGTTGCAGTCAGTCCAGTTACTATCACGGTGCCTGGACCAGTCCCATATGAAAGCAGTAATGCCATACCTTGGCATTATGGCTTTGACCTCTACTGCAACGGAGAGAAAATCACCTTGGATTCTTCAACCACTTCTCCACAGATTGATAATGTTGGGGGAGGCGGAGGCTTCACCAGAAGCGGACGCCTTTTTGCCTCATAAGTGCAAAGACCTAATGCTGAAGCAGAAGCTGCTGCCAAAGCAAAAGGAAAGAGTGTTGTATTTGAAGAGCCGACTGTCAGAGAAACTCAGAAGACATCTTTTGAACAAGATGTAGACGAGTTTATGAGAATCATAAAAAGAAGTGACTACAAGGTGGTGGATCAGCTACACCAAACTCCCTCAAAGATCTCCATATTATCCTTGCTGATGTGTTCTGAAGCTCACAGGAATGCATTACTGAAAGTCCTGCACGCAGCATACGTGCCAGAGGAGATCACTGTTAATCAGCTAGAAACTGTGGTAGCAAATGTCAACACCAGTCATGGGCTGGGCTTCACCAATGCTGACTTAACAACTGAGGGACGTAACCACAACATGGCTTTACACATCACTCTAGAATGCAAGGGTGTTGTTCTATCCCATGTACTGGTGGACACTGGGTCTTCACTCAATGTTCTACCAAAGAAAGCCTTAGTGAAGCTGGAGTATGATGGCTTGGCACTGCGTCCAAGTAATTTGGTAGTGAGAGAATTTGATGGCTCTAAGAGATCAGTGCTTGGAGAGATTGATCTGCCTGTAATGATTGGCCCGCAGACTTTTAAGAGTGCCTTCTATGTGATGGACATTCAGCCGGCCTACAGCTGTTTGTTGGGTAGACCTTGGATCCATGCCGCTGGCGCTGTTACGTCTACCCTTCACCAGAAGCTGAAATTCGAGTGGGAGGGCCAGATCATCACCATCTGTGGGGAAGAAGACATCTTTGTTAGCCATCTGGCTACTTACAAGTACATTGAAATGGATGGAGAAATCCATGAAACCATGAGCCAGGGGTTTGAGGCCCTGAACATTAATGAAGCATCTGCTGTACTGGGAACCTCCATGACATCTTATCAGCAAGCCAGGAAGGTTGTTGAAGAGGGTACTGCCCAAGGCTGGGGCAAGCTGCTACCTGTGGAAAAGAAGGAAGACAGATTTGGGTTGGGTTACAAACCAACTCAACAAGATCAATCAGAGGCTGCTAAGAAGCCCAATTTTGTCAGCGGGGGGATGCTCACCCCAGATGCAGTGAACAACTTGGAAGATGAGTCGAAAGATGAGCGCAACCTGGAGAGCTGGATACGTCCAAGGGTCCCGGGGAGCCATATCTCAAACTGGTCTTCCCAGGAAATTATAAGGGTTACTCCTGCAGAGTAATTATTATTTCCTGTATATTTTAAGCATGCATCAATTCTTGCATCTTGCCCAAGATGACAAGACTCATTTTGTATTCGGGCCATCTTGTAATTTTGTGCAAACAGATCAATCAATGAATATCAGACATCTTTTGCAAATGAGTCTTTTTCTTTTTTCGCTCACTGTCTTTTCATTTTTCTTTTTGTACAAAAATAAAATGGCAATGTTTTCAAAATGATAACTTTATTTCACTTTTTCTAAAAGAAGATTAAAATCAATCACTAAAATGAACAATCTAAACCCTTGCAGAGATTGTCTTTCAGACTGCACCGACAACAACACAGCTATGACTCTGTATGACTTTGACAATCCAATCAATCAAGATGATGAAGGGGTTGAAGAAGATTATGAGCTTCCTGAAGAGCTAGCCAGGTTGTTAAGGCAAGAGGAGAAGGTTATCACTCCTCATCAGGAGGAGGTTGAAACGGTTAATCTTGGTACGGATGAAGATGTGAAAGAGGTTAAGATCGGGGCCTGCTTACAAGATTCAATAAAAGAACAACTGATTGACATGCTTCGTGAGTATGTAGATGTGTTTGCTTGGTCTTATCAGGATATGCCAGGGTTGGACACCGATATTGTTATGCACAAGTTGCCTTTGAAATAAGACTGCCCACCAGTAAAACAGAAACTGCGTCGTACTCTCCCAGATATGGCAATGAAGATCAAGGAAGAGGTACAAAAGCAGTGGGATGCCGGGTTCCTCGCTGTAACTAGCTATCCGCCATGGGTTGCTAATATTGTACCTGTGCCTAAGAAGGATGGCAAAGTGAGGATGTGTGTGGATTACCGGGATCTGAACAGAGCTAGCCCGAAAGATGACTTCCCTTTACCTCACATTGATGTATTGGTTGATAATACGGCCCAGTTCTCGGTATTCTCCTTCATGGACGGATTTTCAGGATACAATCAGATCAAAATGTCACCTGAAGACATGGAGAAGACAACTTTCATCACACCCTGGGGAACGTTCTGTTACAAGGTGATGCCATTCAGACTAAAGAATGTTGGGGCAACTTATCAACGGGCTATGGTAACATTATTCCACGACATGATCCATAAAGAAATTGAATGTTATGTGGATGACATGATTGCCAAGTCCCTCACAGAAGATGACCACCTGTTAAATCTGTTGAAGTTATTCAAGCGTCTGAGGAAATACCAACTGAAGTTAAACTCTAACAAGTGCACATTCGGGGTACGGTCTGGTAAGCTGCTGGGATTTATTGTAAGTGAAAAAGGGATTGAAGTTGACCCTGATAAAGTCAAAGCCATTCAAGAAATTCCTGCACCTAAGACAGAAAAAGAAGTTCGAGGGTTTCTGGGTAGATTGAACTACATTTCACGGTTCATATCTCACCTTACTACGACCTGTGAGCCTTTGTTCAAGCTATTAAGAAAAGAACAAACGGTCAGGTGGAATGAAGACTGCCAGAGGGCTTTTGACAAAATCAAGGAGTACTTGCAAGATCCTCCAATTCTTATGCCTCCAGTTGAAGGAAGACCTCTAATTATGTACTTGACAGTATTAGATGAGTCAATGGGGTGTGTGCTGGGCCAGCATGACGAGTCTGGTCGAAAAGAGTATGCAATATACTACCTAAGCAAAAAGTTTACCGACTGTGAACAACGTTATTCACTGCTCGAGAAAACTTGCCGTGCTTTAGCGTGGGCTGCTCGCCGACTGAGACAGTATATGTTGACCCACACTACTTTATTGATCTCAAAGATGGACCCAGTTAAGTACATTTTTGAGAAGCCAGCACTTACCGGACGGGTTGCAAGATGGCAAATGATCCTCACAGAATACGACATCCAGTACACATCTCAGAAAGCCATCAAGGGCAATGTATTGTCTGATTATCTTTCCGAGTAACCCATTGATGATTACCAGCATATGAGATTTAACTTCCCTGATGAGGACATCATGTTCATAAAAGCAAAAGATCATGAAGAGCCTGTTCACACTGAAGGGCCTGACCCAGAAGAAGAATGGACTATGATGTTTGACGGGGCTGTTAATATGAATGGTCGTGGTGTTGGTGTAGTACTCATTACACCTAAGGGAGTTCACATGCCTTTCTTGGCAAAACTCACCTTCAACTGCACTAACAACGAAGCTGAATACGAAGCTTGTATTATGGGTCTTAAGGAAGCCATTGACCTCAGGATCAAGACTTTGACTGTGTTCGGAGATTCAGCTCTTGTAATCAATCAGACCAACGGCAAATGGTACACCCACCAAGACCATCTGATACCTTATCGGGATTATACAAGGAGGTTATTGACTTTCTTCACAACAGTCAAGCTTGAGTATATCCCTCGGGACGAGAATCAGTTTGCAGATGCTCTGGCTACCATTTCATCCATGATCAAAGTTCAAGCTACCAACTTTGTACCTCAAATTACAGTATCCAGACTTGACAGACCAGCATATGTATTTGCAGCAGATGTTGTTAAAGATGATAAGCCTTGGTTCCACGACATTAAGTGCTTCTTGGAGAATCAGACATACCCACCTGGGGCATCTTCCAATGATAAGAAGACATTAAGAAGGCTAGCTGGTAGTTTCTTTTTGAATACTGACGGTTCCCTGTACAAGAGAAACTTTGATATGGTACTTCTCAGATATGTTGATAGGGCAGAAGCAGACTTGTTAATGCACGAGGTGCATGAAGGATCCTTTGGTACCCATGCAGGAGGGCATGTGATGGCCAAGAAGTTGCTAAGATCAAGATATTACTGGATCACAATGGATGCCGACTGTTGTGCCTATGCCAGAAAATGCCATAAATGCCAGATTTATGCGGATAAGGTGCATGTGCCTCCCAATCCTCTGAATGTGATGTCTTCACCCTGGCCCTTTGCCATGTGGGGCATTGATATGATTGGCAAGATCGAACCGACTGCTTCAAACGGCCACAGATTCATCTTGGTTACTATTGAGTATTTCACCAAGTGGGTCGAAGCAGCTTCCTATGCAAATGTTACAAGGCAAGTGGTAGCCCGATTTCTAAAGAGAGATATCATCTGTCGGTATGGAGTGCCCGGACGAATGATTACTGATAATGGTTCCAACTTGAAAAACAAAATTATGGCAGAGCTATGCCGGGACTTCAAAATCCAACACCACAATTCTTCTCCTTACAGGCCAAAGATGAATGGTGTTGTCGAGGCAGCTAATAAGAATATCAAGAAGATTGTGCAAAAGATGGTAGTCACCTACAAGGACTGGCATGAAATGCTACCGTTTGCCTTGCATGGGTACCGTACGTCAATCAGAACATCCACTGGGGCAACACCGTTTCTGCTTGTGTATGGTATGGAAGCAGTCCTACCTGTTGAAGTTGAGTTACCCTCCCTACGGGTATTAATGGATGTCAAGTTGAATGAAGCAGAATGGGTCCGATCCCGATACGAACAACTGAATTTGATTGAAGAGAAGAGATTGGCTGCAATCTGCCATGGGCAGCTGTACCAGAAAAGAATGAAGAAAGCCTTCGATTAGAAAGTCAGGATCCGAGAATACCAAGTAGGAGATCTTGTGCTAAAAATAATCCTTCCTCCTCATACAGACCACAGGGGCAAGTGGACTCCGAACTATGAATGACCATTCGTAGTAAAGAAAGTTTTCTCCGGTGGAGCACTCATGCTCGGTACCATGGATGGCGAAGACTTCCCGTCCCCTGTGAATTCAATGCAGTTAAAAACTACTTCGCATAAAAAAATGACCCGCTGGACATAAAAACAGAATGTAAGTCCAGGCAAAAATAGGGCATCCCGGCGAGTCAAAAACAGAATAAAAGACTCGGGAAAAAATAAGGGAAATAAATAAAAATGTACACCCGCTGAGTTGAAAAGCCGCATTGGACAACTCAGGAAAAAATGGGTATCCCGATGGATTGAAAACCCGAAAGGGCGATCCATGCAAAATAAGGGAATAAGCGAACAAGTGCATTCTGAATTCATCTGTATAACTTACAACATGGTAAAACTTCGAAAGGATCAAGCTTCTTTCAGAATCAGCCTTCTTCAGAAAGAAAGACGAGAAGAATGTCAAATGTCGTACGAGTCATAGAGAAAAGGGAGCTTCTTAAAGCGTCTTCAACATTGCCAATACCTTGTATTTCTCAATTTGTAACAATCTCCTCATTTTAGGGGATTTGTTTCCTTGACTGTACCTTGCCGATTCAGGGCACATGAGTTAATAAAATCAGATTTTCAGTCATGTTTCGTCTTGTACATTTTATTTTCATTTGCAAGAATGTTTGATGTCTTTAAGATACTGATTGCATAAATACAGATGCTTCTCTTCTAAAAATGCGTGCTTACAGGAAATATACTTGCTCCTAGGATCGCCTAAACTCCTATGATGGAATCCGGTAAGGGATACCTCGGGATTACTTGTGCGTTTCTCTGACTTTTCAGGATTGCAGGTATTCAAAGCACAGCATGGGGCATGAAGGCTTCATCCCAGCAAGCTGGCAAATCATTATCTACTCAGTCCTAGCACCGGAGGTGATTTCTCCCCAGCTGAGTTGCCCTTTGTTATTTCCTCCTCAGCCAATTGCAAAAGCCAGGGAACCATCTCCCCACAGAGCTTCAACCTCTATCCAGGAGAGCAATGCCTGAAGATCTCACAATAGAGTGACGAAAGCTTCTACAAACCCCACCTGGGTCCTTCATTACCAAAATAGGTCTATCAGTGACCTATATCCCCAAGCAGAGTCCCATATGTCAGATCTACCAACAATCTCATCCCCAGCTGGGATGTCCACTCCAAGCAGATCAGCCAAAGATCTTCACAACAAAGGGATCCGAATCCCGGATCGGTGTCTTTGCATAATCATAGCATTCACATCATATTCTCCCCGCAAAGCGTAGCATTCCGTCTAATACGGAGCATTACGACAAAAATCCAACATATTGCATGATCATGATCCATTTTCTGAATCAAACACTTGTAAATACTAACAATCCGACAACGATATACAGAAAACTCCCCGGATTCCCCGGCAGAAAGCCAAGGCATTAGCCCTACACTCATAAATACAAATGCACACTCCTTTTGGCACCCGTCCGTGTCATGATTCCCCGGTAACGTCGCCCGAGCATTATGTACAAAAAAAACACTTATATATTACAGATACTTCTTGACACCCGTCCGTGTCATATCCCCAGTAGAAAGCCAAAGCGTCCTCTTTGCACTCACAGATACATGTACAGATTCCCTGACACCCGTCCGTGTCACCTTCCCCAACCTAGTTACCTAAACGCTTTGTGAACCATACACTTGTTTATAATATACTTTTTTCGACACTCGTCCGTGTCACTCCCCCCAGCAAGTTAAACACTCATGTACGCCACTCGTACTTATTACTCCTGTTCCACTCATACAGATACTCATTCATATCTTGTATACACCACTCATACCTCCTCAGATCCGACACTCGTCCGTGTTCTTTGTTAACCAGTTGATACTCGTCCGTATCATCATCTCAGAACATGCGTCAAGCGTTTGTTTCTACCTGATACTCATCCGTATCATAGTCTTAAGGAGGCTTGTTCGCGTCTTTAATCCTTACACGTGTCAAATACTTATGTCTTCTTGAATTAATAACACTCGTCTGTGTCTACTATTCCCCAGAAGAGTCCCCACAGAATCAATACTCGTCCGTGTTCTTTGTTAACCAGTTGATACTCGTTCGTATCATCATCTCTGAACATGCGTCAGACATTTGTTTCTACCGATACTCGTCTGTATCATGGGCTTAGGGATGCTCGTCCGCATCTTTAATCTATACACCGTACCCAAATACTTATACCTCTCATTCCTTGGATGTAGACACTCGTCCGTGTTTACTTGTCCCGGCAAATTCCAGTGAACTATTTCCTTTCTATCTGACATTCGTCCTATGTCATGATACCCTTTTCGGAAGCCGTACCCTGCCAGGTGATCGTCCTTCACCTTTGGATGACCGTCCCTCATCCTTTCCCTAGCGGAGTCTCCATTATTGGAACCCTTTTCTATCCGGCATTCGACCTATGTCGTGATATTTAGCAGCCGTCCCCTGCTAGGTGATCGTCCTTCACCCTTTGATGATCGTCCCTCATCACTTTATCCGATGGCCGTCCCCATCGTTGATCTTGTTATCTGACATTCGTCCTATGTCATGATAAACCCTGAGAGCAGCCGTACCCTGCTAGGTGATCGTCCTTCACCTCTTGATGATCGTCCTTCATCATGTTTATCCGATGGCCGTCCCCATCGTCGACCTTTTTATCCGGCATTCGTCCTATGTCGCGATACTTTCAGCAGCCATACCCTGCCCGGTGATTCGTCCTTCACCATTAGATGACCGTCCCTCATCTTATTCCCCAACAGAGCAGCCGTCCCCTGCTAGGTGATCGTCCTTCACCTTTGATGACCATACCTCATCATTTATGTTTACCTATAATCCCCAGAGAGTCTTATAGTTTTACTTGATGGCCGTCCCTATCACAATCTCCCATATCCCCAGCATGTCGGCCGTCCCCGTCATTGCTCCTTCCCCAACAGTCGCCCTCTGCACGACGGTCGTACTCCGTCGCCCGCACTTTATAATATACTTTATTTTTCCTTTACAATCTATATCCCTTTTCTTCTTCATTCTGTGAGTGCAAATTTTGGACTGTCTTTGGTATTCAACCACAAGTTATCTTGTTTGCCTGTTAAGCCGTTGCTTACATTCTACACAGCTAACTCATGCTTGAATAGGGGCAGCTGTAAACACCCCAAATTTTACCTCACCCATTCACACCATGGCTTGTGATCTTTTCATATGCATAAGTTCAATCATGGCATCTCATATTGCATTTATGATTCATTGCATTGGTTTAAGTCATCTGCATCTAGGGTTTGTGATCTGAGCAATCCAAGGGCCATTTGGGCCACTCCAAAGGTCATCAATCACTTCAAAGGGGTCCATGTATGTTCAAGCATCATATTGTATCCTCACAAAGTCAAGAAAGTCAAAGAATCACAAGAACTGAGAAAGGCATGGAAGCAGAGCCAGGTTTAACTGCACAGATGACCTAAAATTAGGGTTTTGGTTTCAAAGGCCATAACTCCAAATTTTTTGGTCATTTTTGTTTCTATTGGTCTCTATATGGTATAGGGATCATGCATATCAATTTTCATAAAGAAATTCCATGGGGAAGGCATCTAACCAAGAGTTGACTTCTTGAGCAAGTTAGTGTAAAATCAGGGCATCTGAGGGCCCCAATGACCCAACCAAGGGGTGTTCTTCATCATTTTGGATGTGTATGATCTTTATTTGATCATATAAGATGTTAGAAGTTCACAAAATTGAAGAATTTCAAGCCATCTGCAAAGTTGACTTTTTGGGAAAATGACTTGTAATGGAAACTTGCCATTTTGGGAAACTTTTTCAACCCTTGCCTTTTGATTCAAAGATGCCTCAAATGGGAAAGCTTTGGTCATGAAAGTTGTAGAATGGATCATTCCCTTTTCAAAAAGTACAAGAACTCATTCTAATTCATTTTGGATCAAAAGTTATGGCTTGTCAAAGTTGGGAAAAATCACATAATTTCAAGTTTTCTACCAAAGAGGCAAAGTTGCAAAATCACTTGCCAAGGCAAATTGAGACCTCAAAGTGACTTCTAAACTTTACACAAACATGAACCAATGTCAAAAAGTCAGATTGCATCAAAGGTTTGGCCATTTTCATGACTTGTGGATCAAGAAACTTCAAAAGGGCCCAAAGGTCACAAAGTTGCAAAACCTATGATAAACCCTAATCCATTTGCTGGCTGGCTTCAAAACTGATCCCATGGCCCTCCTCATTTCTTGCTGCGCAGGACACCCCTCTTGTCCTTGGCTAACTATTGGCCCATACCTCTCTTACACAAAGCTTGACTTTTTTGCAAAAGACCCATACCAATCACAATAGGGCACAACCACTCCACAGACCTATACATTAGTGATAAGTGGACCAAAGGCAAGTCATAACACCACACAACTCATGCTGAAACACACTCCAAGCCATAAATATCAAAAATCCTCCAACTTGCAAAACCATTCGAATCTCTCAGCTCACTCAACCATTCTTCAAACCAACTTCACCATTGATCTCAAAATGACTCACTGATCACAAACCATCCATCAAAACAGCCAAGAGCCTCACATAAACCAAATACGATTTCTTCCCCTCTCTGAACAGAACTCAATCAATCTCACAAACTAGCCAAAATAAACTCCAGATAAGCTTTGCAAACACTTGAGGAGGGTCAGTAGAGTTGATTGGAAGCAAGGAACTGGTCCAGAAGCTCTTGGGTTAAAAGCTTCGATTCAGGTAGCCATTGAAATTCATTTTTCCAGAAGCTCTATTTTAAGTTGTTAAGTGGTTAAGTTTGATTCCCTGGGTTCAATGAACCTTTTATTTTTGAAAATGATGAAGAAATGAGTGTGTATGATCTGACTGAAATTTCTGCCATTTTTGAACTTTGCTTCGAATCTTGTTAATGGTGAGGAATAAATTCCATTTGAGGGCAGGGATGAGCTTATGGAAGTGAGAGGAAGTGATCTGGAGCTTTAGAGCTCCAGAAATGACCTAGGGAGTGAGTTTGAGTTTTTCAGGGAAGGGGGTCACCGGAGAAGACGACCGGAGCTCGTCTCCGACGACTTGAAAATAATTAGGGTTAATTAATTAGGGTTAGCCAGGTTTGAATATGGACCCTTGATTCAATGGACTTTGGTTGACTTGCGCGCAAACGTGTGTCCAGGATCTCATCATTATGCCCTAATCCTCATTTAATTAAATAAATCCAGTTTAATTAATTTTAAAACAGAAATTAGCAAGCTTTGAATTTCAACCCTCAGATCACGCGCCGAGTCAATTCCCGCGCCCTAGGTTCAAATCTCAACCACTTGATCTGTTGACTTTCCATTTAATTCATTTTAATTTCATTTTTCTTGCCTTTTCTTTCTCATTTTATTAAAAATAGTAAAGGAAATCACAAAAAATCTCTTTTTTGGCATGCTGACTTAGAATATTTTTCTCATTCCAAAAATATTTTTATTTTTATTTTTTGCATTAAAAATTATTTTTAAATCATTTAAAAGTTTATTTCTAATTAGTTAATGAAAATTAATTAATTAAAAATACTTTTAGGTATTTAAAAATCACAAAAAAATTCACATAGCATTTAGAAACATTTAGAAACATTGTCCAACTCTCATACCAAATTTCGTTTTTGATCTTGATGCCTTTTGATCATTTTCTTTGGATTTAATTTCATTTCAAGGCAATATTTTGTTTCAAACTTCAAAAATTCATTTCTGATTAACCATTGAGAGTTGGACAATGATTCTTTTGGCATTGCATCTTGCATAGCATATAGTTTATAGGATAAAATTGACTTGATTTGATCTTGCATTTTTAATTTGTTTAGGATCTTTCTTGATGAGGTACCTTAAAACCCTAGCAATCTTAGGAAATTCATAACTTTCAATAGGTTAAGAGTTGATTCCCCTCCTCTGGGAAGTGAACTTGTATAGGTCTAGGGTATCTTTGGTTGCATTTTCAATTTTTTATCATGTCATTTGCCTCTGGTTTTGGATTTTTTCTTTGCATGATGCATGAAACCCTAATTTGTGCCTTTCCTTGCATCCATCTTCCATTTGCTTGCATACCATGACCTGCCATGACATCTTGTGCACCAACATGATTCATAATACATCTTAGGACATATTAGAATCATGTTTGATCATTGCATCTTTCATTTGTCATGTTGTATGTCCATTACATTTCATAACTTTTCATGTACATTCATGGTTCAAAGCATGCTTCTTATGCATCCATATGCTTGTTTGATCATTACCATGCCTTGCCTTATGTTTGTATCATCTCTTAGCATCATTAACTTCATGTTCTTGCTCCTGGTTTTAGTTTGCATCATGACATTTCATCTCATTGGCATTGCATTCCATTTCTTTCACTAACCTTTCAGGTGGTAAGTTACTTTGAGAAGTGAATTTGCCTTCACTTCTCACATTCTCTTTTCATCTCCTTCATAATTCCTTTGCTGCATTTTATCTTGTGCTTTGGATTGAGCTTGCTCATTCTTGATCATCTTAACTTCTTTCTTTAAGCAACTTGACTTCTTAAGTGAAGCAAGTTGTTTTGCTTCTCTTTGCTTTTTGATCTTTTCATCTAATTCCTTCTTGGTGGCTCTTTGAAGATTCTTTCTCTCTTGCAAACCTCATTAACCCTAGGATCTCCAAGCATGACAACAATTAGGGTTTGATTAGTCCCCCATTTAGTCTTACCTTTGTGTCATCTTTGGGTCTTCTCTTCTCATCTCATAACCAAGGACTAAACCTTTAAGGTTTTAAGGCTTTGTGATTAGGGTTATGCATGCATCCTTCTATTAGGATGGAGTGTATAACTTTAATCCTAAGTGTTAAACCCTTAATGTGTTTAACTCCTTTAATCAATTCACATAATAATCATCAAGACATCAAGCTTGTAACTTGGGCCTTGCATTAGGGTTATAATTCTTCCTTAATTGGTTAAGAAGGACTAACCCTAGTGTTAATGGACAAGTCCCCCTCAAGTTGTCTTACAAACCATAAAAATCACTTCTTAACCTTACCATTAACTAAATCCACTTAATAAAGGCTTTGTTTTGTCATGAGGTTAATCCCTAATCATGGATTAAGTTGAGGAGTCTTCCTCAGCTTCAATGCTCTCATCTATTATCCTTCTATTAGGATGGTGTAATGAGTCCATTAAATCCTCGATTATGGCTTAAACTCATCACTTAACACTAAAAGAAAAAACTCCAAAAACATCTAAATAAATGCAAGTAGGTTAATGATCTTAATCCTACATCATGGTGATTAAGTGTGAGGTGATTACTTCATACTTAAGGTATTCTCACTACCCCTAATCAGAGGGAAGATGTGATGAGTTTACTAACCCTTGGTTTAGGCTTAAGCTCATTTTCTTATGAAAAACCCAAAAAGGCAATAAAAGACTGAAAACACCAAAAACAAACAATAATCGTCTCCTTCGGGATTCTTTTTCTCATCTCATTCACTCATAAACGAGAACTCGCTTCTTCCGTCTAATGCAAGACAGTTTGCACCTGAGCCAGACAGGTCATACACTTGAGCATAGGCAAGTAAGCAGTTCACAAGTCAATTTATCTTCCAGTCTCTTTGAGTCGAACTACGGTGTTCTGACTTCCTCATTGCATGAGAGGATACGTAGGCATAACTTAACAGTTATCGAACAAAAGTCTTTGTACATTCCCCCTCTTTCCAGCATTATCATTTAAGCCTCATAGTTTTGGGCTTCATACTCCTGTTCTTGCACTGACACTTCTCTCATACACTTCACTTTTCTTTTGCACTGATACTTGCATTCTTTTCCAGCTTTGACACACAAATTGCACAGACATTACCCCTTTAAAACACAAATCTTTTAAGCGTGGATCCAGTCGAGTACGGCGGACAATCTGGGTGCTAATACCTTCCCAGGTTGTAACCAACCCCCTTTCTCAGTCTCTCTGGTCCGCAACCGTCTTATCCATATCTTTCTAGGTTTATGCAGCATTGCCTTTCCTCCGGGATAAAAATGCCTAGTTGGCGACTCTTGTCTTCTGAATTCACCCTTATGTGTACTCTCTTCTTTCGCCGACCGTTCGTGTCTGTACCCCATTTGGCCCTGTGTCATTTGGTGGGAGCGACACCAAGGCACGACACTGTTGCTGTCATATGGAACTGGTCCAGGTACTGTGATGGTAACCGGACTGATTGCTGCGGAAGAAGGAGTTGTGACAATTTGAGGATCATAATAGATGGTGACAGGAGATCTGATTGGAGATGACACATGTGTAGGGAGTTGTTGATGTTGATGTTGATGTTGCTGAAAGTTTTTGTCGAAAGAATCTGGAACATGGACTGTTGTTGGATCATAATAAATGGTGACTGTGGAAATGACTTCATTGATGGTTGCTGTTGTTGTAGTAGACTCCGTTGAAAAGAGGTTTGCTGAATTTGTAGGAGATTCCTTTGAAATGGTGTTTGCTGATGTTGTAGGAGAGATGTTTGTTGAAGTTGTAGGAGTTGGAACCGTTGAAGTGATCTGCAGGATGCCTTCTCTGATAAGACTATTGATACCAATCCTCAAGTTTGCACAACCATTGGCAGAAATATTGCAAGCTTCACAACAAGCCTCACAACCTGGAAACACTTGGAATTTCAACAGCTGAGCTTTCACTTCAGCCAGTGATGCTTGGATACTTGCAATGTCATCAATTAGGATTGTTGCTTGGTCTTCTTCAATAACATTAATCCTCGGTCCACCATGATTCGGTATTGGATTCTTTGTGACATTTGGAGGAGGTTCAAAAATCAAAGCTTTGGAATCAACTAAGTCCTGAACTTTCATGTGCAGGGCCCTGCATTTCTCTGTTGTATGGCCAGGTGCATTGAAGTGGAAGGCACATCTGGCGTTGACATCATAGTTCCTTAGGAGATTCAGAGGATCAGGTGGAGTCAAGGTTCTCAATTCAATCAGGTTGAGTTTCAATAATTATGGAAGTAGAGCTGCATAGGGCATCGGGATAGGATCGATAACCCTGTTGATTTGTGAAGTCCTTTGTTGGAACGGACGTTGTTGTTGGTTGTTGCTATTATAAGATCTCTGTTGTTGCGGGAACTGTTGTTGCTGTGGGAAGTGTGGTTGCTGAGGTGCTGGAGTAGGAATGGTGACAGTGACTACTGTTCTTTGTATGTATTGAGGCCTACCTCTGCCCATGTGCATTGAATTGGTCTCTCCTGTCCTACGAGGTCCTGAGAAAGGTTTCCTGGCATTGCTAGAGCTAGCACTATTGTCATAGATCTTACCCATCTTCAAAAGACTTTCAATTCTCTCACCAGCTATAACCACATCAGCAAAACTGGTGGAAGAGAAAGTAGTAAGTCGGTCAATGTAAGTTCCTTGCAAGGTGTTCATAAACATGTCAGCCATCTCCCTTTCAGACATAGGTGGCTGGATAGCAGCAGCAAGTTGTCTCCACCTTTGGGCATATTCCCTGAAACTTTCTCTTGAAGATTGAGACATACTCATCAACAAAGTCTGGTTTGGTGCCATATCCATGTTGTACTGATATTGGTGTATGAAAGCTTCAGCTAAGTCCTTCTAGATCCTTACTGTTGCTCTGGATGCGGTTGACGGGAAAGACTCTCCTACGAGCAATATTTCCTGAAACACGTAGCAAAGTGAGAAAACAACAACAAAATTCCTGCAACACAAAGAGAATGAGGTTAGCAAGCAATGTAGTATGACTATTTGTCTTCAGAGGGTATCCGGTTTGGTTCTTTGGTTTTGACCTTCTAGACCTCTGAGAATGATGAAGATGTTGAAGAGAAATGAAGATCATCATAAAATCCAAGTAATACATAAACCATACATTACAAATGTCAAACTACATAGTTTATGATTATAGCAAGTTCCCATGGTGGTACAAAATACAATTAAGTCAAGGATACAAACAAAATTACCATGAGAATTAAAGTACAACCAAAATAAAATAAAAGCAAAAGAAATCAAACATCCAGCCCAAAGTCATCTTCCTTGACTTCCTTCAGGAGAGCATCAGTAACTGGTCCAACTGGATGCTCTGTGATGGTCCTGATAAGAAGGTTCCTGGTTGCAATGGCACTTGTCATCTTCTGGTACTTGTCTTGTTCTTTTGATCTCTTCAATCCCACCCAGAGTTTCAGCTCGGAGATTTCCTTCTGTGCTTCTAACAGGGTTTCCTGACTCTTCTTCTCATTGGCTTCCAACTGCTCTATCTTAGCATGTTTCTTCTGATCTTCTTGCAAGTGAGCTTCAGTTATTCTGATCCATCTAGCCTGACTTTCTTCTAGGTAGTGTTCAGCTCTGGCCTTCTGAATCTTAGCTTTTTTGCAAGCATTCCTCAATACCAACTCCCCTGCTCGGGATTTTCTAATGAATTCCTCTGTCTTCTCAATCTTAGTCATATGCTCGATTCGGAGCTTCTCTAACCTCTCATTGTCTATACGACCATCATTCCTTTCCCAAAGGGTCTTCTTCAAAGCTTCAGAAAGCTGGGCATTTCTCTCTTTCAACTTTTCAAATTCCTCCAGACTCACTGTGGCTACAGGCTCTACTGCTTATGGCCCTGGTACATCCTCCATGGTGAATGGCATGCGAGTGATCTGTCCTCTGATGCGAGACCATTCAATGTACTGAGCAGAAGCTATGTTGTTGCACTTCCCAAAATGGCAGTCCCCTTAGTCTGTAGTGGTCCCAAGCCCAGGCTACTTGTTGGATGGTGGCATGATTGTTCAGAATAGCACAGTAAAGAGACTCTGCTATGTCCTGCTCTCGTGGTGGATGTACCAATGCATATCCCAACTTTCTTTTGAAAAGTAAAGGATTGTAGTCGATGTAACCCTTCACTCCAATAATAGGTACATTAGGATATTGTCCACAGCTTTTAATTATGTCCCTGCCCTTGGTGTTCTGAGTACACCACCTGATGTCTTCTGATGTGAGGTTAATCATTCTCTTAGCCCAATTCCTTTTTTGATGTGGATTCAGGAAAGCTTATGTCTCCAGCATATGTCTTAACAACCAACTGTAGAAAAGGGGTGCACAACATCTGACCAGTCTTCCCATATGTTTCTCATTTCTCTGATGCATTGAGTAGTAAAAATCTCCTAGCAAGGTAGGCACTGGATTCCTGAGCATAAAGATGTGGATAGAATTATTTCTTACAAACTTAGGCTCGTCTGCAAACAAAATGATGCCATATATACTGAGATCCAGGAGAGCACACACAATCTCCCACTTCCCTGTTGCAGCATGACTGGTAGCCTGAGTAATTAAGAAGTCCAGATGGAGGCCTGGGATTCCAGCCTTGGTGGTCATATGTTGATCAATGATAGTTTCTTCCAGATGTAGAGCCTTGTCTATGACTTCATTCTTAGGAGCAGTCATCTCAGGGTTGAAAGGAATTCTTCCTCTGATAGGGACACCCAACAACATAGAATACTCTTCCAACAGAGGGCCTATCTGAAAATCTAGGAAAGTGAAGCAACAGAAAGGAGGGTCATAGAACTATAGGCAGGTATGAATCATACTCTGTGATGCATCCAAGTCCATGATCATGTCCATAATACCACCATAATGTTCTCTGAATAAGGGTTCTCTGAATAAGGGGACATGATCAGGAGTGATAAGGGCCTGAATCTATCTGATGCCTGCTAGAGGGTACTCAAAGAAATGGTAAGTGATGTTGCTCTTTCTGGTTGAATCCATGCTGACAATGAATGCTGATGAAGATAACTGGTGAAGATAACTGAAACAGATAGCTGAAGAAGACAACTGAAGAAGATATCTGATGAAGATGGCTGAAGCAGAAGAACGGTCAAAACCAAACCAAAGAAGATGTGGATACGCTGTAAAACAAATAGACAAATGTTAAATGATGCAAAATGATGTATGCTGAATGATATGCAAGGGTTTGTGATCAGGTGTTGGATTTTCAGTTGCTTTTGATAGGATCCATGAGTATTCAGAATTCCGGATGAAGGTTTGAGAACTAGTAACCAGGTGGGGGACTCAAATAAAGAGTCACTTGTCCAGGGCTTCATAAGAATTAGTCCAAAATAGTGTAACCTTAAAACAATTCCAGTAACAGGGTATGATGAGGCCAAGGGTTCCTGCAAACCTGTAAACAACCCCACCCACTCACAGGTATTGTTCTAGAACAAGGATCCTAGGGTTTAGATCTATTATGAGAAGTGTAAACACTTCTAACCCGGAGGTACAATGTTTACCCTAATCATAAAGGATCCTCCTCTAATTCACCTCAGATGCTGAAGGTCATCTAAAAAGGTCATCCAGACTTAGACGGCTTCCCAGATAGCCCTAGCACTACAGGAAATCTGTAGCACAGATTTCTCAAGAAGAAACCCATGTCTGAACCGTGTTTTCATATTCCCGCACCAGACCGAAATGGAATGGGAAAGAATATGAATCCACTCTAATCCTATGTCTGTCACTCAGGCCTTTGTGTTGTACCTTTCTCACTGGAATACCCCTCCCACCAAAGGAAACCAGCAAACCAGTACATGATATGATAATAAAATGAAATGCATAAAACAGTAAATTAAAGTGATAAAGTAAATACAGTAAATAAAGATGTACAGAAAGCAATAAATAAAGCAAAAATAAAAGAATACATAGCACATAACACCCCCATAAACACAAATCAAACAAGCGTTATGAGAAACCCACAAGAGAACCAGAAGCCCTGGTTGCAAAGATCCCCAGCAGAGTCGCCAAGCTGTCGCTCCCCGAACTTTCATCCCGGTGCAGACGTGGACTGTCGGTGATGTTGGAGGTTGAGGTTGAATAGAGTCGCCAGCTAGGCATTTTTATCCCGAAGGAAAGGTAATGCTTCATAAACCTAGAAAGATATGGATAAGACGTTTGCGAACCAAACAAACTGAGAAAGGGGGTTGATTACGACCTGGGAAGGTATTAGCACCCAGATCGTCCGTCTTACTCGATGGGATCCATGCTTACTTGATTGTGTTTAAAAGGGGTAGTGTATGTGCTGACTGTGTCTAAAAAGCTAGGGAGAATGTACAGTGTGTCAGTGCAAAAAGAGAGGTTGAGTGCTCAAAGACTGAGGCTTAAAAAAGAAAGCTGAAAGAGGGGGATGACAAAGAGACTTTTGTTCGATACCTATTAAGTTATGCCTACGTAAACTCTTTTGCAATGAGGAAGTCAGAACACCGTAGTTCGACTCAAAGAGACTGGATGATTTGACTGTGAACTGCTTGCTTGTCTATGCTCAAGTGTGTGACTCGTCTGGCTCGAGTGCTAACTGTCTTGCATCAGACGGAAGAAGCGAGTTCTCGTTTATAGAATGAGGGTGATGAGAAAAGAATCTCGAAGGAGACATTTATTGTTTGTTTTTGTGTTTTCATTTTTTTTATTGTTTTTGGTATTTTGCATAGGATAATGAGCTTAAGCCTAAATCAAGGGTTTGTAAACTCATTATATCCGCCCTGATTAGGGATAATGAGCCTATTTAAGTATGAGATAAGCATCTCAACTTAATTACCATGATGATGTAGGATTAAGATCATTAACCTACTTTTGATTATTAAGATGTTTTTGGATTTTGTTTAGTGTTAAGTAATGAGTTTAATCTCTAATCAGGGATTAGTGAAATCATTACACCATCCTAAGAGAAGGATAATAGATGAGAATACTTAAGCTGAGGAAGACTCCTCAACTTAATCCATGGTTAGGGATTAAATTCATTATATAACAAGCCTTTATTAAAGTGAATTTTATTTAAAGGGTGAGATTAAGAAGTGAGTTTTAAGTTTGTAAGACTTATCTTAAGGGGGGCTTGTCCATTAAACACTAGGGTTAGTCCCTCTTAACCAAAAGGAAGAGATGGAACCCTAATGTAAGGCCCAAGTTACAAGCTTAAGTCTAAATAGTTATTAGCTGTTTTGATTAAAAGGTGTAAACAAATTAAAGGTTTAATACTAAGGATTAAAGTTATACACTCCATCCTAAGATAAGGATGGAGGCATAACCCTAATTCAAAGTCCTAAAGCTTTAAGTGTGTAGCCTCTGATTATGAGATGAAAAGAGAGACTCAAGGAGACTCAAAGGTAAAAAGCTAAGGGAGACTATATACAACCCTAAAAATTATCATGCTTGGATATCCTATGGTTTGTGAGGCTTGAGAAAGATCTTCAGGAAGGCCACCAAAGGAAGAGAAGCAGATGAAAAGAGAAGGAGAAAGAAGAATAGGTTACTTACTTCGTGAAGAAGATAAGTACCTAAAAGAAAGAAAGTAAGAAAGAGAGAGAGAGAGAGAGAGAGAGAGAGAGAGAGAGAGAGAGATAGAGAGAGAGAGAGAGAGAGAGAGAGAAAGTGAAGCAAGTTCACTTCAAAGACAAGTAAAATATGCATATGAAGAGATGATAAGAGGTGGGATGTGAAGGAAAATCCACATCCTCAAACAACTTACCATAAGCCCCTGAAATGTTAGTATGAATGCATAAGATGCAAAGCAAAAGAAAATAAAGTAAATGGAAGTGCAATGACCAAAACCAGAAGTATAAACATGATGCAAATGTGTTATGAAATGGTGAAAATTCATACATGATGCATATGAATGATCATAAAAAGGATGACATGCAAATGAAGCATGTAAGGAGCTTGAAAACACATGGATGTACATGGAATGTAATGAATGCAAAGAATAGAAAATGAATGAAGAAATGATCAAGCAATATTCAAGCATACCTTAAGATGTCTAAGATGTCATACAAATTCTTGGAATGCTATGGCAATTTCATATGATGATGATATGCAAAGATGGGTGCAAATGAACATGAGAAATTAGGGTTTTATGAAAGTATGAAATGAAAATAGCCAAAACAGAAGCATACATCATGAAAAAAATTTAAAATTGAATTCAAGAAAACCCTAAACATATACAAGATCACTACCCAAAGATGAAGGTCAGAAGCTAAACCTAAAGGAAGTTATGAATTTCCTAAGTTAACTAGGGTTTTTGGGTGATCCTTCATGAAAAATGCAAAAAACAAATTGAAAATGCAATGCAAAATTATGGGATAAATAACCTAGATACTAGATGCAATATATGAAACAACACAAAACGAATCAAGTTCAAACTCATCATGGTTGATCAGAAATGTTTTTATTTTCAAGTTAGGGTTAGAAAATATGATTTTTAAGAACCCTAATTCAAAGATAATTGTGAAAATATGATCAAACCTAAAAATAAATTTGTGTGATGAGTTTGTAAATGTTTCTAAATGTATGAGAATGCATCATGAATTTTTTTGGTGATTTTTAGAAACCTAGATGTATTTTTAATTAATTAAAATCAATTAATTAATTAAATAAAACATTTAAATGATTTAAAAATACTTTTTTAATGCAAAAATTAAAATAAAAAAAAATTGAGTTAAGAAAAATATTTAAAGTGAAAATGCAGAAAATGAGATTTTTAAAAGTCTTTTTGCTATTTTTAATAAATAAATGAAATAAATGAAATAAAAATAAAAGAAAATGAAAGTAAGCAAGATCCATGGTCCATATTCAAACTGGGGTTGATTGGCGTGCAAATGGAAGGGTAGGATTGAATCTGGCTAAATTAATTTAATTAAACCTAATTAATCTAATTAAAATTGATTAGGGTTTAATGAAGCAATCTTATTCATCCAACACGCGCGGAAAACACAAATCCTATGGCCCATATTCAAACCTGGATAATTAACCCTAATTAAGCCCTAATCTCTCTCAGGTGACCGGAGGAAGCTCCGGTCATCTTCTCCGGTCACCCTTTCACCCTATCTCACTCAAAAAGCCATGAAAATGCATCAAACTCTCCAGAATGCATCATTAAACAACATTAAACACAAATCCAACAACAAAATTAATTTATTTTGCATCAACAACAAGAATTGAAGCAAAACGGAAAACTGGCAAATATTTCAGAAGCTAAATACACACTCAATTCTCAATAATTTTCCATCATTCGAAGTTCATTTTGATCAGGAGAGCATTTAGATTCATATTATAACTTAAAATAAGAGTTCTGGAAACATTATTTGGAGAAGCTACATGAGTTGAAGCTTTCCAGTTTTGAGCTTTCTGGCCTCTTTCTTTGTGCAATCAACCTCCAATGATCCCCTTGAGTGAACGGAGTGCTTAAATGGAGCTTAAATGGCTTGGTTTGTATGATACATTTCTGGTTTTGCAGAAATCGTGCTTTTTCTTGAGTGGCTTTTAGGGCAAGATGAAGGGTGGTTTATGATCCTTGAGTGATGTTGAGATGATTGGTGAAGAAATAATTGAGTTTTGATGGATGTGTGTGGAGTTCCGAAGAGATGAAGGTATGAGGTGATTTTTTTGATTTCGAGCTTATGGGAGGTTTCAGCCTTGTGTGATGTATGAAATGAGTTGCTTGAGGTTTGTATGTGATGTACTTATTGGCCAGAGGAGTTGGTGTGGCATAGTGTGATTGGTATGGGCCAAGTTGCAAAAAAGTCAATGTTGTGTACTATGAGAATGGGCACGGGTCAGAGCTAGATCTTTGGCTTGTCCTGCCTCAGCTTAATCCAAGGATGACCCTAGGATTGGATTTGAGGATCTGGGTGGCTTGATTCATGAGATAGCATATGTTTTGCAACTTTCCCTCTTTGAGAATTTTGTGAAAATGGCTTATAGAAACTTGTGATCCAAGGCATGATTTTGGTCTTTCAATGTTGTGTTATCATGTAATGAAGCTTAGAAATGGATTAGAGGTCATAAGAGGTCTTGAGACTTGATTTTGCAAAAATCCCTCTTTGGCGCATACTTGAAAATTACATGATTTTTCCCAACTTTGAAACATCATATCTTGAGTTCTAGCATGAATCAAGAGGAGTTCTTGTACTTTTTGAAAATGGGAAGATCCAATCTACAACTTTCATGTTTAAGGATTTTTCATTTGAAGCATTTTTTATCAAGAAATAGGAGGTTGAAAATCTTTCCCAAAATGGAAAGTTTCCATTACAAGTCATGTCCAAATATGGAAAGTTTGCAAATGGCTTGAAATTCTTCAATCTTGTGAACTTCTAACCACTTCTAAGATCAAATAAATATGATATAACCTCAAAATGATGAATGTGACCCTTTGGTACCATTGGTGGTGGCCTCAGATGCCCTGATTCTGACTTTTCTTGCACAAGAAGTTACCAGTTGATCAGATGACTTCCACAATGAATTTATTCATAAAATTTGGTACACATGCTCCTTATAACATATTAAGACCATTAGAATCAATAATGACCAAATAATTTTAGTGTAAGGCCTCTGAAACCAAAACCCTAATTTTAGGTCATCTGTGTAGGAAATCCCCAGTCTGCCTGGACCTCTGTGCAATCCTTTGTGACATTTTGACTTTCAAGACCATTGAGATAGCTCATATCACTTCTTGGATTGCTCAGATCACAAACCCTAGCTATGCAACTTATGCAGTGAAATAAACTATGCAATGGGAGATGGTATGCTTATGCAATGCAATATGAAAAGATCACAAGCCATGGTGTGAGAAAAACTGAGGGCAAATTTGGGGTGTTTACAGTTAGAACATGTATAAGGGATAAGATGAAAATAAATAGGATCAAATGAGATTCAAACACACAAAAGATCATATCAAAGCATTACAACCAGAAGTGAAACAAATTAAACACATGCTAAGATCAATCAAACAACCTCTAGGAGTTGGCATAAGTGTCCTCCTAACCTAATGAGCAAACATACATCAAGAATACATTCAAAATAGGGCAAGCAAGCACAAAATTCAAATAAAAATAGAAGCAAGCCCCATAAAATTCTAAAAATGAACACAAGGACTCCTTAAACATGTGATATCATCATATCAAAAGGAAAAGATCACAAACAGAGGCAAAGTTTGTCAAAGAAATGCATAAATGTCAACAAAAGTTTTGAAACTTCACCACTAAACAATTAGGAAAAGGGCAAGCAAACAATATCAAAAATTCAAGAAATAAATCTCACATGGTCTTCAACCTACTAACAATCAGAGGCAAAAAGAACCAGGTTCATACCTATCATCAATTTCAAAATGGAAAATAAACAAACTAGAGTGTGCATAAAATGAATTAAAATAAAGAAAATAAAGTCAACAATTAATTCAGACGTGAAAAATTAAAATAAATGGAAAATAAAATCATACAAAATTAGAGAAAATTAATAGAAGTTAACATGATTTTTTTGGTGATTTTTAGTTAAGTCTAACTATTTTTAATAAAACCAAACCAAACAGAAAAAAGAAATGAAACTAATAGTCACATTGACAAGAGAGATGCTCAAATAGCACGAAAAAAACAGTCTATACGCGTTTGGGCCCATACAGGGGGTGCACATAACAATTTGATCCAGGTCCAACAACAAATGTCCAGTCAAACAAAACGAAAGTAATCAGATCCGAAGGCTGGAAACGAAAATCAATTGATAAACAACATCAAAGGCTCACTGCACAGTCAACCAACCCAACGGTACTCACATCTAACGATCTACATTCAAAACCCAATTCCCTCCAGATCCAACGTTCTACAAATATTCTGGAAGAAATCAAATAAATAAAATAACAAAAAAAAATAACAAACGCATGGCATGTGAGGCGCACATGCCTCATTAATGCGTTGGCAAGATTTGATCCCTACGATGCAAACCAGATCCAACGCTCGCGTTATAAACTGGCTAAAACATAAAATCCATGAAGGTCCACCGGCCGGAGGAGCGGCCGGAGGAGCGCTGGTCACCTTCTCCGGCTAGCTCCGATGAAGGCCAACACCAAAATTTCCAGCAATGAGCAAAATGTATACCAAAATGAAGCTCATGTCACGAGGATCACGAATATAGCATAAATTTTCACAAACAGACATCATACAATGAGAAACGAACGATTGAAATTTCACATCGCAAACTGAAAAAACCAAAATAAGGCATCTCACACCTTCTACTTACTTCATAGAGTTTAAATCAAACAAGAGTAACTCTAAACAAGCAAGAAATCAATAAATCTGAAACAAAAACAAGTTAAGTGTAAAACCTGAATGAAGCTTTTCTTCAAGATTTTTAGAAAACCAGAGAGTTTAAGATCCTCCTTCTGCTTCCTTAAGTCAAATAAAGGCTTCTAGCTTTGAGCATGAGACAGAAATGAAGAATCTGAATATGAAGATCTTTGTGATTTCACCACCACTAGCTTCAACAACAACTCAGAAGCCAGACAATGCAAAGGATATGGATGAAGTGATGTTGATGATTTAAACACGAGAATAGCTTGATCAAACAACAAAACTTAACTCTAACTTTTATGAAGATTGATGAAAATCATAGCAAAGAGAGAAGTTTTCAAAGCCCTATTTTTTTTAGTGTGATGAAAAATGAGTATGATCCCCCAATGAAATCATGAAAGGAACCTTTTATAGTAAGGGTGTTTGGTGTGAGTGTGAGCATCAAGTTTGTTACCACCCACCAAAATGCAGAATCCGTGACACTCTCCTTCAGCTTTCCACTTTCTTTTCAAATCCAATCATCTGCATGAGGGTATATGTTAGTTAGGGTGTGGCTGAGAGGGTAGTCATTGAGATGTTTGTTGATGAGAAAAGGTGGTGATTGTGTGATGATGGTTGACTTGTTTCATGAAGTGCATGGATAGGAGGTCACATGGGATTATCATTCTTTTATGGAAAGAAGAAGTGTGTGTGTGTGTGTGTGTGTGTGTGTGTGTCTGTGTCTATGTTGGTGGCAAAAGCATGATCCTGTGAAGAGATGATGGCGTGTGTTGGTGAGTGATTGTACGATGCTCATTTCTTTCCTTTCTCAACCAATCACATGCCTTTTGTGTAACATTTTTCCCTTTTTCTTTATTAAAATAAAACAAAACAAATGCACCTATTATGCTCTTGGTCACTTGAATGTCATCATGTACCACCAAAAAAAGTGACATAAAAATGTTACATGAAAAAAAGTAAGATTGAATAAAAATGGACCAATAAAAGTGAAACAAGTGTGCCCAAAAACCCTAAAAATGCATCAAACTTCAAAAATTCATATATTGAGTTCTAAAAAGGCTATGAATGTGTTCTAGGACTTTTTGGAAAGTGAAAATCATGCTCTACAACTTTCATGTTCAAGGAAAAATCATTTGGAGCTTTTTTTCACATGAAATAATGGCTTGAATATCTAGGGCAAATATTTCCAAAAATAGAAACTTCTACATTTCCAAATTTAGCAACTTTTTGCATATTCCTGATTTTTGACATTTGAGGTCATCCAAGCTATTCCTTGATATGATATGACTTCAAAAGATTGATGATCGTGATCAAAACCCTAGAAATCCTTCAGTTGACGTTTGAACTGCACAGTTGACTTTCTTGCTTCATTCTCAAGTAATTGGACAAATTTCTGACTTCTTCAATGAATGTTTGCCTTAAACCTCATACACAAGCCTTTTATACTAATGAGAGCCTTTGAACACAAGAATTGGTCAAATATGTGAGAAATCCTTGATCTGGAGCAAAACCCTAACTAGGGTTTGTCTGTGTAGGAGAAAATGCACTGCTGAACTCCTAATGAAATTCCACCCTTCTAAGACTTTGAGGATGACCTTGAGATTGTATAAGATATGAGGAGACCTTGTGAGATTCTTGCAATGTCACTAGGCTCTTGTCCTATCCTGTAGAACCATAAATCTCCAGATGATTGATTATATGCCTTATGCTAGAACATGTGAGTATTATGCTTCATTTTTCTATGCCAAATGCTAGGATATGTAGGCTATACGTTATGCTTATGATATGCAAAATGATATGAAACCAAGATGGAAAATTTGGGGTGTTACACTTGGTAGACAGAGAATTAGCCAATCCCTCCTTCTTTGGAGTAAAAAACAACAGTGTCTTCCTAAAGCAATCAATATACACCCGGTTATACTCTAACCAATTCATTCCCAGAATAATGTCTAAATTACTGAGTGGCAAAAAAATCAAGTCCACGCTGAAATCTCTACCAAAGATGGTCAATGGACATTTTAAACACACAAAATAAGTGGTCACGGAACCGATGGATGAAGTATCAATCACCATCCCCTGATTCAAAGTAGATGGCACAAGTCCTAATCTCTTCACATAATCAACAAAAATGAGCAAGTGGGTTACACATGTGTCAATAATAGAAATCAAAGGAATGTCATGGATAAAACAAGTACCTCTGACCAAACGATCCTCATTAGTAAGTTGGGATCCCACTAACGCAAACACCTTTCCACCACTTGCTTGAGACTTCTTCGGCTTCTGGAAATGTGTGTTGATATGGCCCTGTTCTCCACAGTTGTAACATGTAGGTATATTAGATCTATAGTCTTTCACAACTAGACCTGGTCATCCATACTTGGAGCATTTATTCACATCATTCTGACATTCACTAGTACGGTGACCCACACCACCACATCTAAAGCACTTTATAGGATTAGAAGTAATCCCTCCCCATCTTGGATTCTTGCCCATGATAGATTTTTGTTTCCCTTTATCAGCTGGGGCATTGTAAGGTGTGCTTCCATGTCTCTGCTTACCATTCTGGTCACTTCGAGACTTGTAATGAGCGATTTGGGCCCTATTGTCTCCATCATAAATTCTACACCTGTTCACCAACTCTGGATAATTTCTTATCTTTTAATAACTAACCCCCTGTTTGATCTCGGGACACATCACATTCTTAAACTTCGGGCACTTAGAAGTCATGGCCTCCTCAATATTGTAATAAGCACAATACTTCATTAATTCCTCAAATTGAGCAGCATATTCAGCAAAAGTGATGCTTCGTTGTTTCATTTCCAGGAAATCAATCTCCTTTTTACCACGAACATCCTCTGGGAAATACCTCTCCAAAAACTTAGCCTGAAACATTGTCTAAGTATTAGCAGTACCTGCAGTTTCCAACCTCTGACGGTTGTTATCCCACCAGTCTTCAGCTTCACTAGCCAACATATGATTACCAAAATATACCTTATGTGCTTGATTGCACCCCATGGTCCTTGAGATCTTCTCAATAGCCTTCAACCATTTATGTGCGACATCTTGATCAAGAGTACCTTCAAATGTTGGTGGTTTGTTACTTTGGAATCTTCCCAAATTATAGAACTCGACATCTTTAGCATTCTAATTAATACCTTGCATCGCTTGAGCAACATCGTATAATACAGCAGCAAGAGTCGTATCTCTTCCAGCCATATTATTCACAATCAAAATACAAGTTATAAGAACTCCCCCACTTTCCCATTCTAAAAATACACAAAAACATTGCTGAAACAATCAAAGTTTATATAAAAGTGGGATGTCACTTCTCATATAAAAAACTATGAAGTCTTAAATGCTTCAACTATTACTTTTCTCAAATATGGATTAAACAACGGAAATAATGAATTTAATTGAACTCCACAGCTCTAAGGCCTTAACAAAAAAAATATCCATATAAATTTGTCGTCCAACATGTGTTAAATAAGTGAAGATACGTAACAATTCAAATAAAACAAAACATGATAAAAATCCCGAATCATGTGTTACGTATCAGAGAGACTCCTAAGACTCGATCAAGCAACATGAACTCCAAACACTACTCAGATACCTGATTATCTATAGTCCCCAAGGAGCACAGACACAACAACAGAAAAGGGGTAAGAACTATATTCAATAATTAACGGTGAAAAAAATATTAAGGAGTAGTAACACACCAATCAAACATCATGACATACTCGTAATTTTCCAATTATAATTCAATAAACATGTATCAATGCAATATGACTCAATGACTTGACACAATGCATGTGGTACCATCACAATCCAACGGTTCACTCATTTGAACCTGATTCCCATCAGAATCTGAATAAGTTACATAAAATCCTCTGAGCAATGACGTATCTACATCAAAACTCCACATTAGAGTCCGGACAAGACTAGGCATCCATCATGGGTTCCCACCTAGTTGTCTCCACCTGACACATCATGAAATGCATGACACAACATATACACAATCATATGTATAAAATTAATTATACACTGAAATGATCCTCTTTAATCACACGTGAGTCTTTTACACACCATAATTCTTGTTGGAATTACCACCCCTATCCAAGATAGTCCACACAATGCACACAATTCATAAACACACCTTACGTGGCTTTAATTAACTAATTGTCTAACGAATCCACCTAAATTCTATTTTTATTAATTTTCCTACCATTACTAGGTTATACACGTTCACTTAAGTCTTACTGGTCTCACAGTCCAAAAGAAATGGCATAAGATGCGAAATCTGGAAGGATATCGCGAGATCATGAAATTCTGCTACTCACGTTGTCCATATGTGTAAGGCCCATCCCATACATGTATTTCTCAAGTTCATACGCGTAAGCCCTTGGTTGTTACTTGTATGACCATAGGCTTGTTCCTCTCGCATATATCTTCTCCAATTCCCATACGCATATCTTGTCTTCATACGCGTATCATTACACATATGGGTAGAAGATAGAGCCATTCATGGATTTGGCCATATATCATACGCGTACGGCTCCTGTGACTTATTTCCATATGTGTAATGGCTTCCTTGTTATGCGTATGGGCAGCGAATGTCACTTTTTTTACTGTTTTTCACACCAGTCTGAATTCTTCCACTTCAATTCCAATTCCCTAGTCCATATCTATCCTAAATTCACATTTACATCAATTTTAGGACCTGTAATTTCTTACTACTACATCCTCCTATTATTCTAGCCATATTTATTACTTAACATATCTAATTCGTTACCCTTAAACCTGCAACAATTTCAGATCTACGATTTCAGTTCATGCAACAACAACAAAAACAACAACAACAACAACAACGGGAATTTATTCACACAGTTCAAGACAACATCAATCAGTTCACCGAAATTTCATCAAAAATACATTCACACAACATCAGATTCATACAAACATAACTTATACAGATAAATTCCTATGAGGGGAAGGAACCCTCACTACCCTCTCATGCTATAATAACCTATATTGAACTTATTCTCCCTCTTACCTTGAATCTGATCTGAATTCCAGTGAAAATGACTAAGTAATCTTGCCCTAGCACCCTTGTACTTCCTCCCTTGTTCACTTTCTACTTTTTATGTGAAAACAACAGTTGTTTCCCTAAACCTCACTAACCTTAGATTATGGGTTTTTACTTTTCTTAATTACCTCCCACAACTATTATTCATAATTAATAATATAATTATTCCTAATAATAATCCTTGTAATATTAACAATAATATTCACAGTAATAATAATAATGATAATAACCATATTATTATTATTATTTAAGTCCACTATTATTATTTATTACCACATTATTATTATTATTATTCTAAGGTTTTAATCTGTATTACTCCATTAATGTCATTTTCCTCACTCACACGAGCCTAAATTCTCCTAATAAAGTCAATATACACAACAGTACACGTAACGACTTAATTATTTTAAATGGGGTGTTACATATGGGACTTCCTGGGAGAGTTTTTGAGGAAAACTTCCCCTCTAGTTGTACGTATAAGGCATGACGCATTACACGTATGAGGCCTGAGCATTTGGGACTTACGCGTAACATTACTAAGGGATTGGGGCGATGGAGCAAGGCATTACATGTATGGAGGAGGGCCATACGCGTATGAGCAGGCATGTGTGTAAATTTTCCAATTTTCGCGATTTCTTTCCCAATTTTGCTAGTTATGCAATTTTGTTTGCTTCATAAGACTAAAATGACATAAGTAGATATATGTGGGCTAATAATTATGGGAAATGTGGTAAAACTTGTAATTTTTTGTAGATTTCTATGTGATGTATGGTTGATACCTACATTGATGAGATTGTTGTTGTGTGGACTGCCTTGGGCAAAGACGATAATTCTAGAGAGAATTATGATGAGTATATGACTCACATGTGATCATGGTGGATCGTGTGTATTGCATTAATGGTATTTGTATTATGCATAGTGTCGTACCTCGAAAAAAATACGATCTTAAAACAACAGAGTTGCCACCTAATTCTATTTATTCTACAAGAGAAAAGGGAGATATAGATACAACCTAAAGAATAAGAAATGGTTTACGAAACCTAATTCTAAGTTAGGGAGTCGGTTACGCAAGGGGAAGGTATTAGCACCCCTCACGTCCGTTGTACTCAACAGGAACCTCTTAGCTAATTGTGCTATTAAATGTTGATCTAAGTCTTATATCTTCTAAATGGTTATTAATATGTTTGTTTTAAAGAAATTAAAGTTTAAATTATTATTATTAAGACGGAGAAAGATTAAAGATTTTTTATTATTGTGCCGGAGAGATAGTTAATTTTTTATTATTGCGACGGAGAAATAATTGATTTTTTTATTATTGTGCTCGCAAATGATTGAAATCCCTGTGCCTACGTATTCCCTTGTGCAATGGGAAAGTCAGAGCTTCGTAGTTCGTACAACTACAGTTTGTGTTTTTTAATTGAACGATTGTTTAAATCGCATTCTACTGCTAAGTGTTGGCTTATACTCGCGGTGGAGGTTGAAGCACTAGCTTGTTTGCGAGACAGAATAATTTAAACAATGTTCGCTTAAAGAAAAGGTGTTTGACCTTTGTCAAATTGTTTTAAAACGAAAGGCAAATGGATCACAACTCGAGGGCTAGCCTCAAGAGTGATTGCATTCAAAAACCCGTGGAGTGCTGGACTCCAGAGTTCAGTTATTCGTCGATTAATCGTAAAAAGATTTGCGTTTGTTGGTGAGTTTTAAGTCGTATTCTCATTGTGAAGGAGCGAATGAATTACAAATCGAGGGCTAGCCCAAACAGTAATCCAATTCAAAAACCCGAGGAATGTTAGATTCTGAGTTTAGTTCTTCCCCGATTTTAATTAGAGATTTATGTTTTGAAAACGAAAGAGCGAATGAATTACAAATTGAGGGCTAGCCCCAACAGTAATTCAATTTAAAAACCCGAGGAATGCTAGATTCCTGAGTTTAGTTCTTACGTTAATTAATTGTGTTAATTAGGATGTTTTGAGATTATTGGATAAATTAGGGTTTAATATTTTGGAAGAAACAAAGGAGTAAATGAAACATAATTCGAGGGCTAGCCTCGAGAGTGGTTCATTAATGAACCCGCGGAATGCTAGATTCTGAAGTTCAGTTCCTCGTTAAATTAATTAAGACGCGTAAAAGTCGTGCAGACGGAGATCACTTAGTGATCGACTTACGTGTGTGCGAAAATGTATACGTATGTATTGTTTACTTGGCGTTAGACCAAGAGAAATTATTTATGTTTGAAATTATTTTAATTATTACTTGGAAACGTTATGTTCGTGTCTTACTTGACAGATTATGGTCGGAAAAAAAGAGCGAGAATGAGATTTACATTGTACCAATCAATACATTACAACTAAATACAGAATAAAGAAATATAAGCAAAACAAACTCCCAAATATAATCAAGCGAAATTAAATAATCAAATAAATTAAATGCAAATATTTACTAAAATTAATTAACAAAATAATTAAATAATAATAATAAAAAAAATTAAATATTATCAACATAAACACATTTTTTTTGAATTTTGTGTTTTTTTTAGGAATATTAGAAAGAAAAGAAATAAAAGAAAAAAAATAATAAATAAAAAAAACATAAGAATAAATAAATAAATAAATTGCAAACGGGGGACTTGAGAGAAACATGTAATGGGGCTGAAGGGGGGGCAATACAGGGCGGACCGGGTCTTGGGCTCAGACCGATTGGGTCGAGTTCACCCGCGACCCGGTTCGGTGCTTTCCTAAAATAGGGACAACAACCTAGGTTCCTTGATGCAAACCTCAGTTAGTTTCCGATGCTGAGAAAATATAAAAGCAGGAAAAAGCCTCACATTATCCCGTTCATCTCTCCTCTCTCACATAAACTCTCAACAAAAATCAAACTTTGTTCTCTTCTCAAAATTGTCTCTCTCGTTCGCTTTTTGTTTCAAATCAAACCCTAATCTAACCCTAAATCTCTCAATCGACAAAAAAAATAAGCCCAGAAACGAAGAAATCAAAACGGAAAGGGAAAAAAACACTTACAAAAGCGGCGACGTTGAGAGAGGTCTGACGATCGTGACAATGGTGATACTTGTTTCAGTTCTCACAAACTTCTCCACCTCAGATCATCTTCGTCTCTCTCGCAATTAATCACTGATAGCGACAACTTGGCTCTCGGCCTTGGTGGTGATGACGTGGCGGCGGATTCAGTTCGTCTCTATGGTTATGGAAGTTGAGGGTTTGGGGTATGAAGCGGTTTTACGGTGGGTTAAGGTCAATTCAATGTCTTTTTGTGTGTCGTTTCTGACTTCGTGAAGGATGATGAACAGCTGCGGTTTCTGCAGCGTAATGTTTTCGGTGGGAGTTTTGCAGGTTTATGCGAAGGAGCAAAGGTTGATGATGGTCTACGGCTCTGTGTTCTTGTATCAAGAACAAAGATTGGTTGAAGAATAAAAAGGTTTATGGTCTTCTTCTTAATGTTTATGCGTTTTGTCGTTGCGTTCTTTTCTCAAAGGCCCCCCCTTCTTGACTGATAACAACCCCCCTTATATACTGATAGGATTAGGGTTTTGCTTGAATTTGAACCTATGGTAACTTGTTTATTAAGTGTTTGACTGAGCATTTTGTTGGTACTCATGTCTTGTCTTTTTCAACTTGTAGGCCTTGCTAGTTTATGGAATAGAGCTATTCACACTTTTGGTAAGAACCAAATTGCAGGCTTCTTGGCTAATACTTGCAGGACTACTAAATCTGCAACTATTGTGAAGTGGTGGAGAGATGGAAAGCAAACAAGACCCCGCCTTACAGCAGGTCTGTAACTCTGCCATACTGTTTCAGTTTTGTCTGTTTTTGTGAGGGGAAAAGTCCACGAATTTGCTGTATTAATTCTGGTGATTCTTGGTTTTTTCATTTTGTGACACCTTGAAACCATATTTTTTTTAAAACAACATTATGATATAATGAAATGTATCATGATTATGTATGAACACAATTTCGAACATGCTAGATGAATGAATGTTGTGACACGATTTTGGAAATCTATTTTGACATTAGAAAGCTAATGTAATGCATATGCCATGATGTTACGTGATAGTAGAATGATGAACTTGTTTTGATTACATACAATATGTATGTATGAAGGGATTTAACCATTGAATGAAGTGTGACTATTTTTTATTATCATGAACTTGAATGATGATGCTTAAAATTGAATGCGTTTGGTTTATGAACTTTGGATGATATTTTGAATTGTGATATGATGTATTGGTAAATGAATGCTAATATATCCTATTTTATTATGTATGAGGTGCTTGGGATAATGATTGGAGGGAGGTGTGGCTTTTGTTGCTGTTGGCGGTGGCTGGAGCGTTTTCAATGGTGTACGGAGATTGTGTAGATATGAAAGCTGTGAGGGAAAGCGGGCAAGAAAAAGTTTTATGATGTTGTTTTATATTTGAAATGAGAAAGATGTGTGTTATGGTTTAGAGATAGTTTGAATGAAATAAAGAGTTATGGTTTTGTAGTGAAGTAAAAAGTGAAGGTTTTTATGGTGTAGGAAATGTGTGTGGTTTAACATGTATGTGTTTAATGGGAGTGTATTGGTGTTTGAAGATTTTTTTTGAATTTTTTTAAGGGTATATGTAGTAGCGTGAAGGATTGACATGTGTTTCACGCTTAAGGATGGAAGTTAACATTATAAAGACAAAGATGTAGGATGTGAAAATAGATAATAAGGTAGAATATGCATTATGAGGTATGAAGAAAAAGGGTATGTAGTATGGTAATATGGTTGTATGAAGAAGAAAAAAAAATGGAGAGTTACAGATTTTTTAAGAAAATGAAGGAGTATCATGAAAAAAAACCAAAAAGTGGCGAGAAAGGTATGTGGTTGGTGTGATGCAGCAAAATATGGGGTTAGGGATTGACCGCCCTTTTTAGGATATGGTCAAAGAGTGAACTTAACTTCTTTTGTAGCTTTTAACAAAAATTAGCAAACACATGTAGCTCTTATCTTTAAATTTCAATTTTTACTTTTTAACAACTGTTCGTTTACAGCAAATCTGCAACAAAATTTACAAAAAGGTGACATAACTATAACTTAGAATGATTCTCATAATCTGGAAAAAAGGTTCTTAGAGGTAAAGTTGTCCAAAGCAACAATCTTGGAAAATGATGCACCAGATAAAACTAACTTGAAACCAAAATTTGGGGATGATTAAAATGTGGTCAAAATAATAAAAACTTAAAGCTCAACCTATTTTCCCTTCATGTGTTGCAATCCAAATTAGTTCATATGAACCAAGATTGTAAGAACAACTTAAAGCAACATATTGGACCATAATAAACCAAACCCAAATCTTAATTCCAATGAAACACGAGCATAAAAATACATTTAAATACATCCTTAAAGCATGAATCCAAAGATGGCTCGAGAATGAGAAGAAGTTCAAGAAAGTTTTGCCCAAATTAAAATAAATAATATATAAAAAAAAAATGATGCACCTATACCATCTTTATTAGACAAGATTTATGACTTAATTCTTAAAACATCATGTCCATGGGCCAAATAATCTTTCAGAGATAAAATTTGAATAATATATAAAAATAAAAAGAAAGAAGTAGACAACCTGCGATTGGCTCAAAGAAACTGAGCCTCCAAGTAAAATCCTAACTATTCGAAACTGGTTACAGACCTTCCTTGACCATCTCTTTGCAAACCTAAAACAAACCCCAAAACACAATGGTATGCTAATGATGGGAAGGAGATGTATGACATGAAATGACAAGGGGTAAAATTTGGGGTGTGACAGTTGCCCCTATTTAAATAACTTTACCAGATAAAAATGAGTGATGTTAATCCTCATAAAATCGGAGTGAAAGGTATTTAAATATAGAAATAACCGAAAATTTTGCCCCTAAATGCAATGGCATGGTATGAACTTATGAGGGACCCTTGCCGGTGATATGGTATGCAAGATGCCATGCAACCTAACATGTTGACTTTTTTTTATGAATATGCTGAACATGGTATGATGAAGATAAATGCAAACGGTGATCCACAGAAATGAAATCGAGGATGAAGACTCACTGGGGATAGCAAAATTTTGGGGACACAAAGACGCAAACGGGATGTATTCAAAGTGATAGATCATGAGGTTCAAGTGTAACTGTTGGCACTAAGGATAACAAAAGACGGGAAACATAACGGAAATTTTGAACATAATATTAAAGACAGACTGACACCCTAGGACAGCAAGAAAATAGCTCTAAGTAAAACGTAACGGCTTGATGCGCCCAACTGACACCATGAACAAGAACAAACTATCTGAAGTGATGAGTTAGCAAGCTCAAGGTGGCTGCTGGGGATAACAATACAGCAACTCGGTGGTTGAGAAAGGTAGTTGAAATGACATTGACTCGACGATTAGGAAAAAAAACTCAACACAGCGATTGAGGAAAAATAAAAATAGACATCAACACGGCGGTCGGGAAAATAAACTCAACACGGCAACCGGGGAAGTAAACAAAAGATATCGACATGGTGGTTGGGAAATAAAATGACAGGCGCCGACACGGCGGTCAGGATATAAAAATAACAGACGTTGACACGGCGGTCAGAAAATAAAATAACAGACATCGACACGACAGTCGGGAAATAAAAATAGCAGACATCGACGCGGCGGTCGTGAAATAAAATGACAGGCATCGACACGGTGGTCGGGATATAAAATGACAGGCGTCGACACGGCGGTCGGGAAATAAAATAACAGGCGTCGACACGGCGGTCAGGATATAAAATGACAGGCGTCGACACGGCGGTCGGAAAATAAAATAACAGGCATCGACACGGCGGTCGGGAAATAAAATAACAGACATCGACACGGCAGTCGGGAAATAAAATAGCAGACGTCGACGCGGCGGTCGGGAAATAAAATGACAGGCGTCGACACGGTGGCCGGGATATAAAATGACAGGCGTCGACACGGTGGTCGGGAAAGCAATTCAACATGGCGGTTGAGGAAATAAATAACAGTCATCGACACGACGGTCGGGAGATAAAATAACAGACATCGACACGGAGGTCGGGAAATAAAATAACAGACATCGACACGGCAGTCGGGAAATAAAATAGCAGACGTTGACGCGGTAGTCAGGAAATAAAAATAGCGGACGTCGACGCGGCGGTCGGGAAATAAAATAACAGACGTCGACGCGGAGGTCGGGAAATAAATTAATAGACATCGACACGGCGGTCGGGAAATAAAATAGCAGACGTCGACGCGGCGGTGGGGAAATAAAATGACGGGCGTCGACACAGTGGTCGGGATATAAAATGACAGGCGTCGACACGGCAGTCGGGAAAGCAATTCAACACGGCGGTTGAGGAAATAAATAACAGTCATCTGTAAACACCCCAAATTGTCCCTCACTAAGTTCACACCATGGCTTGTGATCTTTTCATTTGCATAAGTTCAATCATATCATATCATATTGCATTTTTGCTTCACTGCATTGGTTCAAAGTCATCTGCATCTAGGGTTTGTGATCTGAGCAATCCATGAGCCATATGAGCCACTCCAAGGGTCTCCAATCATCTCAATAGGGTCCATGTATGTTCAATCATCATATTATATCCTCCCAAGATCAAGAAAGTCAGAAAATCACAAGAACTGGCAAGGCATGGAAGTAGAGCCAAGGTTTAACTACACAGATGACCTAAAATTAGAGTTTTGGTTTCAGAGGCCATAACTACAACGTTTTTGGTCATTCTTGTTTTTATTGGTCTCAATATGATATAAGGATCATGCATACCAAGTTTGATGGAAAAATTCATTGTGGAAGTCATTTGATCACTGGGCAACTTCTTGAACAAGTCAGAGCCAAATCAGGGAATCTGAGGCCCCCATCAATGGACCCAAGGTGGATTTTTCATCAAGTTTAAGTTATATGGTCTTTATTTGATCATTGAAGTGTTTGGAAGTTCACAAATTTGAAGAAAAGTGGGCTAAACCAAAAGTTGCCAAATATGGAAATGACTTGTAATGTAAACTTTCCATTTTGGGAAAGTTTTTCAACCTCCTCTTTCTTAACCAAAAATGCTTCAAATGAAAAATTATTGGTCATGAAAGTTGTAGATTGGATCATTACCTTTTCAAAAAGTACAAGAACAAGATCTAATTCATTTTGGAACTCAAGTTATGGCTTTCCAAAGTTGGCAAAAATCACTTAATTTCATGTTTCATGCCAAAAGGGATTTTTTGCAAAACCTCATACCAAACCATTTTGTGACTTCTAAATGACTTCTATGCATCACTACAACTTGCCAAAATCAGAAATTGCACAAATTCACAAAATTCATGCCTTGAATAACAAGTATACTAAGCCATTTTCCATGAAATTCAAGAAAGGGGGAATTCTTGCAAGAGTGATTCCTAAGGGTTTGTTTGGTTTCTAAATGACCTCAAAGCATTACAATAATATCATGTAACATCTCATGACATGAATTCATCTTGGAATAGGACATGTCCATGACCAAAATCTCAAAATGCAACAAGTTGTGAAAATTGCAAAACATGTGACATCTCACCATTCATACACTTCTGATCATTCTAAAACATCCCATGGCCCTCCTTGAAGGCAGATGAACTCAGAGCAGCCCTAAGATAGCTTCTGCCATGGCCCATGTGTCGCTCCCACCAAATAATACCTAGTCAGAAGGGGTACAGATGCGAACGGTCGGCGAAAGAGAAGAAATGAAAAGAGTCGCCAGCTAGGCATTTTTATCCCGAAGGAAAGGTAATGCTGCATAAACCTAGAAAGATATGGATAAGACAGTTGTGAACCAGAGAAACTGAGAAAGGGGGTTGGTTACAACCTGGGAAGGTATTAGTACCCAGGTTTTCCGTCGTACTCGACGGGATCCACGCTTGAAAGTTTGTGTTCAAAGGGGTAGTGTTAGTGCTATTTTGTGTGCAAAAGCTTGAAAAGAATGCAAGTGTCAGTGCAAAAGAAATGTGAAGTGAAATAAAAGAGTGTCAGTGTAAGGAAAGAATGTGAAGCTCAAAACTATGAGGCTTAAAGAATAATGCTGGAGGAGAGGGAATATACAAAGACTTTTGTTCGATAACAGTTAAGTTATGCCTACGTATCCTCTCGTGCAATGAGGAAGTCAGAACACCGTAGTTCGACTCAAAGAGACTGAAAGATAAATTGACTATGAACTGCTTGCTTGTCTATGCTCAAGTGTATGACTCGTCTAGCTTGAGTGCTAACTGTCTTGCATCAGACGGAAGAAGCAAGTACTCGTTTGTGAGTGAATGAGGTGAGAAAAGAATCCCGGAGGAGACGATTATTGTTTGTTTTTGTGTTTTCAATCTTTTATTTCTTTTTGGAGTTTGTCATAAGAAAATGAGCTTAAGCCTAAACCAAGGGTTAGTAAACTCATCACATCCTCCCTCTGATTAGGGGTAATGAGAATACCTTAAGTATGAAGTAGCACCTCACACTTAATCACCATGATGTAGGATTAAGATCATTAACCTACCTTTAATTATTTAGATATTTTTGGAGTTTTTGTTTAGTGTTAAGTAATGAGTTTAAGTCATAATCAAAGATTTAATGGAACCATTACACCATCCTAATAGAAGGATAATAGATGAGAACATTTAAGCTGAGGAAGATACCCCTACTTAATCCATGATTAGGGATTAACCTCATGACAAAACAAAACCTTTATTAAAGTGGACTTTAGTTAATGACAAGATTAAGAAGTTATTTTTATGTTTTGTAAGACAACTTGAGGGGGACTTGTCCATTAACACTAGGGTTAGTCCTTCTTTACCAATTAAGGAAGAATTAGAACCCTAATGCAAGGCCCAAGTTACAAGCTTGATGTCTTAGTGATTATTAGGTGAATTGATTAAAGGGTTTAAACACATTAAGGGTTTAACACTTAGGATTAAAGTTATACACTCCATCCTAATAGAAGGAAACAAGCATAACCTTAATCACAAAGCCTTAAAACCTTTAAGGTTTAGTCCTTGATTAAGAGATGAGAAGAGAAGACTCAAAGATGACACAAAGGTAAAACTAATGGGGGGACTAATCAAACCCTAATTATGATAATGCTTGTGTGTTCCTAGGGTTTATGAAGCTTTCAAGAAGATCTTCAAGAGGGCCACCAGAAGCAGGATGGAAGGAAAAGAAGCAGCAAGAAGCAAGACAACTTACTTCACCTAAGAAGATAAGTTGCTTGAAGAAAGAAAGAGGAGAAGGAGAATGAATGAGCAAGCTCACTCTAATTCACAAGTAAAAGTGCAGAAATGATGCATAAAAGGGATGAGAAGAGGTTGTGAGAAGTGAAGGAAAATTCACTTCTCAAACACTTACCACCTGAAAAGTTAGCAGAAGGAAATGAAATGAAATGCAAATGAGATGAAATGCAAAGATGAAAGCCAAAGTCAGAAGCATATCCATGATTCAAATGATGCTATGGGATGATGCAAAAGCATACCAAGAGATGTGGATGATCATACAAGTGATGAAGATGCAAATGAGACATGAAAGGAGGCATGAAAGCTCATGAAAACTTATGAAATGCAATGGATGCATAACATGGAAATTGGATGATGCAGTGATCAAACATGATTTCAATATGTCCTAAGATGTCTTATATGTCATGTGGATGCACAAAATGTCATGGCAAGTTCATGTATGCAAGCATATGAAGGATGAATGCAAATGAAGGCAAAAATTAGGGTTTATGTACAAGATGCAATGCAAAATTCAAAATCAGAAGCAAATGACAAGATAAAAAATTGAAAATGGGATCAAAGGTACCCTAAACCTATACAAGTTCACAAAGACTTGTGATTTTTCTAAGTTTGCTAGGGTTTTAAGGTACCTCACAAAGAAAAATGCAAAACAAATTAAAAATGAAAGATAAATTCATGCCAATTTTATCCTAGAAACTATATGATATGTGGGATGCAATGCAAAAAGAATCATTATGAAACCCTTCATGGTTAGGCAGAAAAGATTTTCTAAGTTAGGGTCAAAAATATTGATTTTTAAGAACCCTAAATCCAAAGAAAATGTCAAAATGGATCAAGAACCAAAAAGAAATTTGTATGAATGGTTTGATAATGTCTCTAAATGTGTCAAGATGCAATGTGATTTTTTTGGTGATTTTTAGAAACTTAAATGGTATTTTAATTAATTAATTTCCATTAATTAATTAAAATAAACATTTAAATATTTTAAAAATACAAATTTTATGCAAAAAATAAAATAAAAATTATTTTCAGAATGAGAAAAATATTTAAAGTCATGATGCAAAAAATAAAATTTTTTAAAGTCTCTAGCTATTTTAAAATAAATATGAAAAACAAATAAGAAAAATATGAATTAAAATGAATTTAAAGGGAAAGTCAGCAGATCCAAGGGCCATGGTTTAAACTGGGGACGCGGGAATATACTGGCGCCTTATCTTGTGGTCCAAATTCAAATTGAGCTAATCCTATTTAATTAAATAAATAATCCTAATTAACTACTAATGGTGTAATCCTGACCACTCAACACGCGCGGAAAGCCCAGATCAAAGGGCTCAAGTTTAAACTCAGCCTAATCACACAATTAGCCCTAATTGTGCCCTAACCACTCTCAGGTGACCGGAACAGTGTTCCGCCCATCCTCTCTTGCTAACTCACTCAAATCGTAAAATTTAACCACCAAACTCTCCAGAAATGATCCCCATCCCATTCTAAACAAGAATAAACCATCAAACAACATTTATTTCACATGAACACACAGATTCGAAGCAAAACGGAAAATTGCTCAGAAAATTCAGAAGCTTCATACATGCTTAAAACTTAATCATTTTCAAAACTAAAAGGTGTAGTATGATCAGTGAAGCATGGAGAACAATCTAAGAACTTGAAAAATCATTTCTGGAAAATTTGTTCTTGAAGTTACCTGAAATGGAGCTTTCGAAAATGGCACTGTCTGGGCCTTTCCTTTGTGCTTTTCTCCTTCTTTTGACTCCCTCTTGCTTCTAGGATGCTTGGATGATGCTTTTGTGGGCTGCTTTGGAAGTTTGCTGAAGTTCAGTTCAAGGAGGGTGAAAATCGTATTTTTGATATGGGGTGTTTAAAGGCAAAATGAAGGGTGGGAAATGATCAGTGATGAGTGTGGAGTTGAATGGTGGAAAAAGTTTGGAGTTTTGTTGGCTGAGCTATGAGTTTCGAAGAGAAATGCAAAAGGGGAAGTTTTGATGAATGCTGATTTATGGAAGGATTCAGGTTGTGTTGTTGTATGAAATGGCTTGCTTGAGGTCCACATAACATGTTCTGATTGGGCAGAGAGTTGTTGTGGAGTAGTGTGATTGGTATGGCTCATTTTGCAAAAAGTCAAGAAAGTTGTACTTGGAGGTATGGGCTCATGGCTGGCTGAGGACAAGGGGGTGTCTGGCGCAGCTTGATTCATGGGCAGTCATGGAATTCAGATTGGGGCAAAATATCAAGTGGAATGAAGTTTGTGGATGGTTTTGCAATTTGTGAAGGTTTCGGCTCCTTTTGAAATATTTGATGATCATGGGATGAAACTTGAGATTTCTTTGGGCAATTCTGAATTATAGGTCATGTATGATGTTGGTGTAATGGTTAGAAGTCAATTAGAGGTCACAAATTGGTTTGATATGACTTTTTGCAAGTTTCCCTCTTTGGTTCATAAGTGAAATTTTTGTGATTTTTCCCAACTTTGCAAGGCCATAACTTGAGTTCTATGATGAATTAGATCAAGTTCTTGTAATTTTTGAAAAGGGAATGATCCAATCTACAACTTTCATGACCAAGAATTTTTCATTTGAAGCATTTTTGAATCAAAAAGAGGAGGTTGAAAAACTTTCCCAAAATGGCAAGTTTGCATTACAAGTCACTTTCCCAAAATGGCAACTTTGCAAATGACTTGAAATTCTTCAATATTGTGAACTTCTAACTTCTTATAAGATCAAATAAAGATCATATACATCCAAAATGATGGAGAAGACCCTTTGTTTGGATGATTGGGGGCCTCAGATGCCCTGATTTTGCACTGACTTGCTCAAGAAGTCATCTATTGATCAGATGCCTTCCCCATTGAATTTCTTCACGAAAATTGGTATGTATGATCCTTATAACATATAGAGACCAATAGAAACAAGAATGACCAAAAAATTTGGAGTTATGGCCTCTGAAACCAAAACCCTAATTTTAGGTCATCTGTCCAGTTAAGCTTGGCTCTGCTTCCATACCTTCCTCAGTTCTTGTGATTCTTTGACTTCCTTGATCTTGGGAGGACATAATATGATGCTTGAACATACATGGACCCTCTTGAGATGATTGGAGACTTTTGGAGTGGCTTAGATAGCTCAGGGATTGCTCAGATCACAAACCCTAGATGCAGATGACTTTGAACTAATGTAGTGAAGCAAAAATGCAATATGAGATGATATGATTGAACTTATGTAAAAATGAAAAGAATCACAAGCCATGGTGAAATGAGTGAGGGAAAATTTGGGGTGTTTACAGCTGTCCCTATTCAAACATGAGTTAGTTGTGTAGGATGTAAGCGACGGCTTAACAGGCAAACAAGATAACTTGTGGTTGAATACCAAAGACAGTCCAAAATTTGCACTCACTGAATGAAAAAGAAAAGGGATATAGATTGTAAAAGAAAATAAAGTATGACTATAAAGTGCGGTGATGGAGGACGACCGTCGAGCAGAAGACAACTGCTGGGGATAAGCAATGACGGGGACGACCGACATGCTGGGGAAATAAAGGATTATGATGGGGACGGCCATCAGGTGAATTAACAAAATTCTCTGGGGATTATAGGTAAAGTCAATGACGGGGACGACCATCGGGTTAATGAAATAAATGACGAGGTACGGTCATCAAAGGTGAAGGACGATCACCTAGCAGGGGACGGCTGCTCTGTTGGGGAGAAAGATGAGGGACAGTCATCTAAGGTGAAGGACGATCACCTGGCAGGGTACGGCTGCCGAAAGTATCACGATATAGGACGAATGTCGGATAGGAAAAGGTCGACGATGGGGACGGCCATCAGATAAGCATGATGAACGACGATCATCAAGAGGTGAAGGATGATCACCTAGCAGGGTACGGCTGCTCTCAGGGTTTATCATGACATAGGACGAGTGTCAGATAACAAGATCAACGATGGTGACGAATATCGGATAAAATCATGAAGGACGATCATTAAGAGGTGAAGGACGATCACCTAGCAGGGGACGGCTGCTAAAATATCACGACATAGGACGAATGTCGGATAGGAAAGGGTTCCAATAATGGAGACTCCGCTGGGGGCATGATGAAGGACGATCATCAAAAGGTGAAGGACGATCACCTGGCAGGGTACGGCTGCCGAAAGTATCTTGACATAGGACGAATGCCAGATAGAAAAGAAATTTTGCCAAGAATTTGCTGGGAACTCTTCTGGGGAATGGTAGATACAGACGAGCGTCTACATTCAAGAAAGGAAAGGTATAAGTGTCTGACGCTGTGTATAGATTAAAGATGCGGACGAGCATCCTTAAGACTATGATACAGACGGGTATCGATAGAAACAAATGCTGACGCATGTTCAGAGATGATGATACGGACGAGTACCAACTGGTTAACAAAGAACACGGACGAGTGTCGAATCTGGGGAAGATAAGTGGTGTATACAAGATACGGACAAGTATCTGTATGAGTAAAATAAACATGAGTGAGACACAGACGAGTGTTCAACTTGCTGAGGAGAGTGTGACACGGACGGGTGTCAAAAGAGAGAATGTATAAGTTATGAACTTATAGGTATAAAAGGTGTCGGATGACCTGTGGGGAAAGGTTGACACGGACGTGTGTCGGGAAAGTATAATAAGCAAGTGTTTAGGCAACTGTGCTGGGGATAGGTGACACGGACGGGTGTCAGGAGAGTGTGTATGTCTCTGTATTCAAAGAAGTATACTCGTGGCTTACATCTGCAGGGGGTATGTATTTGTGAGTGCAAAGGTGACGCTTTGGCTTTCTGCTGTGACTGTGGGTCTTTATATATACATATATATCGCTGATGGAATGTTGGTACATACAGGTGCTTGATTCAAAACATGGCTTATGATTATGCAATATGTTTGACTTTTGCCGTAATGCTCTGTATTAGACGGAATGCTACGCTCTGGGGGATAATATGATGCGAATGCTATGGTTATGCAAGAGATACCGATCCGAGATTCGGATCCCGCTGCCGTTGACTGATCTTCCTTGAAAGAACATCCCAGCTGGGGATGAGATCATTGGTAGATCTAATATATGATTCTGCTTGGGGAAATAAGTCATTGATAGACCTATCTTGGTAATAAGGAGCCCAACTGGGGTTTATGGAAGCTTTTGCCACTTTGTTTGTGAGATCTTCAGACATTTCTCTTCTGGATAGAGGTTGGAGCTCTGTGGGGAGATGGTTCCCTGTCTAACACTTGGCTAGGGAGGAAAGATCATTGAACGATCTTCTTAGAGATTTTGGTAGAGGCCCTGCTGAGGGTGATGGATTTAGCTGGGGAAATGAGCCCCTCCTGATGTTGTCCTAGATAAGGTGTTGAGGAATTAATGATTTGGCATCCTGCTGGGGAGAAGCTTTCATGCCCCACGTTGCACTTTGAGCACCTGCAATCATGTTATGACAAAGAAACGTACAAGTGCCCCGAGGCGTCCCTTACTGGATTCCATCATAGGAGTTTAGACACTCCTAGGAGTAAGAAATATATTTCCTGCAAGCATTTAATTTAGAATAGACGTATCTGTATTTATGCAACCTATAATATTAAGGACATCGAACATTTTTTTTTGCAAATAAAAAAATAATAATAATAAAATGTACGAGACGAAATGTGACTGAAAATCTGATTTTATTAATTTGTATGCCCTGAATTTTGCAAGTACAGTCGAAGAAACAAATCCCCTGAAATGAGGAGATTGTTACAAATTGAGAAACAAAAAGATGCTGGAAAAGTTGGTGTCACTTCAGTGTGCTTCCCTTTGCTATGACTCGTATGACATTAACGTTCTTCACATCCTACTTTCTGAAGAAGGCTGATTCTGACCGATGCTTGAATCTTTCGAAGCTTGCCATGTTGTAAGTGATACAGGCGAATTCAGAATGCAGTTGTTCGCTTATTCCCTTATTTTGCGTGGATCGCCCTTTTAGGTTTTGAATCCACTGGGATACCCATTTTTGCCTGAGCTGTCCAATGCGGCTTTTCAACTCAGTGGGTGTACATTTTTTTATTTATTTTCCCTTATTTTTGCCCGAGTCTTTTATTCTCTTTTTGACTCGCCGGGATGCCCTATTTTTGCCTGGACTTACATTCTGTTTTTATGTCCAGCGGGTCTTTTTATGCGAAATATTTTTTAACTGCATCTGAATTCACAGGGGACAGGAAGTCTTCACCATCCATAGTACTGAGCATCAGTGCTCCACCAGAGAAGACTTTCTTTACTATGAACGGACCATCGTAATTTGGAGTCCACTTGCCCTTGTGGTCTGTATAAGGAGGAAGGAGTCTTTTCAGCACAAGATCTCCTACTTGGTATTCCCGAAGCCTGACTTTCTGATCGAAGGCTTTCTTCATTCTCTTCTGATATAGTTGCCCATGACAGATTGCAGCTAACCTCTTTTCTTCGATCAGACTCAGTTGTTCGTACCGGGATCGGACCCATTCTGCTTCATTCAGCTTGACATCCATTAGTATCCGCAAGGAGCGTAATTCAACTTCAACAGGTAGGACTGCCTCCATGCCATACACAAGATGATACGGTGTTGCCCCAGTGGATGTTCTGATTGATGTACGGTACCCATGCAAAGCAAATGGTAGCATTTCATGCCAGTCTATATAGGTGACCACCATTTTCTGCACAATCTTCTTGATATTCTTGTTAGCTGCCTCTACAGCGTCGTTCATCTTCGGCCTGTAAGGAGAAGAATTGTGGTGTTGGATCTTGAAGTCCCGGCACAGTTCTGCCATCATTTTGTTGTTTAAGTTTGAACCATTATCAGTAATGATTCGCTCGGGCACTCCATACCGACAGATGATGTCTCTCTTCGGGAATCGGGTTACCATTTGCCTGGTAACATTTGCATATGAAGCTGCTTCAACCCACTTGGTAAAATAGTCAATGGCTACCAGGATGAATCTATGACCATTTGAAGCAGTCATCTCAATCTTTCCAATCATATCAATGCCCCACATGGCAAAGGGCCAAGGTGAAGACATCACATTCAAAGGATTCAGAGGCACATGCACTTTATCTGCATAAATCTGGCATTTATGGCATTTCCTGACATAGGCACAACAGTCTGCATCCATTGTGATCCAATAATAACCTGATCTTAACAACTTTTTAGCCATAGCATGCCCTCCAGCATGGGTACCAAATGATCCTTCGTGCACCTCGTGCATCAACAAGTCTGCTTCCTCCTTATCAACACATCTGAGAAGTACCATATCAAAGTTTCTCTTGTACAAGGAACCATCGGCATTCAAGAAGAAACTACCAGCTAGCCTTCTTAGTGTCTTCTTGTCATTGAAAGATGTCCCAGGTGGGTATGTTTGATCCTCCAAGAAGCACTTGATGTCATGGAACCAAGGCTTATCATCTTTAGCAAGGTCTGCTGAGAATACATATGTTGGTCTGTCAAGTCTGGATACTGAAATCCGAGGCATAAAGTTGGCAGCTTAAACTTTGATCATGGATGAAATGGTAGCCAGAGCATCTGCAAACTGATTTTCGTCTCGAGGGATATACTTGAACTTGACTGTTGTGAAGAATGTGAGTAACCTCCTTGTATAATCCCGGTAAGGAATCAGATGCTCCTGGTGAGTGTACCATTTGTCGTTGGTTTGATTGATTACTAGAGTTGAATCTCCGAATACAGTTAAAGTCTTGACCCTAAGGTCAATGGCTTCCTCAAGACCCATAATACAAGCTTCGTATTCAGCTTCGTTGTTAGTGCAGTTAAAGGTGAGCTTTGCCGAGAAAGGCATGTGAACTCCCTTAGGTGTAATGAGTACTGCACCAACACCACGACCATTCATATAGACAGCCCCATCAAACTTCATTGTCCACTCTTCTTCTGGGTCAGGCCCTTCAGTGTGAATAGGCTCTTCATGATCTTTTGCTTTTAGGAACATGATGTCTTCATCAGGGAAGTCAAATCTCATAGGCTGGTAATCATCAATGGGTTGCTCAACAAGATAATCAGACAACACACTGCCTCTGCTGGCTTTTTGAGATGTGTATTGAATGTCATATTCTGTGAGAATCATTTGCCATCTTGCAACCCGTCCGGTAAGAGCTGGCTTCTCAAATATGTACTTGACTGGATCCATCTTTGAGATTAATAAGGTAGTGTGGGTCAACATATACTGCCTTAGTCGGCGAGCAGCCCACGCTAAAGCACAACAAGTTTTCTCGAGCAGTGAATAACGTTGTTCACAGTTAGTATATTGCATACTCTTTTCGACCTGACTCGTCATGCTGGCCCAGCACACACCCCATTGACTCTTCTAATACTGTTAAGTACATGATTAGAGGTCTTCCTTCAACTGGAGGCATAAGGATCGGAGGCTCTTGTAAGTATTCCTTGATTTTGTCAAAAGCCCTTTGGCAGTCTTCATTCCACCTGACCGTTTTCTCTTTTCTTAACAACTTGAACAAGGGCTCACAGGTTGCTGTAAGGTGAGATATGGACCTTGAAATGTAATTCAATCTACCTAGAAACCCCCGAACTTCCTTTTCTGTCTTTGGTTTAGGAATCTCTTGAATGGCTTTGACTTTGTCAGGGTCAACTTCAATCCCTTTCTCGCTTACAATAAATCCCAGCAGCTTACCGGATTGCACCCCAAATGTGCATTTGTTGGGGTTTAGCTTCAATTGGTACTTCCTCAGACGCTTGAATAGTTTCAGCAGATTCACCAGATGGCCTTCTTCCCTGAGGGACTTGGCAATCATGTCGTCCACATAACATTCAATTTCTTTGTGGATCATGTCATGGAATAATGTTACCATAGCCCGTTGATAAGTGGCACCTGCATTCTTCAGCCCGAATGGAATTACCTTATAACAGAATGTGCCCCAGGGTGTGATGAAAGTTGTTTTCTCCATGTCTTCAGGTGACATCTTGATCTGATTATATCCTGAAAATCCATCCATGAAGGAGAACACCGAGAACTGAGTCGTATTGTCGAATAATACATCAATGTGAGGTAAAGGGAAGTCATCTTTCGGACTGGCTCTATTCAGATCCCGGTAATCCACACACATCCGTACTTTACCATCTTTCTTAGGCACTGGTACAATGTTAGCAACCCACAGCAGGTAACTAGTCACAGCAAGGAAACCGGCGTCCACTGTTTTTGTACCTCTTCTTTTATCTTCATGGCCATATCCGGACGAGTACGGCGCAACTTCTGTTTTACTAGCGGACAGTCTTCTTTCAGAGGCAACTTGTGCATAACAATGTCGGTGTCCAACCCTGGCATATCCTGATAAGACCAAGCAAAAACATCCACATACTCCCGAAGCATGTCAATAAGTTGTTCTTTTACTGAATCTTGCAGACAGGCCCTGAGCTTAACTTCTTTCAGGTCTTCTTCCGTACCAAGATTAACCGTTTCAACCTCCTCCTGATGAGGAGTTATAACCTTCTCCTCTTGTCTCAACAACCTGGCTAGTTCTTCAGGTAGCTCATACTCTTCTTCAACCCCTTCATCGGCTTGATTAATCGGATTGTCAAAGTCATACGAAGTCATAGCAGTGTTGTTGTCGGTGCAGTCTGGAGGGCACTCTCTGCAAGGGTTTAGATTTGTTCATTTTAGTGATCAGTTTTATCTTGTTCAGAAAAGAGTAAAAATGAATTTATTATTTTGAAAAACATTGTCATTTTATTTTTGTACAAAAAATGAAAAATGAAAAACAGTGAGCGGAAAAGAAAAGATTCATTTGCAAAAGATGTCCTGATATTCATTAATTGATCGTTTGCACAAAATACAAGATGGCCCGATTACAAAATGAGCCCTGACATCTTGGGCAAGATGCAGGACTTGATGCATGCTTAAAGACAGGAAATAATAATTACTCTGCAGGAGTAACTCTTATAATTTCCTAGGAAGACCAGTTTGAGACATGGTTCCCCGGGATTCTTGGACGTATCTAGTTTTCCAGGTTGCGCTCGTCTCCTAACTCATCTTCCAAACTGTTCACAGCATCTGGGGTGAGCATCCCCCCACTGACAAACTTGGGCTCTGCTGCAGCCTCTGGTTGATCTTGTCGAGTTGGTCTATAACCCAACCTGAATCGGTCTTCTTTCTTTTCAACTGGCAGCAGCTTGCCCCAGCCTTGAGCGGTACCTTCCTCAACAACCTTTCGGGCTTGTTGATATGATGTGATGGAAGTCCCAGACACAGCAGATGCTTCATTGATATTAAGGGCTTCAAACCCTTGACTCATGGTCTCATGGATTTCTCCATCCATTTCAATGTATTTGAAAGTAGCCAGCTGGCTAACGAAGATATCCTCTTCCCCACAAATGGTAATGACTTGGCCCTCCCACTCAAATTTTAACTTCTGGTGAAGGGTTGACGTCACGGCGCCAGCGGCGTGTATCCATGGTCTACCCAATAAACAACTGTAGGCCGACTGTATATCCATCACAAAGAAGGTCGTTTTGAAAACCTGTGGGCCAATCATTATTGGCAACTCTATCTCTCCCAGAACTGATCTTTTAGAACCGTCAAAGGCTCTCACTACCAAGTTGCTTGGGCATAGTGCCAATCCATCATGTTCCAGCTTCACCAGGGCTTTCTTGGGTAGGACATTGAGTTATGACCCTGTGTCCACCAATATGTGAGAAAGAACTGCACCCTTACACTCCAAGGTAATGTGCAAAGCCTTGTTGTGATTGTGACCTTCCGTTGTCAGATCAGCGTTGGTAAATCCTAGTCCATGACTAGCGTTGACGTTTCCAACCACAGCCTCTAACTGATTGACAGTAATCTCCTCCGGCACATAAGTTGCGTGCAGGACCTTTAATAGTGCATTCCGATGAGCCTCGGAGCACATTAGCAATGATAGTATGGAGATTTTGGAAGGTGTCTGGTGAAGCTGGTCCACCACCTTATAATCACGTTTCTTGATTATCCGCGTGAATTCATCAACCTCTTGATCAAAAGGAGTCTTCAAAGTTTCTTTAGCAATTGATCCTTCTTGCACCACGCTCTTCCCTTTTGCCTTAGCAACAGCTTCTGCTTCAGTGATGTGTCTTGGTATTTGCGAGGCAAAGAGACGTCTGCTTCTAGTGAAGCCTCCGCCTCCCCCCACATTGTCTATCTGAGGTGAAGAAGTTGATGACTCTAAAGTGATTTTCTGCCCCTCGCGGTATAGATCTGAGCCATAATGCCAAGGGATGGCATTATTGCTTTCGTAAGGAACTGGCCCAGGCACTATGATAGTGACCAGACTGATAGCAGCTGCAGAGGGGACCACAATGGTGTGTGGATCATAATATATGGTAACTGGAGCTCTGACAGGAGTAGTATTTTGTTGTGAGTTGTTGGAAGGAACATTTGCGGGATTGTAGTATATCGTAACCGTTGAGACGCTTTCATTAACTATTGCTGATGTTGTAGATGGTACTGTTGACTGGACGGATGTTGAAGTCGTAGCAGGAACTGATGGAGTAATGGGTGTTGTTGTTGTAGAAGGAAGTGTGACTGAACTTGTATCCGTTGAAGTGATTGATTGCGTAATCGTTGGAGTTGTAGCAGAATATGTTGGAACAAGGGTTGCTGATGTTGTAGGAGTATCTGTGATTGTTGATGAAGAAATTGTTGGAGTTATTGTTGTTGTTGTTGTAATCTGAAGAGTGCCATCTCTAATGAGGCCATCTATTCCGTTTCTCAGTCTCTCACATCCATTAACGGCAATATTGCAATATCCAGCCGACTTCACACCCGGGGAACACTTGGCATTCTAACAACTGAGCTTTGATTTCAACCAAAGGTGTTAGGATATGTGCAACACTACTAATTAATATGGATGGTTTGCCCTCCTCGATAGAATTAATCCTAGGCCCGTTGTGACTAGGCATTGGATTTCTTGTGACGTTCGGAGGAGGCGCAAAATTGAGAGCTTTTGAGTCCACCAAATCCTGGACTTTCATCTGTAGGGCCCTGCATTTTTTAGTATTATGCCCCGGTGCGTTTGAGTGGAATGCACACCTGGCATTTGCATCATAGTTCTTTGGCAGATTAAGAGGATCTGGAGGAGTCAACGTCCTTAACTCAACTAGGTTGAGCTTTAGGAGTTGTGGCAAGAGTGCAGCATACGGCATTGGGATTGGGCCAATCACCCTGTTTGCTTGTGATGGACTCTGTTGGAAAGGGCTCTGTTGTTGGTTACCGTTGTTGTTGCTATACGACCTTTGTTGCGGATAATGAGCTTGTTGTTGATATTGTGGTTGTTGTTGTTGAGGATATGATGATTGTTGTGGAATTGGAGCTGGGATGGTAACAGCTGCTACTGACCGATGAGCATATTGAGGCCTACCCCTGCTTGTATGAATGGAATTTGTTTCACCTGCCCTTCGGGGTCCCACAAAATATTTTCTTGGATAGCTGGAAGAACTTGCACCACTGTCGGAGATTTTCCCATCTTCAATAGGCTTTCAAATCTCTCACCAGCTATGACCACATCAGCAAAACGGGTAGAGGAGAAGGCAGAAAGTCTATCAATATAAGTCCCTTGCAATGTGTTCATGAACATGTCAGCCATTTCCCTTTCTGACATGGGTGGTTGGACAGCAACAACAAGCTGTCTCCATCTTTGAGCATAATCCCGGAAGCTCTCTCTAGAAGACTGGGACATGCCCATTAGAAGAGTTCTATTGGGAGCCATGTGTAAACGCCCCAAATTTGCCCTAACTCATTTCACCATGGCTTGTGATTCTTTTCATTTTGCATAAGTTCAATCATAGCATCCCATATTGCATTTTTGCTTCACTGCATTGGTTTAAAGTCATCTGCATCTAAGGTTTGTGATCTGAGCAATCCAAGAGCCATTTGAGCCACTCCAAAGGTCTTCAATCATCTCAAGAGGGTCCATTAATGTTCAATCATCATATTCTATCCTCCAAAGATCAAGGAAGTCAAAAATCACAAGAACTGAGGAAGGCATGGAAGCAGAGCCAGGTTTAACTACACAGATGACCTAAAATTAGGGTTTAGTTTTCAGAGGCCATAACTCCAAAGTTTTTGGTCATTATTGTTTTTATTGGTTTCTATGTTATGAGGATCATGCATACCAATTTTCGTGAAGAAATTCAATGGGGAAGGCATCTGATCAATAAATGACTTTTTGTGCAAGTCAGTGCAAAATCAGGGCATCTGAGGCCCCCAATCATCCAACCAAAGGGTCTTCTCCATCATTTTGGGTGTATATGATCTTTATTTGATCTTAGAAGAAGTTAGAAGTTCACAAAATTGAAGAATTTCAAGCCATTTGCAAAGTTGCCATTTTGGGAAAGTGACTTGTAAGGCAAACTTTCCATTTTGGGAAAGTTTTTCAACCTCCTCTTTTTGATCCAAAAATGCTTCAAATGAAAAATCTTTGGTCATGAAAGTTGTAGATTGGATCCTCCCATTTTCAAAAATTAAAGAACTCATTCTAATTCATTTTAGAACAAAAGTTATGGCTTGTCAAAGTTGGGAAAAATCACATAAAATTCACTTATGCACCAAAGAGGGAAACTTGCAAATTCTCATGCCAAGCATTTCTATGACTTCAAAATGAGTTCTAAGCATTACATAAACATAACACATGACCTAAAACTCAGAATGGCCCAAAGAATCGTTCATTTTCATGTCTTGATCATTAAGAAATCCAAAAGGGGCCAAAACTCCATGAATTTGCAAAATGATCCAAAGCTTCTCATCCACTTGCCATAGCTCACAAAATCTGATTTCATGACACTCCTTGAATCAAGCTGCAGTAGACATGCCTTTGTCCTAGGCCTGAAACAGCCCATACCTCAAAGGACACATAGCCTTGACTTTTTGCAAAACAAGCCATACCAATCAGCATAGCCCACACCAACTCCACAGGCCTATCACATCTTGATACATGGACCAAACACAAGCCATTTGACATAAGAACATAGCCTGAGCTCTCCCACAAGGCAAAAAACACAAAAATCCCTCTTTTTCATTTTCTATCGAATCTCATAGCTCAGTCACCCATTCTCAAAACTTCTTCCATCATTCACCCCCAAATGCATCACTGATCATAAACCACCATTTACTTTGCTTTAAAAGTCACCACACACCAAATACGATTTTTCTCCCCTTTGAACTGAACTGAATCAATCTCACAAATCAGCCATAAGAAACTCCAAACAAGCTTTGCAAACTCTTGGGGGAAGTCAGTAGAGGTGATTGGAAGCAAGGAACTGGCCAGCAAGTTCCAAAAGTAAAAACTCCATCTCAGGTATCTTCTTGAAACGTTTTTCCAGAACTTGTTTCTTTAGTTATAGAATGGTAGAGTGTGTTCCACTGGTCACAATGAACCTTGAATGGTGAAAATGATTGAGTTTTGAGTGTGTATGCATGTTCTGAAATTTTGTTCAGTTTTAGGTTTTTTGTTCGAATCTTGTTGTTGATGGAAAGTAAATGAAGTTTGATGCTAGATTCTTGTTCTATGGGGTTTGGGGATCATTTCTGGAGATTTGGGGGGGTTGATTTGGCCTAGGGAGTATTTTAGAGAAATCTCAGGGGAGAGGTGGCCGAAAAAGATGACCGGAGGTCATTTCCGGTCACCTGAGAGTCATTAATGCCTTAATCTAGATTAGGGCTTAGTTTGAATGTGGGCCTTTGATTTGGTTTCCCGCGCGCGAATGAACGATCAAGATTTGTCATTAAACCCTAATTCAGATTAATTAGTTTAATTAATTAGGTTTAAAATTTTAAATGCCCAGAATCAATCCCAACCATTAAAACACGCGCCAGTCAATTCCCACGCTTTTTGTTTGAATCCCGGCTCTTGGATCAGCATACTTTTCATTTAATTTGATTTAGTTTTTATTTTATTGCATTTTCTTTCTACATTTTATTTAAAATAGCAAAATGCATCCAAAAAATCTCATTTTTTGTACCCTGGCATAAAATATTTTTCTCATTCTGAAAATAATTTTTATTTTATTTTTTGCATAATTTTCGTATTTTAAAAATATTTAATTGTTTATTTTAATTAGTTAATGAGAATTAATTAATTAAAATAGCTTTTAGGTTTCTAAAAATCACAAAAATATTCACATTGCATCTTGACACATTTAGAAACATTATCAAACTCTTCAAACAAAATTCTTTTTGGTTCTTGACATAGTTTGACATTTTTCTTTGGAATTAAAGTTCTTAAAAGGCAATATTTTTGTTCTAACTTAGAAAAATTCATTCTGGCTAACCATGAAGAGTTTGATGTTGGTTCTTTTTTGCATTGCATTCCTCATGTCATGTAGTTTCTAGGGTAAAATTGGTTTGAATTTATCTTTCATTTTCAATTTGATGTGCATTTTTCCTTTTGAAGTGCCCTAAAATCCTAGAAAACTTGAGAAAATCATAACCCCCATTAGGTTAAGAGTTAGGTCCCCTCCTTTGGGCAGTGAACTTATGTAGGGTTAGGGTTCCTTTGATCCCATTTACAATTTTTTATCATGTCATTTGCTTCTGATTTTGATTTTTGCATTGCATATTGTATGTAAACCCTAATTCTTGCCTCCATTTGCATCCATCTTTCATTTGCTTGCATTCATGAACTTGCCATGACATTTTGGGCATCAACATGACATATAAGATATCATAGGACATATTAGAATCATGTTTGATCATTGCATCATTCATTTTCCATGTTATATATTAATTCCATTTCATAGACTTTCATGAACTTTTATGGTTCAAAGCATACTTCATTTGCATCTTCATTCTTGTATGATCATCCACAACTCTTGACATGTGTTTGCATCATCTATTAGCATCCTTAGCATCATGTTTATGTTTCTGACTTTGGTTTGCATCTTTGCATTTCATCTCATTTTCATCTCATCTCATTTCTTGTTGCTAACTTTTCAGGTGGTAAGTCATTGAGAAGTGGATTTGCCTTCACTTCTCATAATCTTTTCTCACCTCTCTTCATGCATTCATTGCTGCATTTTACTTTTGTTCTAGAGTGAGCTTGATCATTCATGCTCTTTCTCACTATTCTTTCTTCAAGCAACTTGTCTTCTTAAGTGAAGCAAGTTGTCTTGCTTCTCTCTGCTTCTTCCTCCTTTCACCTGCTTCTTTCCTGGTGGCTTCTCTCCTGAAGATCTTTTGCAAGCCTCATAAACCCTAGGGATACCCAAGCATGATAAAAATTAGGGTTTTATTAGTCCCCCATTAGTTTTACCTTTGTATCATCTTTGACTCTTCTCTTCTCACCTCATAATCAAGGACTAAACCTTAAAGGTTTTAAGACTTTGTGATTAGGGTTATGCCTGTATCCTTCTATTAGGATGGAGTTTATAACCTTAGTCCTAAGTGTTAAGCACTTAATGTGTTTAAATCCTTTAATCAATCCATATAATAACCATTAGGACATTAACTTGTAACTTGGGCCTTGCATTAGGGTTCTAATTCTTCCTTAATTGGTTAAGAAGGACTAACCCTAGTGTTAATGGACAAGTCCCTCTCAAGTTGTCTTACAAACCATAAAATCCACTTCTTAATCCCACCATTAACTAAAATTCACTTTAATAAAGGCTTTGTTATGTCATGAGGTTAATCCCTAATCATGGATTAAGTTGAGGAGCCTTTCTCAGCTTAAATGTTCTCATTTATTATCCTTCTATTAGGATGGTGTAATGAGTCCATTAAATCCTTGATTATGGCTTAAACTCATTACCTAACACTAAACAAAAACAACAAAAACATCTAAATAAATGCAAGTAGGTTAATGATCTTAATCCTACATCATGGTGATTAAGTGTGAGGTGCTTACTTCATTCTTAAGGTATTCTCATTACCCCTAATCAGAGGGAGGATGTGATGAGTTTACTAACCCTTGGTTTAGGCTTAAGCTCATTTTTTTTACGACAAACTTCCAAAAGCAATAAAATATTGAAAACACCAAAAACAAACAATAATCGTCTCCTTCGGGATTCTTTTCTCATCACCTTCATTCACAAACGAGAACTCGCTTCTTCTGTTTAATGCAAGACAGTTAGCACCTGAGCCAGACAGGTCATACACTTGAGCATAGACAAGTAAGCAGTTCACAAGTCAATTTATCTTTCAGTCTCTTTGAGTCGAACTACGGTGTTCTGACTTCCTCATTGCACGAGAGGATACGTAGGCATAACTTAACAGTTATCGAACAAAACTCTTTGTATATTCCCCCTCCTTCCAGCATTATTATTTAAGCCTCATAGTCCTGAGCCTTTCATTCTTGTTCTTACACTAACACTCTCATACTTCACTTCACATTCATTTTACACTGACACTTGCATTCTTTTCCAGCTTTTTGGTACACAAAATTGCACTGACACTACCCCTTTAAAACACAAATCTTTTAAGCGTGGATCCCGTCGAGTACGGCGGACAATCTGGGTGCTAATACCTTCCCAGGTTGTAACCAACCCCCTTTCTCAGTTTCTCTGGTTCGCAACCGTCTTATCCATCTTTTCTTAGGTTTATGCAGCATTACCTTTCCTTCGGGATAAAAATGCCTAGCTGGCGACTCTTTCTTTTCTGAGTTCATCCTTGTGTGTCCTCTCCCTTTCACCGACCGTTCGCGTCTGTACCCCATCTGACTTAGCCTCATTTGGTGGGAGCGACAGCTTGGCGACTCTGTTGGGGAACCTTACACTGTAACCAGGGCTTCTGGTTCTTTTTATGGGTTCCTCCTAGCGCTTGTTTGATTTGTGTTTACTGGGGTGTTATGTGCTAATTGTGCTTATTGATTTGTTTTATTTACTGCTTTATGTACAACTTTATTTATTGCTTTCCTTTACCGTTTTTCATATTTCATACTGTCATTATCATTGCTGGATCTGGCTTCTGTTTTGGTGGGTGGGGTTCCATTGAGAGTTTGAGGTCCTATACCTGGGACCTGAGTGACACCTAGGCTAGAGTGGTTCATGTTCTTTCCCATTCCATTTCGGTCTGGTGCGGGAATATGAAACATGGTTCAGATGTGGGTTTCTTCTTGAGAACTCTGTGCTACAGATTTCCTGTAGTGCTAGGGCTATCTGGGAAGCCTGCTAAGTCTGGATGACCTTTATTATGACCTTCAGAAGCTGAGGTGAATTAGAGGAGGATCTTTTATGGTTATTGTAAACATTGTACCTCCGGGTTAGAAGTGTTTACACTTCTCATAACTGATCCAAGTATGAGGATCCTTGTTCTAGAACACTACATGTGAGGGGGTTAGGCTGTTTACAGGTTTACAGGTACCCTTGGCCACAACATACCCTGTTTTTGTTTTGTTTAAGAGTACTCCACTTTGGACAGTTCTTATGATTAAACCGGGACATGTGACTCTTTATTTGAGTCCCCCACCTTGGTTACTAGATTTCTGAACCTCCATCTGGAATTTCTTTGAACATATGTGGACTTATATCAAGACAGATAATCAGATCCAGCTTGATCACAAACCCTTGCATATCATTTGCATACATCATCATTTGCATCATTTAACATTTGTTTATTTGTTTTTCAGGGTATCCACATCATATCTGGTTTGGTTTTGACCCGTTCTTCTGCATAAGACCTCTGCTTCATCAGTTATTTGCTTCAGCTATCTTCATCATCACCAGCATCAGCCTGTCAGTGGCTCATTCCCAGCATCAGCCTGTGATCTTTATCAGTATCAATCTTCAGTTTCTTCAGCAGCATTCATGGCTACTACCAGGAAAAGCAACATATCCTATCATTTCTTTGAGCCTGTGTTGACTGGTATCAGGTAGTCAGTTATCACACCTGACCACATCCCTTTGTTTAGAGAGCACTATGGAGGTATCCTAGATATGGTTATGGACCTTGACCCTTCTCAGAGGAGCATGATCCACACATGCCTGCAGTTTTATGACCCACCATTGAGATGCTTCACATTTCCAGACTTTCAGCTAGGGCCTCTGCTGGAGGAATTTTCTTCATTGATTGGGGTACCTATCAGGGGTGGAATCCCTTTCAACCCAGAAATGCCAGCTCCCAGCAATGGGGAAGTGGCAAAGGCACTATGCCTGGAGCCTGCCTTGATTGAGCAAAGCATGACAACAAAAGTTGGGATCCCTGGTCTACATTTGGATTTCTTGATTTCTCAGGCCATCCTGAAGGCCTCAGTGAGGGAATGGAAGGCAGTCTGTGCATTGTTGGCCCTCAGCATATATGGGGTTATACTGTTTGCAGATGAGCCCAAATTTGTCAGCAAGAATGCCATCCATCTGTTTCTTCTGAAGAACCCAGTACCCACATTGTTGGGCGACTTTTATTACTCCATTCATCAGAGGAATGAGAAACAAAGGGGGAAGTTAGTGAGATGTTGTGCTCCTTTGTTTCACACCTGGCTGCTCAGACACCTGCCTAAGTCAGATGCCTTCCTGAACCCTCACCAACAGAAGAATTGGGCCAAGAGGCTCATTGCTTTGACTTCAGATGATATTAGATAGTGCACCCAGAGCACCAAGGGCAAGGACATTATTACCAGCTGTGGGCAATACCCAAATGTGCCTCTGATAGGAGTAAAGGGTTGCATCAACTACAATCCTTTGCTGTTTAAGAGACAACTGGGCTATGCTTTGGTTCACCTTCCCAGAGTGCAAGATTTGGCTGAGGCCATGTATTGTGAAGTGAAACCTAATTCAGCTGCTGTCAGACAAGCATCCTGGGCTTGGGACAACATTCAGACAAAAGGGATGGCTATTCTTGGAAGGTGTAATAATGTTGCTTCAGCCCAATACTATGACTGGTCCCGTACTAGAGCTCAGATTACTGGAATGCCTTTCACCTTGGAAGACATGCATGGACCATCTACAGTACAGCCAGCAGCAACTATCATCCTGGAAGAATTTGAGAAGCTGAAGGAAAGGAATGAGAATCTATCTCAAGCCTTGAAGAAGACTCTTTGGGAAAGGAGTGATGGTCGTCTGGACATTGAGAGATTGGAGAAGCTCAGGGTGGAGCATCTTGCCAAAATTGAGAAGACAGAGGATTACATTAGGAAAGCAAGAGTTGGGGAACAAATATTGAAAAATGCCTGTAAAGAAGCCAAAATTCAGAAGGCTAGGACTGAGCTTTATCTGCAAGAGTCAGGCTAGGTGGGTCAGGATCACCGAGGCCCGTACACAAGAAGACCAGAAAACTCAAGCCAAAATTGAACAGTTAGAGGCCAATGAGAAGAAGCAGCAGGAAGCTTTGTTGGCATCCCAGAAAGAGATTTCAGAGTTGAAGCTCAGAGCAGGATTGAAGAGATCAAAGGACCAGGATAGACACAAGAAGCTGACCACTGCCATTGCCACCAGGAACCTCCTCATTAGGACCATTACAGAACACCCAGCTGGTCCAGTGACTGAGGCACTCCTGAAGGAAGTCAGAGAGGATGAGTTTGGACTGGATGTCTGATCCTTTTCTTGTTGTTATTTCCATTTGATGTACTTTTTCTTTTTGACGTATTTTGACCCTCCATGGGCATATGTTGTAAAAAATAGACTATGTATTGTTCAGCATTTGTAATATATTAGTTTGTTTTCATCAGGTTTCTTTTCTCAGCAACATCAAGCATCTTCCTCGAGGTCTGGAAATGTCAAAACCAAGAACCAAACCGGATACCTTGGAAAACAAATAAGCATACTGCATTGCATACTAACTTTTGTTTTGTTTTGTAGGTTTTGTTATTATTGTTTCTAACTTTGTTGTGATCTAAGGAAACATTGCTCGTCGCCGAGTGTTCCCTGTCAACCACGCGCACCGGTACCCGACTCGCAACAACCTTCCCGGTATTCAAATGGAACAAGTACAGCAGGATCTGACTGAGGTCAAAAATCAGATGGCTAATGAGAGAGTGGAAATGAGAAATCAGATGTCTCAATTCATGGCTGTGATGACTGGCTTGGCCCAGAGTCAAGAAAGGTTAAGAGAGCTGGTGGAAAGACAAACTCCTGAAGAGCCTCATCTTGGAACAGGAGGAACTAGTAACAATGAGCGGGGCCAGCCTCGTATTGACCCACCAGTATTTGGACCTCATCTGGATCCGGAAGTTAACATCCCAAGAAATGTGCCAGGTAATACTACTGGGGGGAGAATCCTGCAGGAGGACCCCCAGGAAGAACAATTTACTGTTATGGGGGTCGGGGATGAAGTTTATGACAGGAGATTGGACGAAATTGCTGAGAAGTTGAGATCTTTTGAGTCTCAGAATTCTTTGGGCTTCGATGTGATGGATATGGGATTAGTGGATGGGGTGAGAATTCCCCACAAATTCAAACCCCCGTGCTTTGAAAAGTACAATGGAACCTCCTGTCCTCGCACTCACCTGCAGTTTTTCCTGGGAAGACTTAAAGCTTATACTATGGATGAGAAGCTGTGGATGTTCTACTTTGAAGATAGTCTGATTGGGGCTTCGAGAGAGTGGTATTCACACTTGTCTAGAGCCACCATTAGATGCTGGAAGGATTTGGCTGAAGCTTTCATCCGACAATATCAATACAATCTGGACATGGCTCCTAATAGGACCCTCCAAATGGGAATGTCTCAGTCCTCTAGAGAGAGCTTCAGGGAATATGCCCAAAGATGGAGACAGCTTGCTGCTGCTGTCAAACCACCCATGTCAGAGAGGGAAATGGCTGACATTGCAAGAGACCTACATTGATAGATTGGCTGCCTTCTCCTCTACCAGTTTTGCTGATGTGGTCATAGCCGCTGAAAGGATTGAAAGTCTACTAAAGATAGGCAAGATCTCTGACAGTGGTGCAAGTTCATCCAGTAATCCCAGAAAGCCTTTTGTAGGACCCCGAAGAGCCGGTGAGACCAATTCCATCCATGCAAGCAGGGGCAGACCTCAATATGTGCACCGGTCAGTAGCAGCAGTCACCATTACAGCTCCGATTCCTCAACAATCAGCATATCCTCAACAACACCAACCACAGTATCAACAACAAGTTCAGTATCCGCAACAGAGAACCTACAACAATAGCAACAACAACCAACAACAGCGTCCTTTCCAACAAAGACCATCACAGGCAAACAGGGTAATTGACCCAATCCCAATGTCGAATGCTACACTCTTGCCACAACTCCTGAAGCTCAACCTAGTTGAGTTAAGGACATTGGCACCTCCAGATCCTCTTAATCTCCCAAAGAACTATGATGCCAATGCCAGGTGTGCATTCCACTCGAACGCACCGGGGCATAATACTGAAAAATGCAGGGCCTCACAGATGAAAGTCCAAGACCTGGTGGACTCAAAAGCTCTCAAATTTGCACCTCCTCCGAATGTCATAAGGAATCCAATGCCTAGTCACAACGGGCCTAGGATCAATGCTATTGAGGAAGGCAAACCATCCACCTTGATCACCAGTGTTACACAAATTCGAACACCTTTGGTTGAAATCAAAGCTCAGCTTTTAGAATGCCAAGTGTTCCCTGGGTGTGAGCTCGGCTGTGGATATTGCAATATCACCGTCAATGGGTGTGAAAGGTTGAGAAACGGCATAGATGGTCTTATTAAGGATGGTATCCTTCAGATTACGACAACAGCGCCTACAAATCCAGCAATTCCTTCACAAACAATCACAGATACTCCTACAACATCAGCAACCATTGTCCCAACGGATTCTACTACAACTCCAACAACCTCTCAATCAATCACTTCAATGGATACAAGTTCAGTCACCATTCCTGCTACAACTTCAACACCCATCCAGTCAATAATGTCTTCTACAACATCAGCAACAATTGATGAAAGCGTCTCAACAGTTACTATATACTATGATCCTGCAAATATACCTGCCAACAACTCACAAAATGCTACTCCTGTCAGAGCACCAGTTACTATATACTATGATCCACACACCATTGTGGTCCCTTCTGCAGCTGCTATCAGTCTGGTCACTATCACAGTGCCTGGGCCAGTTCCCTACGAAAGCAATAATGCCAACCCTTGGCAATATGGCTCAGATCTATACTGCGAGGGGCCGAAAATCACCTTAGAATCATCAACTTCTTCACCTCAGATTGACAATGTGGGGGGAGGCGGAGGCTTCACTAGAAGCGGACGTCTCTTTGCCTCGCAAATTCCAAGACCCACTGCCGAAGCAGAAGCTGCTGCTAAGGCAAAAGGGAAGGGTATGGTGCAAGAAGAACAAGTTGTCAAAGAAGCTTTGAAGACTCCTTTTGATCAAGAGGTTGATGAGTTCATGAGAATCATAAGGAAAAGTGATTACAAGGTGGTAGACCAGCTTCACCAAACGCCTTCCAAGATCTCCATATTATCATTGCTAATGTGCTCCGAGGCCCATCGGAACGCGCTATTGAAAGTCCTGCACGCAGCTTATGTGCCGTAGGAGATTACCGTCAATCAGTTAGAGGTTGTGGTTGGAAATGTTAACGCTATTAATGGACTAGGATTTACCAACACTGATTTGACAACGGAAGGTCGCAACCACAACAAGGCTTTGCACATTACCTTGGAGTGTAAGGGTGCAGTTCATTCTCATGTATTGGTGGACACAGGGCCATCCCTCAATGTCCTACCCAAGAAAGCCCTTGTGAAGCTGGAGTATGATGGATTGGCACTACGCCCAAGCAACTTGGTAGTGAGAGCCTTTGACGGTTCTAAAAGATCAGTTCTGGGAGAGATAGAGTTGCCTATAATGATTGGCCCACAAGTTTTCAAAACGACCTTCTTTGTGATGGATATACAACCTGCCTATAGTTGTCTATTGGGTAGACCATGGATACACGCCGCTGGCGCCGTGACATCAACCCTTCACCAGAAGTTAAAATTCGAGTGGGAAGGCCAAGTCATCACTATTTGTGGGGAGGAGGATATTTTTGTTAGCCAGCTGGTTACTTTCAAATACATTGAGATGGATGGGGAGATCCATGAAACCATGAGCCAAGGGTTTGAGGCCCTTAATATTAATGAAACATCTGTTGTGCTTGGGACTTCCATCACATCATATCAGCAAGCCAGGAAGGTTGTTGAGGAAGGTACCGCCCAAGGCTGGGGAAAGTTGCTGCCCGTTGAGAAGAAAGAAGACCGATTCGGGTTGGGTTACAAACCGACTCGACAAGATCAACCAGAGGCTGCGAAGGAGCCCAAGTTTATTAGCGGGGGGATGCTCACCCTGGATGCTGTGAACAATTTGGAAGATGAGTCAGAAGACGAGCGCAACCTGGAAAGTTGGATACGTCCAAAGATCCCTGGGAACCGTGTCTCAAACTGGTCTTCCCAGGAAATTATAAGGGTTACTCCTGCAGAGTAATTATTATTTCCTGTATTTTAAAGCATGCATCAAGTCCTGCATCTTGCCCAAGATGTCAGGACTCATTTTGTAATCAGGCCATCTTGTATTTTGTGCAAAGATCAATTAATGAATATCAGGATATCTTTTGCAAATGAGTCTTTTCTTTTTGCGCTCACTGTTTTTCATTTTTCATTTTTTGTACAAAAATAAAATGGCAATGCTTTTCAAATAAATAACTTCATTTTCACTTTTTCTAAATAAGATAAAACCGATCACTAAAATGAACAAATCTAAACCCTTGCAGAAAGTTCCCTCCAGACTGCACCGACAACAACACTGCTATGACTTCGTATGACTTTGACAATCCAATCAATCAAGCTGATGAAGGGGTTGAAGAAGATTATGAGCTACCTGAAGAGCTAGCTAGGTTGTTGAGACAAGAGGAGAAGGTTATCACTCCTCATCAGGAGGAGGTCGAAATGGTTAATCTTGGTACAGAAGAAGACTTGAAAGAAGTCAAGATCGGGGCCTGTCTACAAGATTCGGTAAAAGAACAACTGATTGATATGCTTCGGGAGTATGTGGATGTTTTTTCTTGGTCTTATCAGGATATGCCAGGGTTGGACACCGACATTGTTATGCACAAGCTGCCGCTAAAAGAAGATTGTCCACTAGTAAAACAGAAGTTGCGTCGTACTCGCCCAGATATGGCAATGAAGATAAAAGAAGAGGTACAAAAGCAGTGGGACGCCGGTTTCCTTGCTGTGACTAGCTATCCGCCGTGGGTTGCTAATATTGTACTTGTGCCTAAGAAGGATGTCAAGGTGAGGATGTGTGTGGATTAGCGGGATCTGAATAGAGCCAGCCCGAAAGATGACTTCCCTTTACCTCACATTGATGTATTGGTCGACAATACGGATCAGTTCTTGGTGTTCTCCTTCATGGATGGATTTTCATGATATAATCAGATCAAAATGTCTCCTGAAGACATGGAGAAGACAACTTTCATCACACCCTGGGGCACATTCTGTTATAAGATGATGCCATTCGGATTGAAGAATGCGGGTGCCACTTATCAACGGGCTATGGTAACATTATTCCATGACATGATCCACAAAGAAATCGAATGTTATGTGGATGACATGATTGCCAAGTCCCTTACAGAAGAAGACCACCTGGTAAATCTGTTGAAGTTATTCAAGCGTCTGAGGAAGTACCAGTTGAAGTTAAACCCCAACAAATGCACATTCGGGGTGCGATCCGGTAAGCAGCTGGGATTTATTGTAAGCGAGAAAGGGATTGAAGTTGACCCTGATAAAGTTAAAGCCATTCAAGAAATACCTGCACCGAAAACTGAAAAGGAAGTACGGGGGTTTCTAGGTAGATTGAACTACATTTCAAGGTTCATATCTCATCTTACAGCAACCTGTGAACCCCTGTTCAAGTTGTTAAGGAAAGAACAAACGGTCAGGTGGAACGAAGACTGCCAGAGGGCTTTTGACAAAATCAAGGAATACTTACAAGAGCCTCCGATCCTTATGCCTCCAGTTGAAGGAAGACCTCTAATCATGTACTTGACAGTATTACAAGAGTCAATGGGGTGTGTGTTGGGCCAACATTACGAGTCTGGTCGAAAAGAGTATGCAATTTACTACCTGAGCAAAAAGTTTACCGACTGTGAACAACGTTATTCACTGCTCGAGAAAACTTGTTGTGCTTTAGCGTGGGCTGCTCGCCGACTAAGGCAGTATATGTTGACCCACACTACCTTATTGATCTCAAAGATGGACCCAGTCAAGTACATATTTGAGAAGCCAGCTCTTACCGGACAGGTTGCAAGATGGCAAATGATCCTCACAGAATATGACATTCAATACACATCTCAAAAAGCCATCAAGGGCAGTGTGTTGTCTGATTATCTTGCTGAGCAACCCATCGATGATTACCAGCCTATGAGATTTGACTTCCCTGATGAAGACATCATGTTCATAAAAGTAAAAGATCATGAAGAGCCTATTCACACTGAAGGGCCTGACCCGGAAGAAGAATGGACTATGATGTTTGACGGGGCTGTTAATATGAATGGTCGTGGTGTTGGTGTAGTACTCATTACACCTAGGGTAGTTCACATGCCTTTTTCGGAAAAACTCACCTTTAATTGCACTAACAACGAAGCTGAATACGAAGCTTGTATTATGGGTCTTGAGGAAGCCATTGACCTCAGGATCAAGACTTTGACTGTGTTCGGAGATTCAGCTCTGGTAATTAATCAAACCAACGGCAAATGGTACACTCACTAGGATCATCTGATACCTTATCGGGATTATACAAGAAGGTTATTGACTTTCTTCACAGCAGTCAAGCTTGAGTATATCCCTTGAGATGAAAATCAGTTTGCAGATGCTCTGGCTACCATTTCATCCATGATCAAAGTTCAAGCTGCCAACTTTGTGCCTCGGATTTCAGTATCCAGACTTGATAGACCAGTATATGTATTCTCAACAGACCTTGCTAAAGATGATAAGCCTTGGTTCCATGACATCAAATGCTTCTTGGAAGATCAAACATACCCACTTGGGGCATCTTCCAATGATAAGAAGACATTAAGAAGGCTAGCTGGTAGTTTCTTCCTGAATGCTGATGGTTCCTTGTACAAGAGAAACTTTGACATGGTACTCCTCAGATGTGTTGATAGGGCAGAGGCATACTTGTTGATGCACGAGGTGCACGAAGGATCTTTTGGTACCCATGCAGGAGGACATGCAATGGCTAAAAAGTTGTTGAGATCAGGCTATTACTGGATCACAATGGATGCAGACTGTTGTGCCTATGCCAAAAAATGCCATAAATGCCAGATTTATGCGGATAAAGTGCATGTGCCTCCGAATCCTCTAAATGTGATGTCTTCACCTTGGCCCTTTTCCATGTGGGGCATTGATATGATCGGCAAGATTGAACCGACTGCTTCAAACGGCCACAGATTCATCCTGGTAGCCATTGATTATTTTACCAAGTGGGTTGAAGCAGCTTCTTATGCAAATGTCACCAGGCAAGTGGTAGCCCGATTCCTAAAGAGAGACATCATCTATCAGTATGAAGTGCTCGAGCGAATCATTACTGATAATGGTTCCAATTTGAACAATAAAATGATGGCAGAACTGTGCCGGGACTTCAAGATCCAACACCACAATTCTTCTCCTTACAGGCCAAAGATGAATGGCGCTGTAGAGGAAGCTAATAAGAATATCAAGAAGATTGTACAGAAGATGGTGGTCACCTACAAAGACTGGCATGAAATTCTACCATTTGCCTTACATGGGTACCGAATGTCAATCAGAACATCCACTGGGGCAACACCGTATCAGCTTGTGAATGGTATGAAGGCAGTCCTACCTATTGAAGTTGAATTACCCTCTTTACGGGTATTGATGGATGTTAAATTGAATGAAGCAGAATGGGTCCGATCCCGGTATGAACAACTGAATCTGATTGAAGAAAAGAGGTTAGCTGCAATTTGTCATGGGCAGCTGTATCAGAAAAGAATGAAGAAAGCCTTCGATCAGAAAGTCAGGCTCCGAGAATACCAAGTAGGAGATCTTGTGCTGAAATGATTCCTTCCTCCTCATACAGACCACAGGGGCAAGTGGACTCCAAATTATGATGGTCCATTCATAGTAAAGAAAGTTTTCTCTGGAGGAGCACTGATGCTCAGTACTATGGACGGTGAAGACTTCTTGTCCCCTGTGAATTCAGATGTAGTTAGAAAATACTTTGCATAAAATGACCCGCTGGACACAAAAACAGAATGTAAGTCCAGGCAAAAAAATAGGGCATCCCGGCGAGTCAAAAAACAGAATAAAAGACTCGGGCAAAAATAAGGGAAAATAAATAAAAATGTACACCCGCTGAGTTGAAAAGCCGCATTGGACAACTCAGGCAAAAAAGGGTATCCCGGTGGATCGAAAACCTGAAAGGGCGATCCACGCAAAATAAGGGAATAAGCGAACAACTGCATTCTGAATTCGTCTGTATCACTTACAACACGGCAAACTTCGGAAGATTCAAGCTTCGGTCAGAATCAGCCTTCTTCAGAAAGCAAGATGAGAAGAACGTCAATGTCATACGAGTCATAGAAAAAGGGAAGCTCCTTGAAGCGTCATCAGCGTTGCCAACACCTTTTTGTTTCTCAATTTTGTAACAATCTCCTCATTTCAGGGGATCTGTTTCTTTGACTATATCTTGCCAATTCAAGGCACAAAAATTAATAAAATCAGATTTTCAGTCATATTTCGTCTCGTACATTTTATTTTCATTTGCAAAATGTCCGATGTACTTAAGATATTGATTGCATAAGTACAAATGTGTCTTTTCTAAATTACATGCTTGCAGGAAATATATTTGCTCCCGGGAGTGTCTAGACTCTTATGACGAAATCCAATAAGGGATACCTCAGGGGAATTTTTGCGCTTCTTTGTCTTAACAGGGTTACAGGTATTCAAAGGACGACATGGGACATGAGAGCTTCTCCCCAGTAGGCTGTCAAATCATTATTTACTCATCTCATCTTCCAAATAGCACCAGAGGTGCTTTATCCCCAGCTGAGTTTCCAGTCATCATTCCTCCTCAGCCAAGTGTCAGGAAGGGAACCATCTCCCCGCAGAGTCTCAGGCTCTATCCAGAAGAGCAATGCCTGAAGATATCACAACAAACTGACGGAAGCTTCTACGAACCCCAGCTGGGTACCTCATCACCAAGGATGGGTCTATCAGTGACCTATTTCCCCATGCAGAGTTATATATATCAGATCTACCGATGATCTCATCCCCAGCTGGGATACCACTTCAAGCAGATCAGCCAGGGATCATCATGGCAACGGGATTCAAATCCCGGATTGGTATCTTTTGCACAATCATAGCATTCACATCATATGTTCCCCCAGAGCGTAGCATTCCGTCTAATACAGAGCATTACGAAAAAAATCAAGCATATTGCATAATCATAAGCCATGTGTCGAGCCAAACACTTGTAAATATTGACATTCCATAAACGATATACAAAATACTTCCCAAACTCCCCGGCAGAATATCAAAGCATTTCCTTTACACTCACAAATACGGATACATGCTCCTTTTGGCACTCGTCCGTGTCATCATCCCCCAGTAAAGTCACCTGAACGTTCTCTACAGACAGATACATATATATATATATATACAATTCCCTAACACCCGTCCGTGTCACCTTCCCCAGCATAGTTGCCTAAACACTTTGTAAACCAAACACTTGTTTATAATACACTTCTTCCGACACCCGACCGTGTCGTGCTCTCCACAACAAGTTGGACACTCGTCTATGTCTCACTCATCACTTTTTACTCATACAGATACTCGTCCGTATTTTGTATACACCACTTAAATCCCCTCAGAGTCGACATTCGTCCGTGTTTCTTTGTTAACTAGTTGGTACTCGTCCGTATCGTCATCTCTGAACATGCGTCAAGCGTTTGTTTCTATTGATACTCGTCTGTATCATAGTCTTAAGGATGCTTGTCCGCATCTTTAATCTATACACAATATCAAACACTTATGCCTTTGCTTACTTGAAATTAGACACTCGTATGTGTCTACCATTCCCCAGAAAAATTCCCGGCAAATCTTGACAAACTATTTCTTTTCTATCTGACATTCGTCCTATGTCATGATACCTTCCGGCAGCCGTACCCTGCCAGGTGATCGTCCTTCACCTTTTTGATGATCGTCCTTCATCATCCCCAGCGGAGTCTCTATTCATTAGAACCCATTCCTATCCGACATTCGTCCTATGTCGTGATATTTTTAGCAGCCGTCCCCTGCTAGATGATCGTCCTTCACCTTCTGATGATCGTCCTTCATCATTTTATCCGATGGCCGTCCCCATCGTTGATCTTGTTATCTGACATTCATCCTATGTCATGATAAATCTCGAGAGCAGCCGTACCCTGCTAGGTGATCGTCCTTCACCTCTTGATGATCGTCCTTCATAAATGCTTATCCGATGGTCGTCCTCATCGTCGACCTTTTCGTCTGGCATTCGTCCTATGTCGTGACCTTCGGCAGCCGTACCCTGCCAGGTGATCGTCCTTCACCTTGGATGATCGTTCCTCATCCATGTCCCCAACAAAGCAGTCGTCCCCTGCTGGGTGATCGTCCTTCACCTCTGATGACCGTTCCTCATCAATTATTTCTTCAACCCGATGGTCGTCCCCATCATTTACCTTTAATCCCCAGAGAGTTTTATTTCTTTGCTTGATGGCCGTCCCCATCATGATCTCTTTATTACCCCAGCATGCCGGCCGTCCCCGTCATTGCTTTATCCCCAGCAATCGTCTTCTGCTCGACGGTCGTCCTCCGTCGCCCGCACTTTATAATCATACTTTATTTCCTTTCACAATCTATATCCCTTTTCTTCTTCATTCAGTGAGTGCAAATTTTGGACTGTCTTTGGTATTCAACCACAAGTTATCTTGCTTTCCTGTTAAGTCGTTGCTTACATCCTGCACAGCTAACTCATGCTTGAATAGGGGCAGCTGTAAACGCCCCAAATTTGCCCTCACTCATTTCACCATGGCTTGTGATTCTTTTCATTTTGCATAAGTTCAATCATAGCATCCCATATTTCATTTTTGCTTCACTGCATGTGTTCAAAGTCATCTGCATCTAGGGTTTGTGATCTGAGCAATCCAAGAGCCATTTGAGCCACTCCAAAGGTCTTCAATCATCTAAAGAGGATCTATGAATGTTCAATCATCATATTCTATCCTCCAAAGATCAAGGAAGTCAAAAATCACAAGAACTGAGGAAGGCATGGAAGCAGAGCCAAGTTTAACTACACAGATGACCTAAAATTAGGGTTTAGTTTTCAGAGGACATAACTCCAAAGTTTTTGGTCATTCTTGTTTTTATTGGTTTCTATATGTTATGAGGATCATGCATACCAATTTCCATGAAGAAATTCAATGGGGAAGGCATCTGATCAATAGATGACTTTTTGTGCAAGTCAGTGCAAAATCAGGGCATCTGAGGCCCCCAATCATCCAAACAAAGGGTCTTCTCCATCATTTTGGGTGTATATGATCTTTATTTGATCTTAGAAGAAGTTAGAAGTTCACAAAATTGAAGAATTTCAAGCCATTTGCAAAGTTGCCAGTTTGGGAAAGTGACTTGTAAGGCAAACTTGCCATTTTGGGAAAGTTTTTCAACCTCCTCTTTTTGATCCAAAAATGCTTCAAATGAAAAATCTTTGGTAATGAAAGTTGTAGATTGGATCCTCCCATTTTCAAAAAGTACAAGAACTCATTCTAATTCATTTTAGAACAAAAGTTATGGCTTGTCAAAGTTGGGAAAAATCACATAAAATTCACTTATGCACCAAAGAGGGAAACTTGCAAATTCTCATGCCAAGCATTTCTATGAGTTCTAAACATTACATAAACATAACACATGACCTAAAACACAGAATGGCCCAAAGAATCATTCATTTTCATGTCTTGATCATTAAGAAATCCAAAAGGGGCCAAAACTCCATGAATTTGCAAAATGATCCAAAGCTTCTCATCCACTTGCCACAGCTCACAAAATCTGATTTCATGACACTCCTTGAATCAAGCTGCAGCAGACATGCCTTTGTCCTAGGCCTGAAACAGCCCATACCTCAAAGGACACGTAGCCTTGACTTTTTGCAAAACAAGCCATACCAATCAGTATAGCCCACACCAACTCCACAGGCCTATCACATCTTGATACATGGACCAAACACAAGCCATTTGACATAAGAACATAGCCTGAGCTCTCCCACAAGGAAAAAACCACAAAAATCCCTCTTTTTCATTTTCTATCGAATCTCATAGCTCACTCACCCATTCTCAAAACTTCTTCCACCATTCATCCCCAAATGCATCATTGATCACAAACCACCCTTTACTTTGCTTTAAAAGTCACCACACACCAAATATGATTTTTCTCCCCTTTGAACTGAACTGAATCAATCTCACAAATCAGCCATAAGAAACTCCAAACAAGCTTTGCAAACTCTTGGGGGAAGTCAGTAGAGGTGATTGGAAGCAAGGAACTGGCCAGCAAGTTCCAAAAGTAAAAGCTCCATCTCAGGTATCTTCTTGAAACTTTTTTCCAGAACTTGTTTCTTTAGTTATAGAATGGTAGAGTGTGTTCCACTGGTCACAATGAACCTTGAATGGTGAAAAATGGTTGAGTTTTGAGTGTGTATGCATATTCTGAAATTTTGTTCTGTTTTAGGTTTTTTGTTCGAATCTTGTTGTTGATGGAAAATAAATGAAGTTTGATGCTGGATTCTTGTTCTATGGGGTTTGGGGATCATTTCTGGAGATTTGGGGGGGTTGATTTGGCCTAGGGAGTATTTTAGAGAAATCTCAGGGGAACGGTGGATGAAGAAGATGACCGGAGGTCATTTCCGGCCACCTGAGAGTCATTAATGCCTTAATCTGGATTAGGGCTTAGTTTGAATGTGGGCCTTTGATTTGGTTTCCCGCGCGCGAATGAACGATCAAGATTTGTCATTAAACCCTAATTCAGATTAATTAGTTTAATTAATTAGGTTTAAAATTTGAAATGCCCATAATCAATCCCAACCATTAAAACACGCGCCAGTCAATTCCCACGCTTTTTGTTTGAATCCTGGCTCTTGGATCAGCATACTTTTCATTTAATTTGATTTAGTTTTTATTTTATTGCATTTTCTTTCTACATTTTATTTAAAATAGCAAAATGCATCCAAAAAATCTCATTTTTTGCACCATGGCATAAAATATTTTTCTCATTCTGAAAATAATTTTTATTTTATTTTTTGCATAATTTTCGTATTTTAAAAATATTTAATTGTTTATTTTAATTAGTTAATGAGAATTAATTAATTAAAATAGCTTTTAGGTTTCTAAAAATCACAAAAAAATTCACATTGCATCTTGACACATTTAGGAACATTATCAAACTCTTCAAACAAATTTCTTTTTGGTTCTTGACATAGTTTGACATTTTTCTTTGGAATTAAAGTTCTTAAAAGGCAATATTTTTGTTCTAACTTAGAAAAATTCATTCTGCCTAACCATGAAGAGTTTGATGTTGGTTCTTTTTTGCATTGTATTCCTCATGTCATGTAGTTTCTAGGGTAAAATTGGTTTGAATTTATATTTCATTTTCAATTTGATGTGCATTTTTCCTTTTGAAGTGCCCTAAAACCCTAGAAAACTTGAGAAAATCATAACCCCAATTAGGTTAAGAGTTAGGTCCCCTCCTTTGGGAAGTGAACTTATGTAGGGTTAGGGTTCCTTTGATCCCATTTCCGATTTTTTATCATGTCATTTGCTTCTGATTTTGATTTTTGCATTGCATATTGTATGTAAACCCTAATTCTTGCTTCCATTTGCATCCATCTTTCATTTGCTTGCATTCATGAACTTGCCATGACATTTTGGGCATCAACATGACATATAAGATATCATAGGACATATTAGAATCATGTTTGATCATTGCATCATTCATTTGCCATGTTATATATTCATTCCATTTCATAGACTTTCATGAACTTTTATGGTTCAAAGCATACTTCATTTGCATCTTCATTCTTGTATGATCATCCACAACTCTTGACATGTGTTTGAATCATCTATTAGCATCCTTAGCATCATGTTTATGTTTCTGACTTTGGTTTGCATCTTTGCATTTCTTCTCATTTTCATCTCATCTCATTTCTTGTTGCTAACTTTTCAGGTGGTAAGTCATTGAGAAGTGGATTTGCCTTCACTTCTCATAATCTTTTCTCACCTCTCTTCATGCATTCATTGCTGCATTTTAATTTTGTTCTAGAGTGAACTTTCTCATTCATGCTCTTTCTCACTATTCTTTCTTCAAGCAACTTGTCTTCTTAAGTGAAGCAAGTTGTCTTATTTCTCTCTACTTCTTCCTCCTTTCATCTGCTTCTTTCCTGGTGGCTTCTCTCCTGAAGATCTTTTGCAAGCCTCATAAACCCTAGGGATACCCAAGCATGATAACAATTAGGGTTTGATTAGTCCCCCATTAGTTTTACCTTTGTGTCATCTTTGAGTCTTCTCTTCTCACCTCATAATCAAGGACTAAACCTTAAAGGTTTTAAGACTTTGTGATTAGGGTTATGCCTGTATCCTTCTATTAGGATGGAGTGTATAACCTTAGTCCTAAGTATTAAGCCCTTAATGTGTTTAAATCCTTTAATCAATCCATCTAATAACCATTAAGACATTAACTTGTAACTTGGGCCTTGCATTAGGGTTCTAATTCTTCCTTAATTGGTTAAGAAGGACTAACCCTAGTGTTAATGGACAAGTCCCTCTCAAGTTGTCTTACAAACCATAAAATCCACTTCTTAATCCCACCATTAACTAAAATCCACTTTAATAAAGGCTTTGTTTTGTCATGAGGTTAATCCCTAATCATGGATTAAGTTGAGGAGCCTTTCTCAGCTTAAATGTTCTCATCTATTATCTTTCTACTAGGATGGGGTAATGAGTCCATTAAATCCTTGATTATGATCTTAATAAATGCAAGTAGGTTAATGATCTTAATCCTACATCATGGTGATTAAGTGTGAGGTGCTTACTTCATTCTTAAGGTATTCTCATTACCCCTAATCAGAGGGAGGATGTGATGAGTTTACTAACCCTTGGTTTAGGCTTAAGCTCATTTTTTTTACGACAAACTTCCAAAAGCAATAAAAGATTGAAAACACCAAAAACAAACAATAATCGTCTCCTTCGGGATTCTTTTTTCATCACCTTCATTCACAAACGAGAACTCGCTTCTTCTGTTTAATGCAAGACAGTTAGCACCTGAGCCAGACAGGTCATACACTTGAGCATAGACAAGTAAGCAGTTCACAAGTCAATTTATCTTTTAGTCTCTTTGAGTCGAACTACGGTGTTCTGACTTCCTCATTGCACGAGAGGATACGTAGGCATAACTTAACAGTTATCGAACAAAAGTCTCTGTATATTCCCCCTCCTTCCAGCATTATTCTTTAAGCCTCATAGTCTTCAGCATTTCATTCTTGTTCTTACACTGACACTCTCATACTTCACTTCACATTCATTTTACACTGACACTTGCATTCTTTTCCAGCTTTTTGGTACACAAAATTGCACTGACACTACCCCTTTAAAACACAAATATTTTAAGCATGGATCCCGTCGAGTACGGCGGACAATCTGGGTGCTAATACCTTCCCAGGTTGTAACCAACCCCCTTTCTCAGTTTCTCTGGTTCGCAACCGTCTTATCCATCTTTTCTTAGGTTTATGCAGCATTACCTTTCCTTCGGGATAAAAATGCCTAGCTGGCGACTCTTTCTTTTCTGAGTTCACCCTTGTGTGTCCTCTCCCTTTCGCCGACCGTTCGCGTCTGTACCCCATCTGACTTAGCCTCATTTGGTGGGAGCGACAACATGTCCAGGTTGTACTGATATTGCCGGATGAAAGCTTCGGCCAAATCCTTCCAACATCTTATGGTGGCTCTAGTCAAGTGCGAATACCATTCTCTCGAAGCTCCAGTCAGACTGTCCTCAAAGTAGAACATCCATAACTTTTCATCCATGGTATAAGCCTTGAGCCTTCCCAAGAAAGATTGTAGGTGAGTTCGTGGACAGGAGGTACCATTTACTTTTCGAAGCATGGGGGTTTGAATTTGTGGGGAATTCTCACCCCATCTACTAGGCCCATGTCCATCACGTCGAAACCCAAAGAATTCTGAGATTCCAATGATCTTAACTTTTCAGAAATCTCATCCAATCTTCTATCGTATACCTCATCTCCAGCCCCTATAATAGTAAACTATTCTTCTTGGGGATCCTCTTGCAGGATTCTACCCCCAGCAGTATTACCTTGCACATTCCTCGAGATGTTAACTTCTGGATTCAGATGGGGTCCATATTTTGGTGGGTCAATACGAGGCTAGCCCCGTTCATTGTTGCTAGTTCCTCTTGTTCCAAGATGGGGTTCCTCAGGAGTTTGTCTTTCCACCAGCTCTCTTAACCTTTCCTGACTCTGGGCTAAGCCAGTCATCACTGCCATAAACTGAGACATTTGATTTCTCATCTCTACTTTCTCATTGGCCATCTGATTTCTGACCTCAGTTAGATCCTGTTGTACTTGTTCCATTTGAATGCCGAGAAGGTTGTTACGAGTCGGGTACCGGTGCGTGCGGTTGACAGGGAACACTCGGCGACGAGCAATGTTTCCTGAGATCACAACAAAGTTAGAAACAAGAATAACAAAAACCTACAAAACAAAAACAAAGTTAGTATGCAATGCAGTATGTTTATTTGTTTTCCAAGGTATCCGGTTTGGTTCTTGGTTTTGACTTTTCCGGACCTCGAGGAAGATGCTTGATGTTGTTGAGAGAAAGCCCAAATGAAAACAAACTAAAATATATTACAAATGATGAAACATACATAGTCTGTTTTACGATACATGCCCATGGAGGGTTAAAATACAACAAAAGGAAAAATACATCTAATGGAAACAAACAACAAGCAAAGAATCAGACATCCAGTCCAAACTCATCTTCTCTGACCTCCTTCAGGAGTGCCTCAGTCACTGGACCAGCTGGGTGCTCTGTAATGGTCCTAATGAGGAGGTTCCTGGTAGCAATAGCAGTAGTCAACTTCTTATGCCTGTCCTAGTCTTTTGATCTCTTCAATCCTGCTCTGAGCTTCAACTCTGATATCTCTTTTTGTGCAGCCGACAGAGCTTCCTGCTGTTTCTTTTCATTGGCCTCTAACTGCTCAATCTTGGCTTAAGTCTTCTGGTCTTCTTGCGTACGGGCTTCGGGGATCCTGACCCACCTAGCTTGGCTCTCTTGCAGATAGTGCTCAGCCCTAGCTTTTTGAATCTTGGCCTCCTTGCAGGCATTCTTCAATATCTGTTCCTCAGCCCTTGCTTTCCTTATGTAATCTTCTGTCTTTTCAATTTTGGCAAGGTGCTCAACCCTGAGCTTTTCCAATCTCTCAATGTCCAGACGACCATCACTTCTTTCCCAAAGGGTCTTCTTCAAGGCTTGAGATAGCTGCTCATTCCTTTCCTTTAACATTTCAAATTCCTCCAGGATAACAGTTGTTGCAGGATGTACTGTGGATGGTTCAGGTGTGTCTTCCAAGGTGAAAGGCATTCTGGTAATCTGAGCTCTAATACGGGACCAGTCTATATACTAAGTTGAAGCAACATTGTTACATCTTCCAAGAATAGATACCCCTTTTGTCTGGATGTTGTCCCAAGCCCAGGATGCTTGTCTGACAACAACTGAATTAGGTTGCACTTTACAATATAAGGTCTCAGCTAAATCTTGTCCTCTGGGAGGGTGAACTAAGGCATAGCCCAATTGTCTCTTAAACAGTAAAGGATTGTAGTTGATGCAACCTTTCACTCCTATCAGAGGCACATTTGGGTATTGTCCACAACTGGTGATAATGTCCTTGCCTTTGGTGCTCTGGGTGCACCATCTGATATCATCTGAAGTCAAGGCAATGAACCTCTTGGCCCAATTCTTCTGCTGGTAGGGGTTCAAGAAAGCATCTGACTTAGGCAGGTGTCTGAGCAGCCAGGTGTAAAACAAAGGAGCACAACATCTTACCAACTTCCCCCTCTGTTTCTGATTCCTCTGATGAATGGAGTAGTAAAAATCTCCGAGCAGTGTGGGTATTGGGTTCTTTAGGAGAAACAGATGGATGACATTCTTGCTGACAAATTTGGGCTCATCTGCAAACAGTATAGCCCCATATATGCTGAGGGCTAACAGTGCACAAACTGCCCTCCACTCTCCCAATGAAGCCTTCAGGAAGGCTTGAGAAATCAAGAAATCCAGATGTAAACCAGGAATCCCAGCTTTTGTTGTCATACTTTGCTCAATCAGGGCAGGCTCCAAGTACAATGCCCTTGCTATCTCTTCACTTCTGGGAGCAGTCATCTCTGGGTTGAATGGGATCCCACCCCTGATAGGTACTCCAATCAATAAATAAAACTCTTCCAGCAGAGGTTCTAACTGAAAGTCTGGAAAGGTAAAACATCTCAATGGAGGGTCATAAAACTGCAAGCATGTGTGGATCATGCTCCTCTGAGAAGGATCAAGGTCCATAACCATGTCCAGGATACCTCCATAGTGCTCTCTGAACAGTGGGATGTGGTCAGGTGTGATAAGTGACTGGACCTGCCTGATACCAGTCAATACAGGCCTAAAAAAGTGGTAGGATATTTTGCTCTTCCTAGGAGTAGTCATGAGTGTTGCTGAAGAAGCTGAAGATAAGTGCTGATGAAGATCACAGACTGAGATGCTGAAGGTAAGTTTCTGACAGACTGATGCAGGTGGTGATGGAGATAACTGAAGCAGATAAATGATGAAGACAGCTGAAGAAGAGGTTTATGCAGAAGAAGGGGTCAAAACCAAAACCAAGATACAATGCGATGGATACCCTGAAAAGCAAATAAACAAATGTTAAATGATGCAATGATGATTATGAAAATGATATGCAGGGGTTTGTGATCAAGCTGGATCTGATTATCTGTCCTGATATAAGGCCCATGTATATTCAAAAGTCCAGATGGAGGCTTAGAAATCCAGTAACCAGGGTGGGGAACTCAAGTAAAGAGCCACATGTCCAGGGTTAATCACAAGAATTGTCCAAAGTGAGGTATTCTTAAACAAAACAGTAACAAGGTATGATGTGGCCAAGGGTTCCTGCAAACCTGTAAACAACCCAACCCCCTCACAGGTAGTGTTCTAGAACAAGGATCCTCAGACTTGGATCAGTTATGAGAAGTGTAAACACTTCTAACCCGGAGGTACAGTGTTTACAATAACCATAAAAGATCCTCCTCTAATTAACCTCAGTTTCCGAAGGTCATAATAAAGGTCATCCAGACTTAGCAGGCTTCCCAGATAGCCCTAGCACTACAGGAAATCTGTAGCACAGAGTTCTCAAGAAGAAACCCACATCTGAACCGTGTTTCATATTCCCGCACCAGACTGAAATGGAATGGGAAAGAACATGAACCACTCTAGCCTAGGTGTCACTCAGGTCCCAGGTATAGGACCTTAAACTCTCAATAAGACCCCACCCACCAAAACAGAAAACCAGATCCAGCAAATGACAGTATGAAAAATGCAAAACTGTAAAGAAAGCAGTAAATAAAGTTGTACATAAAGCAATAAATAAAGCACATAAATAAACATAATTAGCACATAACACCCCAGTAAACACAAATCAAACAAGCGCTAGGAGGAACCCACAAAAAGAACCAGAAGCCCTGGTTGCAATATAAGGGTCCCCAGCAGAGTCGCCAAGCTGTCGCTCCCACCAAATGACACCTAGTCAGAAGGGGTACAGACACGAACAGTCGGCGAAAGAGAAGAAATGAAAAGAGTCGCCAGCTAGGCATTTTTATCCCGAAGGAAAGGTAATGCTGCATAAACCTAGAAAGATATGGATAAGACGGTTGCGAACCAGAGAAACTGAGAAAGGGGGTTGGTTACATCCTGGGAAGGTATTAGCACCCAGGTTGTCCGTCGTACTCGACGGGATCCACGCTTGAAAGTTTGTGTTCAAAGGGGTAGTGTCAGTGCTATTTTGTGTGCAAAAGCTGGAAAAGAATGCAAGTGTCAGTGCAAAAGAAATGTGAAGCTCAAAACTATGAGGCTTAAAGAATAATGCTGGAGGAGGGGGAATATACAGAGACTTTTGTTCGATAACAGTTAAGTTATGCCTACGTATCCTCTCGTGCAATGAGGAAGTCAGAACACCGTAGTTCGACTCAAAGAGACTGAAAGATAACTTGACTATGAACTGCTTGCTTGTCTATGCTCAAGTGTATGACTCGTTTGGCTCGAGTGCTAACTGTCTTGCATCAGACGGAAGAAGCAAGTTCTCGTTTGTGAGTGAATGTGGTGAGAAAAGAATCCCGGAGGAGACGATTATTGTTTGTTTTTGTGTTTTCAATCTTTTATTGCTTTTTGGAGTTTGTCATAAGAAAATGAGCTTAAGCCTAAACCAAGGGTTAGTAAACTCATCATATCCTCCCTCTGATTAGGGGTAATGAGAATACCTTAAGTATGAAGTAAGCACCTCACACTTAATCACCATGATGTAGGATTAAGATCATTAACCTACTTGTAATTATTTAGATGTTTTTGGAGTTTTGGTTTAGTGTTAAGTAATGAGTTTAAGCCATAATCAAAGATTTAATGGACCCATTACACCATCCTAATAGAAGGATAATAGATGAGAACATTTAAGCTGAGGAAGATACCCCAACTTAATCGATGATTAGGGATTAACCTCATGAAAAAACAAAACCTTTATTAAAGTGGATTTTAGTTAATGACAAAATTAAGAAGTGATTTTTATGATTTGTAAGACAACTTGAGGGGGACTTTTCCATTAACACTAGGGTTAGTCCTTCTTTACCAATTAAGGAAGAATTAGAACCCTAATGAAAGGCCCAAGTTACAAGCTTGATGTCTTAGTGATTATTAGGTGAATTGATTAAAGGGTTTAAACACATTAAGGGTTTAACACTTAGGATTAAAGTTATACACTCCATCCTAATAGAAGGATACAGGCATAACCTTAATCACAAAGCCTTAAAACCTTTAAGGTTTAGTCCTTGATTAAAAGATGAGAAGAGAAGACTCAAAGATGAAACAAAGGTAAAACGAATGGGGGGACTAATCAAACCCTAATTGTGATCATGCTTGGGTGTTCCTAGGGTTTATGAAGCTTGCAAGAAGATCTTCAAGAGGGCCACCAAGGGAGAAGCGGGATGGAAGTAAAAGAAGCAGCAAGAAGCAAGACAACTTACTTCACCTAAGAAGATAAGTTGCTTGAAGAAATAAAGAGGAGAAGGAGCATGAATGAGCAAGCTCACTCTAATTCACAAGTAAAAGTGCAGCAATGATGCATAAAAGGGATGAGAAGAGGTTGTGAGAAGTGAAGGAAAATTCACTTCTCAAACACTTACCACCTGAAAAGTTAACAGAAGGAAATGAAATGAAATGAAATGCAAATGAGATGAAATGCAAATGAGATGAAATGCAAAGATGAAATCCAAAGTATGAAGCATATCCATGATGCAAATGATGCTATGGGATGATGCAAAAGCATACTAAGAGATGTGGATGGTCATACAAGTGATGAAGATGCAAATGAGACATGAAAGGAGGCATGAAAGCTCATGAAAACGTATGAAATGCAATGGATGCATAACATGGAAATTATATGTCATGTGGATGCACAAAATGTCATGGCAAGTTCATGTATACAAGCATATGAAGGATGAATGCAAATGAAGGCAAAAATTAGGGTTTATGTACAAGATGCAATGCAAAATTCAAAATCAGAAGCAAATGACAAGATAAAAAATTGAAAATGGGATCAAAGGTACCCTAAACCTATAAAAGTTCACTGCCCAAAGGGGAAGGTCAGAAGCTAAACCCTAAAGGACTTATGATTTTTCTAAGTTTGCTAGGGTTTTAAGGTACCTCACAAAGAAAAATGCAAAACAAATTAAAAATGAAAGATAAATTCATGCCAATTTTATCCTAGAAACTATATGATATGTGGGATGCAATGCAAAAAGAATCATTATCAAACCCTTCATGGTTAGGCAGAAAAGCTTTTCTAAGTTAGGGTCAAAAATATTGATTTTTAAGAACCCTAAATCCAAAGAAAATGTCAAAATGGATCAAGAACCAAAAAAAAAATTGTATGAATGGTTTGATAATGTCTCTAAATGTGTCAAGATGCAATGTGATTTTTTTGGTGATTTTTAGAAACTTAAATGGTATTTTAATTAATTAATTTCCATTAATTAATTAAAATAAACATTTAAATATTTTAAAAATACAAATTTTATGCAAAAAATAAAATAAAAATTATTTTCAAAATGAGAAAAATATTTAAAGTCATGATGCAAAAAATAAAAAAAATTTAAAGTCTCTAGCTATTTTAAAATAAATATGCAAAACAAATAAGAAAAATATGAATTAAAATGAATTTAAAGGGAAAGTCAGCAGATCCAAGGGTCATGGTTTAAACTGGGGATGCGGGAATTGACTGGTGCCTTATCCTGTGGCCCAAATTCAAACTGAGCTAATCCTATTTAATTAAATAAATAATCCTAATTAACTACTAATGGTGTAATCCTTAGCACTCAACACGCGCGGGAAGCCTTGATCAAAGGGCTCAGGTTTAAACTCAGCCTAATCACACAATTATCCCTAATTGTGCCCTAACCACTCTCAGGTGACCGGAACAGTGTTTCGGTCATCTTCTCCGGCCATCCTCTCTTGCTAACTCACTCAAATCGTAAAATTTAACCACCAAACTCTCCAGAAATGATTCCCATCCCATTCTAAACAAGAATCAACCATCAAACAACATTTATTTCACATGAACACACAGATTCGAAGCAAAATGGAAAATTGCTCAGAAAATTCAGAAGCTTCATACATGCTTAAAACTTAATCATTTTCAAAACTAAAAGGTGTAGTGTGATTAGTGAAGCATGGAGAACAATCTAAGAACTTGAAAAATCATTTCTGGAAAATTTGTTCTTGATGTTACCTAAAATGGAGCTTTCGAAAATGGCACTGTCTGGGCCTTTCCTTTGTGCTTTTCTCCTTCTTTTGACTCCCTCTTGCTTCTAAGATGCTTGGATGAAGCTTTTGTGGGCTGCTTTGGAAGTTTGCTGAATTTCAGTTCAAGGAGGGTGAAAATCGTATTTTTGATATGGGGTGTTTAAAGGCAAAATGAAGGGTGGGAAATGATCAGTGATGAGTGTGGAGTTGAATGGTGGAAAAAATTTGGAGTTTTGTTGGCTGAGCTTTGAGTTTCGAAGAGAAATGCAAAAGGGGAAGTTTTGATGAATGCTGAGTTATGGGAGGATTCAGGTTGTGTTGTTGTATGAAATGGCTTGCTTGAGGTCCACATAACATGTTTTGATTGGGCAGAGAGTTGTTGTGGAGCAGTGTGATTGGTATGGCTCATTTTGCAAAAAGTCAAGAAAGTTGTACTTGGAGGTATGGGCTCATGGCAGGCTGAGGACAAGGGGGTGTCTGGCGTAGCTTGATTCATGGGCAGCCATGGAATTCAGATTGGGGCAAAATATCAAGTGGAATGAAGTTTGAGGGTGGTTTTTCAATTTGTGAAGGTTTTGGCCCCTTTTGAAATACTTGATGATCAAGGCATGAAACTTGAGATTTCTTTGGGCAATTCTGAATTATAGGTCATGTATGATGTTGGTGTAATGGTTAGAAGTCAATTAGAGGTCACAAATTGGTTTGACATGAGTTTTTGCAAGTTTCCCTCTTTGGTACATAAGTGAAATTTTTGTGATTTTTTCCAACTTTGCAAGGCCATAACTTGAGTTCTATGATGAATTAGATCAAGTTCTTGTACTTTTTGAAAAGGGAATGATCCAATCTACAACTTTCATGACCAAGAATTTTTCAATTGAAGCATTTTTGAATCAAAAAGAGGAGGTTGAAAAACTTTCCCAAAATGGCAAGTTTGCATTACAAGTCACTTTCCCAAAATGGCAACTTTGCAAATGACTTGAAATAAATATCATATAAATCCAAAATGATGGAGAAGACCCTTTGGTTGGATGATTGGGGGTCTCAGATGCCTTGATTTTGCACTGACTTGCTCAAGAAGTCATCTATTGATCAGATGCCTTCCCCTTTGAATTTCTTCATGAAAATTGGTATGTATGATCCTTATAACATATAGAGACCAATAGAAACAAGAATGACCAAAAATTTTGGAGTTATGGCCTCTGAAACCAAAACCCTAATTTTAGGTCATCTGTGTAGTTAAGCTTGGCTCTGCTTCCATACCTTCCTCAGTTCTTGTGATTCTTTGACTTCCTTGATCTTGGGAGGACATAATATGATGCTTGAACATACATGGACCCTCTTGAGATGATTGGAGACTTTTGGAATGGCTTAGATAGCTCAGGGATTGCTCAGATCACAAACCCTAGATGCAGATGACTTTGAACCAATGCAGTGAAGCAAAAATGCAATATGAGATGATATGATTGAACTTATGCAAAAATGAAAAGAATCACAAGCCATGGTGAAATTAGTGAGGGCAAATTTGGGGTGTTTACACCATGCTTGAAGTACACCAACTATTGACTTTTTGGCCAATTGCTCCATACCATTCCCACAGTGCATGTCAAGTCTTCTGACTCATTCCAATAGTTTAGGATTTGTATATGGATCATAAATCAAGCCTCACACAAGCTCAGAACACACACACACAGCCATATTTCACAAAATTTTCCAAAACCTTCATCTCTTTGAAACTCCTTCCACAGCTATCAAACTTCAAATTTTTCTTCACCAACAAGTCACACATCATCCATAGAACAAGAATCAACCCTTAAAACAGCCTGAAACATCACATATCAAAGCCTCAAATTCTGCTACACCAGAACTGGAACTTTCAAATTAGCCACCATCAAAGGTTTTGAAGCATCCCATTAGCTTCAGGAAGATCAGAGGAGATTCTTTGCACGAAGGAGAGGCCTGGAAAGCTTACATTTGCAGGTCATCGTCTCAGGTAATCTCAAGAACAAAACTTTTCAGAGCTTGATTATTTTGTTACAAAATGAAAATATATGTTATGGGGATCACACTGATGCTTTAAGAATTGAAAATGGTGAAGAAATGACTATTTTGTGACTCTCTGAAATTTTAACCGTGAAAATATTTTGATTCGATTCTCCTTGTTCATGTGTTGTAAATGATGTTTGAGGGCTGATTTGAGTTAGGTTTGGATATGGGATCATTTCTGGGCAGTTGATTTGGGGTGGGGTGGCTTGTAGAGAGATTTAGGCTTTTTGTCCCGCCGGAGAAGATGACCGGAGCTCCCCTCCGGTCACCTGAAAGTGCTTAACCCTAATCCCTAATTAATTTTCCAGATTGATTCGTAGCCCATGGATGAGGATTAGGTTAAGTTGTGAACGACTCAGATTAAGTCACTTAGCCCTAATTCATTTTTATTAAATTAATTAAGATTAGTTGGTTTAATTAAATCGGGGCAAATCCCAGCCACTAAAAAACGCGCCAGTCAACCCCAAAGTCTCAACTTCAAATCTGGACCTCAGGATCTTCATACTTTTCATTTTTATCATTTTTATTTTATTTTTCTTTGTATTTCTTTTCACGAATTTTTAAAAATAAGAAAAACATCAAAAAAAATTCTGAAATTTTTTATCAGACATTTTATTAATTTTCAGAACCCAAACATATTTTTATTTTTATTTTTTGCATTAAAAAACTATTTTTAAATCATTTAAATGTTATTTTTAATTAGTTAATGAGAATTAATTAATTAAAAATACATTTAGGTATTTAAAAATCACAAAAAAATTCAGAGAACATTTTCAAACATTTAGAAACATTTACAAACTCACCACACAAATTTCTTTTTGGGTTTGACCATGCTTTGACATTTTTCAAATGAATTAGGGTTCTTAAATTTGCATATTTTTAACCCTAACTTCAAAAATTCATAACTTTTGATCCAAGTTGAGTTTGTGAATGATTCTTTTTGCATTGTGCTATACATGGTTTCAAGCATCTAAAAACATTTTAGTTTCATTTTTATCTTTCATTTTCAATTTGTTTGGCATTTTATCTTTAGGATCACCCTTCAAACCCTAGAATCTTAAACTTCCTTTAGGCTTAGCTTCTGACCTCCCCCTTTGGATAGTGAATTAGTATAGGTTTAGGTTTCCTTTGAGTTCATTTTCAATTTTTTATCTTATGATTTTCTTCTGTTTTTGAGTTTTGCATCTCACATGTTCATATAACCCTAATTTGCATCTTCATTTGCATTCATCTTGCATAAGCTTGCATACATGAACTTGCCATGACATTTTGTACATCCACATGACACATAAGACATCTTAGGACACATTGAAATCATGTTTGATCATTGCATCATCCATTTTCCATATTTTGTTTTCATTTCATTTCATATGCATTCATGAACTTTCATGCTTCCTTAATGCTTCATTTGCATTCCCAACCTTTGTATGATCATCTTCATCTCATGACATACATTCATATCATTTCTTTGAATAATTAGCATCTTGAACATGCTTCTGGTTTTGGTTTTCATCTTTGATTTTCATTTCATTTCACTTCCTTTTGCTAACTTTTCAGGTGGTAAGTGTTTGAGAAGTGAATTTGCCTTCACTTCTCACAATCTCTTCTCATTTCTCTTATGCATCCTTGCTGCATTTTATCTTTGCTTTAGAGTGAGCTTGCTCATTCATGCTCCTTCCTCACTTTCTTTCTTCAAGCAACTTATCTTCTTAAGTGAAGTAAGTTGTCTTGCTTCATTCTGCTTCTCCTCCTTCCATCTTTCTTCTTCCTTGGTGGCTCTTCTCTTCTCATCTCATAATCAAGGACTAAACCCTTAAGGTTTTAAGACTTTGTGATTAAGCTTATACCTGCATCCTTCTATTAGGATGGAGTGTATAACTTTAATCCTAAGTGTTAAACAATTAATGTGTTTAAATCCTTTAATCAATCCATCTTAATAATCACTAAGACATCAAGCTTGTAACTTGGGCCTTGCATTAGGGTTCTAATTCTTCCTTAATTGGTTAAGAAGGACTAACCCTAGTGTTAATGGACAAGTCCCCCTCAAGTTGTCTTACAAACCATACAATTCACTTCTTAATCTTACCATTAACTAAAATCCACTTTAATTAAGGTCTGTTTTTTCATGAGGTTAATCCCTAATCATGGATTAAGTTGAGGAGCCTTCCTCAGCTTAAATATTCTCATCTTTTATCCTTCTATTAGGATGGTGTAATGAGTCCATTAAATCCTTGATTATGGCTTAAACTCATTACTTAACACTAAACAAAAACTCCAAAAACATCTAAATAAATATAAGTAGGTTAATGATCTTAATCCTACATCATGGTGATTAAGTGTGAGGTGTTTACTTCATACTTAAGGTATTCTCATTACCCCTAATCAGAGGGAGGATGTGATGAGTTTACTAACCCTTGGTTTAGGCTTAAGCTCATTTTCTTATGACAAACTCCAAAAGCAATAAAAGATTGAAAACACCAAAAACAAACAATAATCGTCTCCTCCGGGATACTTTTCTCATCTTCACTCACAAGCGAGAACTTGCTTCTTCCGTCTAATGCAAGACAGTTAGCACCTGAGCCAGACATGTCATACACTTGAGCATAGACAAGCAAGCAGGTCATCAGTCAATTTATCTTTCAGTCTCTTTGAGTCGAATTACGGTGTTTTGACTTCCTCATTGCACGAGAGGATACGTAGGCATAACTTAACAGTTATCGAACAAAAGTCTTTGTCTATTCCCCCCTCTTCCAGATTTATTCTTTAAGCCTCATTGTCTTGAGCTCTGCACTCTTTTCTTGCACTGACACTCTTTCATTTCTCTTCACATTTCTTCTGCACTGACACTTGTATTCTTTTTCCAGCTTTTTGCACATAGAATATCACTGACACTACCCCTTTAAACACAAACTTTCAAGCGTGGATCCCGTCGAGTACAACTGACAATCTGGGTGCAATACCTTCCCAGGTTGTAACCAACCCCCTTTCTCAGTTTCGCTTGTTCGCGACCGTCTTATCCATCTTTTCTTAGGTTTATGCAGCATTACCTTTCCTTCGGGATAAAAATGCCTAGCTGGCGACTCTTTTCAGTTCACCCTCGTGTTCTCTCTTTCGCCGACCATTCGCATCTGTACCCCTCTTGGCCAGGTGTCATTTGCTGGGAGCGACAACTTGGCGACTCTGCTGGGGACCCTTTATACTGCAACCAGGGCTTCTGGTTCTTTTTGTGGGTTCCTCCTAGCGCTTGTTTGATTTGTGTTTACTGGGGTGTTATGTGCTATGTGTGTTTATTTATTTTGCTTTATTTATTTCTTTATGTACAACTTTATTTATTGCTTTCTTTACAGTCTTATGCATATTTCATACTGTCATTGCTGGATCTGGTTTTCTGTTTTGTTGGGAGGGGTTCCATTGAGAGATTAAGGTCCTATACCGGGGATATGAGTGACACCTAGGCTAGAGTGGTTCATATTCTTTCCCATTCCATTTCGGTCTGGTGCTGGAATATGAAACACGGTTCAGATGTGGGTTTCTTCTTGAGAACTTTGTGCTACAGATTTCCTGTAGTGCTAGGGCTTTCTGGGAAGCCTGCTAAGTCTGGATGACCTTTATTTTGACCTTTAGAATCTGGGGAGAATTGGAGGAGGATCTTTTATGGTTATTGTAAACAATGTACCTCCGGGTTAGAAGTGTTTACACTTCTCATAACTAATCCATGTCTGAGGATCCTTGTTCTAGAACATTACATGTGAGGGGGCGGCTTATTTACAGGTTTGCAGGAACCCTTGGCCACATCATACCCTGTTACTGTTTTGTTTGAGAATACTTCACTTTGGACAGTTCTTGTGATTAACCCTGGATATGTGACTCTTTATTTGAGTCCCCCACCCTGGTTACTGGATTTCTGAGCCTCCACCTGAACCTTTGAACATACATGGACCTTATGTCAAGACAGATAATGAGATCCAACTCTTGATCACAAACCCATGCATATCATTTGCATATATAATCATTGCATCATTTAACATTTGTTTATTTGTTTTTCAGGGTATCCACCTCATTATATCTTGGTTTTGGTTTTGACCCCTTCTACTGCTTAGACCTCAGCTTCAAATATCTTCTTCAGCACCTGCTTCAGTTATCTCCATCACCACCTGCATCAGTCTGTCAGAGATTTACTTCCAACTTCTCAGCTTGTGGTCTTCATCAGCATTTGTCTTCAGCTTCTTCAGCAGCACTCATGGCTACTCCCAGAAAGAGCAACATATCTTATCACTTTTTTGAGCCTATATTGACTAGTATCAGGCAGGTCCAGTCACTTATCACACCTGACCACATCCCACTGTTCAGAGAACACTATGGGGGTATCTTGGATATGATTATGGATCTTGATTCTTCTCAGAGAAGCATGATCCACACATGCTTGCAGTTCTATGACCCTCCACTCAGGTGCTTCACCTTTCCAGACTTCCAGATAGGGCCTCTATTGGAGGAGTTTTCTTTGTTGATTGGAGTGCCTATCAGAGGAGGGATCCCCTTCAACCCAGAGATGACTGCTCCCAGAAGTGAGGAGATAGCAAGGGCATTGTACTTGGAGCCTGCCCTTATTGAGCAAAGCATGACAACAAAAGATGGGATTCCTGGTTTACATCTGGACTTCTTGATTTCTCAGGCCATCCTGAAGGCTGCAGTGGGGGAATGGAGGGCAGTCTGTGCATTATTAGCCCTCAGCATATATGGGGCTATATTGTTTGCAGATGAGCCTAAATTTGTCAGTAAGAATGCCATCCATTTGTTTATGCTAAGGAACCCAGTGCCTACATTGCTAGGGTATTTTTACTACTCCACCCATCAGAGGAATGAAAAACAAAGGGGGAAGTTGGTCAGATGTTGTGCTCCCTTGTTCTACTCTTGGTACTCAGACACCTTCCTAAATCAGATGCTTTCTTGAACTCACACCAGCAGAAGAATTGGGCCAAGAGGTTCATTGCCTTAACTTCAGAGGATATCAGATGGTGTACCCAGAGCACCAAAGGCAAGGACATTATCACCAGTTGTGGGCAGTACCCTAATGTGCCTCTCATAGGAGTAAAAGGTTGCATCAATTACAACCCTTTATTGTTTAAGAGACAATTGGGCTATGCCTTAGTTCACCCTCCCAGAGGACAGGATTTAGCTGAGACCCTATACTGTGAAGTGCAACCTAATTCAGCTGTTGTCAGGCAAGCTGCTTGGGCTTGGGACAACATACAGACAAAAGGGATAGCTATTCTTGGAAGATGTAACAATGTTGCTTCAGCTCAGTACTCAGACTGGTCCCGTACTAGAGCTCAGATCACCAGGATGCCTTTCACCTTGGAAGACACACCTGGACCATCTACAGTACATCCTGCAGCAATTGTTAGCCTAGAGGAATTTGAAAAGTTGAAGGAAAGGAATGAGCAGCTATCTCAGGCCTTGAAAAAGACTCTTTAGGAAAGAAGTGATGGTCGCCTGGACATTGAAAGATTGGAAAGACTCAAGACTGAGCATCTTACCAAGATTTAAAAGACAGAGGACTACATAAGGAAAGCAAGGGCTGGGGAATAAATATTGAAGAATGCCTGTAAAGAGGCCAAGATTCAGAAAGCTAGGGTTGAGCACTATTTGGAAGAGAGTCAGGCTAGGTGGATTAGGATCACCGAAGCCCGTGCACAAGAAGACCAAAGGACTCCGGCCAAGATTGATTAGTTGGAGGCCAATGAGAAGAAGCAGCAGGAAGCTTTGTTGGCAGCTCAGAAGGAGATTTCAGAATTGAAGCTTCGAGCAGGGTTAAAGAGATCAAAAGATCAAGACAGGCATAAGAAGTTGACTACTGCCATTGCTACTAGAAACCTCCTCATTAGGACCATTACAGAGCACCCAGTTGGTCCGGTGACTGAGGTACTCCTAAAGGAGGTCAGGGAAGATGATTATGGATTGGGTGTCTGATTCCGCTTTGCTTGTTGTTCTTTCCTTTTGATGTACTTTTTCTTTTTGTTGTATTTTTGACCCACCATGGGCATGTATTGTAAACAGACTATGTATTTTTCATCATTTGTAATATATTTAGTTTGTTTCCTTTGGGTTTCTTTTCTCAACAACATCAAGCATCTTCCTCGAGGTCTGGAAAGGTCAAAACCAAGAACCAAATCGGATACCTTGGAAAACAAATAAGCATACTGCATTGCATACTGACATTTTCTTTGTTTTGTAGGGTTTTTGTTTATTATTTTTGTTTCTAACTTTGTTGTGATTTCAAGAAACATTGCTTGTCGCCGAGTGTTCCCTCTCAACCGCACACACCAGTACCCTACACGTAACAACCTTCCAGGAATTCAGATGGAGCAGGTACAACAGGACCTGAATGAGGTCAGAAATCAGATGGAAAATGAAAGGGTCGAGATGAGAAACCAAATGTCTCAGTTTATGGCTGTCATTACTGGCTTAGCCCAGAGCCAAGAAAGACTGAGAGAGCTGGTAGAAAGACATACACCTGAGGAACCTCACCTTTTGACAGGAGGAACCAGTAATAATGAACGAGGGCAGCCTCGTATTGACCCTCCAGAGTATGGGCCTCATTTGAATCCAGATGTTAACATCCCGAGGAATGTTCAAGGTAATACTGCTGGGGGCAGAATCCTGCAAGAGGATCCCCAAGAAGAACAATTTACTGTTATTGGGGCTGGAGATGAGGTATATGATAGAAGACTGGATGAGATTGCTGAAACGTTAAGATCTTTGGAATCTCAAAATTCTTTGGGCTTCGACGTAATGGATATGGGACTGGTAGACGGGGTGAGGATTCCCCACAAATTCAAACCCCCTTGCTTTGAGAAGTATAATGGTACCTCATGCCCGCGTATTCATCTGCAATCTTTCCTAGGAAGACTCAAGGCTTATACCATGGATGAGAAGTTATGGATGTTCTACTTTGAGGAAAACCTGACTGGAGCTTCAAGAGAATGGTATTCGCATCTGACAAGGGCCACTATAAGGTGTTGGAAAGATTTGGCTGAGGCCTTCATCCGGCAATACCAGTACATCCTAGATATGGCCCCCAATAGAACTCTTCTAATGGGCATGTCTCAGTCTTCAAGAGAGAGCTTCCGGGATTATGCTCAGAGGTGGAGACAGCTTGCTGCTGCTGTCCAGCCACCCATGTCAGAAAGAGAAATGGCTAACATGTTTATGAACACCTTGCAGGGAACTTATATTGATAGACTTGCTGCTTTCTCCTCTACCAGTTTTGCCGATGTAGTTATAGCTGGTGAGAGAATTGAAAGTCTTTTGAAGATGGGCAAAATCTCTGACAATGGTGCAAGTTCCTCCAGCAACCCCAGAAAACCTTTTGCAGGACCCCGGAGGGCGGGTGAAACGAATATTATCCATGAAAGCAGGGGCAGACCCCAATTTTCTCATAGGTCAGTAGCAGTTGTTACCATCCCAGATCCGGTTCCACAACAACCATTATATCCTCAACAACAACAACAACAACATCATTATCAGCAACCATCTCATTTTCCGCAACAAAGAACCTACAACAACAACAATAACAACCAACAGCAGCGTCCCTTTCAACAGAGGCCATCTCAGGCAAATAGGGTGATTGACCCTATCCCTATGCCTTATGCTGCTTTATTGCCACAACTCCTGAAGCTTAACCTGGTTGAGTTAAGGACGTTGGCACCACTGGATCCTCTTAATCTCCCGAATAATTATGATGTTAATGCTAGGTGTGCCTTTCACTCCAATGCACCTGGTTAAATACTGAGAAATGCAGAGCCTTACAGATGAAGGTTCAGGATTTGGTCGATTCCAAAGCTCTCAATTTCGCACCTCCTCCGAACGTTAACAAAAATCCTATGCCTAATCATGGTGGGCCTAGGATTAATGCCATTGAAGAGGACCAACCATTTACACTAATTGATAATGTTGCACAGATTCAAACACCACTGGCTGAAGTCAAAGTTCAACTTTTAAGATGCCAAGTGTTCCCGGGCTGTGGGGCCTGCTGTGAATTGTGCAAAACTGCTATTAATGGTTGTGAGAAGCTAATATTTGGCATAGATGGCCTCATCAAAGATGGAATCTTGCAAATTACTTCAATAGCTCCTTCAGCAACTCTTGTTTGAACAACAATGGATTCTCCTACAACACCAACAATTCTTCCTTCAACAGATTCTCCTACAACAGCCACAACTATCATTCCTGCTGATTCATCAACAACACCGGTAATCACTCCGTCCATTATTTCAACAAGTCAAAGTTTAGCAACATTTACTTCTACAACATCAGCACCCGTTTTATCAACGGAATCATCTACAACACCAGCAAACATTAATGAAGATGTATCAACGGTCACAATCTATTATGACCCGACAAATGTTCCTCCCAGCAACAATTTCCAACAATAAACTGTGACACCTCCTGCTAGATCTCCAGTCACGATCTACTATGATCCGCACACAATCACAGTTCCTTCCGCTGCAGCGATCAGTCCAGTTACCATTACGTTACCTGGGCCTATTCCTTATGTAAGCAATAATTCCATACCTTGGCACTACGGCTATGATCTCTACTGCAATGGGGAGAAAATCACTCTGGATTCATCAACCTCTTCACCACAAGTTGACAATGTTGGGGGAGGCGGAGGCTTCACCAGAAGCGGACGCCTTTTTGCCTCACAAACACAAAGACCTAATGCTGAAGCAGAAGCTGCTGCTAAGGCAAAAGGAAAGAATGTGGTATCCGAAGAGCCAACTGCCAAAGAAACTCAGAAGACATCTTTTGAACAAGATGTAGACGAGTTCATGAGAATAATAAAAAGGAGTGATTACAAGGTGGTGGACCAACTTCACCAAACACCCTCCAAAATCTCCATATTATCACTGTTAATGTGTTCCGAAGCTCACAAGAACGCATTGTTGAAAGTCCTGCACGCAGCATACGTGCCGGAGAAGATTACTGTTAATCAGTTAGAAACTGTGGTTGCAAATGTCAACACCATTCATGGACTAGGCTTTACAAATGCTGATTTAACAACAGAGGGGCGCAACCATAACAAGGCTTTGTACATCACCTTGGAATGCAAGGTTGTTATTCTTTCTCACGTACTGGTGGACATTGGGTCTTCACTCAATGTTCTCCCAAAGAAAGCCCTGGTGAAGTTGGAGTATGATGGCTTTGCATTACGTCCAAGTAATTTGGTAGTGAGAGAATTTGATGGCTCTAAGAGATCGGTGCTTGGAGAGATCAATTTACCTATGTTGATTGGCCCACAAACCTTTAAAACTACCTTCTTTCTGATGGACATACAGCCGGCCTACAGCTGTCTGTTGGGTAGACCCTGGATCCATGCCGCTGGCGCTGTTACGTCTACCCTTCACCAGAAGTTAAAATTCGAGTGGGAGGGACAAATCATCACCATCTGTGGAGAGGAGGATATTTTTGTTAGCCAGCTGGCTACCTACAAATACATAGAGATGGATGGGGAGATCCATGAGACCATGAGTCAGGGGTTTGAGGACCTTAACATCAATGAAGCATATGATGTGTCTGGGATTTCGATCACTTCATATCAACAGGCCCGGAAGGTTGTTTAGGAGGGTACCGCTCAAGGCTGGGGCAAGCTGCTGCCAGTTGAAAAGAAAGAAGACAGATTCGGGTTGGGTTACAGACCAACTTGACAAGATCAACCAGAAGTTGCGGTGGAGCCCAAATTTGTCAGCGGGGGAATGCTCACCCCGGATGCTGTGAACAGTTTGGAAGATGAGGAAGAAGACGAGCGCAACCTGGAAAACTGGATACGTCCAAGGATCCCGGGGAACCAAGACTCAAACTGGTCTTCCCAGGAAATTATAAGAGTTACTCCGACAGAGTAATTATTATTTCCTGTCTTTAAGCGTGCATCAAGTCCTGCATCTTGCCCAAGATGTCACGGCTCATTTTGTAATCGGGCCATCTTGTATTTTGTGCAAACGATCAATTAATGAATATCAGGACATCTTTTGCAAATAAGTCTCTTTTTTCTCGCTTACTGTCTTTCATTTTTCATTTTTTGTACAAAAGTAAAATGGCAATGTTTTTAAAAAAAATAAAACTTCATTTTCACTTTTTCTAAGCAAGATAAAACTGATCACTAAAATGAACCAATCTAAACCCTTGCAGAGAGTGCCATCCAGACTGCACCGATAATGACACCGCTATGACTTCGTACGACTTTGACAATCCGATTAATCAAGTCGATGAAGGGGTTGAAGAAAATTATGAGCTACCTGAAGAACTAGCCAGGTTGTTGAGACAAGAGGAAAAGGTTATCACTCCTCATCAGGAGGAAGTTGAGACAGTTAATCTTGGTACCGAAGAAGATTTAAAAGAAGTGAAGATCGGGGCCCGTCTGCAAGATTCAGTGAAAGGGCAACTTATTGAAATGCTTCGGGAGTATGTGGATGTTTTTGCTTGGTCTTATTAGGATATGCCGGGTCTAGATACCGACATTGTTATGCACAAGCTGCCTCTGAAAGAAGACTGTCCTCCAGTAAAATAGAAGTTGCGCCATACTCGTCCGGACATGGCCATGAAGATAAAAGAAGAGGTACAAAAACAGTGGGACGCCGGTTTCCTTGCTGTAACTAGTTACCCGCCGTGGGTTTCTAACATTGTACTTGTGCCTAAGAAGGATGGCGAAGTACGAATGTGTGTTGATTACTGGGATCTGAACAGAGCCAACCCGAAAGATGACATCCCATTACCTCACATTGATGTATTGGTCAACAATACGGCTCAGTTCTCGGTATTCTCCTTCATGGACGGATTTTCAGGATATAATCAGATTAAGATGTCACCTGAAGACATGGAGAAGACAACTTTCATCACACCCTGGGGCACATTCTGTTATAAGGTAATGACATTTGGACTGAAGAATTCTGGTGCCACTTATCAACGGGCTATGGTAACATTATTCCATGACATGATCCACAAAGAAATTGAATGTTATGTGGATGACATGATTGCCAAGTCCGTCATAGAAGAAGACCACCTGGTGAATCTGTTGAAGTTATTCAAGCGTCTGAGGAAGTACCAATTGAAGTTAAACCCCAACAAATGTACATTCGGGGTGCGATCTGGTAAATTGCTGGGATTTATTGTAAGTGAAAAGGGAATTGAAGTTGATCCAGACAAAGTCAAAGCCATTCAAGAAATGCCTGCACCAAAGACTGAAAAAGAAGTTCGGGGGTTTCTAGGTAGATTGAACTACATTTCATGGTTCATATCTCACCTTACAGCAACCTGTGAGCCTTTGTTCAAACTGTTAAGAAAAGAACAAACGGTCAGGTGGAATGAAGACTGCCAAATGGCTTTTGACAAAATCAAGGAATACTTACAAGAACCTCCAATCCTTATGCCGCCAGTTGAAGGAAAACCTCTAATAATGTACTTGACAGTATTAGAAGAGTCAATGGGGAGTGTGCTGGGCCAGCATAACGAGTCTGGTCGAAAAGAGTATGCAATATACTACCTAAGCAAAAAGTTTACCGACTGTGAAAAACGTTATTCACTGCTCGAGAAAACTTGTTGTGCTTTAGCGTGGGCTGCTCGCCGACTAAGGCAGTATATGTTGACCCACACTACCTTATTGATCTCAAAGATGGATCCAGTCAAGTACATATTCGAGAAGCCAGCACTTACCGAACGGGTTGTAAGATGGAAAATGATTCTCACAGAATATGACATTCAGTACACATCCCAGAAAGCCATCAAAGGCAGTGTATTGTCCGACTATCTGGCTGAGCAACCCATTGACGATTACCAGCCTATGAGATTTGACTTCCCTGATGAAGACATCATATTCATAAAAGCAAAAGATCATGAAGATCCTGTTCACACCGAAGGGCCTGACCCAGAAGAAGAATGGACTATGATGTTTGATGGGGCTGTTAATATGAATGGTCGTGGTGTTGGTGCAGTACTTATTACACCTAAAGGAGTTCACATGCCTTTCTCGGCAAAACTCACCTTTAAATGCACTAACAACGAAGCTGAATACGAAGCCTGTATCATGGATCTTGAGGAAGCCATTGACCTCAGGATCAAGACTTTAACTGTATTCGGAGATTCAACTCTGGGAATCAATCAAACCAACGACAAATGGTACACTCACCAGGAGCATCTGATTCCATACCGGGACTATACTTGGAGATTACTGACTTTCTTCACTATAGTCAAACTTGAGTATATCCCTCGAGATGAAAATCAGTTTTCATATGCTCTGGCTACCATTTCATCCATGATCAAAGTTCAAGCAGCCAACTTTGTACCTCGAATTTCAGTATCCAGAATTGACAGACCAGCATACGTATTCTCAACAGACCTTGCTAAAGATGATAAGCCTTGGTTCTATGACATCAATTGCTTCTTGGAGGATCAAACATACCCACCTGGGGCATCATCCAATGATAAGAAGACATTAAGGAGGCTAGCTGGTAGTTTCTTCCTGAATGCTGATGGCTCCTTGTACAAAAGAAACTTTGATATGGTACTTCTCAGATGTGTTGATAAGGCAGAAGCAGACTTGTTGATGCACGAGGTGCATGAAGGATCTTTCGGTACCCATGCTGGAGGACATGCAATGGCTAAGAAATTGCTACGGTCAGGTTACTACTGGATTACAATGGATGCAGATTGTTGTGCTTATGCCAAAAAGTGCCACAAATGCCAGATTTATGCAAAAAAAGTGCATGTGCCTCCGAATCCTTTGAATGTGATGTCTTCATCTTGGCCCTTTGCCATGTGGGGCATTGACATGATTGGAAAGATTGAGCCGACTGCTTCAAATGGCCACAGATTCATCCTGGTAGCCATTGACTATTTTACCAAGTGGGTTGAAGCAGCTTCGTATGCAAATATCACCAGACAGGTGGTAGCCAGATTCCTGAAAAGAGACATCATCTTTCGGTATGGAGTGCCCGAGCGAATCATTACTGATAATGGTTCCAATTTGAACAACAAAGTGATGGCAGAACTGTGTCGGGACTTCAAAATCCAACATCACAATTCTTCTCCTTACAGGCCAAAGATGAATGGCGTTGTTGAGGCAGCTAACAAGAATATCAAGAAGATTGTGCAGAAGATGGTGGTCACCTACAAAGACTGGCATGAAATGATACCATTTGCCTTGCATGGGTACCGTACCTCAATCAAAACATCCACTGGGGCAACACCGTATCAGCTTGTGTAAGGTATGGAGGCAGTCCTACCTGTTGAAGTTGAATTACCCTCCTTGCGAGTACTGATGGATGTCAAGTTGAATGAAGCAGAATGGGTCCGTTCTCGGTACGATCAACTGAATCTGATCGAAGAAAAGAGATTAGCTGCAATCTGTCATGGGCAGTTATATCAGAAGAGAATGAAGAAAGCCTTTGATCAGAAAGTCAAGCTTCGGGAATACCAAGTAGGAGATCTTGTACTGAAAAGACTCCTTCCTCCTTATACAGACCACAGGGGCAAGTGGACTCCAAATTACGATGGTCCGTTCATAGTAAAGAAGGTTTTCTCTGGTGGAGCATTGATTCTCACTACTATGGATGGTTAAGATTTCTTATCCCCTGTGAATTCAAATGCAGTTAAAAAATACTTCGCATAAAAAGACCCGCTGGACATAAAAACAGAATGTAAGTCCAGGCAAAAATAGGGCATCCCGGCGATTCAAAAAGAGAATAAAAGACTCGGGCAAAAATAAGGGAAAATAAAGAAAACATTTACACCCGCTGAGTTGAAAAGCCGCATTGGACAGCTCAGGAAAAAATGGGTATCCCGGTGGATTGAAAACCCGAAAGGGCGATCCACGCAAAATAAGGGAATAAGCGAACAACTGTATTCTGAATTCGTCTGTGTCACCCACAATATGGCAAGCTTCGAAGGGTTAAAGCGTCGGTCAAAATCAGCCTTCTTCAGAAAGCAAGATAAAGAAGAACGTCAAAGTCATACGAGTCATAGCAAAAGGGAAGCTCACCGAAGCATCATCAACATTGCCAGCACCTTTTTGTTTCTCAATTTGTAACGATCTCCTCATTTCAAGGGATCTGTTTCTTTGACTATATTTGCCAATTCAGGGCACTCAAATTAATAAAATTAGATTTTCAGTCACACTTCGTCTTGTACATTTTTATTTCATTTGCAAACTGTCTAATATCCTTGATATAATGTTTGCATAAAAACAGATGTGCCTTTAATCACAGGCTTACATGAAATATATTACTCACTCCCGGGAGTGTCTAAACTCCTATGATGGAATCCAGTAAGGGATACCTCGGGGTACTTGTGCGGTTCTTTATCTTAACATGATTGCAGGTATTCAGAACACAACATGGGGCATGAAAGGTTTTCCCCAGAAAGCTGCCAAATCATTATTTCCTTAGCACATCTTCCAAACAGCACCAGAGAAGATCTTTCTCCCCATCGGAGTTGTCGGGCATCACTTCTCCAACACTTTCTTTAGAGCAGCATCAGAAGGTGTTCCTTTCCCCAGCTGAGTTGTCAGATATTATCATCCTCAGCAGGATCCCTATAGAAATCTATAGGAAGATCGTTCAGTGAGCTTTCCCCAGTCGAGTGTTAGGCAGGGAACCATCTCCCCACAGAGCTCCAGCCTCTTCAGATAGGCAATATCTGAAAATCTCACAACAAAGTGATGAAAGCTTCCACAACCCCCAGCTGGGTTCCTCATTACCAAGATTGGTCTACCAATGACCTATTTCCCTAAGAAGAATCATTTGTATCGCATTTACCAATGATCTCATCCCCAGCTGGGATATTTCTTTCAAGCAGATCAGTCAGAGATTTCCGCAGCAACGGGATCCGAATCCCGGATCGGTATCTTTGCATAATCATAGCATTCACATCATATTTCCCCTTAGAGCGTAGCATACCATCTAATACAGAGCATTACGGAAAAAATCAAACATGTTGCATAATCACAGGTCATGTTTTGAATCAAACACAAGTATATACCAACATTCCGTCAGCAATATATACAAGGACTCACAGTCCCAGCAGAAAGCCAAAGCGTTCCCTTTGCACTCACTAATACATATCAATATATACTCATTCGACACTCGTCTGTGTCATATCATCCCCCTGCAGATATAAGCCACAAATATCATTTTGAATACAGAAACTTCCATACTCTTTTTGACACCCATCCGTGTCACCAATCCCCAACATGGTTGCTAAACACTTGTTCATAATACACTCTCATTGACACCCGTCCGTGTCACCTTATCCCCACAGATCGTCAGAATATCCTTTACACTTATAAGTTCATAACTTATACATTTTCTCTATGATACTCATCTGTGTCATACTCTCCCCAGCAAGCTGAACACTCATCTGTGTCTCACTCATGCTTATTTCCTACTCATACAGATACTCTTCCGTATCTTATATACACTACATATTTTCCCCTCAGATTCAACGCTCGTCCATGTTCTTTGTTAACTAGTTGATACTCGTTCGTATCATCATCTCTGAACATATGTCAAAGTTGTTTCTACCGATACTCGTCCATATAGTAGTCTTAAGGATGCTCGTCCGCATCTTTAATCTATACACAGTGTCAAACACTTATACCTTTTACTTCTTGGATGTAAACACTCGTCCGTGTTTACTATTCCCAGCAAATCCCAGTAAATTAATTCTTTTCTATCTAACACTCGTCCTATGTCATGATACTTTCGGCAGCCGTACCCTGCCAGGTGATCGTCATTCACCTTTTGATGACCGACCCTCATCATTCCCCCAGCGGAGTCTACATTATTGGAACCCTTTTCTATCCGACATTCGTCCTATGTCGTGATATTTTAGCAGCCGTACCCTGCTAGGTGATCGTCCTTCACCTTTTGATGATCGTCTTTCATCATTTTATCTGATGGCCATCCCCATCGTTGATTCTGTTATCTGACATTCGTCTTATGTCATGATGAACCCCGAGAGCAGCCATACCCTGCTAGGTGATCGTCCTTCACCTTTTGATGATCGTCCTTCATCATTTTATCCGATGGTCGTCCCCATCATTGATTCTGTTATCTGACATTTGTCCTATGTCATGATGCACCCCGAGAGCAGTCGTACCCTGCTAGGTGATCGTCCTTCACCTCTTAATGATCGTCTTTCATCATGCTTATCTGATGGCCGTCCCCATCTTCGACCTTTTCTATCCGACATTCGTCCTATGTCGTGATATTTTCGGCAGCCGTACTCTTCCAGGTGATCGTCCTTCACCTTAGATGACTGTCCCTCATCTTTTTCCCCAACAGAGCAGTCGTCCCCTGCTAGGTGATCGTCCTTCACCTTTGATGACCGCCCCTCATCATTTATTTCTTCAAACTGATGGTCGTCCCCCTCATTGCCTTCACCTCTTATCCCCAAAGAACTTTGTTACTTTACCTGATGACCGTCCCCATCATGATCCCTTTATTTCCACGGCATGTCGGTTGTCCCCGTCATTGCCTTATCCCCAGCAGTCGTCCTCTGCTCGATGGTCGTCCTCCATTGCCCACACTTTATAATCATATTATTCTTTCTTTTTACTATCTATATCTCTTTTCTTCTTCGCCCAGTGAGTGCAAATTTTGCACTGTCTTTGGTATTCAACCACAAGTTATCTTGTTTGCTTGTTAAGCCGTCGCTTACATCCTACACAGCTAACTCGTGTTTGAATAGGGGAAGCTGTAAACACCCCAAATTTTCCCTCACTAAGTTCACACCATGGCTTGTGATCTTTTCATTTGCATAGGTTCAATCATATCATCTCATATTGCATTTTTGCTTCACTGCATTGGTTCAAAGTCATCTGCATCTAGGGTTTGTGATCTGAGCAATCCATGAGACATATGAGCCACTCCAAGGGTCTCCAATCATTTCAAGAGGGTCCATGTATATTCAATCATCATATTATATCCTCCCAAGATCAATAAAGTCATAAAATCACAAGAACTGGCAAGGCATGGAAGCAGAGCCAAGGTTTAACTACACAGATGACCTAAAATTAGGGTTTTGGTTTCAGAGGCCATAACTCCAAATATTTTGGTCACTCTTGTTTCTATTGGTCTCAATATGATATAAGGATCATGCATACCAAGTTTTATGGAAAAATGCATTGTGGAAGTCATCTGATCACTGGGCAACTTCTTGAACAAGTCAGAGCCAAATCAGGGCATCTGAAGCCCCCATCAATCGACCCAAGGTGGATTTTTCATCAAATTGAAGTTATCTGGTCTTTATTTGATCATTGAAGTGTTTGGAAGTTCACAAATTTGAAGAAAAGTGGGCTAAACCAAAAGTTGCCAAATATGGAAATGACTTGTAATGTAAACTTTCCATTTTGGGAAAGTTTTTCAACCTCCTCTTTCTTAACCAAAAATGCTTCAAATGAAAAATTGTTGGTCATGAAAGTTGTATATTGGATCATTCCCTTTTCAAAAAGTACAAGAACAAGATCTAATTCATTTTGGAACTCAAGTTATGGCTTTCCAAAGTTGGCAAAAATCACATAATTTCATGTTTCATACCAAAAGGGATTTTTTGCAAAACCTCATACCAAACCATTTTGTGACTTCTAAATGACTTCTATGCATCACTACAACTTGCCAAAATCAGAAATTGCACAACTTCACAAAATTCATGCCTTGAATAACAAGTATACTAAGCCATTTTCCATGAAATTCAAGAAAGGGGGAATTCTTGCAAGAGTGATTCCTAAGGGTTTGTTTGGTTTCTAAATGACCTCAAAGCATTACAATAATATCATGTAACATCTCATGACATGAATTCAGCTTGGAATAGGACATGTCCATGACCAAAATCTCAAAATGCGACAAGTTGTGAAAATTGCAAAACATGTGACATCTCACCATTCATACACTTCTGATCATTCTAAAACATCCTATGGCCCTCCTTGAAGGCAGGTGAACTCAGAGCAGCCCTAAGATAGCTTCTGCCATGGCCCATGCTTGAAGTACACCAACTATTGACTTTTTGGCCAATTTCTCCATACCATTCCCACAGTGCATGTCAAGTCTTCTGACTCATTCCAATAGTTTAGGATTTGTATATGGATCATAAAACAAGCCTCACACAAGCTCAGAACACACACACAGCCAGATTTCACAAAATTTGCCAAAACCTTCATCTCTTCGAAACTCCTTCCACAGCCATCAAACTTCAAATTTTTCTTCCCCAACAAGTCACACATCATCCATAGAACAAGAATCAACCCTTAAAACAGCTTGAAACATCACATATCAAAGCCTCAAATTCTACTACACCAGAATTGGAACTTTCAAATTAGCCACCATCAAAGGTTTTGAAGCATCCCATTAGCTTCAGGAAGATCAGAGGACACTCTTTGCACGAAGGAGAGGCTTGGAAAGCTCACATTTGCAGGTCATCGTCTCAGGTAATCTCAAGAACAAAACTTTTCAGAGCTTGAATTTTTTGTTACAAAATGAAAATATATGTTATGGGGATCACACTGGTGCTTTTAGAATTGAAAATGGTGAAGAAATGACTATTTTGTGACTCTCTGAAATTTTACCCGTGAAAATGTTTTGATTCGATTCTCCTTGTTCATGTGTTGTAAATGATGTTTGAGGGCTGATTTGAGTTAGGTTTGAATAGGGGATCATTTCTGGGTAGTTGATTTGGGGTGGGGTGGCTTGTAGAGAGACTTAGGGTTTTTGTCTCGCCGGAGAAGATGACCGGAGCTCCACTCCAGTCACCTGAAAGTGCTTAACCCTAATCCCTAATTAATTTGCCAGATTGATTCGTAGCCCTTGGATGAGGATTAGGTTAAGTTGTGAACGGCTCAGATTAAGTCACTTAACCCTAATTCATTTTTATTAAATTAATTAAGATTAGTTAGTTTAATTAAATCAGGGCAAATCCCAGCCACTAAAAAATGCGCCAGTCAACCCCAAAGTCTCAACTTCAAATCTGGGCCTCAGGATCTTCATACTTTTGATTTTTATTTTATTTTTCTTTGTATTTCTTTTCACGAATTTTTAAAAATAGGAAAAACATCAAAAAATTCTGAAATTTTTTATCAAACATTTTATTAATTTTCTGAACCCAAACATATTTTTATTTTTATTTTTTGCATTAAAAAATTATTTTTAAATCATTTAAATGTTATTTTTAATTAGTTAATGATAATTAATTAATTAAAAATACATTTAGGTATTTAAAAATCATAAAAAAAATTCAGAGAACTTTTTCAAACATTTAGAAACATTTACAAACTCACCACACAAATTTCTTTTTGGTTTTGACCATGCTTTGACATTTTTCAAATGAATTAGGGTTCTTAAATTTTCATATTTTTTACCCTAACTTCAAAAATTCATAACTTTTGATCCAAGTTGAGTTTGTGAATGATTCTTTTTGCATTGTGCTATACATGGTTTCAAGCATATAAAAACATTTTTGTTTCATTTTTATCTTTCATTTTCAATTTGTTTGGCATTTTATCTTTAGGATCACCCTTCAAACCCTAGAATCTTAGGAAATTCATAACTTCCTTTAGGCTTAGCTTCTGACCTCCCCCTTTGGATAGTGAACTAGTATAGGTTTAGGTTTCCTTTGAGTTCATTTTCAATTTTTTATCTTATGATTTTCTTCTTTTTTTGAGTTTTGCATCTCACATGTTCATATAACCCTAATTTGCATCTTCATTTGCATTCATCTTGCATAAGCTTGCATACATGAACTTGCCATGACATTTTGTACATCCACATGACACATAAGACATATTAGGACACATTGAAATCATGTTTGATCATTGCATCATCCATTTTCCATATTTTGTTTTCATTTCATTTCATATGCATTCATGAACTTTCATGCTTCCTTAATGCTTCATTTGCATTCCCATCCTTTGTATGGTCATCTTCATCTCATGATATACATTCATATCATTTCTTGGCATCATTAGCATCTTGAACATGCTTATGGTTTTGTTTTTCATCTTTGCTTTTCATTTCATTTTCATTTCATTTCACTTCCTTTTGCTAACTTTTCAGGTGGTAAGTGTTTGAGAAGTGAATTTGCCTTCACTTCTCACAATCTCTTCTCATTTCTCTTATGCATCCTTGCTGCATTTTATCTTTGCTTTAGAGTGAGGTTGCTCATTCATGCTCCTTCCTCACTTTCTTTCTTCAAGCAACTTATCTTCTTAAGTGAAGTAAGTTGTCTTGCTTCTTTCTGCTTCTCCTCCTTCCATCTTTCTTCTTCCTTGGTGGCTCTTCCTGAAGATCTCTTGAAAGCTTCATAAACCCTAGGAACACCCAAGCATGATCACAATTAGGGTTTGATTAGTCCCCTCATTAGTTTTACCTTTGTGTCATCTTTGTGTCTTCTCTTCTCATCTCATAATCAAGGACTAAACCCTTAAGGTTTTAAGACTTTGTGATTAAGCTTATACCTGCATCCTTCTATTAGGATGGAGTGTATAAATTTAATCCTAAGTGTTAAACCTTTAATGTGTTTAAATCCTTTAATCAATCCATCTTAATAATCACTAAGAAATCAAGCTTGTAACTTGGGTCTTGCATTAGGGTTCTAATTCTTCCTTAATTGGTTAAGAAGGACTAACCCTAGTGTTAATGGACAAGTCCCCCTCAAGTTGTCTTACAAACCATAAAATTCACTTCTTAATCTTACCATTAACTAAAATCCACTTTAATTAAGGTATGTTTTGTCATGAGGTTATTCCCTAATCATGGATTAAGTTGAGGAGCCTTCCTTAGCTTAAATGTTCTCATTTATTATCCTTCTATTAGGATGGTGTAATGAGTCCATTAAATCCTTGATTATGGCTTAAACTCATTACTTAACACTAAACAAAAACTCCAAAAACATCTAAATAAATACAAGTAGGTTAATGATCTTAATCCTACATCATGGTGATTAAGTGTGAGGTGTTTACTTCATACTTAAGGTATTCTCATACCCCTAATCAAAGGGAGGATGTGATGAGTTTACTAACCCTTGGTTTAGGCTTAAGCTCATTTTCTTATGACAAACTCCAAAAGCAATAAAAGATTGAAAACACCAAAAACAAACAATAATCGTCTCCTCCGGGATTCTTTTCTCATCATCTTCACTCACAAGCGAGAACTTGCTTCTTCCATCTAATGCAAGACAGTTAGCACCTGAGCCAGACAGGTCATACACTTGAGCATAGACAAGCAAGCAGTTCATCAGTCAATTTGTCTTTCAGTCTCTTTGAGTCAAACTATGGTGTTCTGACTTCCTCATTGCACGAGAGGATACGTAGGCATAACTTAACAGTTATCGAACAAAAGTCTCTGTCATTCCCCCCTCTTCCAGCTTTATTCTTTAAGCCTCATTGTCTTGAGCTCTGCACTCTTTTCTTGCACTGACACTATTTCATTTCACTTCACATTTCTTCTACACTGACACTTGTATTCTTTTTCCAGCGTTTTGCACACAGAATAGCACTGACACTACCCCTTTAACACAAACTTTCAAGCGTGGATCCCGTCGAGTACGACGGACAATCTGAGTGCTAATACCTTCCCAGGTTGTAACCAACCCCCTTTCTCAGTTTCTCTGGTTCGCGACCGTCTTATCCATCTTTTCTTAGGCTTATGTAGCATTACCTTTCCTTCGGGATAAAAAGGCCTAGCTGGCGACTCTTTTCAGTTCACCCTCGTGTTCTCTCTTTCACCGACCGTTCGCGTCTGTACCCTTCTTGGCCAGGTGTCATTTGGTGGGAGCGACATCATCGACACGCAGGTCGGGAGAACAAAAATAGAAGACATCGACACGGCGGTCAGGAATAAACAAACATCGGCACGGTGATCGGGAAATAAAATAACAGACGTTGACACAGCGGTCGGAAAATAAAATGACAGACCTCGGCATGGTGGTCGGGGAAATAAAATGACAGACGTCGACAACGGTGGTCGGGAAAATAAAATGACAGACAACGACATGGTGGTCGGGAAAATAAAAATAAAAATAAACAGTCATCAACAACGGTGGTCGGAAAATAAAAATAAACAGACAAGTAATCCAAAGTAAGTCAACAGGTTCAAGTATAACTGTTGATATCGAGGATAAAGAAAACAAACACAGTGTTTGGGCAATGGTTCTGTGCGACCAACTGATACTGGGAGTAGAATATGAAGCATTTAAGGATAAATTAAACGGCTCCAAGCGACCGACTGGCAAATAAGAATAAATGTTGGAGTTTTTTCACGAGATAAACAACCAACCTCTGGAAATTCCTTACATGAAGAGTTCAAAGAAGAACTTTAAAAATCGTCAGGAAAACACGGATGCGTGCTGAATTAAGCAGCCTTAAATCCTAAGCAAACAACTTAAAGGATTTATACCAATGATAATTAGGCTTAAAAGAAGTATTGGTGGTACTAAGGTACATATCAATGAGGGTCTCTGCGGGGGATACCAGTGTTAATAAGACTTTGGTTAACCACACTTCAAGGTGCCCACAACAATGGATTTCAAAATGAAAAAAGACAGTAAACTGGACCTGGAGTCAGACAGACGACAACTGGGAAAGGACAAATGATTATGTCAAATGCGTATGATTGATCATGATGCGAATGATCATGACATGGAAATGCTGACTTTGGGGAGATAGAGAGTTTTGACAATGCAGGGGAGAGTAGGATCTCAACGCCAATACTCAGACGAGCAATATGAAAGATGCTGGGGAGATGCCTTCGAGCTTGGAAACCAATACTTGGTCCAAGAATCCATCCAAGAGTGCTATCGGCTTCTAATCCTTTATAGGGAATTTTGTAATAACGGCATGAGAGCGTTGTTGCAAGCCAAGGGTTTTTTTTAGAAGACAAAATATTTTTTTAGTATTTCCAAAGTCAAAGAAATTTGAAAGGTTTTCATGTGTTTCCAAAAACAATTTTCTAAAATATTTTTCACTTTCAGAGTTAAATGGTAATTCAGTAAAGACATTTTGCATAACAAAGAAAATAAGAAGCTGAAAGACAATGTTTAATGACAGAGGTTGTATTTCATTCAAGAATGGTAGCTTGCCAATAGCAAAAACTCCATGGGAAATTACAATTTGAAAATGGAAATGGGGAAAGGTCTACATTGAATCCAACGACCACTATAATCCCTAATAACTAAGACCGCTCAACACTTCGCCTCTGACAAGAGAAACTGGATTGGTCTTCAAGTAATGATCTCCGATAATGGTAAACACCATCTGATACAGTAAAATGCCTTTGTCCCTAACTTTTGTTTGGACCGCCTTTTCGGGTTTTCAATCCACCGGGACGCTCTTTTTTGCCTAAACCGCCCTTTCGGGTTTTCAACTTAGCGAGCTCTATTTTTTTGTTTTTTATCCCTAACTTTTGCCTGGATCTCCTTCATAGGTTATTATCCACCGGGATACCCATTTTTGCATAGGTCGCCATTTTTGGTTTTCGACCTATCGGACTTTATTTAGGCATAATATTTTTTAACTGCATCAGAATTTACCGGGTGTTTAATTTGTCCTCCATCCATAGTCGTGAGGATTAAGGAACCTCCGAAGAATGCCACCTTCACAACATATGGGCCCTCATATTTAGGACTCCATTTTCCACGCATGTCTTTATGGACTGGCAAGATTTTCTTGAGTACAAGATCTCCTTCTTTGAATTCTCGGAGACAAACCTTCTTGTCATATGCTCTCTTGATGCGCTTTTGGTACAACTGGCCATGGCACATGGCGGTCATTCTCTTTTCATCAATGAGGTTCAGTTGGTCGTATCTGTTATGGACCCACTCAGCTTCCTCTAGTTTGGTTTCCATCAAGACCCTCAAAGATGGTATCTCTACTTCGATAGGGAGAACTGCATCCATCCCATACACCAGAGAAAAAGGGGTTGCCCCTGTTGAAGTGCGAACTGATGTTCTGTATCCGTGTAAGGCATACGGTAACATCTCGTGCCAGTCTTTGTAATTTTTCACCATCTTCTATAAGATCTTCTTAATGTTCTTATTCGCAGCTTCAACGGCTCCATTCATCTTCGGACGATAAGGAGAAGAGTTATGATGTTCAATCTTGAATGTCTCGCATAACTCCTTCATCGTCTTATTGTTCAAATTGGTCCCATTATCTATGATGATTCGGCTTGGGATCCCATAACGGCAGATAATTTGGTTCTTGATGAAACGGGCAACCACTTGCTTCGTCACGTTGGCGTAGGAAGTTGCTTCTATCCACTTGGTAAAGTAATCGATCGCAACCAAAATAAATCGATGACCATTGGAAGCTTTAGGCTCAATTTCCCATATCATATCAATGCCCCACATTGAGAAAGACCAAGGCGATGACAAAACATTCAAAAGGGTCGGAGGTACATGCACCTTGTCGGCATAAATCTGGCATTTATGATACTTCCTGGCATATTTGAAACAATCTGATTCCATGGTCAACCATAAGTATCCAACTCTCAAAATCTTTCTGGACATGGCATGTCCATTCGCATGTGTTCCAAATGATACTTCATGGATTTCCCTGATAAATAAGTCTACTTCGCGATTGTCCATACATCTGAGTAGAACCATATCGTGATTTCTCTTGTAGAGCACATTGTTGCTGAGGAAAAACTTGGACGCCAATCTTCTCAGAGTTTTCTTGTCTAAAGTTGTTGCATCCGCTGGGTATACCTGATTTTGCAAGTAGTTCTTGATGTCATAGAACCATGGTTTCTCATCAGTTTCCTCTTCGACCAGTAGACAGTAGGCTGGTGTAGTTTTTCGCTCGATTGTAATGAGTGGAGCTTCATTAAGAAATTTGACTTGAAACATAGAGGCCAACATAGCCAAGGCATCTGCTATTTGCTTCTCTGCCCTTGGAACGTGATGGAAAGTGACTTCATCAAAGTATTTAATTACTTCCACAATGTAGGCACGGTAAGGGATCAACTTCTCATCACGAGTCTCCCATTCACCTTTGACTTGGTAGATTACCAAAGTTGGGTCTCCATACACTTCAAGGATCTTAATTCTGGTATCAATTGCAGCTTCGATACCCAAAACACATGCTTCATACTCTGCAATGTTGTTTGTACATTCAAAACATAATCGGGCTATGAAAGGAGTATATCCACCATCAGGATTCATCAAAACAGCACCCACACCATGCCCCGTGTAATTAGAGGAACCATCAAACATCATCTTCCAACGAGACCCTGGCTCGGGACCTTCATCTGGACCTGGAACTTCACAGTCCTTTATCAACATGATGTCCTCGTCTGGGAAATCAAATTTCAAATGTTCATAATCTTCAACAGGTTGATCAGCAAGGTAATCAGACGAAACACTGCCCTTGATAGACTTTTGGGTTACATATTGGATGTCGTATTCAGATAACAGCATATGCCAACGGGCAAGTCTTCCAGTCAGGGTAGGCTTCTCAAAAATGTACTTTATGGGATCCATTTTCGAGATCAACAAAGTAGTGTGACAAATCATATACTTCCTGAGGCATCTGGCAGCCCATGCTAAAGCACAACAAGTCTTCTCTAAAAGTGAATATCTGCTCTCACAGTCTGTGAACTTCTTGCTTAAATAATAAATGGCATGCTCCTTACGACCGGTTTCGTCCTGTTGGCCTAATACACAACCCATAGATCCCTCAAGTACAGTCAGATACATGAAGAGAGGCTTCCCTGGAGTCGGTGGGATCAAGATAGGAGGTTCCTGTAGGTAAACCTTAATCTTCTCAAAAGCCTATTGACAATCAGAGTTCCACTCAATTGCTTGATTCTTTCGGAGCAACTTGAATAAAGGCTCACATGTAGCAGTCATGTTAGAGATGAATCTGGAGATGTAGTTCAATCTTCCAAAGAAGCCTCTGACTTGCTTTTCTATTTTTGGAGCTGGCATCCCTTGAATTGCTCTGAACTTGTCTAGATCTACCTCAATTCCTTGTTGACTAACAATAAAACCAAGTAACTTTCCTAATCGGACACCAAAGGTACACTTAGCTGGATTTAGACGTATTTGGAACTTTCTAAGGTGCTCAAATAATTTCAAGAGATGATTCAAATGAGCATCCTCACTCTGTGATTTGGCAATCATATCATCCACGTAAACCTCTATCTCTTTATGCATCATATCATGGAAAGGGGTGACCACTGTCTTTTGATAAGTGGCTCCTGCATTTCTGAAACCGAACGGCATAACCTTGTAACAATAAGTGCCCCATGGCGTGATGAAAGTAGTCTTTTCCATATCGTCAGGATCCATCTTGATCTGGTTATATCCTGAAAATCCATCCATGAAGGAGAAAACAACAAACCTAACAGTGTTGTCAACCAAAGTATCAATGTGCGGAAGAGGGAAATCGTCCTTGGGACTGGCTTTGTTCAAATCCCTATAGTCTACACACATTCTAACTTTGCCATCCTTTTTGGAGACTGGCACGATGTTAGCTACCCACTCAGGGTATTTCGCAACTGCGAGGAATCCAGCATCAAACTGCCTTTTGACCTCTTATCGAATCTTCAGAGCCATGTCTGGTCTTGTTCTTCGGAGCTTTTGCTTTACTGGCAGGCAATCTGGTCGAAGCGGCAACTTATGAACAACTATGTATGTGTACAAACCGGGCATATCCTGATACGACCATGCAAACACATCCACATATTCTTTGAGAAGCCTGGCCAATCTTTCTCTGACATCTTCCCCAAGTGTTGTACCAATCTTGACTTCCTTCTTGTCTTCATCAGTGCCCAGATTGATGGTCTCTACTTGCTCCTTATGTGGCTGAAGATTCATGTGCTCATACTCAACTAATCTTGCCAGTTCTTTGGGAATGTCACAATCTTCCTCACTTTCATTTTCCTCTTTGTAGATGGGCGAATCGAAGTTAGGAGAGAATATAGAGTCATTGGATTCGACAGGGTTTTCATTTGTTCTGCATATGGGAATGATTTGCTTTTATTAAAAGTGAAAATAGAGGGATGTAAGAAAAAAAATTTATTGGTTTTAAAAGATTGCCATTTTCTTTTAAAAGTGAAAAGATAAAAAGCAGTAAATAAAACAAGACATGAATTTAACAAAATGCCTTCATTGATTAAATACTTGAAAATGAGAAGGGGCCCTACAAAATGATCCCATAGTTTTGGGCAGAGCTAGGGAACTTTGAAAACATTAAAAAACAATAAATTACTTTGACAGTGGAAAAAAATCTGGGATCTCAACTGCCTCCCAATTGCCCAAAGCTGCTTCACACTGATAAACCAAATGATCCACATCTTCATCTTCAGCATCCCCATTAACTGCATTGATCTGATAACCAACATTGGAAAACACCTCTTGAATGGTCTTTGGACGTCCTTTGACGGAGGTTGATGCTCCTTCTTTCACATGAGTTGGTTTGTAACCTAACTCGTAGCGATATAGCTTCTGTTTGACTTCAATGACATCACCCCAACCTTCATAGCTTCCTTCTTCGATAGTGGAAATGGTACTTTTCAGTGACGCAAAAGATGGAATACCCTTCCCTTTTGGCTCCTCTACTTCCAGAAGGACAACATTGGCTATCTCCAGATCTTGGAAAGCAGTTTCCAAAGCATCTTCATTAGCCTCAATGTAGCTAAAGGACGAAAGGTTGCTAACCATAAGGTCTTCTTTGCCAGACACAGTTACCAGCTTATTATCGACCACAAGCTTCATCTTCTAGTGTAAGGTAGAAGTGACTGCCCCAGCGGCATGGATCCAAGGCTTTCCCAGCAAACAACTGTAATTAAGGTTAATGTCCATAACCTGGAAAGTGATCTTGAACACCTGTGGTCCAATCAAGATTGGCAGGTTTACTTCTTCAATAACAGTCCTCCTTGATCCATCAAAAGCTTTTACAATCAGCGCACTGGGCCTCATCTCGGCCCCTTGATACGATAACTTAGCAAGTGTTCTTTTTGGAAAAACATTCAATGAAGATCTTGTATCCACAAGAACTCTTGCTAGAGTATCCTCTTGACATTTTACAGATATATGAAGAGCACGGTTATGGTCCAAGCCATCCTTCGAAAGATCCTCCATACTGAAACTGAGATTATTACATGCGGTAATGTTGGCAATGACACCATCAAACTGACTCACAGTCATGTCGTGCGTAACATGAGCTTGGGCTAGTAATTTCTAGAGAGCACCTCGGTGGGCCGGCGAATGCATAAGAAGTGATAAGATAGATATTTTGGAAGGCGTTTGATGTAGCTGATCAATAACCTTGTAATCACTCTTCTTAATGATTCTGAGAAATTCCGCATCCTCTTCTTCCAAGACCGTTCCTTTATCCTTGTTGGAAATAGTGGGACTTCTTTAGGTGGATCGGGTGGAGTGGTATTCACTTTCTGAGTGTAAACACGACCACTGCGAGTTAATCGACTGGCACCTGCTATGTCAGCACTTTCCACTTTTAAGCTTTCCTTCTGACCAGTCTGTTCAAACTTCTGATGAACTCCCCCTGTATCATACTTCCACAAAACTGCTTTGGTATCTTCATAAAGGAAATGGTTACTCGTTTGCTCAATCCTCAGTTCTAGGATATTGAAAATGGGCACCACAGGTTCTGGCATATTGATGATGGGTTGAACTCTTGGGGACTCAAGCAGGTTAAACATTGGTGCCATGGTAGAATCAGATTCGGGTAAGTTGAAAATGGGTTCAATCATTGCCACTTCATTCCTCTTCACACGAAGGCTTACTTGCAAAACACCCAGATTAATCAGACTTTAAACATCTCTCAAAACCAGTTCACATCCCTTTGGATTATTAGCACAAGCCTCACAATTCTTATGATAGTTCTTCAGCATACCCACCTCTACTAACTTCGCATGGAAGTCTTTAAGCGGGGTTTTGATCTCTGCGGCGTTGAAAATCAAATCTTCGCCAGACTCGTCAACAATGGCATTTATGGACCCATGTTTGGGTAGAGGATTATTTTTGACATTCGGACCAGTATTTCCAAACGACAAAATGTTTTTATCCATTAAATCCTTCACAACATACCTCAAAGCAATAAAATTTTCTAAATCGTGCCCCGGAGCACCTTCATGGAATAAACAGTGTGCACTTGAGTTATAACTTGGTGGAAGCGGATCTGGTGGAGGACCCAAAGGCCTTGGAGTAACCAAGCCTTTCTTCAGTAGTGAGGGATATAATTCAGTGTAGGTCATAGGGATCCGAGGATGGGGAGGCCTTCCTCCTAGTCTTCTATTCTGAAAGTTGGAATTTGGGTGAGGAGCTGGAGTCCTCTGCTGGTAGGCTGAAGCATTGGGCACTTGTTGATAGCCTGGATTGTTGAGCATTGGTTGATAAGCTGGAATCATTGGAGCCGCTTGTTGATACATCGATACTGCTTAAGTTGGCCGATACATTGGAACTTGTTGATTATATGACAGTTGAATTGCCGCTACATAAGGATCTTGAACATATTGTGGGGGATAGGCATATTGTTGTTTAGCCATAGGTGGAGGCCTCTGCCAAAGTTGATTTCTCTTTTGACTTGTCATTACTGCATTTGTTTCGCCTTCTTTCTTTTTGTGGAAATTGCTGGTAAACTTCTTAACATTGTTTCCGCTACTGTTGCTGGAACTGCTGGATGCACCACTCATCTTTCCATTCTTTGAACCGAGTTCAACCTTGATTCCTATAGCCACAAGATCAAAGAAGCTAGCAGTTATGCTTCCTACCACTCTCTCAAAGAACTTTGGTCGCACCGTGTCAACAAACCAATCATCTAACTCTTTTTCGGTCAACGGGGGATCTACCTGATAAAGCGGTCCCTCTCCACCTTTGAGCATATTCTTTAAATGATTCAGAATCTTTCTGGGACATACTCAACAGCTGCCTCCTATCGGGAGCAAGGTCCATATTGTACTTGTATTGCTGGATGAAAGCATCTGTCAGGTCTTGAAAACTGCGGATCTTTGACTGATCTAGCGTTAGATACCACTTGGAGGAAATTCCCTTTAGACTATCTTGGAAGCAATGGATCATTAATTTGTCATTGTCCACCTGCGCAACCATTCTTCGATAGTACATCAAGAGATGGTTCTTAGGACACGTTGCGCCCTCGTACATATTAAAAGCGGGTATCTTGAACTTTGGAGGTATTACCAGTCCAAACACCAGACACATCTCTCTAGCAGCAGCCCCAAAGATCTGGTCACCTTCGATTTCCCTCAACCTCTTTTCAAGGGTATCAAAATTCTCTTGCATCTTCTCATGTATGTCATTTCCATTCTCAGACATGTCTGGCACATCATACACCTGAGGGTCGTTAAAGTATGGTTGGACACGGGTGTGCACAATATCTGGTGTAAAATTAGTAACCACATGGTTCTCTTCGGTAGTCAAAGGAATAATCTGTTGAGCAATAAATCCTTGAGGGGGAGGCACAAAACCTTGGGAAGGAAATGCAACACCCTGAGAAGGAGGTGCGAAACTTTAAGAAGCAAAACCTTGGGAAGGAGGGAAAAAACCTTGATCAACGAGTCCTTGGGAAGGAGGAATAAAACTTTGAGAAGAAAAACCCTGAGGAGGAGGTACGAATCTATGAGGAAGCCCCAAAGGTGGCCAGGTTACAGGGGTAGTGAATGATAGTGTAGGCTCGGTCGTTGCAGTGACAATCTCAGACACCACAGTCTGTTGAGTATCTAATTTTGCTCGAATGACTTGCAGCATTTCCATCATTTGACCCATATTTCCACGAAGGTCAGAAAGCTCTTCATTAACTTTTTCCATTTCTTGGTCTCTGTCGGCCATCTTCTTTTTGGCCTGAGCTCGGGTGGAATACTTGCGTGAGATCCTCAGTGTGACAGCTGGAAAGGAGGTGACGAGGATGATTTTTTGACAAATGTAAATGCAGAGATGCACTCATGAGTAAAAAAATGCAAATGCTTCAAGGGACTTAAGAAGTTATTGCAAAACATCAAAATGGATAAAGCTTTCTTATTATTTTTTCAAAAACTAATAAACTGAAGTCCATTCATGGTAAAATATATGATGTTTGCAACAAAAATCTTTTTGTTCCTTGAAGCTCTTACTAAAATGATGCATATGATGCTGAGATGCAGGGATGCCAGGATGCAAAGATGCAGGGATGCAAAGGTGCAAGGTGCCACAAGTAAAATCGGAGCCTTCTTAACAGGTGGGCTATAAGAGATTGGTTCTACATTTTGCTACCCATAAGTCCCACTCACAGGGTGGTTTCTACAGTGATGGTTTTAAGGAAACTCAAGGTCACTGACGTTTATCGTACTAATGCCCCGCCGCAGGCTAGCTGCATTTGGACGATAATAACGATAAGGTCTACCTTGAATGGAGTTCTCATGCTAGGCCCTCAAGAGGCGAGCCCTTGGATACTAACATTACGCAACTACCAATATAGAAACTGGTTCTTAACAGTGGATCCCAGAATCACAGCCTTTTCACGGATCAGGTCACGCGACAGGCTAGCTGCGTTGTGACAAGATCTATGAAAAGTCTAACTATCTGGGGGAGCTTTCATGTTAGGCCCTCAAGAAGAGAGTTCTTGGAGACTAACACTAATACTACCAATTCTAACCTAGGTGTTCCCTCTACTTTTTCCACAACTCAAATTTACTTGCAAAGTGACCCCAATATCCCACAGACAAGTAATATAATGAGCAATAAAGGGAAAGCGGTAAAATAACAAATAAACAAACATAAATAAGGAACATAGAGAAGACAAGAAGAGATAAGATTAAACAAATAAACACATAAAGCTAAGTTAGGCTTGACTCTCTCTAGCATGGAGCTAATCCCTAGCAGAGTCGCCAGCTGTTGTACCTCGAAAAAAATACGATCTTAAAACAACAGAGTCGCCACCTAATTCTATTTATTCTACAAGAGAAAAGGGAGATATAGATACAACCTAAAGGAAGGATAAGAAATGGTTTACGAAACCCAATTCTAAGTTCGGGAGTCGGTTATGCAAGGGGAAGGTATTAGCACCCCTCACGTCCGTTGTACTCAACTGGAACCTCTTAGCTAATTGTGCTATTAAATGTTGATCTAAGTCTTATGTCTTCTAAATGGTTATTAATATGTTTGTCTTAAAGAAATTAAAGTTTAAATTATTATTATTAAGACGGAGAAAGATTAAAGTTTTTCTTATTATTGTGCCGGAGAGATAGTTAATTTTTTATTATTGCGACGGAGAAATAATTGATTTTTTTTATTATTGTGCTCGCGAAGGATTGAAATCCATGTGCTTACGTATTCCCTTGTGCAATGGGAAAGTCAGAGCTTCGTAGTTCGTGCAACTACGGTTTGTGTTTTTTAATTGAACGATTCTTTAAATTGCATTCTACTGCTAAGCGTTGGCTTATACTCGCGGTGGAGGCTGAAGCACTAGCTTGTTTGCGAGACAGAATAATTTAAACAATGTTCGCTTAAAGAAAAGGTGTTTGACGTTTGTTAAAGTGTTTTAAAATGAAAGGTAAATGGATCACAACTCAAGGGCTAGCCTCAAGAGTGATTGCATTCAAAAACCCTTGGAGTGCTGGACTCCAGAGTTTAGTTATTCGTCGATTAATCGTAAAATGATTTGCGTTTGTTGGTGAGTTTTAAGTTGTATTCTCATTGTGAAGGAGAGAATGAATTACAAATCGAGGGCTTGCCCAAACAGTAATTCAATTCAAAAACCCGAGGAATGCTAGATTCCTGAGTTTAGTTCTTCCACGATTTTAATTAGAGATTTATGTTTTGAAAATGAAAGAGTGAAATGAATTACAAATCGAGGGCTAGCCCCAATAATAATTCAATTCAAAAACCCGAGAAATGCTAGATTCCTGAGTTTAGTTCTTACGTTAGTTAATTATGTTAATTAGGACATTTTGCGATTATTGGCTAAATTAGGGTTTAATATTTTGGAAGAAACAAAGGAGTAAATGAAACACAATTCGAGGGCTAGCCTCGAGAGTGGTTCATTAAAGAACCCGCGTAATGCTAGATTCCGAAGTTCAGTTCCTCGTTAAATTAATTAAGACGCGTAAAAGTCGTGCAGACAGCGATCACTTAGTGACCGACTTACGTGTGTGCGAAAATGTATACGTATGTATTGTTTACTTGGCGTTGGACCAAGAGAAATTATTTATGTTTGAAATGATTTTAATTATTACTTGGAAACGTTATGTTCGTGTCTTACTTGACAAATTATGGTCGAAAAAAAAGAGCGAGAATGAGATTTACATTGTACCAATCAATACATTACAACTAAATACAAAATAAAGAAATATAAGCAAAACAAACTCCCAAATATAATCAAGCGAAAATAAATAATCAAATAAATTCAATACAAATATTTACTAAAATTAATTAACAAAATAACTAAATAATAATAAAAAAACAATATTTAAATATTATCAACATAAACACATTTTTTTTGAATTTTGTGTTTTTTTTTAGGAATATTAGAAAGACAAGAAATAAAAGAAAAAATAATAATAAATAAATAAATAAACATAAGAATAAATAAATAAATTGCAAACGGGGGACTTGAGAGAAACATGTAATGGGGCTGAAGGGGGGGCAATACAGGGCGGACCGGGTCTTGGGCTCAGACCGATTGGGTCGAGTTCACCCGCGACCCGGTTCGGTGCTTTCCTAAAATAGGGCCAACAACCTAGGTTCCTTGATGCAAACCTCGGTTAGTTTCCGATGCTGAGAAAATATAACAGCAGGAAAAAGCCTCGCGTTATCCCGTTCATCTCTCCTCTCTCATATAAACTCTCAACAAAATTCAAACTTTGTTCTCTTCTCAAAATTGTCTCTCTCGTTCGCTTTTTGTTTCAAATCAATCCCTAATCTAACCCTAAATCTCTCAATCGACAAAAAAAACAAGCCCAGAAACGAAGAAATCAAAACGAAAGGGGAAACAAATACTTACAGAAGCGGCGACGTTGAGAGAGGTCCGACGATCGTGACGGCGGTGATACTTGTTTCAGTTCTCACAAACTTCTCCACCTCAGATCATCTATGTCTCTCTCGCACTTAATCACTGACAGCGGCAACTTGGCACTCGGCCTTGGAGGTGATGACGTGGCGGCGGATTCAGTTCGTCGTTGTGGTTATGGAAGTCGAGGGTTTGGGGTATGAAGCGGTTTTATAGTGGTTTAAGGTCAGTTCGATGGCTTTTTTTGTGTCGTTTCTGAGTTCGTAAAGGATGATGAACGGTTGCGGTTTCCGCGACGTAATGTTTTCGGTGGGATTTTTGCAGGTTTATGCGAAGGAGAAAAGGTTGATGATGGTCTACAACTCTGTGTTCTTGTATCAAGAACAAAGATTGGTTGAAGAATAAAAAGGTTTGTGGTCTTCTTCTAATGGTTTATGCGTTTCGCCGCTGCGTTATTTTCTCAAAATCCCCCTTCTTGACTGATAACAGCCCCCTTATATACTGATAGGATTAGGGTTTTGCTTGAATTTGAACTTGTGGTAACTTATTGATTAAGTGTTTGACTGAGCATTTTGTTGGTACCCATGTCCTGTCTTTTTCAACTTGTAGGCCTTGATGGTTTATGGAATAGAGCTATTCACACTTTTGGTAAGAACCAAATTGCAGGCTTCTTGGCTAATACTTGCAGGACTACTAAATATGCGACTATTGTGAAGTGGTGGAGAGATGGAAAGCAAACAAGACCCTGCCTTACAGCAGGTCTGTAACTCTGCCATACTGTTTCAGGTTTGTCTGTTTTTGTGAGGGGAAAAGTCCATGAATTTATTGTATTAATTCTGGTGATTCTTGGTTTTTTCATTTTGTGACTCCTTGAAACCTTGTTTTTTTTAAAACAACATTATGATATAATGAAATGTATCATGATTATGTATGAACACAATTTCGAACATGCTAGATGAATGAATGTTGTGACACGATTTTAGAAATCTATTTTGACATTGGAAAGCTAATGTAATGCATATGCCATGACGTTACGTGATAGTAGAATGATGAACTTGTTTTGATTACATACAATATGTATGTATGAAGGGATTTAACCATTGAATGAAGTGTGACTATTTTTTATTATTATGAACTTGAATGATGATGCTTAAAATTGAATGCATTTGGTTTATGAACTTTGGATGATATTTCGAATTGTTATATGATATATTGGTAAATGAATACTAATATATCTTATTTTATTATGTATGAGGTGCTTGGGATAATGATTGGAGGGAGGCGTGGCTTTTGTTACTGTTGGCGGTGACTGGACCGTTTTCAATGGTGTACTGAGATTGTGTAGTTATGAAAGATGTGAGGGAAAGCTGGCAAGAAAAAGTTTTATGGTGTTGTTTTATATTTGAAATGAGAAAGATGTGTGTTATGGTTTAGAGATAGTTTTAATGAAATAAAGAGTTATGGTTTTGTAGTGAAGTAAAAAGTGAAGGTTTTTATGGTGTAGGAAATGTGTGTGGTTTAACATGTATGTGTTTAATGTGAGTGTATTGGTGTTTGAAGATTTTTTTTGAATTTTTTTTAAGGGTATATGTAGTAGCATGAAGGATTGACATGTGTTTCACGCTTAAGGATGGAAGTTAACATTATAAAGACAAAGATGTAGGATGTGAAAATAGATAATAAGGTAGAATATGCATTATGAAGTTTGAAGAAAAAGGGTATGTAGTATGGTAATATGGTTGTATGAAGAAGAAAAATGAAAATGGAGAGTTACAGATTTTTTAAGAAAATGAAGGAGTATCATGAAAAAAAAACCAAAAAGTGGCGAGAAAGGTATGTGGTTGGTGTGATGCAGCAAAATATGGGGTTAGGGTTTGACCGCCCTTTTTAGGATATGGTCAAAGAGTGAACTTAACTTCTTTTGTAGCATTTAACAAAAATTAGCAAACACATGTAGCTCTTATCTTTAAATTTCAATTTTTACTTTTTAACAACTGTTCGGTTACAGCAAATCTGCAACAAAATTTACAAAAAGGTGACATAACTATAACTTAGAATGATTCTCATAATCTTGGCAAAAAGGTTCTTATAGGTAAAGTTGTCCAAAGCAACAATCTTGGAAAATGATGCACCAGATAAAACTAACTTGAAACCAAAATTTGGGGATGATTAAAATGTGGTAAAAATAATAAAAACTTAAAGCTCAACCTATTTTCCCTTCATGTGTTGCAATCCAAATTGGTTCATATGAACCAAGATTGTAAGAACAACTTAAAGCAACATATTGGACCATAATAAACCAAACCCAAATCTTAATTCCAATGAAACGCGAGCATAAAAATACATTTAAATACATCCTTAAAGCATGATTCCAAAGATGGCTCAAGAATGAGAAGAAGTTCAAGAAAGTTTTGCTCAAATTAAAATAAATAATATATAAAAAAAATTTGATGCACTTATACCATCTTTATTAGACAAGATTTATGACTTAATTCTTAAAAGACCATGGCCATGGGCCAAATAATCTTTCAGAGATAAAATTTGAATAATATATAAAAATAAAAAGAAAGAAGCAGACAACCTGCGATTATCTCAAAGAAACTGAGCCTCCAAGTAAAATCCTAACTATTCGAAACTGGTTACAGACCTTCCTTGACCATCTCTTTGCAAACCTAAAACAAACCCCAAAACACCATGGTATGCTAATGATGGGAAGGAGATGTATGACATGAAATGACAATGGGTAAAATATGGGGTGTGACACATAGTTATATGTCATGCATTTTCATGTTGTATCATATGGAGATGAGCCTATGTGGGAATCCATTATAGGTTCCTAGTCTCATCTAGACTCCGTGTGGGAGTCGAGTGGAGATAAGTTGTAGTTCAAAGGAACGTATATGACTTATCTGGATTCTAACGGGAATCAGGTTCAATGAATGAACCGTATGGATTGTGTTGGTACCACATGCATGGTGTCGTGTCATTTGAGTCACATTACATGTATGCATTATTAAATGTGAATTGAGTATAATGAAATTTGGTTGTGGCAATTATATGTGCGATATAATTGATTGATTGGTTTGAATTGTATGATTACTACTCCTTAGCATGTATTTTTTACTATATACTTATTGATTGTAATTCTCACCCCTTTTTTGTTGTTGTGTATGTGCTCATCGAGGATTACAATTAATCATGTACCTGAGTAGTGATTGGAGTGTGTGTGTGTGTTATTATTGATTGAGTCTAAGTAGTCTCTCTAATACGGAACATGAGAAAGATGGGGATTTGTCTTAATTTATGTTGTTTTCATTTGTTACGTATCTTGTTTTCTATATTATGATGAACCACGGTTGTGTGAAGGTTTATGATGTTAAAGTCGTAGTGCCATTGAAGTGATCAATTGAACACTCTGATGTTTTAATTTATTTTATGGGAAATAAATATATGAAGTGACTTGATACTTCGAGATTAAGCTATGGGAGAGCAGGGTGTTACATCATACCCCAAACGTTTCCTACCCTTCATTCAAATCTTATGGCTTATGCATCTCATATACCTCATGTACATACCCTCCATTAGGTCATATAACGTATCATTCATTCACTAATATCCATGCTTGGCATTAAATAAATGGTCCTAGAATTAGGGTTTACATATAGCACTAGGGTTTCTTCTTTTGCAGGTTGGTTTCAACTGAAAGTGCAGTGATTATTAAATAGGGTTTATTTCCCTATAATTGGAATGGCCACATGAATAAGGGTTTGACCCTAAAAATATCCTGATTTCTCTCTTCAACACTTGCGTTTATTCATCATATAAAGAATGATTGAATTGGTTGTTTGCATTACAAGTTATGCTATTGGACACCTTTGTTAAAAGTTTGAACTTGAAGATGATGTTTCTCCTTTTGGTTCATTCATCAAGACGCATTCTCATATGCTTGCACCAATCAATGGGATTAGGGTTTCATGTGAACTTTCTCTATCAATCAAAGGGAGTTATCCTAGTTGCTTAAATCACAAGGCTTTGGCCATAAATATTATGCAAGAATTTGGGTTCATATGGAGCTCTTATGGATCATTGCTCAAGCTAGAAAAGCATTTGTCAATTGACTTTTGGTTAAAGTCAATCATTAAATATTCATATGATCAGTGATTTTAAGGACTTAGTCATTACACTTATTCAAGTTGTTTGATTCATAGAGGTTGGGATTAAGGAAAAGTTTGTGGCTAATTCAAGAAGTCAAGTACAATCCATACATAATTCATTAAAGATCCAAGTTCAAGGATTTATAAATTTTTGGGTCAATGAGGGATTAAAAGTCAATGGCCCCTTAAGACTAAGTCACTAATTTTTCTCCATTTCAGTTTATCATTCATGCATCATATCTTAAAAGAATGAATTATAGGACCAAATTCAGTTTGAAATCCACCAAGGGTTAACAATTATTTTCACTATTTGTCCACCACTTGCAAAATTGTATAATTCATTTTAAAGACATATGAATTCCAATTTTTTTTAGATGTTATCATTTTTCCATGTTTGTCACTTATAAGTTTACATTAGCTTGGGCTAAAGTAGTTTGAAAGATGAGTCATTCATAATCTTTTTTTGGCCTATTTTATTAGCAATTCCATTAAGGTTCACCACCATGTCCAAGTCAAGTCATTTCACACACTTTAGTTGCATTCAACTGGAAATTAACATTTTGCATCATAGTTAAAGGGAATGTCAATATTAGAAAACAAGATGGACGAGCTTTTAGAAAATAGACTTGAAGCTCCATATGCAATTGATATTGGTTCACAAGTGTGGCTTTGTTATATATCCCACTGGTCCTAGTAATCATCTTTTGAATATAAGTTATGAAACTATTGATACATAAGCATTCCAAATGGTAAGAAAATATTCTATAGACTTATGGGGGAATTCCAGATGAATAACATTGCCCAACATAATAGAATAGGACTCCTAATTTGCTCTCTCACCACTAATATAAGGATCATGACGCACAGTTCTTTTTCTTCACTTTTTTTCGATTTCACTATTTTTTCTTCTTCCTCCACATTTTTTCTCTACTTTACTTTTTCTCTTCTTCACACAATATTCTCCACCCCACAAGCTTCTTTATCATCAACCTCATTCCACAAGACCATAACCAATAACCTGCAAAAGTCATCACTCCAAAAATCCAGCCACACAATTCAGAATTCAACAATTCAATTTGCAATAAAGAAGCACAGATTCACCAAAGCAATGCAACTGAACGTATCAATAATCGCAGTTCAATTCACTAATTCAAGAACATCGTGGATATTTACAGATATCCATGGATAATATTTTTTTATAAAAAAATTGAAATAAAATATTTTTATCTCTTTTAGACACAAAAATTTATTATCATATAACATCCATAAAACTCGCTCTTAATTTAACAATAAAATTTCATCACATTAATTTTCTTCTTATTCACCAAAACATAATTAGATCCAAACATAATATTAATATATTTTATTTTTAACCAAACAAATAAAATATATTGAGATTGAAGGGAGACACAGGTTCGACAGAGGAATAACGACACTAGTTGGTTGGACTATTAAATTGTTGAAGTGATGTCTGGAGTATTAAAGAGTTTAAATATGAAATGGCTAATAGAATTTGAATGAAATGTGAAAGGTTTTCTTCAAATAAAAGTAAGAAATATAAGAAGACTATTTTTTTAGCAGACGAAAAGATAAGGTATAATAAACTAATGATATTTAAATGGTTTTTATAATTTATTAACAGATACTGATATTTGCGGGCATGGCTATCATTAAACTCGTATTCATATCCATTAACAAACGGGTATTTAAATATTCATTTATTTTATTCGTGGATATCAATTAAGTTACCCACCACATATATGTGACGGATTTTATCCGTGAATATTTGTGGGTATGGATTTTTTTGTCATCCTTAGGTTGAGTCTTTCTTTGAACCCTTCACTGTATAAACTGTAATGCCCCAATTTTATTTATTTGTTTTCATAATTTTATTTTGAAATGTTGTGCATTTTTATATTTTGATATGTGTGATGATGTGTCCTTGATGGTGGTAGTTGCCTTAAAATGGTAGGAATTAAGGTGTTAGAGGTGTGGAAGTAATTGTTTAGGGAAGGGGGTGTAGAGAGAATAGTTAATTAAATAAATTGTTTTAATTAGTTAACTATACTATATTGTAAAATATATTAATTAATTTAATTAATTATTTAGGTATAATATGTTTTATTAAATTAGAATTTGAAAGGTTAGACTATTATTATTTGAATTATTAGATTATTAGATAATAATAATAATAATAGTTGTGAAATAAAATAAAATGGAATATTAAATGTGTAGAGATATGAAGGACAGGATAGTAATTATATGAGGATGAGTGGGGGTAAATGAGGTAAACAGTTGTTGAGGGATTTTATAAAGGGAATTAGCGAATACTGAGGCCAGTTTTACAACATACGTGAAATTGAGAGCAAAAGGTGAAATAGGTTAGTGCAAGAAGTATCCATCCATTTAGCTTGAAGAGATCGATTGCTAGGAATTACAAGGTAAGGGTGGGGTTTTGATATTCTAAGGGATAGTTGATGAATAGTGGATAATGGTTTAGGTTTTTGCATTGTTGGATTGTTGTGTTTTCATGTGTTAGGAGCCTTGATCTCTCTTAGTTGATAAATTGTGTGTTTTTCAATGATACTATAAATGTTGTGAAATAGTGGATAATGATATTGTTATAATATATTGATTATATGATGAATTTTTTTCCTATATATGTGACAATTCTGTTTTGGTTATTGATATGTTTTCCTCCATTGTTGAGTTATAAGGGTTTGAATCATAAGAAATTGATGATTACATTATGTTAATCCATGAGTAATACAAGAAAATAATTGGTTCTTAGAATTTTAAAATAGTATAAAATTGAATCTATGATGATAATATTTCGTATAATAGGTTCTAACATGATAAACTAGTTTAAAAGTGCTTTTAAAAAGTGAATTTTTGGGCAAACGGAATAGTATGTGTCGACCTGTATGCCTTATGTGTCGACCTATAGCTTCCAGAAACAAATTCTTTGAAAAACTGATTGTATGATTCGACCCATGCATCGACCTTTATGTCAGTACAAAAAAAATGTTAAGTATAGTTTCGATCATAACTTTTTAATCATATATCCAAATGATGAACTGTTTAAAGTGTTGGGAAGCTAATAAATTGAGCTTTAAGATGGTATAAATAGGTGAATTTTCCCCCCAGTATTTCTATGTATGATACGTTTAGGAATGTGATTATTACATGTTGTGTACACTAAGAAGTCTTGTTGTAAGTGACGAATCTTGAGTGTTGTTACAAAGATGTTGTTGTGATGTTAATGATGGTATTATAAGGATGTTTTAATGATGTTGTTATGATTGCATAAAAGATATATATATATATATATATATATATATATATATATATGATCTTACCTGACCAGGAGGGCCTTCCAAGGATTTGAAGACTGGGCCAGAGAGTGAGGTGAGTGAGGGGGTGTACCTGCAAGGTGCTCTAATGCTTAAGTCAAAAGAGGTACAGAGTAAGGTTATTAGAGAGTAAGTCAGAATACCTGACCCTTTGCTATGAAAGGGTATTTATATTGAGCCCCCAGCGCTGGGCCAAGGCCCCTAATGGGTTGGATTTAGCTAGGCTCAAGGAGGAGCTGCCAGGGGACGCGTAAGAAGCGTGAAGACCTAGACCAAAGGTATGCTCCCTGGTCCAACTGCCCCTATCCTTAAGGAGATAATACAGGGGAGTTGGGTGACGTGCCAGATGAGGTGGCAGAAGTGGTTCTGCCCGACATAGCTCATGTGCCCGTGATATAGATTGGTGATATGTGGATGGGGATCATTGAGCGAGGAACGCACTCTTTGCCCGACACGCAGTCAAGTCGTCGAGGTGACGTTCCTCTGATGTGGGTGGAAGGACCTTTGCCCGACGCATTCATGTGCCCGGACGTTTGGGCCTGGACCCGACGAGCATTGGGCCATGCCGTGCATATCGTCATGGCCCAGTCCAGAACAGGAGCCCCCCAAGTCGAGTCTCTGAGTTAGAGTGATGACTTATATTGCAACTGGGGTTCCCCGTGGAGAGGTGCGGTCGTTGGGCATATGAGTTTATAATAGATTTTCTCGCGAGCTCCTCTTCCCACGGTAGCGTCGGGGAAGGAAAGTGACATGATGGGTACGCATCTTCCTCGTAACGGCCGAGGGCTCGACGCGGGGATATGGCGTCTTGATGAGTCGGGGAGGTGGACAGATGCCCGGTGTCGTTTCAGTTTCTTTTTTGTATAGACGTGTCTCAGACTTAATGGCGTCGCTTCGTTTTTTGTGCAAAGACGGCGTAGGCAGTAGGCAATGATGACCTAGCGCGTTGGCCCACGCGCCAGGGACTTATAAAAGGAAGTTGAGTGACTTCATTTTCACTTTTTCGCTCTTACGTTCACCGGAAGTTCTGAAGGTTTCTCCTGTATCTGCTCGCCTTGCCGTCTGAACCGCCGCCTCCGCCCGTCTCGTTGCCTGAACAACCGTCTCTGCCCGTGCGCCACCGTCTCCTTTTCAACTTCTACATGCCAGGTATCATTTTGCTTCCCAAATCCATCATTTTCCTTTCTGTTTTATGTCAAATGTCTACCTATGTATGTCATATTCGTAGTATGCGGTTAGATTTGACTTAGGAATAGTATAATGGACTGTAGATGGACTATAGATGGTAGAAAAATAGGGTTAGGGTTATACTGTCCCGGGCAAAAATTACATATGTCGGGCAATATTTGCATAAGCTGTATGAACTTTCTGCCCGGTCTCTTAAGAGCGTGCGTATCTTCGCATCGAACAGTTAGTGTACGTTGCTGCTACGCCCTTTCACTTGACCTGCGGTGGAAGGGTGGATTTGATATGACGTCGAATTCACTCTTTCTGTCTGCGTTTCAGGTGCTACAAGGCGTTTACGACCGAGGAGGGAAGATTTCGGGTCCTCGACTGAAGATGCGGCCATCGCTCGTCTACCTGTTGGGGATGGGAGTGTCAGGGACGGTACTAAACACGCCTCATCCTCCGGGCAGATTGATCTCTCCTGGGTTGCGGATGAACCTTTGGAGGAGGAGTCATATTTCTGCGACGAGGCTATCCCCGCTTACGCTGTGGTCGAAGACATAAGCCGGGAAGATCCGCCGAATTTGTATTGCTGTTCCCCCAAGGAGGACGACCGTATCTGCCATCATTTCCCGGGGAAGCAGTTTACTATGTATGAATTCGCTTTCCGGGAGGCGGGGATCTGACTTCCCTTCAATTCCTTTCAGATGTCGATTTTTAAGTGGCTTCGGCTGGCGCCGTCCCAACTGCATCCCAACGCCCTCGCCTTCATGCGGGCATTCGAGTTGGTCTGCCGCTTCCTCGGCATTGGGTGTACTCGAGCCCTCTTCTTCCACGTCTTCCACCTCCAGTGGTCCGGTCACCGCGGGCGCCACAGTTGGGTTTCATTTAAACAGCCCGTGCGCTTGTTCAAGACGTACGTGGACTCTGCCCGACATTTCAAAGGTCGTTGGTACGTAGTGATGCCGACCACCCGTGCCGCCCTCCATTCTCTTTACTATTATCAACGAGCATCAAATGGGGAGGAGACGTTGATGTCGAAGATACCGCTGAGGTGGCAGCGCGATCATTTCGACCTCTCCACTGCCCACTATAGGGTCAAATTTTCGATGCTCGGCGTTGAGGACAGGCTCGCCTACAAGAAGCTGGTTGATTACGTGCAGAGTTTCAACTTGGGGGTCTGGGTGGATCGACAGGGCGTGCCCTATCTCGACGAGGCTGGAATGCCAATTACTGAGACGCGCTATATCAATACGAAGGCCTTGCTCGAGTGTGGGACCGAGGAGAAGGCTTTAGAATTATTGAGTAGGCAGATTTTTTTCTTGATCTTTTATTTTTGTCAATGTTTTCGCTCGCTAATGTTTGTGTGTTCTGTTTCGCAGGTGCTATGCCCAGTACGCGTGATCGGGTTCTGAAGTTGGCCAACCAGGTCGGTGCGGCTGACCGGGTGCCAAAAAAGAAAAAGAAGACTGTGGCCCGTGTTCAGGTGACCGCTGCTGATGCTGGGGTCGGGACTTCGAACACAGCAAGTCCGACACCTTCCTCTCCTCCTCGGGCATCGACGATAAACATTCCTGATAGTCCGCCTCGATCGGCCTCTCCACTCCATAAGCGAAAACGTCCGGCGGGGACTCTTGCAAGGTCATCCCTGGGAAGTCCGGGTGGACCAGGCAGCTATTTGTTACCTCCCTGCTATGTGGAGCGGTCGTTCTTCAAAGCTGAGGATGCGATCGCTGTGCCGGCGCCTGAGGCCAAGGCTATCCTGGACCAAGATGCTGGTGCCCGGCGTAAGGAGCTGGCTAAGGACCTGGCAGCTGTCATCCGGGTGATGGAGACGGCCATGGTCTTGACTAATACTTCGGTCTCTACTGCCTCCCTGGAGGATGCTCTCGTGCAGGTCCAGTCAGAGAAGGACAAACTGTCCAAAGATCTGTCGGACTACAAGGAGGAGCACCAGCTGCAGGAAGGGCTGAGCAAGAAACTGGAAGAGGTGGAGAAGGAGTGGGATCAGCTGAAGGCGGCCAAGGTGAGCTTGGAGGAGCAGGTGGCCGATCACCAGAAGCTGGCCGAGGACAATGCTGGCCTGCGGGCTCAGATTGAATCTCTCGAGGAAAAGGTGCGTCCTTTGGTTGATGAGACCGAGGAGGAGCTTGCCCTTTGTTCCCGAGGTGAGCTGCTAGGGCACATACGCACTCTCAACCAGGACCTCGTGGCCGTCTTCAAGGAGGGTTTCGACAATGCCGTCGAACAACTTAGGCTTCTGAATCCTGAGCTGGTGACGGAGGGGTCGGCCCATAATTATTGCGTCAGGGAGGGGGAGATCGTCTGCCCGTTTGAAGCTGAGGAGGAGCTAGGGGATGACGAGGAGGAAGTGGAAGATGTTGAGGAGGAGCTCCGGGCGGAGACTTGATTATTTTTATTTTTATTTGTTGTTTTTGTTATGGCCTGCGTGCCTTATTATGTGGCTTGCGTGCCCGTTATGTGTTTTAGCCTTTGGGCATATGTAATATGGCCTTCGGGCGTACTTGGCTTCGGCCGTTGTTATGATTATTTTAAATATATGAATGTTTTGTTGTCATTCATTGTGTTCGTGTATGTACTTCGCTTTTTATAAGTTTATACTCTGCTCGACCTCGTTAATCTCCTCGGTTTAGGGAACCGATGAAGCGTCGGGCTTTGTGCCCGTTGGGATCGAAACCCGGGATCGTTGTTCGAACTCCGGCCTCGGGGCTTGGGCTTTCCCATCGCGAGCTGGGTGCCCTGCCTGTCGTGGTACTTCGACGTTGAGTCTCGATCAAGATCCCAATCGTCGGGGAGGGTTGTGTTCGCTGTGTGGCCCTGGCTCGTCCTCGGGTCTTGCGGTTCCTCTTAGGGGTTTTGGAGACGAAGAGCGTGGTCGTACCACCCACGTCTCCCCGTGATACATTTAACTGTAATATTGTCTATGTTTTTCTGCGTTCCATGGTCGAGCGAGTTGTTCCCCTTGTAGGTTTTCTAGGTAATAGGCCCCGTTGCTCGTCTTATCGCGGACGCGGTAGGGGCCTTCCCAGTTGGCGGCCAGTTTGCCCTCTTTTGGGTTTTTCTGGTTTCTTCTGAGGATCGGGGTGCCGACCTGGAACTCTCTTCTTATGACCTTCGCGTCGTGGCGTAGTGCTATTTTTTGTTTGAGGGACATTTCCCTTAGGGCTGCTTCGGAACGGATCTCTTCGACTAGGTCGAGTTCGTCTCTAAGGGTCTCGTCGTTCATTTCCTCGTCTAGGGGCTCCTCTATCCTCCTTGTTGGTTCCCGTATTTCCACCGGGATGACTGCTTCGGTGCCGTAAGTCAGTCGGAATGGGGTCTCCCCGGTGGTGGAATGTGGTGTCGTGCGGTAAGCCCATAGGACGCTATGTAGTTCCTCGACCCATGCCCTTTTCGTGTCGCCGAGTCTTCGTTTAAGGCCACGTAGGATTACCCTATTGGCCGCCTCCGCTTGCCCGTTCGTCTGTGGATGTTCGACAGACGTGAAATGCTGTTTAGTACCCAGGCTGGCGACGAAGTCCCGGAATCCTCCGTCCGTGAATTGTGTCCCGTTTTCCGTGACGAGGGCCTGGGGTATGCCGAACCGAGCGAGGATGTTGCGTTTAAAGAACCGGAGAATGTTCTGGGCGGTTATTTTAGCTAGTGCCTCCGCTTCGATCCATTTTGTAAAGTAATCCACCCCGACGATGAGGTATTTATTCTGGTATGATCCGGTGACGAAGGGTCCGAGGATGTCCATGCCCCACCAAGCGAAGGGCCATGGGGAAGACAGTGATTTTAGGTCATTCGGGGGCGCGAGGTGCATGTCGGCGTGTCGTTGGCATTTGTCGCATTTGTTGACGTGCTCCTTTGAGTCATTTTGCATGGTCGGCCAGTAGTAACCTGCTCGAAGGGCTTTTCGTGCGAGCGATCTCCCGCCGAGGTGTTGAGCGTTAATTCCTCGGTGTATTTCTCCAAGTATGTCGGGGACTTTCTCTTCCTCGACACACTTAAGTAACGGGATGGAGAACCCTCTACGGTAGAGTTTACCTTCGAGGAGTACGTACGAGCATGCCCGTCGTTTGGTAGTGGCCGCCTCCTTTGGGTCAACTGGGAGTTCGTCTCTTGTTAGGTAATTGTAGATGGGCGTCATCCAACAGTGAGCATCCCCGATCGCGTTGACCTCGAGGGGAGGAGGTAGTTTGTCGATGCTAGGTCGAGGAAGGATTTCTTGAATTACGGATTTGTTTCCGCCCTTTTTCCTAGTGCTTGCTAGTTTTGAGAGGATATCTGCCCGTGTGTTATGCTCGCGAGGTACGTGTTGAACTTCCCACTTCTCGAATTTCTCAAGCTTTTCTTTGACAAGGGATAAGTATTCGACGAGGTTGTCTTTCTTGGTTTGGTATTCTCCTCGTACTTGTGATGCCACGAGTTGGGAGTCTGTGGATATTTTCACTTCTTTTGCTCCGAGGTCCTCGGCTAATCTCAGACCGGCGATAAAGGCCTCGTACTCGGCCTGGTTGTTCGATGTCGGGAAAGCTAGTGCTAGTGAGACCTCAATCAGGATCCCATCCTCGTTTTCGAGGATGATCCCTGCTCCGCTACCTGATGTGCTGGAGGCGTCGTCGACGAAGATCGTCCACTTGTGGGCGCCGTCCACCGGTGTTGGGCAGTGGGTCATTTCCGCGACGAAGTCGGCCAGTGCCTGGGCTTTCAAGGCCTTTCTATTTTCGTATTGTATGTCGAATTCGGAGAGTTCTAGTGACCATTTGAGCATTTTGCCGGCCATATCTGGTCGCCCGAGTAGCTGTCTGATCGGCTGGTCGGTCCTTACTTTTATCGTATGTGCGAGGAAGTAATAACGTAGCCTCCTCGCCGCATTTATGAGGGCCAGGGCGACCTTTTCGATTTGCTGATATCGGAGCCCGGGACCTTGGAGTGCTTTGCTTGTAAAATAGATGGGTTTTTGTCCCTCGTCGGTCTCCCTTATTAGAACGGCGCTGACGACCTCGGTCGCCACGGATAGATATAGGTATAGAGTTTCCTTTTCCAATGGTCGTGATAAGACCGGGGGTTCGGAGAGGACCTTTTTCAAATGGAGCAATGCTTGCTCGCACTCGTCGGTCCAGTCGAAGCTTGCCTCTTTGCGAAGGAGTCTGAAGAATGGCAGTGCATGTTGGGCGGATTTGGCAATGAAACGGGAGAGTGAGGTGAGCACTCCGTTGAGGGATTGGATTGATTTCTTGGTCCTCGGGGTTGGAAATTCTGAGAATGCCCGGCATTTGTCGGGGTTGGCTTCGATCCCTCTTTCGGTGAGGTAGAACCCCAGGAATTTTCCTGCCCGTACCCCGAACGTGCATTTTTCAGGATTGAACCTCATTTTGCACTGCCTCGCCTGCTCGAAAACTTTGGTTAGGTGTCGAGCATGAGTAATCTCCTCGTGTGACTTGACGATCATGTCGTCCATGTACACTTCGAGCATGTCCCCTATTTCTTCTTTGAAGACTTTGTTCATCATGCGTTGGTACGTGGCACCGGCGTTCTTGAGCCCGAACGGCATTACATTGTAATAGTAATTGCCCGTTGGGGTCATGAATGCTGTGTGTCTCTTGTCTGTGGGCGACATAGGGATTTGGTTGTATCCACTATATGCGTCCATGAAGGACAAGAGTTTAAAACGTGCAGAATTGTCTACGAGCATATCTATATAAGGGAGGGGGAAAGCATCTTTCGGGCAAGCCCTATTAAGATCAGTATAATCAACACACATACGCCATTTTCCATTATTTTTCTTAATGAGGACTACATTAGAGAGCCAGGTTGTGTACTGAGCTTCAGAAATAAAATTTGCCTCTAAGAGGTCTTTTACAGCCCGTTCGGCAGCCTCTGCCTTCTCGGGTGACTGTTTGCGCCTACGCTGTGCTATGGGCTTGACTGCCCGATCTACAGCTAGCTGGTGACACGCGATCTCAGGATCCAGCCCGGGCATTTCTGCAGCATTCCAGGCGAAGAGGTCAAAGTTCTCTTTGAGGCATGCCACGAGCTTCTCCCTTGTTCCCTCGGGCAGTCCCTTGCCTATCTTCACTGTCCTGTCTGGATCGTCTCCGAGAGGAATGAGTTCGAACTCTCCGTCAGGTATTGGTCGGACCGGGTGTTCGAGTGATCGTTCCTCGGTGGGCTTACCTTCTTCAGTTTCATTTGGCTCAATGCGACAGTCGAGATCGACGGCGTTAACTCCCCGGGGGGGATCCTCGGTCCTGAGTTTTTTGTTGCTGCTTTTGGTGTTGACCGTGGCCTGTCCTTTTATTGCAGCGTCGTAGCACCGTCGGGAAGCTTCGATGTCACCGTGGATGGTGACCACGCGACCCAATTTGGTTTAGTATTTCATCTTCAGGTGGACGGTGGATGGGACCGCGGTGAGTTCGGCCAGTGTCGGTCGTCCAAAGATGCAATTGTAAAGGGATGGACAGTCTACGACCAGGAATTGGATCTTGACTTCCCTGGCCGTTTCTTGTTCCCCGAAGGTGACGAGGAGCTCGACATATCCCCACGGCCTTGTTGTCGCTCCGTTGAATCCCTGGAGGTCGGATCCGACGTAGGGGGCCAGGTTGGTCTTGTCTAATTTCAGAGTCTTGAAGAGGTGGACATACATGATATCCACCGAGCTGCCCTGATCGACCAGGATGCGCCTGACGTCGAACTGGGCCATTTTTGCCCTGATCAATAGTGGGATGCCCGAATTCGGGGATCCGCCCGGGAGTTCTTCCAGAAAGAAAGATATTGGGTTGGATTTACCCCGGTATTTTGTCAGCGTCGCCTTTTGCTCGGGGGCAGTTAGTAGGAGCTCGTCGAACTTGCGTTTGACCGAGAGGGCGGTGGCTTCACCGTTAACTCCTCCACCCGATATAACCAGTGCGGTTGGGAAATCTTCCCAGGGGCTGAGTGCAGTGATTCTACCTTCGGGCAATGGCTCGGGGAGGACGAAATCTTCCAGGCGTGACACACAGAGGACCACTTGACAAGGAGAGCTGTCAGGGGGTGTTTCTTCCCGGGGTCTCTTCTTCTCTGCCTCGTCGAGTCTGGGGGTTTCGTTCTTCCTCGTATACTGTTTTAGGTGCCCTTCTTGGATTAGAATCTCTATTGCATCTTTCAGGTGGACGCAGTCCTCGGTCACGTGCCCGTGGCTCCTGTGGAACCGGCAATACTTGGATTTGTCGGTGTGAGGTTTTGGCGCAGATGGTTTTGGGAACCTGACTCTGCCCTGTTTAAATTCAGAGTTGATGCATTCCGCGAGGATGCGCTCTCGAGGAGCTGTCAGTAAGGTGTACTCGCTGTATCGGCCTGCGGGGCCTCTTCCTTCTCGGAGATCGCGAGGTCTTTCTTCCCTTCGCTTGTCCCCGTTGCGACGGGGGATGTTTGGGTCCTCGCGTTTGGAATGCTCGGTATCCCCAGCATTACGGCCGGTGCGGGCGTTGTGTGCTACCTGTTTTTCCTCATATCTGATGTAGGCCTGGGCCTTGTGCAGAAGTTCGTTCAAGGTGCGGGGGGGCTCGATCCCGACGGCTCTGCTAAGTTCACTGCCTGGCAATAGCCCTCTTTCGAGGAGATACTTCTTCATGTGTTCGGTGGTATCCACCTCGACAGCTTCTTGGTTGAATCGCTCGATGTACGAGCGCAGCGTTTCGTTCTTCTTTTGTACTATGGCTTCAAGGGTCGCCTCAGTTTTAGAATGACGACGGGAAGCCGTGAAGTGCCTGGTGAACATGGACCTCATGACTCTCCAAGATGTGATGGATTCGGGAGCCAAGCTTTTGTACCAAGCCATGGCCCCTTTCCTGAGGGTCGTCGAAAACAGTCGGCATTTGAGGTGACCGGTGATATCATTGCGGTAGTCGAGCATTGTGTTGACGTTGTCGACGTGGTCGTCGGGATCTGTAGTCCCGTCGTACACAGCTAGATTGGGCGGTTTCTTCATGCCTTTGGGGAGCGGGGCCTCCATTATTGCCCGAGACAGGGGGCAGTGCAAGTCTTCCTCGTCGCTCCTTAATGGAGATAATTCATTGTTGTCGGGGCTGCGCCCGCGCCTTGGTGATGTTCCTGCTCGATCGTTGTCACGACGGGAACGTGCCCTGCTGACGTGGGGTTCGGGCGAGCGATGCCCGCGCTTCTTTGTTGGTTCTGGACGTTGCTGTATCCTCCTCTCCTGTTTATGTCGGGCCTCTTGTCGCTCGGCTTCGAGGGCCATGATTCTTTCGTGCTGCTGGTAGAGCATAGAACCGGCCTGGTTGAGGGCATTCACCATGGCAATCATTGTGGCGTCTCCTTCAACGGGAACGGGGATGGGATGAAAGGTCTGTGCCCCTTGGTTTTGGGCGTGAGAGACATCCCCGTTGTTTTGAGGTTCTGGGGACGGAGTAGATGGACGACCATCTCGAGCGTCCGCTTAATGGGGCTGCGGGCCATCGTCCATAGTGTAGTCGACAAGGGGACGGCTGCACTCGCTAGGTTGTTCTCCGGCCATGTTGTAAGGACAGGAATGGATGAGCTTTGATCTTCTGTTGATGAAGACGGGGATAGCTGGTTCCCACAGACGGCGCCACTGATCTTACCTGACCAGGAGGGCCTTCCAAGGATTTGAAGACTGGGCTAGAGAGTGAGGTGAGTGAGGGGGTGTACCTGCAAGGTGCTCCAATGCTTAAGTCAGAAGAGGTACAGAGTAAGGTTATTAGAGAGTAAGTCAGAATACCTGACCCTTTGCTATGAAAGGGTATTTATATTGAGCCCCCAGCGCTGGGCCAAGGCCCCTAATGGGCTGGATTTAGCTAGGCCCAAGTAGGAGCTGCCAGGGGACGCGTAAGAAGCGTGAAGACCTAGACCAAAGGTCTGCTCCCTGGTCCAACTGCCCCTATCCTTAAGGAGATAATACAGGGGAGTTGGGTGACGTTCCAGATGAGGTGGCAGAAGTGGTTCTGCCCGACATAGCTCACGTGCCCGTGATATAGATTGGTGATATGTGGATGGGGATCATTGAGCGAGGAACACACTCTTTGCCCGACATGCAGTCAAGTCGTCGAGGTGACGTTCCTCTGATGTGGGTGGAAGGACCTTTGCCCGACGCATTCATGTGCCCGGACGTTTGGGCCTGGACCCGACGAGCATTGGGCCATGCCGTGCATATCGTCATGGCCCAGTCCAGAACAATATATATATATATATATATATATATACATCGTATGAAATATATTTTATGCTTGTTGGCCACTTTGGGCGGAGTATAGTAACCATGGATGTGGGTTATTGTGCACGATGATGTTGTTGTTGTATGGATAAATAGTCGCATTGCATACATTTGTGGACAATGGTCCATTGTTGGTGAGCCTAAAATCTTACTGTGTGGATTGGGCCGGTAGCTGATTCTAGAGGTGATGGATCTATGAGTGGTTCTGATCATAGGAGGTGGGGATCAAAACAGTGAACCTGAGTGTTCACATAAATTGGTACCACGTGCATATACATTGAGTCAGGTTATGAGTCTTATTGCATTATATTAACGATGTGGCTATGTTGTTAAATATGTGGTGTTGTGTGATTAATCAGACTTGTTATCATGTGATTTTCATGTTGGTTGGGGAATTATTAGTAATAATGTTGTTGGTTGATTAATATGAGATATTTAGATGAATTATTGTTGTGTTATCTTTATGCTTGGATAACTTAGTGTTTGTGTTGGGTGTGTTGTGTTGTAGAATGGGTGATAATGCATGTGATAACCTAATGTATATTGTTTATCATGTTTTCCTTTATATTATCATGATATCTCACCCCTTTTTTTTAATATTTCCTCCACGTGGATAATGTGCAGATACTCCGCAGTAGGACTCAGATGTGAGTTTAAGATGGAATCTCCTTACCTTTCTTTAGTTTGGTGTCTACTCTGATTGTAACACTAGGGAGTCGTGGAACGCGTTTATGTTTTATAATTCTTTGGAGATTTGTAGACATCTTATTGTGTTTAATTACTATTTTGATGAATTATGTGATTTTCATGATAATTATTATATGCCATGACACAATAAGTGATTTTTATTATTACACTACAATAAAAGTAATGTTCATGTTTATATGATTACATTTAATATATAAATGTTACATAGACTATCTGAAGATCGGGTTTTATATGTTGACTGTAACATCCTAAGTTGTGTGTGTTTGATTTAATTACTATGATGTTTTATTTTACAATTTTACGAGGGTAAGTTAGGATGTTACATCCATGTGGATTTGGGCTCAAATTATGGGTACACTCAATTTGTTTCTACACCCTAGCCAAGAAACTATACCCCCTTCTACTTTCTCTTTTTTATTTCTTTTTATTTTTTATATAGAATATCATTTTTATTTTTTAGAATTTTATGTGCTATTCTTATTAGATTCATTGCATACTATTATATTTTCTTTTTGTTGCTATTTATTTATAGAATTTTTGCATATAATTTGTTGAATATGATGGCATTTTTGCATTGAATTTTTGCATATACTTTGTTGAATATTGTTGCATTGTCTTGATAGAGTTTTTGTATATGCCTCTTTGTTTACTTTTGGGCAAACAATCTTTCATGTCACTTTTGATTCCTTTTTAGTTTTATTTCTTTCTTTTCTTTTATCTTGAGTTTGAATAAAATGGACCAAAACATGATAAGATGTGAGACTTAAGATATTAAGACTTAAAAGGAATCATGGACATGGACTTAATATGATTGAACTTGGCAATTTTGGAGAATTATGGACCATGTACTTCATAGGATTGACCTTGGCATTTTTAGAGAATCATGGATGGACTTAACGTGATTGACCTTAGTATTTTTGGAGAATTATGGACATGGACTTAATGTGATTGGCCATGGTAGTTTTAGAGTATTTTTATGTGCCTCTAATTCCTTTATATTTGATTGAATGTTTTAGGGCTTAGCATGTTATTCTTAATTAAGTTTGATTGATATTTTGTGCACAATTTCATTCATTGTTTTTTAATATCTTAGACCTTGCATTCATCATTATTTTTTCATTTTGTAACACACCAAAATTTTCTCTCTCATTTTATGTCATATAGCATAGCATATATCATACATATCCTTACATTTTTGCATAGAAAAAAGAAGTATAACATCCATGGTTAGAAGCATAGGGCATATGATCAGTAGTCTATCCATTTGTGATTCTTCGAAACAAAGATAGGAGCCAAGTTGTCTTGCAACAAGCCTACAAGGGGTTCTCATATCACACACAACCTCAAACGTTTCCTCAAGGCCTTAGAAGAGGTTGGGTTCATCAAGAAATTCACAAGTGCATTATCCTCCTACACAAGAAACCCTAATTAGGGTTTTGGCTCAGGGCAAGATATCCTCATGGCTTTGATCAATTCTTGTGATCAAATGCTTCTATATGTCATACAAGTCCTAGGGATGCCATTTGGCCTAAATATTCAGTGAGAAAGTCAGACAATGGCTCAGTTGCTTGTATTTGAAGAAAGAGGTCAATTGTGTAGAAGAAAAGTCAACCTAGGGTTTTCAAGGGTTCCAATTATGATTTTCAAGCCTATGAACTTTGATTTGGTCCAGAAATATCATGAATGGTCTCAAATGTCAAGAATCAAAAGTTTGAAAAAAGTTACTAAAATTGGAAGTGACCCATAATGAAAGCTTTCTATTTTGGCAATTTTTACCTTAACTTCGACCAATTCTTTCATGACCCAGTAAGCTTCAAATGAATTTTTCATGAAAATCAAAGTTGTAGGGCTTTTTCTCCCATTTTCAAAAAGTACAAAAACTCCTTCATATCATTTATGGTTCAAGAGTTATGATCAAGAGAAGCTATGGTTTCAATTATGTGATTCCATGCGTTCAAGAATTACACCATTTGCAAATTGGTTCATGGTCACGACTTTCTGAGTCTAACACTTACTAACTACAAGTGCACCGTCTATCGCGTAGTAATAAAAGATATCGATCCCACCGAGACTCGATAATTAACCTAGTGTATTCGGGTGTTGCTATGTTTAGCTAAGGCGAGTGATGTTTTAGGTTTTAAAGGGTTAAGAATTAATTAAATTAAATTAATGATATAAATTATCGGTACGTAATTGATTTCGCCTTCACGAATTCAATAGAGGGTTGGCTTGTTAAGGTTTATTAAGTTATCTCTCCGTAGAAACTCTCGGTTTAAAAGTCCTCGACTCACACTCTCGCGGTCGTGCCTAATACTATACTCCTAAGTTCAGTTGAGCGCTTTCGCTGTGTCAATTCAAGTTAGAAATACTTTTTGGAAACCTAAAGGTTATAATTAGTTTTAAAGTGCTCTCGCTTTGATTAAAACTAATGCCCGATTTCATCTATCTGACTAGAATCTCACACTCTCGTGGTCTTAAGGTTTTAGCCTAATTCTATGCAAATTGTTCTGGTTTATACAATTACATACCGATTAACGGTTTAAGCTGACATATTAAACGAATAAAGGTAGAAGGAGAGAAATTTCATAATGTAAATCAATGTGATATTAAATAAATAAAATAACATTAAAATCAGAAACCTGGTTGCAATATCATTGATCAACCGAACTTCGAAACTCGAACGAAAAAAAAAATTGTAGTGGCTAGAAACAATAAAAATGGTGATAGTTTCCTAATGGCAGAAAATATCACTAAAGTTCGGTAAAAGAAATAAAAGTGAATGCAATACAACGAAAATAAAAGGCGAACTTCGAAATAAAAAGGGAAACAATTGGACGTAAATCGAAGCTCCCTCGGTGCAATGGCAAAGAGCTTTATTTATAGATGTTGTCATAGAGTTTGTTGAGAAAAATATGGCTTGGACTTCGAGGGGCTTTTGACTGAGTTTGAAAGACTGAGTGGACTAGGGTTGAGAAAACTTCTCAGGCTTTGAACGAGAAAATCTATACTGGATTGACTTTTGTTGCTTCTGTTACGAAATTTATGTTACTGGGTTGTTAAGTTGAAATGAACGTCTTGCAATTTGAAACAAACAACTAAAGGATGAGACGACCAACTCATTGCCAAGTTGAGCGTCTAGCATAATGAGCTGACTGTCTGGTCATTGTGACGACCGTTTGACAGCAAAAATGCAGAATTGCATTTTTCTGTCATTTTTCTTGTGTTTTCTTTAGTTTCTTTCCTTAAAAGCTTCCTTTTTGAATTTTTCCTCCAAATGACGAGTCTGATCGAATGTCTGTAAAACAAACACATTTTGCGTGTAAAATCATCCAAAACAAATAAATTAACATGTTAAATAATCGGAAATCGCATTAAATAATTGATATTAATTTTGAGTTATCAAACTCCCCCAGACTTGAATCTTTGTTTGTACTCAAGCAAACAATCAATCATGGTTTTAAATAAAATACCTCTACATGCAGACACGAAACAAAACACCTATCTGTACGTGGTCGTGAGGCTTTATGTTAAATCAACCGAAATTAACTCGAACACTAAGAATACACTAGAGACACTAAAAAAATTATGTTCTTAAACCCCCTTACAAACCAATCTGAATCATGCTATTATAACTCATCCTGATGCTCTTATATCTATTTTACCCAGTTTCATTATGACGCAGTCACACTAAGCCCTTTACATTTGCACGTGCATAGTTAAATAGCCTGTTAGTGAATTTGATCCTTCTTTTCAAACGGGGTCTGATACACGAGTGCGGTAACCCTTTATCAAACTGAATGTAAGTCGTGGGGGATCGAACAGTAATTCACCCTACCGAGTTCAGAACCAGATTCTTCGGAACCGACTAACATTAGTCTTTTTGCTTTGCCTTTTGTGCAGCTTGATTTTTTTACCAATGGCTTGCATAATCTTGATCTTTTTCTATTTCTTCCTTTTTTAGCATTTTTGCAACCAATCACTTGTTTGCATCAGCTTTCCACGTAGCTTGTACTTCATGTGGTGCTGACTACTAAAATAAATTACTCTGGGGCTAATTTAGACTTAAAGCTTAGACTTTGGTATAATAGGTATCCCAATCGATATCTCTTCTAAGGGTTCAAGGTGTCAAGACTGTATAGGTTTTGTAAGTTTTTCTCAGTTTTTCTAACATTGCCTATTAACCTATATACTTGAAGGGTATGTTAAATGAAAACATTGTAAAAAAAATTGGTAATGCTAAAAATACTGGAGAGAAATTTGAAAATGAATACTTTGATTAATTTAATTTGGTTTCTTACAAATGAATTTGGAAATCTAATCCCTTCTCCCACACTATCTCAGACATTGTCCTCAATGTTGTGAGATATAGGTACACTTCTAAAAATTACAATGAAAACCTAACAAAACTAAAAACTAATAAAAGAAATAACTAAAAAGAAACTACGCCTACGGTGGTGGTGGTCTTTTACCTCTGGCTCTGCCTCTGCCTCTCATGGCTCTCTGTTCATAGATCGCTACATAATCTGGTATACCCTCTTCGTGGATATACTCATGCAGAGCCTGGAATCGACTTGTCAGTCCTCCCTAAGCCTTGGTGTTGGCAGCTATCAGCCTTCCATGCTCTGTCTGCGTCAACTCCATCCTCGTCATCCTTTGTGCTAAATCTTCATATTGTTTCTGTTGCACCTCCTGGTTTTGGATTATGACCGCCATAATGTCATCCAAAGACGCGGGTTGTTGATTCCTTGTCCGGTTCCTAGTGGATGTGTTGGTGCTTGCAAACTCTGCGGCTCTCTTTTGTGCTCTCTTCTCATCATCCAAAACCTGTTGGAATTCATCTACTCTGGCGCCTTGTTGAGCTTCTTGTGCAGCTGCACCTGGTGAAAGAGCTCAAAGATCAAAGTGCCAGTTGGTTTAGACTCTTACATCAGTCCTGGTGTGACAAGGCACGATGATACTTCTGATAATCTTCCTGTTGACGACAAGGTTGTGTCTTCCATCCTTCTTTGCTCTGGTCAGATGACTGGATTTGCATAACTCCATGTCGAGGAAAAGGGCGGGTGATCCTTGCAGCTGGTTCAGGTTTTCCTCTAAACCTAGCTTAAGCGTAATATCGGTGATCATACCGCCAAAGCAGAAGGGAGATTTCCCTCTGTTATAGATATATTTGATGTTGTCGAAGCTGAAGGCGACGGGGTTTACCCGCATGTCAAAGAAAGCACAGTAAATCAAGAATAGCTCTCTTTGATTTACTTTGTGGTTGTTGGCTCTCTCGAAGATAACACTTGACATAGCCCTCTGAAAATATTGGATGGCGGGGTTCTGAATGCGCATGGCGTACAACTCCTCCCATCCAACCTCTCTTTCTCCAGATAATTCCTCCCACATATCGAAAGCTCTGATCTTCTAGTATCCTCTGTTCGGAATACTTAGGTGAACACCTTCGCCACGTGGGAACCCAAACCAGTCGCTGAATTTTTCTTGAGATACAAAGAATTCCCTCGCGAACATACGGAAGGTAATGTTCCCCGTCAGAAACTTTGTTTCTCCCCTATGTGTGTGGTACTCGAATGAGCTAAAGAACTCCAGCATGAGTGGGTCGTAGGTTGGTTGGTTGCTTCGGAAGAGCGACGTGAGATGAGTCCTATCCATCATATAGTTAACGCTATCGAGGAGGCCCAAACGAGTTAGGCAATCCTCGTCGACGTAACAGGTAATGTTGACTCTCCTCTCACGGAACTCCTGAAAGTGAGCTCGTTGGAGAACTCCTGCGTCTCCCTCTCTTGAAACTAGTGGTGTTGGTCTTTGCTCGGCCATTATGGTAAGGTGTAGAAGAATTTAAGATGAAATGGACAGCAAAAGTGATGAACTGGTGTGAAAAGGAAATTATGCAGCAAACAAAATTAGAAACAAAAGGTGTAAAAGCTGAGATTGGAGAGGGTTGTATTTATAGAAGGGGATCATAGCCGTTGGAGACAAAAATTGGTGGGGATGCAACGGCTCTGACGACCGTTAGGAAAATGAAAGTTGGGCATTGAGACATTCTTCTGGACGTTGTGACGATCGTCTGAAGCTTGAGACGGTCGTCTCATAGCTCATACGGTCGTCTGGCTAGAAAAATCCAATTTCTAATAAAAAAGCTCATACTCCTCTACTTTGTACTGCTTCACACGTATTGTAACTGCAACTTAATTCATGCAAGAAGGATATATAGCAGGTAGCAAAATAAATTAAATGGCAGTTATGCTATATATATTAGTACTGAAAATGAAAACTTTTGTATAGCAGTAGGTAAGAATTATGCAGCATTATATCAACTAGCAGCGCAACAATAAACGTATCAACTGTTACCAGTTTAAATTTCTAGAGGTATATTAACTGCAAGTGCACAGCCTATCGAAGTAATATTTAAGATTATCGATCCACAGGGACTTTATGATTACTTAGTGCTGGAAGATTTACTAGTTTAGCTAAGGTGAAAGGTTGTCACGATTTTTTGGTTGTTTTTAAAGATTAAAGGCGGGAATTAAATTTAAGTTTAATAAAATAATACTAAGGCGGTCGGTATGTAATTATGATAACTTAGGCGGGTCAATCTAACCTAGGCTTATAAAGATGGTTCACTTAATCTATTCTGTAGAGGTTACCAGTTTAAGTATCTTTAACTCACACTCTCGTGGTCTTATCTCAGATCTTAGCCCTAAAGCCCTATGCCTGCTCTCGCTAGCCCATAAGTGTTTAGAAATAATTTTTGGAAACTTAGTAATTCTAATTCATTTTAAAGCGCTCTCGTTGTGTTTAAATTAAATGCCTAACTTTAGCTATCTGGTTAAAATCTCACACTCTCGTGGTCTTGACCTAACCTATTACACTTTCCTTACTCTCGTAACAAAAAGGTTGATTTTATAATAAAAAGTCTCAGCCAAAATATTAAGCTCTTAATTATTTTGAGCCTAGAATTGATTTTACCGATTTAGTTTATTTTAATTACATACCGCCCTAAGGTGATTAGCTAGTCATGATTGTTGAACCAGACAGAGGCAGAAAAACACAAAATAAAATATGCATAACAGAAAAATAAATACTTAACATTAAATATAAATGCAAATTAAATAAAAACCTGAATAACAATTAAAATAGTAGACTCCTTCTTCCACAGTCTGAAAGCTCGGAGTGCTGACCGGAATCGGAAATAAAAATTCTAAAAGAATTCTGAAGGCTTTGAAACAAATTAAATTATAACAATTTCCTAATGTTGGAAATTGTTATATGGTTGGTTGGGATACAGAAAATTAAAGCAAGAAAATTAATGCTGGAAAAATAAAGGGTGCAAATAAAAATGGCAGAGCTTCCGCAAGAAAATTAAAATCAAAACTCTGTAAATTGTTCATTGAAGCTAAGCTATTTATAGGAAACAATTTGGGCTTGGCAGTTGGAATTGGTGCATGGGCCTCGTAGAAATTGAGAAAATCCAGGGAATACTTGGTCTGCAGGAACATAGACATGTTGACTTCACGTAGCGTACACGTTCATGACCAAGTATCAGCCAAATACCCTAATTTCCCCTTGTCACGTTCGTGACAAGGGTGTCACGTTCGTCTTCCGTGTTTGATGCGCGTCACGGTCGTGAGGGTCTGGTGACGACCGTGACTGCTCCTTTTAGCGTGTCACGGTCGTGACTCCTAGGTGACGACCGTGACTGTTACAAAAATTGCAGGTTATGCAGAATTCCTCCTTTCTTCATCTTTTAATGGTTGATTTTTGCTCATTTCACTTGTGGCTCATGATTTAGCTCTGTAATTGATATACCTGCAAAATGGCAAAGAAAACTCGAGGAATCGGGTGTTAAAACGACAAATATGCGATAAAACGGCATTGAAACATAGCAATATAAACGATACTTTTTCTCGTTATCAAACTTCCCCAAACTTAAACCTTTTCTTGTCCTCAAGCAAATAGTCGGTTGAAAATGGTCGGACAAGTTTTCATCGACGCACGCACATAACAAACCGTACGAAGGATCGTTTTGTCAGATAAACTGGTACTTTGATAAAACACTAACGATACACTAATGACACAAGCAACAAGCTAAGTCGTCGACTTCCCGTTAAACGAAACATTCGGTAATTGCGTTACGATTCCACCTAGAGTCTTTTGATCTTATTTCGCCCGGTTTCATTCTAGCGCAATCACATTAAGCCCTTTGCCTTAGCACGCACGTAGTGGAGTAGCCGGTTAGTGACTTTGATCCTTTATAAGCACGGGGTCTGATACACGAATGTGGTAACCCTACATACATTATCCAATTTGGAGGTTGTGGGGGATCGTGCCGTAGCACGCCCTACCAAGTTCAGAACCAGTACCTCTGAACCAACCCGCAATGGACTCCTTCTCATATTTCTCGTTTCTTATATGCGACCGTGTACTTTGGTGCAATTTCTTTTCATTTGCATCGAGATATGAAGGATCATTATCGATTAGGCATCAAACACTTATTCATCGGCTCCCCACGTGGTTTGTGTTCAGACGGTGCTGACTGCTAGTATAAACTACTAGGGGTTACTTTTGAACTGAAACTTAAGGTGTAGTCGTAACAATTATCAGAACGAAATGCTTAAGTGGGAAGTCTAAGGTGTCAAGACTATATTGATCTTGTTGAATCGTTCTCAGCTTCCTAACTATGATTTCGTAGGTAAGTCGGGTAATGCGAAGAATAAATTAAAGATTTTTTTCGGTATGGCTAAATAAACGGGGGAATGTTCGAAACTAAAGAAAATAGCACAAATATTGCTCTGCTTTATTAAATACGAAAAGGAAATACAACGGAATGGAAAGTGCGGAAAGGGAAAATGCGGAAAATGAAAGGTACCTCTCCCACACTATATCAGACATTGTCCTCAATGTTGTGATATAATAGCGGTTAAAGTACAATACAAACAACGGAAAAGGAAAAACATAAACAAAAACTAAAACTAAGGCTGCTGATGACCACGGCCTCGGCTTCTGGTGCGGGAGCGTCTGGTTGGAGTCGCTTCAGGGTAAGAACCGGTGCCTGTGAGAGCAGTGATATCAATGCGCAAAGACTCTAGCTCGCTAAAGATCTCTCCGAGCTTCTCATCAGTCGTCCTCTGGTTGGTGGCAACAGCTAGGAGTAATGCATCATGTTGCTCTTTTTGCCTTCGCTCCAGTGCGGCATTCATCTGGTTTTGCTGATGAATCGCACGGAGGACATCCTCAAATGTGAATTCCTGTGCAAGAGGCTGTCGGGTGGACGACTCAGGAATGTCCTGGACAGGCTCAGCTGCATCCATGGTGTCTTGCATCTCATCCACTGGTGGATCGGCCTGCTCATCAATAACGGGGGCGTGGCCAGTAGCATCCGGTAAAACAAATAGCCAGTTGGCTCGGTTGGACGGATTGATGCGGTCACGACACGGCAAGATGATGTGGTGATAAACAGTGCCTTGGATAACAGGGCTAAACCTGCCATCCTCTCTCTGAGCAATCAAGTGGGCGGACCTGCAATAATTCTTCGTTAGGAACTCTGCGAGGCAAATTGATGACCAAGTCACCAAGCTCCAGCTGAATGGCGAGGGTAGTGACAATGCCGCCTATGTAGAAAGGGGTTGCGCCTCTTTGCGCAATGGACTGGATATGGGATAGCATGAATGGGGCAGCATTGATGCGCTCGTCATTTAAAGCGCAGTGCAAGAACAAGAGCTCCTTGGAGTTGAGCTTGTGGTTGCTCTCTCTTGCAAAGATGGTGTTGCAGATGATGCGATGAAAGTATCTGATTGCTGGGTTGTGGATATGCGTAGCATTCAGGCTCTGAAAGGCTGAGGCACGGGTGTTGGTGAGGTCGTGCCATAAGGTGAAAGTGGTTTCACTGAAGTTGTCCGGCACGCGGAGATGAGCATCATCGCCGTGATTGAAGCCTAGCAGCTCGGCGATCCTTGTTTGTGTAACTTCGAACTCCCGGCCGAGCAATCTGAACTTAGCAATGCCGGTGAGTTGACTTTGTGAACCGGTAGGAGTGATGTAATGAAACGAACTAAAAAATTCCAATGTCATAAGCTCGAATGTAGGCTGGGGCTGACTGCATAGATGCCACAAACCAACCTTCTGAAGCAGGTTCTTGACACTGTTGAGCATTCCCAACTCCCTCAAACAGACAGTGTCGACATATCGCGTGGGTTGAACACCACAGTTCTGGAATCTGATGAACTTCTGTCTCTGATTTTCTCCATGCTCACAGTCTCTAAACCGAATTTCTTCCATTGCATGCAAGTTCAAGAGTGGGAGATGAGAGGTTTTTGAGTTTTGTGAAAAAAGTGTAAAATGAGAGGAAATTGGTTCGGATTATAATGCAAGATGAGAATGTGATAGGTGTGGAGTAAATGGAGAGGTTAATGGAGTTTAATTTGGGTAATGGGAGGTTACGGGAGTTAGAAGAGATAATGAGTTTTTTTGAATGTTATGGAAGTTGAAAAAGGAAGAGGTTTCGAAGAAGAACAGTTCTGTTTCTCAGAATTCCTATAACTGGGGTCGTCACGGTCGTGATGAGGGGATGACGGTCGTGACGCGCTATTTATCTTGTCACGATCGTTAGATGGGGATGACGACCGTGAGGGATTAAAACTTAGAATATTTTCCAGAATGCATTATCTCTCTCACGTCCAATACAATTTATATTTTTTTTTATGATCACTTCTCATTCTATTTTAAACACAAACAATATATAATATATTTTTATCAACATAAATAGGTAAACTTCATCACATGAGAAATTATATATAAAACATTAATCAATTTAAACATAACAGTAAATGAATTTAAAGCATAGAAATTGATTAAATTGGAAAAATTTGTAAAACTAGAAGTGCTTTGCTTTAATAATTGAAGGGAAATTACATTAATAAAAATAAAGTACGAAAATGTTTGCAAAATGTTAAACTAACTAGAAACGAAAACAATAAATAAAATAAGTTAGATCACTATAGCATTTTCAAAAGTGCTTCTTCAAATCTTCGATTGCAGAGTTCAGGTGGTAGAATTGCTCACATGTTATGTCAGTTAATCCTATAATGTCCAATTGCATGCTCTTAATCTCATCCTTAACAGTATTTATATAGGTTTGGTAAGCTTCAAGAGTGTTCATGATTTTCTTTAAGTTGTCAGCATATTCTACTTGATTCACTTCAGGGGTTTCAATCACTTCGTCAGTGTGGTCAATGTCATGGCAACCAGGAGGTGTCTCAGGGTCACTTTCTACATCGGTCATTATATCATCCCTTATCTTGTAAGATTGAGGTGTTTCAGGAGTAGATGGATAGTCAGGAGGGGTAAGCTCATAAAGCCAATTATCCTTATTGTGAACACTACTCTAGCATGGTTTGGTAGTGTGAACAGGGTTACTACTTCATTCCTGATTAGGTACTCGAAAGGTGGTTGTCCTAAATTCCTTATGATATGGAGGTTAAAGCAAAAGTTAAGATTCATAGGACGGATGGTACCTAAGCGGTTACACCTGTGTAATTGGTATCTAAGTCCTAAGGCATCAGCAATCATGGTGACAAGACCTCCTACTAATATGGGTAGATCAGGTTCTTCTTGGATTCGGGTGAAGGTTTGCATCATGAAAGGCACACCATTGACTGGTTGTCCATTAGTCACACATGACATAATGAATATCTCATCTTTAGATACTCCAGTAAGGTTTTATTCTTTTCCAAAGAAGGTGTGGGCAAGGATCTTATGGAAATAACGGATAGCAGGGTTATGTATCTCATCATTGTTCATGTTATTTGGTTCAGGATGGTAGTTTCCGGTTAAGGTTCCCCAAAAGAAATCCAGCTCAATATCCATCAATTCTACCTGTGTGGTAGTAAAAGCAAAGGGTCCACTAGGGAATCCTAATAAGTCAGCTAGTTCTCTATGGTTAAAGTCATATTCTATTCCAAACAGGCGGAAACTGATAAATCCTTTCCTGAATCCAAAACCACGCTCGGGTAGGTAAACTAAGGAGCTGAGGAACTCAAGGGTGAGCTCACGGTAAGTCACAAACTTTTGTTGAATCAGTGCATTCTCCCATCCAAGTCGGTTAAACAAGTATAGGATGCTATCATGTATACCTAAGGTTTCCATAGTCAGATCATCCGGGTACAGAGTCAAATCCATTGGTCTCTGTGATAACTCTTCAAATTTCATTCTTTGGTTCCTACCTCTAAATTTGGTTTCCATAAGGTTTATCAGTTGGTTAGCCATAGTTAGTGTAAATACGGAGGAAACAAATCAGGGGAGAAGGAAAGTGGAAAAGACTTTAGAAAATCTGTAAAAGTGATTTAAAAATTAAAATAAGGAAAAATAAGAAAATAAATGCATAAATAAAAGCAATAATAGTAATAATGAAACAATAAAATGATAAACAATATAACGATAAAACAATAAAATGATAAATGATAAAATAATAACATGATCAAAATGATTTAAAGGATTAAATGGGTTGCCTCCCACTAAGCGCTGTTTTTATCGTCAAAAGCCTGACGTAATGCTTAGGTTAGATTAATCAGGGAAATTAGTGGACAACTCTAAAAGCCTTAGGCTATTTGCATAATCTCTATTTTCAACTTTATGGTAATATTTTAAACATTGTCCGTTTACTATGAACGGTTCACTATTCCTACCCTTAATTTTTATTGCTCCGCTTGGGAACACTCTAGTTATTTCAAAGGGTCCTGACCATCTAGATTTTAGTTTTCCAGGAAAGAGTCTAAGTCTCGAATTAAAGAGGAGTACAACGTCTCCCACACTAAATTCTTTCCTAGATAGGCGTTTATCATGCCATCGCTTAGTTCTTTCTTTATATATCTTAGCATTCTCATAAGCATCCAACCTTAACTCTTCTAATTCGTTAATATCTAGGATTCGCTTTTCTCCTGCAGCATTATAGTTTATATTGAGAGTTTTAATCTCCCAATAAGCTTTGTGTTCTAGTTCTACCGGGAGATGACAAGATTTTCCATATACTAATTTGAAAGGTGTAGTTCCTATGGGTGTCTTGTAAGTTATCCTATAAGCCCATAAAGCTTCATTAAGTTTAGATGACCAGTCTTTCCAAGATATAGCGACAGTCTTTTCTAAGATTTGTTTAATTTCTCTGTTCGAGACTTCGACTTGTCCACTTGTTTGTGGATGATATGGTGTTGCCACACGGTGTCTTACTCCATACTTAGATAGTAATTTGTCAAAGATTTTTGAAATGAAGTGCGAGCCACCGTCACTTATGACGAGTCTAGGCACACCAAATCTGGGAAAGATTATATTTTTGAAAAGCTTTATTACTACTCGTGTGTCATTTGTAGGAGAAGCTATAGCTTCAATCCACTTTGAAACGTAATCGACAGCTACAAGTATGTAATTATTACCGAAAGATGAAGGGAATGGTCCCATGAAATCTATTCCCCAGACGTCAAAGACTTCTACTTCCAATATTCCTTTTTGAGGCATTTCATCTCTTATTGAAATATTACTGGTGCGTTGACACCGATCGCAATTTATAACAGCGATGTGGACATCTTTCCATAGATTGGGCCAGAATAGGCCGGCTTGTAAGATTTTTGCACAAGTCTTGGAAGTGCTTGCATGTCCACCATAAGGAGATGAATGGCAATGAGCAATGACATCTTCTATTTATTCTTCAGGAATACATCGACGAAAGATTCCATCGGGTCCTCTTTTGAACAATAATGGTTCATCCCAATAGTAATGTTTGAGATTGTGAAAGAATTTCTTTTTCTGCTGATAGGTTAAGTCAGGTGGAAGAGCTCCTGCAGCTAGGTAGTTAACAATGTCAGCGTACCATGGCAGTCCTACAGTTGTTTGGATTGTTTCCACGGGTTCTGGTTCATCTATGTCTAACTGAACTGGGTCGCTTCCTATTTTTGCTATCAGCTGTTCATATGGAAAATCATCGTTAATCGACACTTGTTCTGGTTTAATACCTTCTATTCTAGATAAATGGTCTGCTACGACATTTTCAGTACCTTTCTTATCTTTTATTTCGAGATCAAACTCTTGTAAGAGTAAAATCCATCTCAAGAGTCTTGGTTTAGCATCTTTCTTAGTTAATAGATATCTGATAGGAGCGTGGTCTGTGTAAACGATTATTTTCGCTCCCACTAGGTAAGAATGGAATTGTCAAGCGCAAAGACAACTGCTAACAATTCTTTTTCAGTAGTGGCGTAGTTCATCTGTCAGAATCTAAGGTTCTACTGGCATAGTAAATCGCATGAAGTTTCTTTTCCTTCCTCTGGCCTAGAACTGCGCCTACAGCATAGTCACTCGCATCGCACATGATTTCGAAAGGTAATCTCCAGTCAGGGGGTTGCATGATTGGTGCGGTGATGAGGGTTGTTTTTAGAGTTTCGAATGCTTTAAGACAATCTTCATTGAATATGAACTCATCGTCTTTCATTAATAAACCGGTAAGGGGTTTAGTGATCTTCGAGAAATCTTTGATGAATCGTCGGTAGAAACCGGCGTGTCCTAAAAAACTTCGTATTTCTCGAATGGTTTTAGGGGGTTGAAGATCTTTTATGACTTCTATCTTAGCTTTATCAACTTCAATTCCCTTGTCGGATATAACGTGTCCTAGTACGATTCCTTCTCTGACCATAAAATGACATTTCTCCCAGTTAAGCACGAGGTTTACTTTTACACATCTTTCTAATACCATTTCTAAATTTGATAGACATCCTTCAAAACTTTGCCCGCATACAGAGAAGTCGTCCATGAACACTTCCATGATGTTGTCTATAAAATCTGCGAAGATTGACATCATACATCTTTGAAAGGTTGCAGGAGCGTTGCATAATCCAAATGGCATTCTTCTATAAGCGAACGTTCCATAAGGGCATGTGAATGTAGTCTTCTCTTGATCATCTAGGTGGATAGGGATTTGGAAAAATCCTGAGTAACCATCAAGATAACAGAAATATGAATGCTTGGCTAATCATTCTAACATTTGATCTATAAAAGGTAGTGGGAAATGATATTTTCGAGTGGCTTTGTTTAGTTTACGATAATCGATGCACACTCTATGTCCCGTCACTACTCTTTGTGATATCGATTCGCCTTTAGCCTTTTTCACAACAGTGATACCTCCTTTCTTTGGTACTACATGTACTGGACTAACCCATTTACTATCAGAGATTGGATATATTATTCCGGCATCTAGTAGTTTCTTAAATTCTTCCTTTACTACAGTGCTAAGGATTGGGTTAATTCTTCTTTGAGATTCTCTGGAGGTTTTGCAATCTTCTTCTAGCAGAATACGATGCATACAGATTAAAGGGCATATTACTTTGAGATCAGATATGTTATATCCTAATGCAGTTGGATATTTCTTTAAGACATCTAAAAGTTTCTTTGTTTCGATTGTTCCTAAACTGGAATTTATTATAACTGGTCTTGTACATTCAATGTCTAAGAATTCGTATCTTAGGTTCTTAGGTAAAGTTTTTAACCCTAATGTAGGTTTATCCTTACTTGGCATGGGATCCGGTGTAAGTGCTAAACTTTCGCTTAGACTATCATCCTGATATGGTTTACGCCAATTATCATCTTCGAAAATCGGAGGGATTTGAATTTTCATAATTTCAGAATAGATAGTTTCTTTCATTTCCATTTCTCTTGCGCATTCGTCAATTACGTCCAATAGATAGCATGTATCCTCTGTAGTTGGTGATTGTAAGAATTGTGTTAAAATAAATTCAACTTTCTCTTCACCTACTTCAAAGGTTAGCTTTCCTTTCTTTACGTCTATTATAGCTCCGGCGGTAGCTAAGAATGGTCTTCCTAGTATGATAGGTGTAGTGGAGTCTTCAGAGATGTCCATGATTATGAAATCAGTAGGGATGTAGAATTGTCCTATACGTACTGGGACGTTTTCTAGTATGCCTACAGGATATTTAACAGAGCGATCGGCTAGTTGAACAGACATTTTAGTTGGTCTTAGGTCTCCCATGTCTAGCCTTTTGCAAATCGTTAAGGGCATAACACTGATACTGGCTCCTAAATCGCATAGAGCTTTGTCAATGACGAATTTTCCTATTACACAGGGTATAGAGAAACTTCCAGGATCTTTTAGCTTAGGAGGCATATTATTCTGAAATATGGCGCTACACTCAGCAGTAAGTGTAACGGTTCTGTTATCCTCTATCTTTTTCTTATTAGATAAGATTTCTTTTAAAAACTTAGCATACGAGGGCATTTGAGTGATAGCTTCTGTAAACGGAATAGTAATATTCAACTGTTTCAGAAGTTCGACAAATTTCTTAAACTGGCCCATCGTCTTGGAATTTGTTAATCTCTGAGGGTACGGAATTGGTGGTTTATAGGGTGGTGGAGGCACATAAGGATTTTCTTTCTCCACTGCCTCTTGATTATCATCTTCCTTTTCTTCTGGTTCATTCACCATTTCAGTCGATTTATCCGGTTTTTGGTACATGGCTGGATTGTCAAGTCTTGGATCGGTAGGTCCGTCAAGTTCCTTGCCACTTCTTAATATCACAGCATTAGCCTGTCCTTTCGGATTAGGTTGAGGTTGTCCAGGAAATACTCAAGCTGGTGCAGTGGTAGGTGCTTGTTGTTGGGCTACTTGTGAAATCTGAGTTTCAAGCATTTTGTTATGTGTAGCTAATGCATCTACTTTGCTCACTAATTGCTTAATCTGCTCACTAGTGTGTATATTTTGGTTTAAGAAGTCCTTGTTTGTTTGAGATTGGTTAGCTATGAAGTTTTCCATCATCAACTCAAGGTTCGATTTTCTAGGGACATTAGGAGCAGTCTTTTGATATCCTGGTGGTGTAGCTGGTGCTTGACCTGGTGCGTATAAAGCATTGTTGTTCTTATTGGAGAAGTTCGGATGATTCTTCCAACCTGGGTTGTATGTGTTTGAGTATGGGTTTCCTTGAGCATAATTCATTTGATCTGTGGGAATTCCTGTCAATAGTTGACAATCAGGAACATCATGTCCTGGAATTCCACATAACTCACAGTTAGGTGTTACTGCAGCCACGGTGGTTGTTGGTGTTATGGCCAAGTTGTCGATCTTTTGGTTTAATTGGTCAAACTTTGCATTGACTTGGTCCATACTACTCACTTCGTACATACCTCCTTTTGTTGGTTTCTCAGTTGCGAATCTCTCACTTCCCCATTGGTAATGGTTTTGAGCCATACTCTCGATAAGTGCATAAGCATCGTTATATTCCTTGTCCATCAGTGCACCGCCTATGGCAGCGTCAATTGTCATTCTTGTATTGTACAAGAGTCCATTATAGAAGGTATGGATGACCATCCATTCTACTAATCCGTGATGTGGACAAAGTCTCAGCATATCCTTATAGTGTTCCCAAGCTTCGAAAAGTGATTCGTTTTCCCTTTGCTTAAATCCGTTGATCTGAGCTCTCAGCATAGCTGTCTTGCTAGGTGGGAAATATCTGGTCAAGAAAACTCTCTTTAGTTCCTCCCACGTAGTTACTGAATTCGAAGGCAGAGATTGAAGCCAGGCTCTCGCTATGTCTCGAAGTGAAAAAGGAAAAAGATGTAGTCTAATAGCTTCTTGGGTAACTCCATTGGCTTTTACGGTATATGCGTATTGCACAAAGATCGAAAGATGAAGATTCGGATCCTCGGTAGGATTTCCGGCGAATTGATTTTGTTGCACGGCTGATATCAGCGAAGGTTTCAGTTCGAAATCGTTTCGGTTGATAGCCGGTGCGGCAATGCTGGAATGCGGTTCAGCTTGCGAAGGACTAGCGTAATATTTGAGTGGGTGATTATGTTCTTCAGCCATCTCTGCGTCCTTTGATGTTACCTCTAATCCCAGTCGCTGAATTTTTCTTGAGATACAAAGAATTCCCTCGCGAACATACAGAAGGTAATGTTCCCCGTCAGAAATTTTGTTTCTCCCCTAGGTGTGTGGTACTCGAATGAGCTAAAGAACTCCAGCATGAGTGGGTCGTAGGTTGGTTGGTTGCTTCGGAAGAGCGACGTGAGATGAGTCATATCCATCATATAGTTAACGCTATCGAGGAGGCCCAAACGAGTTAGGAAATCCTCGTCGGCGTAACAGGTAATGTTGACTCTCCTCTCACGGAACTCCTGAAAGTGAGCTCGTTGGAGAACTCCTGCGTCTCCCTCTCTTGAAACTAGTGGTGTTGGTCTTTGCTCGGCCATTATGGTAAGGTGTAGAAGAATTTAAGATGAAATGGACAGCAAAAGTGATGAACTGGTGTGAAAAGGAAATTATGCAGCAAACAAAATTAGAAACAAAAGGTGTAAAAGCTGAGATTGGAGAGGGTTGTATTTATAGAAGGGGATCATAGCCATTGGAGACAAAAATTGGTGGGGATGCAACGGCACTGACGACCATTAGGAAAATGAACGTTGGGCATTGAGACGTTCGTCTGGACGTTGTGACGATCGTCTGAAGCTTGAGACGGTCGTCTCATAGCTCATACGGTCGTCTGGCTAGAAAAATCCAATTTCTAATATAAAAACTCATACTCCTCTACTTTGTACTGCTTCACACGTATTGTAACTGCAACTTAATTCATGCAAGAAGGATATATAGCAGGTAGCAAAATAAATTAAATGGCAGTTATGCTATATATATTAGTACTGAAAATGAAAACTTTTGTATAGCAGTAGGTAAGAATTATGCAGCATTATATCAACTAGCAGTGCAACAATAAACGTATCAACTGTTACCAGTTTAAATTTCTAGAGGTATCTTAACTGCAAGTGCACAGCCTAACGAAGTAATATTTAAGATTATCGATCCACAGGGACTTTATGATTACTTAGTGCTGGAAGATTTACTAGTTTAGCTAAGGTGAAAGGTTGTCACGATTTTTTGGTTGTTTTTAAAGATTAAAGGCGGGAATTAAATTTAAGTTTAATAAAATAATACTAAGGCGGTCGGTATGTAATTATGATAACTTAGGCGGGTCAATCTAACCTAGGCTTATAAAGATGGTTCACTTAATCTATTCTGTAGAGGTTACCAGTTTAAATATCTTTAACTCACACTCTCGTGGTCTTATCTCAGATCTTACCCCTAAAGCCCTATGCCTGCTCTCGCTAGCCCATAAGTGTTTAGAAATAATTTTTGGAAACTTAGTAATTCTAATTCATTTTAAAGCGCTCTCGCTGTGTTTAAATTAAATGCCTAACTTTAGCTATCTGGTTAAAATCTCACACTCTCGTGGTCTTGACCTAACCTATTACACTTTCCTTACTCTCGTAACAAAAAGGTTGATTTTATAATAAAAAGTCTAAGCCAGAATATTAAGCTCTTAATTATTTTGAGCCTAGAATTGATTTTACCGATTTAGTTTATTTTAATTACATACCGCCCTAAGGTGATTAGCTACTCATGATTGTTGAACCAGACAGAGGCAGAAAAACACAAAATAAAATATGCATAACAGAAAAATAAATACTTAACATTAAATATAAATGCAAATTAAATAAAAACCTGAATAACAATTAAAATAGTAGACTCCTTCTTCCACAGTCTGAAAGCTCGGAGTGCTGACCGGAATCGGAAATAAAAATTCTAAAATAATTCTGTTTGACTTCAATGACATCACCCCAACCTTCATAGCTTCCTTCTTCGATAGTGGAAATGGTACTTTTCAGTGACGCAAAAGATGGAATACCCTTCCCTTTTGGCTCCTCTACTTCCAGAAGGACAACATTGTCTATCTCCAGATCTTGGAAAGCAGTTTCCAAAGCATCTTCATTAGCCTCAATGTAGCTAAAGGAGGAAAGGTTGCTAACCATAAGGTCTTCTTCGCCAGACACAGTTACTAGCTTATTATCGACCACAAACTTCATCTTCTAGTGTAAGGTAGAAGTGACTGCCCCAGCGGCATGGATCCAAGGCTTTCCCAGCAAACAATTGTAATTAGGGTTAATGTCCATAACCTGGAAAGTGATCTTGAACACCTGTGGTCGAATCATGATTGGCAGGTTTACTTCTTCAATAACAGTCCTCCTTGATCCATCAAAAGCTTTTACAATCAGCGCACTGGGCCTCATCTCAGCCCCTTGATACAATAACTTAGCAAGTGTTCTTTTTGGCAAAACATTCAATGAAGATCTTGTATCCACAAGAACTCTTGCTAGAGTATCCTCTTGACATTTTACATATATATGAAGAGCACGGTTATGGTCCAAGCCATCCTTCGAAAGATCCTCCATACTGAAACTGAGATTATTACATGCGGTAATGTTGGCAATGACACCATCAAACTGACTCACAGTTATGTCGTGCGTAACATGAGCTTGGGCTAGTAATTTCTAGAGAGCACCTCGGTGGGCCAGCGAATGCATAAGAAGTGATAAGATAGATATTTTGGAAGGCGTTTGATGTAGCTGATCAATAACCTTGTAATCACTCTTCTTAATGATTCTGAGAAATTCCGCATCCTCTTCTTCCAAGACCGTTCCTTTATCCTTGTTGGAAATAGTGGGACTTCTTTAGGTGGATCGAGTGGAGTGGTATTCACTTGCTGAGTGTAAACACGACCACTTCGAGTTAATCGACTGGCACCTGCTATGTCAGCACTTTCCACTTTTAAGCTTTCCTTCTGACCAGTCTGTTCAAACTTCTGATGAACTCCCCCTGTATCATACTTCCACAAAACTGTTTTGGTATCTTCATAAAGGAAATGGTTACTCCTTTGCTCAATCCTCAGTTCTAGGATATTGAAAATGGGCACCACAGGTTCTGGCATATTGATGATGGGTTGAACTCTTGGGGACTCAAGCAGGTTAAACATTGGTGCCATGGTAGAATCAGATTCGGGTAAGTTGAAAATGGGTTCAATCATTGCCACTTCATTCCTCTTCACACGACGGCTTACTTGCAAAACACCCAGATTAATCAGACTTTAAACATCTCTCAAAACCAGTTCACATCCCTTTGGATTATTAGCACAAGCCTCACAATTCTTATGATAGTTCTTCAGCATACCCACCTCTACTAACTTCGCATGGAAGTCTTTAAGCGGGGTTTTGATCTCTGTGGCGTTGAAAATCAAATCTTCGCCAGACTCATCAACAATGGCATTTATGGACCCATGTTTGGGTAGAGGATTATTTTTGACATTCGGACCAGTATTTCCAAACGACAAAATGTTTTTATCCATTAAATCCTTCACAACATACCTCAAAGCAATAAAATTTTCTAAATCGTGCCCCGGAGCACCTTCATGGAATAAACAGTGTGCACTTGAGTTATAACTTGGTGGAAGCGGATCTGGTGGAGGACCCAAAGGCCTTGGAGTAACCAAGCCTTTCTTCAGTAGTGAGGGATATAATTCAGTGTAGGTGTAAACACCCCAAATTTGCCCTCACCCATTCACACCATGGCTTGTGATCATCTCATATGCATAAACACAATCATACCACCTCATATCACATTTTTGATCCACTACATAGGTTCTAAGTCATCTGCATCTAGGGTTTGTGATCTGAACAATCCAAGAGCCTCTTGGGCCACTCCAAAGGCCACCAATCATCTCAAAGGGATCCATGTGTGTTCTTATATCATATTACATCCCCTCAAAGTCAAAAATGCCAAAGAATCACAAGAACTGGGATTGGTGTGGAAGCAGAGCCAGGCTTGACTGCACAGATGACCTAGAATTAGGGTTTTGGTTTCAGAGGCCATAACTCCAAATTTTTTGGTCATTCATGTTTCCATTGGTCTCTATATGGTATAGGGAGTGTGCATATCAATTTTCATGAATAAATTCCATGGGGAAGTCATCTGATCAAGAGTTGATTTTCTGGACAAGTCAGTGTAAAATCAGGGCATCTGAGGCCCCCAATGACCCAACCAAGGGGTGATCTTCATTATTTTGAGTGTATATGATCTTTATTTGATCATGGAAGAAGGTTGAAGTTCACAAAACTCAAGAATTTGAAGTTTTTGCAAAGTTGACTTTTTAGGGCATAGTTGACTTTTAAGGAATTTGTCAATTTAGGTCACTTTTCAAACCTTACTTTTTGATCCAAAAATGCTTCAAATGGAAAAACTTTGGTCATGAAAGTTGTAGAATACATTTTTCCCTTTTCAAAAAGTACAAGAACATGACCTAATTCATTTTGGATCAAAAGTTATGGTGTGACAAAGTTGGCAAAAATCATTAAAATTCAAGATGTGCACCAAAAGGCAAAATTGCAAATTCTCCTTTCAAGGCCAATTCAGTCATCATATGGGTTTCTAATTCACTCAACATGATCACACAACTTCTAAAAGTCAGATTTGAACCAAAACTTCTCATGTTTCATGGCTTGAGGGACAAGATCTTTCCATATGAACCAAGAGCAAGCAAGTTGCAAAACCATCATGACACATCCTACCACTTGCTGCATTGGTCATTGAACCACCCTAGCTTCACTCACATACCATGCTGCGCCAGCCCCATGCTTGTACTAGCCTAGAACCAAGCCCATGCCTCTCTTACAACAAAGTGGACTTTTTGCAAAAGGAGACTTACCTATCACAGCAGGCCAGGTCACATCATCTGACCAATTGGAGTTGTTTATACTATCCACTCACCATGCTTCATTAAGCCCAGACCAACACTCAAAACAGCCAGAAGCACATTAGAACACAACATTCATAAAAACACTCCAATCTGCATTTTCATTCGAATCACCTTCCACAGCCACAAAACATCCAAACTCTTTTCACCAACAAATCAAACACATCAAAAGGAACCAAAACCACCCTTCACATTGATCTGAAACAGCCTATACACAAACTCCATTTTCTGATACACCAGAACTGGACTTCTCAAACCAGCTTGTTTAAGCTCATTTCAAGCCTTCCATTAGCACCAGGGGAGTCAGTGGAGCAAGCTTGCACCAAAGAACAGCTCTGAAAGACCAGAAACAGGAGTCTCCATCTCAGGTATGGCCATGAACATTTTTTCTCAGAGCTTGCTTTTCTTGTTATAGAATGAAAGTGTGTGTTATGCTGATCATGGGGATGTCTTTAGATTTGAAAATAGTGAAGGGATGACCATTTTATGCTTCTCTGAAATTTTACCCGTGGATTTTGTTTCTTTCGATTCGTTTGATTCTTGGTGTTTAAATGATGTTTGAAGGTGGATTCGTAACCTAGGTTGTTAGAGGATCATTTGGCTGTGTTTAATTTGTTGTTTAGATGCCTGAATCATGAACTAGGGCTTTGTTATCGCCGGAGAAGATGACCGGAGCTTCCCTCCGGTCACCTGAATGTTGTTATGCCCTAATCTCAGGTCATTAATTCCATTTGAATGTGGGGCGTTAGATCATTTGACTGCGTTGACCTCCCGCGTGCATGTGTGGCCTAGATTCACCCAGTTAGCCCTAATCCCCTTTAGTTAGTTTAATTAATTATAATTAAATTAATCTAATCAGAACCAACCACAGCCCTTGGATTTGCGCGCCAGTCAACCATCTCAAACCCAGTTCAAATCTCAGCCTCTAGATCTAAATACTTTCCATTTTATTTTGTTTTTTATTTCATTTTTTCTCATTTAACTTGTGTAATTTATTTAAAATAGTTAAAATTGTTTAAAAATTATGAAACTTTTTGTCAAGAGTTTCATTAATTTTTAGAAACATAAAAATATTTTTATTTTTATTTTTAGCATTAAAAAAGTATTTTTAAATATTTAAAAGTTTATTTTTAATTGATTAATGGAAATTAATTTATTAAAAATACTTTTAAGTATTTAAAAATCACCAAAAAATTCATGAAATGTTCTAAGACATTTAGAAACATTGTCCAACCTTCAAACCAAATTTAGTTTTTGATCTTGATGCATTTTAAGAATTTTTCATTGATTTAAAATCATTTTTATGCATTAATTTGATCCAAAGTTCCAAAAGTCATTTCTGCCTATCCATGAGGAGTTGGACATTGATTCTTTTTGCATTGCATTGTGTTTAGCATGTAGTTTTTGAGATTAAATGGCCATGACTTGATCTTTCATTTTCCATTTGTTTGGTAATTTTCTTGTTTAGGAACCCTAAAACCCTAGAAATCTTAAGAAAACCATAACTTGAGTTTGGTTAAGAGTTGAGACCTCTCCTTTGGGCTTTGAGTTAGTATAGGATTAGGGGTCCTTTGAGTGGTATTTTCAATTTTTTATCTTAGGGTTTGCTTCTGATTTTGGTTTTTGTTTGATGTATTGTTCATAAACCCTAATTTGGGCTTCCATATGCATCCATCTTGCATTCTCTTGCATAACATGACTTGCCTTGACATTTCATACCTCCATTTTATTCATTTAACATCATAAGACATATGGAAAGCATGTTTGATCATTGCATCATGTATTTGCCATGTTGAATGCCTTGTGCACTTCATAACTTTTCATGTATGTTCATGGTTCCTAACTTGCTTCATTTGCATTCATGAACTTGTATGATCATTTCCATGTGCTGCCTCATGTTTGTAGCATCTCATAGAATCATTAGCATCATGTAAATGCTTCTGGTTTTGTTTCTCATCATGTCATCTCATCCCATTTTGCATTGCATTGCATTTCTTTTCTAACCTTTTCAGGTGGTAAGTAACCTTGAGAAGTGAATTTGCCTTCACTTCTCACAACTTTTCTTTTCATCTCTCTTGCATCCATGCTGCATTTTTATATGTGTTTGAGTTTGAGCTTGCTCATCCTTCTTCTTCCCACTTTCTTTCTTCAAGTGACTTGACTTCTTGAATGAAGCAAGTTACTTTGCTTCTCCTGATCCTTTCATCTGCTTCCTGGTGGTTCCATTGAAGATTGTTCTTGTAAACCTCACAAACCTTAGGAACAACCATGCATGACAATGATTAGGGTTTTGATTAGTCTCCCCTTTTAGTTTTACCTTTGTGTCTCTCTTGAGTCTTCTCTTCTCATCTCATAATCAGGGACTAAACCCTAAAGGCTTTAAGGCTTTGTGATTAAGCTTATGCCTGCATCCTTCTCTTAGGATGGAGTGTATAACTTTAATCCTAAGTGTTAAACCCTTAATGTGTTTAAATCTCTTAATCAATTCACTTAATAATCATCAAGACATCACACTTGTAACTTGGGCCTTGCATTAGGGTTCTAATTCTTCCTTAACTGGTTAAGAAGGACTAACCATAGTGTTAATGGACAAGTCCCCCTCAAGTTGTCTTACAAACCCTAAAACTCACTTCATCATCATATCATTAACTAAAATCCACTTAATCAAAGGCTTGTTTTGTCATGAGTTTAATCCCTAACCATGGATTAAGTTGAGGAGCTTTCCTCAGCTTAAACATTCTCATCTATTATCCTTCTATTAGGATGGTGTAATGAGTTTGTTTAATCCTTGATTATGGCTTAACCTCATTACTTAACACTAAACAAACACCAAAAAACATCTAAATAATCACAAGTAGGTTAATGATCTTAATCCTACATCAAAGGTAATTAAGTGTGAGAATCTGACTTCACACTTAAGGTATTCTCATTACCCCTGATCAGAGGGAAGATGTGATGAGTTTACTAACCCATTGGTTTAGGCTTAAGCTCATTAACTTATGACAAACTTTCAAAAGCAATAAAAGACTGAAAACTCAAAAAAAAAAAAAAAACAATAATCGTCTCCTCCGGGATTCTTTTCTCACCTCATTCACTCATGAACGAGAACTTGCTTCTTCCGTCTAATGCAAGACAGTTTGCACCTGAACCAGACAGGTCATACACTTGAGCATTGACAAGCAAGCAATTCATCAAGTCAATTCACCTTTCAGTCTCTTTGGGTCGAACTACGGTGTTCTGACTTCCTCATTGCACGAGAGGATACGTAGGCATAACTTAACAGTTATCGAACAAAAGTCTCTGTATATTCCCCCTCTTTCCAGCATCATTCTCTTTAAGCCTCATTATCATGAGCATTTCACCTCTTTCTCTTTTACACTGACACTGCATATATTACACTTCACACTTTTCTTGCACTGACACCTGTACATTCTTTTCCAGCTATTTTATACACAAATTGCACAGACACTACCCCTTTAAAACACAAATCTTTTAAGCGTGGATCCCGTCGAGTACGGCGGACAATCTGGGTGCTAATACCTTCCCAGGTTGTAACCAACCCCCTTTCTCAGTCTCTCTGGTTCGCAACCGTCTTATCCATCTTTTTCTAGGCCTATGCAGCATTGCCTTTCCTCCGGGATAAAAATGCCTAGCTGGCGACTCTTTTCATCTCCAGTGAGTTCACTGCTGTGTGTTCACATTGTCCCTTTCGCCGACCGTTCGCGTTTGTACCTGGATGCAAATCTTCGGGAGCGACAGCTTGGCGACTCTGCTGGGGAACCTTATACTGCAACCAGGGCTTCTGGTTCTTTTTGTGGGTTCCTCCTAGCGCTTGATTGATTTATGTTTATTGGGGTGTTATGTGCTACTTGTGTTTGTATACTTGTTTTATTTTTACTGCTTTATGTACAGTTGCTTTACTGCTTTCTTTATTGCTTTTCTATATATCATACTGTCATACTGCTGGCTGGATCTGGTTTTTGTTTTGGTGGGTGGGTGATTCATTGAGAGTTAAGGTCCTATACCTGGGACCTGAGTGACACCTAGGCTAGAGTGAATCATATTCTTTCCCATTCCATTTCGGTCTGGTGCGGGAATATGAAACACGGTTCAGATATAGGTTTCTTCTTGAGAACTCTGTGTTGCAGATTTCCTGCAATGCTAGGGCTATCTGGGAATCCTGCTAAGTCTGGATGACCTTTTAGTATTGACCTTCAGAAACTGAGGTGAATTAGAGGAGGAACTTTTATGGTTATTGTAAACACTGTACCTCCGGGTTAGAAGTGTTTACACTTCTCATAACTGATCCAAGTCTGAGGATCCTTGTTTTAGAACACCACCTGTGAGGGGGATGGGCTGTTTACAGGTTTGCAGGTACCTTGACCTCAGAATACCCTGTTACTTTGATTTGATTAAGAATGCTTCATTTTGGGACAGTTCTTGTGATTCTAAACCCTGGACATGTGGCTCTTTATTTGAGCCCCCCACCTTGGTTACTGGACTTATAGACCTCCATCTGGATTTCTCACACACTTGGACCTGTATCAGAGCATTTGATCAGATCCAGCTCAGTCACAAACCCTTGCATATCATTTGCATACATAATCATTGCATCATATTGACATTTGCTTATTTGTGTTTCAGGGTATCCATCTTCATTTGGTTTTGGTTTTGACCCCATCTTCAGTATTGACCTATCTTCATCAGCACTTGCTTCAGCTATCAGCTATTTGCTTCAGTCACCTGCACCAGCCAACCAGTGGCCCTTTTTCTTCAGTATCATCATCAACACTTGTCTCTACTCAGTCTTCAGCATCATGGCTCCTAAAAAGAGCAATATCACCTACCACTTCTTCCAGCCAGAGTTAGCAGACATCAGGAGGATTCAAACCCTGATCACTCCAGATCACATACCATTGTTCAGGGAACACCATGGAGATATACTTGATATGGTTATGGATCTGGACCCCTCACAGAGAAGCCTGATCCATACTTGCCTTCAGTTTTATGATCCCCCACTGAGGTGTTTCACTTTCCAAGACTTTCAGCTGGGCCCCTTATTGGAAGAATACTCATCATTACTTGGTATACCTATCAGGGGTGGAGTCCCTTTCAACCCTGAGATGGTCTTTCCTGGTAATAGAGAGGTAGCAAAGGCTTTGCATCTGGAACCTGTTCTGATTGAGCAGCATATGACTTCTAAAGCTGGAATCCCTGGGCTGCATCTAGATTTCTTGATCTCTCAAGCTACCCTGAAAGCTTCTGTAGGAGAGTGGAAAGCAGTCTGTGCTTTGTTGGCCTTGAGCATATATGGGATTGTATTATTTGTAGATGAGCCTCGATTCATCAGTAAGAATACAATCCATCTGTTCATTCTAAGGAACCCAGTGCCAACTTTATTGGGGGATCTCTACTATTCAGTGCATCAGAGGAATGAAAAGCAAAGGGGAAGATTAGTGAGGTGTTGTGCTCCATTATTCCATACTTGGCTTCTCAGGCATCTACCCAGGACAGATTCATTCTTGAACCCTCATCAGCAGAGAAACTGGGCTGGAAGACTTACTACTCTAACTTCAGCTGATATCAGGTGGTGCACTCAAAGCACAAAAGGCAGGGATATTATCACCAGCTGTGGGCATTTTCCCAATGTGCCCCTAATAGGAGTCAAAGGTAGTATTAATTACAATCCTCTGCTGTTCAGAAGGCAACTGGGCTATGCACTGGTCCACACTCCTAAGGCACAGGACTTGGTCGAGACTCTTTATTGTGAGAACAAGCCTAATCTGGCTATTGTTAGGCAGGCTGCCTGGGCCTGTGATAATGTTCAAACCAAGGGAGTAACCATTCTGGGGAAGTGCAACAATGTGGCATCAGCACAATACTATGATTGGTCCCATGCCAGGGCTTAATTCTCTGGAATGCCCTTCACTATTGAAGATATGCCTGGGCCTTCCACAACACCACCTCCAGCAACTGTTAGCTTAGAGGAGTTTGAGAAGTTGAAAGAAAGAAATGAGAAGTTGGCTCAAGCTTTGCAGAAGACCCTCTATGAGAGGAGTGATGGCAGATTGGATATTGAAAGGTTAGAGAAGTTGAAGATAGAGCATCTGGCTAGAATTGAGAAATCTGAAGATTACATCAAGAAGTCTAAGGCTGGAGAACAAATTCTGAAGAATGCTTGCAAGGAAGCCCAGTTCCAGAGAGCAAGGACAGACTTGTATCTGAAGGAGAGTCAGGCTAGGTGGGTCAGGATCACCGAGGCTCGTACTCTAGAGGACAAGAGGGTCCAAGACAAGATAGAGCAGATGGAAGCCAGTGCAAAAGAGCAGCAGGAAGCCCTGGCAGCAGCCCAGAGGGAGATATCAGAGCTGAAGATCAGAGCTGGAGTGAAGAGGTCAAAGGACCAAAGTCAGCACAAGAAGCTAACAGCAGCTGTTACTACCCGGAACCTCCTTATTAGGAATCTCACGGAGCGTCCAGCTGATCCTGTGACCGAAGCACTTCTCAAGGAAGTTCGGGAGGATGAGTTTGGTCTTGGTGTTTGACCATTTGCTTGTTGTTGTTTTCATTCCATGTATTTTGATTTCTTATTTTCCTGTAATGTATTTTGACCCCTCAGAGGGCTTGTATTTGTAAACAAACTATGTACCATTGGCCTTTTGTAATATATGTTCTAGTTTGTTTCAACCGAGTTTACTTCAGAAAGCAACATCAACAGCATCTTCAAGGGTCTGGAAGGGTCAAAACTGAATGCCAAGCCGGATACCTTGAAAGCAAATAAGCATACTGCATTGCATGCTAACCCTTTGTTTGTTTTGTAGGTTTGTTTTATTATTACTAACTCTGTTGTGATGTTCAGGAACTATTGCTCGGCGCCGAGTATTTCCCCTCAACCGTCCTCACCGCTATCCAACCCGTAACAACCTTCCGGGCATACAAATGGATCAGGTACAGCAGGACCTTGCAGAGGTTAGAAATCAAATGGCAAACGAAAGATTGGAAATGAGAACGCAGATGACGCAGTTCATGGAAGTGATGAACAACATGGCTCAGAGCCAGGAAAGATTGAGGGCCATGGTGGAGAGGCAAAATCAGGAAGATCCACATATAGGGACTGCCGGCACCAGCAACAATGAAAGGGTCCAACCTCATGTTAATCCCCCTGTGTTTGGTCCCCATCTCCATCCTGAAATTAATATTCCTGCAAACGTTCAAGGAACTGCCACTGCAGCCAGGGTACTGCAGGAAGACCCTCAGGAGGATCAATTTACAGTAATGGGTGCTGGGGAGGAAGCTTATGATAGGAGGCTGGATGAGATAGCTGAGAAATTGAGGTCCTTAGAATCTCAAAATTCTTTGGGCTTCGATGTCATGGACATGGGCTTGGTAGACGGGGTCAGGATTCCCCATAAGTTCAAGCCTCCTTGTTTTGAAAAATACAACGGGACTTCATGCCCCCGGACTCATTTACAATCATTTCTTGGAAGGCTGAAGGCCTATACTATGGATGAGAAGCTGTGGATGTTCTATTTTGAGGACAGCTTGATTGGAGCTTCGAGGGAATGGTATTCCCATCTGACAAGAGCAACTATTAGATGCTGGAAGGACCTGGCAGAGGCCTTTATCAGACAATATCAGTATAATCTGGATATGGCACCCAACAGGACCCTCCTAATGGGAATGTCACAGTCATCTAGGGAAAGTTTCCGAGAATATGCCCAGAGATGGAGGCAATTGGCTGCTGCTGTTCAGCCACCTATGTCTGAAAGGGAAATGGCAGATATGTTCATGAACACCCTTCAGGGGACTTACATTGATAGGCTAGCCGCCTTCTCATCTACCAGCTTTGCAGATGTAGTCATAGCCGGGGAGAGAATTGAAAGTCTATTGAAAATGGGGAAGATCTCAGACAACGGTGCAAGCTTATCCAGTAATGCAAGAAAGCCTTTTGCAGGCCCGAGAAGAACTGGCGAGACCAATGCCATCCACACCAACAGGGGCAGGCCCCAATATGTTCATAGATCTGTGGCAGCAGTCACAATTGCCGCTCCAGCTCATCCTCAACCAGCTTATCAACCTCCGCAGCAAAACTATCAGCAACAACCTCAGTATCAACAACAAAATCAGTATCCTCCGAGAAATTACAACAACAGCAACACCAACAACAATAACCAGCAAAGGCCATTCCAGCAGAGGCCATCTCAAGCCAACAGGGTGATTGATCCAATCCCCATGCCATATGCAACATTGCTGCCACAACTCCTGAAACTCAACCTAGTTGAGCTAAGGACATTGGCACCTCCAGATCCCAATAGTATACCCAGAAACTACGATTCCAACGCCAGATGTGCTTTTCACTCAAATGCACCTGGCCATAGTACGGAGAAGTGCAGAGCCTTGCACATGAAGGTACAGGATTTGGTAGACTCCAAGGCTCTGAATTTTGCACCACCACCGAATGTCAACAAAAACCCTATGCCACACCATGGTGGTCCACGAATCAATGCTATTGAAGAAGACAAACCGTCTTATTTAATAACCAGTGTGGGCCAGATTCGGACACCATTGGTGGAAATCAAAGCTCAACTCCTAGAATGTCACATGTTCCCGGGGTGTGAGTTAGGGTGTGCTTACTGCAACATTTCAGTGAATGGCTGTAATAATTTAAGGGATGGCATAGATGGTCTCATCCGGAGTGGCCAACTTCAGATCACCACATCATTTCCAACAAATCCAGCAATCCCGTCAGCAACAGTTCCCATGTCTTCTACAAATACAACAACCATTGTTCCAGATAATTCTTCGGCTTCATCAACAAATGCTTCATCAATCATCTCAACGGATCAACTATCAACAAATGTTCCGTCTACAACTTCAGCACCACTCCAGTTTCAATCTCCTACAACAACAACATCCGTCCTACCAACAATGACCCCTACAACATCAGCAACAAATCATGAAGATGTCTCAATCGTCACAATATTTTATGATCCCGAAAACAACTCTGCCTACGACTCAGAAGGTGCTGCTCCCATCAGAGCACCAGTCACAATTTATTACGATCCACAGACTATCACAATTCCTTCCGCAGCTGCAATCAGTCCAGTCACTGTCACGGTGCCTGGACCAGTACCTTATGAAAGTAGTAGGGCCATCCCTTGGCACTACGGCTCTGACATATACTGCGAGGGACAAAGAATCACTCTTGATACACCAACACCTGCACCACAGATAGAAAATGTGGGAGGAGGCGGAGGCTTCACTCGAAGCGGACGTCTCTTTGCGCCACAAATTCAAAGACCCACTGCCGAAGCAGAAGTTGCTGCCAAGGCAAAAGGAAAGAGCCCGGTGCAGGAAGATCAAGCTGTTAAGGAAGCTTTGAAAACACCATTCGATCAAGAGGTTGATGAGTTCATGCGGATCATCAAAAAGAGTGATTATAAAGTAGTGGATCAGCTTCATCAGACGCCTTCCAAGATCTCAATCCTATCATTGCTTATGTTCTCCGAAGCCCATCGGAATGCACTACTCAAAGTCTTGCACGCAGCTTACGTGCCTGAAGAGATCACCGTCAATCAGTTGGAAACCGTGGTTGGAAATGTTACTGCTAGCAATGGGCTAGGGTTCACCAATACCGACTTGACAACGGAAGGCCGCAACCATAACAAGGCCTTGCACATCACCGTGGAATGTAAAGGTGCAGTCCTTTCCCATGTGCTGGTAGACACAGGGTCATCCCTTAATGTCTTACCCAAAAAGGCCCTGGTGAAGCTAGAGTATGAAGGATTAGCTTTGCGTCCCAGTAACCTGGTAGTAAGAGCCTTTGATGGTTCTAAGAGATCGGTGCTGGGAGAAATTGAGCTACCTGTGACAATTGGCCCACAAACCTTTAAAACTATCTTCTACGTGATGGACATTCAGCCTGCCTACAGCTGTTTGTTGGGTAGACCATGGATTCATGCCGCTGGCGCAGTAACGTCTACCCTTCACCAGAAGTTAAAATTTGAGTGGGAAGGCCAAGTTGTTACTATCTGTGGGGAGGAGGATATATTTGTTAGCCACCTGGCTACCTATAAGTATATTGAGATGGATGGGGAGATCCATGAAACAATGAGTCAGGGGTTTGAAGCCTTGAATGTGAATGAAGCATCTGCTGTATCTGGAATCTCCATGTCATCTTATCGACAAGCCCAGAAGGTTGTTGAGGAAGGAACTACCCAAGGCTGGGGCAAGGTTTTATCTGTGGAAGAGAAGAAGGACAAATTTGGGTTGGGTTACAGACCAACTCAACGACATCAAGCAGAGGCTGCCAAGAAGCCCGGTTTTGTCAGTGGGGGGATGCTCACCCCTGATGCTATCAACAATTTGGAAGACGAGCTGGAAGAGGAGCGCAATCTGGAGAATTGGATTCGTCCAAAGATCCCGGGGAGCAGTATCTCAAACTGGTCTTCCCAGGAAATTATAAGAGTTACTCATGCAGAGTAATTATTATTTCCTGTATTTTTATAGCATGCATCAAAGTCTTGCATCTTGCCCAAGATGACAAGACTCATTTTGTAATCGGGCCATCTGTACTTTTTGTGCAAACAAGATTAATTAATGAAATATCAGACATCTTTTTGCAAATGAATCCTTGTCTTTTCCGCTCACTGTTTTTCCATTTTTCTTTTTTGTACAAAAAAATAAATGGCGATGTTTTCAAAATGATAACTTTATTTCACTTTTCTAAAAACAAGATTAAAATCAAATCACTAAAATGAACAAACTGAACCCTTGCAGAGAGTGCCTTCCAGACAGCACCGACAACAGCACGGCTATGACTTCGTATGACTTTGACAATCCGATCAATCAAGCTGATGAAGGGGTTGAAGAAGAATATGAGCTTCCTGAAGAGCTAGCCAGGTTGTTAAGACAAGAGGAGAAGGTTATTACTCCTCACCAGGAGGAGGTTGAAGTGATTAATCTTGGTACAAATGAAGACGTGAAAGAGGTTAAGATCGGGGCCTGCCTGCAAGACTCAGTGAAGAGACAACTGATTGATCTGCTTCAAGAATATGTGGACGTGTTTGCTTGGTCTTACCAAGATATGCCAGGGTTGGACACCGACATTGTTGTGCACAAGCTGCCTCTGAGAGAAGAATGCCCACCAGTTAAACAGAAACTGCGCCGCACTCGCCCGGACATGGCTATGAAGATCAAAGAAGAGGTACAAAAGCAATAGGACGCCGGATTCCTTGCTGTAACTAGCTATCCACCTTGGGTTGCTAACATAGTACCTGTGCCCAAGAAAGACGGCAAAGTAAGGATGTGTGTTGACTACCGGGATCTGAATAGAGCTAGCCCAAAAGATGACTTCCCATTACCTCACATTGATGTATTGGTGGATAATACAGCTCAGTTCTCGGTATTCTCCTTCATGGACGGATTTTCAGGATACAATCAGATTAAAATGTCACCTGAAGACATGGAGAAGACAACCTTCATTACACCTTGGGGCACATTCTGTTACAAGGTAATGCCATTCGGACTGAAGAATGCTGGTGCAACATATCAACGGGCTATGGTGACATTATTCCACGATATGATCCATAAAGAAATAGAATGTTATGTGGATGACATGATCGCCAAGTCCCTTACAGAGGAAGATCACTTGGTAAATCTGCTGAAGCTGTTCAAGCGTCTGAGGAAGTACCAACTGAAGCTGAACCCCAACAAGTGCACATTCGGGGTGCGATCTGGTAAGTTGCTGGGTTTTATTGTGAGCGAGAAAGGGATTGAAGTGGACCCTGATAAAGTCAAAGCCATCCAAGAGATGCCTGCACCGAAAACTGAGAAGGAAGTTCGAGGGTTCCTAGGGAGATTGAACTACATTTCAAGGTTCATATCTCACCTTACAGCAACCTGTGAACCTTTGTTCAAGCTGTTAAGAAAAGAACAGACGGTCAGGTGGAATGAAGACTGCCAGAAGGCATTTGACAAGATCAAAGAATATCTGCAAGAACCTCCAATCCTTATGCCTCCAGTTGAAGGAAGACCTCTAATCATGTACTTGACAGTATTAGAAGAGTCAATGGGGTGTGTGCTGGGCCAGCATGACGAGTCTGGTCGAAAAGAGTATGCAATATACTACCTGAGCAAAAAGTTTACCGACTGTGAACAACGTTATTCACTGCTCGAGAAAACTTGATGTGCTTTAGCGTGGGCTGCTCGCCGACTAAGACAGTATATGTTGACCCACACTACTTTGTTGATCTCAAAAATGGACCCAGTTAAGTACATATTTGAGAAGCCAGCTCTTACCGGACGGGTTGCAAGATGGCAAATGATTCTCACAGAATATGACATCCAATACACCTCTCGGAAAGCCATCAAGGGCAGTGTATTGTCTGAATATCTTGCTGAGCAACCGATTGATGATTACCAGCCTATGAGATTTGACTTCCCTGATGAAGACATCATGTTCATTAAAGCAAAAGATCATGAAGAGCCTATTCACACTGAAGGGCCTGACCCGGAAGAAGAATGGACTATGATGTTTGATGGGGCTGTTAACATGAATGGTCGTGGTGTTGGTGCAGTACTCATTACACCTAAGGGAGTTCACATGCCATTCTCGGCAAAACTCACTTTCAACTGCACTAACAACGAAGCTGAATACGAAGCTTGCATTATGGGTCTTGAGGAAGCCATTGACCTCAGGATCAAGACTTTGACTGTGTTCGGAGATTCAGCTCTGGTAATTAATCAAATCAACGGCAAATGGTACACACACCAGGATCATCTGTTACCTTACAGGGATTATACAAGGAGGTTATTGACTTTCTTCACAACAGTCAAGCTTGAGTATATCCCTCGGGACGAGAATCAGTTTGCAGATGCTCTGGCTACCATTTTGTCCATGATCAAAGTTCAAGCTGCCAACTTTGTACCTCAGATTTCAGTATCCAGACTGGGTAGACCAGCATATGTATTTGCAGCAGAAGTTGTCAAAGATGATAAGCCTTGGTTCCATGACATTAAATGCTTCTTGGAGGATCAAACATACCCACCTGGGGCATCTTCCAATGATAAGAAGACTTTGAGAAGGCTTGCTGGTAGTTTCTTTCTGAACACTGATGGGTCTTTATACAAAAGGAACTTTGATATGGTACTCCTCAGATGTGTTGGCAAGACGGAAGCAGATTTGTTGATGCATGAAGTGCACGAAGGATCCTTTGGTACCCATGCTGGAGGGCATGCCATGGCTAAGAAATTGCTAAGATCAGGTTATTATTGGATCACAATGGATGCAGACTGTTGTGCCTATGCCAGAAAATGCCATAAATGCCAGATCTATGCAGATAAGGTGCATGTGCCTCCCAATCCTTTGAACGTAATGTCTTCACCTTGGCCCTTCGCTATGTGGGGAATTGACATGATTGGCAAGATTGAACCGACTGCTTCAAACGGCCACAGATTCATCCTGGTTGCTATTGACTATTTCACCAAGTGGGTCGAAGCAGCGTCTTATGCAAACGTTACAAGGTAGGTGGTAGCTAGATTTCTGAAAAGAGATATCATTTGTCGATACGGAGTTCCCGAGCGAATCATTACTGATAATGGTTCAAACTTAAACAACAAAATGATGGCAGAACTGTGCCGGGACTTCAAGATCCAACATCACAATTCTTCTCCTTACAGGCCAAAGATGAATGGCGCTGTTGAGGCAGCTAATAAGAATATCAAGAAGATTGTGCAAAAGATGGTAGTCACCTACAAAGACTGGCATGAAATGCTACCATTTGCCTTGCATGGGTACCGCACATCAATCAGAACATCCACTGGGGCAACACCGTATCAGCTTGTGTATGGTATGGAAGCAGTTCTACCTGTTGAAGTTGAATTACCCTCCCTCCGGGTATTGATGGATGTTAAGCTGAACGAAGCAGAATGGGTCCGGTCCCGATACGAACAACTGAGTCTGGTCGAAGAGAAAAGATTGGCTGCAATTTGTCATGGGCAGTTATATCAGAAAAGAATGAAGAAAGCCTTCGATCAGAAAGTCAGGCACCGAGAGTACCAAGTAGGAGATCTTGTTTTGAAAAGAATCCTCCCTCCTCACACAGACCACAGGGGCAAATGGACTCCAAATTATGAAGGGCCATTCGTGGTAAAGAAAGTTTTCTCTGGCGGAGCACTGATGCTCAGCACCATGGATGGTGAAGACTTCCCGTCCCCTGTGAATTCAGATGCAGTTAAAAAATACTTCGCATAAAATGACCCGCTGGACACAAAAATAGAATGTAAGTCCAGGCAAAAATAGGGCATCCCGGCGAGTCAAAAACAGAATAAAAGACTCGGGCAAAAGTAAGGGAAAATAAATAAAAAATGTACACCCGCTGAGTTGAAAAGCCGCATCGGACAGCTCAGGAAAAAATGGGTATCCCGATGGATTGAAAACCCGAAAGGGCGATCCATGCAAAACAAGGGAATAAGCGAACAACTGCACTCTGAATTCGTCTGTATCACTTACAACTTGGCAAACCTCGAAAAGATCAAGCTTCTTTCAGAATCAACCTTCTTCAGAAAGCAAGACGAGAAGAACGTCGGAAGTCATACGAGTCATAGCGAAAGAGGAAGCTCCTTAAAGCGTCATCAACATCACCAACACTTTGTTTCTCAATTTGTAACAATCTCCTCATTTCAGGAGATTTGTTTCTTTGACTGTATCTAGCCAATTCAGGGCACATGAATTAATAAAATCAGATTTTTCAGTCATGTTTCGTCTTGTACATTTTTATTTGCAAAGAATGTCTGATGTCTCTAAAAAACTAATTGCATGAGTACAGATGTTTCTCTCTAAAAAATAAAAACACGTGCTTACAGGGAATATACTTACTCTCAAAAAATGCTTAACTCCTATGACGGAATCCAGTAAAGGATACCTCGGGACCTTTTGTGCGTTTCCTTATCTTTGCAGGATTGCAGGTATCCAGAACGCAACTTGGGGCATGCAAGTTACATCCCAGTGAGCTGGCAAATCAACACTCACTCTTGGCACCAGAGGTGTTTTCTCCCCAGATGAGTTGCCAACAACTTTCCCCAGCCGAGTTGCCATCTCGTCCTCAGCAGAATGCAGAAGTCAGGGAATCATCTCCCCACAGAACCCTCAGCCTCTATTTAGAAGAGCAACGCATGGAGGAGTCACAACAGAGTGATGAAGGCTCTTGCAAACCCCAGCTGGGACCTATATTACAAGGATATGTCCATCAGTGACCTATATCCCCAAGCAGATACATCTCGCCAGATCTACCAATGATCTCATCCCCAGCTGGGATGTCCATTTCAACAGATCGACCAGAGATCTTCACAGCAACGGGATCCGAACCCCGGATCTGTACCTTTTGCATAATCATAGCATTCGCATCATATTTTCCCCGCAGAGCGTAGCATTCCGTCTAATACGGAGCATTACGGCAAAAATCAAACATATTACATAAATCATAAGCCATGTTCTGAATCAAACACTTGTGAATAATAACCATTCATCAGAATGCAAAATCCCCACCGGGGTCCCCAGCAAAAGCAGTTGCCTCACAAATCACAAACGCCAGTATATACTCCTTTTGACACCCGTCCGTGTCATCACTCCCCAGTAAAGTCGCCTGAACACTCTTTACAAACAATATCACCCGTATTACAGATACTTCTTGACATCCGTCCGTGTCATATCCCCAGCAGAAAACCAAGACTTTCTCTCTGCAATCACAGATATACTTGTATATACAAATCCTTGACACCCGTCCGTGTCATATCCCCGGCGCAGTCACCTACACTTTTACAACCTATATACTTGTTTATACTATACTCTTCTCCTTTTGACACCCGTCCGTGTCATATCCCCAGCAGAAAACCAAGACTTTCTCTTTGCACTCACATATACTTTTGTATATACAAATCCTTGACACCCGTCCGTGTCATATCCCCGGCGCAGTCACCTACACTTTTACAACCTATATACTTGTTTATACTATACTCTTCTCCTTTTGACACTCGTGCGCGTCACCCTCTCCAGCAGATGAACATTCATCTATACACCACTCTTACTACTCATGTTACACTTATGCAGATGCTCGTCCGTATCTTGTATATGCCATTTATATTCCCACAGATTCGGCATTGGTCCATGTTCTTTGTTAACCAGTTGGTACTCGTCCGTACCATCATCTCAGAATGTGCGACAGGTGTTTGTTTCTACATGATACTCGTCCGTATCATAGTCTTAAGGATGCTCGTCCGCATCTTTAATCCATACACCGTGTCAAACACTTATGTCTTCTTGAATCTAGACACTCGTCTGTGTCTACTATTCCCCAGAAAAGTCCTCTCAGATTCAACACTCGTCCGTGTTCTCTGTTAACCAGTTGATACTCGTCCGTATCATCATCTTAGAACATGCGTCAAGCGTTTGTTTCTACCCGATACTCGTCCGTATCGTAGTCTTAAGGATGCTCGTCCGCATCTTTAATCTATACACAAACATCTAAACACTTATACCTTTTGTTTCTTTGAATGTAAATACTCGTCCGTATTTACTATTCCCCAGTAGATCGCCAACAAAACAATTTTCCTTTTTTATCTGACATTCGTCCTATGTCATGATAAACCCTGAGAGCAGCCGTACCCTGCTAGGTGGTCGTCCTCCACCTCTTGATGGTCGTCCTCCGTCATGCTCATCCGATGGCCGTCCCCATCGTTGATTTTTAGCAGCCGTCCCTTGCTAGGTGGTCGTCCTCCACCTCTTGATGATCGTCCTTCATCATGTTATCCAATGGCCATCCCCATTGTTGATTTTTGGTTATCTGGCATTCGTCCTATTTCATGAGAAACCTCGAGAGCAGCCGTCCCCTGCTAGGTGGTCGTCCTCCACCTCTTGATGGTCGTCCTCCATCATGCTCGTCTGATGGTCGTCCCCATCGTTAACCTTTTATCTGGCATTCGTCTTGTGTCGCGATATTTTCGGCAGCCGTACCCTGCCAGGTGGTCGTCCTCCACCTTAGATGACCGTCCCTCATCTAATCCCCAACAGAGCAGCCGTCCCCTGCTAGGTGATCGTCCTTCAAGTTTGATGGCCGTACCCCATCATCTGTTATTTCGTTTATTCTTTAACCCGATGGCCGTCCCCGTCGTGGTCCCTTTTCTTTTTAGCCCGATGGCCGTCCCCATCGTCGGTTACTTTGCTTTATGAACTTGATGGCCGTCCCCGTCATGTTTCATTCGATCCCCATAGAATTTTACAGCTTTATCTTGATGGCCGTCCCCATCATAATATCTTATTTTTTCCCAGCTAGTCGGCCGTCCCCGTCTTGGCTTTACCTTTTATCCCCAGCATGTCGGCCGTCCCCGTCATTGCTTTATTTTCCGCACCTTTCCCAGCATGTCGGCCGTCCCTGTCATTGCTCTTTACCCAGCAGTCGTCCTCTGCTCGACGGTCGTTCTCCGTCGCCCACACTTTACAATATACTTCATTTTCCTTTACAATCTATATCCCTTTTCTTCTTCATTCTGTGAATGCAAATTTTGGGACTGTCTTTTGGTATTCAACCACAAGTTATCTTGTTTGCCTGTTAAGCCGTTGCTTACGACCTGCACAGCTAACTCATGTTTGAATAGGGGCAGCTGTAAACACCCCAAATTTGCCCTCACCCATTCACACCATGGCTTGTGATCATCTCATATGCATAAACACAATCATACCACCTCATATCACATTTTTGATCCACTACATAGGTTCTAAGTCATCTGCATCTAGGGTTTGTGATCTGAACAATCCAAGAGCCTCTTGGGCCACTCCAAAGGCCACCAATCATCTCAAAGGGATCCATGTGTGTTCTTATATCATATTACATCCCCTCAAAGTCAAAAATGCCAAAGAATCACAAGAACTGGGATTGGTGTGGAAGCAGAGCTAGGCTTGACTGCACAGATGACCTAGAATTAGGGTTTTGGTTTCAGAGGCCATAACTCCGAATTTTTTGGTCATTCTTGTTTCCATTGGTCTCTATTATGTATAGGGAGTGTGCATATCAATTTTCATGAAGAAATTCCATGGGGAAGTCATCTGATCAAGAGTTGACTTTCTGGACAAGTCAGTGCAAAATCAGGGCATCTGAGGCCTCCAATGACCCAACCAAGGGGTGATATTCACTATTTTGAGTGTATATGATCTTTATTTGATCATGGAAGAAGGTTGAAGTTCACAAAACTCAAGAATTTGAAGTTTTTGCAAAGTTGACTTTTTAGGGCATAGTTGACTTTTAAGGAATTTGTCAATTTAGGTCACTTTTCAAACCTTACTTTTTGATCCAAAAATGCTTCAAATGGAAAAACTTTGGTCATGAAAGTTGTAGAATACATTTTTCCCTTTTCAAAAAGTACAAGAACATGACCTAATTCATTTTGGATCAAAATTTATGGTGTGACAAAGTTGGCAAAAATCATTAAAATTCAAGATGTGCACCAAAAGGCAAAATTGCAAATTCTCCTTTCAAGGCCAATTCAGTCATCATATGGGTTTCTAATTCACTCAACTTGATCACACAACTTCTAAAAGTCAGATTTGAACCAAAACTTCTCATGTTTCATGGCTTGAGGGACAAGATCTTTCCATATGAACCAAGAGCAAGCAAGTTGCAAAACCATCATGACACATCCTACCACTTGCTGCATTGGTCATTGAACCACCCTAGCTTCACTCACATACCATGCTGCGCCAGCCCCATGCTTGTACTAGCCTAGAACCAAGCCCATGCCTCTCTTACAACAAAGTGGACTTTTTGCAAAAGGAGACTTACCTATCACAGCAGGCCAGGTCACATCATCTGACCAATTGGAGTTGTTTATACTATCCATTTGCAAGCTAAACACAACATCAAGCAAGCCTGAAGCAAGCCCTAGCACAGCATACACAAACTCACCCCATTTTGCATTTCTCTTCGAATCTGTCTCCATAGCTCAAAAACACAAGAAACAATTCCACTAATCCACTCACCATGCTTCATTAAGCCCAGACCAACACTCAAAACAGCCAGAAGCACATTAGAACACAACATTCATAAAAACACTCCAATCTGCATTTTCATTCGAATCACCTTCCACAGCCACAAAACATCCAAACTGTTTTCACCAACAAATCAAACACATCAAAAGGAACCAAAACCACCCTTCACATTGATCTGAAACAGCCTATACACAAACTCCATTTTCTGATACACCAGAACTGGACTTCTCAAACCAGCTTGTTTAAGCTCATTTCAAGCCTTCCATTAGCACCAGGGGAGTCAGTGGAGCAAGCTTGCACCAAAGAACAGCTCTGAAAGACCAGAAACAGGAGTCTCCATCTCAGGTATGGCCATGAACATTTTTTCTCAGAGCTTGCTTTTCTTGTTATATAATGAAAGTGTGTGTTATGCTGATCATGGGGATGTCTTTAGATTTGAAAATAGTGAAGGGATGACCATTTTATGCTTCTCTGAAATTTTACCCGTGGATTTTGTTTCTTTCGATTCGTTTGATTCTTGGTGTTTAAATGATGTTTGAAGGTGGATTCGTAACCTAGGTTGTTAGAGGATCATTTGGCTGTGTTTAATTTGTTGTTTAGATGCCTGAATCATGAACTAGGGCTTTGTTATCGCCGGAGAAGATGACCGGAGCTTCCCTCCGGTCACCTGAATGTTGTTATGCCCTAATCTCAGGTCATTAATTCCATTTGAATGTGGGGCGTTAGATCATTTGACTGCGTTGACCTCCCGCGTGCATGTGTGGCCTAGATTCACCCAGTTAGCCCTAATCCCCTTTAGTTAGTTTAATTAATTATAATTAAATTAATCTAATCAGAACCAACCACAGCCATTGGATTCGCGCGCCAGTCAACCATCTCAAACCCAGTTCAAATCTCAGCCTCTAGATCTAAATACTTTCCATTTTTTTTTGTTTTTTATTTCATTTTTTCTCATTTAACTTGTGTAATTTATTTAAAATAGTTAAAATAGTTTAAAAATTATGAAACTTTTTGTCAAGAGTTTCATTAATTTTTAAAAACATAAAAATATTTTTATTTTTATTTTTAGCATTAAAAAAGTATTTTTAAATATTTAAAAGTTTATTTTTAATTGATTAATGGAAATTAATTTATTAAAAATACTTTTAAGTATTTAAAAATCACCAAAAAATTCATGAAATGTTCTAAGACATTTAGAAACATTGTCCAACCTTCAAACCAAATTTATTTTTTGATCTTGATGCATTTTAAGAATTTTTCATTGATTTAAAATCATTTTTATGCATTAATTTGATCCAAAGTTCCAAAAATCATTTCTGCCTATCCATGAGGAATTGGACATTGATTCTTTTTGCATTGCATTGTGTTTAGCATGTAGTTTTTGAGATTAAATGGCCATGACTTGATCTTTCATTTTCCATTTGTTTGGTAATTTTCTTGTTTAGGAACCCTAAAACCCTAGAAATCTTAAGAAAACCATAACTTGAGTTTGGTTAAGAGTTGAGACCTCTCCTTTGGGCTTTGAGTTAGTATAGGATTAGGGGTCCTTTGAGTGGTATTTTCAATTTTTTATCTTAGGGTTTGCTTCTGATTTTGGTTTTTGTTTGATGTATTGTTCAGAAACCCTAATTTGGGCTTCCATATGCATCCATCTTGCATTCTCTTGCATAACATGACTTGCCTTGACATTTCATACCTCCATTTGATTCATTTAACATCATAAGACATATGGAAAGCATGTTTGATCATTGCATCATGTATTTGCCATGTTGAATGCCTTGTGCACTTCATAACTTTTCATGTATGTTCATGGTTCCTAACTTGCTTCATTTGCATTCATGAACTTGTATGATCATTTCCATGTGCTGCCTCATGTTTGTAGCATCTCATAGAATCATTAGCATCATGTAAATGCTTCTGGTTTTGTTTCTCATCATGTCATCTCATCCCATTTTGCATTGCATTGCATTTCTTTTCTAACCTTTTCAGGTGGTAAGTAACCTTGAGAAGTGAATTTGCCTTCACTTCTCACAACTTTTCTTTTCATCTCTCTTGCATCCATGCTGCATTTTTATATGTGTTTGAGTTTGAGCTTGCTCATCCTTCTTCTTCCCACTTTCTTTCTTCAAGTGACTTGACTTCTTGAATGAAGCAAGTTACTTTGCTTCTCCTGATCCTTTCATCTGCTTCCTGGTGGTTCCATTGAAGATTGTTCTTGTAAACCTCACAAACCTTAGGAACAACCATGCATGACAATGATTAGGGTTTTGATTAGTCTCCCCTTTTAGTTTTACCTTTGTGTCTCTCTTGAGTCTTCTCTTCTCATCTCATAATCAGGGACTAAACCCTAAAGGCTTTAAGGCTTTGTGATTAAGCTTATGCCTGCATCCTTCTCTTAGGATGGAGTGTATAACTTTAATCCTAAGTGTTAAACCCTTAATGTGTTTAAATCTATTAATCAATTCACTTAATAATCATCAAGACATTACACTTGTAACTTGGGCCTTGCATTAGGGTTCTAATTCTTCCTTAACTGGTTAAGAAGGACTAACCATAGTGTTAATGGACAAGTCCCCCTCAAGTTGTCTTACAAACCCTAAAACTCACTTCATCATCATATCATTAACTAAAATCCACTTAATCAAAGGCTTGTTTTGTCATGAGTTTAATCCCTAACCATGGATTAAGTTGAGGAGCTTTCCTCAGCTTAAACATTCTCATCTATTATCCTTCTATTAGGATGGTGTAATGAGTCTGTTTAATCCTTGATTATGGCTTAACCTCATTACTTAACACTAAACAAACACCAAAAAACATCTAAATAATCACAAGTAGGTTAATGATCTTAATCCTACATCAAAGGTAATTAAGTGTGAGAATCTGACTTCACACTTAAGGTATTCTCATTACCCCTGATCAGAGGGAAGATGTGATGAGTTTACTAACCCATTGGTTTAGGCTTAAGCTCATTAACTTATGACAAACTTTCAAAAGCAATAAAAGACTGAAAACTAAAAAAAAAAAAAAAACAATAATCGTCTCCTCCGGGATTCTTTTCTCACCTCATTCACTCATGAACGAGAACTTGCTTCTTCCGTCTAATGCAAGACAGTTTGCACCTGAACCAGACAGGTCATACACTTGAGCATTGACAAGCAAGCAGTTCATCAAGTCAATTCACCTTTCAGTCTCTTTGGGTTGAACTACGGTGTTCTGACTTCCTCATTGCACGAGAGGATACGTAGGCATAACTTAACAGTTATCGAACAAAAGTCTTTGTATATTCCCCCTCTTTCCAGCATCATTCTCTTTAAGCCTCATTATCATGAGCATTTCACCTCTTTCTCTTTTACACTGACACTGCATATATTACACTTCACACTTTTCTTGCACTGACACCTGTACATTCTTTTCCAGCTATTTTATACACAAATTGCACAGACACTACCCCTTTAAAACACAAATCTTTTAAGCGTGGATCCCGTCGAGTACGGCGGACAATCTGGGTGCTAATACCTTCCCAGGTTGTAACCAACCCCCTTTCTCAGTCTCTCTGGTTCGCAACCGTCTTATCCATCTTTTTCTAGGCCTATGCAGCATTGCCTTTCCTCCGGGATAAAAATGCCTAGCTGGCGACTCTTTTCATCTCCAGTGAGTTCACTGCTGTGTGTTCTCATTGTCCCTTTCGCCGACCGTTCGCGCTTGTACCTGGATGCAAATCTTCGGGAGCGACAGCTTGGCGACTCTGCTGGGGAACCTTATACTGCAACCAGGGCTTCTGGTTCTTTTTGTGGGTTCCTCCTAGCGCTTGATTGATTTATGTTTATTGGGGTGTTATGTGCTACTTGTGTTTGTATACTTGTTTTATTTTTACTGCTTTATGTACAGTTGCTTTACTGCTTTCTTTATTGCTTTTCTATATATCATACTGTCATACTGCTGGCTGGATATGGTTTTTGTTTTGGTGGGTGGGTGATTCATTGAGAGTTAAGGTCCTATACATGGGACCTGAGTGACACCTAGGCTAGAGTGAATCATATTCTTTCCCATTCCATTTCGGTCTGGTGCGGGAATATGAAACACGGTTCAGATATAGGTTTCTTCTTGAGAACTCTGTGTTGCAGATTTCCTGCAATGCTAGGGCTATCTGGGAAGCCTGCTAAGTCTGGATGACCTTTTAGTATTGACCTTCAGAAACTGAGGTGAATTAGAGGAGGAACTTTTATGGTTATTGTAAACACTGTACCTCCGGGTTAGAAGTGTTTACACTTCTCATAACTGATCCAAGTCTGAGGATCCTTGTTTTAGAACACCACCTGTGAGGGGGATGGGCTGTTTACAGGTTTGCAGGTACCTTGACCTCAGAATACCCTGTTACTTTGATTTGATTAAGAATGCTTCATTTTGGGACAGTTCTTGTGATTCTAAACCCTGGACATGTGGCTCTTTATTTGAGCCCCCCACCTTGGTTACTGGACTTATAGACCTCCATCTGGATTTCTCACACACTTGGACCTGTATCAGAGCATTTGATCAGATCCAGCTCAGTCACAAACCCTTGCATATCATTTGCATACATAATCAATGCATCATATTGACATTTGCTTATTTGTGTTTCAGGGTATCCATCTTCATTTGGTTTTGGTTTTGACCCCATCTTCAGTATTGACCTATCTTCATCAGCACTTGCTTCAGCTATCAGCTATTTGCTTCAGTCACCTGCACCAGCCAACCAGTGGCCCTTTTGCTTCAGTATCATCATCAGCACTTGTCTCTACTCAGTCTTCAGCATCATGGCTCCTAAAAAGAGCAATATCACCTACCACTTCTTCCAGCCAGAGTTAGCAGACATCAAGAGGATTCAAACCCTGATCACTCCAGATCACATACCATTGTTCAGGGAACACCATGGAGATATACTTGATATGGTTATGGATCTGGACCCCTCACAGAGAAGCCTGATCCATACTTGCCTTCAGTTTTATGATCCCCCACTGAGGTGTTTCACTTTCCAAGACTTTCAGCTGGGCCCCTTATTGGAAGAATACTCATCATTACTTGGTATACCTATCAGGGGTGGAGTCCCTTTCAACCCTGAGATGGTCTTTCCTGGTAATAGAGAGGTAGCAAAGGCTTTGCATCTGGAACCTGTTCTGATTGAGCAGCATATGACTTCTAAAGCTGGAATCCCTGGGCTGCATCTAGATTTCTTGATCTCTCAAGCTACCCTGAAAGCTTCTGTAGGAGAGTGGAAAGCAGTCTGTGCTTTGTTGGCCTTGAGCATATATGGGATTGTATTATTTGCAGATGAGCCTCGATTCATCAGTAAGAATGCAATCCATCTGTTCATTCTAAGGAACCCAGTGCCAACTTTATTGGGGGATCTCTACTATTCAGTGCATCAGAGGAATGAAAAGCAAAGGGGAAGATTAGTGATGTGTTGTGCTCCATTATTCCATACTTGGCTTCTCAGGCATCTACCCAGGACAGATGCATTCTTGAACCCTCATCAGCAGAGAAACTGGGCTGGAAGACTTACTACTCTAACTTCAGCTGATATCAGGTGGTGCACTCAAAGCACAAAAGGCAGGGATATTATCACCAGCTGTGGGCATTTTCCCAATGTGCCCCTAATAGGAGTCAAAGGTAGTATTAATTACAATCCTCTGCTGTTCAGAAGGCAACTGGGCTATGCACTGGTCCACACTCCTAAGGCACAGGACTTGGTCGAGACTCTTTATTGTGAGAACAAGCCTAATCTGGCTATTGTTAGGCAGGCTGCCTGGGCCTGGGATAATGTTCAAACCAAGGGAGTAACCATTCTGGGGAAGTGCAACAATGTGGCATCAGCACAATACTATGATTGGTCCCATGCCAGGGCTTAATTCTCTGGAATGCCCTTCACTATTGAAGATATGCCTGGGCCTTCCACAACACCACCTCCAGCAACTGTTAGCTTAGAGGAGTTTGAGAAGTTGAAAGAAAGAAATGAGAAGTTGGCTCAAGCTTTGCAGAAGACCCTCTATGAGAGGAGTGATGGCAGATTGGATATTGAAAGGTTAGAGAAGTTGAAGATAGAGCATCTGGCTAGAATTGAGAAATCTGAAGATTACATCAAGAAGTCTAAGGCTGGAGAACAAATTCTGAAGAATGCTTGCAAGGAAGCCCAGTTCTAGAGAGCAAGGACAGACTTGTATCTGAAGGAGAGTCAGGCTAGGTGGGTCAGGATCACCAAGGCTCGTACTCTAGAGGACAAGAGGGTCCAAGACAAGATAGAGCAGATGGAAGCCAGTGCAAAAGAGCAGCAGGAAGCCCTGGCAGCAGCCCAGAGGGAGATATCAGAGCTGAAGATCAGAGCTGGAGTGAAGAGGTCAAAGGACCAAAGTCAGCACAAGAAGCTAACAGCAGCTGTTACTACCCGGAACCTCCTTATTAGGAATCTCACGGAGCGTCCAGCTGATCCTGTGACCGAAGCACTTCTCAAGGAAGTTCGGGAGGATGAGTTTGGTCTTGGTGTTTGACCATTTGCTTGTTGTTGTTTTCATTCCATGTATTTTGATTTCTTATTTTCCTGTAATGTATTTTGACCCCTCAGAGGGCTTGTATTTGTAAACAAACTATGTACCATTGGCCTTTTGTAATATATGTTCTAGTTTGTTTCAACCGAGTTTACTTCAGAAAGCAACATCAACAGCATCTTCAAGGGTCTGGAAGGGTCAAAACTGAATGCCAAGCTGGATACCTTGAAAGCAAATAAGCATACTGCATTGCATGCTAACCCTTTGTTTGTTTTGTAGGTTTGTTTTATTATTACTAACTCTGTTGTGATGTTCAGGAACTATTGCTCGGCGCCGAGTATTTCCCCTCAACCGTCCGCACCGCTATCCAACCCGTAACAACCTTCCGGGCATACAAATGGATCAGGTACAGCAGGACCTTGCAGAGGTTAGAAATCAAATGGCAAACGAAAGATTGGAAATGAGAACGCAGATGACGCAGTTCATGGAAGTGATGAACAACATGGCTCAGAGCCAGGAAAGATTGAGGGCCATGGTGGAGAGGCAAAATCAGGAAGATCCACATATAGGGACTGCCGGCACCAGCAACAATGAAAGGGTCCAACCTCATGTTAATCCCCCTGTGTTTGGTCCCCATCTCCATCCTGAAATTAATATTCCTGCAAATGTTCAAGGAACTGCCACTGCAGCCAGGGTACTGCAGGAAGACCCTCAGGAGGATCAATTTACAGTAATGGGTGCTGGGGAGGAAGCTTATGATAGGAGGCTGGATGAGATAGCTGAGAAATTAAGGTCCTTAGAATCTCAAAATTCTTTGGGCTTCGATGTCATGGACATGGGCTTGGTAGACGGGGTCAGGATTCCCCATAAGTTCAAGCCTCCTTGTTTTGAAAAATACAACGGGACTTCATGCCCCCGGACTCATTTACAATCATTTCTTGGAAGGCTGAAGGCCTATACTATGGATGAGAAGTTGTGGATGTTCTATTTTGAGGACAGCTTGACTGGAGCTTCGAGGGAATGGTATTCCCATCTGACAAGAGCAACTATTAGATGCTGGAAGGACCTGGCAGAGGCCTTCATCAGACAATATCAGTATAATCTGGATATGGCACCCAACAGGACCCTCCTAATGGGAATGTCACAGTCATCTAGGGAAAGTTTCCGAGAATATGCCCAGAGATGGAGGCAATTGGCTGCTGCTGTTCAGCCACCTATGTCTGAAAGGGAAATGGCAGATATGTTCATGAACACCCTTCAGGGGACTTACATTGATAGGCTAGCCGCCTTCTCATCTACCAGCTTTGCAGATGTAGTCATAGCCGGGGAGAGAATTGAAAGTCTATTGAAAATGGGGAAGATCTCAGACAACGGTGCAAGCTCATCCAGTAATGCAAGAAAGCCTTTTGTAGGCCCGAGAAGAACTGGCGAGACCAATGCCATCCACACCAACAGGGGCAGGCCCCAATATGTTCATAGATCTGTGGCAGCAGTCACAATTCCCGCTCCAGCTCATCCTCAACCAGCTTATCAACCTCCGCAGCAAAACTATCAGCAACAACCTCAGTATCAACAACAAAATCAGTATCCTCCGAGAAATTACAACAACAGCAACACCAACAACAATAACCAGCAAAGGCCATTCCAGCAGAGGCCATCTCAAGCCAACAGGGTGATTGATCCAATCCCCATGCCATATGCAACATTGCTGCCACAACTCCTGAAACTCAACCTAGTTGAGCTAAGGACATTGGCACCTCCAGATCCCAATAGTCTACCCAGAAACTACGATTCCAACGCCAGATGTGCTTTTCACTCAAATGCACCTGACCATAGTACGGAGAAGTGCAGAGCCTTGCACATGAAGGTACAGGATTTGGTAGACTCCAAGGCTCTGAATTTTGCACCACCACCGAATGTCAACAAAAACCCTATGCCACACCATGGTGGTCCACGAATCAATGCTATTGAAGAAGACAAACCGTCTTATTTAATAACCAGTGTGGGCCAGATTCGGACACCATTGGTGGAAATCAAAGCTCAACTCCTAGAATGTCACATGTTCCCGGGGTGTGAGTTAGGGTGTGCTTACTGCAACATTTCAGTGAATGGCTGTAATAATTTAAGGGATGGCATAGATGGTCTCATCCGGAGTGGCCAACTTCAGATCACCACATCATTTCCAACAAATCCAGCAATCCCGTCAGCAACAGTTCCCATGTCTTCTACAAATACAACAACCATTGTTCCAGATAATTCTTCGGCTTCATCAACAAATGCTTCATCAATCATCTCAACGGATCAACTATCAACAAATGTTCCGTCTACAACTTCAGCACCACTCCAGTTTCAATCTCCTACAACAACAACATCCGTCCTACCAACAATGACCCCTACAACATCAACAACAAATCATGAAGATGTCTCAACCGTCACAATATTTTATGATCCCGAAAACAACTCTGCCTACGACTCAGAAGGTGCTGCTCCCATCAGAGCACCAGTCACAATTTATTACGATCCACAGACTATCACAATTCCTTCCGCAGCTGCAATCAGTCCAGTCACTGTCACGGTGCCTGGACCAGTACCTTATGAAAGTAGTAGGGCCATCCTTTGGCACTACGGCTCTGACATATACTGCGAGGGACAAAGAATCACTCTTGATACACCAACACCTGCACCACAGATAGACAATGTGGGAGGAGGCGGAGGCTTCACTCGAAGCGGACGTCTCTTTGCGCCACAAATTCAAAGACCCACTGCCGAAGCAGAAGCTGCTGCCAAGGCAAAAGGAAAGAGCCCGGTGCAGGAAGATCAAGCTGTTAAGGAAGCTTTGAAAACACCATTCGATCAAGAGGTTGATGAGTTCATGCGGATCATCAAAAAGAGTGATTATAAAGTAGTGGATCAGCTTCATCAGACGCCTTCCAAGATCTCAATCCTATCATTGCTTATGTTCTCCGAAGCCCATCGGAATGCACTACTCAAAGTCTTGCACGCAGCTTACGTGCCTGAAGAGATCACCGTCAATCAGTTGGAAACCGTGGTTGGAAATGTTACTGCTAGCAATGGGCTAGGGTTCACCAATACCGACTTGACAACGGAAGGCCGCAACCATAACAAGGCCTTGCACATCACCATGGAATGTAAAGGTGCAGTCCTTTCCCATGTGCTGGTAGACACAGGGTCATCCCTTAATGTCTTACCCAAAAAGGCCCTAGTGAAGCTAGAGTATGAAGGATTAGCTTTGCGTCCCAGTAACCTGGTAGTAAGAGCCTTTGATGGTTCTAAGAGATCGGTGCTGGGAGAAATTGAGCTACCTGTGACAATTGGCCCACAAACCTTTAAAACTATCTTCTACGTGATGGACATTCAGCCTGCCTACAGCTGTTTGTTGGGTAGACCATGGATTCATGCCGCTGGCGCAGTAACGTCTACCCTTCACCAGAAGTTAAAATTTGAGTAGGAAGGCCAAGTTGTTACTATCTGTGGGGAGGAGGATATATTTGTTAGCCACCTGGCTACCTATAAGTATATTGAGATGGATGGGGAGATCCATGAAACAATGAGTCAGGGGTTTGAAGCCTTGAATGTGAATGAAGCATCTGCTGTATCTGGAATCTCCATGTCATCTTATCGACAAGCCCGGAAGGTTGTTGAGGAAGGAACTGCCCAAGGCTGGGGCAAGGTTTTATCTGTGGAAGAGAAGAAGGACAAATTTGGGTTGGGTTACAGACCAACTCAACGACATCAAGCAGAGGCTGCCAAGAAGCCCGGTTTTTTCAGTGGGGGGATGCTCACCCCTGATGCTATCAACAATTTGGAAGACGAGCTGGAAGAGGAGCGCAATCTGGAGAATTGGATTCGTCCAAAGATCCCGGGGAGCAGTATCTCAAACTGGTCTTCCCAGGAAATTATAAGAGTTACTCATGCAGAGTAATTATTATTTCCTGTATTTTTATAGCATGCATCAAAGTCTTGCATCTTGCCCAAGATGACAAGACTCATTTTGTAATCGGGCCATCTGTACTTTTTGTGCAAACAAGATTAATTAATGAAATATCAGACATCTTTTTGCAAATGAATCCTTGTCTTTTCCGCTCACTGTTTTTCCATTTTTCTTTTTTGTACAAAAAAATAAATGGCGATGTTTTCAAAATGATAACTTTATTTCACTTTTCTAAAAACAAGATTAAAATCAAATCACTAAAATGAACAAACTGAACCCTTGCAGAGAGTGCCTTCCAGACAGCACCGACAACAGCACGGCTATGACTTCGTATGACTTTGACAATCCGATCAATCAAGCTGATGAAGGGGTTGAAGAAGAATATGAGCTTCCTGAAGAGCTAGCCAGGTTGTTAAGACAAGAGGAGAAGGTTATTACTCCTCACCAGGAGGAGGTTGAAGTGATTAATCTTGGTACAAATGAAGACGTGAAAGAGGTTAAGATCGGGGCCTGCCTGCAAGACTCAGTGAAGAGACAACTGATTGATCTGCTTCAAGAATATGTGGACGTGTTTGCTTGGTCTTACCAAGATATGCCAGGGTTGGACACCGACATTGTTGTGCACAAGCTGCCTCTGAGAGAAGAATGCCCACCAGTTAAACAGAAACTGCGCCGCACTCGCCCGGACATGGCTATGAAGATCAAAGAAGAGGTACAAAAGCAATAGGACGCCGGATTCCTTGCTGTAACTAGCTATCCACCTTGGGTTGCTAACATAGTACCTGTGCCCAAGAAAGACGGCAAAGTAAGGATGTGTGTTGACTACCGGGATCTGAATAGAGCTAGCCCAAAAGATGACTTCCCATTACCTCACATTGATGTATTGGTGGATAATACAGCTCAGTTCTCGGTATTCTCCTTCATGGACGGATTTTCAGGATACAATCAGATTAAAATGTCACCTGAAGACATGGAGAAGACAACCTTCATTACACCTTGGGGCACATTCTGTTACAAGGTAATGCCATTCGGACTGAAGAATGCTGGTGCAACATATCAACGGGCTATGGTGACATTATTCCACGATATGATCCATAAAGAAATAGAATGTTATGTGGATGACATGATCGCCAAGTCCCTTACAGAGGAAGATCACTTGGTAAATTTGCTGAAGCTGTTCAAGCGTCTGAGGAAGTACCAACTGAAGCTGAACCCCAACAAGTGCACATTCGGGGTGCGATCTGGTAAGTTGCTGGGTTTTATTGTGAGCGAGAAAGGGATTGAAGTGGACCCTGATAAAGTCAAAGCCATCCAAGAGATGCCTGCACCGAAAACTGAGAAGGAAGTTCGAGGGTTCCTAGGGAGATTGAACTACATTTCAAGGTTCATATCTCACCTTACAACAACCTGTGAACCTTTGTTCAAGCTGTTAAGAAAAGAACAGACGGTCAGGTGGAATGAAGACTGCCAGAAGGCATTTGACAAGATCAAAGAATATCTGCAAGAACCTCCAATCCTTATGCCTCCAGTTGAAGGAAGACCTCTAATCATGTACTTGACAGTATTAAAAGAGTCAATGGGGTGTGTGCTGGGCCAGCATGACGAGTCTGGTCGAAAAGAGTATGCAATATACTACCTGAGCAAAAAGTTTACCGACTGTGAACAATGTTATTCACTGCTCGAGAAAACTTGATGTGCTTTAGCGTGGGCTGCTCGCCGACTAAGACAGTATATGTTGACCCACACTACTTTGTTGATCTCAAAAATGGACCCAGTTAAGTACATATTTGAGAAGCCAGCTCTTACCGGACGGGTTGCAAGATGGCAAATGATTCTCACAGAATATGACATCCAATACACCTCTCGGAAAGCCATCAAGGGCAGTGTATTGTCTGAATATCTTGCTGAGCAACCGATTGATGATTACCAGCCTATGAGATTTGACTTCCCTGATGAAGACATCATGTTCATTAAAGCAAAAGATCATGAAGAGCCTATTCACACTGAAGGGCCTGACCCGGAAGAAGAATGGACTATGATGTTTGATGGGGCTGTTAACATGAATGGTCGTGGTGTTGGTGCAGTACTCATTACACCTAAGGGAGTTCACATGCCATTCTCGGCAAAACTCACTTTCAACTGCACTAACAACGAAGCTGAATACGAAGCTTGCATTATGGGTCTTGAGGAAGCCATTGACCTCAGGATCAATACTTTGACTGTGTTCGGAGATTCAGCTCTGGTAATTAATCAAATCAACGGCAAATGGTACACACACCAGGATCATCTGTTACCTTACAGGGATTATACAAGGAGGTTATTGACTTTCTTCACAACAGTCAAGCTTGAGTATATCCCTCGGGACGAGAATCAGTTTGCAGATGCTCTGGCTACCATTTCGTCCATGATCAAAGTTCAAGCTGCCAACTTTGTACCTCAGATTTCAGTATCCAGACTGGGTAGACCAGCATATGTATTTGCAGCAGAAGTTGTCAAAGATGATAAGCCTTGGTTCCATGACATTTAATGCTTCTTGGAGGATCAAACATACCCACCTGGGGCATCTTCCAATGATAAGAAGACTTTGAGAAGGCTTGCTGGTAGTTTCTTTCTGAACACTGATGGGTCTTTATACAAAAGGAACTTTGATATGGTACTCCTCAGATGTGTTGGCAAGACGGAAGCAGATTTGTTGATGCATGAAGTGCACGAAGGATCCTTTGGTACCCATGCTGGAGGGCATGCCATGGCTAAGAAATTGCTAAGATCAGGTTATTATTGGATCACAATGGATGCAGACTGTTGTGCCTATGCCAGAAAATGCCATAAATGCCAGATCTATGCAGATAAGGTGCATGTGCCTCCCAATCCTTTGAACGTAATGTCTTCACCTTGGCCCTTCGCTATGTGGGGCATTGACATGATTGGCAAGATTGAACCGACTGCTTCAAACGGCCACAGATTCATCCTGGTTGCTATTGACTATTTCACCAAGTGGGTCGAAGCAGCGTCTTATGCAAATGTTACAAGGCAGGTGGTAGCTAGATTTCTGAAAAGAGATATCATTTGTCGATACGGAGTTCCCGAGCGAATCATTACTGATAATGGTTCAAACTTAAACAACAAAATGATGGCAGAACTGTGCCGGGACTTCAAGATCCAACATCACAATTCTTCTCCTTACAGGCCAAAGATGAATGGCGTTGTTGAGGCAGCTAATAAGAATATCAAGAAGATTGTGCAAAAGATGGTAGTCACCTACAAAGACTGGCATGAAATGCTACCATTTGCCTTGCATGGGTACCGCACATCAATCAGAACATCCACTGGGGCAACACCGTATCAGCTTGTGTATGGTATGGAAGCAGTTCTACCTGTTGAAGTTGAATTACCCTCCCTCCGGGTATTGATGGATGTTAAGCTGAACGAAGCAGAATGGGTCCGGTCCCGATACGAACAACTGAGTCTGGTCGAAGAGAAAAGATTGGCTGCAATTTGTCATGGGCAGTTATATCAGAAAAGAATGAAGAAAGCCTTCGATCAGAAAGTCAGGCACCGAGAGTACCAAGTAGGAGATCTTGTTTTGAAAAGAATCCTCCCTCCTCACACAGACCACAGGGGCAAATGGACTCCAAATTATGAAGGGCCATTCGTGGTAAAGAAAGTTTTCTCTGGCGGAGCACTGATGCTCAGCACCATGGATGGTGAAGAGTTCCCGTCCCCTGTGAATTCAGATGCAGTTAAAAAATACTTCGCATAAAATGACCCGCTGGACACAAAAACAGAATGTAAGTCCAGGCAAAAATAGGGCATCCCGGCGAGTCAAAAATAGAATAAAAGACTCGGGCAAAAGTAAGGGAAAATAAATAAAAAATATACACCCGCTGAGTTGAAAAGCCGCATCGGACAGCTCAGGCAAAAATGGGTATCCCGATGGATTGAAAACCCGAAAGGGCGATCCATGCAAAACAAGGGAATAAGCGAACAACTGCACTCTGAATTCGTCTGTATCACTTACAACTTGGCAAACCTCGAAAAGATCAAGCTTCTTTCAGAATCAACCTTCTTCAGAAAGCAAGACGAGAAGAACGTCGGAAGTCATACGAGTCATAGCGAAAGAGGAAGCTCCTTAAAGCGTCATCAACATCGCCAACACTTTGTTTCTCAATTTGTAACAATCTCCTCATTTCAGGAGATTTGTTTCTTTGACTGTATCTAGCCAATTCAGGGCACATGAATTAATAAAATCAGATTTTTCAGTCATGTTTCGTCTTGTACATTTTTATTTGCAAAGAATGTCTGATGTCTCTAAAAAACTAATTGCATGAGTACAGATGTTTCTCTCTAAAAAATAAAAACACGTGCTTACAGGGAATATACTTACTCTCAAAAAATGCTTAACTCCTATGACGGAATCCAGTAAAGGATACCTCGGGACCTTTTGTGCGTTTCCTTATCTTTGCAGGATTGCAGGTATCCAGAACGCAACTTGGGGCATGCAAGTTACATCCCAGTGAGCTGGAAAATCAACACTCACTCTTGGCACCAGAGGTGTTTTCTCCCCAGCTGAGTTGCCAACAACTTTCCCCAGCCGAGTTGCCATCTCGTCCTCAGCAGAATGCAGAAGTCAGGGAATCATCTCCCCACATAACCCTCAGCCTCTATTCAGAAGAGCAACGCATGGAGGAGTCACAACAGAGTGATGAAGGCTCTTGCAAACCCCAGCTGGGACCTATATTACAAGGATATGTCCATCAGTGACCTATATCCCCAAGCAGATACATCTCGCCAGATCTACCAATGATCTCATCCCTAGCTGGGATGTCCATTTCAACAGATCGACCAGAGATCTTCACAGCAATGGGATCCGAACCCCGGATCTGTACCTTTTGCATAATCATAGCATTCGCATCATATTTTCCCCGCAGAGCGTAGCATTCCGTCTAATACGGAGCATTACGGCAAAAATCAAACATATTACATAAATCATAAGCCATGTTCTGAATCAAACACTTGTGAATAATAACCATTCATCAGAATGCAAAATCCCCACCGGGGTCCCCAGCAAAAGCAGTTGCCTCACAAATCACAAACGCCAGTATATACTCCTTTTGACACCCGTCCGTGTCATCACTCCCCAGTAAAGTCGCCTGAACACTCTTTACAAACAATATCACCCGTATTACAGATACTTCTTGACATCCGTCCGTGTCATATCCCCAGCAGAAAACCAAGACTTTCTCTCTGCAATCACAGATATACTTGTATATACAAATCCTTGACACCCGTCCGTGTCATATCCCCGACGCAGTCACCTACACTTTTACAACCTATATACTTGTTTATACTATACTCTTCTCCTTTTGACACCCGTCTGTGTCATATCCCCAGCAGAAAACCAAGACTTTCTCTTTGCACTCACAGATACTTTTGTATATACAAATCCTTGACACCCGTCCGTGTCATATCCCCGGCGCAGTCACCTACACTTTTACAACCTATATACTTGTTTATACTATACTCTTCTCCTTTTGACACTCGTCCGCGTCACCCTCCCCAGCAGATGAACATTCATCTATACACCACTCTTACTACTCATGTTACACTTATGCAGATGCTCGTCCGTATCTTGTATATGCCATTTATATTCCCACAGATTCGGCATTGGTCCATGTTCTTTGTTAACCAGTTGGTACTCGTCCGTACCATCATCTCAGAATGTGCGACAGGTGTTTGTTTCTACATGATACTCGTCCGTATCATAGTCTTAAGGATGCTCGTCCGCATCTTTAATCCATACACCGTGTTAAACACTTATGTCTTCTTGAATTTAGACACTCGTCTGTGTCTACTATTCCCCAGAAAAGTCCTCTCAGATTCAACACTCGTCCGTGTTCTCTGTTAACCAGTTGATACTCGTCCGTATCATCATCTTAGAACATGCGTCAAGCGTTTGTTTCTACCCGATACTCGTCCGTATCGTAGTCTTAAGGATGCTCGTCCGCATCTTTAATCTATACACAAACATCTAAACACTTATACCTTTTGTTTCTTTGAATGTAAATACTCGTCCGTATTTACTATTCCCCAGTAGATCGCCAACAAAACAATTTTCCTTTTTTATCTGACATTCGTCCTATGTCATGATAAACCCTGAGAGCAGCCGTACCCTGCTAGGTGGTCGTCCTCCACCTCTTGATGGTCGTCCTCCGTCATGCTCATCCGATGGCCGTCCCCATCGTTGATTTTTAGCAGCCGTCCCTTGCTAGGTGGTCGTCCTCCACCTCTTGATGATCGTCCTTCATCATGTTATCCAATGGCCATCCCCATTGTTGATTTTTGGTTATCTGGCATTCGTCCTATTTCATGAGAAACCTCGAGAGCAGCCGTCCCCTGCTAGGTGGTCGTCCTCCACCTCTTGATGGTCGTCCTCCATCATGCTCGTCTGATGGTCGTCCCCATCGTTAACCTTTTATCCGGCATTCGTCTTGTGTCGCGATATTTTCGGCAGCCGTACCCTGCCAGGTGGTCGTCCTCCACCTTAGATGACCGTCCCTCATCTAATCCCCAACAGAGCAGCCGTCCCCTGCTAGGTGATCGTCCTTCAAGTTTGATGGCCGTACCCCATCATCTGTTATTTCGTTTATTCTTTAACCCGATGGCCGTCCCCGTCGTGGTCCCTTTTCTTTTTAGCCCGATGGCCGTCCCCATCGTCGGTTACCTTGCTTTATGAACTTGATGGCCGTCCCCGTCATGTTTCATTCGATCCCCATAGAATTTTACAGCTTTATCTTGATGGCCGTCCCCATCATAATATCTTATTTTTTCCCAGCTAGTCGGCCGTCCCCGTCTTGGCTTTACCTTTTATCCCCAGCATGTCGGCCGTCCCCGTCATTGCTTTATTTTCCGCACCTTTCCCAGCATGTCGGCCGTCCCTGTCATTGCTCTTTACCCAGCAGTCGTCCTCTGCTCGACGGTCGTTCTCCGTCGCCCACACTTTACAATATACTTCATTTTCCTTTACAATCTATATCCCTTTTCTTCTTCATTCTGTGAATGCAAATTTTGGGACTGTCTTTTGGTATTCAACCACAAGTTATCTTGTTTGCCTGTTAAGCCGTTGCTTACGACCTGCACAGCTAACTCATGTTTGAATAGGGGCAGCTGTAAACACCTCAAATTTGCCCTCACCCATTCACACCATGGCTTGTGATCATCTCATATGCATAAACACAATCATACCACCTCATATCACATTTTTGATCCACTACATAGGTTCTAAGTCATCTGCATCTAGGGTTTGTGATCTGAACAATCCAAGAGCCTCTTGGGCCACTCCAAAGGCCACCAATCATCTCAAAGGGATCCATGTGTGTTCTTATATCATATTACATCCCCTCAAAGTCAAAAATGCCAAAGAATCACAAGAACTGGGATTGGTGTGGAAGCAGAGCCAGGCTTGACTGCACAGATGACCTAGAATTAGGGTTTTGGTTTCAGAGGCCATAACTCCGAATTTTTTGGTCTTTCTTGTTTCCATTGGTCTCTATTATGTATAGGGAGTGTGCATATCAATTTTCATGAAGAAATTCCATGGGGAAGTCATCTGATCAAGAGTTGACTTTCTGGACAAGTCAGTGCAAAATCAGGGCATCTGAGGCCTCCAATGACCCAACCAAGGGGTGATATTCACTATTTTGAGTGTATATGATCTTTATTTGATCATGGAAGAAGGTTGAAGTTCACAAAACTCAAGAATTTGAAGTTTTTGCAAAGTTGACTTTTTAGGGCATAGTTGACTTTTAAGGAATTTGTCAATTTAGGTCACTTTTCAAACCTTACTTTTTGATCCAAAAATGCTTCAAATGGAAAAACTTTGGTCATGAAAGTTGTAGAATACATTTTTCCCTTTTCAAAAAGTACAAGAACATGACCTAATTCATTTTGGATCAAAATTTATGGTGTGACAAAGTTGGCAAAAATCATTAAAATTCAAGATGTGCACCAAAAGGCAAAATTGCAAATTCTCCTTTCAAGGCCAATTCAGTCATCATATGGGTTTCTAATTCACTCAACTTGATCACACAACTTCTAAAAGTCAGATTTGAACCAAAACTTCTCATGTTTCATGGCTTGAGGGACAAGATCTTTCCATATGAACCAAGAGCAAGCAAGTTGCAAAACCATCATGACACATCCTACCACTTGCTGCATTGGTCATTGAACCACCCTAGCTTCACTCACATACCATGCTGCGCCAGCCCCATGCTTGTACTAGCCTAGAACCAAGCCCATGCCTCTCTTACAACAAAGTGGACTTTTTGCAAAAGGAGACTTACCTATCACAGCAGGCCAGGTCACATCATCTGACCAATTGGAGTTGTTTATACTATCCATTTGCAAGCTAAACACAACATCAAGCAAGCCTGAAGCAAGCCCTAGCACAGCATACACAAACTCACCCCATTTTGCATTTCTCTTCGAATCTGTCTCCATAGCTCAAAAACACAAGAAACAATTCCACTAATCCACTCACCATGCTTCATTAAGCCCAGACCAACACTCAAAACAGCCAGAAGCACATTAGAACACAACATTCATAAAAACACCCCAATCTGCATTTTCATTCGAATCACCTTCCACAGCCACAAAACATCCAAACTGTTTTCACCAACAAATCAAACACATCAAAAGGAACCAAAACCACCCTTCACATTGATCTGAAACAGCCTATACACAAACTCCATTTTCTGATACACCAGAACTGGACTTCTCAAACCAGCTTGTTTAAGCTCATTTCAAGCCTTCCATTAGCACCAGGGGAGTCAGTGGAGCAAGCTTGCACCAAAGAACAGCTCTGAAAGACCAGAAACAGGAGTCTCCATCTCAGGTATGGCCATGAACATTTTTTCTCAGAGCTTGCTTTTCTTGTTATATAATGAAAGTGTGTGTTATGCTGATCATGGGGATGTCTTTAGATTTGAAAATAGTGAAGGGATGACCATTTTATGCTTCTCTGAAATTTTACCCGTGGATTTTGTTTCTTTCGATTCGTTTGATTCTTGGTGTTTAAATGATGTTTGAAGGTGGATTCGTAACCTAGGTTGTTAGAGGATCATTTGGCTGTGTTTAATTTGTTGTTTAGATGCCTGAATCATGAACTAGGGCTTTGTTATCGCCGGAGAAGATGACCGGAGCTTCCCTCCGGTCACCTGAATGTTGTTATGCCCTAATCTCAGGTCATTAATTCCATTTGAATGTGGGGCGTTAGATCATTTGACTGCGTTGACCTCCCGCGTGCATGTGTGGCCTAGATTCACCCAGTTAGCCCTAATCCCCTTTAGTTAGTTTAATTAATTATAATTAAATTAATCTAATCAGAACCAACCACAGCCCTTGGATTCGCGCGCCAGTCAACCATCTCACACCCAGTTCAAATCTCAGCCTCTAGATCTAAATACTTTCCATTTTATTTTGTTTTTTATTTCATTTTTTCTCATTTAACTTGTGTAATTTATTTAAAATAGTTAAAATAGTTTAAAAATTATGAAACTTTTTGTCAAGAGTTTCATTAATTTTTAAAAACATAAAAATATTTTTATTTTTATTTTTAGCATTAAAAAAGTATTTTTAAATATTTAAAAGTTTATTTTTAATTGATTAATGGAAATTAATTTATTAAAAATACTTTTAAGTATTTAAAAATCACCAAAAAATTCATGAAATGTTCTAAGACATTTAGAAACATTGTCCAACCTTCAAACCAAATTTATTTTTTGATCTTGATGCATTTTAAGAATTTTTCATTGATTTAAAATCATTTTTATGCATTAATTTGATCCAAAGTTCCAAAAATCATTTCTGCCTATCCATGAGGAGTTGGACATTGATTATTTTTGCATTGCATTGTGTTTAGCATGTAGTTTTTGAGATTAAATGGCCATGACTTGATCTTTCATTTTCCATTTGTTTGGTAATTTTCTTGTTTAGGAACCCTAAAACCCTAGAAATCTTAAGAAAACCATAACTTGAGTTTGGTTAAGAGTTGAGACCTCTCCTTTGGGCTTTGAGTTAGTATAGGATTAGGGGTCCTTTGAGTGGTATTTTCAATTTTTTATCTTAGGGTTTGCTTCTGATTTTGGTTTTTGTTTGATGTATTGTTCATAAACCCTAATTTGGGCTTCCATATGCATCCATCTTGCATTCTCTTGCATAACATGACTTGCCTTGACATTTCATACCTCCATTTGATTCATTTAACATCATAAGACATATGGAAAGCATGTTTGATCATTGCATCATGTATTTGCCATGTTGAATGCCTTGTGCACTTCATAACTTTTCATGTATGTTCATGGTTCCTAACTTGCTTCATTTGCATTCATGAACTTGTATGATCATTTCCATGTGCTGCCTCATGTTTGTAGCATCTCATAGAATCATTAGCATCATGTAAATGCTTCTGGTTTTGTTTCTCATCATGTCATCTCATCCCATTTTGCATTGCATTGCATTTCTTTTCTATCCTTTTCAGGTGGTAAGTAACCTTGAGAAGTGAATTTGCCTTCACTTCTCACAACTTTTCTTTTCATCTCTCTTGCATCCATGCTGCATTTTTATATGTGTTTGAGTTTGAGCTTGCTCATCCTTCTTCTTCCCACTTTCTTTCTTCAAGTGACTTGACTTCTTGAATGAAGCAAGTTACTTTGCTTCTCCTGATCCTTTCATCTGCTTCCTGGTGGTTCCATTGAAGATTGTTCTTGTAAACCTCACAAACCTTAGGAACAACCATGCATGACAATGATTAGGGTTTTGATTAGTCTCCCCTTTTAGTTTTACCTTTGTGTCTCTCTTGAGTCTTCTCTTCTCATCTCATAATCAGGGACTAAACCCTAAAGGCTTTAAGGCTTTGTGATTAAGCTTATGCCTGCATCCTTCTCTTAGGATGGAGTGTATAACTTTAATCCTAAGTGTTAAACCCTTAATGTGTTTAAATCTATTAATCAATTCACTTAATAATCATCAAGACATCACACTTGTAACTTGGGCCTTGCATTAGGGTTCTAATTCTTCCTTAACTGGTTAAGAAGGACTAACCATAGTGTTAATGGACAAGTCCCCCTCAAGTTGTCTTACAAACCCTAAAACTCACTTCATCATCATATCATTAACTAAAATCCACTTAATCAAAGGCTTGTTTTGTCATGAGTTTAATCCCTAACCATGGATTAAGTTGAGGAGCTTTCCTCAGCTTAAACATTCTCATCTATTATCCTTCTATTAGGATGGTGTAATGAGTCTGTTTAATCCTTGATTATGGCTTAACCTCATTACTTAACACTAAACAAACACCAAAAAACATCTAAATAATCACAAGTAGGTTAATGATCTTAATCCTACATCAAAGGTAATTAAATGTGAGAATCTGACTTCACACTTAAGGTATTCTCATTACCCCTGATCAGAGGGAAGATGTGATGAGTTTACTAACCCATTGGTTTAGGCTTAAGCTCATTAACTTATGACAAACTTTCAAAAGCAATAAAAGACTGAAAACTAAAAAAAAAAAAAAAACAATAATCGTCTCCTCCGGGATTCTTTTCTCACCTCATTCACTCATGAACGAGAACTTGCTTCTTCCGTCTAATGCAAGACAGTTTGCACCTGAACCAGACAGGTCATACACTTGAGCATTGACAAGCAAGCAGTTCATCAAGTCAATTCACCTTTCAGTCTCTTTGGGTTGAACTACGGTGTTCTGACTTCCTCATTGCACGAGAGGATACGTAGGCATAACTTAACAGTTATCGAACAAAAGTCTCTGTATATTCCCCCTCTTTCCAGCATCATTCTCTTTAAGCCTCATTATCATGAGCATTTCACCTCTTTCTCTTTTACACTGACACTGCATATATTACACTTCACACTTTTCTTGCACTGACACCTGTACATTCTTTTCCAGCTATTTTATACACAAATTGCACAGACACTACCCCTTTAAAACACAAATCTTTTAAGCGTGGATCCCGTCGAGTACGGCGGACAATCTGGGTGCTAATACCTTCCCAGGTTGTAACCAACCCCCTTTCTCAGTCTCTCTGGTTCGCAACCGTCTTATCCATCTTTTTCTAGGCCTATGCAGCATTGCCTTTCCTCCGGGATAAAAATGCCTAGCTGGCGACTCTTTTCATCTCCAGTGAGTTCACTGCTGTGTGTTCTCATTGTCCCTTTCGCCGACCGTTCGCGCTTGTACCTGGATGCAAATCTTCGGGAGCGACAGCTTGGCGACTCTGCTGGGGAACCTTATACTGCAACCAGGGCTTCTGGTTCTTTTTGTGGGTTCCTCCTAGCGCTTGATTGATTTATGTTTATTGGGGTGTTATGTGCTACTTGTGTTTGTATACTTGTTTTATTTTTACTGCTTTATGTACAGTTGCTTTACTGCTTTCTTTATTGCTTTTCTATATATCATACTGTCATACTGCTGGCTGGATATGGTTTTTGTTTTGGTGGGTGGGTGATTCATTGAGAGTTAAGGTCCTATACCTGGGACCTGAGTGACACCTAGGCTAGAGTGAATCATATTCTTTCCCATTCCATTTCGGTCTGGTGCGGGAATATGAAACACGGTTCAGATATAGGTTTCTTCTTGAGAACTCTGTGTTGCAGATTTCCTGCAATGCTAGGGCTATCTGGGAAGCCTGCTAAGTCTGGATGACCTTTTAGTATTGACCTACAGAAACTGAGGTGAATTAGAGGAGGAACTTTTATGGTTATTGTAAACACTGTACCTCCGGGTTAGAAGTGTTTACACTTCTCATAACTGATCCAAGTCTGAGGATCCTTGTTTTAGAACACCACCTGTGAGGGGGATGGGCTGTTTACAGGTTTGCAGGTACCTTGACCTCAGAATACCCTGTTACTTTGATTTGATTAAGAATGCTTCATTTTGGGACAGTTCTTGTGATTCTAAACCCTGGACATGTGGCTCTTTATTTGAGCCCCCCACCTTGGTTACTGGACTTATAGACCTCCATCTGGATTTCTCACACACTTGGACCTGTATCAGAGCATTTGATCAGATCCAGCTCAGTCACAAACCCTTGCATATCATTTGCATACATAATCAATGCATCATATTGACATTTGCTTATTTGTGTTTCAGGGTATCCATCTTCATTTGGTTTTGGTTTTGACCCCATCTTCAGTATTGACCTATCTTCATCAGCACTTGCTTCAGCTATCAGCTATTTGCTTCAGTCACCTGCACCAGCCAACCAGTGGCCCTTTTGCTTCAGTATCATCATCAGCACTTGTCTCTACTCAGTCTTCAGCATCATGGCTCCTAAAAAGAGCAATATCACCTACCACTTCTTCCAGCCAGAGTTAGCAGACATCAGGAGGATTCAAACCCTGATCACTCCAGATCACATACCATTGTTCAGGGAACACCATGGAGATATACTTGATATGGTTATGGATCTGGACCCCTCACAGAGAAGCCTGATCCATACTTGCCTTCAGTTTTATGATCCCCCACTGAGGTGTTTCACTTTCCAAGACTTTCAGCTGGGCCCCTTATTGGAAGAATACTCATCATTACTTGGTATACCTATCAGGGGTGGAGTCCCTTTCAACCCTGATATGGTCTTTCCTGGTAATAGAGAGGTAGCAAAGGCTTTGCATCTGGAACCTGTTCTGATTGAGCAGCATATGACTTCTAAAGCTGGAATCCCTGGGCTGCATCTAGATTTCTTGATCTCTCAAGCTACCCTGAAAGCTTCTGTAGGAGAGTGGAAAGCAGTCTGTGCTTTGTTGGCCTTGAGCATATATGGGATTGTATTATTTGCAGATGAGCCTCGATTCATCAGTAAGAATGCAATCCATCTGTTCATTCTAAGGAACCCAGTGCCAACTTTATTGGGGGATCTCTACTATTCAGTGCATCAGAGGAATGAAAAGCAAAGGGGAAGATTAGTGAGGTGTTGTGCTCCATTATTCCATACTTGGCTTCTCAGGCATCTACCCAGGACAGATGCATTCTTGAACCCTCATCAGCAGAGAAACTGGGCTGGAAGACTTACTACTCTAACTTCAGCTGATATCAGGTGGTGCACTCAAAGCACAAAAGGCAGGGATATTATCACCAGCTGTGGGCATTTTCCCAATGTGCCCCTAATAGGAGTCAAAGGTAGTATTAATTACAATCCTCTGCTGTTCAGAAGGCAACTGGGCTATGCACTGGTCCACACTCCTAAGGCACAGGACTTGGTCGAGACTCTTTATTGTGAGAACAAGCCTAATCTGGCTATTGTTAGGCAGGCTGCCTGGGCCTGGGATAATGTTCAAACCAAGGGAGTAACCATTCTGGGGAAGTGCAACAATGTGGCATCAGCACAATACTATGATTGGTCCCATGCCAGGGCTTAATTCTCTGGAATGCCCTTCACTATTGAAGATATGCCTGGGCCTTCCACAACACCACCTCCAGCAACTGTTAGCTTAGAGGAGTTTGAGAAGTTGAAAGAAAGAAATGAGAAGTTGGCTCAAGCTTTGCAGAAGACCCTCTATGAGAGGAGTGATGGCAGATTGGATATTGAAAGGTTAGAGAAGTTGAAGATAGAGCATCTGGCTAGAATTGAGAAATCTGAAGATTACATCAAGAAGTCTAAGGCTGGAGAACAAATTCTGAAGAATGCTTGCAAGGAAGCCCAGTTCTAGAGAGCAAGGACAGACTTGTATCTGAAGGAGAGTCAGGCTAGGTGGGTCAGGATCACCAAGGCTCGTACTCTAGAGGACAAGAGGGTCCAAGACAAGATAGAGCAGATGGAAGCCAGTGCAAAAGAGCAGCAGGAAGCCCTGGCAGCAGCCCAGAGGGAGATATCAGAGCTGAAGATCAGAGCTGGAGTGAAGAGGTCAAAGGACCAAAGTCAGCACAAGAAGCTAACAGCAGCTGTTACTACCCGGAACCTCCTTATTAGGAATCTCACGGAGCGTCCAGCTGATCCTGTGACCGAAGCACTTCTCAAGGAAGTTCGGGAGGATGAGTTTGGTCTTGGTGTTTGACCATTTGCTTGTTGTTGTTTTCATTCCATGTATTTTGATTTCTTATTTTCCTGTAATGTATTTTGACCCCTCAGAGGGCTTGTATTTGTAAACAAACTATGTACCATTGGCCTTTTGTAATATATGTTCTAGTTTGTTTCAACCGAGTTTACTTCAGAAAGCAACATCAACAGCATCTTCAAGGGTCTGGAAGGGTCAAAACTGAATGCCAAGCTGGATACCTTGAAAGCAAATAAGCATACTGCATTGCATGCTAACCCTTTGTTTGTTTTGTAGGTTTGTTTTATTATTACTAACTCTGTTGTGATGTTCAGGAACTATTGCTCGGCGCCGAGTATTTCCCCTCAACCGTCCGCACCGCTATCCAACCCGTAACAACCTTCCGGGCATACAAATGGATCAGGTACAGCAGGACCTTGCAGAGGTTAGAAATCAAATGGCAAACGAAAGATTGGAAATGAGAACGCAGATGACGCAGTTCATGGAAGTGATGAACAACATGGCTCAGAGCCAGGAAAGATTGAGGGCCATGGTGGAGAGGCAAAATCAGGAAGATCCACATATAGGGACTGCCGGCACCAGCAACAATGAAAGGGTCCAACCTCATGTTAATCCCCCTGTGTTTGGTCCCCATCTCCATCCTGAAATTAATATTCCTGCAAACGTTCAAGGAACTGCCACTGCAGCCAGGGTACTGCAGGAAGACCCTCAGGAGGATCAATTTACAGTAATGGGTGCTGGGGAGGAAGCTTATGATAGGAGGCTGGATGAGATAGCTGAGAAATTAAGGTCCTTAGAATCTCAAAATTCTTTGGGCTTCGATGTCATGGACATGGGCTTGGTAGACGGGGTCAGGATTCCCCATAAGTTCAAGCCTCCTTGTTTTGAAAAATACAACGGGACTTCATGCCCCCGGACTCATTTACAATCATTTCTTGGAAGGCTGAAGGCCTATACTATGGATGAGAAGTTGTGGATGTTCTATTTTGAGGACAACTTGACTGGAGCTTCGAGGGAATGGTATTCCCATCTGACAAGAGCAACTATTAGATGCTGGAAGGACCTGGCAGAGGCCTTCATCAGACAATATCAGTATAATCTGGATATGGCACCCAACAGGACCCTCCTAATGGGAATGTCACAGTCATCTAGGGAAAGTTTCCGAGAATATGCCCAGAGATGGAGGCAATTGGCTGCTGCTGTTCAGCCACCTATGTCTGAAAGGGAAATGGCAGATATGTTCATGAACACCCTTCAGGGGACTTACATTGATAGGCTAGCCGCCTTCTCATCTACCAGCTTTGCAGATGTAGTCATAGCCGGGGAGAGAATTGAAAGTCTATTGAAAATGGGGAAGATCTCAGACAACGGTGCAAGCTCATCCAGTAATGCAAGAAAGCCTTTTGTAGGCCCGAGAAGAACTGGCGAGACCAATGCCATCCACACCAACAGGGGCAGGCCCCAATATGTTCATAGATCTGTGGCAGCAGTCACAATTCCCGCTCCAGCTCATCCTCAACCAGCTTATCAACCTCCGCAGCAAAACTATCAGCAACAACCTCAGTATCAACAACAAAATCAGTATCCTCCGAGAAATTACAACAACAGCAACACCAACAACAATAACCAGCAAAGGCCATTCCAGCAGAGGCCATCTCAAGCCAACAGGGTGATTGATCCAATCCCCATGCCATATGCAACATTGCTGCCACAACTCCTGAAACTCAACCTAGTTGAGCTAAGGACATTGGCACCTCCAGATCCCAATAGTCTACCCAGAAACTACGATTCCAACGCCAGATGTGCTTTTCACTCAAATGCACCTGACCATAGTACGGAGAAGTGCAGAGCCTTACACATGAAGGTACAGGATTTGGTAGACTCCAAGGCTCTGAATTTTGCACCACCACCGAATGTCAACAAAAACCCTATGCCACACCATGGTGGTCCACGAATCAATGCTATTGAAGAAGACAAACCGTCTTATTTAATAACCAGTGTGGGCCAGATTCGGACACCATTGGTGGAAATCAAAGCTCAACTCCTAGAATGTCACATGTTCCCGGGGTGTGAGTTAGGGTGTGCTTACTGCAACATTTCAGTGAATGGCTGTAATAATTTAAGGGATGGCATAGATGGTCTCATCCGGAGTGGCCAACTTCAGATCACCACATCATTTCCAACAAATCCAGCAATCCCGTCAGCAACAGTTCCCATGTCTTCTACAAATACAACAACCATTGTTCCAGATAATTCTTCGGCTTCATCAACAAATGCTTCATCAATCATCTCAACGGATCAACTATCAACAAATGTTCCGTCTACAACTTCAGCACCACTCCAGTTTCAATCTCCTACAACAACAACATCCGTCCTACCAACAATGACCCCTACAACATCAACAACAAATCATGAAGATGTCTCAACCGTCACAATATTTTATGATCCCGAAAACAACTCTGCCTACGACTCAGAAGGTGCTGCTCCCATCAGAGCACCAGTCACAATTTATTACGATCCACAGACTATCACAATTCCTTCCACAGCTGCAATCAGTCCAGTCACTGTCACGGTGCCTGGACCAGTACCTTATGAAAGTAGTAGGGCCATCCTTTGGCACTACGGCTCTGACATATACTGCGAGGGACAAAGAATCACTCTTGATACACCAACACCTGCACCACAGATAGACAATGTGGGAGGAGGCGGAGGCTTCACTCGAAGCGGACGTCTCTTTGCGCCACAAATTCAAAGACCCACTGCCGAAGCAGAAGCTGCTGCCAAGGCAAAAGGAAAGAGCCCGGTGCAGGAAGATCAAGCTGTTAAGGAAGCTTTGAAAACACCATTCGATCAAGAGGTTGATGAGTTCATGCGGATCATCAAAAAGAGTGATTATAAAGTAGTGGATCAGCTTCATCAGACGCCTTCCAAGATCTCAATCCTATCATTGCTTATGTGCTCCGAAGCCCATCGGAATGCACTACTCAAAGTCTTGCACGCAGCTTACGTGCCTGAAGAGATCACCGTCAATCAGTTGGAAACCGTGGTTGGAAATGTTACTGCTAGCAATGGGCTAGGGTTCACCAATACCGACTTGACAACGGAAGGCCGCAACCATAACAAGGCCTTGCACATCACCATGGAATGTAAAGGTGCAGTCCTTTCCCATGTGCTGGTAGACACAGGGTCATCCCTTAATGTCTTACCCAAAAAGGCCCTAGTGAAGCTAGAGTATGAAGGATTAGCTTTGCGTCCCAGTAACCTGGTAGTAAGAGCCTTTGATGGTTCTAAGAGATCGGTGCTGGGAGAAATTGAGCTACCTGTGACAATTGGCCCACAAACCTTTAAAACTATCTTCTACGTGATGGACATTCAGCCTGCCTACAGCTGTTTATTGGGTAGACCATGGATTCATGCCGCTGGCGCAGTAACGTCTACCCTTCACCAGAAGTTAAAATTTGAGTGGGAAGGCCAAGTTGTTACTATCTGTGGGGAGGAGGATATATTTGTTAGCCACCTGGCTACCTATAAGTATATTGAGATGGATGGGGAGATCCATGAAACAATGAGTCAGGGGTTTGAAGCCTTGAATGTGAATGAAGCATCTGTTGTATCTGGAATCTCCATGTCATCTTATCGACAAGCCCGGAAGGTTGTTGAGGAAGGAACTGCCCAAGGCTGGGGCAAGGTTTTATCTGTGGAAGAGAAGAAGGACAAATTTGGGTTGGGTTACAGACCAACTCAACGACATCAAGCAGAGGCTGCCAAGAAGCCCGGTTTTTTCAGTGGGGGGATGCTCACCCCTGATGCTATCAACAATTTGGAAGACGAGCTGGAAGAGGAGCGCAATCTGGAGAATTGGATTCGTCCAAAGATCCCGGGGAGCAGTATCTCAAACTGGTCTTCCCAGGAAATTATAAGAGTTACTCATGCAGAGTAATTATTATTTCCTGTATTTTTATAGCATGCATCAAAGTCTTGCATCTTGCCCAAGATGACAAGACTCATTTTGTAATCGGGCCATCTGTACTTTTTGTGCAAACAAGATTAATTAATGAAATATCAGACATCTTTTTGCAAATGAATCCTTGTCTTTTCCGCACACTGTTTTTCCATTTTTCTTTTTTGTACAAAAAAATAAATGGCGATGTTTTCAAAATGATAACTTTATTTCACTTTTCTAAAAACAAGATTAAAATCAAATCACTAAAATGAACAAACTGAACCCTTGCAGAGAGTGCCTTCCAGACAGCACCGACAACAGCACGGCTATGACTTCGTATGACTTTGACAATCCGATCAATCAAGCTGATGAAGGGGTTGAAGAAGAATATGAGCTTCCTGAAGAGCTAGCCAGGTTGTTAAGACAAGAGGAGAAGGTTATTACTCCTCACCAGGAGGAGGTTGAAGTGATTAATCTTGGTACAAATGAAGACGTGAAAGAGGTTAAGATCGGGGCCTGCCTGCAAGACTCAGTGAAGAGACAACTGATTGATCTGCTTCAAGAATATGTGGACGTGTTTGCTTGGTCTTACCAAGATATGCCAGGGTTGGACACCGACATTGTTGTGCACAAGCTGCCTCTGAGAGAAGAATGCCCACCAGTTAAACAGAAACTGCGCCGCACTCGCCCGGACATGGCTATGAAGATCAAAGAAGAGGTACAAAAGCAATAGGACGCCGGATTCCTTGCTGTAACTAGCTATCCACCTTGGGTTGCTAACATAGTACCTGTGCCCAAGAAAGACGGCAAAGTAAGGATGTGTGTTGACTACCGGGATCTGAATAGAGCTAGCCCAAAAGATGACTTCCCATTACCTCACATTGATGTATTGGTGGATAATACAGCTCAGTTCTCGGTATTCTCCTTCATGGACGGATTTTCAGGATACAATCAGATTAAAATGTCACCTGAAGACATGGAGAAGACAACCTTCATTACACCTTGGGGCACATTCTGTTACAAGGTAATGCCATTCGGACTGAAGAATGCTGGTGCAACATATCAACGGGCTATGGTGACATTATTCCACGATATGATCCATAAAGAAATAGAATGTTATGTGGATGACATGATCGCCAAGTCCCTTACAGAGGAAGATCACTTGGTAAATTTGCTGAAGCTGTTCAAGCGTCTGAGGAAGTACCAACTGAAGCTGAACCCCAACAAGTGCACATTCGGGGTGCGATCTGGTAAGTTGCTGGGTTTTATTGTGAGCGAGAAAGGGATTGAAGTGGACCCTGATAAAGTCAAAGCCATCCAAGAGATGCCTGCACCGAAAACTGAGAAGGAAGTTCGAGGGTTCCTAGGGAGATTGCACTACATTTCAAGGTTCATATCTCACCTTACAACAACCTGTGAACCTTTGTTCAAGCTGTTAAGAAAAGAACAGACGGTCAGGTGGAATGAAGACTGCCAGAAGGCATTTGACAAGATCAAAGAATATCTGCAAGAACCTCCAATCCTTATGCCTCCAGTTGAAGGAAGACCTCTAATCATGTACTTGACAGTATTAAAAGAGTCAATGGGGTGTGTGCTGGGCCAGCATGACGAGTCTGGTCGAAAAGAGTATGCAATATACTACCTGAGCAAAAAGTTTACCGACTGTGAACAATGTTATTCACTGCTCGAGAAAACTTGATGTGCTTTAGCGTGGGCTGCTCGCCGACTAAGACAGTATATGTTGACCCACACTACTTTGTTGATCTCAAAAATGGACCCAGTTAAGTACATATTTGAGAAGCCAGCTCTTACCGGACGGGTTGCAAGATGGCAAATGATTCTCACAGAATATGACATCCAATACACCTCTCGGAAAGCCATCAAGGGCAGTGTATTGTCTGAATATCTTGCTGAGCAACCGATTGATGATTACCAGCCTATGAGATTTGACTTCCCTGATGAAGACATCATGTTCATTAAAGCAAAAGATCATGAAGAGCCTATTCACACTGAAGGGCCTGACCCGGAAGAAGAATGGACTATGATGTTTGATGGGGCTGTTAACATGAATGGTCGTGGTGTTGGTGCAGTACTCATTACACCTAAGGGAGTTCACATGCCATTCTCGGCAAAACTCACTTTCAACTGCACTAACAACGAAGCTGAATACGAAGCTTGCATTATGGGTCTTGAGGAAGCCATTGACCTCAGGATCAAGACTTTGACTGTGTTCGGAGATTCAGCTCTGGTAATTAATCAAATCAACGGCAAATGGTACACACACCAGGATCATCTGTTACCTTACAGGGATTATACAAGGAGGTTATTGACTTTCTTCACAACAGTCAAGCTTGAGTATATCCCTCGGGACGAGAATCAGTTTGCAGATGCTCTGGCTACCATTTCGTCCATGATCAAAGTTCAAGCTGCCAACTTTGTACCTCAGATTTCAGTATCCAGACTGGGTAGACCAGCATATGTATTTGCAGCAGAAGTTGTCAAAGATGATAAGCCTTGGTTCCATGACATTAAATGCTTCTTGGAGGATCAAACATACCCACCTGGGGCATCTTCCAATGATAAGAAGACTTTGAGAAGGCTTGCTGGTAGTTTCTTTCTGAACACTGATGGGTCTTTATACAAAAGGAACTTTGATATGGTACTCCTCAGATGTGTTGGCAAGACGGAAGCAGATTTGTTGATGCATGAAGTGCACGAAGGATCCTTTGGTACCCATGCTGGAGGGCATGCCATGGCTAAGAAATTGCTAAGATCAGGTTATTATTGGATCACAATGGATGCAGACTGTTGTGCCTATGCCAGAAAATGCCATAAATGCCAGATCTATGCAGATAAGGTGCATGTGCCTCCCAATCCTTTGAACGTAATGTCTTCACCTTGGCCCTTCGCTATGTGGGGCATTGACATGATTGGCAAGATTGAACCGACTGCTTCAAACGGCCACAGATTCATCCTGGTTGCTATTGACTATTTCACCAAGTGGGTCGAAGCAGCGTCTTATGCAAATGTTACAAGGCAGGTGGTAGCTAGATTTCTGAAAAGAGATATCATTTGTCGATACGGAGTTCCCGAGCGAATCATTACTGATAATGGTTCAAACTTAAACAACAAAATGATGGCAGAACTGTGCCGGGACTTCAAGATCCAACATCACAATTCTTCTCCTTACAGGCCAAAGATGAATGGCGCTGTTGAGGCAGCTAATAAGAATATCAAGAAGATTGTGCAAAAGATGGTAGTCACCTACAAAGACTGGCATGAAATGCTACCATTTGCCTTGCATGGGTACCGCACATCAATCAGAACATCCACTGGGGCAACACCATATCAGCTTGTGTATGGTATGGAAGCAGTTCTACCTGTTGAAGTTGAATTACCCTCCCTCCGGGTATTGATGGATGTTAAGCTGAACGAAGCAGAATGGGTCCGGTCCCGATACGAACAACTGAGTCTGGTCGAAGAGAAAAGATTGGCTGCAATTTGTCATGGGCAGTTATATCAGAAAAGAATGAAGAAAGCCTTCGATCAGAAAGTCAGGCACCGAGAGTACCAAGTAGGAGATCTTGTTTTGAAAAGAATCCTCCCTCCTCACACAGACCACAGGGGCAAATGGACTCCAAATTATGAAGGGCCATTCGTGGTAAAGAAAGTTTTCTCTGGCGGAGCACTGATGCTCAGCACCATGGATGGTGAAGAGTTCCCGTCCCCTGTGAATTCAGATGCAGTTAAAAAATACTTCGCATAAAATGACCCGCTGGACACAAAAACAGAATGTAAGTCCAGGCAAAAATAGGGCATCCCGGCGAGTCAAAAATAGAATAAAAGACTCGGGCAAAAGTAAGGGAAAATAAATAAAAAATGTACACCCGCTGAGTTGAAAAGCCGCATCGGACAGCTCAGGCAAAAATGGGTATCCCGATGGATTGAAAACCCGAAAGGGCGATCCATGCAAAACAAGGGAATAAGCGAACAACTGCACTCTGAATTCGTCTGTATCACTTACAACTTGGCAAACCTCGAAAAGATCAAGCTTCTTTCAGAATCAACCTTCTTCAGAAAGCAAGACGAGAAGAACGTCGGAAGTCATACGAGTCATAGCGAAAGAGGAAGCTCCTTAAAGCGTCATCAACATCGCCAACACTTTGTTTCTCAATTTGTAACAATCTCCTCATTTCAGGAGATTTGTTTCTTTGACTGTATCTAGCCAATTCAGGGCACATGAATTAATAAAATCAGATTTTTCAGTCATGTTTCGTCTTGTACATTTTTATTTGCAAAGAATGTCTGATGTCTCTAAAAAACTAATTGCATGAGTACAGATGTTTCTCTCTAAAAAATAAAAACACGTGCTTACAGGGAATATACTTACTCTCAAAAAATGCTTAACTCCTATGACGGAATCCAGTAAAGGATACCTCGGGACCTTTTGTGCGTTTCCTTATCTTTGCAGGATTGCAGGTATCCAGAACGCAACTTGGGGCATGCAAGTTACATCCCAGTGAGCTGGAAAATCAACACTCACTCTTGGCACCAGAGGTGTTTTCTCCCCAGCTGAGTTGCCAACAACTTTCCCCAGCCGAGTTGCCATCTCGTCCTCAGCAGAATGCAGAAGTCAGGGAATCATCTCCCCACATAACCCTCAGCCTCTATTCAGAAGAGCAACGCATGGAGGAGTCACAACAGAGTGATGAAGGCTCTTGCAAACCCCAGCTGGGACCTATATTACAAGGATATGTCCATCAGTGACCTATATCCCCAAGCAGATACATCTCGCCAGATCTACCAATGATCTCATCCCTAGCTGGGATGTCCATTTCAACAGATCGACCAGAGATCTTCACAGCAATGGGATCCGAACCCCGGATCTGTACCTTTTGCATAATCATAGCATTCGCATCATATTTTCCCCGCAGAGCGTAGCATTCCGTCTAATACGGAGCATTACGGCAAAAATCAAACATATTACATAAATCATAAGCCATGTTCTGAATCAAACACTTGTGAATAATAACCATTCATCAGAATGCAAAATCCCCACCGGGGTCCCCAGCAAAAGCAGTTGCCTCACAAATCACAAACGCCAGTATATACTCCTTTTGACACCCGTCCGTGTCATCACTCCCCAGTAAAGTCGCCTGAACACTCTTTACAAACAATATCACCCGTATTACAGATACTTCTTGACATCCGTCCGTGTCATATCCCCAGCAGAAAACCAAGACTTTCTCTCTGCAATCACAGATATACTTGTATATACAAATCCTTGACACCCGTCCGTGTCATATCCCCGACGCAGTCACCTACACTTTTACAACCTATATACTTGTTTATACTATACTCTTCTCCTTTTGACACCCGTCTGTGTCATATCCCCAGCAGAAAACCAAGACTTTCTCTTTGCACTCACAGATACTTTTGTATATACAAATCCTTGACACCCGTCCGTGTCATATCCCCGGCGCAGTCACCTACACTTTTACAACCTATATACTTGTTTATACTATACTCTTCTCCTTTTGACACTCGTCCGCGTCACCCTCCCCAGCAGATGAACATTCATCTATACACCACTCTTACTACTCATGTTACACTTATGCAGATGCTCGTCCGTATCTTGTATATGCCATTTATATTCCCACAGATTCGGCATTGGTCCATGTTCTTTGTTAACCAGTTGGTACTCGTCCGTACCATCATCTCAGAATGTGCGACAGGTGTTTGTTTCTACATGATACTCGTCCGTATCATAGTCTTAAGGATGCTCGTCCGCATCTTTAATCCATACACCGTGTCAAACACTTATGTCTTCTTGAATCTAGACACTCGTCTGTGTCTACTATTCCCCAGAAAAGTCCTCTCAGATTCAACACTCGTCCGTGTTCTCTGTTAACCAGTTGATACTCGTCCGTATCATCATCTTAGAACATGCGTCAAGCGCTTGTTTCTACCCGATACTTGTCCGTATCGTAGTCTTAAGGATTCTCGTCCGCATCTTTAATCTATACACAAACATCTAAACACTTATACCTTTTGTTTCTTTGAATGTAAATACTCGTCCGTATTTACTATTCCCCAGTAGATCGCCAACAAAACAATTTTCCTTTTTTATCTGACATTCGTCCTATGTCATGATAAACCCTGAGAGCAGCCGTACCCTGCTAGGTGGTCGTCCTCCACCTCTTGATGGTCGTCCTCCGTCATGCTCATCCGATGGCCGTCCCCATCGTTGATTTTTAGCAGCCGTCCCCTGCTAGGTGGTCGTCCTCCACCTCTTGATGATCGTCCTTCATCATGTTATCCAATGGCCGTCCCCATTGTTGATTTTTGGTTATCTGGCATTCGTCCTATGTCATGAGAAACCTCGAGAGCAGCCGTCCCCTGCTAGGTGGTCGTCCTCCACCTCTTGATGGTCGTCCTCCATCATGCTCGTCCGATGGCCGTCCCCATCGTTAACCTTTTATCCGGCATTCGTCTTGTGTCGCGATATTTTCGGCAGCCGTACCCTGCCAGGTGGTCGTCCTCCACCTTAGATGACCGTCCCTCATCTAATCCCCAACAGAGCAGCCGTCCCCTGCTAGGTGATCGTCCTTCACCTTTGATGGCCGTACCCCATCATCTGTTATTTCGTTTATTCTTTAACCCGATGGCCGTCCCCGTCGTGGTCCCTTTTCTTTTTAGCCCGATGGTCGTCCCCATCGTTGGTTACCTTGCTTTATGAACTTGATGGCCGTCCCCGTCATGTTTCATTCGATCCCCATAGAATTTTACAGCTTTATCTTGATGGCCGTCCCCATCATAATATCTTATTTTTTCCCAGCTAGTCGGTCGTCCCCGTCTTGGCTTTACCTTTTATCCCCAGCATGTTGGCCGTCCCCGTCATTGCTTTATTTTCCGCACCTTTCCCAGCATGTCGGTCGTCCCCGTCATTGCTCTTTACCCAGCAGTCGTCCTCTGCTCGACGGTCGTCCTCCGTCGCCCACACTTTACAATATACTTCATTTTCCTTTACAATCTATATCCCTTTTCTTCTTCATTCTGTGAGTGCAAATTTTGGGACTGTCTTTTGGTATTCAACCACAAGTTATCTTGTTTGCCTGTTAAGCCGTTGCTTACGACCTGCACAGCTAACTCATGTTTGAATAGGGGCAGCTGTAAACACCCCAAATTTGACCTCACCCATTCACACCATGGCTTGTGATCATCTCATATGCATAAACACAATCATACCACCTCATATCACATTTTTGATCCACTACATAGGTTCTAAGTCATCTGCATCTAGGGTTTGTGATCTGAACAATCCAAGAGCCTCTTGGGCCACTCCAAAGGCCACCAATAATCTCAAAGGGATCCATGTGTGTTCTTATATCATATTACATCCCCTCAAAGTCAAAAATGCCAAAGAATCACAAGAACTGGGATTGGTGTGGAAGCAGAGCCACGCTTGACTGCACAGATGACCTAGAATTAGGGTTTTGGTTTCAGAGGCCATAACTCCAAATTTTTTGGTCATTCTTGTTTCCATTGGTCTCTATATGGTATAGGGAGTGTGCATATCAATTTTCATGAAGAAATTCCATGGGGAAGTCATCTGATCAAGAGTTGACTTTCTGGACAAGTCAGTGCAAAATCAGGGCATCTGAGGCCCCCAATGACCCAACCAAGGGGTGATCTTCATTATTTTGAGTGTATATGATCTTTATTTGATCATGGAAGAAGGTTGAAGTTCACAAAACTCAAGAATTTGAAGTTTTTGCAAAGTTGACTTTTTAGGGCATAGTTGACTTTTAAGGAATTTGTCAATTTAGGTCACTTTTCAAACCTTACTTTTTGATCCAAAAATGCTTCAAATGGAAAATCTTTGGTCATGAAAGTTGTAGAATACATTTTTCCCTTTTCAAAAAGTACAAGAACATGACCTAATTCATTTTGGATCAAAAGTTATGGTGTGACAAAGTTGGCAAAAATCATTAAAATTCAAGATGTGCACCAAAAGGCAAAATTGCAAATTCTCCTTTCAAGGCCAATTCAGTCATCATATGGGTTTCTAATTCACTCAACATGATCACACAACTTCTAAGAGTCAGATTTGAACCAAAACTTCTCATGTTTCATGGCTTGAGGGACAAGATCTTTCCATATGAACCAAGAGCAAGCAAGTTGCAAAACCATCATGACACATCCTACCACTTGCTGCATTGGTCATTGAACCACCCTAGCTTCACTCACATACCATGCTGCGCCAGCCCCATGCTTGTACTAGCCTAGAACCAAGCCCATGCCTCTCTTACAACAAAGTGGACTTTTTGCAAAAGGAGACTTACCTATCACAGCAGGCCAGGTCACATCCTCTGACCAATTGGAGTTGTTTATACTATCCATTTGCAAGCTAAACACAACATCAAGCAAGCCTGAAGCAAGCCCTAGCACAGCATACACAAACTCACCCCATTTTGCATTTCTCTTCGAATCTGTCTCCATAGCTCAAAAACACAAGAAACAATTCCACTAATCCACTCACCATGCTTCATTAAGCCCATACCAACACTCAAAACAGCCAGAAGCACACTAGAACACAACATTCATAAAAACACTCCAATCTGCATTTTCATTCGAATCACCTTCCACAGCCATAAAACATCCAAACTCTTTTCACCAACAAATCAAACACATCAAAAGGAACTAAAACCACCCTTCACATTGATCTGAAACAGCCTATACACAAACTCCATTTTCTGATACACCAGAACTGGACTTCTCAAACCAGCTTGTTTAAGCTCATTTCAAGCCTTCCATTAGCACCAGGGGATTCAGTGGAGCAAGCTTGCACCAAAGAACAGCTCTGAAAGACCAGAAACAGGAGTCTCCATCTCAGGTATGGCCATGAACATTTTTTCTCAGAGCTTGCTTTTCTTGTTATAGAATGAAAGTGTGTGTTATGCTGATCATGGGGATGTCTTTAGATTTGAAAATAGTGAAGGGATGACCATTTTATGCTTCTCTGAAATTTTACCCGTGGATTTTGTTTCTTTCGATTCGTTTGATTCTTGGTGTTTAAATGATGTTTGAAGGTGGATTCGTAACCTAGGTTGTTAGAGGATCATTTGGCTGTGTTTAATTTGTTGTTTAGATGCCTGAATCATGAACTAGGGCTTTGTTATCGCCGGAGAAGATGACCGGAGCTTCCCTCCGGTCACCTGAATGTTGTTATGCCCTAATCTCAGGTCATTAATTCCATTTGAATGTGGGGCGTTAGATCATTTGACTGCGTTGACCTCCCGCGTGCATGTGTGGCCTAGATTCACCCAGTTAGCCCTAATCCCCTTTAGTTAGTTTAATTAATTATAATTAAATTAATCTAATCAGAACCAACCACAACCCTTGGATTCGCGCGCCAGTCAACCATCTCAAACCCAGTTCAAATCTCAGCCTCTAGATCTAAATACTCTCCATTTTATTTTGTTTTTTATTTCATTTTTTCTCATTTAACTTGTGTAATTTATTTAAAATAGTTAAAATTGTTTAAAAATTATGAAACTTTTTGTCAAGAGTTTCATTAATTTTTAAAAACATAAAAATATTTTTATTTTTATTTTTAGCATTAAAAAAGTATTTTTAAATATTTAAAAGTTTATTTTTAATTGATTAATGGAAATTAATTTATTAAAAATACTTTTAAGTATTTAAAAATCACCAAAAAATTCATGAAATGTTCTAAGACATTTAGAAACATTGTCCAACCTTCAAACCAAATTTATTTTTTGATCTTGATGCATTTTAAGAATTTTTCATTGATTTAAAATCATTTTTATGCATTAATTTGATCCAAAGTTCCAAAAATCATTTCTGCCTATCCATGAGGAGTTGGACATTGATTCTTTTTGCATTACATTGTGTTTAGCATGTAGTTTTTGAGATTAAATGGCCATGACTTGATCTTTCATTTTCCATTTGTTTGGTAATTTTCTTGTTTAGGAACCCTAAAACCCTAGAAATCTTAAGAAAACCATAACTTGAGTTTGGTTAAGAGTTGAGACCTCTCCTTTGGGCTTTGAGTTAGTATAGGATTAGGGGTCCTTTGAGTGGTATTTTCAATTTTTTATCTTAGGGTTTGCTTCTGATTTTGGTTTTTGTTTGATGTATTGTTCATAAACCCTAATTTGGGCTTCCATATGCATCCATCTTGCATTCTCTTGCATAACATGACTTGCCTTGACATTTCATACCTCCATTTGATTCATTTAACATCATAAGACATATGGAAAGCATGTTTGATCATTGCATCATGTATTTGCCATGTTGAATGCCTTGTGCACTTCCTAACTTGCTTCATTTGCATTCATGAACTTGTATGATCATTTACATGTGCTGCCTCATGTTTGTAGCATCTCATAGCATCATTAGCATCATGTAAATGCTTCTGGTTTTGTTTCTCATCATGTCATCTCATCCCATTTTGCATTGCATTGCATTTCTTTTCTAACCTTTTCAGGTGGTAAGTAACCTTGAGAAGTGAATTTGCCTTCACTTCTCTTAACTTTTCTTTTCATCTCTCTTGCATCCATGCTGCATTTTTATATGTGTTTGAGTTTGAGCTTGCTCATCCTTCTTCTTCCCACTTTCTTTCTTCAAGTGACTTGACTTCTTGAATGAAGCAAGTTACTCTGCTTCTCCTGATCCTTTCATCTGCTTCCTGGTGGTTCCATTGAAGATTGTTCTTGTAAACCTCACAAACCTTAGGAACAACCATGCATGACAATGATTAGGGTTTTGATTAGTCTCCCCTTTTAGTTTTACCTTTGTGTCTCTCTTGAGTTTTCTCTTCTCATCTCATAATCAGGGACTAAACCCTAAAGGCTTTAAGGCTTTGTGATTAAGCTTATGCCTGCATCCTTCTCTTAGGATGGAGTGTATAACTTTAATCCTAAGTGTTAAACCCTTAATGTGTTTAAATCTCTTAATCAATTCACTTAATAATCATCAAGACATCACACTTGTAACTTGGGCCTTGCATTAGGGTTCTAATTCTTCCTTAACTGGTTAAGAAGGACTAACCATAGTGTTAATGGACAAGTCCCCCTCAAGTTGTCTTACAAACCCTAAAACTCACTTCATCATCATATCATTAACTAAAATCCACTTAATCAAAGGCTTGTTTTGTCATGAGTTTAATCCCTAACCATGGATTAAGTTGAGGAGCTTTCCTCAGCTTAAACATTCTCATCTATTATCCTTCTATTAGGATGGTGTAATGAGTCTGTTTAATCCTTGATTATGGCTTAACCTCATTACTTAACACTAAACAAACACCAAAAAACATCTAAATAATCACAAGTAGGTTAATGATCTTAATCCTACATCAAAGGTAATTAAGTGTGAGAATCTGACTTCACACTTAAGGTATTCTCATTACCCCTGATCAGAGGGAAGATGTGATGAGTTTACTAACCCATTAGTTTAGGCTTAAGCTCATTAACTTATGACAAACTTTCAAAAGCAATAAAAGACTGAAAACTAAAAAAAAAAAAAAAACAATAATCGTCTCCTCCGGGATTCTTTTCTCACCTCATTCACTCATGAACGAGAACTTGCTTCTTCCGTCTAATGCAAGACAGTTTGCACCTGAACCAGACAGGTCATACACTTGAGCATTGACAAGCAAGCAGTTCATCAAGTCAATTCACCTTTCAGTCTCTTTGGGTTGAACTACGGTGTTCTGACTTCCTCATTGCACGAGAGGATACGTAGGCATAACTTAACAGTTATCGAACAAAAGTCTCTGTATATTCCCCCTCTTTCCAGCATCATTCTCTTTAAGCCTCATTATCATGAGCATTTCACCTCTTTCTCTTTTACACTGACACTGCATATATTACACTTCACACTTTTCTTGCACTGACACCTGTACATTCTTTTCCAGCTATTTTATACACAAATTGCACAGACACTACCCCTTTAAAACACAAATCTTTTAAGCGTGGATCCCGTCGAGTACGGCGGACAATCTGGGTGCTAATACCTTCCCAGGTTGTAACCAACCCCCTTTCTCAGTCTCTCTGGTTCGCAACCGTCTTATCCATCTTTTTCTAGGCCTATGCAGCATTGCCTTTCCTCCGGGATAAAAATGCCTAGCTGGCGACTCTTTTCATCTCCAGTGAGTTCACTGCTGTGTGTTCTCATTGTCCCTTTCGCCGACCGTTCGCGCTTGTACCTGGATGCAAATCTTCGGGAGCGACAGTAGGTCATAGGGATCCGAGGATGGGGAGGCCTTCCTCCTAGTCTTCTATTCTGAAAGTTGGAATTTGGGTGAGGAGCTGGAGTCCTCTGCTGGTAGGCTGAAGCATTGGGCGCTTGTTGATAGCCTGGATTGTTGAGCATTGGTTGATAAGCTGGAATCATTGGAGCCGCTTGTTGATACATCGATACTGCTTGAGTTGGCCGATACATTGGAACTTGTTGATTATATGACAGTTGAATTGCCGCTACATAAGGATCTTGAACATATTGTGGGTGATAGGCATATTGTTGTTGAGCCATAGGTGGAGGCCTCTGCCAAAGTTTATTTCTCTTTTGACTCGTCATTACTGCATTTGTTTCTCCTTCTTTCTTTTTGTGGAAATTGCTGGTAAACTTCTTAACATTGTTTCCGCTACTGTTGCTGGAACTGCTGGATGCACCACTCATCTTTCCATTCTTTGAACCGAGTTCAACCTTGATTCCCATAGCCACAAGATCAAAGAAGCTAGCAGTTATGCTTCCTACCACTCTCTCAAAGAACTTTGGTCGCACCGTGTCAACAAACCAATCATCTAACTCTTTTTCGGTCAACGGGGGATCTACCTGGGAAGCGGTCCCTCTCCACCTTTGAGCATATTCTTTAAATGATTCGGAATCTTTCTGGGACATACTCAACAGCTGCCTCCTATCGGGAGCAAGGTCCGTATTGTACTTGTATTGCTGGATGAAAGCATCTGTCAGGTCTTGAAAACTGCGGATCTTTGACTGATCTAGCGTTAGATACCACTTGGAGGAAATTCCCTTTAGACTATCTTGGAAGCAATGGATCATTAATTTTTCATTGTCCATCTGCGCAACCATTCTTCGATAGTACATCAAGAGATGGTTCTTAGGACACGTTGCGCCCTCGTACATATTAAAAGTGGGTATCTTGAACTTTGGAGGTATTACCAGTCCAAACACCAGACACATCTCTCTAGCAGCAGCCCCAAAGATCTGGTCACCTTCGATTGCCCTCAACCTCTTTTCAAGGGTATCAAAATTCTCTTGCATCTTCTCATGTATGTCATTTCCATTCTCAGACATGTCTGGCACATCATACACCTGAGGGTCGTTAAAGTATGGTTGGACACGGGTGTGCACAATATCTGGTGTAGAATTAGTAACCACATGGTTCTCTTCGGTAGTCAAAGGAATAATCTGTTGAGCAGTAAATCCTTGAGGGGGAGGCACAAAACCTTGGGAAGGAAATGCAACACCCTGAGAAGGAGGTGCGAAACTTTAAGAAGCAAAACCTTGGGAAGGAGGGAAAAAACCTTGAGCAACGAGTCCTTGGGAAGGAGGAATAAAACTTTGAGAAGAAAAACCCTGAGGAGGAGGTACGAATCTATGAGGAAGCCCCAAAGGAGGCCAGGTTACAGGGGTAGTAAATGATGGTGTAGGCTCGTTCTTTGCAGTGACAATCTCAGACACCACAGTCTATTGAGTATCTAATTTTGCTCGAATGACTTGCAGCATTTCCATTATTTGACCCATATTTCCACGAAGGTCAGAAAGCTCTTCATTAACTTTTTCCATTTCTTGGTCTCTGTCGGCCATCTTATTTTTGGCCTGAGCTCGGGTGGAATACTTGCGTGAGATCCTCAGTGTGACAGCTGGAAAGGAGGTGACGAGGATGAGTTTTTGACAAATGTAAATGCAGAGATGCACTCATGAGTAAAAAAATGCAAATGCTTCAAGGGACTTAAGAAGTTATTGCAAAACATCAAAATGGATAAAGCTTTCTTATTATTTTTTCAAAAACTAATAAACTGAAGTCCATTCATGGTAAAATATATGATGTTTGCAACAAAAATCTTTTTGTTCCTTGAAGCTCTTACTAAAATGATGCATATGATGCTGAGATGCAGGAATGCCAGGATGCAAAGATGCAGGGATGCAAAGGTGCAAGGTGCCACAAGTAAAATCGGAGCCTTCTTAACAGGTGGGCTATAAGAGATTGGTTCTACATTTTGCTACCCATAAGTCCCACTCACAGGGTGGTTTCTACAGTGATGGTTTTAAGGAAACTCAAGGTCACTGACGTTTATCGTACTAATGCCCCGCCGCAGGCTAGCTGCATTTGGACGATAATAACGATAAGGTCTACCTTGAATGGAGTTCTCATGCTAGGCCCTCAAGAGGCAATCCCTTGGATACTAACATTACGCAACTACCAATATAGAAACTGGTTCTTAACAGTGGATCCCAGAATCACAGCCCTTTCACGGATCAGGTCACGCGACATGCTAGCTGCGTTGTGACAAGATCTATGAAAAGTATAACTATCTGGGGGAGCTTTCATGTTAGGCCCTCAAGAAGCGAGTTCTTGGAGACTAACACTAATACTACCAATTCTAACCTAGGTGTTCCCTCTGCTTTTTCCACAACTCAAATTTACTTGCAAAGTGACCCCAATATCCCACAGACAAGTAATATAATGAGCAATAAAGGGAAAGCGGTAAAATAACAAATAAGGAAACATAAATAAGGAACATATAAAAGACAAGAAGAGATAAGATTAAACAAATAAACACATAAAGCTAAGTTAGGCTTGACTCTCTCTAGCATGGAGCTAATCCCTAGCAGAGTCGCCAGCTGTTGTACCTCGAAAAAAATACGATCTTAAAACAACAGAGTCGCCACCTAATTCTATTTATTCTACAAGAGAAAAGGGAGATATAGATACAACCTAAAGGAAGGATAAGAAATGGTTTACGAAACCCAATTCTAAGTTCGGGAGTCGGTTACGCAAGGGGAAGGTATTAGCACCCCTCACGTCCGTTGTACTCAACTGGAACCTCTTAGCTAATTGTGCTATTAAATGTTGATCTAAGTCTTATGTCTTCTAAATGGTTATTAATATGTTTGTCTTAAAGAAATTAAAGTTTAAATTATTATTATTAAGACGGAGAAAGATTAAAGTTTTTCTTATTATTGTGCCGGAGAGATAGTTAATTTTTTATTATTGCGACGGAGAAATAATTGATTTTTTTTTATTATTGTGCTCGCGAAGGATTGAAATCCATGTGCCTACGTATTCCCTTGTGCAATGGGAAATTCAGAGCTTCGTAGTTCGTGCAACTACGGTTTGTGTTTTTTAATTGAACGATTCTTTAAATTGCATTCTACTGCTAAGCGTTGGCTTATACTCGCGGTGGAGGCTGAAGCACTAGCTTGTTTGCGAGACAGAATAATTTAAACAATGTTCGCTTAAAGAAAAGGTGTTTGACGTTTGTTAAAGTGTTTTAAAATGAAAGGTAAATGGATCACAACTCAAGGGGTAGCCTCAAGAGTGATTGCATTCAAAAACCCTTGGAGTGCTGGACTCCAGAGTTCAGTTATTCGTCGATTAATCGTAAAATGATTTGCGTTTGTTGGTGAGTTTTAAGTTGTATTCTCATTGTGAAGGAGCAAATGAATTACAAATCGAGGGCTTGCCCAAACAGTAATTCAATTCAAAAACCTGAGGAATGCTAGATTCCTGAGTTTAGTTCTTCCACGATTTTAATTAGAGATTTATGTTTTGAAAATGAAAGAGTGAAATGAATTACAAATCGAGGGCTAGCCCCAATAATAATTCAATTCAAAAACCCGAGAAATGCTAGATTCCTGAGTTTAGTTCTTACGTTAGTTAATTATGTTAATTAGGACGTTTTGCAATTATTGGCTAAATTAGGGTTTAATATTTTGGAAGAAACAAAGGAGTAAATGAAACACAATTCGAGGGCTAGCCTCGAGAGTGGTTCATTAAAGAACCCGCATAATGCTAGATTCCGAAGTTCAGTTCCTCATTAAATTAATTAAGACGCGTAAAAGTCGTGCAGACAGCGATCACTTAGTGACCGACTTACGTGTGTGCGAAAATGTATACATATGTATTGTTTACTTGGCGTTGGACCAAGAGAAATTATTTATGTTTGAAATGATTTTAATTATTACTTGGAAACGTTATGTTCGTGTCTTACTTGACAAATTATGGTCGAAAAAAAAGAGCGAGAATGAGATTTACATTGTACCAATCAATACATTACAACTAAATACAAAATAAAGAAATATAAGCAAAACAGACTCCCAAATATAATCAAGCGAAAATAAATAATCAAATAAATTCAATACAAATATTTACTAAAATTAATTAACAAAATAACTAAATAATAATAAAAAAACAATATTTAAATATTATCAACATAAACACATTTTTTTTGAATTTTGTGTTTTTTTTTAGGAATATTAGAAAGAAAAGAAATAAAAGAAAAAATAATAATAAATAAATAAAAAAACATAAGAATAAATAAATAAATTGCAAACGGGGGACTTGAGAGAAACATGTAATGGGGCTGAAGGGGGGGCAATACAGGGCGGACCGGGTCTTGGGCTCAGACCGATTGGGTCGAGTTCACCCGCGACCCGGTTCGGTGCTTTCCTAAAATAGGGCCAACAACCTAGGTTCCTTGATGCAAACCTCAGTTAGTTTCCGATGCTGAGAAAATATAACAGCAGGAAAAAGCCTCGCGTTATCCCGTTCATCTCTCCTCTCTCATATAAACTCTCAACAAAAATCAAACTTTGTTCTCTTCTCAAAATTGTCTCTCTCGTTCGCTTTTTGTTTCAAATCAATCCCTAATCTAACCCTAAATCTCTCAATCGACAAAAAAACAAGCCCAGAAACGAAGAAATCAAAACGGAAGGGGAAAAAATACTTACAGAAGCGGCGACATTGAGAGAGGTCCGACGATCGTGACAGCGGTGATACTTGTTTCAGTTCTCACAAACTTCTCCACCTTAGATCATCTATGTCTCTCTCGCACTTAATCACTGACGACGGCGACTTGGCACTCGGCCTTGGAGGTGATGACGTGGCGGAGGATTCAGTTCGTCGTTGTGGTTATGGAAGTCGAGGGTTTGGGGTATGAAGCGGTTTTATAGTGGTTTAAGGTCAGTTTGATGGCTTTTTTTGTGTCGTTTCTGAGTTCGTAAAGGATGATGAACGGTTGCGGTTTCCGCGACGTAATGTTTTCGGTGGGATTTTTGCAAGTTTATGCGAAGGAGCAAAGGTTGATGATGGTCTACAACTTTGTGTTCTTGTATCAAGAACAAAGATTGGTTGAAGAATAAAAAGGTTTGTGGTCTTCTTCTTATGGTTTATGCGTTTCGCCGCTGCGTTATTTTCTCAAAAGCCCCCCTTCTTGACTGATAACAGCCCCCTTATATACTGATAGGATTAGGGTTTTGCTTGAATTTGAACTTGTGGTAACTTATTGATTAAGTGTTTGACTGAGCATTTTGTTGGTACCCATGTCCTGTCTTTTTCAACTTGTAGGCCTTGATGGTTTATGGAATAGAGCTATTCACACTTTTGGTAAGAACCAAATTGCAGGCTTCTTGGCTAATACTTGCAGGACTACTAAATATGCGACTATTGTGAAGTGGTGGAGAGATGGAAAGCAAACAAGACCCTGCCTTACAGCAGGTCTGTAACTCTGCCATACTGTTTCAGGTTTGTCTGTTTTTGTGAGGGGAAAAGTCCATGAATTTATTGTATTAATTCTGGTGATTCTTGGTTTTTTCATTTTGTGACTCCTTGAAACCTTGTTTTTTTTAAAACAACATTATGATATAATGAAATGTATCATGATTATGTATGAACGCAATTTCGAACATGCTAGATGAATGAATGTTGTGACACGATTTTAGAAATCTATTTTGACATTGGAAAGCTAATGTAATGCATATGCCATGACGTTACGTGATAGTAGAATGATGAACTTGTTTTGATTACATACAATATGTATGTATGAAGGGATTTAACCATTGAATGAAGTGTGACTATTTTTTATTATTATGAACTTGAATGATGATGCTTAAAATTGAATGCATTTGGTTTATGAACTTTGGATGATATTTCGAATTGTTATATGGTATATTGGTAAATGAATACTAATATATCTTATTTTATTATGTATGAGGTTCTTGGGATAATGATTGGAGGGAGGCGTGGCTTTTGTTACTGTTGGCGGTGACTGGACCGTTTTCAATGGTGTACGAAGATTGTGTAGTTATGAAAGATGTGAGGGAAAGCTGGCAAGAAAAAGTTTTATGGTGTTGTTTTATATTTGAAATGAGAAAGATGTGTGTTATGGTTTAGAGATAGTTTTAATGAAATAAAGAGTTATGGTTTTGTAGTGAAGTAAAAAGTGAAGGTTTTTATGGTGTAGGAAATGTGTGTGGTTTAACATGTATGTGTTTAATGTGAGTGTATTGGTGTTTGAAGATTTTTTTTGAATTTTTTTTAAGGGTATATGTAGTAGCATGAAGGATTGACATGTGTTTCACGCTTAAGGATGGAAGTTAACATTATAAAGACAAAGATGTAGGATGTGAAAATAGATAATAAGGTAGAATATGCATTATGAAGTTTGAAGAAAAAGGGTATGTAGTATGGTAATATGGTTGTATGAAGAAGAAAAATAAAAATGGAGAGTTACAGATGTTTTAAGAAAATGAAGGAGTATCATGAAAAAAAAACCAAAAAGTGGCGAGAAAGGTATGTGGTTGGTGTGATGCAGCAAAATATGGGGTTAGGGTTTGACCGCCCTTTTTAGGATATGGTCAAAGAGTGAACTTAACTTCTTTTGTAGCATTTAACAAAAATTAGCAAACACATGTAGCTCTTATCTTTAAATTTCAATTTTTACTTTTTAACAACTGTTCGGTTACAGCAAATCTGCAACAAAATTTACAAAAAGGTGACATAACTATAACTTAGAATGATTCTCATAATCTTGGCAAAAAGGTTCTTATAGGTAAAGTTGTCCAAAGCAACAATCTTGGAAAATGATGCACCAGATAAAACTAACTTGAAACCAAAATTTGGGGATGATTAAAATGTGGTCAAAATAATAAAAACTTAAAGCTCAACCTATTTTCCCTTCATGTGTTGCAATCCAAATTGGTTCATATGAACCAAGATTGTAAGAACAACTTAAAGCAACATATTGGACCATAATAAACCAAACCCAAATCTTAATTCCAATGAAACGCGGGCATAAAAATACATTTAAATACATCCTTAACGCATGAATCCAAAGATGGCTCGAGAATGAGTAGAAGTTCAAGAAAGTTTTGCTCAAATTAAAATAAATAATATAAAAAAAATTTGATGCACTTATACCATCTTTATTAGACAAGATTTATGACTTAATTCTTAAAAGACCATGGCCATGGGCCAAATAATCTTTCAGAGATAAAATTTGAATAATATATAAAAATAAAAAGAAAGAAGCAGACAACCTGCGATTATCTCAAAGAAACTGAGCCTCCAAGTAAAATCCTAGCTATTCGAAACTGGTTACAGACCTTCCTTGACCATCTCTTTGCAAACCTAAAACAAACCCCAAAACACCATGGTATGCTAATGATGGGAAAGAGATGTATGACATGAAATGACAATGGGTAAAATATGGGGTGTGACACATAGTTATATGTCATGCATTTTCATGTTGTATCATATGGAGATGAGCCTATGTGGGAATCCATTATAGGTTCCTAGTCTCATCTAGACTCCGTGTGGGATTCGAGTGGAGATAAGTTGTAGTTCAAAGGAACGTATATGACTTATCTGGATTCTAACGGGAATCAGGTTCAATGAATGAACCGTATGGATTGTGTTGGTACCCCATGCATGGTGTCGTGTCATTTGAGTCACATTACATGTATGCATTATTGAATGTGAATTGAGTATAATGAAATTTGGTTGTGGCACTTATATGTGCGATATAATTGATTGATTGGTTTGAATTGTATGATTACTACTCCTTAGCATGTATTTTTTACTATATACTTATTGATTGTAATTCTCACCCCTTTTTGGTTGTTGTGTATGTGCTCATCGAGGATTACAATTAATCATGTACCTGAGTAGTGATTGGAGTGTGTGTGTGTTATTATTGATTGAGTCTAAGGAGTCTCTCTAATACGGAACATGAGAAAGATGGGGATTTGTCTTAATTTATGTTGTTTTCATTTGTTACGTATCTTGTTTTCTATATTATGATGAACCACGGTTGTGTGAAGGTTTATGATGTTAAAGTCGTAGTGCCATTGAAGTGATCAATTGAACACTCTGATGTTTTAATTTATTTTATGGGAAATAAATATATGAAGTGACTTGATACTTCGAGATTAAGCTATGGGAGAGCAGGGTGTTACATCATACCCCAAACGTTTCCTACCCTTCATTCAAATCTTATGGCTTATGCATCTCATATCCCTCATGTACATACCCTCCATTAGGTCATATAACGTATCATTCATTCACTAGTATCCAAGCTTGGAATTAAATCAATGGTCCTAGAATTAGGGTTTACATATAGCACTAGGGTTTCTTCTTTTGCAGGTTGGTTTCAACTGAAAGTGCAGTGATTATTAAATAGGGTTTATTTCCCTATAATTGGAATGGCCACATGAATAACGGTTTGACCCTAAAAATATCCTGATTTCTCTCTTCAACACTTGTGTTTATTCATCATATAAAGAATGATTGAATTGGTTGTTTGCATTACAAGTTACGCTATTGGACACCTTTGTTAAAAGTTTGAACTTGAAGATGATGTTTCTCCTTTTGGTTCATTCATCAAGACGCATTCTCATATGCTTGCACCAATCAATGGGATTAGGGTTTCATGTGAACTTTCTCTATCAATCAAAGGGAGTTATCCTAGTTGCTTAAATCACAAGGCTTTGGCCATAAATATTATGCAAGAATTTGGGTTCATATGGAGCTCTTATGGATCGTTGCTCAAGCTAGAAAAGCATTTGTCAATTGACTTTTGGTTAAAGTCAATCATTAAATATTTATATGATCAGTGATTTTAAGGACTTAGTCATTACACTTATTCAAGTTGTTTGATTCATAGAGGTTGGGATTAAGGCAAAGTTTGTGGCTAATTCAAGAAGTCAAGTACAATCCATACATAATTCATTAAAGATCCAAGTTCAAGGATTTATAAATTTTTGGGTCAATGAGGGATTAAAAGTCAATGGCCCCTTAAGACTAAGTCACTAATTTTTCTCCATTTAAGTTTATCATTCATGCATCATATCTTAAAAGAATGAATTATAGGACCAAGTTCAGTTTGAAATCCACCAAGGGTTAACAATTATTTTCACTATTTGTCCACCACTTGCAAAATTGTATAATTCATTTTAAAGACATATGAATTCCAATTTTTTTTAGATGTTATCATTTTTCCATGTTTGTCACTTATAAGTTTACATTAGCTTGGGCTAAAGTAGTTTGAAAGATGAGTCATTCATAATCTTTTTTTGGCCTATTTTATTAGCAATTCCATTAAGGTTCACCACCATGTCCAAGTTAAGTCATTTCACACACTTTAGTTGCATTCAACTGGAAATTAACATTTTGCATCATAGTTAAAGGGAATGTCAATATTAGAAAACAAGATGGACGAGCTTTTAGAAAATAGACTTGAAGCTCCATATGCAATTGATATTGGTTCACAAGTGTGGCTTTGTTATATATCCCACTGGTCCTAGTAATCATCTTTTGAATATAAGTTATGAAACTATTGATACATAAGCATTCCAAACGGTAAGAAAATATTCTATAGACTTATGGGGGAATTCCAGATGAATAACATTGCCCAACATAATAGAATAGGACTCCTAATTTGCTCTCTCACCACTAATATAAGGATCATGACGCACAGTTCTTTTTCTTCACTTTTTTTCGATTTCACTATTTTTTCTTCTTCCTCCACATTTTTTCTCTACTTTACTTTTTCTCTTCTTCACACAATCTTCTCCACCCCACAAGCTTCTTTATCATCAACCTCATTCTACAAGACCATAACCAATAACCTGCAAAAGTCATCACTCCAAAAATCCAGCCACATAATTCAGAATTCAACAATTCAATTTGCAATAAAGAAGCACAGATTCACCAAAGCAATGCAACTGAACGTATCAATAATCGCAGTTCAATTCACTAATTCAAGAACATCGTGGATATTTACAGATATCCATGGATAATATTTTTTTATAAAAAAATTGAAATAAAATATTTTTATCTCTTTTAGACACAAAAATTTATTATCATATAACATCCATAAAACTCGCTCTTAATTTAACAATAAAATTTCATCACATTAAGTTTCTTCTTATTCACCAAAACATAATTAGATCCAAACATAATATTAATATATTTTATTTTTAACCAAACAAATAAAATATATTGAGATTGAAGGGAGACACAGGTTCGACAGAGGAATGACGACACTAGTTGGTTGGACTATTAAATTGTTGAAGTGATGTCTGGAGTATTAAAGAGTTTAAATATGAAATGGCTAATAGAATTTGAATGAAATGTGAAAGGTTTTCTTCAAATAAAAGTAAGAAATATAAGAAGACTATTTTTTTAGCAGACGAAAAGATAAGGTATAATAAACTAATGATATTTAAATGGTTTTTATAATTTATTAACAGATACTGATATTTGCGGGCATGACTATCATTAAACTCGTATTCATATCCATTAACAAACGGGTATTTAAATATTCATTTATTTTATTCGTGGATATCAATTAAGTTACCCACCACATATATGTGACGGATTTTATCCGTGAATATTTGTGGGTATGGATTTTTTTGTCATCCTTAGGTTGAGTCTTTCTTTGAACCCTTCACTGTATAAACTGTAATGCCCCAATTTTATTTATTTGTTTTCATAATTTTATTTTGAAATGTTGTGCATTTTTATATTTTGATATGTGTGATGATGTGTCCTTGATGGTGGTAGTTGCCTTAAAATGGTAGGAATTAAGGTGTTAGAGGTGTGGAAGTAATTGTTTAGGGAAGGGGGTGTAGAGAGAATAGTTAATTAAATAAATTGTTTTAATTAGTTAACTATACTATATTGTAAAATATATTAATTAATTTAATTAATTATTTAGGTATAATATGTTTTATTAAATTAGAATTTGAAAGGTTAGACTATTATTATTTGAATTATTGGATTATTAGATAATAATAATAATAATAGTTGTGAAATAAAATAAAATGGAATATTAAATGTGTAGAGATATGAAGGACAGGATAGTAATTATATGAGGATGAGTGGGGGTAAATGAGGTAAACAGTTGTTGAGGGATTTTATAAAGGGAATTAGCGAATAGTGAGGCCAGTTTTACAACATACGTGAAATTGAGAGCAAAAGGTGAAATAGGTTAGTGCAAGAAGTATCCATCCATTTAGCTTGAAGAGATCGATTGCTAGGAATTACAAGGTAAGGGTGGGGTTTTGATATTCTAAGGGATAGTTGATGAATAGTGGATAATGGTTTAGGTTTTTGCATTGTTGGATTGTTGTGTTTTCATGTGTTTGGAGCCTTGATCTCTCTTAGTTGATAAATTGTGTGTTTTTCAATGATACTATAAATGTTGTGAAATAGTGGATAATCATATTGTTATAATATATTGATTATATGATGAATTTTTTTCCTATATGTGTGACAATTCTGTTTTGGTTATTGATATGTTTTCCTCCATTGTTGAGTTATAAGGGTTTGAATTATAGGAAATTGATGATTATATGATGTTAATCCATGAGTAATACAAGAAAATAATTGGTTCTTAGAATTTTAAAATAGTATAAAATTGAATCTATGATGATAATATTTCGTATAATAGGTTCTAACATGATAAACTAGTTTAAAAGTGCTTTTAAAAAGTGAATTTTTGGGCAAACGGAATAGTATGTGTCGACCTGTATGCCTTATGTGTCGACCTATAGCTTCCAGAAACAAATTCTTTGAAAAACTGATTGTATGATTCGACCCATGCATCGACCTCTATGTCAGTACAAAAAAATGTTAAGTATAGTTTCGATCATAACTTTTTAATCATATATCCAAATGATGAACTGTTTAAAGTGTTGGGAAGCTAATAAATTGAACTTTAAGATGGTATAAATAGGTGAATTTTCCCCCCAGTATTTCTATGTATGATACGTTTAGGAATGTGATTATTACATGTTGTGTACACTAAGAAGTCTTGTTGTAAGTGACGTATCTTGAGTGTTGTTACAAAGATGTTGTTGTGATGTTAATGATGGTATTATAAGGATGTTTTAATGATGTTGTTATGATTGCATAAAAGATATATATATATATATATATATATATATATATATATATATATATATATATATATGATCTTACCTGACCAGGAGGGCCTTCCATGTATTTGAAGATTGCGCCAGAGAGTGAGGTGAGTGAGGGGGTGTACCTGCAAGGTGCTCCAATGCTTAAGTCAGAAGAGGTACAGAGTAAGGTTATTAGAGAGTAAGTCAGAATACCTGACCCTTTGCTATGAAAGGGTATTTATATTGAGCCCCCAGCGCTGGGCCAAGGCCCCTAATGGGCTAGATTTAGCTAGGCCCAAGGAGGAGCTGCCAGGGGATGCGTAAGAAGCGTGAAGACCTAGACCAAAGGTCTGCTCCCTGGTCCAACTTCCCCTATCCTTAAGGAGATAATACAGGGGAGTTGGGTGACGTGCCAGATGAGGTGGCAGAAGTGGTTCTGCCCGACATAGCTTATGTGCCCGTGATATAGATTGGTGATATGTGGATGGGGATCATTGAGCGAGGAACGCACTCTTTGCCCGACACGCAGTCAAGTCGTCGAGGTGACGTTCCTCTGATGTGGGTGGAAGGACCTTTGCCCGACGCATTCATGTGCACGGACGTTTGGGCCTGGACCCGACGAGCATTGGGCCATGTCGTGCATATCGTCATGGCCCAGTCCAGAACTGGAGCCCCCCAAGTCGAGTCTCTGAGTCAGAGTGATGACTTATATTGCAACTGGGGTTCCCCGTGGAGAGGTGTGGTCGTTGGGCATATGAGGTTATAATAGATTTGCTCACGAGCTCCTCTTCCCACGGTAGCGTCGGGGAAGGAAAGTGACATGATGGGTACGCATCTTCCTCGTAACGGCCGAGGGCTCGACGCGGGGATATGGCGTCTTGATGAGTCGGGGAGGTGGACAGATGCCCGATGTCGTTTCAGTTTCTTTTTTGTATAGACGTGTCTCAGACTTAATGGCGTCGCTTCGTTTTGTGTGCAAAGACGACGTAGGCAGTAGGCAATGATGACCTAGCGCGTTGGCCCACGCGCCAGGGACTTATAAAAGGAAGTTGAGTGACTTCATTTTCACTTTTTCGCTCTTACATTCACCGAAAGTTCTGAAGGTTTCTCCTGTATCTGCTCGCCTTGTCGTCTGAACCGCCGCCTCCGCCCGTCTCGTTGCCTGAACAACCGTCTCTGCCCGTGCGCCACCGTCTCCTTTTCAACTTCTACATGTCAGGTATCATTTTGCTTCCCAAATCCATCATTTTCCTTTCTGTTTTATGTCAAATGTCTACCTATGTATGTCATATTCGTAGTATGCGGTTAGATTTGACTTAGGAATAATATAATGGACTGTAGATGGACTATAGATGGTAGAAAAATAGGGTTAGGGTTATACTGTCCCGGGCAGAAATTACATATGCCGGGAAATATTTGCATAAGCTGTATGAACTTTCTGCCCGGTCTCTTAAGAGCGTGCGTATCTTCGCGTCGAACAGTTAGTGTCCGTTGCTGCTACGCCCTTTCACTTGACCTGCGGTGGAAGGGTGCTACCGGGCGTTTACGACCGAGGAGGGAAGATTTCGGGTCCTCGACTGAAGATGCGGCCATCGCTCGTCTACTTGTTGGGGATGGGAGTGTCAGGGAAACACGCCTCATCCTCCGGGCAGATTGATCTCTCCTGGGTTGCGGATGAACCTTTGGAGGAGGAGTCATATTTCTGCGACGAGGCTATCCCCGCTTACGCCGTGGTCGAAGACATAAGCCGGGAAGATCCGCCGAATTTGTATTGCTGTGCCCCCAAGGAGGACCACCGTATCTGCCATCATTTCCCGGGGAAGCAGTTTACTATGTATGAATTCGCTTTCCGGGAGGCGGGGATCAGGCTGCCCTTCAATTCCTTTCAGATGTCGATTTTTAAGTGGCTTCGGCTGGCGCCGTCCCAACTGCATCCCAACGCCCTCGCCTTCATGCGGGCATTCAAGTTGGTCTGCCGCTTCCTCGGCATTGGGTGTACTCGAGCCCTCTTCTTCCACGTCTTCCACCTCCAGTGGTCTGGTCACCGCGGGCGCCACAGTTGGGTTTCATTTAAACAGCCCGTGCGCTTGTTCAAGACGTACGTGGACTCTGCCCGACATTTCAAAGGTCGTTGGTACGTAGTGATGCCGACCACCCGTGCCGCCCTCCATTCTCTTTACTATTATCAACGAGCATCAAATGGGGAGGAGACGTTGATGTCGAAGATACCGCTGAGGTGGCAGCGCGATCATTTCGACCTCTCCACTGCCCACTATAGGGTCAAATTTTCGATGCTCGGCGTTGAGGACAGGCTCGCCTACAAGAAGCTGGTTGATTATGTGCAGAGTTTCAACTTGGGGGTCTGGGTGGATCGATAGGGCGTGCCCTATCTCGACGAGGCTGGAATGCCAATTACTGAGACGCGCTATATCAATACGAAGGCCTTGCTCGAGTGTGGGACCGAGGAGAAGGCTTTAGAATTATTGAGTAGGCAGATTTGTTTCTTGATCTTTTATTTTTGTCAATGTTTTCGCTCGCTAATGTTTGTGTGTTCTGTTTCGCAGGTGCTATGCCCAGTACGCGTGATCGGGTTCTGAAGTTGGCCAACCAGGTCGGTGCGGCTGACCGGGTGCCAAAAAAGAAAAAGAAGACTGTGGCCCGTGTTCAGGTGACCGCTGCTGATGCTGGGGTCGGGACTTCGAACACAGCAAGTCCGGCACCTTCCTCTCCTCCTCGGGCGTCGACGATAAACATTCCTGATAGTCCGCCTCGATCGGCCTCTCCACTCCATAAGCGGAAACGTCCGACGGGGACTCTTGCAAGGTCATCCCTGGGAAGTCCGGGTGGACCGGGCAGCTATTTGTTACCTCCCTGCTATGTGAAGCGGTCGTTCTTCAAAGCTGAGGATGCGATCGCTGTGCCGGCGCCTGAGGCCAAGGCTATCCTGGACCAAGATGCTGGTGCCCGACGTAAGGAGCTGGCTAAGGACCTGGCAGCTGTCATCCCGGTGATGGAGACGGCCATGGTCTTGACTGATACTTCGGTCTCTACTGCCTCCCTGGAGGATGCTCTCGTGCAGGTCCGGTCAGAGAAGGACAAACTGTCCAAAGATCTGTCGGACTACAAGGAGGAGCACCAGCTGCAGGAAGGGCTGAGCAAGAAACTGGAAGAGGTGGAGAAGGAGCGGGATCAGCTGAAGGCGGCCAAGGTGAGCTTGGAGGAGCAGGTGGCCGATCACCAGAAGCTGGCCGAGGACAATGCTGGCATGCGGGCTCAGATTGAATCTCTCGAGGAAAAGGTGCGTCCTTTGGTTGATGAGACCGAGGAGGAGCTTGCCCTTTGTTCCCGAGGTGAGCTGCTGGGGCACATACGCACTCTCAACCAGGACCTCGTGGCCGTCTTCAAGGAGGGTTTCGACAATGCCGTCGAAAAACTTAGGCTTCTGAATCCTGAGCTGGTGACAGAGGGGTCGGCCCATAATTATTGCGTCAGGGAGGGGGAGATCGTCTGCCCGTTTGAAGCTGAGGAGGAGCTGGGGGATGACGAGGAGGAAGTGGAAGATGTTGAGGAGGAGCTCCGGGCGGAGACTTGATTATTTTTCTTTTGATTTGTTGTTTTTGTTATGGCCTGCGTGCCTTATTATGTGGCCTGCGTGCCCGTTATGTGTTTTGGCCTTTGGGCATATGTAATATGGCCTTCGGGCGTACTTGGCTTCGGCCGTTGTTATGATTATTTTAAATATATGAATGTTTTGTTGTCATTCATTGTGTTCGTGTATGTATTTCGCTTTTTATAAGTTTATACTCTGCTCGACCTCGTTAATCTCCTCGGTTTAGGGAACCGATGAAGCGTTGGGCTTTGTGCCCGTTGGGATCGAAACCCGGGATCGTTGTTCGAACTCCGGCCTCGGGGCTTGGGCTTTCCCATCGCGAGCTGGGTGCCCTGCCTGTCGTGGTACTTCGACGTTGAGTCTCGATCAAGATCCCAATCGTCGGGGAGGGTTGTGTTCGTTGTGTGGCCCTGGCTCGTCCTCGGGTCTTGCGGTTCCTCTTAGGGGTTTTGGAGACGAAGAGCGTGGTCGTACCACCCACGTCTCCCCGTGATACATTTAACTGTAATATTGTCTAAGTTTTTCTGCGTTCCATGGTCGAACGAGTTGTTCCCCTTGTAGGTTTTCTAGGTAATAGGCCCCGTTGCTCGTCTTATCGCAGACGCGGTAGGGGCCTTCCCAGTTGGCGGCCAGTTTGCCCTCTTTTGGGTTTTTCTGGTTTCTTCTGAGGACCAGGGTGCCGACCTGGAACTCTCTTCTTATGACCTTCGCGTCGTGGCGTAGTGCTATTTTTTGTTTGAAGGACATTTCCCTTAGGGCTGCTTCGGAACGGATCTCTTCGACTAGGTCGAGTTCGGCTCTAAGGGTCTCGTCGTTCATTTCCTCGTCTAGGGGCTCCTCTATCCTCCTCGTTGGTTCCCGTATTTCCACCGGGATGACTGCTTCGGTGCCGTAAGTCAGTCGGAAGGGGGTCTCCCCGGTGGTGGAATGTGGTGTCGTGCGGTAAGCCCATAGGACGCTATGTAGTTCCTCGACCCATGCCCTTTTCGTGTCGCCGAGTCTTCGTTTAAGGCCACGTAAGATTACCCTGTTGGCCGCCTCCGCTTGCCCGTTCGTCTGTGGATGTTCGACAGACGTGAAATGCTGTTTAGTACCCAGGCTGGAGACGAAGTCCTAGAATCCTCCGTCCGTGAATTGTGTCCCATTGTCCGTGACGAGGGCCTGGGGTATGCCGAACCGAGCGAGGATGTTGCGTTTAAAGAACCGGAGAATGTTCTGGGCGGTTATTTTAGCTAGTGCCTCCGCTTCGATCCATTTTGTAAAGTAATCCACCCCGACGATGAGGTATTTATTCTGGTATGATCCGGTGACGAAGGGTCCGAGGATGTCCATGCCCCACCAAGCGAAGGGCCATGGGGAAGACAGTGATTTTAGGTCATTCGGGGGAGCGAGGTGCATGTCGGCGTGTCGTTGGCATTTGTCGCATTTGTTGACGTGCTCCTTTGAGTCATTTTGCATGGTCGGCCAGTAGTAACCTGCTCGAAGGGCTTTTCGTGCGAGCGATCACCCGCCGAGGTGTTGAGCGTTAATTCCTCGGTGTATTTCTCCAAGTATGTCGGGGACTTTCTCTTCCTCGACACACTTAAGTAACGGGATGGAGAACCCTCTACGGTAGAGTTTACCTTCGAGGAGTACGTACGAGCATGCCCGTCGTTTGGTAGTGGCCGCCTCCTTTGGGTCAACTGGGAGTTCGTCTCTTGTTAGGTAATTGTAGATGGGCGTCATCCAACAGTGAGCATCCCCGATCGCGTTGACCTCGAGGGGAGGAGGTAGTTTGTCGATGCTAGGTCGAGGAAGGATTTCTTGAATTACGGATTTGTTTCCGCCCTTTTTCCTCGTGCTTGCTAGTTTTGAGAGGATATCTGCCCGTGTGTTGTGCTCGCGAGGTACGTGTTGAACTTCCCACTTCTCGAATTTCTCAAGCTTTTCTTTGACAAGGGATAAGTATTCGACGAGGTTGTCGTTCTTGGTTTGGTATTCTCCTCGTACTTGTGATGCCACGAGTTGGAAGTCTGTGGATATTTTCACTTCTTTTGCTCCGAGGTCCTCGGCTAATCTCAGACCGGCGATAAAGGCCTCGTACTCGGCCTGGTTGTTCGATGTCGGGAAAGCTAGTGCTAGTGAGACCTCAATCAGGATCCCATCCTCGTTTTCGAGGATGATCCCTGCTCCGCTGCCTGATGTGTTGGAGGCGCCGTCGACGTAGATCGTCCACTTGTGGGCGCCGTCCGCCGGTTTTGGGCAGTGGGTCATTTCCGCGACGAAGTCGGCCAGTGCCTGGGCTTTTAAGGCCTTTCTATTTTCGTATTGTATGTCGAATTCGGAGAGTTCTAGTGACCATTTGAGCATTCTGCCGGCCATATCTGGTCGCCCGAGTAGCTGTCTGATCGGCTGGTCGGTCCTTACTTTTATCGTATGTGCGAGGAAGTAATAACGTAGCCTCCTCGCCGCATTTATGAGGGCCAGGGCGACCTTTTCGATTTGCTGATATCGGAGCTCGGGACCTTGGAGTGCTTTGCTCGTAAAATAGATGGGTTTTTGTCCCTCGTCGGTCTCCCTTATTAGAACGGCGCTGACGGCCTCGGTCGCCACGAATAGATATAGGTATAGAGTTTCCTTTTCCAATGGTCGTGATAAGACCGGGGGTTCGGAGAGGACCTTTTTCAAATGGAGCAATGCTTGCTCGCACTCGTCGGTCCAGTCGAAGCTGGCCTCTTTGCGAAGGAGTCTAAAGAATGGCAGTGCATGTTGGGCGGATTTGGCAATGAAACGGGAGAGTGAGGCGAGCACTCCGTTGAGGGATTGGATTGATTTCTTGGTCCTCGGGGTTGGAAATTATGAGAATGCCCGGCATTTGTCGGGGTTGGCTTCGATCCCTCTTTCGGTGAGTTAGAACCCCAGGAATTTTCCTGCCCGTACCCCGAACGTGCATTTTTTCAGGATTGAACCTCATTTTGCAATGCCTCGCCTGCTCGAAAACTTTGGTTAGGTGTCGAGCATGAGTAATCTCCTCGTGTGACTTGACGATCATGTCGTCCATGTACACTTCGAGCATGTCCCCTATTTCTTCTTTGAAGACTTTGTTCATCATGCGTTGGTACGTGGCACCAGCGTTCTTGAGCCCGAACGACATTACATTGTAATAGTAATTGCCCGTTGGGGTCATGAATGTTGTGTGTCTCTTGTCTGTGGGCGACATAGGGATTTGGTTGTATCCACTATATGCGTCCATGAAGGACAAGAGTTTAAAACCTGCAGAATTGTCTACGAGCATATCTATATTAGGGAGGGGGAAAGCATCTTTTGGGCAAGCCCTATTAAGATCAGTATAATCAACACACATACGCCATTTTCCATTATTTTTCTTAACGAGGACTACATTAGAGAGCCAGGTTGTGTACTGAGCTTCAGAAATAAAATTTGCCTCTAAGAAGTCTTTTACAGCCCGTTCGGCAGCCTCTGCCTTCTCGGGTGACTGTTTGCGCCTACGCTGTGCTATGGGCTTGACTGCCCGATCTACAGCTAGCTGGTGACACGCGATCTCAGGATCCAGCCCGGGCATTTCTGCGGCATTCCAGGCGAAGAGGTCAGAGTTCTCTTTGAGGCATGCCACGAGCTTCTCCCTTGTTCCCTCGGGCAGTCCCTTGCCTATCTTCACTGTCCTGTCTGGATCGTCTCCGAGAGGAATGAGTTCGAACTCTCCGTCGGGTATTGGTCGGACCGGGTGTTCGAGTGATCGTTCCTCGGTGGGCTTACCTTCTTCAGTTTCATTTGGCTCAATGCGACAGTCGAGATCGACGGCGTTAACTCCCCGGGGGGGATCCTCGGTCCTGAGTTTTTTGTTGCTGCTTTTGGTGTTGACCGTGGCCTGTCCTTTTACTGCAGCGTCGTAACACCGTCGGGCAGCTTCGATGTCACCGTGGATGGTGACCACACGACCCAATTTGGTTTAGTATTTCATCTTCAGGTTGACGGTGGATGGGACCGCGGTGAGTTCGGCCAGTGTCGGTCGTCCAAAGATGCAATTGTAAAGGGATGGACAGTCTACGACCAGGAATTGGATCTTGACTTCCCTGGCCGTTTCTTGTTCCCCGAAGGTGACGAAGAGCTCGACATATCCCCACGGCCTTGTTGTCGCTCCGTTGAATCCCTGGAGGTCGGATCCGACGTAGGGGGCCAGGTTGGTCTTGTCTAATTTCAGAGTCTTGAAGAGGTGGACATACATGATATCCACCGAGCTGCCCTGATCGACCAGGATGTGCCTGACGTCGAACTGGGCCATTTTTTCCCTGATCAATAGTGGGATGCCCGAATTCGGGGATCCTCCCGGGAGTTCTTCCAGAAAGAAAGATATTGGGTTGGATTTACCCCGGTGTTTTGTCAGCGTCGCCTTTTGCTCGGGGGCAGTTAGTAGGAGCTCGTCGAACTTGCGTTTGACCGAGAGGGCGGTGGCTTCACCGTTAACTCCTTCACCCGACATAACCAGTGCGGTTGGGAAATCTTCCCAGGGGCTGAGTGCAGTGATTCTACCTTCGGGCAATGGCTCGGGGAGGACGAAATCTTCCAGGCGTGACACGCAGAGGGCCACTTGACAAGGAGAGCTGTCGGGGGGTGTTTCTTCCCGGGGTCTCTTCTTCTCTGCCTCGTCGAGTCTGGGGGTTTCGTTCTTCCTCGTATACTGTTTTAGGTGCCCTTCTTGGATTAGAATCTCTATTGCATCTTTCAGGTGGACGCAGTCCTCGGTCACGTGCCCGTGGCTCCTGTGGAACCGGCAATACTTGGATTTGTCGGTGTGAGGTTTTGGCGCAAATGGTTTTGGGAACCTGACTCTGCCTTGTTTAAATTCAGAGTTGATGCATTCCGCGAGGATGTGCTCTCGAGGAGCTGTCAGTAAGGTGTACTCGCTGTATCGGCCTGCGGGGCCTCTTCCTTCTCGGAGCTCGCGAGGTCTTTCTTCCCTTCGCTTGTCCCCGTTGCGATGGGGGATGTTTGGGTCCTCGCGTTTGGAATGCTCGGTATCCTCAGCATTACGGCCGGTGCGGGCGTTGTGTGCTACCTGTTTTTCCTCATATCTGATGTAGGCCTGGGCCTTATGCAGAAGTTCGTTCAAGGTGCGGGGGGGCTCGATCCCGACGGCTCTGCTAAGTTCACTGCCTGACAATAGTCCTCTTTCGAGGAGATACTTCTTCATGTGTTCGGTGGTATCCACCTCGACAGCTTCTTGGTTGAATCGCTCGATGTACGAGCGCAGCGTTTCGTTCTTCTTTTGTACTATGGCTTCAAGGGTCGCCTCAGTTTTAGGATGACGACGGGAAGCCGTGAAGTGCCTGGTGAACATGGACCTCATGACTCTCCAAGATGTGATGGATTCGGGAGCCAAGCTTTTGTACCAAGCCATGGCCCCTTTCCTGAGGGTCGTCGTAAACAGTCGGCATTTGAGGTGACCGGTGATATCATTGCGGTAGTTGAGCATTGCGTTGACGTTGTCGACGTGGTCGTCGGGATCTGTAGTCCCGTCGTACACAGCTAGATTGGGCGGTTTCTCCATGCCTTTGGGGAGCGGGGCCTCCATTATTGCCCGAGACAGGGGGCAGTGCAAGTCTTCCTCGTCGCTCCTTAATGGAGATAATTCATTGTTGTCGGGGCTGCGCCCGCGCCTTGGTGATGTTCCTGCTCGATCGTTGTCACGACGGGAACGTGCCCTGCTGATGTGGGGTTCGGGCGAGCGACGCTCGCGCTTCTTTGTTGGTTCTGGACGTTGCTGTATCCTCCTCTCCTGCTGATGTCGGGCCTCTTGTCGCTCGGCTTCGAGGGCCATGATTCTTTCGTGCTGCTGGTAGAGCATAGAACCGGCCTGGTTGAGGGCATTCACCATGGCAATCATTGTGGCGTCTCCTTCAATGGGAACGGGGATGGGATGAAACGTCTGTGCCCCTTGGTTTTGGGCGTGAGAGACATCCCCGTTGTTTTGAGGTTCTGGGGACGGGGTAGATGGACGACCATCTCGAGCGTCCGCTTCATGGGGCTGCGGGTCATCGTCCATAGTGTAGTCGACAAGGGGACGGCTGCGCTCGCTAGGTTGTTCTCCGGCCATGTTGTAAGGACAGGAATGGATGAGCTTTGATCTTCTGTTGATGAAGACGGGGATAGCTGGTTCCCACAGACAGCGCCACTGATCTTACCTGACCAGGAGGGCCTTCCAAGGATTTGAAGACTGGGCCAGAGAGTGAGGTGAGTGAGGGGGTGTACCTGCAAGGTGCTCCAATGCTTAAGTCAGAAGAGGTACAGAGTAAGGTTATTAGAGAGTAAGTCAGAATACCTGACCCTTTGCTATGAAAGGGTATTTATATTGAGCCCCCAGCGCTGGGCCAAGGCCCCTAATGGGCTGGATTTAGCTAGGCCCAAGGAGGAGCTGCCAGGGGACGCGTAAGAAGTGTGAAGACCTAGACCAAAGGTCTGCTCCCTGGTCCAACTGCCCCTATCCTTAAGGAGATAATACAGGGGAGTTGGGTGACGTGCCAGATGAGGTGGCAGAAGTGGTTCTGCCCGACATAGCTCACGTGCCCGTGATATAGATTGGTGATATGTGGATGGGGATCATTGAGCGAGGAACGCACTCTTTGCCCGACACGCAGTCAAGTCGTCGAGGTGACGTTCCTCTGATGTAGGTGGAAGGACCTTTGCTCGACGCATTCATGTTCCCAGACGTTTGGGCCTGGACCCGACGAGCATTGGGCCATGCCGTGCATATCGTCATGGCCCAGTCCAGAACAATATATATATATATATATATATATATATATATATATATATATATATATACATCGTATGAAATATATTTTATGCTTGTTGGCCACTTTGGGCGGAGTATAGTAACCATGGATGTGGGTTATTGTGCACGATGATGTTGTTGTTGTATGGATAAATAGTCGCATTGCATACATTTGTGGACAATGGTCCATTGTTGGTGAGCCTAAAATCTTACTGTGTGGATTGGGCCGGTAGCTGATTCTAGAGGTGATGGATCTATGAGTGGTTCTGATCATAGGAGGTGGGGATCAAAACAGTGAACCTGAGTGTTCACATAAATTGGTACCACGTGCATATACATTGAGGTAGGTTATGAGTCTTATTGCATTATATTAACGATGTGGCTATGTTGTTAAATATGTGGTGTTGTGTGATTAATCAGACTTGTTATCATGTGATTTTCATGTTGGTTGGGGAATTATTAGTAATAATGTTGTTGGTTGATTAATATGAGATATTTAGATGAATTATTGTTGTGTTATCTTTATGCTTGGATAACTTAGTGTTTGTGTTGGGTGTGTTGTGTTGTAGAGTGGGTGATAATGCATGTGATAACCTAATGCATATTGTTTATCATGTTTTCCTTTATATTATCATGATATCTCACCCCTTTTTTTTAATATTGTCTCCACGTGGATAATGTGCAGATACTCCGCAGTAGGACTCAGATGTGAGTTGAAGATGGAATCTCCTTACCTTTCTTTAGTTTGGTGTCTACTCTGATTGTAACACTAGGGAGTCGTGGAACGCATTTATGTTTTATAATTCTTTGGAGATTTGTAGACATCTTATTGTGTTTAATTACTATTTTGATGAATTATGTGATTTTCATGATAATTATTATATGCCATGACACAATAAGTGATTTTTATTATTACACTACAATAAAAGTAATGTTCATGTTTATATGATTACATTTAATATATAAATGTTACATAGACTATCTGAAGATCGGGTTTTATATGTTGACTGTAACATCCTAAGTTGTGTGTGTTTGATTTAATTACTATGATGTTTTATTTTACAATTTTACGAGGGTAAGTTAGGATGTTACATCCATGTGGATTTGGGCTCAAATTATGGGTACACTCAATTTGTTTCTACACCCTAGCCAAGAAACTATACCCCCTTCTACTTTCTCTTTTTTATTTCTTTTTATTTTTAATATAGAATATCATTTTTATTTTTTAGAATTTTATGTGCTATTCTTATTAGATTCATTGCATACTATTATATTTTCTTTTTGTTGCTATTTATTTATAGAATTTTTGCATATAATTTGTTGAATATGATGGCATTTTTGCATTGAATTTTTGCATATACTTTGTTGAATATTGTTGCATTGTCTTGATAGAGTTTTTGTATATGCCTCTTTGTTTACTTTTGGGCAAACAATCTTTCATGTCACTTTTGATTCCTTTTTAGTTTTATTTCTTTCTTTTCTTTTATCTTGAGTTTGAATAAAATGGACCAAAACATGATAAGATGTGAGACTTAAGATATTAAGACTTAAAAAGAATCATGGACATGGACTTAATATGATTGAACTTGGCAATTTTGGAGAATTATGGACCATGTACTTCATAGGATTGACCTTGGCATTTTTAGAGAATCATGGATGGACTTAACGTGATTGACCTTAGTATTTTTGGAGAATTATGGACATGGACTTAATGTGATTGGCCATGGTAGTTTTAGAGTATTTTTATGTGCCTCTAATTCCTTTATATTTGATTGAATGTTTTAGGGCTTAGCATGTTATTCTTGATTAAGTTTGATTGATATTTTGTGCACAATTTCAATCATCGTTTTTTAATATCTTGGACCTTGCATTCATCATTATTTTTTCATTTTGTAACACACCAAAATTTTCTCTCTCATTTTATGTCATATAGCATAGCATATATCATACATATCCTTACATTTTTGCATTGAAAAAAGAAGTATAACATCCATGGTTAGAAGCATAGGGCATATGATCAGTAGTCTATCCATTTGTGATTCTTCGAAACAAAGATAGGAGCCAAGTTGTCTTGCAACAAGCCTACAAGGGGTTCTCATATCACACACAAGCTCAAACGTTTCCTCAAGGCCTTAGAAGAGGTTGGGTTCATCAAGAAATTCACCAGTGCATTATCCTCCTACACAAGAAACCCTAATTAGGGTTTTGGCTCAGGGAAAGATATCCTCATGGCTTTGATCAATTCTTGTGATCAAATGCTTCTATATGTCATACAAGTCCTAGGGATGCCATTTGGCCTAAATATTCAGTGAGAAAGTCAGACAATGGCTCAGTTGCTTGTATTTGTAGAAAGAGGTCAATTGTGCAGAAGAAAAGTCAACCTAGGGTTTTCAAGGATTCCAATTATGATTTTCAAGCCTATGAACTTTGATTTGGTCCAGAAATAGCATGAATGGTCTCAAATGTCAAGAATCAAGAGTTTGAAAAAAGTTACTAAAATTGGAAGTGACCCATAATGAAAGCTTTCTATTTTGGCAATTTTTACCTTAACTTCGACCAATTCTTTCATGACCCAGTAAGCTTCAAATGAATTTTTCATGAAAATCAAAGTTGTAGGGCTTTTTCTCCCATTTTCAAAAAGTACAAAAACTCCTTCATATCATTTATGGTTCAAGAGTTATGATCAAGAGAAGCTATGGTTTCAATTATGTGATTCCATGCGTTCAAGAATTACACCATTTGCAAATTGGTTCATGGTCACGACTTTCTGAGTCTAACAGTTACTAACTACAAGTGCACCGTCTATCGCGTAGTAATAAAAGATATCGATCCCACCGAGACTCGATAATCAACCTAGTGTAGTCGGGTGTTGTTATGTTTAGCTAAGGCGAGTGATGTTTTAGGTTTTAAAGGGTTAAGAATTAACTAAATTAAATTAATGATATAAATTATCGGTACGTAATTGATTTCGCCTTCACGAATTCAATAGAGGGTTGGCTTGTTAAGGTTTATTAAGTTATCTCTCTGTAGAAACTCTCAGTTTAAAAGTCCTCGACTCACACTCTCGTGGTCGTGCCTAATACTATACTCCTAAGTTCAGTTGAGCGCTTTCGCTGTGTCAATTCAAGTTAGAAATACTTTTTGGAAACCTAAAGGTTATAATTAGTTTTAAAGTGCTCTCGCTGTGATTAAAACTAAAGCCCGATTGCATCTATCTGACTAGAATCTCACACTCTCGTGGTCTTAAGGTTTTAGCCTAATTCTATGCAAATTGTTCCGGTTTATACAATTACATACCGATTAACGGTTTAAGCTGACATATTAAACGAATAAAGGTAGAAGGAGAGAAATTTCATAATGTAAATCAATGTGATATTAAATAAATAAAATAACATTAAAATCAGAAACCTGGTTGCAATATCATTGATCAACCGAACTTCGAAACTCGAACGAAAAAAAAAATTGTAGTGGCTAGAAACAATGAAAATGGTGATAGTTTCCTAATGGCAGAAACTATCACTAAGGTTCGGTAAAAGAAATAAAAGTGAATGCAATACAACGAAAATAAAAGGCGAACTTCGAAATAAAAAGGGAAACAATTGGACGTAAATCGAAGCTCCCTCGGTGCAATGGCAAAGAGCTTTATTTATAGGTGTTGTCATAGAGTTTGTTGAGAAAAATATGGCTTGGACTTCGAGGGGCTTTTGACTGAGTTTGAAAGACTGAGTGGACTAGGGTTGAGAAAACTTCTCAGGCTTTGAACGAGAAAATCTATACTGGATTGACTTTTGTTGCTTCTGTTACGAAATTTATTTTACTGGGTTGTTAAGTTGAAATGAACGTCTTGCAATTTGAAACAAACAACTAAAGGATGAGACGACCGACTCATTGCCAAGTTGAGCGTCTAGCATAATGAGCTGACTGTCTGGTCATTGTGACGACCGTTTGACAGCAAAAATGCAGAATTGCATTTTTCTGTCATTTTTCTTGTGTTTTCTGTAGTTTCTTTCCTTAAAAGCTTCCTTTTTGAATTTTTCCTCCAAATGACGAGTCTGATCGAATGTCTGTAAAACAAACACATTTTGCGTGTAAAATCATCCAAAACAAATAAATTGACATGTTAAATAATCGGAAATCGCATTAAATAATTGATATGAATTTGAGTTATCAAACTCCCCCAGACTTGAATCTTTGTTTGTACTCAAGCAAACAATCAATCATGGTTTTAAATAAAATACCTCTACATGCATACACGAAACAAAACACCTATCTGTACGTGGTCGTGAGGCTTTATGTTAAATCAACCGAAATTAACTCGAACACTAAGAATACACTAGTGACACTAAAAAAAATTATGTTCTTAAACCCCCTTACAAACCAATCTGAATCATGCTATTATAACTCATCCTGATGCTCTTATATCTATTTTACCCAGTTTCATTATGACGCAGTCACACTAAGCCCTTTACGTTTGCACGTGCATAGTTAAATAGCCTGTTAGTGAATTTGATCCTTCTTTTCAAACGGGGTCTGGTACACGAGTGCAGTAACCCTTTATCAAACTGAATGTAAGTCGTGGGGGATCGAACAGTAATTCACCCTACCGAGTTCAGAACCAGATTCTTCGGAACCGACTAACATTAGTCTTTTTGCTTTGCCTTTTGTGCAGCTTGATTTTTTTACCAATGGCTTGCATAATCTTGATCTTTTTCTATTTCTTCCTTTTTTAGCATTTTTGCAACCAATCACTTGTTTGCATCAGCTTTCCACGTAGCTTGTACTTCATGCGGTGCTGACTACTAAAATAAATTACTCTGGGGCTAATTTAGACTTAAAGCTTAGACTTTGGTATAATAGGTATCCCAATCGATATCGCTTCTAAGGGTTCAAGGTGTCAAGACTGTATAGGTTTTTTAAGTTTTTCTCAGTTTTTCTAACATTGCCTATTAACCTATATACTTGAAGGGTATGTTAAATGAAAACATTGTAAAAAAAATTGGTAATGCTAAAAATACTGGAGAGAAATTTGAAAATGAATACTTTGATTAATTTAATTTGGTTTCTTACGAATGAATTTGGAAATCTAATCCCTTCTCCCACACTATCTCAGACATTGTCCTCAATGTTGTGAGATATAGGTACACTTCTAAAAATTACAATGAAAACCTAACAAAACTAAAAACTAATAAAAGAAATAACTAAAAAGAAACTACGCCTACGGTGGTGGTGGTCTTTTACCTCTGGCTCTGCCTCTGCCTCTCATGGCTCTCTGTTCATAGATCGCTACATAATCTGGTATACCCTCTTCGTGGATATACTCATGCAGAGCCTGGAATCGACTTGTCAGTCCTCCCTAAGCCTTGGTGTTGGCAGCTATCAGCCTTCCATGCTCTATCTGCGTCAACTCCATCCTCGTCATCCTTTGTGCTAAATCTTCATATTGTTTCTGTTGCACCTCCTGGTTTTGGATTATGACCGCCATAATGTCATCCATAGACGCGAGTTGTTGATTCCTTGTTCGGTTCCTAGTGGATGTGTTGGTGCTTGCAAACTCTGCGGCTCTCTTTTGTGCTCTCTTCTCATCATCCAAAACCTGTTGGAATTCATCTACTCTGGCGTCTTGTTGAGCTTCTTGTGCAGCTGCACCTGGTGAAAGAGCTCAAAGATCAAAGTGCCAGTTGGTTTAGACTCTTACATCAGTCCTGGTGTGACAAGGCACGATGATACTTCTGATAATCTTCCTGTTGACGACGAGGTTGTGTCTTCCATCCTTCCTTGCTCTGGTCAGATGACTGGATTTGCATAACTCCATGTCGAGGAAAAGGGCGGGTGCTCCTTGCAGCTGGTTCAGGTTTTCCTCTAAACCTAGCTTAAGCGTAATATCGGTGATCATACCGCCAAAGCAGAAGGGAGATTTCCCTCTGTTATAGATATATTTGATGTTGTCGAAGATGAAGGCGACGGGGTTTACCCGCATGTCAAAGAAAGCACAGTAAATCAAGAATAGATCTCTTTGATTTACTTTGTGGTTGTTGGCTCTCTCGAAGATAACACTTGACATAGCCCTCTGAAAATATTGGATGCCGGGGTTCTGAATGCGCATGGCGTACAACTCCTCCCATCCATCCTCTCTTTCTCCAGATAATTCCTCCCACATATCGAAAGCTCTGATCTTCTAGTCTCCTCTGTTCGGAATACTTAGGTGAACACCTTCGCCACGTGGGAACCCAAACCAGTCGCTGAATTTTTCTTGAGATACAAAGAATTCCCTCGCGAACATACGGAAGGTAATGTTCCCCGTCAGAAACTTTGTTTCTCCCCTATGTGTGTGGTACTCGAATGAGCTAAAGAACTCCAGCATGAGTGGGTCGTAGGTTGGTTGGTTGCTTCGGAAGAGCGACGTGAGATGAGTCCTATCCATCATATAGTTAACGCTATCGAGGAGGCCCAAATGAGTTAGGCAATCCTCGTCGGCGTAATAGGTAATGTTGACTCTCCTCTCACGGAACTCCTGAAAGTGAGCTCGTTGGAGAACTCCTGCGTCTCCCTCTCTTGAAACTAGTGGTGTTGGTCTTTGCTCGGCCATTATGGTAAGGTGTAGAAGAATTTAAGATGAAATGGACAGCAAAAGTGATGAACTGGTGTGAAAAGGAAATTATGCAGGAAACAAAATTAGAAACAAAAGGTGTAAAAGCTGAGATTGGAGAGGGTTTGTATTTATAGAAGGGGATCATAGCCGTTGGAGACAAAAATTGGTGGGGATGCAACGACTCTGATGACCGTTAGGAAAATGAACGTTGGGCATTGAGACATTCGTCTGGACGTTGTGACGATCGTCTGAAGCTTGAGACGGTCGTCTCATAGCTCATACGGTCGTCTGGCTAGAAAAATCCAATTTCTAATAAAAAAGCTCATACTCCTCTACTTTGTACTGCTTCACACGTATTGTAACTGCAACTTAATTCATGCAAGAAGGATATATAGCAGGTAGCAAAATAAATTAAATGGCAGTTATGCTATATATATTAGTACTGAAAATGAAAACTTTTGTATAGCAGTAGGTAAGAATTATGCAGCATTATATCAACTAGCAGCGCAACAATAAACGTATCAACTGTTACCAGTTTAAATTTCTAGAGGTATATTAACTGCAAGTGCACAGCCTATCGAAGTAATATTTAAGATTATCGATCCACAGGGACTTTATGATTACTTAGTGCTGGAAGATTTACTAGTTTAGCTAAGGTGAAAGGTTGTCACGATTTTTTGGTTGTTTTTAAAGATTAAAGGCGGGAATTAAATTTAAGTTTAATAAAATAATACTAAGGCGGTCGGTATGTAATTATGATAACTTAGGCGGGTCAATCTAACCTAGGCTTATAAAGATGGTTCACTTAATCTATTCTGTAGAGGTTACCAGTTTAAATATCTTTAACTCACACTCTCGTGGTCTTATCTCAGATCTTACCCCTAAAGCCCTATGCCTGCTCTCGCTAGCCCATAAGTGTTTAGAAATAATTTTTGGAAACTTAGTAATTCTAATTCATTTTAAAGCGCTCTCGTTGTGTTTAAATTAAATGCCTAACTTTAGCTATCTGGTTAAAATCTCACACTCTCGTGGTCTTGACCTAACCTATTACACTTTCCTTACTCTCGTAACAAAAAGGTTGATTTTATAATAAAAAGTCTCAGCCAAAATATTAAGCTCTTAATTATTTTGAGCCTAGAATGGATTTTACCGATTTAGTTTATTTTAATTACATACCGCCCTAAGGTGATTAGCTACTCATGATTGTTGAACCAGACAGAGGCAGAAAAACACAAAATAAAATATGCATAACAGAAAAATAAATACTTAACATTAAATATAAATGCAAATTAAATAAAAACCTGAATAACAATTAAAATAGTAGACTCCTTCTTCCACAGTCTGAAAGCTCGGAGTGCTGACCGGAATCGGAAATAAAAATTCTAAAAGAATTCTGAAGGCTTTGAAACAAATTAAATTATAACAATTTCCTTATGTTGGAAATTGTTATATGGTTGGTTGGGATACAGAAAATTAAAGCAAGAAAATTAATGCTGGAAAAATAAAGGGTGCAAATAAAAATGGCAGAGCTTCCGCAAGAAAATTAAAATCAAAACTCTGTAAATTGTTCATTGAAGCTAAGCTATTTATAGGAAACAATTTGGGCTTGGCAGTTGGAATTGGTGCATGGGCCTCGTAGAAATTGAGAAAATCCAGGGAATACTTGGTCTGCGGGAACATAAACATGTTGACTTCACGTAGCGTACACGTTCATGACCAAGTATCATCCAAATACCCTAATTTCCCCTTGTCACGTTCGTGACAAGGGTGTCACATTCATCTTCCGTGTTTGATGCGCGTCACGGTCGTGAGGGTCTGGTGACGACTGTGACTGCTCCTTTTAGCGTGTCACGGTCGTGACTCCTAGGTGACGACCGTGACTGTTACAAAAATTGCAGGTTATGCAGAATTCCTCCTTTCTTCATCTTTTAATGGTTGATTTTTTCTCATTTCACTTGTGGCTCATGACTTAGCTCTGTAATTGATATACCTGCAAAATGGCAAAGAAAACTCGAGGAATCGGGTGTTAAAACGACAAATATGCGATAAAACGGCATTGAAACATAGCAATATAAACGATACTTTTTCTCGTTATCAAACTTCCCCAAACTTAAACCTTTGCTTGTCCTCAAGCAAATAGTCGGTTGAAAATGGTCGGACAAGTTTTCATCGACGCACGCACATAACAAACCGTACGAAGGATTGTTTTGTCAGATAAACTGGTACTTTGATAAAACACTAACGATACACTAATGACACAAGCAACAAGCTAAGTCGTCGACTTCCCGTTAAACGAAACATTCGGTAATTGCGTTACGATTCCACCTAGAGTCTTTTGATCTTATTTCGCCCCGTTTCATTCTAGCGCAATCACATTAAGCCCTTTGCCTTAGCACGCACGTAGTGGAGTAGCCGGTTAGTGACTTTGATCCTTTATAAGCACGGGGTCTGGTACACGAATGTGGTAACCCTACATACATTATCCAATTTGGAGGTTATGGGGGATCGTGCCGTAGCACGCCCTACCAAGTTCAGAACCAGTACCTCTGAACCAACCCGCAATGGAATCCTTCTCATATTTCTCGTTTCTTATATGCGACCGTGTACTTTGGTGCAATTTCTTTTCATTTGCATCGAGATATGAAGGATCATTATCGATTAGGCATCAAACACTTATATTCATCGGCTCCCCACGTGGTTTGTGTTCAGACGGTGCTGACTGCTAGTATAAACTACTAGGGGTTACTTTTGAACTGAAACTTAAGGTGTAGTCGTAACAATTATCGGAACGGAATGCTTAAGTGGGAAGTCTAAGGTGTCAAGACTGTATTGATCTTTTTGAATCGTTCTCAGCTTCCTAACTATGATTTCGTAGGTAAGTCGGGTAATGCGAAGAATAAATTAAAGATATTTTTCGGTATGGCAAAATAAACGGGGGAATGTTCGAAACTAAAGAAAATAGCACAAATCTTGCTCTGCTTCATTAAATACGAAAAGGAAATACAACGGAATGGAAAGTGCGGAAAGGGAAAATGCGGAAAATGAAAGGTACCTCTCCCACACTATATCAGACATTGTCCTCAATGTTGTGATATAATAGCGGTTAAAGTACAATACAAACAACGGAAAAGGAAAAACATAAACAAAAACTAAAACTAAGGCTGCTGATGACCACGGCCTTGGCTTCTGGTGCGGGAGCGTCTGGTTGGAGTTGCTTCAGGGTAAGAACCGGTGCCTGTGAGAGCAGTGATATCAATGCACAAAGACTCTAGCTCGCTAAAGATCTCTCCGAGCTTCTCATCAGTCGTCCTCTGGTTGGTGGCAACATCTAGGAGTAATGCATCATGTTGCTCTTTTTGCCTTCGCTCCAGTGCGGCATTCATCTGGTTTTGCTGATGAATCGCACGGAGGACGTCCTCAAGTGTGAATTCCTGTGCAAGAGGCTGTCGGGTGGACGACTCAGGAATGTCCTGGACAGGCTCAGCTGCATCCATGGTGTCTTGCATCTCATCCACTGGTGGATAGGCCTTCTCATCAATAACGGGGGCGTGGCCAGCAGCATCCGGTAAAACAAATAGCCAGTTGGCTCGGTTGGACGGATTGATGCGGTCACGGCACGACAAGATGATGTGGTGATAAACAGTGCCTTGGATAACAGGGCTAAACCTGCCATCCTCTCTCTGAGCAATCAAGTGGGCGGACCTGCAATAATTCTTCGTTAGGAACTCTGCGAGGCAAATTGATGACCAAGTCACCAAGCTCCAGCTGAATGGCGAGGGTAGTGACAATGTCGCATATGTAGAAAGGGGTTGCGCCTCTTTGCACAATGGACTGGATATGGGATAGCATGAATGGGGCAGCATTGATGCGCTCGTCATTTAAAGCGCAGTGCAAGAACAAGAGCTCCTTGGAGTTGAGCTTGTGGTTGCTCTCTCTTGCAAAGATGGTGTTGCAGATGATGCGATGAAAGTATCTGATTGCTGGGTTGTGGATATGCGTAGCATTCAGGCTCTGAAAGGCTGAGGCACGGGTGTTGGTGAGGTCGTGCCATAAGGTGAAAGTGGTTTCACTGAAGTTGTCCGAAACGCGGAGATGAGCATCATCGCCGTGATTGAAGCCTAGCAGCTCGGCGATCCTTGTTTGTGTAACTTCGAACTCCCGGCCGAGCAATCTGAACTTAGCAATGCCGGTGAGTTGACTTTGTGAACCGGTAGGAGTGATGTAATGAAACGAACTAAAAAATTCCAATGTCATAAGCTCGAATGTAGGCTGGGGATGACTGCATAGATGCCACAAACCAACCTTCTGAAGCAGGTTCTTGACACTGTTGAGCATTCCCAACTCCCTCAAACACACAGTGTCGACATATCGCGTGGGTTGAACACCACAGTACTGGAATCTGATGAACTTCTGTCTCTGATTTTCTCCATGCTCACCATCTCTAAACCGAATTTCTTCCATTGCATGCAAGTTCAAGAGTGGGAGATGAGAGGTTTTTGAGTTTTGTGAAAAAAGTGTAAAATGAGAGGAAATTGGTTCGGATTATAATGCAAGATGAGAATGTGATAGGTGTGGAGTAAATGGAGAGGTTAATGGAGTTTAATTTGGGTAATGGGAGGTTACGGGAGTTAGAAGAGATAATGGGGTTTTTTGAATGTTATGGAAGTTGAAAAAGGAAGAGGTTTCGAAGAAGAACAGTTCTGTTTCTCAGAATTCCTATAACTGGGGTCGTCACGGTCGTGATGAGGGCATGACGGTCGTGACGCGCTATTTAGCTTGTCACGATCGTTAGATGGGGATGACGACTGTGAGGGATTAAAACTTAGAATATTTTCCAGAATGAATTATCTCTCTCACGTCCAATACAATTTATATTTTTTTTATGATCACTTCTCATTCTATTTTAAACACAAACAATATATAATATATTTTTATCAACATAAATAGGTAAACTTCATCACATGAGAAATTATATATAAAACATTAATCAATTTAAACATAACAGTAAATGAATTTAAAGCATAGAAATTGATTAAATTGGAAAAATTTGTAAAACTAGAAGTGCTTTGCTTTAATAATTGAAGGGAAATTACATTAATAAAAATAAAGTACGAAAATGTTTGCGAAATGTTAAACTAACTAGAAACGAAAACAATAAATAAAATAAGTTAGATCACTACAGCATTTTCAAAAGTGCTTCTTCAAATCTTCGATTGCAGAGTTCAGGTGGTAGAATTGCTCACATGTTATGTCAGTTAATCCTATAATGTCCAATCGCATGCTCTTAATCTCATCCTTAACAGTATTTATATCGGTTTGGTAAGCTTCAAGAGTGTTCATGATTTTCTTTAAGTTGTCAGCATATTCTACTTGATTCACTTCAGGGGTTTCAATCACTTCGTCAGTGTGGTCAATGTCATGGCAACCAGGAGGTGTCTCAGGGTCACTTTCTACATCGGTCATTATATCATCCCTTATCTTGTAAGATTGAGGTGTTTCAGGAGTAGATGGATAGTCAGGAGGGGTAAGCTCATAAAGCCAATTATCCTTATTGTGAACACTGACTCTAGCATGGTTTGGTAGTGTGAACAGGGTTACTACTTCATTCCTGATTAGGTACTCGAAAGGTGGTTGTCCTAAATTCCTTATGATATGGAGGTTAAAGCAAAAGTTAAGATTCATAGGACGGATGGTACCTAAGCGGTTACACCTGTGTAATTGGTATCTAAGTCCTAAGGCATCAGCAATCATGGTGACAAGACCTCCTACTAATATGGGTAGATCAGGTTCTTCTTGGATTCGGGTGAAGGTTTGCATCATGAAAGGCACACCATTGACTGGTTGTCCATTAGTCACACATGACATAATGAATATCTCATCTTTAGATACTCTAGTAAGGTTTTATTCATTTCCAAAGAAGGTGTGGGCAAGGATCTTATGGAAATAACGGATAGCAGGGTTATGTATCTCATCATTGTTCATGTTATTTGGTTCAGGATGGTAGTTTCCGGTTAAGGTTCCCCAAAAGAAATCCAGCTCAATATCCATCAATTCTACCTGTGTGGTAGTAAAAGCAAAGGGTCCACTAGGGAATCCTAATAAGTCAGCTAGTTCTCTATGGTTAAAGTCATATTCTATTCCAAACAGGCGGAAACTGATAAATCCTTTCCTGAATCCAAAACCGCGCTCGGGTAGGTAAACTAAGGAGCTGAGGAACTCAAGGGTGAGCTCACGGTAAGTCACAAACTTTTGTTGAATCAGTGCATTCTCCCATCCAATTCGGTTAAACAAGTATAGGATGCTATCATGTATACCTCAGGTTTCCATAGTCAGATCATCCGGGTACAGAGTCAAATCCATTGGTCTCTGTGATAACTCTTCAAATTTCATTCTTTGGTTCCTACCTCTAAATTTGGTTTCCATAAGGTTTATCAGTTGGTGAGCCATAGTTAGTGTAAATACGGAGGAAACAAATCAGGGGAGAAGGAAAGTGGAAAAGACTTTAGAAAATCTGTAAAAGTGATTTAAAAATTAAAATAAGGAAAAATAAGAAAATAAATGCATAAATAAAAGCAATAATAGTAATAATGAAACAATAAAATGATAAACAATATAACGATAAAATAATAAAATGATAAATGATAAAATAATAACATGATCAAAATGATTTAAAGGATTAAATGGGTTACCTCCCACTAAGCGTTGTTTTTATCGTCAAAAGCCTGACGTAATGCTTAGGTTAGATTAATCAGGGAAATTAGTGGACAACTCTAAAAGCCTTAGGCTATTTGCATAATCTCTATTTTCAACTTTATGGTAATATTTTAAACATTGTCCGTTTACTATGAACGGTTCACTATTCCTACCCTTAATTTTTATTGCTCCGCTTGGGAACACTCTAGTTATTTCAAAGGGTCCTGACCATCTAGATTTTAGTTTTCCAGGAAAGAGTCTAAGTCTCGAATTAAAGAGGAGTACAACGTCTCCCACACTAAATTCTTTCCTAGATAGGCGTTTATCATGCCATCGCTTAGTTCTTTCTTTATATATCTTAGCATTCTCATAAGCATCCAACCTTAACTCTTCTAATTCGTTAATATCTAGGATTCTCTTTTCTCCTGCTGCATTATAGTTTATATTGAGAGTTTTAATCGCCCAATAAGCTTTGTGTTCTAGTTCTACCGGGAGATGACAAGATTTTCCATATACTAATTTGAAAGGTGTAGTTCCTATGGGTGTCTTGTAAGTTGTCCTATAAGCCCATAAAGCTTCATTAAGTTTAGATGACCAGTCTTTCCAAGATATAGCGACAGTCTTTTCTAAGATTTGTTTAATTTCTCTGTTCGAGACTTCGACTTGTCCACTTGTTTGTGGATGATATGGTGTTGCCACACGGTGTCTTACTCCATACTTAGATAGTAATTTGTCAAAGATTTTTGAAATGAAGTGCAAGCCACCGTCACTTATGACGAGTCTAGGCACACCAAATCTGGGAAAGATTATATTTTTGAAAAGCTTTATTACTACTCGTGTGTCATTTGTAGGAGAAGTTATAGCTTCAATCCACTTTGAAACGTAATCGACAGCTACAAGTATGTAATTATTACCGAAAGATGAAGGGAATGGTCCCATGAAATCTATTCCCCAGACGTCAAAGACTTCTACTTCCAATATTCCTTTTTGAGGCATTTCATCTCTTATTGAAATATTACCGGTGCGTTGACACCGATCGCAATTTATAACAGCGATGTGGACATCTTTCCATAAATTGGGCCAGAATAGGCCGTCTTGTAAGATTTTTGCACAAGTCTTGGAAGTGCTTGCATGTCCACCATAAGGAGATGAATGGCAATGAGCAATGACATCTTCTATTTATTCTTCAGGAATACATCGACGAAAGATTCCATCGGGTCCTCTTTTGAACAATAATGGTTCATCCCAATAGTAATGTTTGAGATTGTGAAAGAATTTCTTTTTCTGCTGATAGGTTAAGTCAGGTGGAAGAGCTCCTGCAGCTAGGTAGTTAACAATGTCAGCGTACCATGGCAGTCTTACAGTTGTTTGGATTGTTTCCACGGGTTCTGGTTCATCTATGTCTAACTGAACTGGGTCGCTTCCTATTTTTGCTATCAGCTGTTCATACGGAAAATCATCGTTAATCGACACTTGTTCTGGTTTAATACCTTCTATTCTAGATAAATGGTCTGCTACGACATTTTCAGTACCTTTCTTATCTTTTATTTCGAGATCAAACTCTTGTAAGAGTAAAATCCATCTCAAGAGTCTTGGTTTAGCATCTTTCTTAGTTAATAGATATCTGATAGGAGCGTGGTCTGTGTAAACGATTATTTTCGCTCCCACTAGGTAAGAATGGAATTTGTCAAGCGCAAAGACAACTGCTAACAATTCTTTTTCAGTAGTGGCGTAGTTCATCTGTCAGAATCTAAGGTTCTACTGGCATAGTAAATCGCATGAAGTTTCTTTTCCTTCCTCTAGCCTAGAACTGCGCCTACAGCATAGTCACTCGCATCGCACATGATTTCGAAAGGTAATCTCCAGTCAGGGGGTTGCATGATTGGTGCGGTGATGAGGGTTATTTTTAGAGTTTCGAATGCTTTAAGACAATATTCATTGAATATGAACTCATCGTCTTTCATTAATAAACCGGTAAGGGGTTTAGTGATCTTCAAGAAATCTTTGATGAATCGTCGGTAGAAACCGGCGTGTCCTAAAAAACTTTGTATTTCTCGAATGGTTTTAGGGGGTTGAAGATCTTTTATGACTTCTATCTTAGCTTTATCAACTTCAATTCCCTTGTCGGATATAACGTGTCCTAGTACGATTCCTTCTCTGACCATAAAATGACATTTCTCCCAGTTAAGCACGAGGTTTACTTTTACACATCTTTCTAATACCATTTCTAAATTTGATAGACATCCTTCAAAACTTTGCCCGCATACAGAGAAGTCGTCCATGAACACTTCCATGATGTTGTCTATAAAATCTGCGAAGATTGACATCATACATCTTTGAAAGGTTGCAGGAGCGTTGCATAATCCAAATGGCATTCTTCTATAAGCGAACGTTCCATAAGGGCATGTGAATGTAGTCTTCTCTTGATCATCTAGGTGGATAGGGATTTGGAAAAATCCTGAGTAACCATCAAGATAACAGAAATATGAATGCTTGGCTAATCATTCTAACATTTGATCTATAAAAGGTAGTGGGAAATGATATTTTCGAGTGGCTTTGTTTAGTTTACGATAATCGATGCACACTCTATGTCCCGTCACTACTCTTTGTGATATCGATTCGCCTTTAGCGTTTTTCACAACAGTGATACCTCCTTTCTTTGGTACTACATGTACTGGACTAACCCATTTACTATCAGAGATTGGATATATTATTCCGGCATCTAGTAGTTTCTTAACTTCTTCCTTTACTACAGTGCTAAGGATTGGGTTAATTCTTCTTTGAGATTCTCTGGAGGTTTTGCAATCTTCTTCTAGCAGAATACGATGCATACAGATTAAAGGGCATATTACTTTGAGATCAGATATGTTATATCTTAATGCAGTTGGATATTTCTTTAAGACATCTAAAAGTTTCTTTGTTTCGATTGTTCCTAAACTGGAATTTATTATAACTGGTCTTGTACATTCAATGTCTAATAATTCGTATCTTAGGTTCTTAGGTAAAGTTTTTAACCCTAATGTAGGTTTATCCTTACTTGGCATGGGATCTGGTGTAAGTGCTAAACTTTCGCTTAGACTATCATCCTGATATGGTTTACGCCAATTATCATCTTCAAAAATCGGAGGGATTTGAATTTTCATAATTTCAGAATAGATAGTTTCTTTCATTTCCATTTCTCTTGCGCATTCGTCAATTACGTCCAATAGATAGCATGTATCCTCTATAGCTGGTGATTGTAAGAATTGTGTTAAAATAAATTCAACTTTCTCTTCACCTACTTCAAAGGTTAGCTTTCCTTTCTTTACGTCTATTATAGCTTCGGCGGTAGCTAAGAATGATCTTCCTAGTATGATAGGTGTAGTGGAGTCTTCAGAGATGTCCATGATTATGAAATCAGTAGGGATGTAGAATTGTCCTATACGTACTGGGACGTTTTCTAGTATGCCTACAGGATATTTAACAGAGCGATCGGCTAGTTGAACAGACATTTTAGTTGGTCTTAGGTCTCCCATGTCTAGCCTTTTGCAAATCGTTAAGGGCATAACACTGATACTGGCTCCTAAATCGCATAGAGCTTTGTCAATGACGAATTTTCCTATTACACAGGGTATAGAGAAACTTCCAGGATCTTTTAGCTTAGGAGGCATATTATTCTGAGTTATGGCGCTACACTCAGCAGTAAGTGTAACGGTTCTGTTATCCTCTATCTTTTTTCTTATTAGATAAGATTTCTTTTAAAAACTTAGCATATGAGGGCATTTGAGTGATAGCTTCTGTAAACGGAATAGTAATATTCAACTATTTCAGAAGTTCGACAAATTTCTTAAACTGGCCCATCGTCTTGGAATTTTTTAATCTCTGAGGGTACGGAATTGGTGGTTTATAGGGTGGTGGAGGCACATAAGGCTTTTCTTTCTCCACTGCCTCTTGATTATCATCTTCCTTTTCTTCTGGTTCATTCACCATTTCAGTCGATTTATCCGGTTTTTGGTACATGGCTGGATTGTCAAGTCTTGGATCGGTAGGTCCGTCAAGTTCCTTGCCACTTCTTAATATCACAGCATTAGCCTGTCCTTTCGGATTAGGTTGAGGTTGTCCAGGAAATACTCAAGCTGGTGCAGCGGTAGGTGCTTGTTGTTGGGCTACTTGTGAAATCTGAGTTTCAAGCATTTTGTTATGTGTAGCTAATGCATCTACTTTGCTCACTAATTGCTTAATCTGCTCACTAGTGTGTATATTTTGGTTTAAGAAGTCCTTGTTTGTTTGAGATTGGTTAGCTATGAAGTTCTCCATCATCAACTCAAGGTTCGATTTTCTAGGGACATTAGGAGCAGTCTTTTGATATCCTGGTGGTGTAGCTGGTGCTTGACCTGGTGCGTATAAAGCATTGTTGTTCTTATTGGAGAAGTTCCGATGATTCTTCCAACCTGGGTTGTATGTGTTTGAGTATGGGTTTCCTTGAGCATAATTCATTTGATCTGTGGGAATTCCTGTCAATAGTTGACAATCAGGAACATCATGTCCTGGAATTCCACATAACTCACAGTTAGGTGTTACTGCAGCCATGGTGGTTGTTGGTGTTATGACCAAGTTGTCGATCTTTTGGTTTAATTGGTCAAACTTTGCATTGACTTGGTCCATACTACTCACTTCGTACATACCTCCTTTTGTTGGTTTCTCAGTTGCGAATCTCTCACTTCCCCATTGGTAATGGTTTTGAGCCATACTCTCGATAAGTGCATAAGCATCGTTATATTCCTTGTCCATCAGTGCACCGCCTGCGGCAGCGTCAATTGTCATTCTTGTATTGTACAAGAGTCCATTATAGAAGGTATGGATGACCATCCATTCTACTAATCCGTGATGTGGACAAAGTCTCAGCATATCCTTATAGCGTTCCCAAGCATCGAAAAGTGATTCGTTTTCCCTTTGCTTAAATCCGTTGATCTGAGCTCTCAGCATAGCTGTCTTGCTAGGTGGGAAATATCTGGTAAGGAAAACTCTCTTTAGTTCCTCCCACGTAGTTACTGAATTCGAAGGCAGAGATTGAAGCCAGGCTCTCGCTCTGTCTCGAAGTGAAAAAGGAAAAAGATGTAGTCTAATAGCTTCTTGGGTAACTCCATTGGCTTTTACGGTATATGCGTATTGCACAAAGATCGAAAGATGAAGATTCGGATCCTCGGTAGGATTTCCGGCGAATTGATTTTGTTGCACGGCTGATATCAGCGAAGGTTTCAGTTCGAAATCGTTTTGGTTGATAGCCGGTGCGGCAATGCTGGAATGCGGTTCAGCTTGCGAAGGACTAGCATAATATTTGAGTGGGTGATTATGTTCTTCAGCCATCTCTGCGTCCTTTGATGTTACCTCTAATCCCAGTCGCTGAATTTTTCTTGAGATACAAAGAATTCCCTCGCGAACATACGGAAGGTAATGTTCCCCGTCAGAAATTTTGTTTCTCCCCTAGGTGTGTGGTACTCGAATGAGCTAAAGAACTCCAGCATGAGTGGGTCGTAGGTTGGTTGGTTGCTTCGGAAGAGCGACGTGAGATGAGTCCTATCCATCATATAGTTAACGCTATCGAGGAGGCCCAAACGAGTTAGGCAATCCTCGTCGGCGTAACAGGTAATGTTGACTCTCCTATCACGGAACTCCTGAAAGTGAGCTCGTTGGAGAACTCCTGCGTCTCCCTCTCTTGAAACTAGTGGTGTTGGTCTTTGCTCGGCCATTATGGTAAGGTGTAGAAGAATTTAAGATGAAATGGACAGCAAAAGTGATGAACTGGTGTGAAAAGGAAATTATGCAGCAAACAAAATTAGAAACAAAAGGTGTAAAAGCTGAGATTGGAGAGGGTTGTATTTATAGAAGGGGATCATAACCATTGGAGACAAAAATTGGTGGGGATGCAACGGCTCTGACGACCGTTAGGAAAATGAACGTTGGGCATTGAGACGTTCGTCTGGACGTTGTGACGATCGTCTGAAGCTTGAAACGGTCGTCTCATAGCTCATACGGTCGTCTGGCTAGAAAAATCCAATTTCTAATAAAAAAACTCATACTCCTCTACTTTGTATTGCTTCACACGTATTGTAACTGCAACTTAATTCATGCAAGAAGGATATATAGCAGGTAGCAAAATAAAATAAATGGCAGTTATGCTATATATATTAGTACTGAAAATGAAAACTTTTGTATAGCAGTAGGTAAGAATTATGCAGCATTATATCAACTAGCAGCGCAACAATAAACGTATCAACTGTTACCAGTTTAAATTTCTAGAGGTATCTTAACTGCAAGTGCACAGCCTATCGAAGTAATATTTAAGATTATCGATCCACAGGGACTTTATGATTACTTAGTGCTGGAAGATTTACTAGTTTAGCTAAGGTGAAAGGTTGTCACGATTTTTTGGTTGTTTTTAAAGATTAAAGGCGGGAATTAAATTTAAGTTTAATAAAATAATACTAAGGCGGTCGGTATGTAATTATGATAACTTAGGCGGGTCAATCTAACCTAGGCTTATAAAGATGGTTCACTTAATCTATTCTGTAGAGGTTACCAGTTTAAATATCTTTAACTCACACTCTCGTGGTCTTATCTCAGATCTTACCCCTAAAGCCCTATGTCTGCTCTCGCTAGCCCATAAGTGTTTAGAAATAATTTTTGGAAACTTAGTAATTCTAATTCATTTTAAAGCGCTCTCGCTGTGTTTAAATTAAATGCCTAACTTTAGCTATCTGGTTAAAATCTCACACTCTCATGGTCTTGACCTAACCTATTACACTTTCCTTACTCTCGTAACAAAAAGGTTGATTTTATAATAAAAAGTCTCAGCCAGAATATTAAGCTCTTAATTATTTTGAGCCTAGAATTGATTTTACCGATTTAGTTTATTTTAATTACATACCGCACTAAGGTGATTAGCTACTCATGATTGTTGAACCAGACAGAGGCAGAAAAACACAAAATAAAATATGCATAACAGAAAAATAAATACTTAACATTAAATATAAATGCAAATTAAATAAAAACCTGAATAACAATTAAAATAGTAGACTCCTTCTTCCACAGTCTGAAAGTTCGGAGTGCTGACCAGAATCGGAAATAAAAATTCTAAAATAATTCTGAAGGCTTTGAAACAAATTAAATTATAACAATTTTCTAATGTTGGAAATTGTTATATGGTTGGTTGGGATACAGAAAATTAAAGCAAGAAAATTAATGCTGGAAAAATAAAGGGTGCAAATAAAAACGGCAGAGCTTCCGCAAGAAAATTAAAATCAAAATTCTGTAAATTGTTCATTGAAGCTAAGCTATTTATAGGAAACAATTTGGGCTTGGCAGTTGGAATTGGTGCATGGGCCTCGTAGAATTTGAGAAAATCCAGGGAATACTTGGTCTGCGGGAACATAGGCAAGTTGACTTCACGTAGCGTACACGTTCATGACCAAGTATCAGCCAAATACCCTAATTTCCCCTTGTCACGTTCGTGACAAGGGTGTCACGTTCGTCTTCCGTGTTTGATGCGCGTCACGGTCGTGAGGGTCTGGTGACGACCGTGACTGCTCCTTTTAGCGTGTCACGGTCGTGACTCCTAGGTGACGACCGTGACTGTTACAAAAATTGCAGGTTATGCAGAATTCCTCCTTTCTTCATCTTTTAATGGTTGATTTTTGCTCATTTCACTTGTGGCTCATGATTTAGCTCTGTAATTGATATACCTGCAAAATGGCAAAGAAAACTCGAGGAATCGGGTGTTAAAACGACAAATATGCGATAAAACGGCATTGAAACATAGCAATATAAACGATACTTTTTCTCGTTATCACATAACACATGATTCTTTTTAATACTAAGCTTATAATATTCCCCAAGTTCAATAGCAATCAAAATTCAAAGCCCTAGCAGATCAAGATAAAACCAAAGTACTTTATTAAAACTTAGCAAAATGCAAGAGTAATAATTCAAAATAAGTTGAAAATTTAAAATTGACTTCAAATTAAAATTTGACTAAACTTAAAATGCTAAAATTGAATAAAAATGCGAGAAAATTATGATTAAATTGTCGATGAAAATTATCCACGACTTTTGTGGATTAAATCAACTACATCCCTCAAATACTCAAACTGATACATTTCCATATCTCTTAAGGTACTAATATCGACGCGCAAGTCGCGGATGTCTGATTGAATGGTTTGAATTTCAGTTTGTAGACTTTCTAAAGTAAGTTCGGGTTTTGTTGGAATTAGTGTAGGTGTCTTAGGTTTATGTTCTTCCTCCAATTTAGGTTATGCTACATCTTCAATCATATCATATGAGTCATAATAATTTGATCGAGTCTTAGGATCTATATCATCTTCAGACCAAGCATCACCTGGTTCATAAATTGGTTCATCCAAATCAAATAGCCAGTTTTCCCTCTTATGCACACTAGTGCACTCATGATCAGGTAATATACTAAATGTGGCACAACTTCGCCATTGATTAGTAGCATGAAATGGCCAGGTCCGCGGTCAAACAACATTGTTCTCTAAAAAAAAGGTGATATTCATCGGCCTAAACTCTCCAAGTGGGGAAATGTTAGCAAGACGAGGTCTAAATCCCATTGCTTCAGCAATCTTAGTAACCAATCCTCCTATCATAATTTGACGGTGATCACTCTGAATAATTTTGCAAAAGTTGGCAAACAAAAAGGTGATTGCATTAACCTCCCTAGAATTGAAAGCACAATACATGATAAACAATTCATCTCTCGAAACGATGTTATCACTTTCAGCTTTTCCGAACTGTGTGTAAGCTAGGATAATATGAAAATACCTAATAATGGGTTATGTATTTCAGTGGACAGCCTAGGGTTTTGGTTATGATCAGGTTTTCCTGAGATACTACTCCAAAATTTATCTAACTCACCATATGCAAACAAATTTTCATGTGCTTCTGAGAAAAAAAAGCAGGGCCATCTGGAAACTCTAAAAGGTCATCCATCTCATGGATGTTAAACTCACATGGGTATCCAAATAGTCTAAATGTTATATTTCCTTTGGTCAAGCCTTTTCCGCAGTTAGGGTGGTAAACCAATGAACTCAAGAATTCAAAAGTTAGCTCATAGTAGGTTCTATGTTTCCTAAGTGCAAATTTGTGCCAACTAAACAAGTAAACAATGTTAGCACCTATTCCTAAAGCTTTCATGGTAGGTCCATGGGAAAATTTGGTCAAGGACATAGGTCGTAGGGCTAAAGCTTCATAACGGCGCCTCTGGACGCCATCTCTAAAATCCATAATCAGCTTGGAAGTCATGATCAGAGTCAGTGAAAAATAGAGAAAGATGAGTAGAAGGTAGAAAACTTTAAATTCCTGGAATCACACAGTAAAACAAATCACACAAAAATCGGTGAATTCAAGACATCGAAAAAATAAAAATTTTGAAAAACTAAATAAAATGTGAATTTTAAAGTAAAGTTAAAAATTAAAAATGCGGGTTGCCTCCCATTAAGCACTTCATTTAATGTCAGGGCTCGACACAGCTTAAGGGAAACTAATCTAAGGTTTCCGATGGCTATTCTGCCAGTTTCATACCCATTGAATATTCTTTGTCTTCTACGCAATTGTAATTTAAGGCGTTGTCCATTTACTATAAAAGGTGCACTAGACCTACCATTAATTTCAATAGCACCCCTACTTAAAACTTTAGTTATTTCGAAAGGTCCGGACCATCTAGATCATAATTTTCCTGGGAACAACCTAAGTCTAGAATTGAATAACAGAAAGACATCTCCCAAACTGAATTCTTTCCTAGAAATTCGCTTGTCATGCCATTTCTTGGTTCTCTCCTTATAAATGTGGGTGTTCTCGTAAGCGTCTAGTCTTAGTTCTTCCAATTCATGTAAGTCTAGAATATGTTTCTCACCTGCGTTAATGTAATTAAAATTAAGGCTTTTAATCGCCCAATAGGCTTTATGCTCTAATTCTACCGACAAGTGGAAAGATTTTCTGTAGACTAATTTGAATGGTGTGGTTCTGATGGGTGTCTTAAAAGCTGTTCTATAGGCCCATAAAGCTTCAGGTAATTTAATAGACCAATATGTCCTCGATCTAGCTACAGTCTTTTCTAGAATTTGTTTTATTTATTTATTCGAGACTTCTACTTATCCACTAGTTTGTGGATGGTAAGGTGTAGCTATTTGGTGTCTTACTCCATATTAATAAGAGTTTATCAAATATTCTATATATGAAATGAGATCCTCCGTCACTTATGATGAGTCTTGGTACACCAAATCTTGGGAAGATAATGTTCTTAAAAAGCTTTATGACTACTCGAGTGTCATTTATTGGGGAAGCTATAACTTCTATCCATTTTTAAACGTAATCGACAACTACGAGTATGAATTTATTTCCAAAAGAAGATGGGAATGGTCCCATTAAATCAATTCCCCAAACATCGAAAATTTCTACTTCAAGAATGGCTTTTTGGGGCATCTCATCACGACTCGAGATGTTACTAGTGTGTTGGCATCGGTCGCAATTCAGAATGGCGACTTGAACATAATTCCAAAGAGTGGGCCAAAATAGGCTTCATTGAAGGATCTTCGCACAAATCTTAGAAGTACTTGCATGTCCACCGTAAGGAGAAAAGTGACAATGGGAAATTATGTTTTCTATTTCTTCATCAGGGACGCATCGACGGTGTAATACCTCAAAATTTTCTCTCTCATTTTCATGGCATTTAACATATCATTTTGCATACTCAAATTCATAGCATGACCCAAAGCATTGCATCATAACCATCATAGCAAAGGCATAGGCTTGTGATCAATGACTGAAGAGATTGAAGGTCATCCAAGGGAAATCAAAGGTCCCCATGGCTTCTCAACATTATGCAAAGGGTTCATAACATTCCACAAGTTTCCATTTGAGGCCACAAGTCCTAGAAAGAAGGGAATTGATCAAGGAATGCAAGCAGTGCAACATTTCCAAACAAAAGGGGCCAAATTAGGGTTTCTGATTAACTGATCTTCCCAAGGAAATTTTGGTTCAAACTTGATCTCATGGTTTCCTACATGATATTAAGTACCTAGGGTTGAAATTTCATACATTGATTCATTTTGGAAGGGCTTCAATTGATCAGTTGATTGAAAATCAGGAAATTGGGGAAAAGTCAACCATGCTGAGTAAAAAGTCAACTCCTGACTATTTGAGATCAAATTCATGAAATCAAGGTCACAAGGATCCTATGAACCAAATTTGATCAAGAAATGATGGAGGGATCATGAAAAATCAAGAAATCCAAAACTTACCATTTTTGGAAAATTAGGGTTTCCAAAAATGGCAAGTTTTGGCCATTTTGAAGCCAACTTCAAGAGAGGCCTTCTCCAAAAATAAAAGTCAAATGAAAATTCCACTTGGTCTGTTTGAAAGAGGGCATCTTGAGCTTCAAATCCATAGGTGGAATGTAACGCCCCGATTCGATTTTTCCAATTTTTGTGTGATAGTTGTTCTATTTGTGAAATTATCATTATGATATTTTATGTTGAGGAATTAATGTGATATGTTGGGGTGATATGTGATTTTACCGTTTTGTGAATTTTCGGGTAAAATTGGATTAGACGGTATTTTAGGTATTTGTTAATTAGTGATAAGTTAGAAATTAGTAGAATTGGTATTTTTGTGAGAGGATGATATTTTGGTTGGAAAGAAATATAAAGAATAGAGTTAAGTGTAGAAATAGGAAGGAAAGAATAAGAATAGTTAGTTAGAATAGAAATAGAGAGAAAATAGTATAAGTTAGGAGAAAGAGAAATAAAAGAAAAGGATAGAAAGAAAATAGAAGAGAAAGAAAAGGAAGAGAAGAGAAAAGAAGAGAAAAGAGGGAAAATTTGGGAAAGCTTCAAGATTGCTTCTAGGAATCGAAATAATCGTGTAATGGTGATAAACATTGTTATCTTGATATTATGTATCATTATTTATGTGCTTGATTCGTTGGATTTTGGTTTTGATGAGTTTATAGAAGATGAATAGTTAGGTTTTGAGAGAAAATGTGAGAAATTGGTAGATTAATCGGTTAGAAATCGTTATAATCGAAGTATGATGTTAGATATATGCTTTAGATCATATTTATGGATGTATTATGGAGATTGGGAAGGTTTTGGTAGGTCTGTTCGCAACTGAGAAATTCTGGAAATCACAGTGGTTGCTCAGCAAGCTACCCCTCGCTCAGCTAAAGTTCCAGGATGATTCTCGCTCAACGAGCGAGAGGGAGCTCAGCGAGCGAGAGGGAGCTCAGCGAGCCTGTAGGTTTTGAGGGGTTATATGTTTTAATCTGTAGCTTTAGTTTCGGGTATCCATTTTAGTGATCCTCATATCGATTCGAAGCTAAAAACATGTAGAATCTATTGGTGCTAAAATATGTAAAATTTAACCGACTTTTACCCGACTTTTTCGATAAAATGTAATTATGTTAATCATGGAATTGTGGGTTTGATTGTTGTGTTGTGGCCGTTTGGCAAGTAGATACATTGCTTGAATCAAATGTGAATGTATGCTAATTGTATGAGATGAAATGCATAACTATATTGTGAACATGTATGCATTTTCAAGAATTTTGTGTGTCATTTTGCATGTAAGCATGATGTATGCATTCTTGTGCTGTGGGATTCTTTGTGAATCCGTTGTAGCATCATGTGCTCATGTGGAGTGTGAGCGATAACTACAACAACATCGTGTGCCCATGTGGGGTGTGATCAATCGGATTGTGTGCCCGTGTGGGGTGTGAGCAATCCAAAAACATCGTGTGCCCGTGTGGGGTGTGAGCGATAGGTGATTTATTCACATTGATTGTGTGCCTGTGTGGGGTGTGAGCAATCGGATTGTGTGCCCGTGTGGGGTGGAAGCAGTCCATAAACATTGTGTGCCTATGTGGGGTGTGAGCAATGGGGAACATTGTGTGCCCGACAGGGAGTTACGTTAGGTAACAAGCGATGATTCCATTTGGTTCCTGAGTGAACCTGCTGAAATGTTGAGTCGGTACCGCATTTGCATCTGCATAGAGTCGTGTGTCGGTCTCTATGAGTTGCATTTTATCATTTTAATTATGATATACAGAAATAAACATGAATGTGCATATATTTATTTGGAGTATTATGGAGATGATAGTATGTGTGATGAAACATACTTTTTCGTATATATGCATGTTTGATATATGTATATGTATGTGATTTATATATTTGTAATGTATGTGTGTAATTAAACATGGCTAGACGTATGTTTATGCGGAATGAATAGAATTTAGGAATAAACATAAATAATGTAAGTTTATGTGAATTAGTGAATTGGTGCATGATGAACATGCTTGATTTGTGTATGTACACGTTGCGATGTGCATAGGTGATGAGGTATGAATTGTGGTGAGAATATGTTTTATGTGTACGTTAAATGTTGAGATATATAATTATATGCAATGTTATTATGATAATGTTTCTCCCCCTTCTGATGTTTTATGATGCTCTACGAGGCATTGCAGAGTAAGTTGCTGGATGACATATTTTTGTGAAGCTCGTCTTCATCTTTTGGTTGGTCGGCTCTGATATGTAGCATCGGGTAGTTAGGTTGGCTTAGTGCCATTTTTATGATGCATTGTGTACATGTATCTTTTGGATGGATGTTTTGTATAGACATGAATATTTGTTGTTGGCATCAAACTTGTTGATATATATATATATATATTTATATATATAGGGATGGAAATATATATGTTTGATGTTGTTGATTTAGTTTCCGCTGTGTAATTATATCTTTGGAGATATGGGTGTAAGGATTAAATTTCCTATGTTGAAAACTACCCCATCGTTGCATATCTTTAAATGAGCAGGTGTTATTAATTTCAAGCATAATGTGACATGCCTCTTTTATACCATGTTTAATTATACTCTGATGAAATTTTTAACATGTGCCTAAATGATTTAATTGATTATTTGGGGGTATAGAAATGGGGTGTTACATTAAGTAGTATCAAAGCCAGTGTTCGAGTTAGTTGTGTATGTCTTGATGTTGTTATGATTGAACTTTTGTTTAATCTTGTTGTTGTCTTTGTGTCGCTCCCCCGAAAAGACACCTGGTCAGATAGGGTACAGATGCGAACGGTCGGCGAAAGAAGAAGATGAGATGAAATGAATAGAGTCGTCAGCTAGGTATTTTTATCCCGAAGGAAAGGTAATGCTGCATAAACCTAGAAAAGATGGATAAGACGGTCGCGAACCAGAGAAACCGAGAAAGGGGGTTGGTTACAACCTGGGAAGGTATTAGCACCCAGATTGTCCTTCGTACTCGACGGGATCCACGCTTAAAAGATTGTGTTTAAAAGGGGTAAGTGTATGTTCTATCTATGTGCAAAAGCTGAGAAGAGAATATACAAGTGTCAGTGCAAAAGAAAAGTGAAATGCTCAGGAACTGAGGCTTAAAAGAATGCTAGAAGAGGGGGAGGACACAGAGACTTTTGTTCGATAACTGTTAAGTTATGCCTACGTATCCTCTCGTGCAATGAGGAAGTCATAACACTGTAGTTCGACTCAAAGAGACTGAAAGATAAATTGACTGGTGAACTGCTTGCTTGCCTATGCTCAAGTGTATGACTTGTCTGGCTCAAGTGCTAACTGTCTTGCATTAGACGGAAGAAGCAAGTTCTCGTTTGTGAGTGAAGATGATGCTAAATCAAGGGCTTATAAACTCATTATATCCTCCCTGATTAAGGATAATGAGAATACTTTAAGTATGAGATAAGCATCTCAACTTAATTGCCATGATGATGTTGGATTAAGATCATTAACCTACTTGTGATTATTTAGATGTTTTTGGGTTTTGTTTAGTGTTAAGTAATGAGTTTAAGCCATAATCAAGGATTAGTGAACTCATTACACCATCCTAATAGAAGGATAATAGATGAGCACACTTAAGCTGAGGAAGATACCTCAACTTAATCCATGATTAGGGATTAAAATCATTAGATGACAAGCCTTTATTAAAGTGGATTTTAATTAAGGGTGACATTAAGAAGTGAGTTTTATGGTTTGTAAGACAACTTGAGGGGGACTTGTCCATTAAACACTAGGATTAGTCCTTCTTAACCATAAAGGAAGAATTAGAACCCTAATGTAAGGCCCAAGTTACAAGTTAATGTCTTAGTGATTATTAGATGGATTGATTAAGAGGTTTAAACAAATTAAGGGTTTAACACTTAGGATTAAAGTTATACACTCCATCCTAAGGGAAGGATGCAGGCATAACCCTAATTCCAAAGTCCTAAAACCCTAAAGGTTTAGTCTCTAATGATGAGATGAGAAGAGAGACACAAAGAAGACTCAAAGGTGAAAAATAAGGGGGACTAATCACAACCCTAATTATTATCATGCTTGGATGTTCATATGGTTTTTAAGGCTTGAGAAAGATCTTCAAGGAAGCCACCAAAGGAAGAAAAAGAAGAAAGGAGGAAGAAGCATAAGAAATAAGTTACTCACTTCATTGAAGAAGATAAGTAACTTGAAGAAAGAAAGGGAAAAGAAACACAAGTGAGCAAGCCCACTCAAAGGCAAACAAAAATGCAGCAAGGATGCAATATGAAAAGATGAGAAGAGGTGGGAGGTGAAGGCAAATCCACCTCCTAAACAAACTTACCATTAACCTGAAAAGTTAGTACAAGATGCAATATGAGAAGAATGGAATGAAATTATGCATATGCAAGGGCAAAGACCAAAACCAGAAACATAAACATGATGTAAATGATGCTATGTCATGATGCAAAGACATACAAGATGCATATGTGTGATCATACAAGAGAATGAATGCAAATGAAGCATGTAGGAAGCATGTAGACACATGGATGCTTATGAAATGAAATGGATGCAAAGCATGGCAATGTATGAATAAATGATCAAGCAATGTTCAAGAAATGTCTTAAGATGTCTAAGATGGCATACAAATGCTTAGAATGGCATGGCAAGTTCATGTATGGATGCATATGCAAGATGAATGCAAGTAAAGATGCAAAATTAGGGTTACATGGAAGGATGAGATGCAAATGAAAAAGACAGAAGCAAATGACATGATAAAAAATTGAAAATGCACTCAAGGGAACCTTAAACCTATACTAGGTTACCATCCAAAGGGGGAGGTCAGGAACTTAACCTCGAAGGAGTTATGAATTTCCTAAGTTTCTAGGGTTTTTTGGGCGATCCTCAATGTAAACTGCTAAACAAATTGAAAATAAAAGATAAATTCATGCCAAAAATACCCTAGATTTTTCAAAGTTAGGGTTCAAAAATAGGATTTAAATGACCCTTAATTCAAATAAAATTCTCAAATTATCATCAAACCTAAAAAGAAATTTGTGTGAAGAGTTTGAAAATGTTTCTAAATGCAAAGGGATGATTCATGATTTTTTTTGTTATTTTTAGAAACTTAAATGGTATTTTAATTAATTAAATGACTTTAATTAATTAAAAATAACATTTAAATATTTTAAAAATAATTTTTATATGCAAAAAATAAAATAAAAATCATTTTCTGATTAAGAAAAATATTTGAAACAAAAATGCAAAAGAAATATTTTTTGAAAGCTTTTTAGTATTTTTAATTAATTATACAAAAGAAAAACAAAGAAAATGAATTAAAAATGAATTAAAGGGGAAGTATGCACATCCAATGGTTCAGATTCAAATTCAGGAGAAAAGGGGTTGACTGCGCGCGCAGATGGAAGGCTGCGATCTATCATGGGTTAATTTAATTAATTAATCCTAATTAACTTAATTAAACAGATTTAAAAGTTAATGAAGCAATCTGAGCCACACGTTCACGCGCTAATCCTCATCCAAGGGCCAGAATTCAAACTGGGCAACTAAACCCTAATTAGGGTTCTAATTATTTTCAGGTGACCAGAACAGTGTTTCGGTCATCTTCTCCGGCGAGTAAAAACCCTAAGTCTCTCTACAGGCCACCCTACCCCAAATTGATTGCCCAGAAATAATCCCCTACTCAAACTAAACTCAAATCAACCTTCATAAATGATTTATAACACACAAACATGGAGAATCGAAGAAGAACAAAAATCTGGACAAAATTTCAGAAACTCATAACATGCTCATTTCTTGACTATTTTCGAATCTAAAAGCATCAATGTGATCCCCATAACATATATTTTCATTTTATAACAAAAAAACTAAGCTCTGAAAGATTTTGTTCTTGAGGTTACCTGAGTTGATGAATTATAGATGAGAGCTTTCAGGACCCCTCCTTTGTGCAAAAAGCATCCTCTGATCCCCTTGAGGCTAGTGGAATGCTTCAAAAGCTTTTATGATGGCTAGTTTGAAAGTTCCAGTTCTGGTGTAGCAGAAAATGAGGTTTGTGTTTATGACGTTTCAGGCCATTTCAATGGTTGGTTTGTAATCTATGGATGATTTCTGAATGGATGGTGAAAGAATTTCTAAAGTTTGATGGATGGTTTGAGAGAATCGAAGAAGGGATGGTTTTTGCAAGTTTTGTGTAATTTGATGTTGTGTGTATTCTGAGCTTGTGTGATGCTTAGTTTATGATCCTTATGCAATCCCTAAACTATTGGAATGAGTCAGAAGATTTGATATGCACTGTGGGAATGGTATTGAGCAATTGGCCAAAAAGTCAATAGTTGGTTTCCTTGGGTATGGGCCATGGAAGGAGGTGTTTTAGGGTTGCTCTGAGTTCAGTTGTCTTCAAGGATAGCCATGGGATGATTTAGAGTGATCAGAAGTGAATGAATTGTGAGATGGCACATGTTTTGCATTTTCACAACTTGTTGTATTTTGAGACATTTGGTCATGGAAGTGTCTTGTTCAATGCTAAATTTTGGTCATGGAATGTTACATGATGTTGCTATGATGCATTGAGACAAGTTAGAGGTCATACCAATCCTTAGAAATCACTCTTGCAAAAATCCCTTTTTTGAGAATTTTGTGAAAAATGGCTTATGGAAACTTGTGACCCAAGGCATGATTTTGGGCTTGCAATGTTGCATTGTCATGTAATGAAGTTCAGAAGTGAATTAGAGGTCACTTGAATGCTTGAAACTTGATTTTGCAAAAAATCCTCTTTGGCATGAAACTTGAAATTTTAGGATTTTTTCCAACTTTAAAAGGCCATATCTTGAGTTCTAGGATGAATCAAGACATGTTCTTGTACTTTTTGAAAATGGAAAGACCTAATCTACAACTTTCATGACCAAGAATTTTTCATTTGAAGTATCTTTGGTTGAGAAAGAGGAGGTTGAAAAACTTTCCCAAAATGGAAAGTTTCCATTACAAGTCATTTCCATTTTTGGCAACTTTTGGTTTAGCTCAAATTTCTTCAGTTTTGTGAAATTCCAAGAACTTCAATGATCAAATAAAGATCATATAACCTCAATTTGATGAAAATGCTCCTTTGGTTCCATTGTTGGGGGCCTCAGATGCCCTGATTTTGCTCTGACTTGCTCAAGAAGTTACCCAGTGAACAAATGACTTCCACAATGAATTTCTTCATCAAACTTGGTACACATGATCCTTATAACATTTTAAGAACATTAGAAACAAGAATGATCAAAAAATTTGGAGTTAAGGCCTCTAAAACCAAAACCCTAATTTTGGTCATCTGTGTAGTGAAAACCCTAGCTCTCCTTTCATGCTTTCCCAGTACTTGTAATTTCTTGACTTCCTTAAACTTTTAGGGATATAATATGATGATAGAACACACATGGACCCTCTTGGAACAATTTGAGGCCTTTGGAGTGGCTCAGATGGAATCTTGGATTGCTCAGATCACAAACCCTAGATGCAGATGAACTTGAACTATGCAGAGAAACAAAAATGCAATATGAGATGGTATGCTTATGTTTATGCAACAAATGAAAGATCATAAGCCATGGTGTGAATATGAGTGAGGGAAAATTTGGGGTGTTTACACTTTGGGATCAATCAGAATATGGCTGGTAGAAATGACAATGCTATGGCTACTGCTTTGGAAGCAATGGCTAGGGCGGTGCAGGGAGCGCCAAATGTGAATGTGAATGATGAGTTCAGGAAGAACCAACCGCCGGTCTTCAAAGGAAGATTCGATCCTGATGGTGCTCAGAATTGGTTGAAGGAGATTGAAAGAATCTTCAGAAGAGAGTAAGGTGAGGCTTAGTTCTCACATGCTGAAGGAAGAAGTCGACAATTGGTGGGTCGGTAGAAGTCAAGCAATTGAGGAGGATGATGAAGAGATAACTTGGGAAGTTTTTCGTACTGATTTCTTAAGGAAGTACTACCCTGAGAGTGTGAAGGGAAAGAAAGAGATGGAATTCCTTGAGCTGAAGCAAGGTAGTATGTCAGTGGTTGACTATACTGCTAACTTTGTGGAATTGGTTCAGTTTCATCCTCATTATGCTGCTGCTACTACTGAGTTTTCGAAGTGTATTAAGTATGAGAATGGCATGCGTCCTGAGATTAAGAAAGTTGTGGGATATCAGAGGATTAGAAGGTTTTCAGATTTGACTAAATGTTGTAGAATCTTTGAAGAAGATAGCAAAGCTCGTTCTACACATTACAAGAGTGTGAATGAGAGGAAAGGGAAGCAACAAGATAGAAGTGTACCTTATGTGACACCCGCTGATAAGGGCAAACATAGAGGAAACTTTGATAGGAGATCCGGTGGAGGGAGTTCTGGTCCCGTTAAGTGTTACAAGTGTGGCGATTTGGGCCACAAGTCTTTTGAGTGTGGGAAGAATATTGTGAAATGTTCAAACCGTGGAGGTCTTGGACATGCTACTATCGAGTGTAGGAGGAATGTTGTGAAGTTCTTCAATTGTGGGGAAGTTGGTCACATTAGTACTAAGTGTACTAAGTCGAAGCAAGCTCAGGCGGGCTGAAAGGTGTTTGCATTAGCACAGAAGGACACTACTAGTGCAGACCGTTTGATTAAAGGTACATGCTTTATTAATAGTACGCCTTTAGTTACTATTATTGATATGGGAGCGACTCATTCGTTCATTTCTCTTGAGTGCTCTAATCGTTTGAATTTGTTTATGTCTTCTTAGGGTTGTGAGATGGTTATTGAGACTCCTGCTTCAGGGTCGGTAACTCTTCTTTGGTGTGTAAAGTTGTTCTTTGACCATGCATGGTAAAGCGTTTGTTATGGATTTAGTTTGTTTGCCATTGGAAGGTTTGGACGTGATCTTGGGTATGAACTGGTTGCAATTTAATCGAGTTCATATAGATTGTTATCATAAGTTAGTAAGGTTTCCTTCTTTGGATGATGAAGAAGAGAGTTTCCTATCCACGAAAGAGTTGAATAAACTTATAGTGGACAAAGCTCAATTGTTTGGTTTGTTTGCATCGTTGTCAGTGGAAAGCGAATTGGAGATAAGTAGGTTTCCAGTGGTGTGTAATTTTCCAGAAGTGTTTCCGGATGATATTAAGGATGTACCACCAGAAAGAGAAGTTTAGTTTTCTATTGATCTAGTTTAGGGTACTAGACCAATTTTGATGGCACCGTATCGTATGTCAGCTTTAGAGTTGGTAAAATTGAAGAAGCAGTTGAATGACTTGTTGGATAAGAGGTTTGTTAGGCCGAGTGTTTCTCCTTGGGGTGCGCTGATATTGTTGGTAAAGAAGAAGGATGGATGTATACGGTTATGAATTGATTATCGACAGTTGAACAAGGTAACAATTAAGAACAAGTATTCGCTTCCGAGGATCGGTGATTTGATGGACCAATTGGTTGGTGCGCATGTTTTTAGTAAGATTAATTTGAGATCAAGATATCACCATATTCGTGTGAAAGAGGAGGATATTCAAAAGATGGCTTTTAGGACACGGTATGGTCAATACGAGTATTATGTGATGCCATTCAGAGTTTCTAATGCGCCAGGTGGGTTTATGGAATACATCAATCGTATTTTTCATGAATAGTTGGATCGTTTTGTGGTTGTGTTCATCGACGACATTTTGATTTATTCTAAGTCTCAATAAGTGCATGAAGAGCATTTAAGGATTGTGTTACAGATTTTGAAAGAGAAACAATTGTATGCTAAGTTGTCAAAGTGTGAATTTTGGTTGTCGAAAGTACGTTTTCTTAGACATGTTATTTACGATGGTGGTATTAGTGTTGATCCATCCAAGATTGATGCGGTAATGCAATGGGAAGTTCCTAGATCGGTTACGGAGATTCAAAGCTTTTTAGGCTTGGCGGGTTATTATCGGAGGTTTATTGAAGGATTTTCAAAGTTGGAACTTCTGTTAACGCAGTTGACTCGTAAAGGAAAGGCTTTCATTTGGGATATTCATTGCGAAGAAAGTTTTATGGAACTTAAGAGAAGGTTAACAACGGCTCCGATCTTGATTTTGCCGAATCCGACGGAACCATTTATGGTGTTTTGTGATGCCTCATAGTTTGGGTTAGGTGGTGTTTTTATGCAAGATGGAAAGGTTGTGGCTTATGCTTCAAGACAATTGAAGGTGCATGAAAGGAATTATCCGACGCATGATTTGGAATTAGCGGATGTGGTGTTTGTTTTGAAAATTTGGAGGCATTATCTTTATAGTGCAAGGTTCGAAGTGTTTAGTGATCACAAAAGTTTGAAGTATTTATTTGATCAAAAGGAATTGAACATGAGACAAAGGAGATGGTTAGAACTTTTGAAGGATTATGATTTTGGTTTGAATTACCATCCGGGTAAGGCGAATGTGGTGGCCGATGCCTAGAGTCGTAAGTTGTTACATATGTCCGCATTGATGATAAGAGAATGGGAACTTTTGGAGAATTTTAGAGACTTGAGTTTGGTTTGCGAAATGATGCCGAGAAGTGTGAGACTTGGTACGCTACGTGTTACGAATGATTTTCTTGCAACCGTTTGTGAAAAGCAAAAGTTGGATTTGAAATTTGTTGATTTAATGATGAATGAGAATGAGGATTTCCAGGTTGATAGTTTTGGAGTTTTGAGATTCCATGGTCGTATTTGTATTCCCGATGATGAGGAGTTGAAAAAGATGATATTGGAGGAAGGACACCGGAGTGATTTGAGTATACATCTGGGAGCGAATAAGATGTATCAAGATTTGAAAAAGATCTTTTACTGGTCCGGATTGAAGAGAGATGTAGCTCATTTTGTTTATGCGTGTTTGACTTGTGAAAAGTCTAAGGTGGAACATCAGAAGCCTAGTGGTTTGATGCAACCGTTGGATATTCCGGAATGGAAATGGGATAGTATATCGATGGATTTTGTTACGGGATTGCCGAATACGCAAAGAGGTCATAATGCTATTTGGGTAATTGTCGATAGGCTTACTAAATCTGCTCACTTTATTCTGATTGATATTAGTTATTCTTTGGAGAAGCTAGTCGAGATTTATGTTTCTGTGGTTGTGAAGTTACATGAAGTTCCTAAGAGTATTGTATCGGATAGAGATCCTAGATTTGCATCGAGGTTTTGGGAAAGTTTGCAAAAGGCTTTGGGTTCTAAGTTAAGATTGATTTTGGCTTACCATCCGCAAATGGACGGTCAAACCGAGAGGACAATTCAATCGTTAGAGGATTTGTTGTGTGCTTGTGTGCTAGAGCAAGGTGGTGTTTGGGATAGTTATTTAGCGTTGATTAAGTTTACCTTTAATAACAGTTTTCATTCGAGTATTGGTATGGCACCATTTGAGGCTTTGTATGGTCGGAGATGTCAAACACCTTTATGTTGGCATGAAACCGGGGAGAGAATGGTAGTTGAACCGGAGATGGTACAACAAACGACAGAAAAAGTAAAGTTTATTCGGGAGAAGATGAGAGCTTCTCAGAGTAGACAAAAGAGTTATCATGACAAGAGAAGGAAGGATCTTGAGTTTCAGGAAGGCGACCATGTGTTCTTGAGAGTTACACCGGTTACGGGTGTGGGTCGTGCTTTGAAGTCGAAGAAGTTGACTTCTCGTTTTATTGGACCATATCAGATTACTGCACGAGTGGGTGTTGTGGCTTATCGTGTGGCGTTGCCTCTGAATCTTTCGAATTTGCATGATGTGTTCCATGTTTCGCAACTTCGGAAGTATGTTCCGGATCCGTCACATGTTTTCCTATGGATGAGGTTGAAGTAAGAGATAACCTTACAGTGGAAGCTTTGCCGGTTAGGATTTTTGATCGTGAAATTAAGAAGATAAGAGGAAAGGATATTGCGCTTGTGAAAGTGGCGTGGGGAGGCGCTGCGGAAGGCAATATGACTTGGGAATTGGAGAGTAGGATGCGCGAGTCGCATCCGAAGTTGTTTGGATCAGGTAATATTTTCGAGGACGAAAATTTCTAAAGTGGGGGAGAGTTGTAACACCCCAATTCGATTTTCCCAATTTTTGTGGAGTCTTTTATTTTATTTGTATGATAATTGTTCTATTTGTGAAATTATCATGATGATATTTTATGTTGAGGAATTAATGTGATACGTTGGTGTGATATGTGATTTTACCGTTTTGTGAATTTTTGGGTAAATTTGGATTAGAGGGTATTTTAGGTATTTGTTAATTAGTGATAAGTTAGAAATTAGTAGAATTGGTATTTTTATGAGAGAATGATATTTTGGTTGGAAAGAAATAGAAAGAATAGAGTTAAGTGTAGAAATAGGAAGGAAAGAATAAGAATAGTTAGTAAGAATAGAAATAGAGAGAAAAAAAGTATAAGTTAGGAGAAAGAGAAAGAAAAGAAAAGGATAGAAAGAAAATTGAAGAGAAAGAAAATTGAAGAGAAAGAAAATGAAGAGAAGAGAAAAGAGGAAAATTTTGGGAAAGCTTCAAGATTGCTTCTAGGAATCGAAATAATTGGGTAAGGATGATAAACATTGTTATCTTGATATTGTGTATGATTATGTATGTGCTTGATTGGTTGGATTTTGGTTTTGATGAGTTTAGAGAAGATGAATAGTTAGGGTTTGAGAGAAAATGTGAGAAATTGGTAGATTAATCGGTTATAAATCGTTATAATCGAAGTATGATGTTAGATATATGATTTAGATCATGTTTATGGATGTATTGTGGAGATTGGGAAGGTTTTGGTAGGTCTGTTCGCAGCTGAGAAATTCTGGAAATCGCAGTGGTCGCTCAGTGAGCTACCCCTCGCTCAGCGAAAGTTCCAGGGTGATTCTCGCTCAGCGAGTGAGAGGGCGCTCAGCGAGGCTGTAGGTTTTGAGGGGTTATGTGTTTTAATTCTTAGCTTTAGTTTTGGGTATCCATTTTAGTGATCCTCATATCGATTCGAAGCTAAAAACATGTAGAATCTATTGATGCAAAAATATGTAATTTTTAGCCGACTTTAACCCGACTTTTCCGATAAAACGTAATTATGTTAATTATGGAATTGTGGGTTTGATTGTTGTGTTATGGCTGTTTGGAAAGTAGATACATTGCTTGAATCAAATGCAAATGTATGCTAATTGTATGAGATGAATGCATAACTATATTGTGAACATGTATGCATTTTCAAGAATGTTGTGTGTCATTTTGAATGTAAGCATAATGTAGGCATTTTTTTGTTGTGGGATTCTTTATGAATATGTTGTAGTATCGTGTGCTCATGAGGAGTGTGAGCGATGACTACAACAAGATCGTGTGCCCATGTGGGGTGTGAGCGATCGGATTGTGTTCCCGTGTGGGGTGTGAGAAATCCAGAAACATCGTGTGCCCGTGTGGGGTGTGAGCGATGGGTGATTTATTCACATTGATTGTTTGCCCGTGTGGCGTGTGAGCAATCGGATTGTGTGCCAGTGTGGGGTGTGAGAAATCCATAAACATTGTGTGCCCATGTAGGGCGTGAGCAATGGGGAACATCGTGTGCCCGACAGGGAGTTACTTTAGGTAACAAGCGATGATTCCATTTGGTTCTTGAGTGAACCTGCTGAAATGTTGAGTCGGTACCGCATTTGCATCTGCATAGAGTCGTGTGTCGGTCTCTATGAGTTGCATTTTATCATTTTAATTATGATATGTAGAAATAAACATGAATGTGCATATGTTTATTTGGAGTATTATGGAGATGATAGTATGTGTGATGAAACATACTTGTTCGTATATATGTGTCACACCCCAAATTTTACCCATTTTAAAATTTTTCCAAGGTTTATTTTTCTGTCACTTCCTATCCATTTTCAATTTTTTTTAAATTTAATTTCTTAATTTTATTTAATGTCTAGTTTCTATTTTTAGTTTAATTTCTATATTTTTGTTGTTTTTATTTTATTCTATTTCATTGTTAAGTTTTCCTTTAATTTTTACTATTTCTATTTCCAATTTTTAGGCTCAATTTTAATATATTTCTCATTCTCAAGTTTTCTTTCATTTATCTAGTTACAAGCATTTCTTTGTCTCCCGAGTCATATACTAAGTACTTTTCTTCCTTTTTCAATAATTAAATTCTTCTTTTTTTTCTAAACTTTAAGTTCAAATTAAATTACAATCCAATTCACTTCAATTTCCCATATCTAATTTCAAGTTTTGAATTTTAGATTCTAAGTCCTTTTCAAGCCCAAGTTTCCAACCACAAATTCCATGCCAAATTTCATCTCAAGATTTCATGTTTTAATCTCATTCAATTCTAATTTTCGAGTCCAACTTTCAAATTCTTGCATTCTCAATTTTAAATTTCTTGTCTAAGTTTCAATTGCTATTCAAACCTCATCATCCAATCTCAACGAAATCCTTTTATTTATTCAAGTTCAATTCCATTCCAAATGCTAAATTCCATTTTTTTTCTATTCAAGATTTAATTCAAATTGTCCAACTCCAATCAAGTTCAAGAGCACATTCTCAATACAAATTGAAACTTAAATTACATTCAAAAAATCTATTACAAGAGCAAAATCCTAAGTTATGTTTGTTTAAGGATGCAAGTTTCCAAGAAAACCCCAAAGCTTCACATCCAAGCATCCTTAGAACCTCCATTTTCCATGGCCATTTGCTCCTCATGACATGTTTGTACATGTTGAAATAGAAAGAAAATAAAGTTAGCATTCGCATTTCATTCAAACATATTACATACTCATAAGTTTACGTCCACATAACCATGTTCGTCATTTGCATCATACAACATCATTTTATCAAAGTTTCACATACATTTCAATAGAATCACATCCATTCCAATATAATCATTTCAATTCATGCCAAAGCATTTGACTCAATGCATCATTTTAATATATAGCATGTGCATACATTTACATTCCAAAGTCAATATATAAAGAAATTATATTCCATCATACATTTTCATCCAAATCAATTCAATCCACACCATGTCACATAATTTGTCTTGAGAAAAGGGGCTTATAAAGATACCAAAAAAATCACAAAAGAACAATAACAACACATAGGTTCAGCAGAGACTTTTTCCTCTTTTTACACTATACAAACAAACAAAAATACATCACTAACAGCAGCAGCAGCAGGGCTACTCTGCCATCACCTATCACTCTCAAACTCAGATATTTTCCCCCCAAAAGCTCATACAACCCTTAGCCAGCAAGTTATCTCAATTTCAAACTAAATAAACCCTAATCCTATGCTATAAATTGGACTGTTTTATCAAACATCGGGGGAGGCAGCCACAAACATCAAAAAAAAACTTATAGCCAAATTTCCTCAACAGTAAAAACAAGCTACAAGCATACTCAGGCAGCCACAAAAAAAACTTCATAAGCAACATCATACACAAATGAGCAGCCACAAACATCAAAAAACTTCATATCTAAACTTCATCAATAGCAAAACCAATACCAAAAACATCATAGAACCTAACCACATGTTACCAAAAAGGAAACCCTAGAGAGTTTTAGAAAACTCAGCAGCCACATTCTCACAAAAAAAAAAAAAAAAAAGACTTGAGAACCAAAACACCCAACCAAGGTGAATCTCTCACCAACCCAAGATCAAAAAGAAGGAAAAACCAGCTCAAGAAAGTTTGTCAAGTACCTGTTGAGAGTCTTTCTTCAGACATATGGGCATGGAGAAAATACGGACAAAAACCCATCAAAGGCTCACCATATCCAAGGGGTTATTATAGATGTAGCAGTTCAAAAGGATGTTTAGCAAGAAAACAAGTTGAAAGAAACAGATCAGATCCAATAATGTTCATAGTAACATATACATCAGAACACAATCCTTCCACGGACAACCAAGAACCACCGCACCACTTAAACCAATTACCGCCAACCATCAAAAAATCATCACCACTAAAACCGAATCCAAGTATATCACCATCAACAACCGCCTTTCCTACCTCACTGCGAAAACATCTCATTACCTGCAACTCTTCGAAACCCTCAACCTCACCTCTTCAAATCACACTTCAACAACCTTCATACTCAGATTTGTAACCCACCCACAACAACCTTTCAAATCATCTTAACCTAAACAAAAAAAGAAAACAGAGTTTAGAGGATGAGAGACTTCCACCACAAACTCGCTGTCAAACCAGAACCGTAAAACCAAGCAAAACAACTTTACCTCATCTTTCTTTCCTCATCAACAAAACCTGTAAAAAAGGGACCACAGCAGAACATTTGAGCAGGATAAAAAATCCAGAAACAAACCATTTGAAAAGACCCATTTTCTCTTCATCCTCTCGAACCTTCTTCACGGCCCTTCCATCACCAATAACCTTCATCCTCTTCGCGAGCCAAGCCAAATCGTGACCACCATTCATGAACGCAAGCCAGCCACCACCATATCTCAGTTCGCCGCCATCACTGAAATTTCAATAACACCGAAAGCCATCACCCTGTCTCAGACCTGAAAAAAAACGTCAACAAACATAAGGAAAAACATAGATTCATTAAGCCATCCAAAATTACGGAAATCGTAAAATAACTGGTTTACAGAAGCAAATTCCCCCTAACCTTACCCACTAGCCCCCCATTTTTCGGTAGTTTCACAGCAACACTAACATACCTTCATCAGCAACATAGAACTACCGCCTTTACCACCTTTCACCTTCCATCACCATCAGCAGCACCACACTGCTAACACCCTTAACCTTCACAAATCTAACCCACTGAAACCAGAAACCAACAACACCGAGCACTTTTCCTAATCACCTTCAACGCACAATCCGCGACGAGAACAGAAAGCCTGAACCGAGTTCACCACCAAGCCAAACCATTTCCGCCATGAATCCACCCCCTTCACTGCAAGCCACCACCGAAACCTGTAAAAAACACCACCATAAATGAACCTTCAAACCAATACATTATCAAACCTGGACCTTCACAAAAACGAATCAAACAACCTCAAACCTTGACCTTTAACAAAGCTGAAAGATTCATAACCACCATCAATAGCAACAACATCATCTACCGCAGCAACCACGAGAAACCGTGAAAGATTTGGAGGAAAACCTGAACACGCACGAGCAAGTTGACGGAGGGTCAGAAGCCTTCGCAGACGGAAATCGCGAGTGAGACGGCGACCCGCTACTGCCGCGCATCCTCCCTTCACCATCATCACCGAAGTACATTCGTACAAATTCGCCGATCAGAGGTCATTGTGAGGTACCTCAAATCATCTCTTTGATTGGCCTTCTCTTAATAGTGCATTTTTTTCTTCATGTTGTGTTTGTATCTTTAACATCATCAACTCTTTGCTTGAATTTCCGATTGATACATCTAGGATTCAGGACCTCGAATTTGGGGGTTTAGGTTAAGTGTTGAGATTTGGGGTTTGTGTGCTCTGCGATAATGATCCTGCTGTTTCGATTTTGTTGTTTGTTTAGTTAGGAAGAATGATCGCGATTTGGGAGGGATAGTCGAGCGATTTGAGAGAAACTTCCGTGCGAGAGAGATACGAGAGAGAAGAGAGTTTTGAGAGAATGAGGGTTTTCGCTAGGGCTTATGGCTCCTTTGACCCGCCGTTGGTTCGTGTGTGAATAGGGCGGTGACAGGTGGTCTCTCATTGGACACCTGTCACCGATTAGTGTTTGGCTTTGACTTTTCTCCTTTGGGTCATGTACGCATTCCCCCTACTTGGTGAAGTGTTGTTGTTTGTTTTTTATAAAAAAGGGGGGGGGGGGTCTGCGTTTTAGTTTCTGGATAGCTTTATTTTTGTTTTGGGCTTTTTATCATTTTTTTTATTTTCAGGAATTTGTGGTTTATTAAATATTCTTAAGATACAAAAATATTGTTAATTAATTTTTATTTAGTTAATTGATATTTAGTTTAGAGATTATTTATTTATTTTTTGGCTTTCTTTTAGAGCAAAACTAACAAAAATACAACAATATTGTTAATTAATTTTTATTTTGTTTAGTTAATTGATATTTAGGTTAGTAATTATTTATTTTTTCTATTCAACCTTACTTATATTGCGAATAATTTTATTTTGTTTAGTTAATTGATATTTAGGTTAGTAATTATATATTTTCTATTCAATTTACTTATATTGCGATTAATTCTTTTCCTCGCTAATTATTTATTCGTATGATTATGTGTATGTCTTGTGAAGACTTGTAAGGATTTGTTTATCGTATTTCGACTTTATTTTGCCAAGAAAATAAAAATAAGCATGATCGCTTTGTGAATAGTCATTTCAAAAATAATTAGTTTCATGGTCCAACACCAAGTAAGGAGTTCATCACGCCTACACTGCACACACGTAAGTCGGTCTTAATGTCGCCATATGCACAATCCTTTTTACGCGCCTTAATTAATTTAACAAGGAATAGAGCTCCGGAGTCTAGCACTCCGCACGTTCTAGAACGAACTACAAATGGGATAGCCCCACGCGTATTGTTCGTTCAATCCTTCGTTATTAATTACACATCGATTCTAAAACATCTAAAAACATTTATTCAATTTATTTAATATCGTACGAAAACAGAACTCCGGAGTCTAGCATTCTGCACGTTCTAGAACGAACTGCAACTGGGCTAGCCCCACGCGTATTGTTCGTTCAAATCCTTCGTTATTAATTACACTTCGATTCTAAAACATCTAAAAAGAATTATTCAATTTTTTATAAATTAAATTACGAAAACAGAATTCCGGAGTCTAGCATTTTGCATGTTCTGGATTGGACCGCAACTGGGCTAGCCCCACGCGAGGGTTCAATCACCATTCGTATACCAAAATATTTAAACTATTTTCAAATTAATTATCGAACACAGAATTCTGGTGTCTAGCATTCCGCACGTTCTGGATTGAACCGCAATTGGGCTAGCCCCACGCGATGTGTTCAATCACTATTCGTATATCAAAATTCAAATACCTTTTCTCTAACACGAACATTGTTTAAATCATTCTATCTCTCGAACAAGCTAGCGCTTCAGCTTCCACCGTGAGTATAAGCCAATGCTTAACAGTAGAATGCATTTCAAATAATCGTTCAATTAAAAATTGCAAACCGTATTCGCACGAACTACGAAGCTCTGACTTTCCCATTGCACAAGGGAATACGTAGGCATGGGGATTTTAATCCTTCACGAGCACCCTAATAAAAAATTTAACTATTTCTCTGTTTAAAAAACTTTAATCCTTTCTCCGTCTTAATATTAATTCAAAGACTTTTTTAAGAACAAACATATTAACAATCATTTAGAAGACAAAAACTTAAGATCAAACATTTAATCGCATAACTAGCTAAGAGGTTCCCGTTGAGTACAACGGACGTGAGGGGTGCTAATACCTTCCCCTTGCGTAACCGACTCCCGAACTTAGAATTTGGTTTCGTAAACCATTTCTTATCCTTCCTATAGGTTGTATCTATATCTCCCTTTTCTCTCGTAGAATAAATAGAATTAGGTGGTGACTCTGTTGTTTTGTTTTAGGATCGTATTTTTCGAGGTACGACAGTTGGCGACTCTGCTGGGGACTAGCTTCATGCTAGAGAGAGTCGAGCCTAACTTAGCATTGTGTGTTTATTTGTTTGATCTTGTCTTTTCTTGTCTTCTCTATCTTTATTATTTATGTTTGTTTATCTGTTCTTTTACCGCTTTACTTTATTGCTCATTATATTTGTTTGTGGGTTCTCGGGGTCACATTACAAGTAAATTTGAGTGGTGGAAAAAGCAGAGGGAACACCTAAGTTTAGAATTGGATGTTATTAGTGTTAGTCTCCAAGGACTCGCTCCTTGCACGCCTAGCATGAAAGCTCCCCCAGATAGTTAGACTTTTCGTAGATCTTGTCGCAATGCAGCTAGCCTGTCGCGTGACCTGATTCATTAAAGGGCTGTGATTCTGGGACCCCCTAGGACCTGTTTCAATTTTGGTAGTTGTGTAATGTTAGGCTCCGAGGACTCGCTCCTTGCACGCCTAGCATGAGAACTCCGCTCAAGGTGGACCTTATCGTTATTATCGTCACAATGCAGCTAGTCTGCGGCAGGGCGTTAGTACAATAAACGTCCGTGACCTCGAGCTTCCTTAAACCATCACCGCAGAAGCCATCCTGTGAGTGGGATCTATGGGTACAGACTGTAGAACCAACCTCTTACAGCCTACCATTTAGGATGTTTTGAGCTTTTCCAGCTTCCGTGTCTGTTTGTGCTTGTGATCTCAAGCATCCTTGCATTGCATGTCTTCTTTCCTTCCTCAGAGTAAGATCATTCTCGTCCTGTGTCCATAACCCGCAGTTGATTTCCCGACACCTACATTGGACTTGAAGTAGTTCCTGATTGATCATGGACCCTGAAAGACAAAAGCAGACTGCGACAAGGGGAAACTTTTATTTAACAAAGGACCAGATGAACCAACTCATGGATGATGTGACAACTTTGATCAGGAGAGGGGATAATGTTTAACAGGCTGCCGTAGCTGGAGATGCCTCCCAACCTCAAAGGAACAATTTTGTTCAACCTCAGTCTGCCAGGACCCCAGTTGGGGCATCCGTTATTCAAGAGCATACCATTATTCGAGATGGAAACTCCTTACCTCACGATGCCGTTGAGTACCAAAGCTTTGGGTTCTCTGAGCCAATTTCCCAAGGGGTAATCCTAGTGAGAAGGACCAAGGGACCAGATGTTGCTGAGATGAATGAGAAATGTCGAATGTTGAATGAAAGACTCAAGGTTATAGAGGGGAAGAATGCTTTTGACCTGGATGCTTTAAACATGTGCTTAGTACCTGGTTTAATTATACCTCCGAAGTTTGAAGCACCTGCTTTTCAGAAGTACAAAGGGGATAGCTGTCCAAAGCACCATTTGGTGATGTTTTGTCGAAAAATGACTGCATATGCTTTTGATGATAAGCTGATGATTCATTGCTTCCAAGACAGTTTGAGTGGGGCACCATTGAATTGGTACATGGATTTGGAAAGAGGTCATATTCAGTCATGGTTGGACCTAGCCAATGCTTTTGTGAAACAATACCATTACAATTTGGAGGAAGCTCCCAGCCGCTTTCATTTGAAGGACATATCTCAAGAAAGTAATGAGCCATTCAAATGGTACATCCGTAGGTGGAGAGAGTTTGCTGACCGTGTTCAACCACCGCTGTCAGAGAAGGAGTTGGTTAACCTGTTTATGGACACTCTGCAGAGCCCGTACTTTGAGAAGATGATAGGCACCGCCTCAACGAGTTTCTCTAACCTGGTAAAAACGGGAGAACGTATTGAGATTAGTCTCAAAAGCGGAAAGATCCAAGGCGCTTCAAGCAACCAGGGTAGTAAGAATGAATCCCTCAGCAATTCCCAAGAGGAGGAAGAGGATGTAATCAATGCAGTCATGGCAGACGTCAAGTATTCTTGTGGTGCATCAGCAAGACCCTATGACCCCCCATCTTTTCAACAATCATTATTCCATATGCCTCATCATCCTAGTAGGCAACCAACAATGTTTAGGGTACCTTATCAGCAACCCTGGATATCTCCTCATGCAAGTCAGCGAGACAAAAGCCAAGGATATCTGAATCAGCATCAGAATCCACATAAGCCTCGCAACAATTTGGAAAGAAGGAATGCTCCTCTTCACCCAGTACCTTTATCGTACACTCAGCTTCAGCAACCTTTGATTCAAAGCTCATTGGTGGTTCCCAAGTCTCTCAAGCCATTGCCAGAGCCATGCCCTCCTGAGTATAATCCACATGAGCAATGTGGATATCATGCTGGATCAATGGGGCATTCAACTGAAGACTGCAGAGCTTTTCAAGCCAAGGTACAACATTTGATCGATAAAATGTACATATCCTTTCCAGAAGGAAATTTGTTGGTGCATGTCAACGTCTCACCTGAGTGAGTACAAAGATTCTTCGGGGAATCTCTTGAAGACAGTAGACCAAGGCATTTTCAATTCCCTAAAGCTGGCAATCCCCTGTTTGTTTCAGCACTGTTGTATTTTCTTTGCATGTTGATTTTGTATTTGCTTGTTAGCTTTGTTTGTTTTTGAATTGGCAAAATTAATGAAATGTTTATGCATATTTGGAATCAATCCATTTGTATTCACTCGTTTTCTTTCATTGTAAAAAAAAAGCAAAAATATATTTCTATCTTTTGTTTATCAAACTTTTGTTTTAGCAAAGATTGGAGGGAGGATGATGAAAACCAGATGCCTGAATTCTCCGTTTGTATGCTCTCAATTTAAACCTTGCCAATGATGTATAGCCATTGTTTCAAATTCTCAAACACCGGTGAAATAAGGATGATAATCCCTTGCTAACCCCTTTGAGCCTAGAAGTAGGAGTTTTCGTTTTCAAAAATGCAAAAACCCTTAATTTCAAACCTGGGGCAGGGTAGTCGGTTCAGTTAATCTGTTTGCATTCAATCTTCAAGAGATTCAATCCATTATTCAAGGAGGATCAGCAACGTACTTTCATTCACTGCCGAAGAAGTCGTGAAGAGCCAAAAGTTTGTAGTACGTATTCTCTACCATCCAATAAGATGGAAGTCATAACCATTCAACAAAAGAATGACGTAAGGAAAAAGAAATACAAAGAAAAGTTCACTAAGTCAAAAATAGAAAAATACAACTTAGGCGAAATTAATAAAGTCATCAAATCCGGCAAAGCAAGGATAAAGCAAGGTGGCTGCCATCACTTTCAAATTTTGATCCTTATCACGCACCGTCAAAAGACTTATGAGATATGAATGCGTATGACAAATTAACTGAACATAGGGTTGGAGTTCATCACGAAGATGGGATGGGTACAAATAAATTTTGAGCCTTTTATCTTTTGTTTCATAAACCGTGAACCAAGCCACGTTGCAACCCTTAAAAGACCTAATTGTGGCAGGGTTTATTTAGAGAGCATACTACAACAAGGTTGTGTTAACCTGACTCCTAACGATCTTTGCTAATCATTTGTATTGATCACTTCATATGTCATTCCATAAAAGGCTAGATCCACTTTTTATTTTAAATCAACTCCATTGTATCACTGTCATACCAATAAATTGCGATTTCAAAACTTGCATAAATGTTGCATTAAAATTGCCAATTTTTAAATAAATAATGTTTGTTTGCAAGTTAATTCAGCATCAACGGAATCCCGACGAAAGCAGCCAGTTAGGGAATTCGACTGAGTAAGAGAAGCCAACCCAGGGGCAACCACTTCAAGAATAAGTCGATCGGAATCAATCTCTTCAAGAGTCAGCTACTCAGAGGTTGAACCTTTTCTCAAGACTCAGACTAGTGTAAGCTATCATCAAACGGTTCAAGATTTCAATTGCCAGTCAAATCAAAACTTTCCCATCCTAGGAGTTGGGTAACCAGAGACAGCTTGAGCGAGTTATCAGAAAGAATTCAAGAGTTCAATGGCCGGCTAGACCAAAAGTCTCCCATCCCAGGGATCAGATAATCAGGGGCAATTTCCCAATGTTCGAGCACCGGGGCAACCATTTCAAAGGCCATGTCATGGCAGGCTGGTCTAAACTCTTTGTGATGAGGGAAATTTCAAAAAAAGAAAAACATTGATTCCGGGGCAGGATGAATCACACAGGGGCAAGTCCTCTCCATACCTGCAAGATGTTCAAGCAGGCCCTATGCAACAACTAATTTCGAGTTCAAGACGGGTGTCGGGAATCATGTCGTCATCTTTGTCTGAAGAGTCGTCTTCCAAGAACTATTTCATCCAAAACCCACCCAGGGGCATATTTGGAAATCATATGAGTCGGTGTGTCTTTCGCATGTGTTGGTCAGGTCGCTTCGCTCTTAGCATTAAGCTCTGCTACCGTCTTACTTATCAAGCATCTGTCCACAGTAGAAAAGAGTCATACCTTGCAAAACAAGCCTCTGTTGACATGTAATCTACTGTCACTTTGCTAGAATCTCTTTTTTATTCCAATTGTCATTGGCAAGAGTTTGTTAAGCTAGTTGTGGAACCCCTTGCTTGCAGTCTAGGTCCATTTAATTTAGCACATACATGTGTTTCCTGTTGGTTCTTGAAAGTCTTCTCTTGACCCTCCGTGTAAGGAATTTCTAGAGGTTGGATATCCTGCTGAAAAATCCAACCTTTTCGTCTTTATTCTCAGTATCATTCGGTCTCGTGGAGCCGTTGACTATTTGAGTACGTTGTTTTCTACCCCTGGTATCAGTTGGTTGCACAGAGCCACTGCCCAAACAATGTGTTTGCTTTCTCTATCCTCGGTATCAGCAGTTACACTTGAACTTGTTGATTTACCACCCTGGATTTTATGCCTGCTATTTTATTTCCAGACCACTGTGTCGTTGCCTGTTATTTTATCTCCTGACCACCGCGTCTTTGCCTGTCATTTTTATTTACCGACCACCGCGTCAATGTTTGTCATTTTATTTACCGACCACCGCGTCTTTGCCTGTCATTTTTATTTACCGACTACCGCGTCAATGTTTGTCATTTTATTTACAGACCACCGCGTCTTTGCCCGTCATTTTATTTCCAGACCAGCGCGTCTTTGCCTGTCATTTTATTTCCTGACCACCGTGTCACTACCTGTCTTTTTATTTCCTGACCACCGTGTCACTACCTGTTATTTTATTTCCTGACCACCGTGTCGTTATCTGTTATTTTATTTCCTGACCACCGCGTCAATGTCTGTCTTTTTATTTCCTGACCACCGCGTCAATATCTGTCTTTTATTTCCAGACCACCGTGTCATTGCCTGTCTTTTATTTTCCTGACCACCGTGTCGACATCTGTTACTTTATTTCACGATCACTGTGTCAATATTTGCTTATTCCTGACCGTCGTATCAATGTCTGTTATTTTTGTTCTCCTGACTAACAAGTCGAGATCATTTCCATTTTCTCTCAATCACCGAGTTGTTGTATCGGGACCCCCAGCAACCAATTTGAACTTGCTAACTCATCACTTCAGTTAGTCTGTCTTTAATCTTACGTTTTGATTTATGTCTTATGTCATTCTTAGTACTAGTAGTTACCATTGAACCTGCTGATTTATCACCTTGAGTACATCCCGTTTTCGTCTTGTCATCCCCAGCATATTGTCATCCCCAGTGAGTCTTCATCCTCGATTTTTGTTTTGTGGATCACCGTTGCATTTGTCTGCATCATACCATACCTAGCATATTCATCATTAAAAATCAGCATGTTAGGCCATTGCATCTCGCATATCATATCCCCAGTCCAATAGGAGTCCCTCATAAGTTCATAGCATGTCTTTGCATTTAGGGGCAAAATTTTCGGTTATTTCTATATTTAAATACCTTTCACTCCGATTTTTTGAGGATTAACATCACTCATTATATCTGGTAAAGTTATTTAAATAGGGGCAACTGTCACACCCCAAATTTTACCCATTTTAAAATTTTTCCAAGGTTTATTTTTTTGTCACTTCCAATCCATTTTCAATTTTTTTAAAATTTAATTTCTAAATTTTATTTAATGTCTAGTTTCTATTTTTAGTTTAATTTCTATATTTTTGTTGTTTTTATTTTATTCTATTTCATTGTTAAGTTTTCCTTTAATTTTTACTATTTCTATTTCCAATTTTTAGGCTCAATTTTAATATATTTCTCATTCTCAAGTTTTCTTTCATTTATCTAGTTACAAGCATTTCTTTGTCTCCCGAGTCATATACTAAGTACTTTTCTTCCTTTTTCAATAATTAAATTCTTCTTTTTTTTCTAAACTTTAAGTTCAAATTAAATTCCAATCCAATTCACTTCAATTTCCCATATCTTATTTCAAGTTTTGAATTTTAGATTCTAAGTCCTTTTCAAGCCCAAGTTTCCAACCACAAATTCCATGCCAAATTTCATCTCAAGATTTCATGTTTTAATCTCATTCAATTCTAATTTTCTAGTCCAACTTTCAAATTCTTGCATTCTCAATTTTAAATTTCTTGTCTAAGTTTCAATTTCTATTCAAACCTCATCATCCAATCTCAACTCAATCCTTTTATTTATTCAAGTTCAATTCCATTCCAAATGCTAAATTCCATTTTTTTTCTATTCAAGATTTAATTCAAATTGTCCAACTCCAATCAAGTTCAAGAGCACATTCTCAATACAAATTGAAACTTAAATTACATTCAAAAAATCTATTACAAGAGCAAAATCCTAAGTTATGTTTGTTTAAGGATGCAAGTTTCCAAGAAAACCCCAAAGCTTCACATCCAAGCATCCTTAGAATCTCCATTTTCCATGGCCATTTGCTCATCATGACATGTTTGTACATGTTGAAATAGAAAGAAAATAAAGTTAGCATTCACATTTCATTCAAACATATTACATACTCATAAGTTTACGTCCACATAACCATGTTCGTCATTTGCATCATACAACATCATTTTATCAAAGTTTCACATATATTTCAATAGAATCACATCCATTCCAATATAATCATTTCAATTCATGCCAAAGCATTTGACTCAATGCATCATTTTAATATATAGCATGTGCATACATTTACATTCCAAAGTCAATATATAAAGAAATTATATTCCATCATACATTTTCATCCAAATAAATTCAATCCAAACCATGTCACATAATTTGTCTTGAGAAAAGGGGCTTATAAAGATACCAAAAAAATCACAAAAGAACAATAACAACACATAGGTTCAGCAGAGACTTTTTCCTCTTTTTACACTATACAAACAAACAAAAATACAGCACTAACAGCAGCAGCAGCAAGGCTACTCTTCCCTCACCTCTCACTCTCAAACTCAAATATTTTCCCCCCAAAAAACTCATACAACCCTCAGCCAGCAAGTTATCTCAATTTCAAACTAAAAAAACCCTAATCCTATGCTATAAATTGGACTGTTTTATCAAACATCGGGGGAGGCAGCCACAAACATCAAAAAAACCTTATAGCCAAATTTCCTCAACAGCAAAAACAAGCTACAAGCATACTCAGGCAGCCACAAAAAAAAACTTCATAAGCAACATCATACACAAATGAGCAGCCACAAACATCAAAAAACTTCATATCTAAACTTCATCAATAGCAAAAACAATACAAAAAACATCACAGAACCTAACCACATGTTACCAAAAAGGAAACCCTAGAGAGTTTTAGAAAACTCAGCAGACACATTCTCACCAAAAAAAAACAAAAAGACTTGAGAACCAAAACACCCAACCAAGGTGAATCTCTCACCAACCCAAGATAAAAAAGAAGGAAAAACCAACTCAAGAAAGTTTGTCAAGTACCTATTGAGAGTCTTTCTTCAGACATATCGGCATGGAGAAAATACGGACAAACACCCATCAAAGGCTCACCATATCCAAGGGGTTATTATAGATGTAGCAGTTCAAAAGGATGTTTAGCAAGAAAACAAGTTGAAAGAAACAGATCAGATCCAATAATGTTCATAGTAACATATACATCAGAACACAATCCTTCCGCGGACAACCTACAACCACCGCACCACTTGAACCACTTACCGCCAACCATCAAAAAATCATCACCACCAAAACCGAATCCAAGTATATCACCGTCAACAACCGCCTTTCCAACCTCACTGCGAAAACATCTCATTACCTGCAACTCTTCGAAACCCTCAACCTCACCTCTTCAAATCACACTTCAACAACCTTCATACTCAGATTTGTAACCCACCCACAACAACCTTTCAATTCATCTTAACCTAAACAAAAAAAGAAAACAGAGTTTAGAGGATGAGAGACTTCCACCACAAACTCGCTGTCAAACCAGAACCGTAAAACCAAGCAAAACAACTTTACCTCATCTTTCTTTCCTCATCAACAAAACCTGTAAAAAAGGGACCACAGCAGAACATTTGAGCAGGATAAAAAATCCAGAAACAAACCATTTGAAAAGACCCATTTTCTCTTCATCCTCTCGAACCTTCTTCACGGCCCTTTCATCACCAATAACCTTCATCCTCTTCGCGAACCAAGCCAAACCGTGACCACCATTCATGAACGCAAGCCAGCCACCACCATATCTCAGTTCGTCGCCATCACTGAAATTTCAATAACACCGAAAGCCATCACCCTGTCTCAGACCTGAAAAAAAACGTCAACAAACATAAGGAAAAACATAGATTCATTAAGCCATCCAAAATTACGGAAATCGTAAAATAACTGGTTTACAAAAGCAAATTCCCCCTAACCTTACCCACTAGCCCCCCATTTTTCGGTAGTTTCACAGCAACACTAACATACCTTCATCAGCAACATAGAACTACCGCCTTTACCACCTTTCACCTTCCATCACCATCAGCAGCACCACACTGCTAACACCCTCAACCTTCACAAATTTAACCCACTAAAACCAGAAACCAACAACACCGAGCACTTTTCCTAATCACCTTAAACGCACAATCCGCGACGAGAACAGAAAGCCTGAACCGAGTTCACCACCAAGCCAAACCATTTCCGCCGTGAATCCACCCCCTTCACTGCAAGCCACCACCGAAACCTGTAAAAAACACCACCATAAATGAACCTTCAAACCAATACATTATTGTCAGACCCTAATTTTTGACCCTAAGTTTTTTCGCATCTCATATGCATTTCGCATACAAGCAAGATCACGCACTGGTTCATGTATCTTTTTCAGGTGCAGGTCTTTGTCTTGCAAGAGGATCACCTTGTTTAATTTCTGTTATTTGTTCACATTTTACTGACTTCTAAACCAAAATACAAAAAAAAAAATATGTTGCAGTTGTTTCTTCTTCTTCTGTGTTGCAGGATTTAAAAGACAGGGCTGTGATTCCAATTCAGATGCAGTTGTTCGGTCACAATTCGATTCAGATGGACGTTTGATCCAATTTTGGTCAAACTATCAAGAGATTGTTTCAACTGCAAGTTGTGTGTGCCAGTGGTTTGTTTCTCAGACTGTGCGTATCCAGAGTTCAAGTTGTGTTGTGTGCGAAGATCATCAGTTTATCAGGCGGTATTTTGTGTGGAGTTTGTTTTGAATCTGCAAGTTTATCAGTTCATCAGTTCATCAGTGGTTCATTTGAGGATTTATTTTCCTCAGTATGAATTCAAGTTATCAAGACAATGTTCAGACGGATTACAAGTGTTTGTGGCTTAAGTGGCAAATTATTCAATGGTTCGTGTTTGCCTGTATTCATCATTATCAGTGGCTTGTGAGAAAAATAATCAAGATCTGGTCGTAGGCTTAAAAATCATCACAAATATCCATTTATCCGTTCCACCCATTTTATTCGATCTGTAAACCATCCTTTTTTCACATATAGCCATTATCCATATTCATTTTCATTTTTTTATTCAATTCACCAAAAAAAAAATTCTAAGTTCTCTCCATATGACCATTTTCTTCCATTTTTCGTGATTTATCCGATTTATACATTTTTATTCCATTATCCAATTAATTTTTTTTTTACCATTTAATCTCTATACAATCCATTATTCTTTTTTTAGTCCATTTGTTATTAAAAAAATTATTAAGCCCATTTCTTTATGGCCCATTATTAAAATAAAAAAAGTCTTTCTCATATTCACTCTCTCAACCACACATTTTTCCCAAGAAGCAACTTGCAACAACTTCACGTGACAAACAACTTCAAGCCGTAACAAGCCAACCTTCAGCCGAAACAACAACACAACAACAGGCCTAGCTTTCATAAGCCTCACTCATAACCCGTATGCATAGCCACGCCGCGGAATCTAAACAAATCGACAAGCTTATTCCTTCAAGCCAAAACTCCAGCTGAAGCTTCCCGTACTTCCGCGCCAACACTTTTCATGCCGTAAGTCACATGCGCATAGCAGCAAAAGTACACTTCAACTTACCACACGCCTCCTGCACCTGTTAAAACGCAATCCCGAAATGAACAAAACGCAAGGCTTCAGTTCACAGCATGCTTTCACCAAGCCGTCCGTACACATCAACGCATCACGTATTTCTCGCCGCAGCCAACGCACCTGAAAAGCAAGCATCAAAACGCAAACAAAAGGGAAACAAAACGCAAGATGAAAAAACTCAGCTAGCATGAAATTCGTGACCCAAAACGCAATCAAAAATCACAAAACGGCAGCAATGAAATCACCTTCAATATTTCTATAAATTAAGACCCTCCTTCACTTCACGATCAAGCTTCAATAGCATACAAAACCTCTGCCGAATTCTATTTCAATTAATTTTCCAAATCCCTAAATCCCTTTCTTCTTGATCCTTTCCAATCTTTAATCATAAACAAATCCAAAGTGAAGAAGAAGAAAAGAAAACGCAAGAAGAAGAGAGTAGTGAGTTTGTTCGGTTTTGATCTTGAAGGTGAGAAAGGGTTCCACCACTTTTTCCTCCCTGTTTCGCCGCCTCTGTTTGCAATGTGAAGAAGGAGATGACTCTCGTGTTCATGTTTATTTCCTTCTTTTTTTTTTAATTTGTTTTAATTATCATAAGAGAATATAGTTGGGTTGGGCTTCTGGTTTGTTTCCTATTTACACCTGTCCGTGTAGCTTCTTCTCTCTCACTTTATTTTTTTTTTTCATTTTTTCTTTATTTGATTTCATTTTCTCTAATAAATTTGGTAATATCTCTTTTGGTTATATGAAACGATTCTATAAAAAGATATTTCAAAAAGATTTTTAGAATATATTTTAGAAAAGAAATCTAGAAAAAGTGTTTAGAAAAACAATTTAGAAAGAAGATTTTGATAAGAAGATTTTTAGAAAAAGTTTAGAAAATGATTTTAAAAGTGTTTTGATTTTTTTTTTATTGGATCTATTTTTGGATCCATTTTCTTCATCTCCTTTTAATTTTGGTCGATGACAATCTTCCGATTCGGGATTGTTGATTTTCGATTAAGCTTAATCTTCATTATTTCAAATCTATGGATGAATGATCATTTGGATCATTCTCCATACTTTGAGATCGTGATAGGTTGCTTTTCGAGAAATTCAACGATAATCACGATTAAGATTAGACCGTTCTCTTTCTTTTAGTGTGGCATGTTTTCGGAGAACGATTCATAATATTGTTTCTCTAACATGTTTTGACACGAATATTTTCCACTTTAATTAGTGGTGGCCGGCCTCATTTGTAGGGTAATTACTCCGTAAATTACTCGGCGATTGCTTAACATAGACCTACAGTTGTCCCGATTCGGAATGCGATCCACTTGGATCCGGTTGCCTCGACTTTATTTTTCTTTTCGTGGTTGTGCTTGATTAAGTTCATCATACCACTTTATATTGTAAATATTATAATAATGTGAATATACTAACATTTAATTAAATCTCTCGCACCTTATCCTTTTACTTTAAATCTCTCGTTCCCTACTTCTCTTATTATGCTTCTATATTCATTCATCATATTGCTTATTGTATATATTATTGTTGCTTGTTATTTTTCATTTGTCCATTTGGACACCAAAAATATTAATAATGGATTAAACATCTAAAAAACGGGTGACTTTTAATTTCGGACTATGGTTACTATCCCTTGCTTCGGAGATTCGGACTTAGATTCTAGGATCATCCCTTTGCTCATTTGTTATGGATTGAAGACTTTGGCTCTGGTTGAGTTACTTGTTTATGAAGATGGAAATCCAATTGTCTCAAGAGTGCTTGCCATTTGGTTTGATCATTTCTTTCCTTTAGCTTTTACTTTCAAGTCTTAGGATAGTCCCTTCATCTCTTCCCATCTTCTTCAATTTTCAAAACTCCTTCCTATTTTCAAAACTTTCTTTGTTTTTCTAACTTCAAACATTTTTCTCAATCAAACCTTGACTTAGGTCATTGCTTTTACCTTTTCATTTCTTTAATAAATGCTAAACCACATAAGCATATCGAAACTTTCTTTTCTCAAAAAACTTTAAAAACTTTCACAACTCATTCAATTGCTTTTGTGCCCTCGTGCACGTTTTTCTTTTAACCATTTTTTGTGTTTAGATATGATTCATCCTTTCTAGCGGAATTATTCGCTAAAGGATGACGACTTATCTTTACATTTTAAAATCAATTCAACTCATTTGCCTTTTTTCACAATTTGTACCACGAACTACGGGGTTTTGATCTCGCATTGCACTTTGTGGGTACGTAGGCATGAGACGTTCGTCTCTTCAAACACCAAAATCTTAAAAAACATTCTTCTTCTCATATCCTCAATGTTTTTTCAAGCAAACCATTTCAAACCAAAAATGCAGTAAACATTTCAAAGGGTTCCCGTGGAGTACCACGGACAAGTCGGGTGCTTAAAACCTTCCTGATTTGTAACCAATCCCCGTACCCATTCTCTGTTTGATTCTTTTAGCTTTTTAGCTTTTAAGATTCTTTAAGGTTTTGTTCGTTCATTTTCCTTTTTCCTTGTGAAAATAAATAAAAGTGCGGTGGCGACTCTGTGTATATCGAGTTAAGTTAATCAATAGCTTACACTCATGATTTTACCGCTACAATTATCAAACCTGGACCTTCACAAAAACGAATCAAACAACCTCAAACCTTGACCTTTAACAAAGGTTAAAGATTCATAACCACCATCAACAACAACAACATCATCTACCGCAGCAACCACGAGATACCGTGAAAGATTTGGAGGAAAACCTGAACACGCACGAGCAAGTTGACAGAGGGTCAGAAGCCTTCGCAGACGGAAATCGCGAGTGAGACGGCGACCCGCTACTGCCACGCATCCTCCCTTCACCATCATCACCGAAGTACATTCGTACAAATTCGCCGATCAGAGGTCTTTGTGAGGTACCTCAAATCATCTCTTTGATTGGCCTTCTCTTAATAGTGTATTTTTTTCTTCATGTTGTGTTTGTATCTTTAACAGCATCAACTCTTTGCTTGAATTTCCGATTGATACATCTAGGATTCAGGACCTCGAATTTGGGGGTTTAGGTTAAGTGTTGAGCTTTGGGGTTTGTGTGCTCTGCGATAATGATCCTGCTGTTTTGATTTTGTTGTTTGCTTAGTTAGGAAGAATGATCGCGAGTTGGGAGGGATAGTCAATCGATTTGAGAGAAACTTTCGTGCGAGAGAGATACGAGAGAGAAGAGAGTTTTGAGAGAATGAGGGTTTTCGCTGGGGCTTATGGCTCCTTTGACCCGCCGTTGGTTCGTGTGTGAATAGGGCGGTGACAGGTGGTCTCTCATTGGACACCTGTCACCGATTAGTGTTTGGCTTTGACTTTTCTCCTTTGGATCATGTACGCATTCCCCCTACTTGGTCAAGTGTTGTTGTTTGTTTTTTATGAAAAAGGGGGGGGGGGTCTGCGTTTTAGTTTCTGGATAGCTTTATTTTTGTTTTGGGCTTTTTATCATTTTTTTTATTTTCAGGGATTTGTGATTTATTAAATATTCTAAAGATACAAAAATATTGTTAATTAATTTTTATTTAGTTAATTGATATTTAGTTTAGAGATTATTTATTTATTTTTTGGCTTTCTTTTAGAGCAAAACTAACAAAAATACAACAATATTGTTAATTAATTTTTATTTTGTTTAGTTAATTGATATTTAGGTTAGTAATTATTTATTTTTTCTATTCAACCTTACTTATATTGCGAATAATTTTATTTTGTTTAGTTAATTGATATTTAGGTTAGTAATTATATATTTTCTATTCAATTTACTTATATTGCGATTAATTCTTTTCCTCGCTAATTATTTATTCGTATGATTATGTGTATGTCTTGTGAAGACTTGTAAGGATTTGTTTATCGTATTTCGACTTTATTTTGCCAAGAAAATAAAAATAAGCATGATCGCTTTGCGAATAGTCATTTCAAAAATAATTAGTTTCTTGGTCCAACACCAAGTAAGGAGTTCATCACGCCAACACTGCACACACGTAAGTCGGTCTTATGATCGCCATATGCACAATCCTTTTTACGCGCCTTAATTAACTTAACAAGGAATAGAGCTCCGGAGTCTAGCACTCCGCATGTTCTAGAACGAACTACAAATGGGCTAGCCCCACGCGTATTGTTCGTTCAATCCTTCGTTATTAATTACACATCGATTCTAAAACATCTAAAAACATTTATTCAATTTATTTAATAACGTACAAAAATAGAACTCCGGAGTCTAGCATTCCGCACGTTCTAGAACGAACTGCAACTGGGCTAGCCCCACGCGTATTGTTCGTTCAAATCCTTCGTTATTAATTACACTTCGATTCTAAAACATCTAAAAAGAATTATTCAATTTTTTATAAATTAAATTACGAAAACAGAATTCCGGAGTCTTGCATTCCGCATGTTCTGGATTGGACCGCAACTGGGCTAGCCCCACGCGAGGGTTCAATCACCATTCGTATACCAAAATATTTAAACTATTTTCAAATTAATTATCGAACACAGAATTCCGAAGTCTAGCATTCCGCACGTTCTGGATTGAACCGCAATTGGGCTAGCCCCACGCGATGTGTTCAATCACTATTCGTATATCAAAATTCAAATACCTTTTCTCTAACACGAACATTGTTTAAATCATTCTATCTCTCGAACAAGCTAGCGCTTCAGCCTCCACCGTGAGTATAAGCCAATGCTTAACAGTAGAATGCATTTCAAATAATCGTTCAATTAAAAATTGCAAACCGTAGTCGCACGAACTACGAAGCTCTGACTTTCCCATTGCACAAGGGAATACGCAGGCATGGGGATTTTAATCCTTCGCGAGCACCCTAATAAAAAATTTAACTATTTCTCTGTTTAAAAATCTTTAATCCTTTCTCCGTCTTAATATTAATTCAAAAACGTTTTTAAGAACAAACATATTAACAATCATTTAGAAGACAAAAACTTAAGATCAAACATTTAATCGCATAACTAGCTAAGAGGTTCCCGTTGAGTACAACGGACGTGAGGGGTGCTAATACCTTCCCCTTGCGTAACCGACTCCCGAACTTAGAATTTGGTTTCGTAAACCATTTCTTATCCTTCCTATAGGTTTATCTATATCTTCCTTTTCTCTCGTAGAATAAATAGAATTAGGTGACGACTCTGTTGTTTTGTTTTAGGATCGTATTTTTCGAGGTACGACAGTTGGCGACTCTGCTGGGGACTAGCTTCATGCTAGAGAGAGTCGAGCCTAACTTAGAATTGTGTGTTTATTTTTTTGATCTTGTCTTTTTTTGTCTTCTCTATCTTTATTATTTATGTTTGTTTATCTGTTCTTTTACCGCTTTAATTTATTGCTCATTATATTTGTTTGTGGGTTCTCGGGGTCACATTGCAAGTAAATTTGAGTGGTGGAAAAAGCAGAGGGAACACCTAAGTTTAGAATTGGATGTTATTAGTGTTAGTCTCCAAGGAATCGCTCCTTGCACGCCTAGCATGAAAGCTCCCCCAGATAGTTAGACTTTTAGTAGATCTTGTCGCAACGCAGCTAGCCTGTCGCGTGACCTGATTCACGAAAGGGCTGTGATTCTGGGACCCCCTAGGACCTGTTTCAATTTTGGTAGTTGTGTAATGTTAGGCTCCGAGGACTCGCTCCTTGCACGCCTAGCATGAGAACTCCGCTCAAGGTGGACCTTATCGTTATTATCGTCACAATGCAGCTAGCCTGCGGCGGGGCGTTAGTACAATAAATGTCTGTGACCTCGAGTTTCCTTAAACCATCACCGCAGAAGCCATCCTGTGAGTGGGATCTATGGGTACAGACTGTAGAACCAACCTCTCACAGCCTACCATTTAGGATGTTTTGAGCTTTTCCAGCTTCCGTGTCTGTTTGTGCTTGTGATCTCAAGCATCCTTGCATTGCATCCGTTTGCATACCATTGCATCTGCATTGCATGTCTTCTTTCCTTCCTCAGAGTAAGCTCATCCTCGTCCTGTGTCCATAACCCGCAGTTGATTTCCCGACACCTACATTGGACTTGAAGTAGTTCCTGATTGATCATGGACCCTTAAAGAAAAAAGCAGACTGCGACAAGGGGAAACTTTGATTTAACAAAGGACCAAATGAACCAACTCATGGATGATGTGACAACTTTGATCAGGAGAGGGGATAATTTTCAACAGGCTGTCGTAGCTGGAGATGCCTCCCCACCTCAAAGGAACAATTTTGTTCAACCTCAGTCTGCCAGGACCCCAGTTGGGGCATCCGTTATTCAAGAGCATACCATTATTCGAGATGGAAACTCCTTACCTCACGATGCCGTTGAGTACCAAAGCTTTGGGTTCTCTGAGCCAATTTCCCAAGGGGAAATCCTAGTGAGAAGGACCAAGGGACCAGATGTTGCTGAGATGAATGAGAAATGTCGAATGCTGAATGAAAGACTCAAGGTTATAAAGGGGAAGAATGCTTTTGACCTGGATGCTTTAAACATGTGCTTAGTACCTTGTTTAATTATACCTCCGAAGTTTGAAGCACCTGCTTTTCAGAAGTACAAAGGGGATAGCTGTCCAAAGCACCATTTAGTGATGTTTTGTCGAAAAATGACTGCATATGCTTTTGATGATAAGCTGATGATTCATTGCTTCCAAGACAGTTTGTGTGGGGCACCGTTGAATTGGTACATGGATTTGGAAAGAGGTCATATTCAGTCATGGTTGGACCTAGCCAATGCTTTTGTGAAACAATACCATTACAATTTGGAGGAAGCTCCCAGCCGCTTTCATTTGAAGGACATATCTCAAGAAAGTAATGAGCCATTCAAACGGTACGTCCGTAGGTGGAGAGAGTTTGCTGACCGTGTTCAACCACCGCTGTCAAAGAAGGAGTTGGTTAACCTGTTTATGGACACTCTGCAGAGCCCGTACTTTGAGAAGATGATAGGCACCGCCTCAACGAGTTTCTCTAACCTGGTAAAAACGGGATAACGTATTGAGATTAGTCTCAAAAGCGGAAAGATCCAAGGCGCTTCAAGAAACCAGGCAAGTAAGAATGAATCCCTCGGCAATTCCCAAGAGGAGGAAGAGGATGTAATCAATGCAGTCATGGCAGACGTCAAGTATTCTTGTGGTGCATCAGCAAGACCCTATGACCCCCCATCTTTTCAACAATCACTATTCCATATGCCTCATCATCCTTGTAGGCAACCAACAATGTTTAGGGTACCTTATCAGCAACCCTAGATATCTCCTCATGCAAGTCAGCGAGCCAAAAGCCAATGATATCTGAAACATCATCAGAATCCACATAAGCCTCGCAACAATTTAGAAAGAAGGAATGCTCCTCTTCACCCAGTACCTTTATCGTACACTCAGCTTCTGCAACCTTTGATTCAAAGCTCATTGGTGGTTCCCAAGTCTCTCAAGCCATTGCCAGAGCCATGCCCTCCTGAGTATAATCCACATGAGCAATGTGGATATCATGTTGGATCAATGGGGCATTCAACTGAAGACTGCAGAGCTTTTCAAGCCAAGGTACAACATTTGATCGATAAAAAGTACATATCCTTTCCAGAAGGAAATCTGTTGGTGCATGTCAACCTCTCACCTAAGTGAGTACGAAGATTATTTGGGGCATCTCTTGAAGACAGTAGATCAAGGCATTTTCAATTCCCTAAAGATGGCAATCCCCTGTTTGTTTCAGCACTGTTGTATTTTCTTTGCATGTTGATTTTGTATTTGCTTGTTAGCTTTGTTTGTTTTTGAATTGGCAAAATTAATGAAATGTTTATGCATATTTGGAATCAATCCATTCGTATTCACTCGTTTTCTTTCATTGTCACAAAAAAAGCAAAAATATATTTCTATCTTTTGTTTATCAAACTTTTGTTTTAGCAAAGATTGGAGGGAGGATGATGAAAACAAGATGCTTGAATTCTCCGTTTGTATGCTCTCAATTTAAACCTTGCCAATGATGTACAGGCATTGTTTCAAATTCCCAAACACCGGTGAAATGAGGATGATAATCCCTTGCTAACCCCTTTGAGCCTAGAAGTAGGAGTTTTTCTTTTTCAAAAATGAAAATACCCTTAATTTCAAACCTGGGGCAGGGTAGTCGGTTCAGTTAATCTGTTTGCATTCAATCTTCAAGAGATTCAATCCATTATTCAAGGAGGATCAGCAACGTACTTTCATTCACTGCCGAAGAAGTCGTGAAGAGCCAAAAGTTTGTAGTACGTATTCTCTACCATCCAATAAGATGGCAGTCATAACCATTCAACAAAAGAATGACGTAAGGAAAAAGAAATACAAAGAAAAGTTCACTAAGTCAAAAATAGAAAAAGAAAACTTAGGAGGAATTAATAAAGTCATCAAATCCGGCAAAGCAAGGATAAAGCAAGGTGGCTGCCATCACTTTCAAATTTTGATCCTTATCACGCACCGTCAAAAGACTTATGATATATGAATGCGTATGTCAAATTAACTGAACATAGGATTGGAGTTCATCACGAATATGGGATGGGTACAAATAAATTTTGAGCCTTTTATATTTTGTTTCATAAACCGTGAACCAAGCCACATTGCAACCCTTAAAAGACCTAATTGAGGCAGGGTTTATTTAGAGAGCATACTACAACAAGGTTGTGTTAACCTGACTCCTAACGATCTTTGCTAATCATAAGTATTGATCACTTCATCTGTCATTCCATAAATGGCTAGATCCACTTTTTATTTTAAATCAACTCCATTGTATCACTGTCATACCAATAAATTGCGATTTCAAAACTTGCATAAATGTTGCATTAAAATTGCCAATTTTTAAATAAATAATGTTTGTTTGCAAGTTAATTCAGCATCAACGAAATCCCGACGAAAGCAGCAAGTTAGGGAATTCGACTGAGTAAGAGAAGCCCACCCAAGGGCAACCACTTCAAGAATAAGTCGATCGGAATCAATCTCTTCAAGAGTCAGCTACTCAGAGGTTGAACCTTTTCTCAAGACTCAGACTAGTGTAAGCTATCATCAAACGGTTCAAGAGTTCAATTGCCAGTCAAATCAAAACTTTCCCATCCTAGGAGTTGGGTAACCAGAGACAGCTTGAGCGAGTTATCAGAAAGAATTCAAGAGTTTAATGGCCGGCTAGACCAAAAGTCTCCCATCCCAGGGATCAGATAATCAGGGGCAAATTCCCAATGTTCGAGCACCGGGGCAACCATTTCAAAGGCCATGTCATGGCAGGCTGGTCTAAACTCTTTGTGATGAGGGAAATTTCAAAAAAAGAAAAACATTGATTCCGGGGCAGGATGAATCACACAGGGGCAAGTCCTCTCCATACCTGCAAGATGTTCAAGCAGGCCCTATGCAACAACTAATTCCGAGTTCAAGACGGGTGTCGGGAATCATGTCGTCATCTTTGTCTGAAGAGTCGTCTTCCAAGAACTATTTCATCCAATACCCACCCAGGGGCATATTTGGAAATCATATGAGTCGGTGTGTCTTTCTCATGTGTTGGTCAGGTCGCTTCGCTCTTAGCATTAAGCTCTGCTACCGTCTTAATTATCAAGCATCTGCCCACAGTAGAAAAGAGTTACACCTTGCAAAACAGGCCTCTGTTGACATGTAATCTACTGTCACTTTGCTAGAATCTCTTTGAAGTCCAATTGTCATTTACAAGAGTCTGTTAAGCTAGTTGTGGAACCCCTTGCTTGCAGTCTAGGTCCATTTAATTTAGCACATACATGTGTTTCCTGTTGGTTCTTGAAAGTCTTCTCTTGACCCTCCGTGTAAGGAATTTCTAGAGGTTGGATATCCTACTGAAAAATCCAACCTTCTCGTCTTTATTCTCAGTATCATCCGATCTCGTGGAGCCGTTGACTATTTGAGTACGCTGTTTTCTATCCCTGGTATCAGTTGGCTGCACAGAGCCACTGCCCAAACAATGTATTTGCTTTCTCTATCCTCGGTATCAGCAGTTACACTTGAACCTGTTGATTTACCACCCTGGATTTTATGCCTGCTATTTTATTTCCAGACCACCGTGTCGTTGCCTATTATTTTATCTCCTGACCACCGCGTCTTTGCCTGTCATTTTTATTTACCGACCACCGCGTCAACGTTTGTCATTTTATTTACCGACCACCTGTTGCACCCCAAAATTTGCCCTCACAAAAACAAGACTTTGTGTGCTAAGAGGTTCACAAGGTTCACAAGACCTCTCATGAGGTTCACAAGACATCTTATGATGTTCACAAGATTCACAAGACATCTTATGAGGTTCACAAGGTTCACAAGACATCTTATGAGGTTCATAAGGCTTACAAAGTTCACACATAGTCAGAAAGTTTGACAATTCTCTCAGACAATGCATCCTCCTAAGCAGGGCATCCAAAACTAGAGTTTTGACTTTAATCAGGCTAAATGGACTTCCAATACTTCAAGTGAGCTTCATAACATCTTATATGTGTTTAAGAACCCCATGACAAGTTTCAGAACTTTTCTCAAAGGTTTGCTCAGTCAGATGATCAGATAAGTCAAAATCAGTCAAAGCAGTTAAAAAGTCAAGCTGAGGTCAACTGTGGTCAAACCAAAGTCAAACTTCATGATTTTTTGCCAACATAAAGTATATGAAGTAAAATTCATCATTTGATCAAAGGTTGATCATGATTCATCAAGGAGATTTCAGATCATCAAGAATCAGGAGTTTCTAAATTAGGGTTTCCTTAGGAAAAGTCAACTGAACTTTGACCAGCCATAACTTTCACATGCTTCATCAAATTTTTCCCATCCAAAGCTCATTTTGAAGGAAATTGAATTCTCTACAACTTTGTGTCTCACAAGCCAAGCCCAAAAATGCTTCATTTGGAAGGTATGAGCTAAAACATTATAGGTCCTTTTGAAAGTCAACAAAAAGTCAACAACTTCAAAAGGGCATAACTTGAGAATGGTAAAAGGTATGGACATTAAACCAATGGGGTTGGTTATAGGACTCTTTAAGCTTTCCAAAATGTCCAAGAACACCCTCATAGCATTAAAATTGAAGGATTTGTGCCCTTGCAAAGTTGGGAATTTTGGGTGGTTTATGAAGAAAATAGGGTCTTAAAACCATAATTCTTCAAATGGGCTGAACTTTTTGTGACCCAAGGTGTTCCATGACATCATGCACGAAATTTATTTAATATTTTCATAATTTTATTTTATTTATTATGATTTTTTATATTAAAAATCATTTTAAATTCAAATAAAATATAAAATATGAAGATTTAAAATATATTTTGATTTTAGAAAGTCATAAACATGAATTGGATCAGATTGATATGCAATTGATGATGATTGTCTTAAGATAGAAAGGATACATTCAAGAATATTTGAAATTCAAGCCATGATCTTTTTCAATCTTTTGAATCCAAAAAGTCCAAACAACCATCCAATTTTTTGACCTAATTTCATTTATTATAAGTACCTAAACACATCACAATGCAGAGGGGACGAAATTGCTGCCTCAAGAGTAAGTTTCCAATTTTTCAAAACTCACCAAAAACTCAAATTCGGATTCCATTCCTCAAGCCCTTTCAAGACAATTTGAAGGTTGATACATGTTCTATGGACATCACTGAACCTATTCCAATCATTGAAAGCATCAAAAACATGACATATTGCATAACCCGAATCAAACTCTTCATACTTTAATGACTTTTTCGTTTTCTTATATTTGTGTGTTATAAATGAAATTTGATCATTGTTTCATGTTTATAATGAGTTGTTGATTGTTTCTGGGCTGGTTAATTGAAGTTTTGATACAGGTTTGAGGAACGGCCATTGTTAGGGTTTCATCCAAGCTTTTAGGGCTTCACACTAAACCTAATATAAATGAATTTGAAAAACATAGGATGATTGTGTGAGCTCTGGGAATCACAATGCCCTAATCAATTGGAAGAAATTGTACCGTTTGCTTGCTGTTTGAAATTCGCAGGTTATGAATATCAAGAACTCGCAGGAAAATGCGTAGGTGATTTCGTAACAAAATTCGAAGGTATCCATGAAGAAGACGAAGACCTTGGCGCGCTGGCTGGAATTCAAATATTTGTCTTAATATTTTATTGTATTGTGGTTAATTTGTTTCACAGAAGCTTGCTTGGCCCAGTGGTGATGGATGCGCGTGTATTGCTTCAAGGCTTGGGTTCGATTCTTGGGAGGCAGCATTCTTTTTGCTTCATTTTCTCATTTATTATATGACTTAATATATTATTAGTTGTAGTGGTTATATACATAGGTGCGCCCTTCTGGCTGGATGGTTGGAGTGTGTGTTTGTTTGGTAGAGGGTCCTGGGTTCGAATCCCCCCAGGCCCTTTTTTATGTTATTTTGCTTTTGTTGTGATTTTTACAGGATTTGAAACAAAACACATTGGCATCCATCCCATATCACCTGCGCGCGCGTAGCCCAGTGGCTGGCTTGTTGGTCTGGAGAGTGTGGAAGCACAGGGACTGGGTTCGAATCCCAGCCCAGGTAAGTTTTTCACTTTTTCTTGTTTTTCTATTTAATTTGTTTATATTATAGTTAAATAAATTTAAATGATAAAAATAAAATGTTTATATTATTTTCTTTTCTATAATTCAAAATTCATCTTTTCAAAAATTAAACTTTATTAGTAAAATTATTTAATATTTATCTTGTTGTATATTATTAATATTATATAATTTTGTATAATTAATTTATATTAGATAGTTAACCCTAATTCTATTTTATAAATTTCTAAAACCCTAAAACTTAATAATTTTTACAAACCCTAATTTTCTTTTGTGAAATTCTAATTATATTATAATTTGTAATTTATTTGTAAATTTTAATTATGTGCATTATTTTATAATTTGTTTATTATCATTATTGAATATAATTTCATGTAAATAATTTTAATTGAATATTAAACCCTAGATTTTTTTTTTCAATTAAAAAACTCCTAATTTAATCTTATAAATATAATTTATTTTTATAATATGTTTATTTAATTATAATTAACCATTATTTTTATAACATGTATATATAATTTAAATCTTTATAATAATTAGTGTATAGTATGAATTGCTTATTTTTCTTCTTAAAATCTTAAAAAAAAAATAATTTTTTATTAAAAAAATTGAACTTTTAATTTATTATTCATTATTATGCTAATTTTTTTATTTTATTCTTATTTATTTTATTACTACTAACCTCGTTTATTTATATATTATATGATTTTCATTATTATTATTGTTACTAACCCAATTATTTATTATTATTTATTTGCTTATTTAATTTATTTTCATTATTATTATTATGTAATTGTATCTCATATGTAATAGTTGTAGTAATTTTTAATGTTTATATTTTAAATGCTATGGTTAGTAAAATAGGGAGTGAAACATGTTTGTGCTTAAAAATTGAATTTAGATCATTAACTTAAAGATAAATATTTGAATTGGTACACTCACACACGTAAGTCGATCTTGGATCGCCATCTCACTTCTTAAGGGTTACCTATCAAGTTGCCTAAACAAAAGGTCAAGTAAGGTGTAAAGCAAAGTCCCTCATCTTATATCATCTAGTCCCTTAAAAGGTAAAAAGATCAAGTTCCTTCATGGTTGCCTTCATAATGATCTTGTCCCTTTCGAATAAAGATGATAAGTCCCTTCGAATTGCTTATACACCTTACAGTTGCCTAAATAAACAGTTGTCCCTTCATTGGTCCCTCACATCCAAGGTAATGACTACCTACTCCTTAATAATAGGGATAGTCTTACCATTTAAAGGATATTCAAGAACAGAAAAGACTTAACTTAGGGTAGGTTCTTCTTAGATACTTGCTCACTTTCCAAAAACATTTCAAACACTTCACATTTTTCAAGCAATTTTCAAAAACAAAGTTTTTATATATATCCGTACATGGATCATTATAAAACACTTAAGAAAATTTCTAAACACACACTACACATTTCAAAAACATTTTAAAGTGAGCTAAGTAACTAAGAGCCCATGGATAACCATGGATGTAAAGGGTGCTAACACCTTCCCTTTACATAACCTACCCCCCGAACCCAAAAATATTTTAAAAGGTCTTTCCTGTTCTTTTATGCCTATCCTTTGGATAAAATAAAAGTCGGTGGCGACTCTTGCTATCTGCAACATAATTAAAGCCAGTTCTCCCACCGTGTTACACCACCGTGTCTTTGCCTGTCATTTTTATTTACCGACTACCGCGTCAATGTTTGTCATTTTATATACAGACCACCGTGTCTTTGCCCGTCATTTTATTTCCAGACCACCGCGTCTTTGCCTGTCATTTTATTTCCTGACCACCGTGTCACTACCTGTCTTTTTATTTCCTGACCACCGTGTCACTACCTGTTATTTTATTTCCTGACCACCGTGTCGTTATCTGTTATTTTATTTCCTGACCACCGCGTCAATGTCTGTCTTTTTATTTCCTGACCACCGCGTCAATATCTGTCTTTTATTTCCAGACCACCGTGTCATTGCCTGTCTTTTATTTTCCTGACCACCGTGTCGACATCTTTTACTTTATTTCACGATCACTGTGTCAATATTTGCTTATTCCTGACCGTCGTATCAATGTCTGTTATTTTTGTTCTCCTGACTACCAAGTCGAGATCATTTCCATTTTCTCTCAATCACCGAGTTGTTGTATCGGGACCCCCAGCAACCAATTTGAACTTGCTAACTCATCACTTCAGTTAGTCTGTCTTTAATCTTACGTTTTGTTTTCTGTCTTATGTAATTCTTAGTACTAGCAGTTACCCTTGAACCTGTTGATTTATCACCTTGAGTACATCCCATTTTCGTCTTGTCATCCCCAGCATATTGTCATCACCAGTGAGTCTTCATCCTCGATTTTCGTTTTGTGGATCACCGTTGCATTTGTCTGCATCATACCATACCCAGCATATTCATCATTAAAAATCAGAATGTTAGGCCATTGCATCTCGCATATCATATCCCCAGTCCAATAGGAGTCCCTCATAAGTTCATAGCATGTCTTTGCATTTAGGGGCAAAATTTTCGGTTATTTCTATATTTAAATACGTTTCACTCCGATTTTATGAGGATTAACATCACTCATTATATCTGGTAAAGTTATTTAAATAGGGGCAACTGTCACACCCCAAATTTTACCCATTTTAAAATTTTTCCAAGGTTTATTTTTCTGTCACTTCCTATCCATTTTCAATTTTTTTTAAATTTAATTTCTAAATTTTATTTAATGTCTAGTTTCTATTTTTAGTTTAATTTCTATATTTTTATTGTTTTTATTTTATTCTATTTCATTGTTAAGTTTTCCTTTAATTTTTACTATTTCTATTTCCAATTTTTAGGCTCAATTTTAATATATTTCTCATTCTCAAGTTTTCTTTCATTTATCTAGTTACAAGCATTTCTTTGTCTCCCGAGTCATATACTAAGTACTTTTCTTCCTTTTTCAATAATTAAATTCTTCTTTTTTTTCTAAACTTTAAGTTCAAATTAAATTTCAATCCAATTCACTTCAATTTCCCATATCTAATTTCAAGTTTTGAATTTTAGATTCTAAGTCCTTTTCAAGCCCAAGTTTCCAACCACAAATTCCATGCCAAATTTCATCTCAAGATTTCATGTTTTAATCTCATTCAATTCTAATTTTCTAGTCCAACTTTCAAATTCTTGCATTCTCAATTTTAAATTTCTTGTCTAAGTTTCAATTGCTATTCAAACCTCATCATCCAATCTCAACTCAATCCTTTTATTTATTCATGTTCAATTCCATTCCAAATGCTAAATTCCATTTTTATTCTATTCAAGATTTAATTCAAATTGTCCAACTCCAATCAAGTTCAAGAGCACATTCTCAATACAAATTGAAACTTAAATTACATTCAAAAAATCTATTATAAGAGCAAAATCCTAAGTTATGTTTGTTTAAGGATGCAAGTTTCCAAAAAAACCCCAAAGCTTCACATCCAAGCATCCTTAGAACCTCCATTTTCCATGACCATTTGCTCCTCATGACATGTTTGTACATGTTGAAATAGAAAGAAAATAAAGTTAGCATTCACATTTCATTCAAACATATTACATACTCATAAGTTTACGTCCACATAACCATGTTCGTCATTTGCATCATACAACATCATTTTATCAAAGTTTCACATACATTTCAATAGAATCACATCCATTCCAATATAATCATTTCAATTCATGCCAAAGCATTTGACTCAATGCATCATTTTAATATATAGCATGTGCATACATTTACATTCCAAAGTCAATATATAAAGAAATTATATTCCATCATACATTTTCATCCAAATCAATTCAATCCACACCATGTCACATAATTTGTCTTGAGAAAAGGGGCTTATAAAGATACCAAAAAAATCACAAAAGAACAATAACAACACATAGGTTCAGCAGAGACTTTTTCCTCTTTTTACACTACACAAACAAACAAAAATACAGCACTAACAACAGCAGCAGCAGGGCTACTCTTCCCTCACCCGTCACTCTCAAACTCAGATATTTTTCCCCCAAAAAACTCATACAACCCTTAGCCAGCAAGTTATCTCAATTTCAAACTAAAAAAACCCTAATCCTATGCTATAAATTGGACTGTTTTATCAAACATCGGGGGAGGCAGTTACAAACATCAAAAAAACCTTATAGCCAAATTTCCTCAACAGCAAAAACAAGCTACAAGCATACTCAGGCAGCCACAAAAAAAAACTTCATAAGCAACATCATACACAAATGAGCAGCCACAAACATCAAAAAACTTCATATCTAAACTTCATCAATAGCAAAAACAATACCAAAACCATCACAGAACCTAACCACATGTTACCAAAAAGGAAACCCTAGAGAGTTTTAGAAAACTCAGCAGCCACATTCTCACAAAAAAAAAAACCAAAAAGACTTGAGAACCAAAACACCCAACCAAGGTGAATCTCTCACCAACCCAAGATCAAAAAGAAGGAAAAACCAGCTCAAGAAAGTTTGTCAAGTACCTGTTGAGAGTCTTTCTTCAGACATATGGGCATGGAGAAAATACGGACAAAAACCCATCAAAGGCTCACCATATCCAAGGGGTTATTATAGATGTAGCAGTTCAAAAGGATGTTTAGTAAGAAAACAAGTTGAAAGAAACAGATAAGATCCAATAATGTTCATAGTAACATATACATCAGAACACAATCCTTCCGCGGACAACCTAGAACCACCGCACCACTTGAACCACTTACCGCCAACCATCAAAAAATCATCACCACCAAAACCAAATCCAAGTATATCACCGTCAACAACCGCCTTTCCAACCTCACTGCGAAAACATCTCATTACCTGCAACTCTTCGAAACCCTCAACCTCACCTCTTCAAATCACACTTCAACAACCTTCATACTCAGATTTGTAACCCACCCACAACAACCTTTCAATTCATCTTAACCTAAACAAAAAAAGAAAACAGAGTTTAGAGGATGAGAGACTTCCACCACAAACTCGCTGTTAAACCAGAACCGTAAAATCAAGCAAAACAACTTTACCTCATCTTTCTTTCCTCATCAACAAAACCTGTAAAAAAGGGACCACAGCAGAACATTTGAGCAGGATAAAAAATCCAGAAACGAACCATTTGAAAAGACCCATTTTCTCTTCATCCTATCGAACCTTCTTCACGGCCCTTCCATCACCAATAACCTTCATCCTCTTCGCGAACCAAGCCAAACCGTGACCACCATTCATGAACGCAAGCCAGCCAGCCATCATATCTCAGTTCGCCGCCATCACTGAAATTTCAATAACACCGAAAGCCATCACCCTGTCTCAGACCTGAAAAAAAACGTCAACAAACATAAGGAAAAACATAGATTCATTAAGCCATCCAAAATTACGGAAATCGTAAAATAACTGGTTTACAGAAGCAAATTCCCCCTAACCTTACCCACTAGCCCCCCATTTTTCGGTAGTTTCACAGCAACACTAACATACCTTCATCAGCAACATAGAACTACCGCCTTTACCACCTTTCACCTTCCATCACCATCAGCAGCACCACACTGCTAACACCCTCAACCTTCACAAATTTAACCCACTGAAACCAGAAACAACAACACCGAGCACTTTTCCTAATCACCTTAAACGCACAATCCGCGACGAGAACAGAAAGCCTGAACCGAGTTCACCACCAAGCCAAACCATTTCCGCCGTGAATCCACCCCCTTCACTGCAAGCCACCACCGAAACCTGTAAAAAACACCACCATAAATGAACCTTCAAACCAATACATTATCAAACTTGGACCTTCACAAAAACGAATCAAACAACCTCAAACCTTGACCTTTAACAAAGCTGAAAGATTCATAACCACCATCAACATCAACAACATCATCTACCGCCGCAACCACGAGATACCGTGAAAGATTTGGAGGAAAACCTGAACACGCACGAGCAAGTTGACGGAGGGTCAGAAGCCTTCGCATACGGAAATCGCGAGTGAGACGGCGACCCGCTACTGCCGCGCATCCTCCCTTCACCATCATCACCGAAGTACATTCGTACAAATTCGCCGATCAGAGGTCTTTGTGAGGTACCTCAAATCATCTCTTTGATTGGCCTTCTCTTAATAGTGTATTTTTTTCTTCATGTTGTGTTTGTATCTTTAACAGCATCAACTCTTTACTTGAATTTTCGATTGATACATCTAGGATTCAGGACCTCGAATTTGGGGGTTTAGGTTAATTGTTGAGCTTTGGGGTTTGTGTGCTCTGCGATAATGATCCTGCTGTTTTGATTTTGTTGTTTGTTTAGTTAGGAAGAATGATCGCGAGTTGGGAGGGATAGTCGAGCGATTTGAGAGAAACTTCCGTGCGAGAGAGATACGAGAGAGAAGAGAGTTTTGAGAGAATGAGGGTTTTCGTTGGGGCTTATGGCTCCTTTGACCCGCCGTTGGTTCGTGTGTGAATAGGGCGGTGACAGGTGGTCTCTCATTGGACACCTGTCACCGATTAGTGTTTGGCTTTGACTTTTCTCCTTTGGATCATGTACGCATTCCCCCTACTTGGTCAAGTGTTGTTGTTTGTTTTTTATAAAAAGGGGGGGGGGTCTGCGTTTTAGTTTCTGGATAGCTTTATTTTTGTTTTGGGCTTTTTATCTTTTTTTTTTATTTTCAGGGATTTTTGGTTTATTAAATATTCTAAAGATACAAAAATATTGTTAATTAATTTTTATTTAGTTAATTGATATTTAGTTTAGAGATTATTTATTTATTTTTTTGGCTTTCTTTTAGAGCAAAACTAACAAAAATACAACAATATTGTTAATTAATTTTTATTTTGTTTAGTTAATTGATATTTAGGTTAGTAATTATTTATTTTTTCTATTCAACCTTACTTATATTGCGAATAATTTTATTTTGTTTAGTTAATTGATATTTAGGTTAGTAATTATATATTTTCTATTCAATTTACTTATATTGCGATTAATTCTTTTCCTCGCTAATTATTTATTCGTATGATTATGTGTATGTCTTGTGAAGACTTGTAAGGATTTGTTTATCGTATTTCGACTTTATTTTGCCAAGAAAATAAAAATAAGCATGATCGCTTTGCGAATAGTCATTTCAAAAATAATTAGTTTCTTGGTCCAACACCAAGTAAGGAGTTCATCACACGCCTACACTGCACACACGTAAGTCGGTCTTATGATCGCCATATGCACAATCCTTTTTACGCGCCTTAATTAACTTAACAAGGAATAGAGCTCCGGAGTCTAGCACTCCGCACGTTCTAGAACGAACTACAAATGTGCTATCCCCACGCGTATTGTTCGTTCAATCCTTCGTTATTAATTACACATCGATTCTAAAACATCTAAAAACATTTATTCAATTTATTTAATAACGTACGAAAACAGAACTCCGGAGTCTAGCATTCCGCACGTTCTAGAACGAACTGCAACTGGGCTAGCCCCACGCGTATTGTTCGTTCAAATCCTTCGTTATTAATTACACTTCGATTCTAAAACATCTTAAAAGAATTATTCAATTTTTTATAAATTAAATTACGAAAACAGAATTCCGGAGTCTAGCATTCCGCACGTTCTGGATTGGACCGCAATTGGGCTAGCCCCACGCGAGGGTTCAATCACCATTCGTATACCAAAATATTTAAACTATTTTCAAATTAATTATCGAACACAGAATTCCGAAGTCTAGCATTCCGCACGTTCTGGATTGAACCGCAATTGGGCTAGCCCCACGCGATGTATTCAATCACTATTCGTATATCAAAATTCAAATACCTTTTCTCTAACACGAACATTGTTTAAATCATTCTATCTCTCGAACAAGCTAGCGCTTCAGCCTCCACCGTGAGTATAAGCCAATGCTTAACAGTAGAATGCATTTCAAATAATCGTTCAATTAAAAATTGCAAACCGTAGTCGCACGAACTACGAAGCTCTGACTCAAGCATCCTTGCATTGCATCTGTTTGCATACCATTGCATCTGCATTTCATGTCTTCTTTCCTTCCTCAGAGTAAGCTCATCCTCGTCCTGTGTCCATAACCCGCAGTTGATTTCCCGACACCTACATTGGACTTGAAGTAGTTCTTGATTGATCATGGACCCTTAAAGACAAAAGCAGTCTGTGACAAGGGGAAACTTTGATTTAACAAAGGACCAGATGAACCAACTCATGGATGATGTGACAACTTTGATCAAGAGAGGGGATAATGTTCAACAGGCTGTCGTAGCTGGAGATGCCTCCCCACCTCAAAGGAACAATTTTGTTCAACCTCAGTCTGCCAGGACCCCAGTTGGGGCATCCGTTATTCAAGAGCATACCATTATTCGAGATGGAAACTCCTTACCTCACGATGTCGTTGAGTACCAAAGCTTTGGTTTCTCTGAGCCAATTTCCCAAGGGGAAATCCTAGTGAGAAGGACCAAGGGACCAGATGTTGCTGAGATGAATGAGAAATGTCGAATGCTGAATGAAAGACTCAAGGTTATAGAGGGGAAGAATGCTTTTGACCTGGATGCTTTAAACATGTGCTTAGTGAAGGTGCGCAAAACACAAGGAAGGGGGGTTGGAATTGGGTTTTCTTTAACAACTAAAATCAACTTCTAATGACACGTTAATTTATTCTGGTTCGTTTGAACTCAAACTACGTCCAGTCCACCCGCCAAGGTGATTTTGCCTCTACTGAGGTCTTAATCCACTATTCAATTTGAATACACACAAAGACCTATAGTCAATGTCCTCTTGAGTCTTCTGACTAAACTTAGTGACTCAAGGAATAAAAATAACTATTACAATGATAATAACAATGTAACTAAAAAATGCTTCTTAATAAGCAAGGATCACTAAGTGAAAGTTACAGTATATAAGCACAAGTTGATTCAGTCTTTTTGCGTGAGTGTATTGAAGCGTGTTGCTGAATTCTTCAAATGAAATCCTTTATATAGTCCTTGAATGAATGTAGCCGTTGGAGACATCTTGAGCTAAATTTAGGATATAAGTTAATACCATAAATTCCTTCCATAAACAGAGATACTTGTCTTGACCATTAATTAAAATATTCTTTAATTAATGTCTTCATTAAGGATACCAACATCTTCTAAGCGGAGATCAGAGATAATCAATATTAGATGCGCAGTCAATAAATAAGTAATTAAATGATGGATTCTCCTTTGAGAGTATCTTCTGTATGGCTTAATGAATCTTCTATGCGCGTACGTTTTACTTAACTGAATCGATCTTCTACACAAGAATAAAGATATTCATTAGAACTTCTATTCTATAATAAACTTTGTTATCATCAAAACACTTGGAAGTTCAGAACCATAATTGTTCTAACAATCTCCCCCTTTTTGATGATGACAAAACATTTAGATAATGAGAATAGAGTTTAATAAAATTAAATGAACTCCCTTTGATTTAGAAGATTTCTTCAGATGTTCCAAGATCCTTAGCTCCCCCTGAGTTGATTACTTGACCTGTTTCTTTTCTATGATTACAACTCAAATAGTTTTATTAGAATATTATATGTAAGAGGCAAATTATGGTAAACTGCTATGGATCAGAATCATTTACGTTTCTCCCCCTTTTTGTAATAATCAAAAAGAGACACAACAAATGAAAAACCAGAAAATTTCCATTATATTAAAAATCTTATCAAAACAAGAAAACAGTAGAAGTTTAAAGAGATATGCAGAAGCAGAAGATAAAACAAAAAAATAGCTAAAGCAGAGGATAAGCATAAATTTAAAAGTTCATCTTAGTAACTAAGGTCTCCAGCAAAGATTTAATCTCAGATGATGATTCCACTTGCTTGCCAAGCAAAGTCTTCAATTCAGCAGTGGTTTCATCTTGCTTATCTAGACGTTGTTTCACCATCTGATTCTCCTTCTTCATCTCTTCTAATGTTTGTAGAACAAAATTTGTAGCCAGAGGTTCTTCAACTTCTGGGGCAGCTTGAGTCTCAGGTTCATCAACATGATCTTCTTCAGAAGGTACCAAGACCATTTGAAGTTCAGAGAGTTCTTCCAGAGTTTCTGACTCTGTCCAAGGCTTATTGTCCAGCAGAAGGGGTTTAGACTGTTCAACATTAGAAACAACTGCTTGAAGATACTCACAGAAGTTCTGGTGAGCAATATCATAGCAGATGTCCTTAAGTCTTTTTGACTCAGTATTAAACCACTTTCTGAAGGTAGCCCACAGAAAATCAGAAGCAGCTGGATCTGTAAGCTCTGAGCACTCAGACTTCAGATCCTCTAACTTTAATTTCAAGACTGTTTCAAAAGCAAGTAGTAACGCAGAAATGTCTGTTCTAGAGGGTTTTGGTTTAGGTATAGGTATGGCTGTTTTGTTAGAGACTGAGGATTGTTTTTGTAAAGCTTCAAAATCATTAGATGTTCTGAGTGGGTTATCATGTTCAGTTTCTTCTGGAGGAGTGTCAGGAATGTTTATAATTGTGGGAGAGTTTGGAGGTGTAGATACATATGAGGATAGTGAACTTTCTCTTATGGGGGAAAGTCTAGGTGCATTTTCAGGAGATGGAAGTTGGACAGATTCAGAGGATTGAAAATTTTCAAGATCTGATAGGACATGTTGCAGGGCAGTTTGTGTTTCAGTTATGGGAGAGCGATCAATGTCAGACAGAGGAGTATTATCGATTGGTATGTCAAAATCAGTAATTTTTTGTGGTTGATGGGGTTCATTTTCTGGTGGATAAAGTGATGAGAGGATGGATGCGACAGCAGCAGTTGCAGGTATTTCAGTTTGAATAGGATTACAAGATTGGGGTGGTTCAGAGAAAGGGATTTGTGCAGAAGGAATATCAGTAGAAGATAGTGGGTTAGAAGGTAAGGGGCTAGAAGGTTTTTCAGACACTTCTACATTAACTGCTTCTACTACAGAAATGAGTTCAGAGTTAGAGGAAGAAGTTTTACCTGATCTTCTGGATGATTTTAGAATCTTCTGAGATGATCCTTCAGCAGCCTTTCTCTTCTTGAGTCTTGCAGAGGCAGCATCTGGAGCTTTCTGTTTGAGTTCAGTTGGCTTGAACTGGGGGTCCACACCATGTTGCTTGCAAATATCCAGGTAATTTACCACAACTTCTGGAGGTGTGTCAGAAGAGAATAAAGGGAAGTTCTCCAATGGGATCCTCCTGGTGGTGATTACTTCTCTATAATGAAGAACATGTTCTTGTTGAATAGAAGTAATGAACTTCATCTTTTTCAAGTTCTTTGCATTCAGAGGTTTTCCAACATCTGTTTCTAGAAGTTGAGTTTGCTTCAATTCTGCCAGAAAGTCTACCAGCTTGTTTTGGCAGAGGATGTCAGAAATAATACGTCCAAAAGGAATCCAATCCCTCTTGGTCTTCTCACCATCTCTGGTTTCCTTCACACTGGTTCTCAGATTCTGGAATAGAGTGTGTGCAAGGTTGATCTTTCTCTGTTTGGCAATGAAGTAGAGTAGAAATTGTTGGTCCAAATTGATGTAATCTGGAGAGTTGGTAGGCTTCCTGTGACAGATTGTCCCAAGAATGATCTTGGCCCAAATTCTCAGAGGGGTCTTCAAATATTTTATTTTGTTTGAGGGTTTGCCAGAGGTAAATATCTCCTTTGCTATCACTGTAGTATCAGACATCCTATCCATGTCACTGCACTTGATGCCATTGCCATCAGCTTCAATAAGTTTGGCAAGATGGTCTTCAGAAATAACTACCCGTTTACCCAGCACGTATGATGTAACATGTGCGTTGGATGCTGTTGCGTAAGCCCAGAATTCCTTTACCAGTTTTGGGAAGACTGGTCCCATTAATCGGTCAAAGTATTTCTCCCAGCCCTGAGCTTGAACGTCGGGGAAGAGATCAAAACCATTTTCCTTCAGACTATTGAAATCCACAAATAATTCACAGAGGACTTACAGGTTGTCAGCAGGAGTAGAGAGAGTCTTCGTAGGTTCAACATAGAACACATCAGAGATGTCTTTTATTTGATGAGAGGAAGAAGCCATTAGTTACTAAGATGAGATATTGAGGGTTTAGGGTTTTTAGAAAGTTTCAGAGAAAACGCAAGAGTGAGAGTGAAAAAAAAATTCAGTAAAAGTGCAATTAGGGTAAAAAGTGAAAGTGAAAAAGAAACGTTACATATATAGGAAAATAATGCATTTAATTAACTGAGAAATTAGTGGGAAAAAATTAAGTTTAAAAACATAATGATTATATGCAATAAATGCGCTGACATAGGGTAAGGCGTGAAAGATTCTGGAACAGTTACCCAAGAGATTTTTGCCTTTTTGGTGTCAAGTTAGTCGTATCAGTTTCCCAGAAGATCAACAGATGTCCTTCTGTAGAGGACAGTTGTCCAATGCATGTTCTGTCACTCTTCAGAAGATGGACACTTGTTTTGATTCTGATGGGAGTCCTTAGAGCTTTGTTGACACTTGTTGATTTGAAGATCTGCATTTTATTTCTTTGAACAGAAGTTCTTAGAATGAAACAGTTAGAACATAGTATCTTCTGAGATAACAAAATAGAGGATTAGTTTCAGAACTTCTAAGAGGTAAAGACATATAATTAAAGCATTTTCATTCTGGACATAACTTCATGCTAAGGTTAGTTAGTATGAAATTAAATCTATCTTCAGGAAGGGGTTTTGTAAAGATATCAGCCCATTGGTGATTTGTATCTATGAATTTTAACATTAAAATTCCCTTCTGAGTATAGTCCCTAATGAAGTGATGTTTAACTTCTATATGTTTAGCTCTAGAATGTAAAATTGGATTTTTAGAAAGACATATAGCAGAAGTATTGTCACAGAGGATGGGAATGTTACTCTCATAGATATTGAAATCCTCAAGCTGATTTTTCATCCAGAGCATCTGAGTACTGCATCCAGCTGCTGCAATGTATTCAGCTTCTGCAGTTGATAATGCTATGGTTGACTGTCTTTTGCTAGACCAAGAGATTAGATTGTCTCCCAGAAATTGACAACTTCCAGAAGTACTTTTTCTTTCTGTTCTGTCTCCAGCAAAATCAGCGTCACAATATCCTACAAGTTTATACTCTTCTGATCTTCTGTAATACAGACCATGATTAGTAGTACCTTTCAGATATCTAAAGATTCTCTTAACTGCTGTTAAGTGAGTTTCTCTAGGATCTGATTGGAATCTAGCACATAAACATACACTGTATAGAATAACTGGTCTAGAAGCAGTTAGATAGAGAAGAGATCCAATCATACCTCTGTAGAGCTTCTGATCTACTTTCTTACTTACCTCATCTTTCTCCAGAATACATGTAGGATGCATAGGAGTTTTAGATATTGTGCTTTCTGATAGATCAAATTTCTTCAGAAGTTCTTTTACATATTTGCTTTGATGGATATATGTTCCTTCTGATGTTTGATTTATTTGAATTCCCAGAAGGAACTTTAGTTCTCCCATCATGCTCATTTCAAATTCTGCCTGCATAGACTTAGCAAATTCCTTTCCCAAGGCACTTTTAGTAGAACCAAAAATTATATCATCTACATAAATTTGACATATCAGAAGATCATTTTTAATGTTTTTACTGAAAAGAGTTGTATCCACTTTCCCTCTGATGAATTTATTTTCCAGAAGAAAAGTACTTAGTCTTTCATACCAAGCTCTGGGAGCTTGTTTTAAACCATATAATGATTTTTTGAGTTTGAAAACATGTTCTGGAAATTTTGTATTTTCAAAACCAGGGGGTTGGTGTACATACACTTCTTCATCAATATAACCATTTAAAAATGCACTTTTGACATCCATTTGATATAGAATGATATTATGATTTACAGCAAATGATATTAGAAGTCTAATTGATTCTAACCTGGCGACTGGTGCATAGGTTTCTGTATAGTCTATTCCTTCTTGTTGACTATAACCTTGTGCAACCAGTCTTGCTTTGTTCCTGACAACTTCTCCTTGCTCATTTAGCTTGTTTCTGAATACCCACTTGGTGCCAATGATGTTGAATCCTCTGGGCTTGGGAACTAGATCCCACACATCATTTCTGGTGAATTGATTTAGTTCTTCTTGCATAGCCATAATCCAATCATTTTCTGAGAGAGCTTCTTCTACAGAAGTTGGTTCAATCAGAGAAACAAGTCCCATTAAGGTTTCTTCAGAGATTTTGAATGATGATCTTGTTCTGATTGGTTCATCTTTCTTTCCCAAGATTTTATCTTCTGGGTGATTAATATTGCTTCTGGATAGTTTCTTCTGGGTGGGTTCTTCAGACGTTGTTGGAGAAATTGTATTATTTTGATCTTTAGGTGATTGATCTTCAGAAGTTCTGTTTGTAGAGATTTCTACTTCTATATCTGCAATTAATTCATTCTGCTTTGGTTTTTCAGAACCAAGCTTATCATCAAATCTGACATAAATAGATTCTATCACAATGCGTGTTTCTGTATTGTATACTCTGTAACCCTTAGAACGTTCAGAGTATCCTAACATATAACACTTTTGTGCCTTAGAGTCAAATTTATTCAGAGTATCAAGAGTATTTAAAATAAAGCTAATACATCCAAAAGGATGAAAATAAGAAATGTTGGGCTTTCTGTTCTTCCACAATTCATAAGGAGTCTTTTCAAGAATAGGTCTTATAGATATTCTATTCTGAATATAGCATGATGTATTTACTGCTTCTGCCCAAAAATGTTTAGCCATATTAGTCTCATTTATCATGGTTCTGGCCATCTCTTGCAATGTTCTATTTTTACGTTCTACAACCCCATTTTGTTGTGGAGTTCTAGGACAAGAAAAATCATGAGAGATGCCATTTTCATTAAAAAATGATTCTAATTGTTTATTTTCAAATTCTCCACCATGATCACTTCTGACTTTTATGATTTTAGATTCTTTTTCATTTTGAACTTGTTTGCAGAAGTTAGAAAATACAGCAATTGACTCATCCTTGTGTCTAAGAAACTTTACCCATGTCCATCTGCTGAAGTCATCTACGATCACCAATCCATACTTCTTGCCACTGACAGAAGCAGTTTTCACTGGTCCAAACAAGTCAATGTGCAGAAGTTCTAATGGTCTAGAGGAGGATACAACATTTTTAGCTTTAAAACCAGTTTTTGAAAATTTGCCTTTCTGGCATGCTTCACACAGAGCTTCTGAGTTGAACTTCAAATTTGGAAGTCCTCTGACTAGATTGAGTTTGTTAAGTTGAGATAATCTTCTCATATTAACATGTCCCAATCTTCTGTGCCAGACCCATTGCTCAGTTTCCACAGACATTAGACATTTTACATTTTGAATTTTTAATTCTGAAAGTTTTATTTTATAAATGTTGTTCTTTCTCTTTCCACTAAAAAGGATTGTTCCATCTTTCTGACTAACAGCTTTACAGAACTTTTGATTAAAGATTATGTCATAGCCATTATCACTTAATTGACTTATGGATAATAAGTTATGCATTAATCCTTCTACTAATAGAACATTGGAGATAGAGGGAAGATTTCCATTACCAATAGTTCCAGAACCAATTATTTTCCCTTTTTGATTGCCTCCAAAACCTACGTGGCCTCCATCTTTTAATTCAAGACTTTGGAACATATGCTTTCTTCCCGTCATGTGTCGTGAGCATCCAGAGTCCAGGTACCATGATTGGTGTTTCAGTTTTGCTGTTAAAGACATCTGCAACATACACAATTTTATCCTTGGGTACCCATATTCTTCTGGGTCCTTGTTTGTTAGTTTTTACAAACTTCTGATTCATTTTAGGTTTCAAATCAGAACTTGTGGAACAAGATGACTCACTAGTGTATATTAGATTATGGTTATGACCATAGGTGAAATGAGAACTTAGAGGAGTATTGATATTTATGACAATGTCATCAATCTTTTTAAATTTCAGAGTTTCTTTAGTTTTCTCATAGCCTATGCCTCTTCTTTCATTTCTGCTAACTCCATAGATCATAGATGCAATTTTGCTTCTATCTATGCTTTTAGTAAGAAATTTTTGAAAGCTATAGTCATATTGTTTTATGATACTGTCAAAATTGATTAGATCTTCTAATTCAGATTCCTTCTGAGCTTTAAGTTTTTCAAGAGAGTTTTTGCATTCAAAGATATTTTCTTTCAGCTCAGAGTTTTCTGTTTTTAGTTTTCTAACTTCTTCTAATTCAGATACCAGACTTTGTTTCATGTCTTTGTATTTGAATTGAAGCTTCTGATATTTTTCAAGAATTTCTGAGAGGCTAGCTTCTAATTGAGATCTGGAAAGCTTAGAAAATACCTCTTCTGAATCTGATTCTGATTCTGATTCTGATGTGTGATCATCTTCTGGTATATTTGCCATTAATGCAATATTAGCTTGTTCATCTTCAGAATCTGACTCTGCTTCAGATGATTCAGAATCCTCCCATGTTGCCATGAGACTCTTTTTCTTTTCTCTGCTGAATTTGTTTCTGGGTTTCTCTTTCTGAAGTTTTGGACATTCACTTTTATAGTGTCCTGGTTCTTTGCATTCGTAGCACACAACTTCTTTGCTTCTGGGTTTCTTATGACCAGATGTTGATTCAGAATAATTGTTTGTTCTTCTGGTATTTCTGAACTTCTTCTGACGATGCTTCCAGAGTTGTTGAACTCTTCTGGATAGGAGAGATAATTCATCTTCTTCTGATGAGCATCCAGAACTTTCTTCTTCTTCTGCCTGTAAAGCTTTAGAAACAGATTTGTTAGATTTAAGAGCTACAGACTTACCTTTCCTCTGGGGTTCATCTTCTTCTAGTTTAATCTCATGACTTCTCAAGGAGCTGATCAGTTCTTCTAAGGAAATTTCATTCAGATTTTTTGATAGTTTTAGAGCAGTGACCATGAGCCTCCAAGCTTTTGGTAAACTTCTGATGATTTTCTTCACATGATCTGCTATTGAGTAACCTTTGTCTAGAACTTTTAGTCCAGCTACCAGGATTTGGAACCTTTAGAACAGTTTTTCAATTGTCTCATCTTCTTCCATCTTGAAAGCTTCATACTTCTGGATGAGGGCTAGAGCTTTAGTCTCCTTGACTTGAGCGTTGCCTTCATGTGTCATCCTCAGAGAATCAAACATGTGTTTAGCTGAATCCCTGTTTGTGATCTTCTCATATTCTGTATATGAGATAGCACTTAGAAGTATGGTTCTAGCTTTGTGATGATTTCTGAATTCCTTCTTCTGTTGAGCTGTCATATTTTTTCTTTCAATCTTCTGACCATCTGCTCCAACAGGATGAATGTATCCATCTGTCACCATGTCCCAGAGATCTCCATCTAGAGCTAGAAAGAAACTCTCCAGAACATCCTTCCAGTAGTCAAAATTGTCGCCATTGAACACTGGAGGTTTAGCGTTGATCTTGTCATTCTGGTAGTCATTGTTGTTGTTTCCAGCTTCTTCCATGTGTTTAACTTCTGGATCTTTTACTGACACGGTTAAGTATTTTTCTCAGAACCTAGCGCTCTGATGCCAATTGAAGGTGCGCAAAACACAAGGAAGGGGGGTTGGAATTGGGTTTTCTTTAACAACTAAAATCAACTTCTAATGACACGTTAATTTATCCTGGTTCGTTTGAACTCAAACTACGTCCAGTCCACCCGCCAAGGTGATTTTGCCTCTACTGAGGTCTTAATCCACTATTCAATTTGAATACACACAAAGACCTATAGTCAACGTCCTCTTGAGTCTTCTGACTAAACTTAGTCACTCAAGGAATAAAAATAACTATTACAATGATAATAACAATGTAACTAAAAAATGCTTCTTGATAAGCAAGGATCACTAAGTGAAAGTTACAGTATATAAGCACAAGTTGATTCAGTCTTTTTGCGTGAGGGTATTGAAGCGTGTTGCTGAATTCTTCAAATGAAATCCTTTATATAGTCCTTGAATGAATGTAGCCGTTGGAGACATCTTGAGCTAAATTTAGGATATAAGTTAATACCATAAATTCCTTCCATAAACAGAGATACTTGTCTTGACCATTAATTAAAATATTCTTTAATTAATGTCTTCATTAAGGATACCAACATCTTCTAAGTGGAGATCAGAGATAATCAATATTAGATGCGCAGTCAATAAATAAGTAATTAAATGATGGATTCTCCTTTGAGAGTATCTTCTGTATGGCTTAATGAATCTTCTATGCGCGTACGTTTTACTTAACTGAATCGATCTTCTACACAAGAATAAAGATATTCATTAGAACTTCTATTCTATAATAAACTTTGTTATCATCAAAACACTTGGAGGTTCAAAACCATAATTGTTCTAACACTTAGTACCTGGTTTAATTATACCTCCGAAGTTTGAAGCACCTGCTTTTCAGAAGTACAAAGGGGATAGCTGTCCAAAGCACCATTTAGTGATGTTTTGTCGAAAAATGACTGCATATGCTTTTGATGATAAGCTGATGATTCATTGCTTCCAAGACAGTTTGAGTGGGGCACCGTTGAATTGGTACATGGATTTGGAAAGAGGTCATATTCAGTCATGGTTGGACCTAGCCAATGCTTTTGTGAAACAATACCATTACAATTTGGAGGAAGCTCCCAGCCGCTTTCATTTGAAGGACATATCTCAAGAAAGTAATGAGCCATTCAAACGGTACGTCCGTAGGTGGAGAGAGTTTGCTGACCGTGTTCAACCACCTCTATCAGAGAAGGAGTTGGTTAACCTGTTTATGGACACTCTGCAGAGCCCGTACTTTGAGAAGATGATAGGCACCGCCTCAACGAGTTTCTCTAACCTTGTAAACACGGGAGAACGTATTGAGATTAGTCTCAAAAGCGGAAAGATCCAAGGCGCTTCAAGAAACCAGGCTAGTAAGAATGAATCCCTCAGCAATTCCCAAGAGGAGGAAGAGGATGTAATCAATGCAGTCATGACAGACGTCAAGTATTCTTGTGGTGCATCAGCAAGACCCTATGACCCCCCATCTTTTCAACAATCACTATTCCATATGCCTCATCATCCTTGTAGGCAACCAACAATGTTTAGGGTACCTTATCAGCAACCCTGGATATCTCCTCATGCAAGTCAGCGAGCCAAAAGCCAAGGATATCTGAAACAGCATCAGAATCCACATAAGCCTCGCAACAATTTGGAAAGAAGGAATGCTCCTCTTCACCCAGTACCTTTATCGTACACTCAGCTTCTGCAACCTTTGATTCAAATCTCATTGGTGGTTCCCAAGTCTCTCAAGCCATTGCCAGAGCCATGCCCTCCTGAGTATAATCCACATGAGCAATGTGGATATCATGCTGGATCAATGGGGCATTCAACTGAAGACTGCAGAGCTTTTCAAGCCAAGGTACAACATTTGATCGATAAAAAGTACATATCCTTTCCAGAAGGAAATATGTTGGTGCATGTCAACCTCTCACCTGAGTGAGTACGAAGATTCTTCGGGGCATCTCTTGAAGATAGTAGATCAAGGCATTTTCAATTCCCTAAAGCTGGCAATCCCCTGTTTGTTTCAGCATTGTTGTATTTTCTTTGCATGTTGATTTTGTATTTGCTTGTTAGCTTTGTTTGTTTTTGAATTGGCAAAATTAATGAAATGTTTATGCATATTTGGAATCAATCCATTCGTATTCACTCGTTTTCTTTCATTGTCACAAAAAAAAAGCAAAAATATATTTCTATCTTTTGTTTATCAAACTTTTGTTTTAGCAAAGATTGGAGGGAGGATGATGAAAACCAGATGCCTGAATTCTCCGTTTGTATGCTCTCAATTTAAACCCTGCCAATGATGTACAAGCATTGTTTCAAATTCCCAAACACCGGTGAAATAAGGATGATAATCCCTTGCTAACCCCTTTGAGCCTAGAAGTAGGAGTTTTTCTTTTTCAAAAATGCAAAAACCCTTAATTTCAAACCTGGGGCAGGGTAGTCGGTTCAGTTAATCTGTTTGCATTCAATCTTCAAGAGATTCAATCCATTATTCAAGGAGGATCAGCAACGTACTTTCATTCACTGCCGAAGAAGTCGTGAAGAGCCAAAAGTTTGTAGTACGTATTCTCTACCATCCAATAAGATGGCAGTCATAACCATTCAACAAAAGAATGACGTAAGGAAAAAGAAATACAAAGAAAAGTTCACTAAGTCAAAAATAGAAAAAGAAAACTTAGGCGTAATTAATAAAGTCATCAAATCCAACAAAGTAAGGATAAAGCAAGGTGGCTGCCATCACTTTCAAATTTTGATCCTTATCACGCACCATCAAAAGACTTATGAGATATGAATGCGTATGTCAAATTAACTGAACATAGGATTGGAGTTCATCACGAAGATGGGATGGGTACAAATAAATTTTGAGCCTTTTATCTTTTGTTTCATAAACCGTGAACCAAGCCACGTTGCAACCCTTAAAAGACCTAATTGAGGCAGGGTTTATTTAGAGAGCATACTACAACAAGGTTGTGTTAACCTGACTCCTAACGATCTTTGCTAATCATTTGTATTGATCACTTCATCTATCATTCCATAAATGGCTAGATCCACTTTTTATTTTAAATCAACTCCATTGTATCACTGTCATACCAATAAATTGCGATTTCAAAACTTGCATAAATGTTGCATTAAAATTGCCAATTTTTAAATAAATAATGTTTGTTTGCAAGTTAATTCAGCATCAACGGAATCCCGACGAAAGCAGCCAGTTAGGGAATTCGACTGAGTAAGAGAGACCCACCCAGGGGCAACCACTTTAAGAATAAGTCGATCGGAATCAATCTCTTCAAGAGTCAGCTACTCAGAGGTTGAACCTTTTCTCAAGACTCAGACTAGTGTAAGCTATCATCAAACGGTTCAAGAGTTCAATTGCCAATCAAATCAAAACTTTCCCATCCTAGGAGTTGGGTAACCAGAGACAGCTTGAGCGAGTTATCAGAAATAATTCAAGAGTTCAATGGCCGGCTAGACCAAAAGTCTCCCATCCCAGGGATCAGATAATCAGGGGCAAATTCCCAATGTTCGAGCACTGGGGCAACCATTTCAAAGGCCATGTCATGGCAGGTTGGTCTAAATTCTTTGTGATGAGGGAAATTTCAAAAAAAAGAAAAACATTGATTCCGGGGCAGGATGAATCACACAGGGGCAAGTCCTCTCCATACCTGCCAGATGTTCAAGCAGGCCCTATGCAACAACTAATTTCGAGTTCAAGACGGGTGTCGGGAATCATGTCGTCATCTTTGTCTGAAGAGTCGTCTTCCAAGAACTATTTCATCCAATACCCACCCAGGGGCATATTTGGAAATCATATGAGTCGGTGTGTCTTTCTCATGTGTTGATCAGGTCGCTTCGCTCTTAGCATTAAGCTCTGCTACCGTCTTACTTATCAAGCATATGCCCACAGTAGAAAAGAGTCACACCTTGCAAAACAGGCCTCTGTTGACATGTAATCTACTGTCACTTTGCTAGAATCTCTTTGAAGTCCAATTGTCATTGGCAAGAGTTTGTTAAGCTAGTTGTGGAACCCCTTGCTTGCAGTCTAGGTCCATTTAATTTAGCACATACATGTGTTTCCTGTTGGTTCTTGAAAGTCTTCTCTTGACCCTCCGTGTAAGGAATTTCTAGAGGTTGGATATCCTGCTGAAAAATCCAAACTTCTCGTATTTATTCTCAGTATCATCCGATCTCGTGGAGCCGTTGACTATTTGAGTACGCTGTTTTCTATCCCTGGTATCAGTTGGTTGCACAGAGCCACTGCCCAAACAATGTGTTTGCTTTCTTTATCTTCGGTATCAGCAGTTACACTTGAACCTGTTGATTTACCACCCTGGATTTTATGCCTGCTATTTTATTTCCAGACCACCGTGTCGTTGCCTGTTATTTTATCTCCTGACCACCGCGTCTTTGCCTGTCATTTTTATTTACCGACCACCGCGTCAATGTTTGTCATTTTATTTACCGACCACCTGTTGCACCCCAAAATTTGCCCTCACAAAAACAAGACTTTGTGTGCTAAGAGGTTCACAAGGTTCACAAGACCTCTCATGAGGTTCACAAGGTTCACAAGACATCTTATGAGGTTCACAAGATTCACAAGACATCTTATGAGGTTCACAAGGTTCACAAGACATCTTATGAGGTTCACAAGGTTCACAAAGTTCACACATAGTCAGAAAGTTTGACAATTCTCTCAGACAATGCATCCTCCTAAGCAGGGCATCCAAAACTAGAGTTTTGACTTTAATCAGGCTAAATGGACTTCCAATACTTCAAGTGAGCTTCATAACATCTTATATGTGTTTAAGAACCCCCATGACAAGTTTCAGAACATTTTTCAAAGGTTTGCTCAGTCAGATGATCAGATAAGTCAAAATCAATCAAAGCAGTTAAAAAGTCAAGCTGAGGTCAACTGTGGTCAAACCAAAGTCAAACTTCATGATTTTTTGCCAACATCAATTATATGAAGTAAAATTCATCATTTGATCAAAGGTTGATCATGATTCATCAAGGAGATTTCAGATCATCAAGAATCAGGAGTTTCTAAATTAGGGTTTTCACTGGAAAAGTCAACTGAAATTTGACCAGCCATAACTTTCACATGCTTCATCAAGAATTTTCCATACAAATCTCATTTTGAAGGAAATTGAATTCTCTACAACTTTGTGTCTCACAAGCCAAGCCCAAAAATGCTTCATTTGGAAGGTATGAGCTAAAACATTATAGGTCCTTTTGAAAGTCAACAAAAAGTCAACAACTTCAAAAGGGCATAACTTGAGAATGGTAAAAGGTATGGACATGAAACCAATGGGGTTGGTTAGATGACTCTTTAAACTTTCCAAAATGTCCAATAACACTATCATAGCATTAAAATTGAAGGATTTGTGCCCTTGCAAAGTTGGGAAATTTTTGGGTGGTTTATGAAGAAAATAGGGTCTTAAAACCATAATTCTTCAAATGGGCTGAACTTTTTGTGACCCAAGGTGTTCCATGACATCATGCACGAAATTTATTTAATATTTTCATAATTTTATTTTATTTATTATGATTTTTTATATTAAAAATCATTTTAAATTCAAATAAAATATAAAATATGAAGATTTAAAATATATTTTGATTTTAGAAAGTCATAAACATGAATTGGATCAGATTGATATGCAATTGATGATGATTGTCTTAAGATAGAAAGGATACATTCAAGAATATTTGAAATTCAAGCCATGATCTTTTTCAATCTTTTGAATCCAAAAAGTCCAAACAACCATCCAATTTTTTGACCTAATTTCATTTATTATAAGTACCTAAACACATCACAATGCAGAGGGGACGAAATTGCTGCCTCAAGAGTAAGTTTCCAATTTTTCAAAACTCACCAAAAACTCAAATTCGGATTCCATTCCTCAAGCCCTTTCAAGACAATTTGAAGGTTGATACATGTTCTATGGACATCACTGAACCTATTCCAATCATTGAAAGCATAAAAAACATGACATATTGCATAACCTGAATCAAACTCTTCATACTTTAATGACTTTTTCGTTTTCTTATATTTGTGTGTTATAAATGAAATTTGATCATTGTTTCATGTTTATAACGAGTTGTTGATTGTTTCTGGGCTAGTTAATTGAAGTTTTGATACAGGTTTGAGGAACGGCCATTGTTAGGGTTTCATCCAAGCTTTTAGGGCTTCACACTAAACCTAATATAAATGAATTTGAAAAACATAGGATGATTTTGTGAGCTCTGGGAATCACAATGCCCTAATCAATTGGAAGAAATTGTATCGTTTGCTTGTTGTTTGAAATTCGCAGGTTATGAATATCAAGAACTCGCAGGAAAATGCGTAGGTGATTTCGCAACAAAATTCGAAGGTATCCATGAAGAAGACGAAGACCTTGGTGCGCTGGTTGGAATTCAAATATTTGTCTTAATATTTTATTGTATTGTGGTTAATTTGTTTCACAGAAGCTTGCTTGGCCCAGTGGTGATGGATGCGCGTGTATTGCTTCAAGGCTTGGGTTCGATTCCTGGGAGGCAACATTCTTTTTGCTTCATTTTCTCATTTATTATATGACTTAATATATTATTAGTTGTAGTGGTTATATACACAGGTGCGCCCTTCTGGCTGGATGGTTGGAGTGTGTGTTTGTTTGGTAGAGGGTCCTGGGTTCGAATCCCCCCAGGCCCTTTTTTATGTTATTTTGCTTTTGTTGTGATTTTTACAGGATTTGAAACAAAACACATTGGCATCCATCCCATATCACCTGCGCGCGCGTAGCCCAGTGGCTGGCTTATTGGTCTGGAGAGTGTGGAAGCACAGGGACTGGGTTCGAATCCCAACCCAGGTAAGTTTTTCACTTTTTCTTGTTTTTCTATTTAATTTGTTTATATTATAGTTAAATAAATTTAAATGATAAAAATAAAATGTTTATATTATTTTCTTTTCTATAATTCAAAATTCATCTTTTCAAAAATTAAACTTTATTAGTAAAATTATTTAATATTTATCTTGTTGTATATTATTAATATTATATAATTTTGTATAATTAATTTATATTAGATAGTTAACCCTAATTCTATTTTATAAATTTCTAAAACCCTAAAACTTAATAATTTTTACAAACCCTAATTTTCTTTTGTGAAATTCTAATTATATTATAATTTGTAATTTATTTGTAAATTTTAATTATGTGCATTATTTTATAATTTGTTTATTATCATTATTGAATATAATTTCATGTAAATAATTTTAATTGAATATTAAACCCTAGATTTTTTTTTTCAATTAAAAAACTCCTAATTTAATCTTATAAATATAATTTATTTTTATAATATGTTTATTTAATTATAATTAACCATTATTTTTATAACATGTATATATAATTTAAATCTTTATAATAATTAGTGTATAGTATGAATTGCTTATTTTTCTTCTTAAAATCTTAAAAAAAAAAAATTATTTATTAAAAAAATTGAACTTTTAATTTATTATTCATTATTATGCTAATTTCTTTATTTTATTCTTATTTATTTTATTACTACTAACCCCGTTTATTTATATATTATATGATTTTCATTATTATTATTATTGTTACTAACCCAATTATTTATTATTATTTATTTGCTTATTTAATTTATTTTAATTATTATTATTATGTAATTGTATCTCATATGTAATAGTTGTAGTAATTTTTAATGTTTATATTTTAAATGTTATGGTTAGTAAAATAGGGAGTGAAACATGTTTGTGCTTAAAAATTGAATTGAGATCATTAACTTAAAGATAAATATTTGAATTGGTACACTCACACACGTAAGTCGATCTTGGATCGCCATCTCACTTCTTAAGGGTTACCTCTCAAGTTACCTAAACAAAAGGTCAAGTAAGGTGTAAAGCAAAGTCCCTCATCTTATATCATCTAGTCCCTTAAAAGATAAAAAGATCAAGTCCCTTCATGGTTTCCTTCGTAATGATCTTGTCCCTTTCGAATAAAGATGATAAGTCCCTTTGAATTGCTTATACACCTTACAGTTGCCTAAATAAACAGTTGTCCCTTCATTGGTCCCTCACATCCAAGGTAATGACTACTTATTCCTTAATAATAGGGATAGTCTTACCATTTAAAGGATATTCAAGAACAGAAAAGACTTAACTTAGGGTAGGTTCTTCTTAGATACTTGCTCACTTTCCAAAAACATTTCAAACACTTCACATTTTTCAAGCAATTTTCAAAAACAAAGTTTTCATATATATCCGTATATGGATCATTATAAAACACTTAAGAAAATTTCTAAACACACACTACACATTTCAAAAACATTTTAAAGTGAGCTAAGTAACTAAGAGCCCATGGATAACCATGGATGTAAAGGGTGCTAACACCTTCCCTTTACATAACCTACCCCCCGAACCCAAAAATCTTTTAAAAGGTCTTTCCTGTTCTTTTATGCCTTTCCTTTGGATAAAATAAAAGTCGGTGGCGACTCTTGCTATCCGCAACATAATTAAAGTCAGTTCTCCCACCGTGTTACACCACCGTGTCTTTGCCTGTCATTTTTATTTACCGACTACCGCGTCAATGTTTGTCATTTTATTTACAGACCACCGCGTCTTTGCCCGTCATTTTATTTTCAGACCACCGCGTCTTTGCCTGTCATTTTATTTCCTGACCACCGTGTCACTACCTGTCTTTTTATTTCCTGACCACCGTGTCACTACCTGTTATTTTATTTCCTGACCACCGTGTCGTTATCTGTTATTTTATTTCCTGACCACCGCGTCAATGTCTGTCTTTTTATTTCCTGACCACCGCTTCAATATTTGTCTTTTATTTCCAGACCACCGTGTCATTGCCTGTCTTTTATTTTCCTGACCACCTTGTCGACATCTGTTACTTTATTTCACGATCACTGTGTCAATATTTGCTTATTCCTGACCGTCGTATCAATGTCTGTTATTTTTGTTCTCCTGACTACCAAGTCGAGATCATTTACATTTTCTCTCAATCACCGAGTTGTTGTATCGGGACCCCCAGCAACCAATTTGAACTTGCTAACTCATCACTTCAGTTAGTCTGTCTTTAATCTTACGTTTTGTTTTCTGTCTTATGTCATTCTTAGTACTAGCAGTTACCCTTGAACCTGCTGATTTATCACCTTGAGTACATCCCGTTTTCGTCTTGTCATCCCCAGCATATTGTCATCTCCAGTGAGTCTTCATCCTCGATTTTCGTTTTGTGGATCACCGTTGCATTTGTCTGCATCATACCATACCCAACATATTCATCATTAAAAATCAGCATGTTAGGCCATTGCATCTCGCATATCATATCCCCAGTCCAATAGGAGTCCCTCATAAGTTCATAGCATGTCTTTGCATTTAGGGGCAAAATTTTCGGTTATTTCTATATTTAAATACCTTTCACTCCGATTTTATGAGGATTAACATCACTCGTTATATCTGGTAAAGTTATTTAAATAGGGGCAACTGCCACACCCCAAATTTTACCCATTTTAAAATTTTTCCAAGGTTTATTTTTCTGTCACTTCCTATCCATTTTCAATTTTTTTTAAATTTAATTTCTAAATTTTATTTAATGTCTAGTTTCTATTTTTAGTTTAATTTCTATATTTTTGTTGTTTTTATTTTATTCTATTTCATTGTTAAGTTTTCCTTTAATTTTTACTATTTTTATTTCCAATTTTTAGGCTCAATTTTAATATATTTCTCATTCTCAAGTTTTCTTTCATTTATCTAGTTACAAGCATTTCTTTGTCTCCCGAGTCATATACTAAGTACTTTTCTTCCTTTTTCAATAATTAAATTCTTCTTTTTTTTCTAAACTTTAAGTTCAAATTAAATTTCAATCCAATTCACTTCAATTTCCCATATCTAATTTCAAGTTTTGAATTTTAGATTCTAAGTCCTTTTCAAGCCCAAGTTTCCAACCACAAATTCCATGCCAAATTTCATCTCAAGATTTCATGTTTTAATCTCATTCAATTCTAATTTTCTAGTCCAACTTTCAAATTCTTGCATTCTCAATTTTAAATTTCTTGTCTAAGTTTCAATTGCTATTCAAACCTCATCATCCAATCTCAACTCAATCCTTTTATTTATTCAAGTTCAATTCCATTCCAAATGCTAAATTCCATTTTTTTTTCTATTCAAGATTTAATTCAAATTGTCCAACTCCAATCAAGTTCAAGAGCACATTCTCAATACAAATTGAAACTTAAATTACATTCAAAAAATCTATTACAAGAGAAAAATCCTAAGTTATGTTTGTTTAAGGATGCAAGTTTCCAAGAAAACCCCAAAGCTTCACATCCAAGCATCCTTAGAACCTCCATTTTCCATGGCCATTTGCTCCTCGTGACATGTTTGTACATGTTGAAATAGAAAGAAAATAAAGTTAGCATTCACATTTCATTCAAACATATTACATACTCATAAGTTTACGTCCACATAACCATGTTCGTCATTTGCATCATACAACATCATTTTATCAAAGTTTTACATACATTTCAATAGAATCACATCCATTCCAATATAATCATTTCAATTCATGCCAAAGCATTTGACTCAATGCATCATTTTAATATATAGCATGTGCATACATTTACATTCCAAAGTCAATATATAAAGAAATTATATTCCATCGTACATTTTCATCCAAATCAATTCAATTCACACCATGTCACATCATTTGTCTTGAGAAAAGGGGCTTATAAAGATACCAAAAAAATCACAAAAGAACAATAACAACACATAGGTTCAGCAGAGACTTTTTCCTCTTTTTACACTACACAAACAAACAAAAATACAACACTAACAACAGCAGCAGCAGGGCTACTCTGCCCTCACCTGTCACTCTCAAACTCAGATATTTTTCCCCCAAAAAAACTCATACAACCCTTAGCCAGCAAGTTATCTCAATTTCAAACTAAAAAAACCCTAATCCTATGCTATAAATTGGACTGTTTTATCAAACATCGGGGGAGGCAGCCACAAACATCAAAAAAACTTTATAGCCAAATTTCCTCAACAGCAAAAACAAGCTACAAGCATACTCAGGCAGCCACAAAAAAAACTTCATAAGCAACATCATACACAAATGAGCAGCCACAAACATCAAAAAACTTCATATCTAAACTTCATCAATAGCAAAAACAATACCAAAAACATCACAGAACCTAACCACATGTTACCAAAAAGGAAACCCTAGAGAGTTTTAGAAAACTCAGCAGCCACATTCTCACAAAAAAAACAAAAACAAAAAGACTTGAGAACCAAAACACCCAACCAAGGTGAATCTCTCACCAACCCAAGATCAAAAAGAAGGAAAAACCAGCTCAAGAAAGTTTGTCAAGTACCTGTTGAGAGTCTTTCTTCAGACATATGGGCATGGAGAAAATACGGACAAAAACCTATCAAAGGCTCACTATATCCAAGGGGTTATTATAGATGTAGTAGTTTAAAAGGATGTTTAGCAAGAAAACAAGTTGAAAGAAACAGATCAGATCCAATAATGTTCATAGTAACATATACATCAGAACACAATCCTTCCGTGGACAACCTAGAACCACTGCACCACTTGAACCACTTACCGCCAACCATCAAAAAATCATCACCACCAAAACCGAATCCAAGTATATCACCGTCAACAACCGCCTTTCCAACCTCACTGCGAAAACATCTCATTACCTGCAACTCTTCGAAACCCTCAACCTCACCTCTTCAAATCACACTTCAACAACCTTCATACTCAGATTTGTAACCCACCCACAACAACCTTTCATTTCATCTTAACCTAAACAAAAAAAAGAAAACAGAGTTTAGAGGATGAGAGACTTCCACCACAAACTCGCTCTCAAACCAGAACCGTAAAACCAAGCAAAACAACTTTACCTCATCTTTCTTTCCTCATCAACAAAACCTGTAAAAAAGGGACCACATCAGAACATTTGAGCAGGATAAAAAATCCAGAAACGAACCATTTGAAAAGACCCATTTTCTCTTCATCCTCTCGAACCTTCTTCACGGCCCTTCCATCACCAATAACCTTCATCCTCTTCGCGAACCAAGCCAAACCGTGACCACCATTCATGAACGCAAGCCAGCCACCACCATATCTCAGTTCGCCGCCATCACTGAAATTTCAATAACACCGAAAGCCATCACCTTGTCTCAGACCTGAAAAAAAACGTCAACAAACATAAGGAAAAACATAGATTTATTAAGCCATCCAAAATTACGGAAATCGTAAAATAACTGGTTTACAGAAGCAAATTCCCCCTAACCTTACCCACTAGCCCCCCATTTTTCGGTAGTTTCGTAGCAACACTAACATACCTTCATCAGCAACATAGAACTACCGCCTTTACCACCTTTCACCTTCCATCACCATCAGCAGCACCACACTGCTAACACCCTCAACCTTCACAAATCTAACCCACTGAAACCAGAAACCAACAACACCGAGCACTTTTCCTAATCACCTTCAACGCATAATCCGCGACGAGAACAGAAAGCCTGAACCGAGTTCACCACCAAGCCAAACCATTTCCGCTGTTAATCCACCCCCTTCACTGCAAACCACCACCGAAACTTGTAAAAAACACCACCATAAATGAACCTTCAAACCAATACATTATCAAACCTGGACCTTCACAAAAACGAATCAAACAACCTCAAACCTTGACCTTTAACAAAGCTGAAAGATTCATAACCACCATCAACAGCAACAACATCATCTACCGCAGCAACCACGAGAAACCGTGAAAGATTTGGAGGAAAACCTGAACACGCACGAGCAAGTTGACGGAGGGTCATAAGCCTTCGCAGACGGAAATCGCGAGTGAGACGGCGACCCGCTACTGCCGCGCATCCTCCCTTCACCATCATCACTGAAGTACATTCGTACAAATTCGCCGATCAGAGGTCTTTGTGAGGTACCTCAAATCATCTCTTTGATTGGCCTTCTCTTAATAGTGTATTTTTTTCTTCATGTTGTGTTTGTATCTTTAACAGCATCAACTCTTTGCTTGAATTTCCGATTGATACATCTAGGATTCAGGACCTCGAATTTGGGGGTTTAGGTTAAGTGTTGAGCTTTGGGGTTTGTGTGCTCTGCGATAATGATCCTGCTGTTTTGATTTTGTTGTTTGTTTAGTTAGGAAGAATGATCGCGAGTTGGGAGGGATAGTCGAGCGATTTGAGAGAAACTTTCTTGCGAGAGAGATACGAGAGAGAAGAGAGTTTTGAGAGAATGAGGGTTTTCGCTGGGGCTTATGGCTCCTTTGACCCGCCGTTGGTTCGTGTGTGAATAGGGCGGTGACAGGTGGTCTCTCATTGGACACCTGTCACCGATTAGTGTTTGGCTTTGACTTTTCTCCTTTGGATCATGTACGCATTCCCCCTACTTGGTCAAGTGTTGTTGTTTGTTTTTTATAAAAAGGGGGGGGGGTCTGCGTTTTAGTTTCTGGATAGCTTTATTTTTGTTTTGGGCTTTTTATCATTTTTTTTATTTTCAGGGATTTGTGATTTATTAAATATTCTAAAGATACAAAAATATTGTTAATTAATTTTTATTTAGTTAATTGATATTTAGTTTAGAGATTATTTATTTATTTTTTGGCTTTCTTTTAGAGCAAAACTAACAAAAATACAACAATATTGTTAATTAATTTTTATTTTGTTTAGTTAATTGATATTTAGGTTAGTAATTATTTATTTTTTCTATTCAACCTTACTTATATTGCGAATAATTTTATTTTGTTTAGTTAATTGATATTTAGGTTAGTAATTATATATTTTCTATTCAATTTACTTATATTGCGATTAATTCTTTTCCTCGCTAATTATTTATTCGTATGATTATGTGTATGTCTTGTGAAGACTTGTAAGGATTTGTTTATCGTATTTCGACTTTATTTTGCCAAGAAAATAAAAATAAGCATGATCGCTTTGCGAATAGTCATTTCAAAAATAATTAGTTTCTTGGTCCAACACCAAGTAAGGAGTTCATCACGCCTACACTGCACACACGTAAGTCGGTCTTATGATCGCCATATGCACAATCCTTTTTACGCGCCTTAATTAATTTAACAAGGAATAGAGCTCCGGAGTCTAGCACTCCGCACGTTCTAGAACGAACTACAAATGGGCTAGCCCCACGCGTATTTTTCGTTTAATCCTTCGTTATTAATTACACATGGATTCTAAAACATCTAAAAACATTTATTCAATTTATTTAATAACGTACGAAAACAGAACTCCGGAGTCTAGCATTCCGCACGTTCTAGAACGAACTGCAACTGGGCTAGCCCCACGCGTATTGTTCGTTCAAATCCTTCGTTATTAATTACACTTCGATTCTAAAACATCTAAAAAGAATTATTCAATTTTTTATAAATTAAATTACGAAAACAGAATTTCGGAGTCTAGCATTCCGCACGTTCTGGATTGGACCGCAACTGGGCTAGCCCCACGCGAGGGTTCAATCACCATTCGTATACCAAAATATTTAAACTATTTTCAAATTAATTATCGAACACAGAATTCCGGAGTCTAGCATTCCGCACGTTCTGGATTGAACCGCAATTGGGCTAGCCCCACGCGATGTGTTCAATCACTATTCGTATATCAAAATTCAAATACCTTTCTCTAACACGAACATTGTTTAAATCATTCTATCTCTCGAACAAGCTAGCGCTTCAGCCTCCACCGTGAGTATAAGCCAATGCTTAACAGTAGAATGCATTTCAAATAATCGTTCAATTAAAAATTGCAAACCGTAGTCGCACGAACTACGAAGCTCTGACTTTCCCATTGCACAAGGGAATACGTAGGCACGGGGATTTTAATCCTTCACGAGCACCCTAATAAAAAATTTAACTATTTCTCTGTTTAAAAAACTTTAATCCTTTCTCCGTCTTAATATTAATTCAAAAACTTGTTTAAGAACAAACATATTAACAATCATTTAGAAGACAAAAACTTAAGATCAAACATTTAATCGCATAACTAGCTAAGAGGTTCCCGTTGAGTACAACGGACGTGAGGGGTGCTAATACCTTCCCCTTGCGTAACCGACTCCCGAACTTAGAATTTGGTTTCGTAAACCATTTCTTATCCTTCCTATAGGTTGTATTTATATCTCCCTTTTCTCTCGTAGAATAAATAGAATTAGGTGGCGACTCTGTTGTTTTGTTTTAGGATCGTATTTTTCGTGGTACGACAGTTGGCGACTCTGCTGGGGACTAGCTTCATGCTAGAGAGAGTCGAGCCTAACTTAGCATTGTGTGTTTATTTGTTTGATCTTGTCTTTTCTTGTCTTCTTTATCTTTATTATTTATGTTTGTTTATCTGTTCTTTTACCGCTTTACTTTATTGCTCATTATATTTGTTTGTGGGTTCTCGGGGTCACATTGCAAGTAAATTTGAGTGGTGGAAAAAGTAGAGGGAACACCTAAGTTTAGAATATGATGTTATTAGTGTTAGTATCCAAGGACTTGCTCCTTTCACGCCTAGCATGAAAGCTCCCCCAGATAGTTAGACTTTTCGTAGATCTTGTCGCAACGCAGCTAGCCTGTCGCGTGACCTGATTCATGAAAGGGCTGTGATTCTGGGACCCCCTAGGACCTGTTTCAATTTTGGTAGTTGTGTAATGTTAGGCTCCGAGGACTCGCTCCTCGCACGCCTAGCATGAGAACTCTGCTCAAGGTGGACCTTATCGTTATTATCGTCACAATGCAGCTAGCCTGCGGCGGGGCGTTAGTACAATAAACGTCCGTGACCTCGAGTTTCCTTAAACCATCACCGCAGAAGCCATCCTGTGAGTGGGATCTATGGGTACAGACTGTAGAACCAACCTCTTACAGCCTACCATTTAGGATGTTTTGAGCTTTTCCAGCTTCCGTGTCTGTTTGTGCTTGTGATCTCAAGCATCCTTGCATTGCATCTGTTTGCATACCATTGCATCTGCATTGCATGTCTTCTTTCCTTCCTTAGAGTAAGCTCATCCTCGTCCTGTGTCCATAACCCGCAGTTGATTTCCCGACACCTACATTGGACTTGAAGTAGTTCCTGATTGATCATGGACCCTGAAAGACAAAATCAGACTGCGACAAGGGGAAACTTTGATTTAACAAAGGACCAGATGAACCAACTCATGGATGATGTGACAACTTTGATCAGGAGAGGGGATAATGTTCAACAGGCTGCCGTAGCTGGAGATGCCTCCCCACCTCAAAGGAACAATTTTGTTCAACCTCAGTCTGCCAGGACCCCAGTTGGGGCATCCGTTATTCAAGAGCATACCATTATTCGAGATGGAAACTCCTTACCTCACGATGTCGTTGAGTACCAAAGCTTTGGGTTCTCTGAGCCAATTTCCCAAGGGGCAATCCTAGTGAGAAGGACCAAGGGACCAGATGTTGCTGAGATGAATGAGAAATGTCGAATGCTGAATGAAAGACTCAAGGTTATAGAGGGGAAGAATGCTTTTGACCTGGATGCTTTAAACATGTGCTTAGTACCTGGTTTAATTATACCTCCGAAGTTTGAAGCACCTGTTTTTCAGAAGTACAAAGGCGATAGCTGTCCAAAGCACCATTTAGTGATGTTTTGTCGAAAAATGACTGCATATGCTTTTGATGATAAGCTGATGATTCATTGCTTCCAAGACAGTTTGAGTGGGGCACCGTTGAATTGGTACATGGATTTGGAAAGAGGTCATATTCAGTCATGGTTGGACCTAGCCAATGCTTTTGTGAAACAATACCATTACAATTTGGAGGAAGCTCCCAGCCGCTTTCATTTGAAGGACATATCTCAAGAAAGTAATGAGCCATTCAAACGGTACGTCCGTAGGTGGAGAGAGTTTGTTGACCGTGTTCAACCACCGCTGTCAGAGAAGGAGTTGGTTAACCTGTTTATGGACACTCTGCAGAGCCCGTACTTCGAGAAGATGATAGGCACCGCCTCAACGTGTTTCTCTAACCTGGTAAAAACGGGAGAACGTATTAAGATTAGTCTCAAAAGCGGAAAGATCCAAGGCGCTTCAAGCAACCAGGCTAGTAATAATGAATCCCTCAGCAATTCCCAAGAGGAGGAAGAGGATGTAATCAATGCAGTCATGGCAGACGTCAAGTATTCTTGTGGTGCATCAGCAAGACCCTATGACCCCCCATCTTTTCAACAATCACTATTCCATATGCCTCATCATCCTTGTAGGCAACCAACAATGTTTAGGGTACCTTATCAGCAACCTTGGATATCTCCTCATGCAAGTCAGCGAGCCAAAAGCCAAGGATATTTGAATCAGCATCAGAATCCACATAAGCCTCGCAACAATTTGGAAAGAAGGAATGCTCTTCTTCACCCAGTACCTTTATCGTACACTCAGCTTCTGCAACCTTTGATTCAAAGCTCATTGGTGGTTCCCAAGTCTCTCAAGCCATTTCCAGAGCCATGCCCTCCTGAGTATAATCCACATGAGCAATGTGGATATCATGCTGGATCAATGGGGCATTCAACTGAAGACTGCAGAGCTTTTCAAGCCAAGGTACAACATTTGATCGATAAAAAGTACATATCCTTTCCAGAAGGAAATCTGTTGGTGCATGTCAACCTCTGACCTGAGTGAGTACGAAGATTCTTCGGGGCATCTCTTGAAGACAGTAGATCAAGGCATTTTCAATTCCCTAAAGCTGGCAATCCCCTGTTTGTTTCAGCACTGTTGTATTTTCTTTGCATGTTGATTTTGTATTTGCTTGTTAGCTTTGTTTGTTTTTGAATTGGCAAAATTAATGAAATGTTTATGCATATTTGGAATCAATCCATTCGTATTCACTCGTTTTCTTTCATTGTCACAAAAAAAGCAAAAATATATTTCTATCTTTTGTTTATCAAACTTTTGTTTTAGCAAAGATTGGAGGGAGGATGATGAAAACCAGATGCCTGAATTCTCCGTTTGTATGCTCTCAATTTAAACCTTGCCAATGATGTACAGGCATTGTTTCAAATTCCCAAAAACCGGTGAAATAAGGATGATAATCCCTTGCTAACCCCTTTGAGCCTAGAAGTAGGAGTTTTTCTTTTTCAAAAATGCAAAAACCCTTAATTTCAAACCTGGGGCAAAGTCGGTTCAGTTAATCTGTTTGCATTCAATCTTCAAGAGATTCAATCCATTATTCAAGGAGGATCAGCAACGTACTTTCATTCACTGCCGAAGAAGTCGTGAAGAGCCAAAAGTTTGTAGTACGTATTCTCTACCATCCAATAAGATGGCAGTCATAACCATTCAACAAAAGAATGACGTAAGGAAAAAGAAATACAAAGAAAAGTTCACTAAGTCAAAAATAGAAAAAGAAAACTTAGGCGAAATTAATAAAGTCATCAAATCCGGCAAAGCAAGGATAAAGCAAGGTGGCTGCCATCACTTTCAAATTTTGATCCTTATCACGCACCGTCAAAAGACTTATGAGATATGAATGCGTATGTCAAATTAACTGAACATAGGATTGGAGTTCATCACGAAGATGGGATGGGTACAAATAAATTTTGAGCCTTTTATCTTTTGTTTCATAAACCGTGAACCAAGCCACGTTGCAACCCTTAAAAGACCTAATAGAGGCAGGGTTTATTTAGAGAGCATACTACAACAAGGTTGTGTTAACCTGACTCCTAACGATCTTTGCTAATCATTTGTATTGATCACTTCATCTGTCATTCCATAAATGGCTAGATCCACTTTTTATTTTAAATCAACTCCATTGTATCACTGTCATACCAATAAATTGCGATTTCAAAACTTGCATAAATGTTGCATTAAAATTGCCAATTTTTAAATAAATAATGTTTGTTTGCAAGTTAATTCAGCATCAACGGAATCCCGACGAAAGCAGCCAGTTAGGGAATTCGACTGAGTAAGAGAAGCCCACCCAGGGGCAACCACTTCAAGAATAAGTCGATCGGAATCAATCTCTTCAAGAGTCAGCTACTCAGAGGTTGAACCTTTTCTCAAGACTCAGACTAGTGTAAGCTATCATCAAACGGTTCAAGAGTTCAATTTCCAGTCAAATCAAAACTTTCCCATCCTAGGAGTTGGGTAACCAGAGACAGCTTGATCGAGTTATCAGAAAGAATTCAAGAGTTCAATGGCCGGCTAGACCAAAAGTCTCCCATCCCAGGGATCAGATAATCAGGGGAAAATTCCCAATGTTCGAGCACCGGGGAAACCATTTCAAAGGCCATGTCATGGAAGGCTGGTCTAAACTCTTTGTGATGAGGGAAATTTCAAAAAAAGAAAAACATTGATTCCGGGGCAGGATGAATCACACAGGGGCAAGTCCTCTCCATACCTGCAAGATGTTCAAACAGGCCCTATGCAACAACTAATTTCGAGTTCAAGACGGGTGTCGGGAATCATGTCGTCATCTTTGTCTGAAGAGTCGTCTTCCAAGAACTATTTCATCCAATACCCACCCAGGGGCATATTTGGAAATCATATGAGTCGGTGTGTCTTTCTCATGTGTTGGTCAGGTCGCTTCGCTCTTAGCATTAAGCTCTGCTACCGTCTTACTTATCAAGCATCTGCCCACAGTAGAAAAGAGTCACACCTTGCAAAACAGGCCTCTGTTGACATGTAATCTACTGTCACTTTGCTAGAATCTCTTTGAAGTCCAATTGTCATTGGCAAGAGTCTGTTAAGCTAGTTGTGGAACCCCTTTCTTGCAGTCTAGGTCCATTTAATTTAGCACATACATGTGTTTCTTGTTGGTTCTTGAAAGTCTTCTTTTGACCCTCCGTGTAAGGAATTTCTAGAGGTTGGATATCCTGCTGAAAAATCCAACCTTCTCGTCTTTATTCTCAGTATCATCCGATCTCGTGGAGCCGTTGACTATTTGAGTACGCTGTTTTCTATCCCTGGTATCAGTTGGTTGCACAGAGCCACTGCCCAAACAATGTGTTTGCTTTCTCTATCCTCGGTATCAGCAGTTACACTTGAACCTGTTGATTTACCACCCTGGATTTTATGCCTGCTATTTTATTTCCAGACCACCATGTCGTTGCCTGTTATTTTATCTCCTGACCACCGCGTCTTTGCCTGTCATTTTTATTTCCCGACCACCGCGTCAATGTTTGTCATTTTATTTACCGACCACCGCGTCTTTGCCTGTCATTTTTATTTACCGACTACCGCGTCAATGTTTGTCATTTTATTTACAGACCACCGCGTCTTTGCCCGTCATTTTATTTCCAGACCACCGCGTCTTTGCCTGTCATTTTATTTCCTGACCACCGTGTCACTACCTGTCTTTTTATTTCCTGACATCCGTGTCACTACCTGTTATTTTATTTCCTGACCACCGTGTCGTTATCTGTTATTTTATTTCCTGACCACCGCGTCAATGTCTATCTTTTTATTTCCTGACCACCGCGTCAATATCTGTCTTTTATTTTCAGACCACCGTGTCATTGCCTGTCTTTTAGTTTCCTGACCACCGTGTCGACATCTGTTACTTTATTTCACGATCACTGTGTCAATATTTGCTTATTCCTGACCGTCGTATCAATGTCTATTATTTTTGTTCTCCTGACTACCAAGTCGAGATCATTTCCATTTTCTCTCAATCACCGAGTTGTTGTATCGGGACCCCCAGCAACCACTTTGAACTTGCTAACTCATCACTTCAGTTAGTCTGTCTTTAATCTTACGTTTTGTTTTCTGTCTTATGTCATTCTTAGTACTAGCAGTTACCCTTGAACCTGCTAATTTATCACCTTGAGTACATCCCGTTTTCGTCTTGTCATCCCCAGCATATTGTCATCCCCAGTGAGTTTTCATCCTCGATTTTCATTTTGTGGATCACCGTTGCATTTGTCTGCATCATACCATACCCAGCATATTCATCATTAAAAATCAGCATGTTAGGCCATTGCATCTCGCATATCATATCCCCAATCCAATAGGAGTCCCTCATAAGTTCATAGCATGTCTTGGCATTTAGGGGCAAAATTTTCAGTTATTTCTATATTTAAATACCTTTCACTCCGATTTTATGAGGATTAACATCACTCATTATATCTGGTAAAGTTATTTAAATAGGGGCAACTGTCACACCCCAAATTTTACCCATTTTAAAATTTTTCCAAGGTTTATTTTTCTGTCACTTCCTATCCATTTTCAATTTTTTTTAAATTTAATTTCTAAATTTTATTTAATGTCTAGTTTCTATTTTTAGTTTAATTTCTATATTTTTGTTGTTTTTATTTTATTCTATTTCATTGTTAAATTTTCCTTTGATTTTTACTATTTCTATTTCCAATTTTTAGGCTCAATTTTAATATATTTCTCATTCTCAAGTTTTCTTTCATTTATCTAGTTACAAGCATTTCTTTGTCTCCCGAGTCATATACTAAGTACTTTTCTTCCTTTTTCAATAATTAAATTCTTCTTTTTTTTCTAAACTTTAAGTTCAAATTAAATTCCAATCCAATTCACTTCAATTTCCCATATCTAATTTCATGTTTTGAATTTTAGATTCTAAGTCCTTTTCAAGCCCAAGTTTCCAACCACAAATTCCATGCCAAATTTCATCTCAAGATTTCATGTTTTAATCTCATTCAATTCTAATTTTCAAGTCCAACTTTCAAATTCTTGCATTCTCAATTTTAAATTTCTTGTCTAAGTTTCAATTGCTATTCAAACCTCATCATCCAATCTCAACTCAATCCTTTTATTTATTCAAGTTCAATTCCATTCCAAATGCTAAATTCCATTTTTTTCTATTCAAGATTTAATTCAAATTGTCCAACTCCAATCAAGTTCAAGAGCACATTCTCAATACAAATTGAAACTTAAATTACATTCAAAAAATCTATTACAAGAGCAAAATCCTAAGTTATGTTTGTTTAAGGATGCAAGTTTCCAAGAAAACCCCAAAGCTTCACATCCAAGCATCCTTAGAACCTCTATTTTCCATGGCCATTTGCTCCTCGTGACATGTTTGTACATGTTGAAATAGAAAGAAAATAAAGTTAGCATTCACATTTCATTCAAACATATTACATACTCATAAGTTTACGTCCACATAACTATGTTCGTCATTTGCATCATACAACATCATTTTGTCAAAGTTTCACATACATTTCAATAGAATCACATCCATTCCAATATAATCATTTCAATTCATGCCAAAGCATTTGACTCAATGCATCATTTTAATATATAGCATGTGCATACATTTACATTCCAAAGTCAATATATAAAGAAATTATATTCCATCATACATTTTCATCCAAATCAATTCAATCCACACCATGTCACATAATTTGTCTTAAGAAAAGGGGCTTATAAAGATACCAAAAAAATCACAAAAGAACAATAACAACACATAGGTTCAGCAGAGACTTTTTCCTCTTTTTACACTACACAAACAAACAAAAATACATCACTAACAGCAGCAGCAACAGGGCTACTATGCCCTCACCTATCACTCTCAAACTCAGATATTTTTCCCCCAAAAAACTCATACAACCCTTAGCCAGCAAGTTATCTCAATTTCAAACTAAAAAAACCCTAATCCTATGCTATAAATTGGACTGTTTTATCAAACATCGGGGGAGGCAGCCACAAACATAAAAAAAACCTTATAGCCAAATTTCCTCATTAGCAAAAACAAGCTACAAGCATACTCAGGCAGCCACACAAAAAAAACTTCATAAGCAACATCATACACAAATGAGCAGCCACAAACATCAAAAAACTTTATATCTAAACTTCATCAATAGCAAAAACAATACCAAAACCATCACAGAACCTAACCACATGTTACCAAAAAGGAAACCCTAGAGAGTTTTAGAAAACTCAGCAGCCACATTCTCACAAAAAAAAAAACCAAAAAGACTTGAGAACCAAAACACCCAACCAAGGTGAATCTCTCACCAACCCAAGATTAAAAAGAAGGAAAAACCAGCTCAAGAAAGTTTGTCAAGTACCTGTTGAGAGTCTTTCTTCAGACATATGGGCATGAAGAAAATACGGACAAAAACCCATCAAAGGCTCACCATATCCAAGGGGTTATTATAGATGTAGCAGTTCAAAAGGATGTTTAGCAAGAAAACAAGTTGAAAGAAATAGATCAGATCCAATAATGTTCATAGTAACATATACATCAGAACACAATCCTTCCGTGGACAACCTAGAACCACCGCACCACTTGAACCACTTACCGCCAAAACCACTTACCGCCAACCATCAAAAAATCATCACCACCAAAACCGAATCAAAGTATATCACCGTCAACAACCGCCTTTCCAACCTCACTGCGAAAACATCTCATTACCTGCAACTCTTCGAAACCCTCAACCTCACCTCTTCAAATCACACTTCAACAACCTTCATACTCAGATTTGTAACCCACCCACAACAACCTTTCAATTCATCTTAACCTAAACAAAAAAAGAAAACAGAGTTTAGAGGATGAGAGACTTCCACCACAAACTCGCTGTCAAACCAGAACCGTAAAACCAAGCAAAACAACTTTACCTCATCTTTCTTTCCTCATCAACAAAACCTGTAAAAAAGGGACCACAGCAGAACATTTGAGCAGGATAAAAAATCCCGAAACGAACCATTTGAAAAGACCCATTTTCTCTTCATCCTCTCGAACCTTCTTCACGGCCCTTCCATCACCAATAACCTTCATCCTCTTCGCGAACCAAGCCAAACCGTGACCACCATTCATGAACGCAAGCCAGCCACCACCATATCTCAGTTCGCCGCCATCACTGAAATTTCAATAACACCGAAAGCCATCACCCTGTCTCAAACCTGAAAAAAAACGTCAACAAACATAAGGAAAAACATAGATTCATTAAGCCATCCAAAATTACGGAAATCGTAAAATAACTGGTTTACAGAAGCAAATTCCCCCTAACCTTACCCACTAGCCCCCCATTTTTCGGTAGTTTCGCAGCAACACTAACATACCTTCATCAGCAACATAGAACTACCGCCTTTACCACCTTTCACCTTCCATCACCATCAGCAGCACCACACTGCTAACACCCTCAACCTTCACAAATCTAACCCACTGAAACCAGAAACCAACAACACCGAGAACTTTTCCTAATCACCTTCAACGCACAATCCGCGACGAGAACAGAAAGCCTGAACCGAGTTCACCACCAAGCCAAACCATTTCCGTCGTGAATCCACCCCCTTCACTGCAAGCCACCACCGAAACCTGTAAAAAACACCACCATAAATGAACCTTCAAACCAATACATTATCAAACCTGGACCTTCACAAAAACGAATCAAACAACCTCAAACCTTGACCTTTAACAAAGCTGAAAGATTCATAACCACCATCAACAGCAACAACATCATCTACCGCAGCAACCACGAGAAACCGTGAAAGATTTGGAGGAAAACCTGAACATGCACGAGCAAGTTGACGGATGGTCAGAAGCCTTCGCAGACGGAAATCGCGAGTGAGACGGCGACCCGCTACTTCCGTGCATCCTCCCTTCACCATCATCACCGAAGTACATTCGTACAAATTCGCCGATCAGAGGTCTTTGTGAGGTACCTCAAATCATCTCTTTGATTGGCCTTCTCTTAATAGTGTATTTTTTTCTTCATGTTGTGTTTGTATCTTTAACAGCATCAACTCTTTGCTTGAATTTCCGATTGATACATCAAGGATTCAGGACCTTGAATTTGGGGGTTTAGGTTAAGTGTTGAGCTTTGGGGTTTGTGTGCTCTGCGATAATGATCCTGCTGTTTCGATTTTGTTGTTTGTTTAGTTAGGAAGAATGATCGCGAGTTGGGAGGGATAGTCGAGAGATTTGAGAGAAACTTCCGTGCGAGAGAGATACGAGAGAGAAGAGAGTTTTGAGAGAATGAGGGTTTTCGCTGGGGCTTATGGCTCCTTTGACCCGCCGTTGGTTCGTGTGTGAATAGGGCGGTGACAGGTGGTCTCTCATTGGACACCTGTCACCGATTAATGTTTGGCTTTGACTTTTCTCCTTTGGATCATGTACGCATTCCCCCTACTTGGTCAAGTGTTGTTGTTTGTTTTTTATAAAAAAGGGGGGGGGTATGCGTTTTAGTTTCTGTATAGCTTTATTTTTGTTTTGGGCTTTTTATCATTTTTTATTTATTTTCAGGGATTTGTGGTTTATCAAATATTCTAAAGATACAAAAATATTGTTAATTAATTTTTATTTAGTTAATTGATATTTAGTTTAGAGATTATTTATTTATTTATTGGCTTTCTTTTAGAGCAAAACTAACAAAAATACAACAATATTGTTAATTAATTTTTATTTTGTTTAGTTAATTGATATTTAGGTTAGTAATTATTTATTTTTTCTATTCAACCTTACTTATATTGCGAATAATTTTATTTTGTTTAGTTAATTGATATTTAGGTTAGTAATTATATATTTTCTATTCAATTTAATTATATTGCGATTAATTCTTTTCCTCGCTAATTATTTATTCGTATGATTATGTGTATGTCTTGTGAAGACTTGTAAGGATTTGTTTATCGTATTTCGACTTTATTTTTCCAAGAAAATAAAAATAAGCATGATCGCTTTGCGAATAGTCATTTCAAAAATAATTAGTTTCTTGGTCCAACACCAAGTAAGGAGTTCATCACGCCTACACTGCACACACGTAAGTCGGTCTTATGATCGCCATATGCACAATCCTTTTTACGTGCCTTAATTAATTTAACAAGGAATAGAGCTCCGGAGTCTAACACTCTGCATGTTCTAGAACGAACTACAAATGGGATAGCCCCACGCGTATTGTTCGTTCAATCCTTCGTTATTAATTACACATCGATTCTAAAACATCTAAAAACATTTATTCAATTTATTTAATAACATACGAAAACAGAACTCCGGAGTCTAGCATTCTGCACGTTCTAGAACGAACTGCAACTGGGCTAGCCCCACGCGTATTGTTCGTTCAAATCCTTCTTTATTAATTACACTTCGATTCTAAGACATCTAAACACAATTATTCAATTTATTATAAATTAAATTACGAAAACAGAATTCCGGAGTCTAGCATTCCACACGTTCTGGATTGGACCGCAACTAGGCTAGCCCCACGCGAGGGTTCAATCACCATTCGTATACCAAAATATTTAAACTATTTTCAAATTAATTATCGAACACAGAATTCCGGAGTCTAGCATTCTGCATGTTCTGGATTGAACCGCAATTGGGCTAGCCCCACGCGATGTGTTCAATCACTATTCGTATATCAAAATTCAAATACCTTTTCTCTAACACGAACATTGTTTAAATCATTCTATCTCTCGAACAAGCTAGCGCTTCAGCCTCCACCGTGAGTATAAGCCAATGCTTAACAGTACAATGCATTTCAAACAATCGTTCAATTAAAAATTGCAAACCATAGTCGCCCGAACTACGAAGCTCTGACTTTCCCATTGCACAAGGGAATACGTAGGCACGGGGATTTTAATCCTTCGCAAGCACCCTAATAAAAAATTTAACTATTTCTCTGTTTAAAAAACTTTAATCCTTTCTCTGTCTTAATATTAATTCAAAAACTTGTTTAAGAACAAACATATTAACAATCATTTAGAAGACAAAAACTTAAGATCAAACATTTAATTGCATAACTAGCTAAGAGGTTCCCGTTGAGTACAACGGACGTGAGGGGTGCTAATACCTTCCCCTTGCGTAACCGACTCCCGAACTTAGAATTTGGTTTCGTAAACCATTTCTTATCCTTCCTATAGGTTGTATCTATATCTCCCTTTTCTCTCGTAGAATAAATAGAATTAGGTGGCGACTCTGTTGTTTTGTTTTAGGATCGTATTTTTCGAGGTACGACAATATGCATGTTTTATATATGTATATGTATGTGATTTATACATTTGTAATGAATGTGTGTGATTAAACATAGCTAGACGTATGTTTATGCGGAATGAATAGAATTGAGGAATAAACATTAATAATGTAAGTTTATGTGAATTAGTGAACTGGAGCATGATGAACATGCTTGAATTGTGTATGTACACATTGCAATGTGCATAGGTGATGAGGTATGAATTGTGGTGAGATTATGTTTTATGTGTACGTTATATGTTGAGATATATAATTATATGCAATGTTATTATGATAATGTTTCTCACCCTTCTGTTGTTTTATGATGCTCTACGAGGCATTGCACAGTAGGTTGCTGGATGGCATATTTTTGTGAAGCTCGTCTTCATCTTTTGGTCGGTCGGCTCTGATATGTAGCACCGGGTAGTTCGGTTGGCTTAGTGCCATTTTTGTGATGCATTGTGTACATGTATCTTTTGGATGGATGTTTTGTATAGACATGAATATTTGTTGTTGGCATCAAACTTGTTGATATATATATATATATATATATATATATATATATATATATATATATATATATATATATATATAAGGATGGAAATATATACGTTTGATGTTGTTGATTTAGTTTCCGTTGTGTAATTATATCTTTGGAGATATGGGTGTAAGGATTAAATTTCCTATGTTGAAAACTACCCCATCGTTTCATATCTTTAAATGAGCAGGTGTTGTATGTTTTTAATTTCAAGCATAATGTGACATGCCTCTTTTATACCATGTTTAATTATACTCTGATGAAATTTTTAACATGTGCCTAAATGATTTAATTGATTATTTGGGGTTATAGAAAGGGGGTGTTACATGGAACATGTCCATAGCATTAAAATTGAAGAATATATTATCATGCAAAGATTGGACAAATCAAGGCAAAAACTAGGTCATGGGCAAGGCAGGCCAGGCCAGGCGCGCGTGACTTGCCAGGAAATTTATCAAACATGTGGAGGACAAGAAGTAGATCCATTTTTATTCAACAAGATGACCTCAAATGGAAAATCTTCCAACATCAAAGTTGTTCCTTTCCATGTTTACTTAAGTCTCATGTTTACCAAATTTTCATTTGATCAATATTTCTTGGACATGTGAAGGGACAAAGTAAGCAAGTTCAAACTGATTCTCCGTGGGCCTGTTTCCAAGTCATGCCCAAGTTCAAGCCAGCCAATTATGCAATCCCATTCCCTCATGTTCTATGACATATTTGAAACATCTAAAGGATCTATTCCCTTTTGGTATGAACATCAAATTGGTTGTATGAAACATTCACTCCAATTTGAACCCAAGGATTTCTTGATTTGATGACTTGTGCATGAGGTTACAGTCAAAGGAAAATTAATGCATGCCATCTGGTTACTTGAGTGCTAAGGCAATCTTACCAAGAGCAAAAGTCAGTTTAGTCCAGCTTGATTGCTCCATTTCCTCGTGCTATTGTTCACAAAGTTCAATACCAATAGGGCATTATCCCATGTGTGCAGGATCATATCATATACCATACATCTCTTTTCAAATTCAGGTTAAACAAAAAGATTTTATGCATTACCCTCAAGATGCATTGATTTCTTCACTCTATCACATCATCCTCACCTTAATTAACCTGAACAGCATTCCATTGGATCATGCTCGAGCAAAGCAAACTCTCCTCTAATTGAATTGGTTCACACACCTCCAATTGCACTTTTCACCTCAGGTTAAGAACTAACCCTAGTTCTAACCATCAACTGGATTAGTTAAGCTCTAACCACAGATATATAAGGCTTCTCATAATAGAATTCAACTAACCACACTCATTTGATCAAAATCACTCACAAGATTCATCACTCTCCCTCTGAATTTTGCTCTGCATTTTCTTAGAGATCTCAGTGCATTTTGCTTCGATCCTGCTTCATCTATCATCAACATCCTTCATATTCTTCAATTGTTCATCATCATCATCAATTCAAGCAACATTTCCATGGACAAATTCAGTGGAAGCTTCTGAATTTCACCACTGCAAATCTCTGCATTTTGCTTTCAATTCTCCTTGTTCCTCATCAATACATTCCATTCACCATCAATTCGGCATCACCTTTGAATTCTTATCATTGTCCATGGCTTGATCAAGGTGAATCACTCAAGAACATAATCAATTGAATTTCTGAATTTTGCACCATTTGTCCATAATCAAGCGTTTCAGAGTGTTTATTTCACACTTAGAAGATCAAGACCAAAGGCAGCTATTGTTGGAACCTCATCTCTGGCTTTTATTTTGCACTTTGAAGATCTGAATTTACCAGGTTTCAATTGAATTAAACTTGCACAATGTTATTCATTTTATGATTGATTTATGGTGATTGAAGCTTAGTAGAAGCTCCTGTGACTATGGCTAGTTGATAGACATAAGATGTATAGATACAGTTTCATAGGTCAAAATTTGTGGCTTCGATTTGCACCATTCTTGAACCCTAAATGAAAACTAAGAGTGGATTTGAAGTGTGTTCATTGAAAGGAACAGATTGGCGGTCTTATATTTTGTTTTATGGAGGTTTGGGGTTTTCCCTAGCCGGAGGTAATGCCGGAGAAGGTGACCGGAAGTTGGCTCCGGTCACCTGAACAGTGCCCTAATGTTTATCCCAACTTTAAGTCATGGCCATTGGATCTATCTAATCCTGCGTCTCATAGCTTTCCAGCGAATTAATTAAGCATATGAGCTTCACGTGGGTCTTAAGTGAGTGTTGAGTAATCGTATGCATATCATCCACCTTCATACCATGTGCCTCTCAATCTCAACCTTGTGATTTTCATACCTTGACTCTCTCAGTGTGTGTTGGATCAATCCTTTGGACTAAATGGAGTCAACAAGTTGACTAGGGTCTAGCACAATTTTTTTCCTCAGCGTGTCCCTAGGTCTGGGCCTTAGTGGTTATTCGCACCCCCTCTCATTTGAGACCATTGGGTTTGTACTGAATTTCTTTACCAAATACACCCCTTGCACATTTATTTTCTTTTTATTTTCATTTTGTTTCTAGTTCAATTTTAATTTCCTAAAATTACCAAATTAATTCCAAAAATTCCAAATAAATTCGCATGCGATCTTTATCATTTTTAGAATTTTTCCATTTTTCTTTTATTTTTGAGTCAGAATTAATTTCCCAATTAATTTCTTCCCCATTTTCTTCTTTTTGAACACATTCTCTTCCCAATTTTATTTCTCCCAATGGAAATTGATCCTGACCCCATTCTTTTTGTCCTATCCAGAGGATACATCAAGGATCCCAAAAACATTTTTCCATATTTTTTAGGTAATTGTTTGTATCATTTTTTGCCTTTTCTATGAACTTCATCCCTTAAAACCTTAATACACTTTGAACCACTAGTTGAGTGAGTAAAAATCAAAATATTTGAGGTATCTTTTAGGAGTATGTTACCTTCTGGATTATAACTTTGTGTGTCCATTTTCATAATTTTTCATTGATGTTTGATAATTTTTAGGTCCCTTGTGTTACAAGTCACAATTTTGGTCCCCATTCCTACTTCTTCTTACTCAATTTTGGTAAGGCATTTATGTCATTCATTTGAGGTTATTAATGAAAGTTTCTTAGGTCATGTTTGAGTTCTCTAAGTGTTGTGTATCCATTTTATGTCTTCATGCTTTGGTTTTGTTGGTTTCTTAGTCCATAAGTCACATACATGCCACCTTAGCCCTAATTCACCTTCTCTTTCCATCTTCATACCCCTAAACCCATCTCATGAGTATGTAAACCATGTTATACCATTTTTATGCATCTCATAAGTGTTTCATGATCATTATCATGTATTCATTTCATCTCATAAGTCTTCATGTTTCATTTAGTCTTACATGACACCTTAAAATTCCAAAATCAAACTTGTTATTTCCTTAATCCTAATGTCATTTACCCTAATCCATTTGTGGTTAATTTTTGGGTCTAATCTCAATTATAACACTTCATTAATCCCCTGGTTTTTGTATGGGAAGTTCAAATCCCTTTGACCATGTTTGACTTTTCCTTCTAAGCTTTTTCTTCCTTTGAAGTTGTATGTTCATTTCTTTTTATTTTCACTTTATTCAACATAGTGCTTGAATCTTTCTCACTTGAATCTATTTTCTCCCACTTTTTTTCACATCTTAGGATACTTTCATTAAGTGTTAGCTCCTGGTTTTTTTATTTAAATTTGACTTCATGCAAGTTTCCCATGCTTAACCACTTAAGTATCTCATGTGACTTCATCTTAACTCCTATTAGGGTTTAGCTCCACTTTAGGGTATATTTTGAAGTTGGTCATTCTTATGACATCAGAATACTTTAATAGGGTTTAGCTACTGACTTTAGAATCTTGTTACCATGTAGGATACCCTAGGAATAAATCTTAGCCTTAGAAGCTCATTAGTTCTTTCCCTTTAGCTAGTATAAGCCTTGTTGGAGTTTTTGCCATGCTTTATATGTTCAAATTGTTTTATCATGCTAACTTTTGTTTTGTAGGGGGGATATTGAGCTAATCATTTCTTCATTCATATCTCTTATGCATTTTAAATGTGTTTTCCTTAGCACCATGTGCTTTGCTCTTAGGCTTTCCATTTCTTTAGAAACCACTTAACTTCCTTAGGAAGTAAGTTGATTTCTGATTCTCTTTTCTTCTATTTTCCCATTAGGATTAGAAAACCTCACAAACCATTATGATCCCCCTTTTGTATATAATAAATGACTTAGGGTTGTGTCTTAGTCCCCCATAGTCTTGCCTTTTTCCATTTGAGTCTTCTTCTCTCATTTTCAAACAAAAATCCAAAAGACACTTAATAAAGGATAGAAGTAGTCTCTTGTGTATAGCCTTATTCAATGGGGAACTCATGTTCATTCCATCTTGGAATAGTGTGAGCTTGTCTAGCATGATGTACAAGTCTAATCATGAGACTATTTTCACTAAGAAAACATAAAAGACATTCCTTCAAAAAGCGACAAAAACATGTAATAAGTTCAAAAAGCTAGTGAAATTAGACCCTAATCCTTGGATAAATTCTCCTTACTTGGTGTGCTTGTTTTACTATTCCATATTGGAATGTAGTAGCAATTACACATTCCATGGAAAAGAGTTTGAATTCACTTCCTTGTGCCAAATTCATACAAAACTCTTAAAAATCAAACAACAAACAATAAACGACTCTCCTGCGGGAATTCTTTTCTCACCTTATTCACTCTAAACGCGAACTTGCGACGACTTGTCTCGCATACAAGATGGTAAACGCACTCGTACCAGACGAGCCTGCAACACCTGAGCATAGACATAAGCAGTTCCAGCACATAAAAAATACAAACAAAGTTCTCGTCTGGTTAGGCGAACTACATCGACTCTGATCCTTATTTTCCCGTTGAGGTACGCAGGCAGCGGGGTAGGGCCCGTTCGAGCACGTTCTTCATTTTCCCTACATTTTTCCCATATCTTTTTGTTCTCTCTTTTCCAGTTCCTTTCTTATTTCTCACTTTCATTCTAGTAGAGGTTTTATTCAGCAGTTTTATTTCTCACCCTTTGAAACAAACAAACAAGCGTGGATCCTGTCGGGTACGGCGGACGATCTGGGGTGCTAATACCTTCCTAAGTCATAACTGACTCCCGAACCCAGATTTTTGGTTCGCAAGACCTTGTCCTTTCCTTTTCTCTTCGGTTTGTGCAACATTACCTTTCCCATTCATTCGGGATAAAAATGTCTGGCTGGCGACTCTACCTTTTTCGCGCCACTTTCACATTTGTACTAGGATGAAAATCCCGGGAGCGACAGATGGTAAATAATATCGGATCCTCGCTTGAAAATAAATGGTTCGTCCCAATAATATTGTTTTAAATCATTGAAGAATTTCTTCTTTTAATGATAAGTAAGATCTGGCGGAAGTACTCCGGCAACTAAATAGTTGACTATGTCGGCATACCATGGCAAGGTGTTTTGCGCATAGACTTCTTCCATTGTTTCTCCTTTGTCTTGCTCGTCTAAAGAAGATATATCTTGTTCTAATTTGGCTATAAGACATTCATCAGGGAAATTATTGTTTATTGGTATTGGGTCAGGTTCAATTCCTTCTATATGTGATAAGTGGTATGCTACTACATTGTCAGTTCCATTCTTATCCTTGATTTCTAAATCAAACTCTTATAGTAATAGGATCCATATTAGTAATTTGGGTTTTGCATCCTTTTTACTTAGAAGGTATCTGATGGCTGCGTGATCGATATAAATGACGATTTTGGTTCCTACTAGGTAAGAACAAAATTTATCAAGCGTGAATACTACGGCTAAGAGTTCTTTTTCTGTTGTGGCGTAATTCATCTGAGTAGGGTCTAATGTTATACTTCCATAATATATTGTGTGAAGTTTCTTGTATTTTCTTTAACCTAAGACTGCACCTACAGCATAATCACTTGCATCGCACATAATCTCGAACAGTAGCTTCCAATCTGGTGGTTGCATGATAAGTGCAATAATAAGTTGTTTTGAGTGTTTCAAAAGCTTTTAAACAATCTTCTACAAAGATAAACTCGGTTTCTTTCATTAATAAATTTGTCAACAGCTTAGTGATTTTAGAGAAGTCCTTATTGAATCGTCGGTAAAAACCAGCGTGTCCTAGGAAACTTCTTATATCTTTTAAGGTTTTAGGCGGTTGAAGGTCTTTATCACTTATATCTTTGCTTTATCTACCTGTATGCCTTTGTTGGATATCACATGTCCTAAAACAAATCCTTTTCTGACCATAAAATGGCACTTTTCCCAATTTAGTACAAGATTTACTTTTACGCATCATTCTAGTACCATTTCCAGGTTAGATAAACATCCTTCAAAACTTTGTCCGCATACGGAAAAATGATCCATAAACACTTCCATGATGTCATCTATGAAATCTGAAAATATTGTCATCATGCATCTTTGAAATGTTGCTGGAGCATTACATAAACCAAACAGCATACATTGATAAGCAAACGTTATGTTGGGGCATGTGAATGGTGTCTTTTCTTGGTCATCAGGGTGAATAGGTATTTGGAAAAATACTGAGTAACCATCCAGGTAGTAAAAATGAGAATGTTGGGCTAATGTTTCTAACATTTGATTGATGAAGGGCAAAGGAAAATGATCTTTCCAGGTAGCTTTGTTTAGTTTTCGGTAATCGATACACATTTTGTACCCGGTTACTACTCTTTGTGTTATAGGCTCGCCTCTAGCCTTTTTAGTGATTGTAATGCCTCTCTTCTTTGGTATGATTTGCACTGGGCTGACCCACTGATTGTTGGATATTGGATATATAATCCTTGCGTCTAATAACTTCTTTACTTCCTCCTTGACTACAGTACTTAGAATCGGATTAATCCTTCTTTGAGGCTCTCTAGAGGTCTTACAATCTTCCTCCAGCATAATGCGGTGCATACATATCGAAGGGCTTATTCCTTTTAGATCGGATATGTTATAACCTAACGCAGTTGGGTATTTTCTCAAGACGTCTAAAGTTTTTCTGTCTCGAGCTGTCCTAAGTCTGCGTTTACTATAACTGGTCTTTTAAGTTCCAAATCGATAAATTCGTATCTAAGATTGTTAGGCAATGTCTTGAGTTCAAGATCGGGTTTCTTTGGGCATGGCATATGGTCAGGTGTAAGAGCTAAGATTTCATTTAAGCTTTGGTCTTTATAAGGTTCTTTCCAATTATCATCTTTGAATATTAAAGGAGATGGGATCTTCATTGTGTCAGAATAGGTAATCTCTTCTTTTTCCATTTCTCGTCTACATTCATCATTGACGTCAATGAAATAGAAAGTATCTTCTATGGCTGGAGCTTGGAGAAATTGGGTTAGAATAAATTTGAATTTTTCTTCTCCTACTTCTAATGTCAGTCTACCTTTCTTTACATCTATAATTTCTCCGGCCGGGGCTAAGAATGGTCTTCCTAGTATGATAGGGGTCGTAGCATCTTCTTTGATGTCCATGATTATTAAATAAATTGGGATGTAGAACTGGCCTATTTGTACAGGAACATTTTCTAAAATACCAACCAGAAACTTGACTGAGCGATCACCTAGCTGAACTGGCATCTTGGTCGATCTAAGTTGTCCCATATCGAGTTTCTTACAAATTGATAATGGCATAACTCTTATGTTGGCTCCTAGGTCACATAGAGCTTTGTCTATGACGAACTTTCCTATTACACAAGGAATAGAGAAACTTCCTGAATCCTTCAGTTTAGGTGGCATATTATTTTGGATAATAGCACTACACTCAGCAGTAAGTGTAACTGTTTCTTTTTCTTCGATTTTCTTCTTTTTGGATAAGATCTCCTTTAGAAATTTAGCATACGAAGGCATCTGAGTTATAGCTTATGTAAAGGGTATGGTAATATTTAATTGTTTCATAAGCTCTACAAACTTCTTGAATTGTCCAATTGTATTAGAATTTATTAACTGTTGGGGGTACGGAATTGGTGGTTTATATGGTGGAGGAGGTACATAAGGTTTTTCCTTTTCCTCAGCCTCTTGTTCATTGGTGTCGTACCTCGAAAAATACGATCCTAAAACAAAACAACAGAGCCGCCACCTAATTCTATTTATTCTACAAGAGAAAAGGGAGATATAGATACAACCTAAAGGATGGATAAGAAATGGTCAACGAAACCAAATTCTAAGTTCGGGAGTCGGTTACGCAAGGGGAAGGTATTAGCACCCCTCATGTCCGTTGTACTCAACGGGAACCTCTTAGCTAGTTATGCGATTAAATGTTTGATCTTAAGTTTTTGTCTTCTAAATGATTATTGATATGTTTGTTCTTAAAGGGAATTAAAGTTTTAAATTATTATGACGAAGAAAAGATTAAATTTTTTATTAGGGTGACGGAAAGACATTTAATTTTTTATTATTGTGCTCGCGAAGGATTAAAATCCATGTGCCTACGTATTCCCTTGTGCAATAGGAAAGTCAGAGCTCCGTAGTTCGTGCTACTACGACTTGAAATATTTTAATTGAACGATTGTTTAAAATGCATTCTACTGGTAAGCATCGGCTTATACTCGCGGTGGAGGCTGAAGCGCTAGCTTATTCGAGAGATAGAATGATTTAAACAATGTTCGTTTTTTTTTTGAGAAAAGTGTTTGACTTTTATTAAGATGTTTTAAACGAAAGGGCGAATGAACACATCGTGTGGGGCTAGCCCATGTTGCGTTCCAATCCAGAATGTGCGGAATGCTAGACTCCGGAATTCTGTCTTTCGATAATTAATTATAAAAAATGATTTAAATTTGTTGGTATACGAATGATGATTGAACCATCGCGTGAGGCTAGCCCATTTGCGGTTCAATCCAGAACGTGCGGAATGCTAGACTCCGGAGCTCCTTCTTTCGTAATTTTTATTTAATTAAAGCTTTGAATAATTGATATACGAATGGTGATTGAACCATCGCGTGAGGCTAGCCCATTTGCGGTTCAATCCAGAACGTGCGGAATGCTAGACTCCGGAGTTCCTTTTTCGTACGATTAATTAATTAAAATGATTTGAAAGTTTTGACACACGAATGGTGATTGAACCATCGTGTGGGGCTAGCCCATTTGCGGTTCAATCCAGAACGTGCGGAATGCTAGACTCCGGAGTTCCTTCTTTCGTAATTTAAATTATTAAAGATTTGAATATTTTGATATACGAATGGTGATTGAACCATCGCGTGAGGCTAGCCCATTTGCGGTTCAATCCAGAACGTGCGGAATGCTAGACTCCGGAGTTCCTTTTTCGTATTTTAATTAATATGTTGGATAATTGTTTTTTAGACGTTTTAGAACCGATACGACTAACAACGAAGGAGTGAACGAACAATACGCGTGGGGCTAGCCCAGTTGTAGTTCGTTCTAGAACGTGCGGAGTGCTAGACTCCGGAGCTCTATTCCTTGTTAAGTTGATTAGGCGCGTAAAAGTGCAGATGGCGGTCATAGGATCGACTTACGTGTGTGCGAAGTGTAGACGGAAATATTTAAGAGTGTTTACTTGGTGTTGGACCAAGAAATTTTTATATTTGAAAAGGTTTAGTCTTAATGTGATTATATTTATTTTTACTTAGCATTTTATGGTCAAAATGCGATAAAGTGGATCATACAAGTATATCGCCATAAACCTTTAACCAAATAACAAGTAAGGATCAAAAGAATACCTCATACATTCACAGAAATGAACATGACACTCAAACACACCAATCACGAAAAGGATAATCAAACTTAATCCAAAGGTGAATTCTTATATGAAGATAATATAAATATGTAAATCCTAATAGGTTTTATTTCTATATCTATTCTTGAAAAGATGATAAAAAGAAATTTATAGAAAGAAAAAAAAAAGAGTAGTTATTGTAAAAAAAAAGAAGCTTATAATTAGGAAATATGATGAGAAAATTTTATATAAAAAAACAAAACTGGGTGGACCATTGTTTAAAAACCTCAGCGAGGCCCACCAGCATCAGTCCATGTTGATTGGGCTTGACCCGTTTGGATCACCTCTCACTCAAAAATAATATCTAAGGAAATTTCAAAGACAAATCAATCATTAATTTCAACCACCTGGTCAACAATTCTAAACACTACTGGGGTTGACACGCTTTGATGATATTAAATATAGGGCGGTGGAAAAGAAACGATGAGCAGTGGAAAAGAGACACGGGGAATCCAAGTCATTAAAATCCTTTTTTTTTAAAATGCATTAAATGAATAAGTAAAGAAAACAAATATTAAAACCTGAAGGAACATCATGTATTACACAACGTCAACATTCTCTATCCACTCTCGTTCTCGCCGCCCTGTTACCTCAATACTCGATCCACCCTTTCTTCTCCAAAGGGAACAAAAATGATGAACCAGCATCGCACCTCATTATCAACAAACAAACTCGAATCCAGAATTTTCTGACAACAATCAAATAATTCGTACCCCTTTTCCCAATCGATGAACCCTAGCCCCCAAATTAAAATCAACAACAAAATTATACAACAATGGAGATATACAGAATCATCATACACGCATCACGCCATGGTTCGACATTTACTCAACACTTATCAGAAACGAGTGAATTTGAACAAAGAGTTGTTACCTTCCAAAAGTTACCGGAGTGAAGGAGTCCACAGGTAAAGATTTCTTTCTCCTTTATAAGTCTTTGCCTCTTGCTTGCTTGCTGGTATTGTTGTTGATGATCGCTGTCACGACCTTTTGAAACCTCGAAGATTAGGGTTTTTGTCTCTTAATGCGGCTAAGGTTTTTTTGTGTGATTTTAGGGTTTTCGGATGCGGCTCCCTTTTTCTCCATGAACTCGTCCCCTTTTTATCTTTAAAATTAGGGTTTCATCCCTTTCGAACTTACTGAGTGAAACTCTCAAATTGGTTATGCTGCTACAACCTTTCTGTATCAAAAACTACTTTTTGCCTCTTTCGTGAAACTTTGTTCTGTAACCTCTGCTATTATTTTGTCCATTTGCACCTTGGTTACTACACCTTGTTGACCTGATTTTTCTTGTTCAAAATGAACCGAAATAGTTGAATTCGGATTGAATGAATTGTCCTGTTTCTGCTTGCTTATCACCTTAACACTTGCAATTTTACTGTGGTGAAATGTTTAGTTCTTTACTGCATAACCTTGTTATGATCTTATTTTTTCTGGTGCACTAAAACATTTCTTAATATTTGTCCTGACTCTTGTTTTTCTTCTTGTTCTTTCCATGTCCATGACTCGAGGGAGAGGCACCAAAAGACCTGGCCTGGAGCTTCAGCCTTGCATCAAGCCTTGCCGCACTCCACAATGTTTTACTCCTGATTTCTGGCCAGGAATAACTTTTTGCAATACAGCTATAAAGAAGGGTACCATCTCCACTGCAGGGTACGTCACACAGAACGCGGTCAAATAGCAGTTGGGAAGTATGCTGACTTGGACCCATTATATCACAATCCAAGTTCAAATGACATCCTGGGAAGTGCTGAGCTTCATGGTTGGTGACAATTAGGTTTGCTGTGCACATTCGTTTTATTTGGTGGATGAGAAGATTACATCTTTGTACATCTAGATCATTTGCTATAACCATTCCATCAGGCAATGATCCTGCTTTAGTTGATTGGTGTAAAATTTCAAGCAATTGGAATGTTTTTGAACCTGGTGCAGCACACATATCAAGTACAATGTGATTTGAATGTACATCTAAGAATAGAGGAGGCACCATGCTGACATCTTCCTGTCTCGTGATATTTCCAATTTCATTTTCTAGCTTTAAGAATTCATGAAACCTCTTAAGTGATTTCCTAAGAGTGGCCTGAAGAGCACGTGCAAAGTCATTCTCCAGCTGGGACCGAATATCAGCATGAAAAAGGCTACTGGAATTGATTCTAAATGCTGTAGGAAATGGAGTTCTGAGAACTTGCATAAATGAATCCCATTCTTCTAGGGATACGATGTTCTGTTCCTTGTAATAGTGTTCGAAATCAGGGTTTTGAATATCATAAGGGTTTATGGATTAGACTCAAATGGTGTCTTGATAGGTTATACATTCTACCGAAATAAAATGTGCCTGAATTCTAATTCTGAGTCGAATCTGTTTCTACAGGAGCATCATGAACTGGAGTTGAAGTCAATGCGGAATGGTTGAATAGTTGTTGGAGCGGCTGCTGTTGTGGAAAAATGGTGGATTGATGATGACACGCAACTCGGCAAATCGTAATTGTGAGGTTCTTTCAGACCTGGTTCAACTATATTCATGCTGTTTTTTTTATGATCATTGTTATTCAACACATATATTCATGGAGATTGGCTTTGTGTGATGATCCAAATGTTTTAATATTTGTTGTTCACGATCATTGCAGATACTCTTCAGTCGGTAACGTCCACCCCCCAAAGTTATTTTGACAAGGAGAATCCATATTCATGCAACTTGTAGAATTATGTTAGGCTTGTAGTTCTTGGAAATTCTGTATATATCCACATTAATCATAACCTTGCACTGTATGTTGTGATAAGTTTAATATGGTATAGCTTGTAATTGGAATTGAGAAGAAAAAAGAACTGTTTGAATGTTTGTATAGGCCAACTGCGGTTTGGTCCTTTAATACTCTTTCATATTCATAACTATACAAATATAGGAAAGAAAGATTAAGAAAAGATTTTAACCACAAACATTAGTCTTCGCTTCGTCATTGTGCCACCATTGATTCAAAACTCGATGATTCAACCTCATGTTTAAAGAGCCAAAAGATTTAATGTTGACCAGACCAAGTATGCTACCATATGACATGAGATATAATCAACCAAGTAAACTGCCTTAAAACTCTTTCAAATTCCTATGATTGGAACAAAATTTCCTATGATTAAGAACAAACTTGAATTGAATTTATGACATGGGAAATGTGACACAAGAACTTGGAAAGAGATATAAGGGATGAATAATAAAAAAGAATGTGCAAGGAAACTAGAAATGAAAAGGGAGTATGGATTTTTGAGGATAGAGATGAGAATTTTAAATGGACTTAATGATTGGAAAGGAATTGGAATTAACAATTTGGGATTGAGAAAAAACTAGGAAGCTTTGTTTTTTTATTTAGATACAATAGGAATGAAAGATAAACAAGAATAAAAAAATGGATTGGAAATAGAATTGAATTGAACGAATTTCAAATATGGACTTGGAAATAAACTAGAACTAAAAAAAAAGAAACGGGGATATGAAGTAAGTTTGGAAATAAGAATGTGAATTGGAATTTGAAATACGAAACAAGACTTGGAATTGAACTTGAGATAAAGCTAGGAAAAATTGAAATTAGAACTTCAAACGGAATTTGAGGCCAAACTCCATTTCCTCAACAAATACCAGAAAAGCGAAGTCTATTTCTAACAAAATCAAAGGATTTATCCTTTCTTCCTTTTCCAAATACAAACAATATTGGTTTCTTGTAAAAATCGTCCAAACCAAATATCAACAACTTCTTGTCGAGGCAATGCACCGGACAACAAGCCAAAGGTGACTTGAGATCTTGAATGCGTCCATGATCCTCACTCAAAATTCCATAATCCATGGCTTAAAAAAAAGAGTCAACCCACCAATATAAACTTCAAAGCACAAAACCCTAATTTTCGAACCTAACGACCAGACATCCAATATTTGTTACAAAAAAGCCTTCTTGTCATTCCTGCAAAACTTCATAATACTTGGTATGCACTTTGTATGCTGATGATGAGATATGATATGCAAAGCTAGGGGTAAAATTTGGGGTGTGACAATTGGTTTACTTTTCCTGTGGTTTATCGCTTTTCTCAGTTGAATTCTCAGGTTGAGGTTGTTGATACATGGCTGGATTTTCAGTTCTAGGATCAGTAGGTCCGTCCAATTCTTTTCCACTTCTTAGTATAACTGCATTTTCATGACCCTTGGGATTCGGTTGCGTTTGTCCAGGAAAGTTTCAAGCTGGAGCAGCAGCTGATGCTTGTTGTTGAGCTACTTGATAAATTTGGGTTTCTAGCATCTTATTATGGGTAGCTAAAGCATCTACCTTGGTCACCAATTGCTTTATCTGTTCACTAGTATGGATATTCTGATTTAGGAAATCCTTGTTCGTTTGAGCTTGGGTAGCTATGAAGTTTTCCATCATCAGTTCAAGGTTTGACTTTCTAGGAACATTAGGATTGGGTGCAGCAGCTTTCTGATATCCTGGTGGTGCATTTGGTGCTTGATTCGGCGCATACAAGGCGTTGTTATTCTTGTAAGAGAAATTCGGGTTATTCTTCCACCCTGGGTTGTATGTGTTAGAATAAGGGTTTCCTTGAGCATAGTTCACCTGGTATGTGGCTAATCCGTAAAGAAGATGACATTCAGGCGATGTGTGTCCTGGGATTCCATAAATTTGGCAATTTGGAGTTACGGAAGCCACGGTGGCTGATGGTGTTATGGTCAAGTTATCTACCTTCTGAACTATGGCATCCATCTTCGCATTTACGTGATCGAAATTGTTCACTTCGTACATTCCTCATTTGGTATGGTTCTTCTCTACAAGCGTTCTTTCTCCTCCTCATTGGAAATGGTTCTGAGCCATGTTTTCAATGAGGTTATAGGCTTCTTCATAATGTTTATCCATAAGGGTGCCGCCTGCGGCAGCGTCTATCGTCATCCTGGTGTTGTATAGAAGTCCATTATAAAAGGTTATGATGGTTACCCAATTTTTAAACCCATGGTGTGGACATAATCTTAACAGGTCCTTGTATCTTTCCCACTCTTAATAAAGTGATTCGGCATCTTTCTGTCGAAATTCGTTAATTTGAGCTCTCAGCATAGCTGTTTTGCTTGGTGGGAAATAACGAGATAAGAATACTTTCTTTAGTTCTGCCCATGTTGTGATAGAGTTGGATGGTAACAATTGTAACCAGGCCTACGCTTTATCTCTTAAAGTGAACGCAAAGAGTATTAGTCTGATTGTGTCTTGCGTTACACCATTTTCTATCACCGTATCTGTGTATTGTACAAACTTCGTCAGGTGTTCATTTGGATCGTCTGTCGGACTTCCAGAAAACTGGTTCTGTTGTACAGCTTGCAGCAGTGAAGGTTTGATTTCAAAATTGTTTCGGGCTATGGCGGGTGCGGCAATACTATTGTGCGGTTCTGGTTGGCTAGGAGTCGCATAGGACTTAAGTGAATGAGATGGTCCTTCGTTTTCTTCGGCCATGATTGGTTCTTCAATTGGTTCTTGTATAATAATTTCAGGAATAAGGATTTCATTGAGTTCGGTTCGGCGTTTTAAACTTAAGAAGGATTCTACTTCGTCGATCAGGGGTTCTAAGTCTTTGCCTCAGGAGCGAGTACTGGGCATACAATCGACAAAGGAAAGGTAAATTTGTTGCCCTAGTCTAGATGGCACAACAACTTAATACACTATTGACTAAATCTAAGTTCCCCGACAATGGCGCCAAAACCTTGGTCGCGACTTTCTGAGTCTAATGGTTACTAACTGCAAGTGCACATTCTATCGCGTAGTAATAAAAGAAATCGATCCCATAGAGACTCGATAATCAACCTAGTGTAGTCGGGTGTTGTTATTTTTAGCTAAGGTGAGCGATGTTTTAGGTTTTAAAGGGTTAAGAATTAACTAAATTAAATTAATGATATCAATTATTGGTACGTAATAGATTTCTCCTTCGCAAATTAAAAAGTGGGTCGGCTTGTTAAGGTTTATTAAGTTATCTCTCTGTAGAAACTCTCGGTTTAAAAGTCCTCGCCTCACACTCTCGTGGTCTTGCCTAATATTATACTCCTAAGTTAAGTTGAGCGCTCTCACTGTGTCAATTCAAGTTAGAAATACTTTTTGGAAACCTAAAGGTTCTAATTAGTTTTAAAGCGCTCTCGTTGTGTTTAAAACTAATGCCGGATTTCAACTATCTTACTAGAATCTCACACTCCCGTGGTCTTAATCCTAATATTTTAGACTCTCTTACCGGAAGTTAATTAAAACAAGAAATCGAAACCAAATTATAACTTAATTTAAGGTTTTAGCCTAATTCTATCGAATTCGTTCTAGTTTATACAATTACATACCAATTAACGGTTTAAGCTGACATATTAAATGAAGAAAGGTAGAAGGAGAGAAATTACATAATGTAAATAAATGCGATAATAAATAAATAAAATAACATTAAAATCAGAAACCTGGTTGCAATATCCTTGATCAATCAAACTTTGAAACTCGAACGAAAACAAAAATTGTAGTGGCTAGAAACAATAAAAATGGTGATAGTTTCCTATTGGCTTAAACTATCACTAAGGTTCGGTAAAAGAAATAAAAGCAAATGCAATACAACGAAAATAAAGGGCGAACTTAGAAATAAAAAGGAAAACAATTGGACGTAAGTCGAAGCTCTCTCAGTGCAATGGCATAGAGCTCTATTTATAGAAGTTGTGATAGAGTTTGTTGAGAAAAATATGGCTTGGACTTTGATGGGATTTTGACTGAGTTTGAGAGACTGAGTGTACTAGGGTTGAGAAAACTTCTCAGACTTTGAATGAGAAAATCTATACTGGATTGACTTCTATTGCTTCTGTTACGAAATTTTCGTTACTGAGTTGTTAAGTTGAAACGAACGTCTTGCAATTTGAAACGAACAACTAAAGGATGAGATGACCAACTCATTGCCAAGTTGGGCGTCTGGCACAATGAGACGATCGTCTGATCATTGTGACAACCGTTTGATAGAAAAAATTCATAATGGCATTTTTTTGTCATTTTCTTGTGTTTTCTTTGGTTTCTTGCCTTAAAAGCTTCCTTTTTGCATTTTGCCTCCAAATGACGAGTCTGTTCAAATGTCTGCAAAACAAACACAATTTGCACGTAAAATCGTCCAAAACAAATAAATAAACATGTTAAATAATCGGAAATCGCATTAAATAATCGATATAAATTCGAATTATCAGTTCATAATGCATTTTCATGAATTCCAATCATACAAGTCAGGTTACTACATCCAAATATACTATATGACAAGCATTCTTCCCTTTGGATCAAGCCATTTCGTACCATGGTGATTAATTATTCTCCATTATGCATTTTTGCACATTCATTCAAAACTCATGAATCAAAGCCTTTCCAGTCATAAGATTGATCCAAGGGAAATCAATGAATCAAATGGAGAGTGGTCATTCACTTCATGTTGAGAATGCACGAGCAAATCATCAAATGTCCATAATTATGCAATTTTGCATTTTGATCCACATCACTTAATTCTGAGTCTCTACACTCCTAAAATCCTAATGAGGCTCATAATTACATCATGTATAAGCTCCCAATGCATTTGAATCAGCCTTATGCACTCTCATTTGCTCAGATTCACAAAAAACACAAACATCTTCTCCTCTTCGATTCTCTCAATTGAAGAAGAATTTATTCAATCTCTTTGGTGATTCAAGATCCACAAGCATTAAAGAACACATTGCATCCTTCACTTGAGCCTGAAACCTTCATCTACTCTATAACCGAATTTGAAAGTGAGCTTCATCAAACTTAAAGATCCAACCTGACTCAAGCCTTTATTTGCATTTATTTTGCAAATAGAGCTCAAAAGAGGAAGATGCACTCTTACAATGGATTTCTAGGAGTATTTTGGCTCAAGATCAAATTTCAGGTGAGCTTCCTTTTGCCTTTTATTTCTCTGATTTCTTGTGTGCATGATGATCTATGAGTCTCACTGATTTCAATGCCATGCTTGATTTGAAATCTGAACGTGTATTATGGATGTATGATATGATTTCAGATTTTAGATCTGGTTTTGTTTGCTTTGATTCTCTTGATTTGTTCAAGATTTGGTGTGTTTGATGGCTTATTCATAATCTTGAAGTCATAAGGATGCGATCTGGGCGTTTTACTTTGTTGTCTGGTGGATTTTATGGATCATTTGAATTTTCCGCTGACCGGAGCCCTAGATCCGTCACTGAACGAGTTACAGGATAAAGGAGAAGGTCTTGAGGTTGAAAATGAAGGAGAACCATCATATCATTTGATCTGATGGCTATTATGATGATGAAGCATTAAAAAAGCAAATGGCACGCGTGTGATCTTCTAATTCCATATTATTGTTTTTGTTTGCCAGCAAATGGTATTGGTTATGAACACTAGATCTCATGCGTTCATTCAGCTGACTTTGCTTGTTGACTTACTCTATGATGCTTTGATTCTCATTACTTTTTTCTTACTTATGTTGAGCCTTAGATTGGTTTACTTTTTTATTTGACTCAATCATGCGCATTGATTCTGATGACTTTTTAAAATGTTTGACTGTGTTGTGACCTTTTGATTAATCCAAAGGCCACGAAATAGTCAACATTTGTTAACTTTGAGCCATGTAGAATGCGCATTGGGCTTTATGCTTTCCACACCCCCAGTTTTGAGCATGCCTTGTGTTTGAACTGATTTGGGCTTCTCTTTGCACCCCATACCATGTTAATTCAATTTTATTTTCTTATTTTTATTCATTTTCAATTTTAATTTTTAAAAATAGTTTTTGGCTTTTAAAAATTCCACAAAAATCCATAAAAGATCTTTAAGGTTTCAGAAAAATTTTCCAAATTTTATTTTCTTTTTATTATTTTGTAGCCTTCTGAATTAATTTTCAAATTAATTTCCTTTGAATTTCTTTCTTCCATGTGTACCTTGACTTATTGATTTTCTATCTTGATCTCCATGAATGCTATGAATCTGATTCTTCTTGCATTGTGTAAGAACATGTTAAGGTGCATTAAAACAATTTTTACTAATTTTTAGGTCTTGTTTGCTTGATTGTTGAGGTCTTTCTTTGAGCTTAAGTTTGTGTAACCCTAGCTTGATTTGCTTGATTGTTTGAATGCTATATTTTCTGAATCTTTGCATGATACTTTTACACGATGATTACTCTTAGTTGATGTCCTTTGGGACTTAGTTTGCATAACTTTTGAAGTATGTTTGGTAATTCTTTGATGCTTGAACTTTACTTGCATATCTTGTGAAAGCTTTGATCATGACCTGCTTACTGGCATTAGGAGGCACTTGTGCCATCATATTAGGATCTGACTTTGCATATTGACATTATCTTAGGCATCCGTAGGACTTGTATGAAGCATGTGTTCACTTGTTGACTTGCATTGATGTATGTTTTCCAAGCATGAACCCTAAATAACCTAATCTCACCTCATCTCTTCTTTTAACTTATTAATATGCCTTCCATGTCCAAATTTGAATTTTTTGTGCATCTTATGTGCATCTTAACATGTTGATACACCTCTGACTTTGCTTCATACGCATCTCACATCATACTTGTAGGCTCTTCTCATCTTATTAAGTGACATTGTTTCATGAACACATATTTGCATCTTCATTTCCTTTCATCCTCATTTTATCTTCTTTGCTCACATGCCATAACACATGACTTGTATGACATTTCATTACCATAATGTGACATTCATAAAGTTGTTTAGCTTCTGACTTTGACCTTAGTTGTTGCATTTTGACTTGTTTGCCTTACTTTATCACTTTTTCCATCTCACTCCCTCTTTGATGCATTGTTGGATGTCTGTGGGACTTGACCCATTTCTTTTTGCTTGGGTTTTCATGAATAGTCTTAGAGGTCATATAGGACTTATAGGTTCTGAATTTTGAGAGTTTTAGGACTTAGAGCCTTGTTCTTTCATGTATTGTGCTTGTTTGAGTTTCATTCGTGTTTATGTGGATATTTCTAACTTTGCAGGGGCTTTGGTAAGTTAGAGAGGTGTGGGTGATGCTCCCACATATCAACTTTTTCCTTTATCTATTTTATGTTTTCCAACTTGCATTTGTGAAGTGCTTAGGCCATCTATGCCTAATTCTACTTCATCCCCTTTAGGATAAACTTATCTTCTCTTAAGAAGTAAGTTGAATCCTTTGCTCCTCTCTTCGTCTTCTTCTTTCTTCTTTCCTTCTTCTTCATTAGGATAGATGTCAAACCTCACTAACTTAGGTATCCCATGCATGATAACACTTAGGATTATTAGTCCTCCTTTAGAATTTTACCTTTGGTTCTCTTTGCTCTCTCTCTCTCTCTCTCTCTCTCTCTCTCTCTCTCTCTTCTCAACACAACTTCAAGTCACCTAATAAATGACAAGTATTCTCATGTGCCAAGGGACTTTGCCATGGGGTAATTGCACACATCCTTTTTCATGGTGAGGTGTAGGGTATCTATCATAATTAGTAGGTCTTAGCATGATTTGCTTCACAAAGAAAAGCTAAAAAAACACTTCTTAACCAAAAACCACAAAAACACTTAATAAAGTTCAATGGGCTAGTGTGCTTGAGCCTTCTTCTATGGGACTAGATTTAGGGATTTCCTCCATATCTAGGTGTGCTTCTTATCCATTCCATTTTGGGATGATGTAAGAAGTACACATCCCATTGAGCAAGACTTAGGTACACTCTCATGTGCAAACCTCAAAGAAAAAACTTCTAAAAGACACTGAACAAAGAATAAACATCTTTCCTTCGGGAATTCTTTTCTCATATCACTCACTCTTAATGTAAGAAACTGCACCTAATTGTCTTTTTTCAAGATGGTAACACACTCGTTCCAGACGAGCCTGAAACACATGAGCATAGACATAAGCAGTTCAAGCTTTAAAAAACCCAAAAACATTTCCTCCCTAATTAGGGGAACTACATCGACTCTGATTCTCATTTTTCCGGTAAGATACGTAGGTAGTGGGGAAGGGCCCATTCGAGCAATCTTTTATTTTCCCTACATTTTACCCCTTTCTTTTCATTTCTCTTTTCCAATTCCATATCCAGTTTTTGCAGCAGCTTCATTTTGTTCCCCTTTGAAACAATTACCTTCAAGCGTGGATCTCGTCGGGTACGGAGGATGATCTGAGGTGCTAATACCTTCCCAGTTCGTAACCGACTCTTGAACCCAGTCTCTTTGGTTTGCAGGACCTTGTCATTTCCTCTCTTTTCTGGTTTGTGCAACATTACCTTTCCTTCGGGATACAAATGCATGGCTGGTGACTCTATCTTTTCCGCCTCACTTTTGCGTTTGTATCAGGATGGAAATCCAGGGAGCGACAGCTGGCGACTCTGTGGGGGAACAAACCCATAATCTTTGGTTTCCCCTTTGAGATTTAATCCTCGTGCCTGTTTGTTTCTCTTTCCTTTGGTGTTTATATGTTTGTTTTTTGCGTGTTTAGTTTACTGTTTTTTATTTACAGCTTTACTTTATAGTTTATTTATTGCTTTCAGTCTTTTATTTTTCATGCATCATAATATACTTGACTATCTGGATTGTGTTGGTTTTCTTTGGCAGGATGGGGGTTATTGACCAAGAAGCCCAGTATCAAGGCTTGAGTGCACTTTATGACGTGGTAGTGGGAATGGATTGAGCATGTACTTGAACCCCAGGGTACAGGGTTCGATTCCCACGGAAGGCAAAAACTCTACTAGAGAGGGGGGTAGAGAAGATCATGAGGTGGCAGTGCCGGAATTGCCCTGCGAGGGGCCCGGGCTGTTACAAAAAAAGGCGCCTTTTTATGTAATAGCCCGTGCCCCTCGCAAGGCAATCCCGGTACTGCCACCTCACGATCTTCTCTACTCCCCTCACTAGTAGAGTTTTTTCCTTCTGTGGGAATCGAACCCTGTACCCTGGGGTTTAAGTACATGCTCAATCCATTCCCACTACCACTTGAGCTACTAGCTCAAGTGGTAGTGGGAATGGATTGAACATGTACTTGAACACCAGGGTACATGGTTCGATTCCCACGGAAGGCAAAAACTCTACTAGTGAGGAGAGTAGAGAAGATCGTGAGGTGGCAGTACCGGGATTGCCTTGCGAGGGGCCCGGGCTATTACATAAAAAGGAGCCTTTTTTGTAACAGCCCGGGCCCCTCGCAAGGCAATCCCGGCACTGCCACCTCATGATCTTCTCTACCCCCCTCTCTAGTAGAGTTTTTGCCTTCCGTGGGAATCGAACCCTATACCCTGGGGTTCAAGTACATGCTCAATCCATTCCCACTACCAATTGAGCTAGTAGCTCAAGTGGTAGTGGGAATGGATTGAGCATGTACTTGAACCCCAGGGTATAGGGTTCGATTCCCACGGAAGGCAAAAACTCTACTAGAGAGGGGGGTAGAGAAGATCATGAGGTGGCAGTGCCAGGATTGCCTTGCGAGGGGCCCGGGATGCTACAAAAAATAGCTCAAGTGGTAGTGGGAATGGATTGAACATGTACTTGAACCCCAGGGTACATGGTTCGCTTCCCACATAAGGCAAAAACTCTACTAGAGAGGGGGGTAGAGAAGATCATGAGGTGGCAGTGTCGGGATTGCCTTGCAAGGGGCCTGGGCCTTTACATAAAAAGGCGCCTTTTTTGTAACAGCCCGGGCCCCTCGTAAGGCAATCCCGGCACTGCCACCTCACGATCTTCTCTACTCCCATCACTAGTAGAGTTTTTGCCTTCCGTGGGAATCGAACCCTGTACCCTGGGGTTCAAGTACATGCTCAATCCATTCCCACTACCAATTGAGATAGTAGCTCAAGTGGTAGTGGGAATGGATTGAGCATGTACTTGAACCCCAGGGTACAGGGTTCGATTCCCACGGAAGGCAAAAACTCTACTAGTGAGGGGAGTAGAGAAGATCGTGAGGTGGCAGTGCCGGGATTGCCTTGTGAGGGGCCCGGGCTGTTACAACACACGTTGTAATTCCATGGTATTTCAACATGATGAGTGGTGATGTGTTCCACACCCAGACTACGACTGTCTTGGAAATATTATGTGTGGGGATTTCCTCCACTTCAGGGTAGGACCTTGATAGTTGTGTGCATCTAGGGACCTATCATTGAGGACCTTTGTGGAAACAACCCTCTCCAATGGTGACAGTGGCAGACCATATTCTGTGGCAAACCCATTCGCACTTGAGGGCCCACTAGGAACTCGCATTGGATGGCCTGGTTCTCTTGTAGGAACTCAGTTAAAGAAAATGGTCTTATGACAATAGTATTGTACCCTTCATGATGAATGTATTATTGTTTCTCGATTCCAATGCTTGAAGTTTGGGACTTATAGGGGATGCTTGTTTTTCCAGGACTCATCTGAGACTTCCCTTAGTAGTATATAATGCTAAACCGATTCCCTGATTTGGTCATGAGACATTTATCAGAGATGGTTGACATATTATTGTTATTCGGCTTTGAGAGTCTGTGATGGTGACCCGGACCATGCCATTGAGATTGGGAGGGGTTTACAGCTTTGCAGGAACCCTTGACCTCAACATACCCTTACTATCAGTGTGATCCTATATTTTGATCTGGTTGTTATGGTTCTGGAATTCTTGATCCTTTGGTTCTGAGTTATTATCTAGGGTTATTATTCAGATGACATATGGTTTCATACACTTGGCTCTTGGCCTAGTGTTTCGTATCTAGACAGTTTCCAGACATTGATCACATGCCCTGCATTTGCATTGCACCATAGCATTAATCATTTTATTTTTCATTCTCAGGTTTATTTGTTGTTGTCTTCGGTTCAGGTATATTCTGTTCAAAGATGGAGGATTCTCGCAAAAAGAATATTCATTACAAGTTCTTCGACACCAGAATTGGCTTGCTAAAAATGATGATGGCTCTGATCACGCCTAATTACATTGAAGACTTCAGGAAGGCTTATGGGGGTATTTTAGATATGGTAGTAGATTTGGATGCTTCAAACAGGAGTGTCATTCATACTTTGCTACAGTATTACGATCCTCAGCTGAGATGTTTCACCTTTCATGACTTTCAGTTGGGTCCCTTTTTGGAAGAATATGCTCTGATTCTAGGAGTGCCTCTTCAGGACCAAATTCCTTTCAACACAGTGATGCTCAAACCTGCACCTGAATACATTGCCAAGGCTCTTTATTTGAGCACTTTTGTGGTGAATTCCAACTTGAGTACAACCAAAGGTGGGGTATCAGGGTTCTCCTTGGAGTTCTTATTGAAGAAGGCTGAAGAACTTGTTGCCAAAGCTCAGCGGGACTCTGTATGTGCTCTGATAGCTCTCTCCGTCTATGGCATTATCCTGTTTGTAGATCTTAATAAATTTGTTGACATGGATGTTATTCACCTATTCATCCTGAAGAACCCAGTGCCTACTCTTCTGGAAGATCTTTATTATTCTGTGCACTACAAAAATGAAAAGAAGTGAGGAGGTTTGGTACGATGTTGCACTCCTTTGTTTCACAGGTGGTTTATGATACACCTACCCAACACTGAAGCTTTCAATGATCCTAAGATGGTTTGGGCTCAAAGACTAGAAAGGTTATCTGCTAAGGATGTCAATTGGTTTACCATGAGACTGAAAGGAATAGACTTCATCACTAGCTGTGGAAGTTGCCCAAATGTGCCACTCTTAGGAGTTATTGGGGGAATTAACTATAACCCAATCCTGCTAAGAAGGCAGTTAGGGTATGCTTTAAGGGATATTCTAGAAGATTTTGAGTAAGCTCAAACTTTTTATTTCCCGGTGAAGGACAATTTGTCGTTGGTGAGAAAAGTTGTTGGCACTTGGAAGCTTATCAGAAGAAGAGGTGTGGCTTGTTTAGGTAAAAGTAACAATCAAATTTTTCCTGAATTTGAAGCCTGGTTGAAGAGGAAGGCTCAAGAAGTGTAGTTCCCTTTCTCTCAGGCTCCTCCTTCAGTGGTTGAGCCCAAGACCACTGTTTCTTTGGAAGACTATCTGAAACTGGAAGCCTAACTCCAGGCAGTCAGAGTTGAGAACTCCCAGAATAGAAGGTTGTATCATCACATGGTGCATACCAACAAGGCTTTAGAGGAGAATATGCTCAAGATTCAATAGGAGAGGGAAACTAAAGAAAAAGAGTTTGCTTATAGGGAAGCATACTTCAAGAGAAAAGGCTTAATGGAGATCAGAAGAGATGTTGAGCGCAGAAGGATCAACAGGTCTTTGAGAGAAGCTAACCAAACCATTACACTCTGGAAAGAGAAATAGGAGCAGATTTAGAAGGAGCATAAGGAGAAAGAAGATAACTATCAGCTACAATTGGGGTATCAGAAGGAAGAGCTGGAGCTAGCCCATCAGAAGCATAGGGAGAAGTCTCAGCAATTGGAGCTAAGTTTAAATGCATTAGAAGAAGCACCGAAAGAGGTAGAAAAAATTAAAGTGATGGAAGAAACCAAGAAGGCAAGGTCAGAGCCAGGGCCTAATGGAGAGGGTACAGAAGTCTCTATGCAACAGATTAGTGACCTGCACGCATCTTTTGAGCACATAGACTTGTTGATCAGGAAGCTAATTGAGGATCTCACCCATCCAGATGTGGCCAGGTTGTTTGAAGCTGTCCAACACCTCAGTTGGCATTTGAAGGACGTACAGTTTCCTAGTACTTAGTTTCTTTCTTTTTGTTGTATCCAGATTACCTACAGGCTTGTTTTAGGAATCTTTGCTTATTTTTTCTGTTATTTTTCTGATTCATTGTAAGACTTGTAACCCTTCAAGGAATTATGTTTATTGTTTCCTTTTAGGTTGATTTATGTTAATACAGTTATTCAGTTTCTTAATCCTTGTATGCACTAACACTGAGTTGCTCCTAAAGTTAGGGGTCCTAAAGTTATCTGGATTTCTTTATTGAATACCGGAATCGGGGCATGAAAAGCCTTGAGAATGAAATACAAACATCTGCATAGCATGCATATCACCTTTTATCTGTTTTGTAGGTTCAGATTCCAGGTTTCTAATGTCTCTACAATTTTCATGCATTATTGCTGCTAGACGGATTCCTCGCTACTCGACTAAGGAAAACAGAGAAAGAACAATGAATTATATGCAGGCTGATCTCACAGAGCTAAGGACAAGGATGGACCATTTTATGGCCTTAATGACATGTATTAATCAGAATGAAGAATGGCTTCGAGAGATGGTCAAGAGGACCCAGGTGGCTCAAGAGGGTAACAGAGCTGGTGGAGGTACATGTACTCATGGCAATACTAGATTTACTCTGGAAGGTATTCCTGTTGTTAATGCTAATGATGGTGGTCCAGGTAGGGATCAAGATTGTCACGCTTATATGGATGTCCAAGAGGATCAGTTCACTGTTTTAGAAGAGGTAGATGGGCAGAATGCTGAGGTAAACTGTCGCTTTGACGAGATGGCTGAGAAGATTTGTTCTAAAGAGTCTCAAAACACACTGGGTTTTGATGTAGCTGATATGGGCTTGGTTCCTGGAATTAGGATTCCCACAAATTCAAGCTGTCTACTTTTGATAAATACAATGGTTCCACAAGTTCCAAGACTCACCTCCAGACGTATGTGGGAAGGATTACAGCCTACATAGATGATGAAAAACTCTGGATGTATTACTTCCAGGATAGCCTCACTGGGGCGTCCCAGGAGTGGTACATGAAGTTAAGTCGCGCATCTGTCAGGAACTGAAAAGAACTCATTGAGTCTTTTTTGAAGCAATACCAGTATAACATGGACATGGCACCCAATCGTACTCAATTGTAGAGTATGAACCAAACGTCCAAAGAGAGCTTCAAGGAGTACGCTCAGCGCTGGCGTCAACTTGTTTCCAGGGTTTAACCTCCACTATTGGACCGTGAGATGGCAGATATGTTTATGGGAACACTGCAGGGAGTCTTTATTGATCGTCTAGCTTCATATTCGGCTACAAAGTTTACTGATCTGGTAATAACTGGTGAAAGACTAGAGAATTTGCTGAAACTCGGTAAAATTCAAGATGTAAGTGGAAACAGCTCATATGGAGCGAGAAAACAATTTGCTGGTCCCCAAAGAAGGAGGGAGGGGAAACAGATGCTATTTATGGCAGAGGAAGAGTTCGAGGTCGTCCTAATAATTATGCTCAAGTGGCATTTGTCCCTATACCTTCGGAGCCGGCTCCACAACAACAACACTGGCATCCCCGACAGAATAACCAACAAAGGCCCTATCAACAACATCAGCCTCGGCATGTTGATCGGGTTATTGAGCCCATTCCAATGACTTATACGGCTTTGTTGCAAAGGCTTTTGGAACTAAACATGGTACAACTTAGAACACTGGCGCCACCAGTTGGCAATCCTCCTCCAGGGTATGATGCAAATGTTAGATGCGTGTTTCACTCGGGTGCCCCAGGGCACACGACCGATAGATGTAGGGCTATGTAATTGAAGGTTCAGGACTTAATCGATTCCAAGGCTATAAACTTCTCCCCACCTCCAAATGTCACTAACAATCCTATGACAAACCACTATCTTGGCGCAAGGGTGAATGTCGTAGAAGACGGAGAAAAGCTGAACTTGATTACTGATGTGAATAATGTTAAGACACCACTGATGGTTGTGAAAAGTCGTCTATTAAAGGGGAAAGTTTTCCTCGGGTGAGGTGGTGACTGTGAAGATTGTATGATTTGTGCTAATGGTTGTGATAAGTTGAGAACATGAATTCAAAGCTTAATAGATGATAACGAGAAATCGTATCACTTTATTACTATGTTTTAAGTCCGTTTTATCGCACATTGATCCTATTAAGTCCCGATTGTTCGAGTTTTTTATGTCACATTGCAGGTATAACATGTCTAGAGCTAAATTATGAGAAAAAGATCAAATGAACCAAAACTAGCATGAAAAGAAGATGAAGAGAAAAATTCTGCTAAGTCTGCATATTTTGTAACACTCACGGTCGTTACAACATCCTCACGACCGTGACACTCTACTTTGAGGTCTCACGACCGTTGCTCAATTGTCACGACCGTGACACGCTTGAATTGGAAAATCTGACCGTTACGCCCTTGTCACGAATGTGACAAGGAAAATGTGTTTAAGTTATTTGAATAATTCATGAAGACGTGCAACGAGAGTCTTGGACGACTCCTATTTTTCCTCAGACCCAGTATGCCACTTTTGCTACATTCTCTCATTTTGGAACGAAGCCCACGCTCATCAAATTCAACTGCCCAAAACCTAGTTCTATAAATACCCTAGTTACAAATTGAAAATGACAGAGCATTTTATTGAATTTTCCGCGGAAGCTCTGCCGTAATTTTTCTTGAACCCTTATTTAATTTTTCCAGCCTTGCTCTTGTTTATTTTTCTGTTTCTATTTCCAACCCAAATTCAATAACAATTTCCAACATTAGGAAATTGTTATTTAAATTAATTTCTTTCTAGCTTCAGAATTCGCATTTTTATTTTGATTCCGGTTCCAAACACTCTGAGCTTGTCAATCTGTGGAAGAAGGAGTTTAAGAATTTAATTATCCAGGTTTTTGTTTTTGCATTTATATTAAGTTTATTTAATTGTTTATGTTAAGATATTATTATTATTTTATAATGTATGTTTTAATTAATATTTATTTATTTCTGCATCTGTCTGTTGGTATAAATAAAATGAGTAGCTAAATTAATTAGGCGGTATGTAATAAACTAAACCAAAACGGTAAAATCGAATCTAAGCTAAAATAATTAAGAACTTATATTCTAGCTGTGGCTTTTTATAATTAAAATTAATCTTTTCGTTACGAGAGTAAGAAAAGTGTAATAGGTTAGGTCGAGACCACGAGAGTGTGAGATTTTAACCGGATAGAGTTGTCACGGTCGTGAGGGGGGTCTTACGGTCGTGACGCGCTAAATAGCCCGTTACGATCGTGAGGGGATGGTGACAACCGTGAGGATCACAAAATATGGAATTTTCACATAATGGGTTACCTCAGTTCAGTTCAATTGCAATTCTTATCACTTCCAATATTTAATTCCAACATAAACATAACACATAATAGTGGATCAATATATATATAAGCAGTGGATTTCATCACACGAAAGTTCAGAATGTATCCAGCAATTCAAAGGTATCAGCAAATAATGAAAAGCATGGAAATTGATTAAATTGGAAAATTGCATAAATAGAAGTACTTTGCTTTTGACATAATAGAAGGAAATTACAGTAATAAAAATAAGCTATGAAATGTTGCAAGATATCAAAACTAACTAGAAACAAAAACGAAAAGTAAGATAAATTAAATTACTACAGCATTATCAAAGGTTCTTCTTCAAATCTTCAAGTGCGGAGTTTATATGATAGAATTGTTCACATGTTATGTCAGTTAAACCTATAACGTCCAATCGCATGCTTTTAACTTCATCCTTAACAGCATTAATATCAGCTTGGTAAACTTCAAGAGTGTTCATAATTTTCTTTAAGCTGTCAGCATATCCTACTTGATTTATTTCAGGGGTTTCGATAACTTCATCAGTGTGGTCAATGTCATGGTAACCAGGAGGTGTCTCAGGGTCACTTTCTACATCAGTCATCATGTCATCCCTAATTTGGTAGGATTGTGGTGTTTCTGGTGTTGATGGATAGTCAGGAGGTGTAAGCTCATAAAGCCAATTATCTCTATTGTGAACACTGACTTTAGCATGGTTCGGTAATGTGAAGAGGGTTACGGTTTCATTTCTAATTAGGTACTCCTAAGGTGGTTGTCCTAAGTTTCTTATAATTTGACGGTTAAAACAGAAGTTCAGATTCATAGGGCGGATGGTACCTAAACGGTTGCACTTGTGTAATTGGTATCTAAGTCCGAGGGCATCAGCAATCATTGTGACCAGGCCTCCTACCAATATTGGTAGATCAGGTTCCTCTTGGATGCGGGTAAAGGTTTGCATCATGAAAGGTACAGCATTAACGGGTTTTCCATCGGTCAAACAGGACATTATGAATATCTCATCTTTAGATACTCCAGTGAGGTTCTCTTCCTTTCCAAAGAAGGTGTGGGCAAGGATCTTATGAAAATAGCGGATAGCAGGGTTATGTATTTCATCATTGTTCATGTTATCCGGCTCAGGGTGGTAATTTCCGGGTAAGGTTCCCCAAAAGAAGTCTAGCTCAATATCCATTAATTATACCTGGGTGGTAGTAAAGGCAAAAGGTCCACTAGGGAATCCTAATAGGTCAGCTAGTTCCTTATGGTTAAAGTCATATTCGATCCCGAATAGTCGGAAACTAATAAATCCTTTCCTCAATCCAAATCCGCGCTCGGGTAAGTAAACTAAGGAGCTTAGAAACTCAAGGGTGAGCTCGCGGTAAGTTACAAACTTTTGTTTTATGAGAGCATTCTCCCATCCAAGTTGGTTAAATAGGTATAGGATGCTATCATGTATACCTAAAGTTTCCATAGTCTGTTCATCATAGTACAGAGTCAAATCCATTTGTCTCTGTGATAATTCCTCAAATTTCATTCTTTGGTTTCTACCTCTAAATTTGGTTTCCATAATGTTTCTTGGTTGGTTAGCCATAGTTAGTGTAAATGTGGAGGAAACAAATCAGGGGGAAAAGGGAAGGTAGAAAAGACTTTAGAAATTATGTTGCAAAGTAAATTTAAAAGTGATTTAGAAAATGAAAATTTAAAATAAAGAAAATAAGAAAATAAATGCATAAATAAAGTCAATAATAATAATAATGAAATAAAACAATAAAATGATAAAATGGGTTGCCTCCCACTAAGCGTTGTTTTTATCGTCATAAGCCTGACGTAATGCTTAGGGGTAGATTAATCAGGGAAGTTAGTGGACAACTCTAAAAGCTTTAAACCATTCGCATAATCTCTATTTTCAATTTTATGGTAATGTTTTAATTGTTGTCCGTTTACTGTGAACAGTTCACTGTTCCTACCCTTAATTTCTATTGCTCCGCTCAGGAACACTCTAGTTATTTCAAAGGGTCCTGACCATCTAGATTTTAGTTTTCCAGGAAAGAGCCTAAGTCTTGAATTAAAGAGGAGTACAACGTCTCCCACACTAAATTCTTTCCTAGATAGGCGTTTATCGTGCCATCGCTTGGTTCTTTCTTTATATATCTTAGCATTCTCATAAGCATCTAACCTTAATTCTTCTAATTCATTAATGTCAAGGATTCGTTTTTCTCCAGCGGCATTGTAGTTTATATTGAGTATTTTAATCGCCCAATATGCTTTGTGTTCTAGTTCTACCGGGAGATGACAAGCCTTCCCATACACTAGTTTGAAAGGTGTAGTTCCTATGGGTGTCTTGTAGGCTGTCCTATAAGCCCATAAAGCTTCATTATGTTTAGATGACCAATCTTTCCTAGATATGGCGACCGTCTTTTCTAGGATTTGTTTAATTTCTCTATTCGAGACTTCGACCTGTCCACTTGTTTGTGGATGATATTGTGTTGCTACACGATGTCTGACTCCATACTTAGATAGTAATTTTTCAAATATTTTCGAAATGAAATGCGAGCCACCGTCACTAATGACAAGTCTAGGCACACCAAATCTTGGAAAGATTATATTCTTGAAAAGCTTAATTATTACTCGTGTGTCATTTGTAGGAGAAGCTATAGCCTCAATCCATTTTGAAACATAATCGACAGCTACGAGTATGTACTTATTACCGAAAGATGATGGGAATGGTCCCATGAAATCTATTCCCCAGACGTCAAAGACTTCTACTTCTAATATTCCTCTTTGAGGCATTTCATCTCTTCTTGAAATATTACCGGTGCGTTGACACCGATCGCAATTTATAACAGCGATGTGGACATCTTTCCATAGATTAGGCCAAAATAGGCCGGCTTGTAAGATTTTTGCACAAGTCTTGGAAGTGCTTGCATGTCCACCATAAGGAGATGAATGACATTGAGCAATGACATCTTCTATTTCTTCTTCGGGAATACATCGACGAAAGATTCCGTCAGGTCCTCTTTTAAACAATAATGGTTCATCCCAATAATAATGTTTTAGATTGTGAAAGAATTTCTTTTTCTGCTGATAGGTTAAATCAGGTGGAAGAGCTCCTGCGGCTAGGTAGTTAACAATGTCAGCGTACCATGGCAGTCCTACAGTTGTCTAGATTGTTTCCACGGGTTCTGGTTCATTTATGTCTAACTGAACTGGGTCGCTTCCTATTTGTGCTATCAGCTGTTCATATGGAAAATCATCGTTAATCGGCACTTGTTCAGGTTTAATACCTTCTAATCTAGATAAATGGTCCGCTACGACGTTTTCAGTACCTTTCTTATCTTTTATTTCGAGATCAAACTCTTGTAAGAGTAAAATCCATCTCAAGAGTCTTGGTTTAGCATCTTTCTTAGTTAATAAATATCGGATAGCAGCATGGTCTGTGTAAACGATTATTTTCGCTCCTACTAGGTAAGAACGGAATTTGTCAAGCGCAAAAACAACTGCTAACAATTCTTTTTCAGTAGTGGCGTAGTTCATCTGAGCAGAATCTAAGGTTCTACTGGCATAGTAAATCGCATGAAGTTTCTTTTCCTTCCTCTGGCCTAGAACTGGGCCTACAACATAGTCACTCGCATCGCACATGATTTCGAAAGGTAATCTCTAGTCAGGGGGTTGCATGATTGGTGCGGTGATGAGGGCTGTTTTTAGAGTTTCGAATGCTTTAAGACAATCCTCATTGAATATGAACTCAGCGTCTTTCATTAATAAACCAGTAAGAGGTTTAGTGATTTTCGAGAAGTCTTTGATGAATCGTCGGTAGAAACCGGCGTGTCCTAAAAAGCTTCGTATTTCTCGAATGGTTTTAGGGGGTTGAAGATCTTTTATGACTTCAATCTTAGCTTTATCAACTTCAATTCCCTTGTCGGATATAACGTGACCTAATACGATTCCTTCTCTGACCATAAAATGACATTTCTCCCAGTTAAGCACGAGGTTTACTTTTACACATCTTTCTAACACCATTTCTAAGTTTGATAGGCATCCTTCAAAACTTTGTCCGCATACAGAGAAGTCGTCCATGAACGCTTCCATGATGTTGTCTATAAAATCTGCGAAGATTGACATCATACACCTTTGAAAGGTTGTAGGAGCGTTGCATAATCCATAGGGCATTCGTCTATAAGCGAACGTTCCATAGGGGCATGTGAATGTAGTCTTCTCTTGATCATCTGGATGGATAGGAATTTGGAAAAATCCTGAGTAACCGTCAAGATAACAGAAGTATGAATGCTTGGCTAATCGTTCTAACATTTGATCTATAAAAGGTAGTGGGAAATGATCTTTTCGAGTGGATTTGTTTAGTTTACGATAATCTATGCACACTCTATGTCCCATCACTACTCTTTGCGATATAGATTCGCCTTGAGCGTTTTTCACTACAGTGATACCTCCTTTCTTTGGTACTACATGTACTGGACTAACCCATTTACTATCAGAGATTGGATATATTATTCCGGCATCTAGTAGTTTCTTAACTTCTTCTTTCACTACAGTGCTAAGGATCGGGTTAATTCTTCTTTGAGATTCTCTGGAGGTTTTGCAATCTTCTTCTAGCAGAATACGATGCATACAGATTGAAGGGCATATTCCTTTGAGATCAGATATGTTATATCCTAATGCAGTTGGATATTTCTTCAAGACATCTAAAAGTTTCTTTGTTTCGATAGTTCCTAAACTGGAATTTATTATAACTGGTCTTTTACATTCAATGTCTAAGAATTCGTACCTTAGGTTATGAGGTAAAGTTTTTAATCCTAATGTAGGTTTATCTTTACTTGGCATGGGATCCGGTGTAAGTGCTAAACTTTCGCTTAGACTATCGTCTTGATACGGTGCACGCCAATTATCATCTTCGAAAATCGGAGGGATTTGAATTTTCATAATTTCAGAATAGGTAGTTTCTTTCAGTTCCATTTCTCTTACACATTCGTCAATTACGTCCAATAGATAGCAGGTATCCTCTATAGCTGGTGATTGTAAGAATTGTGTTAAAATAAATTCAACTTTCTCTTAACCTACTTCAAAGGTTAGCTTTCCTCTTTTTACGTCTATTATAGCTCCGGCGGTAGCTAAGAATGGTCTTCCTAGTATGATAGGCGTAGTGGAGTCTTCAGAGATGTCCATGATTATAAAATCAGTAGGGATGTAGAATTGTCCTATACGTACTGGGACGTTTTCTAGTATGCCTACAGGATATTTAACTGAGCGATCGGCTAGTTGAACAGACATTTTAGTTGGTCTTAGGTCTCCCATGTCTAGCCTTTTGCAAATCGTTAAGGGCATAACACTGATACTGGCTCCTAAATCGCATAGAGCTTTGTCAATGACGGATTTTCCTATTACACAGGGTATAGAGAAACTTCCTGGATCTTTTAGCTTAGGAGGCATATTATTCTGAATTATGGCGCTACACTCAGCAGTAAGTGTAACTGTTCCGTTATCCTCTATCTTTTTCTTATTGGATAAGATTTCTTTTAAAAACTTAGCATACGAGGGTATTTGAGTGATCGCTTCTGTAAACGGAATAGTAATATTCAACTGTTTCAGAAGTTCGACAAATCTCTTAAACTGACCCGTCGTCTTGGAATTGGTTAATCTCTGAGGGTACGGAATTGGTGGTTTATAGGGTGGTGGAGGCACATAAGGCTGTTCTTTCTCCACTACCTCTTGATTATCATCTTCCTTTTCTTCTGGATCATTCACCACTTCAGTCGGCTTATCCGGTTTTTGGTACATGGCTGGATTGTCAAGTCTTGGATCGGTAGGTCCGTCAAGTTCCTTGCCACTTCTTAATATTACGACATTGGCATGTTCTTTCGGATTAGGTTGAGGTTGTCCAGGAAATACTCCAGCTGGTGCAGCAGTAGGTGCTTGTTGTTGAGCTACTTGTGAAATCTGAGTTTCAAACATTTTGTTATGTGTAGCTAATGCATCTACTTTGCTCACTAATTGTTTAATCTGCTCACTAGTATGTATGTTTTGGTTTAAGAAGTCCTTGTTCGTCTGAGATTGGTTAGCTATAAAGTTCTCCATCATCAACTCAAGGTTCGATTTTCTAGGGACATTAGGAGCAGTCTTTTGATATCCTGGTGATGTAGTTGGTGCTTGACCTGGTGCGTATAAAGAATTGTTATTCTTATAGGAGAAGTTCGGATGATTCTTCCAACCTGGGTTGTATGTGTTTGTGTCGCTCCCACCAAATGACACCCGGGGTCAAATGGGGTACAGACGCGAACGGTCGGCGAGAGGAGGATGCGAGAACACACAGGAGTGAACTCACGGGAAAAGAAAAGAGTCGCCAGCTAGGCATTTTTATCCCGGAGGAAAGGTAATGCAGCATAAACCTAGAAAGATACAGATAAAACGGTTGCGAACCAGAGAGACTGAGAAAGGGGGTTGGTTACAACCTGGGAAGGTATTAGCACCCAGATTGTCCGTCGTACTCGACGGGATCCACGCTTAAAAGATTTGTGTTTAAAAGGGTAGTGTCAGTGCAATTTGTGTATCATAGTTGGAAAAAAATGCAAGTGTCAGTGTAAAAAAGAAGTGAAGTGTATAAGTGAAGTGTCAGTGTAAGAAAAGGAGTATGCTCAAGACTACGAGGCTTAAAGAATGATGTTGGAAGGAGGGGGAATATACAGAGACTTTTGTTCGATAACTGTTAAGTTATGCCTACGTATCCTCTCGTGCAATGAGGAAGTCAGAACACCGTAGTTCGACCCAAAGAGACTGAAAAATGAATTGACTTGTGAACTGCTTACTTGTCTATGCTCAAGTGTATGACCTGTCTGGCTCAGGTGCAAACTGTCTTGCATTAGACGGAAGAAGCAAGTTCTCGTTTGTGAGTGAAATGAGATGAGAAAAGAATCCCGGAGGAGACGATTATTGTTTGTTTTTGAGAGTTTTCAGTATTTTATTGCTTTTGAAAGTTTGGCATAAGTTAATGAGCTTAAGCCTAAACCAATGGATTTAGTAAACTCATCACATCCTCCCTCTGATTAGGGGTAATGAGAATACCTTAAGTGTGAAGTCAGCTTCTCACACTTAATTACCATTGGTGTAGGATTAAGATCATTAACCTACTTGTGATTATTTAGATGCTTTAGGTGTTTTTGTTTAGTGTTAAGTAATGAGGTTAAGCCATAATCAGGGATTAAACAGACTCATTACACCATCCTAATAGAAGGATAATAGATGAGAATGTTTAAGCTGAGGAAAGCTCCTCAACTTAATCCATGATTAGGGATTAAACTCATGACAAAACAAAGCCTTTATTAGATGGATTTTAATTAGTGGTATGATGGAGAAGTGATTTTTAGGGTTTGCAAGACAACTTGAGGGGGACTTGTCCATTAACACTAGGGTTAGTCCTTCTTAACCAATTAAGGAAGAATTAGAACCCTAATGTAAGGCCCAAGTTACAAGCTTGATGTATTGATGATTATTAAGTGAATTGATTAGAGGATTTAAACACATTAAGGGTTTAACACTTAGGATCAAAGTTATACACTCCATCCTAATAGAAGGATACAAGTATAAGCTTAATCACAAAGCCTTGAAGCCTTTAGGGTTTAGTCCCTGATTATGAGATGAGGAGAGAAGACTCAAAGAGACACAAAGGTAAAACTAAGTGGGGAGACTAATCAAAACCCTAATCATTGTCATGCTTGGTTGTTCCTAAGGTTTGTGAGGTTTACAAGAAAGATCTTCAATGGAACCACCAGGAAGCAGATGAAAGGAGCAAAGAAAAGCAAAGTAACTTGCTTCATTTAAGAAGACAAATCACTTGAGGAAAGAAAGTAAGATGAAAGAAGAATGAGCAAGCTCAATCTCAAACACATAACAAAATGCAGCAAGGATGCATAAAAGAGATGAAAAGAAATTGTGAGAAGTGAAGGCAAATTCACTTCTCAAAGTTGCTTACCACCTGAAAAGTTAGTGAAAGGAATACAATGCAATGCAAGATGAGATGAAATGACATGATGCAAACCAAAACCAGAAGCATATGTGAGATGATAATGATGCTATGAGATGGTGCAAACATGAAACAAGACATGGGGATGATCGTACAAACATGTGGATGCAAGAGAAGCATGCTTAGAACCATGAACATACATGAAAATTTATGAAATGCAAATGACATACAACATGGCAAATGAAAGATGCAATGATCAAACATGATCCTAATATGTCTTAAGATGTCTAATGAATCAAATGGATGCACAAAATGCTATGGCAAGTCATGGAATGCAAGCAAATGCAAGATGAATGCAAAAGGAAGCCCCAAATTAGGGTTTATAATCAATGCTCCAAACAAAAATCAAAACCAGAAGCAAACATCAAGATAAAAAATTGAAAATGCACTCAAAGGGACCTTAACCCTATACAAACTCACTTCCCAAAGGAGGGGTTCTAACTCTTAACCTAATTAGGGTTATGAATTTCCTAAGTTGGCTAGGGTTTTAAGGTACCTTGACAAGAAAAATGCTAAACAAAATGAAAATGCAAGATCAATTCATGCCAATTTAATCCTACAAACTACATGATATGCAAGACACAATGCAAAAAGAACCAAAGTCCAACCCTCAAAGACTAGGCAGAAATGATTTTTTGAAGTTTGGACCAAAATAATGCTTTGAAATGATTTTAATTCCATGAAAAATTGTCAAAATGCATTAAGATCAAAAAATAAATTTGGTTTGAGGGTTGGACAATGTTTCTAAATGATTTTAAAGGTTTCATGAATTTTTTGGTGATTTTTAAATACCTAAAAGCATTTTTTATTAATTAATTCTCATTAATTAATTAAAAATAAACTTTTAAATGATTTAAAAATATTTTTTAATGCAAAAAATAAAAATAAAAATTTTTTTGGTTTCTGAAAATTCATAAAAGTTTATACAAAAATTTTCATAATTTTTAAAATTGTTTTGCTATTTTAAATAAATTGGAGAAAACAAATCAAATTAAATGAAAAATAAAATGAAATTAAACTGAAAATGGAAAAGTATGCAAGATCAAGGGCTGACATTCAAACATACGCGCGCGGGAGTGGACTTGGCGCCATATCCAAAGGCTGAGATTCAAAATTCGCTAATTAATGATTAAGCCCTAATCCAGCCCTAATTACTTTCAGATGACCGGAACAGTGGTTCCGGTCATCTTCTCTGGCAGGCCAAAACAACTAACTTCTTCCCTAGGTCACTAAACCCCAAATTTCTTGCCCAGAAATGATCCCCAAGCATCATACATCATGAATCAGCAAACCAAACACATTTATGATTCAACAAAAACAAGATTCGAAGCAAATCGTGAAAATGAACAAAACTTTCAGAAGTTTAATACATGCTCATTTCTTAATCATCTTCAAAACAAATTATATCAGGATGATCAGTGAAGCATGTAGATTCATTTAGAAACTTAAAATGCAAGTTCTGGAAAAAAAGTTCTTGAAGCTACCTGAGTTGAAGCTTTTCAGTTTGGAGTTTTCTCACCTCTTCTCTTGTGCAAAACCACTCCTATGATCTCCCTTGTGCTTCTGAAAGGCTTAGAGCAAGTTTATTTTGGCTGATTTGAAAGATGGCTGAAGTTCTTCTCAATGAGGGGCAGAAATCGTATCTTGTATTCAGTAGCTTTCAGGCTGTTTTAAGGGTTGGTTTGTGTTCAGTGAAGCATGGTGAGATTGTTTGTGAAGTTGGTTTGTGTGTTTGTGGCTTGTGCAAGCAGTTTCAAATGCTTTTGCAAATGGAGTGGAAAATGAGAATGCTGTCTTGGAGGCAAGATCAGAATGAGTTGTTGTATGAAAATGATGCCTTGGAGTATGTTTGTAAGATCTGGATTGGGCAGAGAGTGGTTGTGTCACTATGGGATTGGTATGGCTTCAAGTTGCATAAAGTCAAGCAAGTTGTACTTGGAGGTATGGGCAAGTGGCAGGCTAGGATAGGAGCATGGCTGAGTTCAGCAAGGATCAAGGAATGCTTTTGGATCAGATTTTGTGAACTGAGGCAAGTGGATGAGAAGTCTTGATCCCTTTTGCAAATTGTCACAACTTTGGTCTTTTTTGCAATTCTTGAAATTTAGGGCATGGAACTTAAGAAAATCTTGGGCCAATCTGAAGTTTGAGTCATGTATGATGTTTGTGTAAAGGTTAGACATCAATTAGAAGTCACAAATTGCCTTGGTACAAGAATTTGCAAGTTTCCCTCTTTGGTGCATAACTTGAAATTATGTGATTTTTCCCAACTTTGACAAGCCATAACTTTTGATCCAAAATGAATTAGGTCATGTTCTTGTACTTTTTGAAAAGGGAATGATTCATTCTACAACTTTCATGACCAAAGTTTTCCCATTTGAAGCATTTTTGAATCAAAAAGCAAGGGTTGAAAAAGTTTCCCAAAATGGCAATTTCATTAAAAGTCAAACTTTCCCAAAAAGTCAACTTTGCAAAAGACTTGAAATTCTTAAATTTTGTGAACTTCCAACTTCTTATATGATCAAATAAAGATCATATACAATCAAAATGATGAAGAACACCCTTTGGTTGGGTCATTGGGGGCCTCAGATGCCCTGATTTTGCACTGACTTGCTTGAAAAGTCAACTCTTGATCAGATGACTTCCCCATGGAATTTCTTCATGAAAATTGATATGCATACTCCCTATACCATATAGAGACCAATAGAAACAAGAATGACCAAAAAATTTGGAGTTATGGCCTCTGAAACCAAAACCCTAATTCTAGGTCATCTGTGCAGTTAAGCCTGGCTCTGCTTCCATGCCATTCTCAGTTCTTGTGATTTTTTGACATTCTTGACTTTGAGAGGATATAATATGATGCTTGAACATACATGGACCCCTTTAAAGTGGTTGATGGCCTTTGGAGTGGCTCAAGAATCTCTTGGATTGCTCAGATCACAAACCCTAGATGCAGATGACTTAGAACCAATGCAGTGAATCAAAAATGTGATATGAGATGCTATGATTGAGTTTATGCATATGAAATGATCACAAGCCATGGTGTGAATGGGTGAGGGAAAATTTGGGGTGTTGACAGCTCCCCTTATTCAAACATGAGTTAGCTGTGCAGGATGTAAGCAACGGCTTAACAGGCAAACAAGATAACTTGTGGTTGAATACCAAAGACAGTCCAAAATTTGCACTCACAGAATGAAGAAGAAAAGGGATATAGATTGTAAAAGGAAAATAAAGTATATTGTAAAGTGTGGGCGATGGAGGACGACCGTCGAGCAGAGGATGACTGCTGGGTAAAGAGCAATGACGGGGACGGCCGACATGCTGGAAGAAGTGCGAAAAATAAAGCAATGACGGGGACGGCCGGCATGCTGGGGATAAAAGGGATTATGATGGGGACGGCCACCAAGTAAAGCTGTAAGATTCTCTGGGGATTAATGAAAAAATGATGGGGACGGCCATCAGATTCATAAAGTAAGGTAACCAACGATGGGGACGGCCATCGGGCTAAACTGATGAAGGACGATCATCAGGAAAAGGAAAAGGGACCACGACGGGGACGGCCATCGGGTTAAAGAATAAATGAAATAAACAGATGATGAGGTACGGTCATCAAAGGTGAAGGACGATCACCTAGCAGGGGACGACTGCTCTGTAAGGGTTAAGATGAGGGATGGTCATCTAAGGTGGAGGACGACCACCTGGCAGGGTACGGCTGCCGAAAATATCGCGACATAGGACGAATGCCGGATAAAAGGTCAACGATGGGGACGACCATCGGACGAGCATGATGGAGGACGACCATCAAGATGTGAAGGACGATCACCTAGCAGGGGACGGCTGCTCTCAAGGTTTATCATAATGTAGGACGAACGCCAGATAACCAAAATCAACAATGGGGACGACCATTGGATAAAATGATGAAGGACGATCATCAAAAGGTGAAGGACGATCACCTTAGCAGGGGACGGCTGCTAAAAATCGCGACATAGGACGAATGTCGGATAGAAAAGATCAACAATGGGGACGGCCATCGGATGAGCATGATGGAGGACGATCATCAAGAGGTGAAGGACGATCACCTAGCAGGGGACGGCTGCTCTCAAGGTTTATCATAACATAGGACGAATGTCAGATAGAAAAGAAAATTGCTTTGTTGGCGATCTACTGGGGATAGTAAACACGGACGAGTGTTTACATCTAAGAAAAAAAGGTATAAGTGTTTAGTTGTTTGTGTATAGATTAAAGATGCGGACAAGCATCCTTAAGACTACGATACGGACGAGTATCGGGTAGAAACAAACGCTGACACGTGTTCAGAGATGATGATACAGACGAGTATCAACTGGTTAACAAGGAACACGGACGAGTGTTGAATCTGAGGGGACTCTTCTGGGGAATAGTAGACGCAGACGAGTGTCTACACTCAAGAAGACGAAAGTGCTTGACTCAGTGTATGGATTAAAGATGCAGACGAGCATCCTTAAGACTATGATACGGACGAGTATCAGGTAGAAACAAACGCTTGACGCATGTTTTGAGATGATGATACGGACGAGTACCAACTGGTTAACAAAGAACACATACGAGTGTCAAATCTGCAGGGATAAAAAGGTGTATACAAGATACGGACGAGTATCGGGTATAAGAGTAATAAGTATGAGTGGTGTATAGATGAGTGTTTTAACTGCTGGGGAGGGTGACACGGACGAGTGTCAAAAGGTGAAAAGTATAATATAAACAAGTATCTGATATACAAAGTGTTTATGTAACTGTGTTTGGGAAGGTGGCATGGACGGATGTCAAGGAAATGTATATATGAGTATCTGTGAGTGCAAAGAGGATGTTTTGGCTTTCTGTTGGGATATGACACGGGCAGGTGTCAAGAAGTATCTGTAATACGGGTGGTCTGTTTGTAAAGGGTGCTCGGGCGACTTTACTGGGGAATGATGACACGGACGGGTGTCAAAAGGAGTGTATACTGCTGTTTGTGAATGTAAGGCAACTGTTTTAGCTTTAGCTCTCCGCTGGGGAATTTGTGGGAGTTTTATGTATGTTGATGGATTGCCATTATTCACAAGTATTTGATTCAGACCATGGCTTATGATTATGCAATATGATGGATTTTTGCCGTAATGCTCCGTGTTAGACGGAATGCTACGCTTTGTGGGGTGAATATGATGCGAATGCTATGATTATGCAAGGATACCAAACTGGGATCCGGATCCCGATGCTGCGAAGATCTCTGGTTGATCTGTTTGAAGTGGACATCCCAGCTGAGGATGAGGTCATCGGTAGATCTAATGAGGTGTATCTGCTTGGGGAAATGGGTCAATGATAGACCTATCTCAGTAATGAGGGACCCAGCTGGGGTTTGTAGAAGCTTTCTTCACTCTGTTGTGATTCCTTCATGCGTTGCTCTTCTGGTTAGAGGTTGAAACTCTGTGGGGAGATGGTTCCCTGGCTTTTGTACTCGGCTGAGGAAGAATGACTGGCACCTCGGCTGGGAGAAGTGACAAGTGGCAACTCAGCTGGGGAGAAAGCACTTCGGGTGCTAAGACTGAGTGAGTACTGATTTGCCAGCTTGCCAGGATGAGGCTTACATGCCCCATGTCGCGTTTTGGGTACCTGCAATCTTGCGAAGATAGAGAAACGCACAAGTAATCCCGAGGTATCTCTTACCGGATTCCGTCATAGGAATTAGACACTCCCAGGAATAAGTATATTCCCTGCAAGCACGCATTCTTATTTCTGAAGATAAGCATCTGTATCCATGCAATCAGTTTTTTAAAGACATCAGACATTCTTTGCAAATAAAAATGTACAAGACAAGACGTGACTGAAAATCTGATTTTATTAATTCATGTGCCCTGAATTGGCAAGATACAGTCAAAGAAACATATCTCCTAAAATGAGGAGATTGTTATAAATTGAGAAACAAAAAAGTGCTGGCAATGTTGACGACGCTTCGAGGAGCTTCCCTTTTGCTATGACTCGTATGACATTTGACGTTCTTCTCGTCTTGCTCTCTGAAGAAGGCTGATTATGACAGAAGCTTGATCCTTTCGAGGTTTACCAAGTTGTAGGTGATACAGACGAATTCTGAATGCAGTTGTTCGCTTATTCCCTTATTTTGCATGGATCGCCCTCTCGGGTTTTCAATCCATCGGGATACCCATTTTTGCCTGAGTTGTCCAATGCGGCTTTTCAACTCAGCGGGTGTACATTTTTTGTTCATTTCCCTTATTTTTGCCCGAGTCTTTTATTCTGTTTTTGACTCGCCGGGATGCCCTATTTTTGCCTGGACTTACATTCTGTTTTTATGTCCAGCGGGTCATTTTTATGCGAAGTATTTTTTAACTGCATCCGAATTCACAGGGGATGGGAAGTCTTCACCATCCATAGTGCCGAGCATCAGTGCTCCACCGGAAAAAACCTTCTTTACTATAAATGGTCCTTCATAATTTGGAGTTCACTTGCCCCTGTGGTCTGTATGCGGAGGGAGGATTCTCTTCAGCACGAGGTCTCCTACTTGGTACTCTCGGCGCCTGATTTTCTGATCGAAGGCCCTCTTCATTCTTTTCTGATACAACTGCCCATGACAGATTGCAGCCAATCTTTTCTCTTCAATCAGACTCAGTTGTTCGTATCGGGACCGGACCCACTCTGCTTCGTTTAGCTTAACATCCATCAATACCCGTTGGGAAGGTAATTCAACTTCAACCGGTAGGACTGCTTCCATACCATACACAAGCTGATACGGTGTTGCCCCTGTGGATGTTCTGATTGACGTGCGGTACCCATGCAAGGCAAACGGTAGCATCTCATGCCAGTCTTTGTAGGTGACTACCATCTTCTGCACAATCTTCTTGATATTCTTATTAGCTGCCTCAACAGTGCCATTCATCTTTGGCCTATAAGGAGAAGAATTGTGGTGTTGGATCTTGAAGTCCCGACACAGTTCTGCCATCATTTTGTTGTTCAAGTTGGAACCATTGTCAGTAATGATTCGCTCGGGAACTCCGTATCGACAGATGATATCTCTCTTCAGAAATCTGGCTACCACTTGTCTTGTAACGTTTGCATAGGAAGCTGCTTCGACCCACTTGGTGAAATAATCAATGGCAACCAGGATGAATCTGTGGCCGTTTGAAGCAGTGGGCTCAATCTTGCCAATCATGTCAATGCCCCACATAGCAAAGGGCCAGGGTGAAGACATCACATTCAGAGGATTGGGAGGCACATGCATTTTATCCACATAAATCTGGCATTTATGGCATTTTCTGGCGTAGGCACAACAGTCGGCATCCATTGTGATCCAGTAATAGCCCGATCTTAGCAACTTCTTAGCCATGGCATGCCCTCTTGCATGGGTACCAAAGGATCCTTCGTGCACTTCATGCATCAACAAGTCTGCTTCTGTTCTATCAACGCATCTGAGGAGTACCATATCAAAGTTTCTCTTGTATAGGGAACCATCAGTATTCAGGAAGAAACTACCAACAAGCCTTCTCAAAGTCTTCTTATCATTGGAAGATGCCCCAGGTGGGTATGTTTGATCCTCCAAGAAGCACTTAATGTCATGGAACCAAGGCTTATCATCTTTGACAATGTCTGCTGCAAATACATATGCCGGTCTGTCAAGTCTGGACACTGAAATCTGAGGTACAAAGTTGGCAGCTTGAACTTTGATCATGGATGAAATGGTAGCCAGAGCATCTGCAAACTGATTCTCGTCCTGAGGGATATACTCAAGCTTGACTGTTGTAAATAAAGTCAATAACCTCCTCGTATAATCCCTGTAAGGTATCAGATGATCTTGGTGTGTGTACCATTTGCCGTTGGTTTGATTAACTACCAGAGCCGAATCTCCGAACACAGTCAATGTCTTGATCCTGAGGTCAATGGCTTCCTCAAGACCCATAATGCAAGCTTCGTATTCAGCTTCGTTGTTAGTGCAGTTGAAAGTGAGTTTTGCCGAGAAAGGCATGTGAACTCCTTTAGGTGTAATGAGTACTGCACCAACACCACGACCATTCATATTAACAACCCCATCAAACATCATAGTCCATTCTTCTCCCGGGTTAGGCCCTTCAGTGTGAATAGGCTCTTCATGATCTTTCGCTTTTATGAACATGATGTCTTCATCAGGGAAGTCAAATCTCATAGGCTGGTAATCATCAATAGGCTGCTCAGCAAGATATTCAGACAATACACTGCCCTTGATGGCTTTTTGGGATGTGTACTGGATGTCATATTCTGTGAGAATCATTTGCCATCTTGCAACCCATCCGGTAAGCGCTGGCTTCTCAAATATGTACTTGACTGGGTCCATCTTTGAGATTAATAAAGTGGTGTGGGTCAACATATACTGTCTCAGTCGGCGAGCAGCCCATGCTAAAGCACAGCAAGTTTTCTCGAGCAGTGAATAACGTTGTTCACAGTCGGTAAACTTTTTGCTTAGGTAGTATATTGCATACTCTTTTCGACCAGACTCGTCATGCTGGCCCAACACACACCCCATTGACTTTTCTTATACTGTCAAATACATTATTAGAGGTCTTCCTTCAACTGGAGGCATAAGGATCGGAGGTTCTTGGAAGTACTCCTTGATCTTGTCAAAAGCCCTCTGGCAGTCTTCGTTCCACCTAACCGTTTGTTCTTTTCTCAACAGCTTAAACAAGGGTTCACAAGTTGCCATAAGGTGAGATATGAACCGTGAAATGTAGTTCAATCGACCTAAAAACCCTCGAACTTCTTTCTCAGATTTTGGTGCAGGCATCTCTTGAATGGCTTTGACTTTATCAGGGACAACTTCAATCACTTTCTCGCTTACAATAAATCCCAGCAGCTTACCGGATCGCACCCCGAATGTACACTTGTTGGGGTTCAACTTCAGTTGGTACTTCCTCAGACGCTTGAATAGTTTCAGTAGATTTACCAGGTGGTCTTCTTCAGTAAGGGACTTGTCAATCATGTCATCCACGTAACATTCGATTTCTTTGTGGATCATATCGTGGAATAATGTCACCATAGCCCGTTGATATGTAGCACCAGCATTCTTCAGTCCGAATGGCATCACCTTGTAGCAGAACGTGCCCCAGGGTGTGATGAAAGTTGTCTTCTCCATGTCTTCAGATGACATCTTGATCTGATTGTATCCTGAAAATCCGTCCATGAAGGAGAACACCGAGAACTGAGCCGTGTTATTAACCAATACATCAATGTGAGGTAATGGGAAGTCATCCTTCGGGCTGACTCTGTTCAGATCCCGGTAGTCAACACACATTCTTACTTTGCCGTCTTTCTTAGGCACAGGTACTATATTAGCAACCCACGGCGGATAGCTAGTCACAACAAGGAACCCGGCGTCCCACTGCTTTTGTACCTCTTCTTTGATCTTCATTGCCATGTCAGGGCGAGTACGGCGCAGTTTCTGTTTAACCGGCGGGCAATCTTCTCTTAAAGGTAGCTTTTGCATAACAATGTCGGTGTCCAACCCTGGCATATCTTGGTAAGACCAAGCAAACACATCCACATACTCCTGAAGCAGGTCAATCAGTTTTTTCTTCACTGAGTCTTGTAAGCAGGCCCCGATCTTAACCTCTTTCACGTCTTCATCTGTACCAAGATTAATCGTTTCGACCTCCTCCTAATGAGGAGTGATAACCCTTTCCTCTTGTCTCAACAACCTGGCTAGCTCTTCAGGAAGCTCATACTCTTCTTCAACCCCTTCATCAGCATGATTGATTGGATTGTCAAAGTCATACGAAGTCATAGCCGTGCTGTTGTCGGTGCGGTCTGGAAGGCACTCTCTACAAGGGTTCAGTTTGTTCATTTTAGTGATTGATTTTAATCTTGTTTAAAAGGAGTGAAATGAAGTTGACATTTTGAAAACATTGCCATTTATTTTTTGTACAAAAAGAAAAAAATGGAAAAACAGTGAGCGAAAAAAAAGAAAAGACTCATTTGCAAAAGATGTCTGATATTTCATTGATTAATCTTGTTGCACAAAATTACAGATGGCCCGATTACAAAATGAGTCTTGTCATCTTGGGCAAGATGCAAGACTTGATGCATGCTTTAAAAGATACAGGAAATAATAATTACTCTGCAGGAGTAACTCTTATAATTTCCTGGGAAGACCAGTTTGAGATACTGCTCCCCGGGATCTTTGGACGTATCCAACTCTCCAGGTTGCGGTCGCTTTCATCCTCATCTTCCAAGTTGTTTACTGCATCGGGGGTGAGCATCCCCCCACTGACAAAACTGGGCTTCTTAGCAGCCTCTGCTTGATCTTGTTGAGTTGGTTTGTAACCCAACCCAAATCTGTCCTCCTCCTAGTACGATTCCTTCTCTGACCATAAAATGACATTTCTCCCAGTTAAGCACGAGGTTTACTTTTACACATCTTTCTAATACCATTTCTAAATTTGATAGACATCCTTTAAAACTTTTCCCGCATACAGAGAAGTCGTCCATGAACACTTCCATGATGTTGTCTATGAAGTCTGCGAAGATTGACATCATACATCTTTGAAAGGTTGCAGGAGCGTTGCATAATCCAAAGGGCATTCGTCTATAAGAGAACGTTCCATAAGGGCATGTGAATGTAGTCTTCTCTTGATCATCTGGGTGGATCGGGATTTGGAAAAATCCTGAGTAACCATCAAGATAACAGAAATACGAGTGTTTGGCTAATCGTTCTAACATTTGATCTATAAAAGGTAGTGGGAAATGATCTTTTCGAGTGGCTTTGTTTAGTTTTCAATAATCGATGCACACTCTATGTCCGGTCACTACTCTTTGTGATATCGATTCGCCTTAAACGTTTTTCACAATAGTGATACCTCCTTTCTTTGGTACTACATGTACTGGACTAACCCATTTACTATCAGAGATTGGATATATTATTCCAGCGTCTAGTAGTTTCTTAACTTCTTCCTTTACTACAGTGCTAAGGATTGGGTTAATTCTTCTTTGAGATTCTCTGGAGGTTTTGCAATCTTCTTCTAGCAGAATACGATGCATACAGATTGAAGGACATATTCCTTTGAGATCAGATATGTTATATCCTAATACAGTTGGGTATTTCTTTAAGACATCTAAAAGTTTCTTCGTTTCGATTGTTTCTAAACTGGAATTGATTATAACTGGTCTTGTACATTCAGTATCTAGGAATTCGTATCTTAGGTTCTTAGGTAAAGTTTTTAACTCTAATGTAGATTTCTTCTTACTTGGCATGGGATCCGGTGTAAGTGCTAAACTTTCGCTTAGACTATCATCCTGATACGGTTTACGCCAATTGTCATCTTCGAAAATCGGAGGGATTTGAATTTTCGTAATTTCAGAATAAGTAGTTTCTTTCATTTCCATTTCTCTTACACATTCGTCAATTACATCCAATAAATAGCATGTGTCCTCTATAGCTGGTGATTGTAAGAATTGTGTTAAAATAAATTCAACTTTCTCTTCACCTACTTCAAAGGTTAGCTTTCCTTTCTTTACGTCTATAATAGCTCCGGCGGTAGCTAAGAATGGTCTTCCTAGTATGATAGGTGTAGTGGAGTCTTCAGAGATGTCCATGATTATAAAATCAGTAGGAATGTAGAATTGTCCTATACGTACTGGGACATTTTCTAGTATGCCTGCAGGATATTCAATAGAGCGGTCGGCTAGTTGAACAGACATTTTAGTTGGTCTTAGGTCTCCCATGTCTATCCTTTTGCAAATTGTTAAGGGCATAACACTGATACTGGCTCCTAAATCGCATAGAGCTTTGTCAATGACGAATTTTCCAATTACACAAGGTATAGAGAAACTACCTGGATCTTTTAACTTAGGAGGCATATTGTTTTGAATTATTGCGCTACACTCAGCAGTAAGTGTAACGGTTCCGTTATCCTCTATCTTCTTCTTATTGGATAAGATTTCCTTTAGAAATTTAGCATACGAGGGCATTTGAGTGATAGCTTCTGTAAACGGAATAGTAATATTCAACTGTTTCAGAAGTTCAACAAATTTCTTAAACTGGCCCATCGTCTTGGAATTTGTTAATCTCTGAGGGTACGGAATTGGTGGTTTATAAGGTGGTAGAGGCACATAAGGCTTTTCTTTCTCCACTGCCTCTTGATTATTATCTTCCTTTTCTTCTGGTTCATTCTCCTTTTCAGTCGGCTTATCTTGCTTTTGGTACATGGCTGGATTGTCAAGTCTTGGATCGGCAGGTCCGTCAAGTTCCTTGCCACTTCTTAGTATCACAGCATTGGCCTGTCCTTTTGGATTAGGTTGGGGTTGTCCAGGAAATACTCCAGCTGGTGCAGCGGTAGGTGCTTGTTGTTGAGCCACTTGTGAAATCTGAGTTTGAAGCATTTTGTTATGTGTAGCTAACGCATCTATCTTGCTAACTAATTGCTTAATCTGCTCACTAGTGTGTATGTTTTGGTTTAAGAATTCCTTGTTTGTTTGAGATTGAGTAGCTATGAAGTTCTCCATCATCAACTCAAGGTTTGATTTTCTAGGAACATTAGGAGCAGTCTTTTAATATCCTGGTGGTGTAGTTGGTGCTTGACCTAGTGCGTATAAAGCATTGTTGTTCTTATAAGAGAAGTTCATATGATTCTTCCAACCTGGGTTGTATGTGTTTGAGTATGGGTTTCCTTGGGCATAATTCACTTGATCTGTGGGAATTCCTGCTAATAGTTGACAATCAGGGACAGCATGTCCTGGAACTCCACATAACTCACAGTTAGGTGTTACCGCAGCCACGGTGGCTGTTGGTGTTATGGCCAAGTTGTCGATATTTTGGTTAATTTGGTCAAACTTTGCATTGACTTGGTCCATACTACTCACTTCGTACATACCTCCTTTTGTTGGTTTCTCAGTTACGACTCTCTCGCTTCCCCATTGGTAATGATTTTAAGCCATACTCTCGATAAGTGCATAAGCATCATTATATTCTTTGTCCATTAGTGCGCCGCCTGCGGCAGTGTCAATCGTCATTCTTGTGTTGTACAAGAGTCCATTGTAGAAAGTATGGATGACCATCCATTCTACTAATCCGTGATGTGGACAAAGTCTCAACATATCTTTGTAGCGTTCCCAAGCTTCGAAAAGTGACTCGTTTTCCTTTTGCTTAAATCCGTTGATTTGAGCTCTTAGCATAGCTGTCTTACTAGGTGGGAAATATCTTGTCAAGAAGACTCTTTTTAGTTCCTCCCACGTAGTTACTAAATTCGAGGGTAGAGATTGAAGCCAGGCTCTCGCTCTGTCTCGAAGTGAGAAAGGAAAAAGGCGTAATCTAATAGCTTTTTGGGTAACTCCATTAGCTTTTACAGTATCTGCGTACTGTACAAATATCGAAAGATGAAGGTTCGGATCCTCGGTAGGATTTCCGGCGAATTGGTTTTATTGCACGGCTGATATCAGCGAAGGTTTCAATTCGAAATCGTTTCGATTGATAGCCGGTGTAGCAATACTGGAATGCGGCTCAGCTTGTGAAGGACTAGCGTAATATTTGAGTGGGTGATTTGGTTCTTCAGCCATCTTTGCGTCCTTTGATGTTCCAATTGGTTTAGGTGGATCAACTTGAAGATCTGGAATGTTGTATTTTCATTCATATTCGAATATTTGTCTTCTTAAATATAAGAAACGTTCTAATTCTTGGACTGGAGGTTGCAAGTCTTCACCTTGAGAGCGAGTACTTGGCATACACTCGGGAAATTAGATTAGGAAAAGAATAAGTTGTTACCTTAGTCTAGACAGTGCTACTCTAATAGTGCACTAGAGACTAAATCAAGGTCCCCGGCAACGGCGCCAAAAACTTGACGGGGCGAAGACGCGATATGTGTCTAGCGGTATCTGAACTGCAAGCGCACAGCCTATCGAAGTAATATAAAAGATTGTCGAACCCACAGGGACTTTGTAATCACTCTAGTGCTAGAAGGTCTGCTAGTTTAGCTAAGGCGGATATTTGTCATGATTTTGGTTTTAAGGATTAAAACGGGAATTAAATTTATTTTTAAGGAAAATATTGAGAAGGCGGTCGGTATGTAATTATATTAACCTATGCGGGTCAATCTAACCTAAGCTTATAAAGATGGTTCACTTAAATTGTTCTGTAGAGATTATCAGTTTAAAAACCCTCGACTCACACTCTCGTGGTCTTATCTCAGATCTTACTCCTAAAGCCCTATGCCTGCTCTCGCTAGCCCATAAGTGTTTAGAAAATAATTTTTGAAAACTTAATAAGTCTAATTCATTTTAAAGCGCTCTCGCTGTATTTAAATCAAATGCCTAACTTTAGCTATCCGGTTAAAATCTCACACTCTCGTGGTCTCGACCTAACCTATTACACTTTTCTTACTCTCGTAACGAAAAGATTAATTTTAATTATAAAAATCCACAGCCAGAATATAAGTTCTTAATTATTTTAGCTTAGATTCGATTTTACCGTTTTGGTTTAGTTTATTACATACCGCCTAATTAAATTAACTACTCATTTTATTTATACCAACAGACAGATGCAAAAATAAATAAATATTAATTAAAACATACATTATAAAATAATAATAATATCTTAACATAAACAATTAAATAAACTTAATATAAATGCAAAAACAAAAACGCGGATAATTAAATTCTTAAACTCCTTCTTCCACAGATTGGCAAGCTCGGAGTGTTTGGAACCGGAATCAAAATAAAAATGCGAATTCTGAAGCTAGAAAGAAATTAATTTAAATAACAATTTCCTAATGTTGGAAATTGTTATTGAATTTGGGTTGGAAATAGAAATAGAAAAATAAACAAGAACAAGGCTGGAAAAATTAAATAAGGGTTCAAGAAAAATTACGGCAGAGCTTCCGCGGAAAATTCAATAAAATGCTCTGTCATTTTCAATTTGTAACTAGGGTATTTATAGAACTAGGTTGTGGGCAGTTGAATTTGATGAGTGTGGGCTTCGTTCCAAAATGAGAGAATGTAGCAAAAGTGGCATACTGGGTCTGAGGAAAAATAGGAGTCATCCAAGACTCTCGTTGCACGTCTTCATGAATTATTCAAATAATTTAAACACATTTTCCTTGTCACGACGTGACAATGGCGTAACGGTTAGATTTTCCAATTCAAGCGTGTCACGGTCGTGACAGTTGAGCAACGGTCGTGAGACTTCAAAGTAGAGTGTCACGGTCGTGAGGATGTTGTAACGACCGTGAGTGTTACAAAATATGCAGACTTAGCAGAATTGTTCTCTTCATCTTCTTTTCATGCTAGTTTTGGTTCATTTGATCTTTTTCTCATAATTTAGCTCTAGACATGTTATACCTGCAATGTGACATAAAAAACTTGAACAATCGGGAGTTAATAGGATCAATGTGCGATAAAACGGACTTAAAACGTAGTAATAAAGTGATACGATTTCTCGTTATCAAACTCCCCCAAACTTAAACCTTTGCTTGTCCTCAAGCAAATAGTCGATTGAAAAATGATCGGACAATTTTTATCAGACGCATACACATAACAAACCGTACGAGAAATCATTTAGTGAGATAAACCGGTACTAGAATAGAACACTAACGATACACTAATGACACAAGCAACAAGCTAAGTCGTCGACTTCCCGTTAAACAAAACATTCGGTAATTGCGTTATGATTCTACCTAGAGTCTTTCGATCTTATTTCACCCGGTTTCGTTCTAGCGCAATCACATTAAGCCATTTGCCTTAGCACGCACGTAGTGGAGTAGCCGGTTAGTGACTTTGATCCTTTATTAGCACGGGGTCTGGTACACGAATGTGGCAACCCTTTACATATTATCCAAATTGGAGGTTGTGGGGGATCGAGTCATAGCATGCCCTACCAAGTTCAGAACCAGGTACCTCTGAACCAACCCGTAATGGACTCCTTCTTATATTTCTCATCTCTTATATGCGACTGTGTACTTTGGTGCAATTTCTTTTTATTGGTATCGAGATATGAAGGATCGTTTATAGATTAGGCATCAAACACTTATGTTCATCGACTCCCCACGTGGTTTGTGTTCAAACGGTGCTGACTGCTTGTATAAACTACTAGGGGTTACTTTAGAACTAAGACTTAAGGTGTAGTCGTAACAATTATCGGAATGGAATGCTTAAGTAGGGAGTCTAAGGTGTCAAGATTGTATTGATCTTGTTGGATCGTTCTCAGCTTCCTAACTACGATTTCATAGGTAAGTCGAGTAATGCGGAGATAAAGCAAAAAAATTTCGGTATGGCTAAATAAACGGGGAAGAATTGAAACTGAAAAAATAGCATAAATATTACTTTGTTTAATTTAAAATACGGAAAGGGAAATACAATGAAATGGAAAATGCGGAAAGGGAAAGGTATCTCTCCCACACTATATCAGACATTGTCCTCAATGTTGTGATATAATAGCGGGGAAAATACAATACAAAAACAAAAATGCAAAAACAAAAAGATAAACTAATGTTGCTGACGACCGCGGCCTCGGCTTCTGGTGCGGGAGCGTCTGGTAGGAATGGCTTCCTCATCAGAACCGGTGGTGGTGAGAGCAGTGACATCTATACGCAAAGCTTCCAGCTCGCTGAAAATCTCTCCTAGCTTCTCATCTGTTGTCCTTTGGTTACTGACAACAGTTGCAAGGAGTGCATCGTATTGCTCTTTCTGCCTTCGCTCAAGTGCGGCATTCATCTATAGACGAAGGTTCCTTGCAATTCGATAGGGTGAACAATAAAAGCGACGATGTTTCAACGGTGACAATATACTTTATGCCTGCTGACATTACGGTGCCACCCAAGCCGGAACATGTCACCATCTTTGTACCTCAGAAGGTGATTCCATCAAAGATTTTAATTATGTCTTTACTAATGTGTTCCCAAGCTCATAGAGAGGCGTTGTTGAAGATCTAATAGATGGCATATGTTCCCAAAGAAATTACGTGAATCAGTTAGAGGTTGTTGTTGCTAACGTGAAGGCGAACCACGGGCTTGGTTTTACTGACAGAGATCTGACTTCTGAGATACGTAATCACAACAAAGCCTTACACATCACTATGGATTGTAAGGGAGCCGTGTTGTCACACGTCTTGGTTGATATTGGATCGTCTCTAAATGTGTTGCCCAAGAAAGCTTTGATGAAGCTAGATGTTGAAGGGATTGTCCTACGGCCCAGTGAATTAGTTGTGCGAGCGTTCGATGGTTCCAAGAGATCAGTTTTTAGGGAAGTAGAGCTACCTGTGAAGATTGGATCACAGATTTTCAAGAGCACCTTCTATGTAATGGACATACAGCCCGCCTATAGTTATCTTCTTGGTCGGCCCTGGATTCATGCTGGAGTAGTTACATTTACGCTTCACCAGAAGTTAAATATATGGCGGATGGGCAGGTTGTCGCGATTTGCAGTGAAGAAGACATATTCGTGAGCCACCTGTCAACATTTAAGTATGTGGATATGGACAGCGAAATCCATGAAACGTTATGTCAAGCCTGTTGGTGTAAGCCCTAAAGGCAAATACTTTTGGTACTTGTATCGAATTATTTATTAATAATAAAAGGCATTTCTTTATTATGTTTGTTTTTCCAAAATGATAAAGTCCCTAGAATAGCTAGTTCTTTTTAATTAAATATTAAGTGTGACTTAATCATGAGATTCCATTAAACATAAGGACACTATTCTTAAAGCATCCATAATTAAGCTTTAATGTGAAATGGGATAGCCTTAAATCATTAAGACTATTATGTAGATAGACTGATGTTCACATATCATGGATCATGGATAAGGAGTTATCAAGTCTTGACATAAGTATGAATATTAGGAGTAATATTTATACTGGAATGACCCAATATGAGAGAACTACATAGAATGTTATGAAAATTGTCGTAAGTTACTCTAATGGTGATAGTGGTGTATACCACCCTTCGATCTGAAATTACTATGGACCCTAGATGTAGAGTGTAACACGGTGGGAGAACTGACTTTAGTTATGTTGCGGATAGCAAGAGTCGCCATCGACTTTTATTTTATCCAAAGGAAAGGCATAAAAGAACAGGAAAGACCTTTTTAAAAGATTTTTTTTGGGTCCGGGGGGTAGGTTATGTAAAGGGAAGGTATTAGCACCCTTTACATCCATGGTTATCCATGGGCTCTTAGTTACTTAGCTCACTTTGAATTGTTTTTGAAAATGTGAAATGTGTGAATAGAAATTTTCATAAGAGTTTGATAATGATCCATGTATGGATGCGTAAAAAACTTGTGTTTGAAAATTGTTTGAAATTGTGAAGTGTTTGAAAAGTTTTTGAATAGTGAGCAAGTAACTATGAGGAACCTACCCTAAAGTTTAAGTCTTTATGTTCTTAAATCCTTTAAATGGTAAGACTATCCCTATTATTAAGGAATAGGTAGTCATTACCTTGGATGTGAGGGACAAGTAAGGGTCATCTGTTAATGTAGGCAATTGTAGGGTGTATTAAGCATTTTTGGAGGGACTGTCATCATTATTCGAAAGGGCCAAGATCATTACGAAGGCAACCATTGAGGGACTTGATCTTTTATTATTAAGGGACTAGATGACTTTATTTTTGAGGGACTTTTGCTTTATACACCCTACTTGACCTTTTGATTAGGCAACAATGAGAGGTAACCCTAGAAAGTGAGATGGCGATCAAAGATCGACTTACGTGTGTGAGTGTTCAATTTTAAATATTTATCTTTTAAATTAAGTGATCTAAATTAATTTTAAATAACATACATGTTTACACTCCCTATTTTTACTAACCATGACATAAAAATAAATAATTTAAATATTACAAAATATTACATCCAGGAGCAATTACAATAATAGTAATAAAAGCAATTTAAATAAATAAGCAAAATAAATAAGCAATATAATTGGGTTAGTGAAAATAATAATAATAACAATTTAAAGATAAATGGGGTTAGTATCAAATAAATATCATATGAACATAATAATAATAAGCAAAAATAATATAATAATTAAAAGATTAAATTTTGATATAAATAATTATTTAAAGGGAATAAAAAAATATGAACAATTAATTATTAAATTATTTGCAAATTATAAAAAATTAAATTAATTAGTTATAAACATATTGAATTATGATTACAAAATTAAATTAGCAATTTTTTTTAAATGTATCACAAAATTATTTACATGCAAAATTAAGTTATAAACAATTATAGAATATTTACATATTATAAATTAAGCATTTTAATTTTTACACATATTTATGTACAAAATTTTAAATTATAAACAATTTATGTATTTAGTAAAAATTAGATTAAATATAAATAATAATATTAAACAAAATAGAAGAAAAAGAAATTAGGGTTTTAGAAATTATTAAGATTAAATTAGGGTTTATAGAAAAATATATTTTTAGGGTTTATAAAAATAAATTGAGTTTTATATACAAAAATGTCAAATATTAATCTAATTATTATAATATATACATATTTTTAATTTTTAATATATAATAATAAACTAGGTTTAAAAATAAAAACAAATTACAAAATGTTTACATATTATTTTTTCTAGAATTATTTAATTATATTTAATTAATATTAATATAACAAACAAATTAAATGAAACAAAAAAACTTGGAACTTACCTGGCTGGGAATTGAACCCAGGACACCTTGCTTGCCAATACCGAGGCCTACAACACATACCACCAGGCCAGCGCGCGCGCAGGTGAAAGAAGAGTGAGTCAAATTGTTTTTATGCCTTAACCCTGAAAATCAGAAGAAAAAAAAAGAGAGAAAAACAAAAGGCCTGGGGGAATCGAACTCAGGACCTTGCAAGCAATCACACAAACACGTTACCATTCCTGCTGGGAGAGTGAACCTGTCTATAAAACAACTACAATTCATAATATATTACATTTAATGGATAAAAGAAAAAAAACGTAAAAACTTGTCACAGCCAGGATTCGAACCCCTGCCATTCAACAACACACGCGCCTGCTTCACCACTGGGACAAGCATCAACTTGTGATATTAAACAGAAACAAAACATAAAAATATTAAAATCAAATTCAAACTCCAGAAACGCGCGTGCAGGGAGTCATCTTCTTCCCCTGAAATTCGTAGGTTTACCTGCGAATTTTGTTATGAAACTACCTGCGAATTTTCATGCACACAAAACCTGCCAATCTCATACACCTCTCAATATGCAACGATTTATCAAATTAATTACATGGTTGTGATCCCCAACCTTCAAACAATTCATTTATGGTCTTGGAATCAATTTATATAGCTTAAATCAAAGAACCCTAAATGAAGGTCATAAACCCTAGTTATGGCAAAATTCGATTGCGGCCATGAAACTTCAAACCAACTATCCAGATTTCTTCTACACCTCAAACTAAACACAAATCAATAATTAGAATCAAGTTTTGACAATTAAATGTATGAAATCGAAAAGCATAAAATTTTGAACAAGAATGGATTCGGTTAGGGCATTCGGCCATGGATGCAATGATAATGATGATAGAGATAGCTTATAGACCTCCCAAAGAACAAATTTACACCTTTAAATCGTGCTGAATGATACTCAATGGCAGAAACCGAATTTCAATTTTTGAGTGATTTTTGAAAGTTTGAATGTTCACTTGGAGGCTGAAAAATTCGTGGCTTGTGTTAGGGTTGTCTCAAGTACTTATAGAGTGATGAATTTAGGTTAAAAAATTAGGTCATTGTGTGAGAGATTTGATTGAAAAAGATTCAAAGAGATTATGCCTTAAAAATCAATTATCCTTGTATGAACACCTTCTATTTAGGCAAATCAACATGATCTTCTTTTCACTTTAATTCCAATCATCTTAATGAATTTCTAGAAGCTCAATCATATTTAAATCTTTGACTTTTATATTTTATTTTAATTTAAAATGATTTTTAATGAATTAAATCAAAATAAATAAAAATAAAATGATAAAAAATCTGATTTTTGTTGACTTGGGTCGTGCATGAGGTTATAGTATGGATTGGGTCATCATATGGCAAGCCCATTTAGAAGAAATTGGTTTTAGACCTCCATTTTCTTTATAAACCAACCAAAAATTTCCCAACTTTGCAAGGGCACAAATCCTTCAATTTTAATGCTATGAGGGTGTTCTTGGACATTTTGGAAAGCTTAAAGAGTCCTATAACCAACCCCACTGATTTCATGTCCATATCATTTACCATTCTCAAGTTATGCCCTTTTGAAGTTGTTGACTTTTTGTTGACTTTCAAAAGGACCTATAATGTCTTAGCTCATACCTTCCAAATGAAGCATTTTTGGGCTTGGCTTGTGAGACATAAAGTTGTAGAGAATTCAATTTCCTTCAAAATGAGCTTTGTATGGAGACTTGGTGATGAAGCATGTAAAAGTTATGGTTGGTCAAAGTTCAGTTGACTTTTACTGAGAAAACCCTAATTTAGAAACTCCTGATTCTTGATGATCTGAAATCTCCTTGATGAATCATGATCAACCCTTGATCAAATGATAAATTTTACATCATATACTTGATGTTGGCAAAAAATCATGAAACTTGACTTTGGTTTGACCATAGTTGACCTCAGTTTGACTTTTTAACTGCTTTGACTGATTTTGACTTATATGATCATCTGACTGAGCAAACTTTTGAGAAAAGTCTTGAAACTTGTCATGGGGGTTCTTACACACATATAAGATGTTATGAAGCTCACTTTAAGTCTTGGAAGTTCATTTAGCCTGATTAAAGTCAAAAACCCTAGTTTTGGATGCACTGCTTAGGAGGTGCATTGTCTGAGGGAATTGTCAACTCTTCTGACCAATTGTGAACTTTGTGAACCTTGTGAACCATCATAAGATGTCTTGTGAACCTTGTGAACCTCATGGGAGGTCTTGTGAACCTTGTGAACCTCATAAAGTGACCTGTAGACTTCATGAACCTCATGAAAGGTTTTGTAAGCATTGTGAATCTTGTGAACCTTGTGAACCTTCTTAGCACACAAAGTCTTGTATTTGTGAGGGCAAATTTTGGGGTGCAACAGCTGCCCCTGTTCAATTTTCTGAAACCTGAGGGGTTAGATTGGTATATTTGCTAGTCGTGACCTGGAAGGTTGAAGGGGATTGAACACAAAAGCCCAAAAATTTGCACTCACCAGTGCACAGAGTGATGCAGATGATTAGTTGAATATGCTTGAGTGGGCTTAGAGATGCCACTTGGAGAAAAATCCTTCAGATACCTTTCTTGGGGGATAAAGCAGTCCAAAATATGGAGGTATAATGATAGCTTTCAGGAGGATAAACAACGTCCCGAAGAGATAATAGCTTTCAGGAGGATAAAGCAGTCCTGAGGTGATAATATGCTTTCAGGAGGATAAAGCAATCTTGAGGTGATAATATGCTTTCATGAGGATAAAGCAATCCTGAGGTAATGATGATAGCTTTCAGGAGGATAACCAACGTCCCGAGGAGATAATATGCTTTCAGGAGGATAACAACGTCCTGAGGAATTGGTGACCTTTGGGAAGATAACAACGGCCCAAAGTAATAATATGCTTTCAGGAGGATAACAACGTCCTGAGGAAGTGATGATATGATTTCAGAAAGATGAACAACGTTCTGAGGTATGAATATGCTTTCAGGAGGATAAAGCAGTCCTGAGGTGGTGATATGCTTTCAGGAGGATAAAGCAGTCCTGAGGTATAAGAAGCTTTCAGGAGGATAAAGCAGTCCTGAGGTGATGATAGCCTTTCAGGAGGATGAAGCAGTCCTGAGGTAATAATAAGCTTTCAGGAGGATAAAGCAATCCTGAGGAATGATAACCTTTGGTAAGATAAACAACGGCCCAATTGTCATAATTTGTTAATGAAATTTGTCTGGCGACTTCACTGGGGAATTAACTTGAAAACAAGGTAGCATCCTGTATGGTAACATTAGTTTATGCATTATGTATGCATGTATAGTATGATGCACTTAAGTAATGCACTATGTATCTATGTATATGTATGTTATGATGTAAACGATGTATGTATGATATGATGCTGCCTGAAGCGTCTGGATATCTTCGTATAACAACTGCTGGCCAGGGAAAACAAATCCCGGTTTGTTGCTGAAGAATATGAGGAACTTATTCCTGTCTTGTTTGATAATATATTATACATAACCTTCCGTCTGCTGGGGATAGTAGGGTATACATAACTTCCCGTCTGCTGGGGATAGTAGGGTATACATAACTTCCCGTCTGCTGGGGATAATAAGGTATATATAACCTCCCGTCTTCGTTCGTCGTACTCCTATTGGAAAGTAAATTCCCTAATATCTGTATGAGGATAAAAGAGATGGATATAAATTCCAGGGGAGATGTGACTTTATGAAGATGGATTTGTCCTACTGAGGGTTTGTAACTGTCTTGTAAAGATGAGCCGGCGAAGCTTCGTTGAAATCCTTCCCTCGTTCGTCCTTAGTAAATACTATTACTGCATTTTCATGCATTTCTGGTAAACATCAATCATATTAAGCATATATGCATTTCTGGTAAACATCAATCATATTCAAAAGCATACATACTGTCGCTCCCGATAGATGGGACCGGCCCAAATAAAGGTATAGACGCGAACGGTCGGCGAGGGGAACAATGAGAACACACAGCAGTGAACTCACTGGAGATGAAAAGAGTCGCCAGCTAGGCATTTTTATCCCGGAGGAAAGGTAATGCTGCATAAACCAAGAAAAAGATATGGATAAGACGGTTGCGAACCAGAGAGACTGAGAAAGGGGGTTGGTTACAACCTGGGAAGGTATTAGCACCCAGATTGTCCGCCGTACTCGACGGGATCCACGCTTGAAAGATTTGTGTTTTAAAGGGGTAGTGTCAGTGCAATTTGTGTGTAAAAGAGCTGGAAAACAAAGTGTACAGGTGTCAGTGTAAGAGAAAAGTGAAGTATATAAGTGAAGTGTCGGTGTAAGAACAGGAGTGAAATGCTCAAGATCATGAGGCTAAAAGAATGAGGCTAGAAAGAGGGGGAATATACAGAGACTTTTGTTCGATAACTGTTAAGTTATGCCTACGTATCCTCTCGTGCAATGAGGAAGTCAGAACACCGTAGTTCGACCCAAAGAGACTGAAAGGTGAATTGACTTGTGAACTGCTTACTTGCCTATGCTCAAGTGTATGACCTGTCTGGCTCAGGTGCAAACTGTCTTGCATTAGACGGAAGAAGCAAGTTCTCGTTTGTGAGTGAAGATGATGAGAAAAGAATCCCGGAGGAGACGATTATTGTTTGTTTTTGTATTTTCAGTCTTTTATTGCTTTTGAAAGTTTGTCATGAATTAATGAGCTTAAGCCTAAACCAATGGGTTAGTAAACTCATCACATCTTCCCTCTGATTAGGGGTAATGAGAATACCTTAAGTGTGAAGTCAGCTTCTCACACTTAATCACCTTTGATGCAGGATTAAGATCATTAACCTGCTTGTGATTATTTAGATGTTTTTGGTGTTTTTGTTTAGTGTTAAGTAATGAGGTTAAGCCATAATCAAGGATCAAACAGACTCATTACACCATCCTAATAGAAGGATAATAGATGAGAATGTTTAAGCTGAGGAAAGCTCCTCAACTTAATCCATGATTAGGGATTAAACTCATGACAAAACAAACCTTTGATTAAGTGGATTTTATTTAATGATATGATGATGAAATGTTTTTTAGGGTTTATAAGACAACTTGAGGGGGACTTGTCCATTAACACTAGGGTTAGTCCTTCTTAACCAGTTAAGGAAGAATTAGAACCCTAATGCAAGGCCCAAGTTACAAGCTTGATGTCTTGGTGATTATTAGGTGGATTGATTAAGAGATTTAAACACATTAAGGGTTTAACACTTAGGATTAAAGTTATACACTCCATCCTAATAGAAGGATGCAGGCATAAGCTTAATCACAAAGCCTTAAAGCCTTTAGGGTTTAGTCCCTGATTATGAGATGAGGAGAGAGGACTCAAGAGAGACACAAAGGTAAAACTAAGAGGGGAGACTAATCAAAACCCTAATCATTGTCATGCTTGGTTGTCCCTAAGGTTTGTGAGGTTACCAAGAGAAATCTTCATAGGAACCACCAGGAAACAGATGAATGGAGCAAAGAGAAGCAAAGTAACTTGCTTCATTCAAGAAGTCAAGTCACTTGAGGAAAGAAAGTAAGAAGAAGAAGAAGAATGAGCAAGCCCAAACTCAGACACATACAAAATGCAGCAAGGATGCATAAAAGAGATGAAGAGAAGTTATGAGAAGTGAAGGCAAATTCACTTCTCAAAGTCACTTACCACCTGAAAAGTTAGAAAAGGAGGTGCAATGCAATGCAAAATGAGATGAAATGGTATGATGAAAAAAACAAACCATAAGCACATACATGATGTTAATGATGCTATGAGATGCTACAAACCAGAAACAACTCAATGGGGATGATCATACAAGCTTATGAATGCAAATGGAGCAGGTTAAGGAACATGAACATACATGAAAAGTTATGAGATGCATATGGCATACAACATGGCAAATACATGATGCAATGATCAAACATGCTTTCAATATGTCTTATGATGTTAAATGAATCAAAAGAATGCAAAAAATTCCATGGCAAGTCAAGGCATGAATGCAAATGCAAGATGGATGCATATGGAAGCCCAAATTAGGGTTTATGAACAATACATCAAACAAAAACCAAAATCAGAAGCAAACATCAAGATAAAAAATTGAAAATGCACTCAAAGGATCCCTAATCCTATACTAACTCACTGCCCAAAGGAGAGGTCTCAACTCTTAACCTAATTCAAGTTATGATTTTCCTAAGTTTTCTAGGGTTTTAGGGTTCCTTAACAAGAAAATTAACAAACAAATTGAAAATGAAAGATCAAATCATGGCCATTTAATCTCACAAACTACATGCTAAACACAATGCAATGCAAAAAGAATCAAGGTCCAACTCTTTAGGGTTTGGCAGAAATGATTTTTTGAAGTTTGGATCAAAATAATGCATAAAAATGATTTTAATTCAATGAAAAATTCTCAAAATGCATCAAGATCAAAAAATAAATTTGGTTTGAAGGTTGGACAATGTTTCTAAATGTCTTAAAACATTTCATGAATTTTTTGGTGATTTTTAAATACCTAAAAGTATTTTTAATAAATTAATTTTCATTAATCAATTAAAAATAAACTTTTAAATATTTAAAAATACTTTTTTAATGCTAAAAATAAAAATAAAAATATTTTTGTGTATTAAAAATTAATGAAACTCTTGACAAAAAGTTTCATAATTTTTAAATGGTTTTTGCTATTTTAAATAAATTGTACAAATTAAATGAGAAAAAATGAAAAAAACAAAATAAAATGGAAAGTAATCTGATCTAGAGGCTGAGATTCAAAGCTGGGAGGAGACCATTGACTTGGCGCGTGAATCAAAGGACAGGATGCAATCTGACTTAATTAGGTTTTATAAATTAATTAAATGGATTTAATTAAACTAATGGTGATTAGGGCTAATGAGGGCACATCTGGACCACACGTGCACGCGCGAAGTCAACAAAGTCAGACAATCCAACGCATGAGATTCAAATGGACTTAATGACTGGGATTGGGGTTAAATAAATTCAGGTGACCGGAGGGGAACTCCGGTCATCTTCTCCGGCGGGTTGAAAACCCTAGAACATGATTCAGGCCACTATTCTTCAAATTAAAGGCAGGAAAATGTTCCTCTACTTAAACCTCACTCAAATCACCTCTCAAACTAAATTTCTCATGCTCAAATGAAGAGAATCGAAACCATGAAGATTCACGGGCAAAGTTTCAGAGCCCTGGTAAATCCTCATTTCTCACTCATTTTTAATTCTAAACCCATCCCCATGATCAGCAAGACATACACAATCAATTTATAACTTAAAATGCAAGCTCTGAGAGAAAAAGTTCATGGCCATACCTGAGATGGAAGATCCTGTTTCTGGGCTTTCTGGGCTTTCTGGGCTTCTCCTTGATGCAGACTCACTCCAATGGTTCTCCTGAGGCTAATGGTAGGCTTGGAATGAGCTTAAACAAGCTATTTTGAGAGGTCCAGTTCTGGTGTATCAGAAAATGGAGTCTGTGTGTGAGTGGTTTCAAGCTCTGTTAATGGCTGATTCTGGTTCCTTTTTGTATGTTTGATTTGTTGGTGAAGAGAAATGGGATGTTTGATGGCTGAAAAATGAGTTTCGAAGAGAGGAAACTCTTTGACAGTTTTTGTGAAGGCTGTGTTCTAGCTTGCTTCAATGCCCAATGCCTTGCTATAACATCTCCAAGTTGTGTGGATAGCCTGTGGGGCAGGTTAGTAGGGGTGGTTGTTTACTGTGCCAAGAGTATGGGAGTTTTTGCCAAAAAGTCAATGTGATTGGTACTTGCAGCATGGGCTATGGCAGCAGCTGTGTTAGGGCATGTCTTGTTTCAGCTTGAGTCAAGGATGACCATTGGATTGCTCATGAATGACTGCAACATGTGGATCATGGATTGAGAGTGATTTTGCAAGTTGTCCACTTGTGTTTTCTCATGATTTTTGCTTATGCACATGTGATTCTTCTTGCTGAATTTTGTCACATGATGTTTCATTTGATCATGGCAATGCATAGAAAGTAGCTAGTAATCACATAACTCTTTAGAGAATGATTTTGTCACAAATCCCTCTTTGCACCCTTATGAAAAATGACTTGTGGAACTTTGAAGATCAAGGCACAAAAATGAGAAATCCCTTGGGTCAATCTGAATTTTAGGTCATGTATGATCATGTGATGAAGTTTTGAAGCCATTTTGAAGTTACTAGAATGCTTGGTACATGAATTTGCAAGTTTTCCAATTGGTGCATAACTTGAAAATTAGTGATTTTTGCCAACTTTAACACACCATAACTTTTGATCCAAAATGAATTAGGTCATGTTCTTGTACTTTTTGAAAAGGGAAAGATCTAACCTACAACTTTCATGACCAAAGTTTTTCCATTTGAAGCATTTTTGGATCAAAAAGTAAGGTTTGAAAAGTGGCATAAAATGACATATTCTTCAAAAGTCAAACTTGCCCTAAAAAGTCAACTTTGCAAAAACTTGTAATTATTGAATTTTGTGGACTTCAAACCTCTTCTATGATCAAATAAAGATCAAATACACTCAAAACGATGAAGATCACCCCTTGGTCAGGTCATTGGGGGCCTCAGATGCCCTGATTTTGCACTGACTTGTCCAGAAAGTCAACTCTTGATCAGATGACTTCCCCATGGAATTTCTTCATGAAAATTGATATGCATACTCCCTATACCATATAGAGACCAATAGAAACAAGAATGACCAAAAAATTTGGAGTTATGGCCTCTGAAACCAAAACCCTAATTTCAGGTTATCTGTGCAGTTAAACCTGGCTCTGCCTTCACACCAATCCCAGTTCTTGTGATTCTTTGGCATTCTTGACTTTGAGAGTATATAATATGATATAAGAACACACATGGACCCCTTTGAAGTGGTTGTTGATTTTTGGAGTGGCTCAAGAAGCTCTTGGATTGCTCAGATCACAAACCCTAGATGCAGATGACTTTGAATCTATGCAGTGAATCAAAACTGGAATATGAGATAGTATGATTGTGTTTATGCATATGAAATGATCATAAGCCATGGTGTGAATGGGTGAGGGCAAATTTGGGGTGTTTACACATACATTCAAACACAACCAATGGACGTTTCGCTTATGTAAATAGGGTAAAAGTAAATCTGGATTCAAAGATGGAATTTTATTCATATCAAACAAGTGACCCATACATGGGTAAGTTTGTACAAGGAGATATAAACCCTAGTAAGAGGATTTTGTCATGAAGTTTTTACAAAACAAAGGAAATCAGCTATGTGGGAAATAATCCTATTGAGTTTCAATTCTACTATTGCCATTATCTTCAAGTATCTCATCTTCTGATGTTGAGACGGAAACGATTGGATTGAGCTTTATCTGTTTGAACTTGAGTAAGTATCACAACTGGTTGCAGTTTCATGGGTGATCCAAACGAGACATAGTCATACGCTTTAATCCCTAACTTTTGCCTGGATTGCCCTTTCAGGTTTTCAATCCACCGGGATACCCTTTTTTGCCCAAGCCGCCTTTTCAGGTTTTCGACTTGCCGGGTGTACATCTTTATATATATATATATATCCCTAATTTTTGCCCAAACCCTTTTGGTTTGTCGGGATGCCCTTATTTTTGCCTAGGCCTGTCAACCTAGCGGGTCTTTTTCATGCGTAGTATTTTTTAACTATGTCTGCGTTTACAGGCTGTGGGAAGTCTTCACCATCCATAGTAGTAAGTATCATGGCACCTCCTGAAAATACTGTTTTGACTACGAATGGTCCTTCATATGTAGGATTCCACTTGCCCCTAGGATCACCCTGTGGTAATATAATACGCTTGATTACCAAGTCACCAGCCTGATATACCTTTGGTTTAACCTTCTTGTTAAAAGCTTTGATCATCCGTTTTTGGTACATCTGGCCATGACAAACTGCTGCTAACCTCTTCTCATCAATCAAATTTATCTGGTCAAGTCGAGTCTGAATCCATTCATCTTCATCCAAGCCTGCATCCTTCATAATTCTTAAGGAGGGAATCTGAACTTCAATGGGCAGAACTGCTTCCATACCATAGACCAAGGAGAATGGGGTTGCCCCTGTTGAAGTACGTATTGTGGTACGATAACCATGAAGAGAAAATGGTAACATCTCATGCCAATCCTTGTAAGTAACAGTCATCTTCTGTACAATCTTCTTAATATTCTTATTAGCAGCTTCAACTGCCCCATTCATCTTTGGACGATACGGAGAAGAGTTGTGATACTTAATCTTGAACTGCGTGCAGAGATCAGTAATCATAGCGTTGTTTAGATTAGAGCCATTGTCAGTAATAATCCTTTCAGGGACGCCATACCTACATATGAGATTATTATTAATGAATTGAGCCACAACATTCTTGGTAACAGATGCAAATGAAGCTGCCTCCACCCACTTAGTGAAGTAATCAATAGCAACCAGGATGAAACGATGTCCATTAGAAGCAGTAGGCTTGATCTCACCAATCATATCAATGCCCCACATGGCAAAGGGCCAAGGAGCAGTCAACACATTCAATGGTGATGGAGGTATATGTACTTTATCAGCATAAATTTGACACTTGTGACAAGTTCTGGAGTGTTGATAGCAATCAGCTTCCATAGTAGACCAATAGTAACCTGCTCTCAATATCTTCTTTGCCATAGTATGACCACTAGAATGAGTGCCAAAGATCCCATCATGCATATCTTCCATAATCTCAATTGCTTCCTTCTTATCCACACAACGAAGCATAGTTGAATCATGATTGCGCTTGTACAAAATCCCATTACTCAAAAAGAACTTAGCAGAAAACCTTCTCAGAAATTTCCTATCTTTGACAGATGCCCCTGCAGGGAACTCCTGAACTTCAAGATATCTTTTTACTTCATGAAACCAAGGCTTTTCTTCTGCTTCTTCAGTACCAATCTCATTGCAGTATGCAGGCTTTTCAAATCTATCAATAGTAATCTTGGGAGCTTCATCATCCCAACTAATCTCAAACATGGATGCCATGGTGGCTAAAGCATCTGCCAACTGATTCTCTCTTCGTGGGATATGTCCAAAAGTAACTTATTTGAAATGTGGGATCAAAGACAACACATACTCTCTGTAAGGAATGAGATTATCATGCTTAGTGTCCCAATCTCCTTTGATCTGACTTACTACCAGGGCTGAATCTCCATACACATCAAGGAACTGAATCTTCATATCAATAGCAGCTTTAATACCCAGGATACATGCGTCATACTCAGCCATGTTATTAGTACAATAGAAACAAAGTCTGGCAGTAATCGGGGTATGACAACCTTCAGGGGAACTAATCACAACACCAACACCATTACCAAGTGCATTAGAGGCACCATCAAAAACCATAGCCCATCGGGATCCTTGTTCAGGTCCGTCATATTGTCCAGGTTCTTTGGTAATAATCATAATGTCTTCATCAGGGAACTCAAAACTCATTGACTGATAATCATCCACTGCTTGATGAGCCAAATGATCAGCAACAACACTTCCTTTAATGGCCTTCTGAGTAGTATACTGTATGTCATATTCTGTCAAGATCATTTGCCATCTTGCTATTCTTCCGGAGAGAGCAGGTTTCTCGAATATGTACTTGATTGGATCCATCTTCGAAATCAATAAGGTAGTATGATTCAACATATACTGTCTTAGTCGGCGAGCAGCCCATGCCAAAGCGCGGCAAGTTTTCTTGAGCAGTGAGTATCTTGTTTCACAGTCGGTAAACTTTTTGCTAAGGTAGTATATTGCCTGCTCTTTTCGACCAGACTCGTCATGTTGCCCCAACACACACCCCATTGAGTTGTCTAACACTGTTAAGTACATAATCAAGGGTCTTCCATCAACCGGTGGCATCAAAATTGGTGGTTCTAGCAGATACTTCTTGATTTCATCAAATGCTGTTTGGCACTCATCATTCCATTCCATCACCTTATCTTTCTTCAACAACTTGAAAATTGGCTCACAGGTAGCTGTTAATTGGGAAATAAATCTTGCAATGTAATTCAATCGTCCCAAGAAACCTCTAACTTCCTTCTCATTACGGGGAGCTGGCATCTCTCGTATAGCTTTCACTTTTGCAGGATCCACCTCAATACCTTTTCCACTGACTATGAAACCCAGGAGTTTACCAGACCTAACTCCAAAAGTACACTTGTTTGGGTTCAATCTCAACTTGTACTTCTTCAACCTCTCAAACAATTTATGCAAATGATCAAGATGTTGCTTTTCATTTCGGGACCTGGCTATCATATCATCCACATATACCTCTATCTCATGATGAATCATATCATGAAACAAAGCCACCATAGCACGCTGATATGTTGCCCCTGCATTCTTCAAACCAAATGGCATCACCTTATAACAAAAAGTGCCCCACTGTGTAACAAATGTTGTTTTCTCCATATCTTCAGGAGCCATCTTGATTTGATTGTAACCAGAGAAACCATCCATAAAAGAGAATACCTTATGCTGAGCAGTGTTATCTACCAGAACATCAATATGAGGAAGTGGAAAGTCATCTTTGGGGATGGCCTTGTTCAAATCTCTGTAGTCCACACACATACGTACCTTACCATCTTTCTTAGGAACAGGTACCACATTTGCAACCCACTGAGGATAAGAAGTCACAGCTAAGAACCCTGCATCAAACTGTTTCATTACCTCTGCTTTGATCTTCTCTGACATTTCAGGACGCATACGACGAACCTTCTGTTTCTTTGGACGACAATCTTCTTTTACTGGTAAACGGTGAACCACAATGTCTGTATCCAACCCTGGAATATCTTCGTAGGACCAAGCAAAGATCTCCACATAGTCACGTAACATCTGAATCAATCTGCTCTTGACACTATCTTCTAATTCAGCCCCTATCTTGACCTTTTTCCTGTTTTCTTCAGTTCCCAGATTCACAACTTCGACTGGCTCTTCATGTGGCTGTATGGCTTTTTCTTCTTGTCGTAACAACCTAGCAAGCTCTACAAGTACTTCACAATCGTCCTAATTTCCGTCTTCAGTTTGATAGATCGGATTCTCGAAATTATAATTGGCAATAGTAGAACTGTTATCAATAGGACCCAGAGTGGATGAGGATCTACATTTTAGTGATGTGGGTGTGTGTAAGAACACATAGCTGATAAAGCAAAAATAAAAGAAAAGAAAGACAAGGGACACAATATTTACGAAAACGAAACGTCCACTGATTTTATTGAATGAAGTATGCAAATGAAATGACATCCCGTAACAAACACACCATTGTGCCCCGGGTAAGGCACAAGGCTTGAGAGTTTTAATTGTTCAAGAAATTACAAACTTAAAAAGCAACAACATAGTAATAGTATTTACTCCTGACTAAAGGAGATAGGGATAACATCTTCAGCTTTCCAATTATTGAGTCCAGCACCTACAGTAGGAAAAATCCAAGCATCCAGATTGTAGTCTTCTTCCTAGTCACCCACAACATTGATCTGATCTTTCATAACCCCTTGATTGGTGATACGAACAGCACGAGCACGACGAATAGCCTTCTGGGACTCTGTAGTGAAACCCAAACCAAATTTGTCAGACTTATAAGGGATATCAGGAAGCTGACCCCAAATAGTACAACCACCTTCATCCACCACAGCTCTAGCATCTTTAAGGGAGGCCATTGTTGGAGGTATTCTGGTGACCACAGGAACTTTCTTGACAACAGGAGGAGCTTCATAATCATTGACAATCCAGGGAACCACTTCAAATGTCTGACATGGAGTTTCAACATATTCACCTTCCACTTCCAGATACTTGAAGGTGTTCACATGGATGACAAAATATTCTTCCTCTCCATAGACAGTAACAACTTTTCCTTCCACCGGATATCTTAGCTTCTGATGTAATGTAGAAGTTACAGCACCTGCCCCATGGATCCAGGGACGACCAAGCAGACAAGAGTACGAAGGACGAATATCCATCACATAAAATGTAGCATTAAAAACCTGAGAACCAACTTTGATTGGGAGATCAATTTCTCCATGCACCACTCTTCTCGAACCATCAAAAGCCTTCACCACTATATTACTGGGCTTCAGCACAGCATCTTCGGGACTCAGCTTATTCAGGACTTCCTTAGGTAACACATTCAGAGAGGAACCATTGTCTATCAATACATGTGACAGGGTAGTGCCCCTGCATTCCATTGAGATATGCAGGGCCCTGTTATGATCCCTCTTGGCAGGAGTCAAGTCAGCATCAGAAAACCCTAACCCATTATCATAAGTCAGGTGGGCAACACAATTTTCAAACTGGTCGACAGAAATTGCAGTGGGTACATGAGCAGTCTTCAGAAATTTAATTAAGGCCTTGGCATGAGCCTCAGAACACAACAACAAGGACAACATGGAAATCTTGGAGGGAGTATGCCCCAACTGATCAATAATGTCATAATCACTCTTACGAATGATTTTCAATACTTCTTCCATCTGTTTGGCAAGATCATCAGCAGCTGGCACATCAGTAGGTACAGATTCAATAACAGGACCCTTGCCCCGAGCATCAGTGGTGGAGGTAGCAGCTGGAGTAGCTGCATTCTTGGAAGTAGCTGGAGGGGAGAAGACTCTTCCACTTCGTGTGATCTTACTAGACCCAGCAATGTTATCAACATCAACAGGCACATCAGCTAAAGGTTCTTGCTTAACACCATGGATATAAACATCGGACCCATAGTGCCAAGGCACAGCTTTATCAGACGTATACGGAATAGGACCAGGAGTAGTAATGACCATAGGAGCCACTCTGGCTTCAGCAATAATCTTTACAGGGCCTTCAGCGGTAATTTTAATGGGACCCTTATGAGTGATTTTAATAGTACCTTTGGAAGTGATCCTTACCGGCACTTTGTCAACCATATCAACCTCTTCAGTCTTCCTTCCTTGAGTAATATGATCCACCATGCTCTCCACAGAAGGTGGTGTCCTCTCAAATACTATGGTGTAATTATTCATGAGGCGTTGAATCTCATCCTTCAACCTCCAACAACTATCTGGATTATACTCACAATAGACACAATCTTCATGACAACCCGGAAAGAACCCAGCTTGTACTAACTTCTTCCTGATGACAGATAATGGTGTGGTCAACTCTGCAACTGAATAGATATGTAAATCTTCATCAATGGCATTGACAGTCTTCTCGTGATTTGGCATTGGAGCAGTAATCACATTTGGAGTACCCGGAGGGTCAAACTCAATCTCTCCAGCCTCAATCATATCTTGAATTTTGTTCTTCAAGACCCAGCAGTTATTAGTATCATGTCCCTGACAGTTTGAATGATATGCACATCGTGCATTTGGATTGTACCTGGGTGAGGTAACATTAGGATTCTGAGAAGCCTCTTTCAGAGTAATAAGTTCAGCCTTCAACAAGTGTTGCAATGCCTGAGCCATTGACATGTTGATCTTCGTGAACTGCCTTCTAGCCCTCTGTTGGTTGCCCTGTGGCTGCTCTGTTGTTGCAGGAGTTGGATTTGAAATATGAACTGCACTAACAGACTGATGCCTTCTATTACGATCAGGTTGACCATAAACAGCATTTGATTCTTTCTTCCCACTGGGAGGCTTCTTTGTAGCACCTGATGAAGAAGTACCCATTTGAATCTTGCCACTCTTTATACCATTTTCCACGCGCTCTCCTGTCATTATCAACTCAGTGAAGCCAGATGATGAGCTTCCAATGAGATGACTGTAAAATGGACCATTCAGTGTACACATGAACATATCAACCAGCTCCCTGTCAGTTAAAGGGGGTTGTAATCTTCCAGCCAAGTCTCTCCACTTCTGAGCATACTCCTTGAAACTTTCTTTAGCACCCATAGACATGCTTTGAAGTTGCATGCGAGTAGGGGCTAAATCAGCATTGTATTGATACTGCTTATAGAAAGCTTCAGCAAGATCATTCCAATCTCTGATGTTGACACTTTCCAATTGATAATACCATTCCAATTGAGCTCCAGATAAGCTCTCTTGGAAGAAATGGATCCACAACTTCTTATCAGCAGTGTGAGGTTGGATTCTTCTAACATAAGACCTCAGATGCAGTTTGGGACAAGAGACCCCATCATAAACAACAAAAGTAGGAACCTTGAAACCAATGGGTATGACTACCCCAGATATCAGACTCAAATCTTCAAAATCCAGCCCAGATGACTTCTGCAACTCCATAGCATCCATTCTATCCACCAGCATTTCGAATTTGTCTTCATTAGGCTCATGGTAGTAATTAGCCTCAAAATCAGAGTCCCCCATAGTGTTGTGGAGACTGCCTCCCTCTTTTTCAGACTCTTCAGATTCATAGTCTTCAACTGGTTCTTTGGTCTTGGCAAGACTTTTGAACCTTCTTCCCATGTTGATCAGGCCACCTGACCTTCTAGTCTTCTTAGTCTTCTTGGCCAGCTGCGTCTTCAATTCATCCTGCCCCTTGGTCAGATTCAGGATCAGCTCTTGGAATTGTGCATTTTGTGCCTGGAGATCCTTAACTGTTTGTTCAAGAGCCATTGCTGAAATAAACAGCGAGAAGATGAGAAACCTGTGCACAATAAACCTGTGATGCAATGATATGGAATGTAAATGTGTATGCAATGTTTTCAAGGACCGCAGGATTTAAATTTGCTTAAACAAACAAGAAGGTAAACTTTTATTAGTAATAAATTTGTTTTGCCTCTTGGGCTTACAGAAAATGAAATGAAATAAATACAAAAGATGGGGTTTTAAGTCTCCCATGGATGTTTCCTCTTTGTGTTGAGGTATGAGTTGAGATTCCGTTCCTCGTGAAGTTGCTTCGTTAGTTCCAGGATTCTTTCTTGGCTTGCTTTGTAATGAGCCTCGAAAGTATCCCTTTGCTCCTTCAACTGGATCCAGGATCTCTGTAAGTCTTCCATGTCAGTAGGCATGTCTGGGTGAAGGATGGTATAAGCAGTGTCTCCTTCAGCAACAGGTTCCATGGTAACTGGCAGGATAGCAGGACATGGCATCATGAGAGTCTGAGCACAAGATCGCACCCATCTGAGATAAGCCTCCATAGGAATAGTGTACTTAGGCTCCAGAGTCTTGCTGTCAACCTTGTTCACTTTTCCCCAGGCTCGTATGAATCTCTGACGGTAACCTTGAGGATCGTTGTCGTAATCAAACACAATACCCTGAATCAACATGTCATGTGGACCATCACTCTGAGCGTAACCAAACTGTCGTAAGGCTAAAGAAGGGTTGTAGGTGATGCCTCCTCTTATGCCTAGAAGTGGCACATTAGGAAACTCCCCACAACGGTCAATGATAGTGACATTCTCCATAGATCTGGAGCACCAATGGATATCTGAATGCGAGAGTGACATGATCCTTTTGGACCACCTGAACCCTTGTTCATTCTTCATTACTGAGCGAGGAAGGTGAGAAATAAACCACCTAGAAAGCAAAGGTATGCAGCACATCAAATTTCCTCTTGCCCTTGTAGTACGGGTGTGAAGAGAATGCAGGATGTCTCCCAGTAAGGTAGGCACTGGATTGTGACTCAGGAATATGTTGATGGCATGAACGTCTATGAACTGATCTGGATTGGGGAACAATACTAAGCCATAAATCAGCAAGGCTAAGATCTCCTCAAAAGCATCATAGCTCATGGCCTTCAAGAACCCTTGAGCCTTATCCATTAGCACCTTGGCAAGAATACCTTTAATTCCGCTTCTCGTTTCTAGAACAATGTCAGACTTCTTCAGATGTAGAGCTGCAGCAATGACCACTGGTTTAAGCTCCTTCTCCAAGCCTGTGAAGGGTCTTTGATCAAGAACAGGTATACCCAGAAGTTTAGAGAACTCTTCCATTGTAGGAACCAGCTGATAATCAGGGAATGTAAAGCAATGGTGCTTAGGGTCAAAGAACTGAAACAGAACACTCATCATGTCTTCATTGAACCCTGAAGTGACTAGATCCAATAGGTGACCATGTCTCTTGATGAACTGGGAGTGTTCAGACACTTGAGAAACCAACTCTTTAAGCTTAGTAGGTATCCCTACAAAGTTGATCCTGATAGTGTTTCTACGAGCGGAAGCCATGACCTGCAACAAAGAACAAAGATAAATCCTTTGGTCCTTCAAATGGTTAGTGAAAATGCTATGCTTATGATGCATGATGATGTCATGATGTTATGGTCAATCACAAACATGTGGCACACACAAACAAGTCACACAATAGCCCTAGGTTTGAAGGCTTGCATGAGGTTTAAAGGTAAGTACCCTCCCCTGAAGTTAGTTGGTTCATCCTGTCCTATAAAAGTAACCAGGTTCTAAGGGATCTCAATATCATTGATCCTTCACAAGGGTGGTTGTTCAGTAGGCAACTTACTTGCCAACCAAAACCCTCCAAGTTTAGAATCTCAATGAGCGTAGTATCGAGTATCAACCAACTTCAGTCTGCACCAAACCGGTTATCTCACTACTTTCTAAAGGCCAAGATGGGATAACTAGGGTTCTAAAAGTTAGTTAGTGTATTGACAACATATGGCAGCCTCATATTATCCTCAACTTGACTTAAGGAACATAAGCACCAACCAAGAAGTCACACTAACTATGGCCACCAGATCAACCATATCGGTATACGCTGTATAGTTTCCTTGGTCTATTGCCATTTACCTAAGGTACACTAGATCCGGGTTAGGATCTTTCACACATAAGAGCACCCAACAAGTAAAGTAAAGCAAACAAAGCAAACAAATTTAAAGTGATCTAATTCCTAAGGGTACCCCTCTTTAATTTAAATCCCCAGCAGAGTCGCCAGTTCTGTAACACGGTGGGAGAACTGACTTTAGTTATGTTGTGGATAGCAAGAGTCGCCACCGACTTTTATTTTATCCAAAGGAAAGGCATAAAAGAACAGGAAAGACCTTTTTAAAAGATTTTTTTTGGGTCCGGGGGGTAGGTTATGTAAAGGGAAGGTATTAGCACCCTTTACATCCATGGTTATCCATGGGCTCTTAGTTACTTAGCTCACTTTGAATTGTTTTTGAAAATGTGAAGTGTGTGAATAGAAATTTTCATAAGAGTTTCATAATGATCCATGTATGGATGCGTAAAAAACTTGTGTTTGAAAATTGTTTGAAATTGTGAAGTGTTTGAAAAGTTTTTGAATAGTGAGCAAGTAACTATGAGGAACCTACCCTAAAGTTTAAGTCTTTCTGTTCTTGAATCCTTTAAATGGTAAGACTATCCCTATTATTAAGGAATAGGTAGTCATTACCTTGGATGTGAGGGACAAGTAAGGTTCATTTGTTAATGTAGGCAACTGTAGGGTGTATTAAGCATTTTTGGAGGGACTGTCATCATTATTCGAAAGGGCCAAGATCATTACGAAGACAACCATTGAGGGACTTGATATTTTATTATTAAGGGACTAGATGACTTTATTTTTGAGGGACTTTTGCTTTATACACCCTACTTGACCTTTTGATTAGGCAACAATGAGAGGTAACCCTAGAAAGTGAGATGGCGATCAAAGATCGACTTACGTGTGTGAGTGTTCAATTTTAAATATTTATCTTTTAAATTAAGTGATCTAAATTAATTTTAAATAACATACATGTTTACACTCCCTATTTTTACTAACCATGACATAAAAATAAATAATTTAAATATTACAAAATATTACATCCAGGAGCAATTACAATAATAGTAATAAAAGCAATTTAAATAAATAAGCAAAATAAAATAATAAGCAAAATAAATAAGCAATATAATTGGGTTAGTGAAAATAATAATAATAACAATTTAAAGATAAATGGGGTTAGTATCAAATAAATATCATATGAACATAATAATAATAAGCAAAAATAATATAATAATTAAAAGATTAAATTTTGATATAAATAATTATTTAAAGGGAATAAAAAAATATGAACAATTAATTATTAAATTATTTGCAAATTATAAAAAATTAAATTAATTAGTTATAAACATATTGAATTATGATTACAAAATTAAATTAGCAATTTTTTTTAAATGTATCACAAAATTATTTACATGCAAAATTAAGTTATAAACAATTATAGAATATTTACATATTATAAATTAAGCATTTTAATTTTTACACATATTTATGTACAAAATTTTAAATTATAAACAATTTATGTATTTAGTAAAAATTAGATTAAATATAAATAATAATATTAAACAAAATAGAAGAAAAAGAAATTAGGGTTTTAGAAATTATTAAGATTAAATTAGGGTTTATAGAAAAATATATTTTTAGGGTTTATAAAAATAAATTGAGTTTTATATACAAAAATGTCAAATATTAATCTAATTATTATAATATATACATATTTTTAATTTTTAATATATAATAATAAACTAGGTTTAAAAATAAAAACAAATTACAAAATGTTTACATATTATTTTTTCTAGAATTATTTAATTATATTTAATTAATATTAATATAACAAACAAATTAAATGAAACAAAAAAAATTGGAACTTACCTGGCTTGGAATTGAACCCAGGACACCTTGCTTGCCAATACCCAGGCCTACAACACATACCACCAGGCCAGCGCGCGCGCAGGTGGAAGAAGAGTGAGTCAAATTGTTTTTATGCCTTAACCCTGAAAATCAGAAAAAAAGAGAGAAAAACAAAAGGCGTGGGGGAATCGAACCCAGGACCTTGCAAGCAATCACACAAACACGTTACCGTTCCTGCTGGGAGAGCGAACCTGTCTATAAAACAACTACAATTCATAATATATTACATTTAATGGATAAAAGAAAAAAACGTAAAAACTTGTCACAGCCAGGATTCGAACCCCTGCCATTCAACAACACACGTGCCTGCTTCACCACTGGGACAAGCATCAACTTGTGATATTAAACAGAAACAAAACATAAAAATATTAAAATCAAATTCAAACTCCAGAAACGCGCGCGCAGGGAGTCATCTTCTTCCCCTGAAATTCGTAGGTTTACCTGCGAATTTTGTTATGAAACTACCTGCGAATTTTCATGCACACAAAACCTGCCAATCTCATACACCTCTCAATATGCAACGATTTATCAAATTAATTACATGGTTGTGATCCCCAACCTTCAAACAATTCATTTATGGTCTTGGAATCAATTTATATAGCTTAAATCAAAGAACCCTAAATGAAGGTCATAAACCCTAGTTATGGCAAAATTCGATTGCGGCCATGAAACTTCAAACCAACTATCCAGATTTCTTCTACACCTCAAACTAAACACAAATCAATAATTAGAATCAAGTTTTGACAGTTAAATGTATGAAATCGAAAAGCATAAAATTTTGAACAAGAATGGATTCGGTTAGGGCATTCGGCCATGGATGCAATGATAATGATGATAGAGATAGCTTATAGACCTCCCAAAGAACAAATTTACACCTTTAAATCGTGCTGAATGATACTCAATGGCAGAAACCGAATTTCAATTTTTGAGTGATTTTTGAAAGTTTGAATGTTCACTTGGAGGCTGAAAAATTCGTGGCTTGTGTTAGGGTTGTCTCAAGTACTTATAGAGTGATGAATTTAGGTTAAAAAATTAGGTCATTGTGTGAGAGATTTGATTGAAAAAGATTCAAAGAGATTATGCCTTAAAAATCAAATATCCTTGTATGAACACCTTCTATTTTAGGCAAATCAACATGATCTTCTTTCCACTTTAATTCGAATCATCTTAATAAATTTCTAGAAGCTCAATCATATTTAAATCTTTGACTTTTATATTTTATTTTGATTTTAAATGATTTTTAATGAATTAAATAAAAATAAAATGATAAAAAATCTGATTTTTGTTGACTTGGGTCGTGCATGAGGTTATAGTATGGATTGGGTCATCATATGGCAAGCCCATTTAGAAGAAATTGGTTTTAGACCTCCATTTTCTTTATAAACCAACCAAAAATTTCCCAACTTTGCAAGGGCACAAATCCTTCAATTTTAATCTATGAGGGTGTTCTTGGACATTTTGGAAAGCTTAAAGAGTCCTCTAACCAACCCCACTGATTTCATGTCCATATCATTTACCATTCTCAAGTTATTCCCTTTTGAAGTTGTTGACTTTTTGTTGACTTTCAAAAGGACCTATAATGTCTTAGCTCATACCTTCCAAATGAAGCATTTTTGGGCTTGGCTTGTGAGACACAAAGTTGTAGAGAATTCAATTTCCTTAAAAATGAGCTTTAGATGGAGACTTGGTTATGAAGCATGTGAAAGTTATGGCTGGTCAAAGTTCAGTCGACTTTTACTAAGAAAACCCTAATTTAGAAACTCCTGGTTCTTGATGATTTGAAATCTCCTTGATGAATCATGATCAACCCTTGATCAAATGATGAATTTTACCTCATATACTTGATGTTGGCAAAAAATCATGAAACTTGACTTTGGTTTGACCACAGTTGACCTCAGTTTGACTTTTTAACTGCTTTGACTGTTTTTGACTTATCTGATCATCTGACTGAGCAAACTTTTGAGAAAAGTCTTGAAACTTGTCATGGGGGTTCTTACACACATATAAGATTTTATGAAGCTCACTTGAAGTCTTGGAAGTTCATTTAGCCTGATTAAAGTCAAAAACCCTAGTTTTGGATGCACTGCTTAGGAGGTGCATTGTCTGAGGGAATTGTCAACTCTTCTGACCAATTGTGAACTTTGTGAACCTTGTGAACCATCATAAGATGTCTTGTGAACCTTGTGAACCTCATGGGAGGTCTTGTGAACCTTGTGAACCTCATAAAGTGACCTGTAGACTTCATGAACCTCATGAAAGGTTTTGTAAGCATTGTGAATCATGTGAACCTTGTGAACCTTCTTAGCACACAAAGTCTTGTATTTGTGAGGGCAAATTTTGGGGTGCAACATAGAGTCAAGTACTTTATTGTTGATCAAATGTTGTTCGTAACAGGATGATCTCATAAAGACAGTTGATGGGTACTTCACAAAGCATGCTGAGGGACATGAGTAGCCTAGATGGAATTTGCCCATCCTGCATAACAGGATAAATGTATAAGGACCCAATATTGAAATGGACAAGGATGACACGGTATATTCCTTGTGTTCAATATAGACAAGAGGGAAAAAGGGTAATTGTACACACAAATACTATCACAAAAGGTTTTTGTCATATCACATGACAATTTTGTGACTTGGGCAGCAGTGATGTGTTGCTAGATACCGCTCACTATTTATTATGTTAAATACATAATTTTATATAATTGTCAACGTCGCAAAATCCTACAGGGTCACACACATAAGGACAGTTAGAGAAAAGGTGGAATAAATAAGGCACACCGTAAGGTATGGTGCACTAGAATGGAATACGGAATATGGTAAGGTACCATATGATATAATAATAATATTTATTATTAATTTTATAATAGTTATAAAATATAATAATAATAAAATTATGGTTATTATAATAATAGTTATTATAATAATACTTATTATAATTATATAATTATTATTATTATAATAATATAATATAATATTATTATTGAGTTGGGTTCTTAGGTTAAAGCCCACACAAGTAGTTTTATAAATAGAACTCTTGTGAAGAATCTCATAAGTTGTTGTTTTTGAAACCCTGGTCGTATTCCCTTTTCTTCCCCTTTCACTCTAAACCTTCACTCGTAACCAGCTAGCACTGTGATTGAAGGAAGTTGTTCGTGTGGACTGAGTAGAGGCGATGTTCGTCGTACAACGCTCGTGATCAAATCGGAATCAAAGGTTTCAAGCGTCACAAGAGGTAAATATTTTATCACGGATCATGCCCTTTCGTAAGGATCTCTAAAAGGAAATTTTTGTTTCCGCTGCAATTTTATCGGAAATTTCCCTTCAGTGGTATCAGAGCCACTTACAAAACCATGAATCTGGTAATTGTTTACTTTCTCTCAATTTTGTTTTAATTGGATTAAAACACGTAAAATTGTAAATTTTGTTTTAATTGGATTAAAACACATAAAAAAATTAAATCAAATCCGGATATTAAATTTTGGCATCAGATTGTGTACGGTTTGGATGGTTGATATTGACTATGCTTTGATATCCGACAATAGTATGGTGAAGCAGCGATATGTCAATCGTCTATAAGTTACACATATATGATCGCTCTAATTCATATATGATATGAATAACTTTGATGCAAATATGGTATATTGGATATACTATTTTATTTCATCAATTCAATTAGAGTAATGATTATCATTCGGTTGTGCGATATGTGGTTATATGCTTCGGAATTCGACTTTAGTATGGTGAAGCAATAACATACAAATCAATCATATTGAATTGTTGATCATGCTGTGTTGACGGTATGAAATTTTGCATCGGAGAGTGACGCCATAAGGGTTGCACCGTCTGCAATTAAAAACACTTTGTGACGGGCGTCATGGAATTGAGACGGTTGTCATGGACTTGAGACGGTCGTCATGTAATTGAGACGGTCGTCATGGTATTGAGACGATCGTCATGGACTTGTGACGGGCGTCATGGACTTTTGGTAGCACAAGGGTTGCGAAAAAAATTCTACAATAATAATAAAAGAGTTTATTATAATTTTTTGCTGAAATTTAATTTGATTTGTTTTATTAACCAAACTTAAATTAATAATGATAATAATAAAATTATTTTATTAATTTTGTGTGTGGTGATCAGTTATGTCCTTAGTTTATATTTTGTTTTGGTTTTAGATTTTATAAATATGACCTGCGTGTTGTGCCTCTCTCTTATTCTCTTCATGTAATTTATTTTCTCATCTCACTCCCTCGTATGTAAAACAAGTTTCTTTGATGTAATAAATTATTATGAAGAAAGAGAAGACTACAAAATAAAGAAGGACAACCTTGGAGATCTTGCTTGGTGAAGTGAAGATCGTTATTAGGTTTAGTTGTAGTTCTCTCATTGGCTTGGGAGAACAATTGCGCTAGGGCCCATAACTGTTTCATTTGTTTGTATGTTGATATAAATATTGTATGCATGTGTGAGGAACGATTTATATGATAAATAAGTTGTGAGATCAAATTAATTAAAAAATCCCTCAAAACTAAATATTAAGTTTTTTCTTTCCAATTCTTAGAACTCATCAAGACTAGTATCGAATTATGTAGGTTTCGCCTAACGCGGGGTGCATATTCTATATTGGTAAGGTACGATGGGATAAATGTAATATCCAATTTTGTTTAAGACTATATACGTTTAGAAGCAAGAGTTGATAATGATTCATATGATGCAATTGGAAGGAGTTCCTACCTGAATAGCCGATTTTTGTGTAATCATCCTAACATTGACTTAAAACAAAGCGAAATATGGATCTCGGTCCATTATAAAATCTTCCAACAGGATTTTCCGAATCAAATGATGAGGGTCATTTGTTTTGAGTAAAATAGTGGGAGCATATTTAATTAAAGTCCTAATTGAATATGTTTAATGATACTAATATCTTCATCATCTTTTAATGTATATTACCATGAAAAATAACACATCTAATAACATTTTGCGAATAATACTGGATAAGGAAAATTTGTCTGGGACAAATTTTCTAGATTGGCACTGAAATCTGAGGATTATCCTCAAATATGACAAAAAAGTATTATGTCTTAAAAACACTTATTCCTGATGAGGAACCTCTTAGTTCTGCTCCTAAGGATGAAAGAGATGCTTATAAGAATCATGTCGATGATGCCAATGAAACTTCTTGCCTCATGTTGGCTACCATGAATTCTGAATTGCAAAAGCAACATGAAAGCATGGCAGCGTTCGATATGATCGAACATCTGAAGATGCTCTATCAAGAGCAGACAAGGCGTGAGAGGTTTGAAGTTTCGAAAGCCCTTTACCAAGCCAAGCTAGTTGAGGGAAGCCCGGTAGGTCCCCATTGTCGCTCCCACCAAATGACACCTCAGGTCAGAAGGGGTACAGACGCGAACGGTCGGCGAAAGAATGATGCGAGAACACACAGGAGTGAACTCACAGGGAATGAAAAGAGTCGCCAGCTAGGCATTTTTATCCCGGAGGAAAGGCAATGCTGCATAGACCTAGAAAGACATGGATAAGACGGTTGCGAACCAGAGAGACCGAGAAAGGGGGTTGGTTACAACCTGGGAAGGTATTAGAACCCAGATTGTCCGTCGTACTCGACGGGATCCACGCTTAAGAGATTTGTGTTTTAAAGGGGTAGTGTCAGTGCAATTTGTGTGTAAAATAGCTGGAAAAGGATATACAGGTGTCAGTGTAAAAGAAGTGTGAAGTGTATAAATGATGTGTCAGTGTGAGAACAAGAATGAAATGCTCATGATAATGAGGCTTAAAGAATAATGCTGGAAGGAGGGGGAATATACAGAGACTTTTGTTCGATAACAGTTAAGTTATGCCTACGTATCCTCTCGTGCAATGAGGAAGTCAGAACACCGTAGTTCGACCCAAAGAGACTGAAAGGTGAATTGACTGATGAACTGCTTGCTTGTCAATGCTCAAGTTATGACCTGTCTGGCTCAGGTGCTAACTGTCTTGCATTAGACGGAAGAAGCAAGTTCTCGTTTGTGAATGAAGGTGATGAGAAAAGAATCCCGAAGGAGACGATTATTGTTTGTTTTTGAGTTTTCAGTCTTTTATTGCTTTTGAAAGTTTGTCATAAATCAATGAGCTTAAGCCTAAACCAATGGATTTAGTAAACTCATCACATCTTCCCTCTGATTAGGGGTAATGAGAATACCTTAAGTGTGATGTCAGCTTCTCACACTTAATTACCATGGTGTAGGATTAAGATCATTAACCTACTTGTGATTATTTAGATGTTTTTGTGATTTTTGTTTAGTGTTGAGTAATGAGATTAAGCCATAATCAGGGATTAAACAGACTCATTACACCATCCTAATAGAAGGATAATAGATGAGAATGTTTAAGCTGAGGAAAACTCCTCAACTTAATCCATGATTAGGGATTAAACTCATGAAAAAACAAGCCTTTGGTTAAGTGGATTTTATTTAATGATATGATGAGGGAGTGATTTTTAGGGTTTGTAAGACAACTTGAGGAGGACTTGTCCATTAACACTAGGGTTAGTCCTTCTTAACCAATTAAGGAAGAATTAGAACCCTAATGCAAGGCCCAAGTTACAAGCTTGATGTTTTGATGGTTATTAAATGAATTGATTAAGGGATTAAACACATTAAGGGTTTAACACTTAGGATTAAAGTTATACACTCCATCCTAATAGAAGGATGCAGGCATAAGCTTAATCACAAAGCCTTAAAACCTTTAAGGTTTAGTCATTGATTATGAGGTGAGAAGAGAAGACTCAATGAGACACAAAGGTAAAACTAAATGGGGAGACTAAACAAAACCCTAATCATTGTCATGCTTGGTTGTTCCTAAGGTTTGTTAGGTTTGCAAGAAAGATCTTCAAAGGAAACACCAGGAAACAGATGAAAGGAGCAAAGAGAAACAAAGTAACTTGCTTCATTCAAGAAGACAAGTCACTTGAAGAAAGAAAGTAAGAAGAAGAAGAATGAGCAAGCTCAATCTCAAACACATAACAAAATGCAGCAATGATGCAAGAGAGATAAAAAGAAATTGTGAGAAGTGAAGGCAAATTCACTTCTCAAAGTTGCTTACCACCTGAAAAGTTAGTGAAAGAAATGCAATGCAATGCAAGATGAAGTGAAATGGCATGATGCAAACCAAAACCAGAAGCATGTATGTGATGATGATGATGCTATGAGATGCTGCAAACATGAAGCAAGGCATGAGGATGATCACATGAACAAATGGATGTAAATGGAGCAAGTTTAGAACCATAAACATACATGAAAAGTTATGAAATGCAAATGACATATAACATGGAAAATGCAAGATGCAATGATCAAACATGCTTCTAATATGTCTTAAGATGTTCAAAGAATCAAATGGATGCACAAAATGCTATGACAAGTCAAGGTATGAATGCAAATGCAAGATGAGTGCAAAAGAGAACCAAAATTAGGGTTTATGATCAATGCATCAAACAAAAACCAAAATCAGAAGCAAACATCAAGATAAAAAATTGAAAATGCATTCAAAGGATCCCTAATCCTATACAAACTCACTGCCCAAAGGAGGGGTTCTAACTCTTAACCTAATGGAAGTTATGAATTTCCTAAGTTTTCTAGGGTTTTAGGGTTCCTTAACAAGAAAAATGTCAAACAAATTGAAAATGGAAGATCAAATCATGCCAATTTAATCTCACAAACTACATGCTAAACAAAATGCAATGCAAAAAGAATCAAAGTCCAACTAATGGAAGTTAGGCAGAAATGATTTTTTGAAGTTTGGATCAAAATAATGCCTTGAAATGATTTTAATTCCATGAAAAATTCTCAAAAGACATCAAGATCAAAAAAGAAATTTGGTTTGAGGGTTGGACAATGTTTCTAAATGTTTATGAAGGTTTCATGAATTTTTTGGTGATTTTTAAATACCTAAAAGTATTTTTAATTAATTAATTATCATTAATTAATTAAAAATAAACTTTTAAATGATTTAAAAATATTTTTTAATGCAAAAAATAAAAAAAAATGTTTTTGGTTTCTGAAAATTAATAAAAGTTTGTATAAAAATTTTCAGAATTTTTGAAAAGGTTTTACTATTTTAAATAAATACGAGAAAACAAATGAAATAAAATGAAAATTTAATTGGATTTAATCTGAAAAAAGAAAAGTATGCGCATCTAAGGGCCCAAATTCAAATTCACACGCGCGGGAGTGGACCTGGCGCGCATCTGGACGGCCTATATTCAAATTTCACTAATTAATGATTAAGCCCTAATCCAGCCCTAATGACTTTCAGGCGACCGGAACACTGTTCCGGTCGTCTTCTCCGGCCATCTCAAATCTCCAACTCTCTCTACACGCATCCAAAACAAAATCTAACTACCCAGAAATCATCCCCACTCAAAAACGAATCAAACCCCTCAATCAAACAACATTTATCATTCAAAAACAGAGAGAATCGAATCAAACATTTTTTAGGGCAAAAGTTTCAGAGCATTCATACATCCTGGTTTCTCAACCATTTTCAAAAGTAAACACATATTCATGATCAGGGAAGTGCATAGAAGCTATTAAGAACTTAAAAACACGTTTCTGGAAAAAAGTTTTGAGTTGACTACCTGAACTGAAGCTTTCGATTCAGGAGCTTTCTGGCTGTTTCTTTGGCTCAAATGCACTACAATGATCCCCTTGAGAAGCTTGCAATGTTTGTTTGAAGTTTGCAATGGCTGGTTTGAGAGATGGCAGGAGTTCTGTTTAATGGCAGGTGGTGATCGTGTTTGTGATTCTGGGAGTTTAAGGCAATGGTGATGGGTGCTTTGTGATCAGGGAAGTGTGTTGAGATTGTTTGTGAAGTTTTTTTGTGTGTTTGTGGCCTGTGTGATAAGTTTCGAAGGCTCTTGCAAATGAAGGTGAAAATGAGAATGCTGTCTTGTGGAGTGTTTCAGGCTTGCCTCTTGTTATGTTTGGCTTGCTTTTGGATAGTATAAACAATTGGGATTGGTCAGAAGATGTGATGTGTGCTTTATTGATTGGCATGGCTCAAGTTGCCAAAATGTCAAAGTTGGTGTAAGAGAAGTATGGGCTACTTTCTAGCCAAGGACAAAGGCATGTCCTGCGCAGCATGATGTGGGGAAAGGCCTAGGATGGTTCAGCAGGCTAGCCAGCAAGTGGATGATAAACTATGATGAGTTTTGCAACTTGCCTTGCTTTTGCTTCCTTTGAGAAACCTTGCTCCATAAGTCATGAAAGTGGATGATCTCTTGGCCCATTCTGAGTTTTATGTGTTGTATGATCATATTGTGAAGTTTAGAAGCCCATTTGACAGCTCAATTTACCTTGACAAATGAATTTGCAACTTTGCCTCTTTGGTGCATAACTTGAAATTTAGTGATTTTTGCCAACTTTGACAAGCCATAACTTTTGATCCAAAATAAATTAGGTCATGTTCTTGTACTTTTTGAAAAGGGAAAGATCTATTCTACAACTTTCATGACCAAAGTTTTTTCATTTGAAGCATTTTTGGATCAAAAAGTAAAGGTTGAAAAAGTTGCCTAAAATGGCAATTTCATTAAAAGTCAAACTTGCCCAAAAAGTCAACTTTGCAAAAGGCTTGAATTTCTCCAATTTTGTGAACTTATAACATCTTCCATGATCAAATAAAGATCATATACAATCAAAATGATGAAGAACACCCTTTGGTTGGGTCATTGGGGGCCTCAAATGCCCTGATTTTGCACTGACTTGCTTGAAAAGTCAACTCTTGATCAGATGACTTCCCCATGGAATTTCTTCATGAAAATTGATATGCATACTCCCTATACCATATAGAGACCAATAGAAACAAGAATGACCAAAAAAATTGAAGTTATGGCCTCTGAAACCAAAACCCTAATTCTAGGTCATCTATGCAGTCAAACCTGGCTCTGCTTCCATGCCAATCTCAGTTCTTGTGATTTTTTTGACATCTTTGACTTTGAGAGGATATAATATGATGCTTGAACATACATGGTCCCCTTTGAAGTGATTGATGACATTTGGAGTGGCTCAAGAAGCTCTTGGATTGCTCAGATCACAAACCCTAGATGCAGATGACTTAGAAACAATGCAATGAATCAAAAATGTGATATGGGGTGGTATGATTGAGTTTATGCATATGAAATGATCACAAGCCATGGTGTGAATGGGTGAGGTCAAATTTGGGGTGTTTAAAGCTGCCCATATTCAAACATGAGTTAGCTGTGCAGGATGTAAGCAACGGCTTAACAGGCAAACAAGATAACTTGTGGTTGAATACCAAAGACAGTCCAAAATTTGCACTCACAGAACGAAGAAGAAAAGGGATATAGATTGTAAAAGAAAATAAAGTATACTGTAAAGTGTGGGCGACGGAGGACGACCGTCGAGCAGAGGACGACTGCTGGGTAAAGAGCAATGACGGGGACGGCCGACATGCTGGAAAAGTGCGGAAAATAAAGCAATGACGGGGACGGCCGACATGTTGGGGATAAAAGGTATTATGATGGGGACGGTCATCAAGTAAAGCTATAAGATTCTCTGGGGTTTGATGAAAAGTGATGGGGACGGCCATCAGATTCATAAAGGAAAGTAACCAACGATGGGGACGGCCATCGGGCTAAACTGATGAAGGACGATCATCAGGAAAAGAAAAAGGGACCACGACGGGGACGGCCATCGGGTTAAAGAATAAATGAAATAAACAGATGATGAGGTACGGTCATCAAAGGTGAAGGACGATCACCTAGCAGGGGACGGCTGCTCTGTTGGGGATAAGATGAGGGACGGTCATCTAAGGTGGAGGACGACCACCTGGCAGGGGACGGCTGCCGAAAATATCGCGACATAGGACGAATGCCGGATAAAAGGTCAACGATGGGGACGGCCATCGGACGAGTATGATGAAGGACGATCATCAAGAGGTGGAGGACGACCACCTAGCAGGGGACGGCTGCTCTCAAGGTTTATCATGACATAGGACGAATGTCAGATAACCAAAATCAACAATGGGGACGACCATTGGATAAAATGATGAAGGACGATCATCAAGAGGTGGAGGACGACCACCTAGCAGGGGACGGCTGCTAAAAATCACGACATAGGACGAATGTCGGATAGAAAATCAACGATGGGGACGGCCATCGGATGAGCATGATGAAGGACGATTATCAAGAGGTGGAGGACGACCACCTAGCAGGGTACGGCTGCTCTCAGGGTTTATCATGACACAGGACGAATGTCAGATAAAAAAGAAATTGCTTTGTTGGTGATCTACTGGGGAATAGTAAACACGGACGAGTGCTTATATCCAAGAAAATAAAAGGTATAAGTGTTTAGAAGTTTGTGTATAGATTAAAGATGCGGACGAGCATCCCTAAGACTACGATACGGACGAGTATCGGGTAGAAACAAATACTGACACGTGTTCAGAGATGATGATACGGACGAGTATCAACTGGTTAACAAGGAACACGGACGAGTGTTGAATCTGAGGGGACTCTTCTGGGGAATAGTAGACACAGACGAGTGTCTAAATTCAAGAAGATAAGAGTGTTTGACACAGTGTATGGATTAAAGATGCGGACGAGCATCCTTAAGACTATGATACGGACGAGTATCAGGTAGAAACAAACGCTTGACGCATGTTCTGAGATGATGGTACGGACGAGTACCAACGGGTTAACAAAGAACATGGACCAGTGTCGAATCTGTGGGGATATAAATGGTGTATACAAGATACGAACAAGTATCTGTATAAGAGTAACATGAGTAGTAAGTATGAGCGATGTATGCTTGAGTGTTCAGTCTGCTGGGGAGGGCGACACGGACGAGTGTCAAAAGGAGGAAAGTATAGTATAAACAAGTATCTGATATACAAAGTGTTTATGTTACTGTGCTGGTGAAAGGTGACACGGACGAATGTCAAGGAATTGTATATATGTGAGTATCCGTGAGTGCAAAGGGGACGCTTCGGTCTTCTACTGGGGATATGACACGGACGGGTGTCAAGAGGTATCTGTAATACGGGTGGTCTGTTTGTAAAGAGTGCTCAGGCGACTTTATTGGGGAATGATGACACGGACGGGTGTCAAAAGGAGTGTGTATTGGTGTTTGTGAAGGTGAGGCAACTGTTTTAGCTTTAGCTCTCCGCTGGGGAATTTGTGGGAGTTTTTTGTATACTGTTGATGAATTGTCAATATTCACAAGTGTTTGATTCAGACCATGGCTTATGATTATGCAACGTGTTTGATTTTTGCCGTAATGCTCCGTATTAGACGGAATGCTACGCTTTGTGGGTGAGTATGATGCGAATGCTATGATTATGCAAGGATACTGATCCGGGATTCAGATCCTGATGTTGCGAAGATCTCCGGTCGATCTGCTTGAAATGGACACCCCCAACTGGGGATGAGATCATTGGTAGATTTGATGAGATGTATCTGCTTGGGGAAACGGGTCACTGATAGACCTATCTCAGTAAATGAGAGACCCAGCTGGGGTTTGTAGAAGCTTTCTTCACTCTGTTGTGATTCCTTCGTGTGTTGCTCTTCTGTATAGAGTCTGAGACTCTGTGGGGGGATGGTTCCCTGACTTTTGTACTTGGTTGAGGAGAAAGATTGGCACCTCGGCTGGGAGAAGTGACAGGTGGCAACTCAGCTGGGGAGAAAGCACTTTGAGTGTTAAGACCGAGTGAGCATTGATTTGCCAGCCTGCTGGGATGAAGCTTTCATGCCCCGAGTTGCGTTTTGGATACCTGCAAATCCTGCAAAGATAAAGAAACGCACAAGTAATCCCGAGGTATCCTTTGCTGGATTCCGTCATGGGAGTTAGGCACTTCTGAGAGTAAATATATTTCCCGCAAGCACGTATTCTTATTTTTGAAGATAAACATCTGTATTTATGCAATCAGTTTTTTTGAAGACATCAGACATTCTTTGCAAATAAAAATGTACAAGACGAAACATGACTGAAAATCTGCTTTTATTAATTCATGTGCCCTGAATTGGCAAGATACAGTCAAAGAAACATTTCTCCTAAAATGAGGAAATTGTTATAAATTGAGAAACAAAAGGTGTTGGCAATGTTGATGACGCTTCAAGGAGCTTCCCTTTGCTATGACTCGTATGATATTTGACGTTCTTCTCGTCTTGCTTTCTGAAGAAGGCTGATTCTGAAAGAAGCTTGATCCTTTCGAAGCTTACCAAGTTGTAAGTGATACAGACGAATTCAGAATGCAGTTGTTCGCTTATTCCCTTATTTTGCATGGATCGCCCTTTCGGGTTTTCAATCCATCGGGATACCCATTTTTGCCTGAGTTGTCCAATGCGGCTTTTCAACTCAGCGGGTGTACATTTTTATTTATTTTCCCTTATTTTTGCCCGAGTCTTTTATTCTATTTTTGACTCGCCGAGATGCCCTATTTTTGCCTGGACTTACATTCTGTTTTTATGTCCAGCGGGTCATTTTATGCGAAGTATTTTTTAACTGCATCTGAATTCACAGGGGACGGGAAGTCTTCACCATCCATAGTGCTGAGCATCAGTGTTCCACCCGAGAAAACTTTCTTTACTACAAATGGTCCTTCGTAATTCGGAGTCCACTTGCCCCTGTGGTCTGTATGAGGAGGGAGGATTCTTTACAGCACAAGATCTCCTACTTGGTACTCTCGGTGCCTGACTTTCTGATCGAAGGCTTTCTTCATTCTTTTCTGATACAACTGCCCATGACAGATTGCAGCCAATCTCTTTTCTTCAATCAGACTCAGTTGTTCGTATCGGGATCGGACCCATTCTGCTTCGTTCAGCTTAACATCCATCAGTACCCGCAAGGAGGGTAATTCAACTTCAACAGGTAGGACTGCTTCCATACCATACACAAGCTGATACGGTGTTGCCCCAGTGGATGTTCTGATTGACGTTCGGTACCCATGTAAGGCAAACGGTAGCATTTCATGCCAGTCTTTATAGGTGACTACCATCTTCTGCACAATCTTCTTGATATTCTTATTAGCTGCCTCAACAGCGCCGTTCATCTTTGGCCTGTAAGGAGAAGAATTGTGATGTTGGATCTTGAAGTCCCGGCATAGCTCTGCCATCATTTTGTTGTTTAAGTTGGAACCATTATCAGTAATGATTCGCTCGGGAATTCCATATCGACAGATGATATCTCTCTTCAGAAATCTGGCTACCACTTGCCTTGTAACATTTGCATAGGAAGCTGCTTCGACCCACTTGGTGAAATAGTCAATGGCAACCAGGATGAATCTGTGGCCGTTTGAAGCAGTTGGCTCAATCTTACCAATCATATCAATGCCCCACATAGCAAAGGGACAAGGTGAAGACATCACATTCAGAGGATTGGGAGGTACATGCACCTTATCCGCATAAATCTGGCATTTATGGCATTTTCTGGCATAGGCACAACAGTCAGCATCCATTGTGATCCAGTAATAACCTGATCTTAGCAACTTCTTAGCCATGGCATGCCCTCCTGCATGGGTACCAAAGGATCCTTCGTGCACTTCGTGCATTAACAAGTCTGCTTCTGTTTTATCAACGCATCTGAGGAGTACCATATCAAAGTTTCTCTTGTACAGGGAACCATCAGTGTTCAGAAAGAAACTACCAGCAAGCCTTCTCAAAGTCTTCTTATCATTGGAAGATGCCCCAGGTGGGTATGTTTGATCCTCCAAGAAGCACTTAATGTCATGGAACCAAGGCTTATCATCCTTGACAATGTCTGCTGCAAACACATAAGTCGGTATGTCAAGTCTGGACACTGAAATCTGAGGTACAAAGTTGGCAGCTTGAAATTTGATCATAGATGAAATGGTAGCTAGAGCATCTGCAAACTGATTCTCGTCCCGAGGGATATACTCAAGCTTGACTGTTGTAAAGAAAGTCAGTAACCTCCTTGTATAATCCCTGTAAGGTATTAGATGATCTTGGTGTGTGTACCATTTGCCGTTGGTTTGATTAACTACCAGAGCTGAATCTCCGAATACAGTCAATGTCTTGATCCTGAGGTCAATGCATTCCTCAAGACCCATAATGCAAGCTTCGTATTCAGCTTCGTTGTTAGTGCAGTTGAAGGTGAGCTTTTCCGAGAAAGGCATGTGGACTCCCTTAGGTGTAATGAGTACTGCACCAACACCACGACCATTCATATTAACAGCCCCATCAAACATCATAGTCCATTCTTCTTCCGGGTCAGGCCCTTCAGTGTGAATAGGCTCTTCATGATCTTTTGCTTTAATGAACATGATGTCTTCATCAGGGAAGTCAAATCTCATAGGCTGGTAATCATCAATAGGTTGCTCAGCAAGATATTCAGACAATACACTGCCCTTGATGGCTTTCTGAGATGTATACTGAATGTCATATTCTGTGAGGTTCATCTGCCATCTTGCAACCCGTCCGGTAAGCATTGGCTTCTCGAATATGTACTTAACTGGGTCCATCTTTGAGATCAGCAAGGTAGTGTGGGTCAACATATACTGTCTTAGTCGGCGAGCAGCCCACGCTAAAGCACAGCAAGTTTTCTCGAGCAGTGAATAACGTTGTTCACAGTCGGTAAACTTTTTGCTTAGGTAGTAAATTGCACACTCTTTTCGACCAGACTCGTCATGCTGGCCCAGCACACACCCCATCGACTCTTCTAATACTGTCAAGTACATTATCAGAGGTCTTCCTTCAATTGGAGGCATAAGGATTGGAGGCTCTTGTAAGTATTCTTTGATTTTTTCAAAAGCCTTCTGGCAGTCTTCGTTCCACCTGACCGTCTGTTCTTTTCTTAGCAGTTTGAACAAGGGTTCACAGGTTGCTGTAAGGTGAGATATGAACCATGAGATGTAGTTCAATCTGCCTAGAAACCCCCGAACTTCCTTCTCAGACTTTGGTGCAGACATTTCTTGAATGGCTTTAACTTTATCAGGGTCAACTTCAATCCCTTTCTCGCTTACAATAAATCCCAGCAGCTTACCAGATCGCACCCCGAATGTGCATTTGTTGGGGTTCAACTTCAGTTGGTACTTCCTCAGACGTCTGAATAGCTTCAGCAGATTCACCAGGTGATCTTCTTCAGTAAGAGACTTGGCAATCATGTCATCCACATAACACTCGATTTCTTTATGGATCATATCGTGGAATAATGTTACCATAGCCCGTTGATATGTTGCACCAGCGTTCTTTAATATGAATGGCATCACCTTGTAACAGAATGTGCCCCAGGGTGTGATGAAGGTTGTCTTCTCCATGTCTTCAGGTGACATCTTGATCTGATTATATCCTGAAAATCCGTCCATGAAGGAGAATACCGAGAACTGAGCCGTATTATCCACCAATACATCAATGTGAGGTAATGGGAAATCATCTTTCGGGCTGGCTCTGTTCAGATCCCGGTAGTCGACACACATTCTCACTTTGCCGTCTTTCTTAGGCACAGGTACTATATTAGCAACCCACGGTGGATAACTAGTCACAGCAAGGAACCCGGCGTCCCACTGCTTTTGTACCTCTTCTTTGATTTTCATTGCCATGTCTGGGCGAGTACGGCGCAGTTTCTGTTTAACCGGCGGGCATTCTTCTCTTAAAGGCAGCTTGTGCATGACGATATCGGTGTCCAACCCTGGCATATCTTGATAAGACCAGGCAAACACATCCACATATTCTTGAAGCAGGTCAATCAGTTGTCTCTTTACTGAGTCTTGTAAGCAGGCCCCGATTTTAACTTCTTTCACATCTTCATCTGTACCAAGATTAATCGTTTCGACCTCCTCCTGATGAGGAGTGATAACCCTTTCCTCTTGTCTCAACAACCTGGCTAGCTCTTCAGGAAGCTCATACTCTTCTTCAACCCCTTCATCAGCTTGATTGATCGGATTGTCAAAGTCATACGAAGTCATAGCCGTGCTGTTGTCGGTGCAGTCTGGAAGGCACTCTCTGCAAGGGTTCAGTTTGTTCATTTTAGTGATTGATTTTAATCTTGTTTAGAAAAGTGAAATGAAGTCATCATTTTGAAAACATTGCCATTTATTTTTGTACAAAAAGAAAAATGGAAAAAACAGTGAGCGGAAAAGAAAAAGACTCATTTGCAAAAGATGTCTGATATTTCATTGATTAATCTTGTTGCACAAAAGTACAGATGGCCCGATTACAAAATGAGTCTTGTCATCTTGGGCAAGATGCAAGACTTGATGCATGCTAAAAATATATAGGAAATAATAATTACTCTGCAGGAGTAACCCTTATAATTTCCTGGGAAGACCAGTTTGAGATACTGCTCCCCGGGATCTTTGGACGTATCCAACTCTCCAGGTTGCGGTGGCTTTCATCGTCGTCTTCCAAGTTGTTTACTGCATCGGGGGTGAGCATTCCCCCACTGACAAAATTGGGCTCCTTAGCGGCCTCTGCTTGATCTTGTTGAGTTGGTTTGTAACCCAACCCAAATCTATCTTCTTTCTTCTCTACAGGCAGCAACTTGCCCCAACCTTGGGCAGTCCCTTCTTCCACAACCTTCCGGGCTTGTTGGTAAGATGTCATTGAGTTTCCAGGTACAGCAGATGTTTCATTTATGTTCAAGGCCTCAAACCCTTGACTCATTGTTTCGTGGATCTCCCCATCCATCTCAATGTATTTGTATGTAGCCAGATGTCTAACAAAAATATCCTCCTCTCCACAAATGGTAACGACTTGGCCCTCCCACTCGAATTTTAACTTCTGGTGAAGGGTAGACGTAACTGCGCCAGCGGAATGAATCCATGGTCTACCCAACAAACAGCTGTAGGCAGGCTGAATGTCCATCACGTAGAAGGTCGTTTTGAAAGTTTGTGGGCCAATCGTTACAGGCAACTCAATTTCTCCCAGAACTGATCTTTTAGAACAATCAAAGGCTCTTACTACCAAGTTACTGGGGCGTAATGCCAATCCTTCATATTCCAGCTTCACAAGGGCTTTTTTAGGTAAGACATTGAGGGAAGACCCTGTGTCTACCAGTACATGGGAAAGAACTACACCCTTACACTCCATGGTAATGTGCAAAGCCTTGTTGTGATTGCGGCCTTCCGTAGTCAAATCAGTGTTGGTAAATCCTAGTCCATTACTAGCATTAACATTTCCAACCACAGCCTCCAACTGATTGACTGTAATCTCCTCTGGCACATAAGCTGCGTGCAAGACTTTTAGTAGTGCGTTCCGATGAGCCTCGGAGCACATTAACAATGATAAAATGGAGATCTTGGAAGGTGTCTGGTGAAGCTGGTCCACTATCCTGTAATCACTTTTCTTGATGATTCTCATAAATTCATCAACTTCTTGATCAAAGGGCGTTTTCAAAGCTTCTTTAACAACTTGTTCTTCTTGCACCAGGCTCTTCCCTTTTGCCTTGGCAGCAACTTCTGCTTCAGCAGTGGATTTTTGAATTTGCGGGGCAAAGAGACGTCCGCTTCGAGTGAAGCCTCCGGCTCCCCCCACATTGTCTATTTGTGGTGAAGAAGTTGATGATTCAAGAGTGATTTTCTGTCCTTCGCAGTACAGATCAGAGCCGTAATGCCAAGGGATGGCATTACTGCTTTCATAAGGTACTGGCCCAGGCACTGTGATAGTGACTGAACTGATAGCAGCTGCATAAGGGACCATGATAGTATGTGGATCATAGTATATTGTGACCGGTGCTCTGATAGGAGTGGCATTTTGTGAGTTGTAGGCAGAGTCATTTTCAGGATCATAATAAATCGTAACCGTTGAGACGCTTTCACTGTTTGTTGTTGATGTTGTAGGAGACATTGTTGGATGGATGGGTGTTGCTATTGTAGGAGATTCTGAATGAAGTGGTGCTGAAGTTGTAGAAGGGATATTTGTTGATATATGGTCAGTTGAAGTGACAGATGAAGCATTTGTTGATGAGATTGAAGAGTTGTTTGGAACAATGGTTGTTGCAGTTGTAGACGATTCTGGAATTGCTGTTAAGGAGATTGCTGGATTTGTAGGAATTGATGTTGTGATTTGAAGTAGGCCACTCTGGATGAGACCATCTATACCATCTCTCAAGTTATCACACCCATTCACTGAAATGTTGCAGTAAGCACATCCTAGCTCGCATCCAGGGAACATTTGACATTCAAGGAGTTGAGCTTTGATCTCCACCAAAGGTGTCCGAATCTGACCCACACTGGTTATTAAGTAAGACGGCTTGTCTTCCTCAATAGCATTGATTCTGGGTCCTCCGTGGTTTGGCATAGGGGTCTTGTTAACGTTTGGTGGTGGTGCAAAGTTTAGAGCTTTGGAATCTACCAGGTCTTGTACCTTCATGTGCAAAGCTCTGCACTTCTCTGTACTGCGGCCAGGTGCGTTGGAATGGAATGCACATCTGGCGTTGATGTCGTAATTTCTGGGTAGACTGGAAGGATCTGGAGGCGCCAACGTCCTTAACTCAACCAAGTTGAGCTTCAGGAGCTGTGGCAGTAAAGCGGCATATGGCATAGGGATTGGATCAATCACCCTATTGGCTTGAGATGGTCTCTGTTGGAATGGTCTTTGCTGATTGTTGTTGTTGTTATTGTTGTAGTTTCTCTGAGGAGGATACTGAGTTTGTTGTTGGTACTGGGGTTGTTGTTGTGGTTGATACACTGATTGCTGAGGAAGTGGAGAAGGAATGGTGACTGCTGCCACTGACCTTTGAACATACTGGGGTCTGCCCCTGCTGGTATGGATAGCATTAGTCTCACCAGTTCTTCTTGGGCCCACAAAAGGATTTCTTGTGTTGCTGGATGAGCTGGCACCATTGTCAGAAATTTTGCCCATATTTAATAAGCTCTCAATTCTTTCTCCAGCTATAACGACATCTGCAAAGCTGGTTGAAGAAAAGGCTGCTAGCCTATCAATGTATGTCCCTTGGAGGGTGTTCATAAACATATCAGCCATTTCCCTCTCTGACATGGGCGGCTGGACAGCAGCAGCAAGCTGCCTCCACCTCTGGGCGTACTCCCGGAAGCTTTCTCTGGATGATTGTGACATACCCATCAGGAGGGTCCTGTTGGGAGCCATATCCAAGTTGTACTGGTATTGTCTAATAAAGGCCTCAGCCAGGTCCTTCCAGCACCTGATGGTTGCTCTAGTCAGATGAGAGTACCATTCCCTTGAAGCTCCGGTTAAGCTATCCTCAAAATAAAACATCCATAGCTTTTCATCCATGGTATACGCCTTCAGCCTCCCCAGAAAGGATTGTAAATGGGTCCGTGGGAAGGAGGTTCCGTTGTACTTTTCAAAACACGGAGGCTTAAACTTATGGGGAATCTTGACCCCGTCCACTAAGCCCATGTCCATAACATCAAAACCCAAGGAGTTTTGGGATTCCAAGGACCTTAATTTTTCAGCAATTTCATATAGCCTTCTGTCATAGGCCTCATCCCCAGCTCCCATCACTGTGAATTGATCTTCCTGGGGGTCTTCTTGTAGCACTCTGCCTGTAGTAGCATTCCCTTGAACATTAGCAGGGATGTTGATCTCTGGATGAAGATGGGGTCCAAACACGGGTGGGTTGACATGAGGCTGAACCCTCTCATTGTTGCTTGTCCCAGCAGTCCCTGGATGGGGGTCTTCCTGATTCTGCCTCTCTACCAAAGCTCTCAATTTCTCTTGGCTTTGAGCCATATTATTCATCACTTCCATAAACTGAGTCATTTGATTCCTCATTTCAAGTCTCTCATTGCCCATTTGGGCCCTGACCTCTGTAAGGTCCTGCTGTACCTGATCCATCCGTATACCCATAAGGTTGTTGCGGGTTGGATATCTGTGTGGACGGTTGAGTGGGAACACCCGTCGTCGAGCAATAGTTCCTGAGATCACGACAGAGTTAGTAACAAAAACAAAACAAACCTACAAAACAAACAAAGGTTAGTATGCAATGCAGTATGCTTATTTGTTTCCAAGGTATCCGGCTTGGCACTTGGTTTTGACCTTTCCAGACCCTTGAGGAAGATGCTTGTGATGTTGCTTGGAAAACTCAGATAAAGCAAACTAATACATATATTACAAAAAGTGAATGATACATAGTTTGTCTTTTACAAAACATGCCCCTGGGGGGGTCAAAATACAACATAAGAAAAGAAAAGTACAATGAAATGAAAGCAACAACAAGCAAAAGTCAGACACCAAGACCAAACTCATCCTCCTGAACTTCCTTTAGAAGTGCTTCAGTCACAGGATCAGCTGGGCGCTCTGTAAGGCTCCTGATGAGAATATTCCTGGTGGTAACAGCTGCAGTTAACCTCTTGTGTTGACTCTGGTCCTTTGACCTCTTCACACCAGCTCTAATCTTCAACTCTGAGATCTCTCTTTGGGCTTCTAGCAGGGCTTCCTGTTGCTCTTTTGCACTAGCCTCCAACCGTTCAATCTTATCCTGAGTCCTCTTATCCTCCAGAGTACGAGCTTCGGTGATCCTGACCCACCTAGCTTGACTCTCTTTCAGATACAAATCAGTCCTGGCCTTCTGGAACTGAGCCTCCTTGCATGCATTCTTCAAGATCTGCTCTCCAGCCCTTGACTTCTTGATGTAGTCCTCTGACTTCTCAATTCTAGCTAGATGTTCCACCTTTAGCTTTTCTAACCTCTCAATGTCTAGCCTACCATCACTCCTCTCCCAGAGGGTCTTCTGTATGTTGGTGTAAGCCCTAGAGGCCAATACTTTTTGGTACTTGTATCAGATTATTCGTTTAATAATAAAAGGCATTTCTTTATTATGTTTGTCTTTCAGAATAATAAAGTCCCTAGAATAGTTAGTCTGTTTAATGAAATGTTAAGTGTGACTTAATCATGAGATCCCATTAAACATAAAGACATTATTCTTAAAATATTCGTAGTCAAGCTTTATTGCAAAGTGGGATAACATTAAAGCATTGAGACTATTATGAAGATAGACTGATGATCACATCTCATGGATCATGGATAAAGAGTTATCAAGTCTTGACATAGGTATAAATATTAGGAGTAATATTTATACTGGATTGACCCGCTATGAGAATACTACATAGTATGTTATGCAAAGTGTCATAAGTTATTCTCATGGTGATAATGGTGTATTACCACCCTTCGACCTGAAACCACTATGGACCCTAGATGTAGAGTCGGGTGCTTTATTGCTGATCAAACATTATCCGTAACTGGATGATCATAAAGACAGTTGATGGGCACTCCACGAAGCATGCTGAGGGACATGAGTGTCCTAGATGGAATTTGCAAATCCTGCATAACAGGAGAAATGTCTAAGGGCCCAATATTGAACTGGACAAGGATGACACAGTGTATGCCTTGTGTTCAATATAGACATAGGGGCAAAAGGGTAATTGTACAAACATATATTATCACGAAAAAGGTTTTGTCAGATCACATGACATTTTCGTGACTTGGGTAGCAGTGATGTGTTGCTAGATACCGCTCACTGTTTATTATGTTAAATATATAATTTAATATAATTACCAACGTTACGAAATCCTACAGGGTCACACACATAAGGACAGTTTGATGAGAGATAGAGAAATCAAAGGAACACCGTAAGGTACGGTGCACTTAAGTGAAAATAGAAATTCGGATAATATAATAATAATTATTGTTATTTTATAATGGTTATAAAATAATAATAAAATAAATATATTTATTATAATAATATATAATATTATTATGGATCATGTGAATTGGGCTTTTAGCCCGCAGCCCACAAGAGAGTCTATAAAAGGAACCCTTGTGATGAAGCTTTCACTTGATGCAATTTCGTTTTTGATTCTCTTTTCTCACTCAAATAATTTCGTTCGTAAGCAGCTAGCACTGTGACCGGAAGCTGTTCGTGTGGACTGAGTAGAGGCGTTGCACTTCATCAACGCTTGTGATCGCTACATCAAAGATCTGAATCGCCACAAAGAGGTAACGATTCTATCACTGACCATGCTCATTCGTAAGGATCACTAAAGGAAATTTTTTTGTTTTCCGCTGCGTTTAGATCGCAATTTTCCTTCAGTGGTATCAGAGCCACTTACGAAATCATGGATCTGATAGCTGTTAAATTTCCGTCTTTTCTGTATTTGATTCGATTAAAACACAGAATGAATTTAACAATAAACGATTAATTAAATTTGGCATCTGTTGTGTACGATTTGGATGATTGATGTTGATTATGCTTCAGAAACCGACATTAGTACGGTGAAGTTGTGCGATACATTGATCATCCATAGGTTACACAATTAGATCGATCACTTTTATATAAGATATAAGAAATTCTGATGCAAAGATGGTATATGGGATATACTGTTTTGATTTCATCCATTCAATCACATAAGGATTGTAATTCTTTTGAAATATCATCATTTTCATTCGCTTCGGAATCCGACGTTAGTATGGTGAAGCAATGACATGTTGATCTATCATATTGAGTTATCAATCGAGTTGTGTTTGACGGCATGAAATTGTTGCATTAGGATTAATGGCAGTACAAGTGTTGTATTGCCGCAGACTTTTCCGGTTGGGGTTGTAAATGCACAAAAGTTGTGCAGGAAACGACGTGAAATACAATGAAGTGTTCATAAAATTTTTCGTCGGGGCGCTGCCCCTAACAACCCCGCAAGGAGGCGCTTCCCCCTTGACCCCCGTCCGCTGAACGGTCAGCGGAACCACCGTCCGCTGACCGGGCAGCGGAAACCCCGGCTAAGTCTGCAAAGTGTGATCAATCAGCCGAAATTTAATTTAGTTTATTTAATTATCGGAATTTTAAACTAATAATAAAAGTGTGTTTATTATTATTTATTTGTGGTGATCAGTTATGGCCTTAGTTTATCCTTTATTATTGTTTTGGGATTTTTAAATACGGCCTGCGTGTCGTGCCTCTCTCTCAATCTCTTTATGTAACTTCTTTTCTCATCTCACTCCCTCGTATGTAAAACGAGTTTTCTTATATGTAATGTAATATTATGTTATGAAGAAAAAAGAAGTATTCAATATTAAAGGAGGATAACCTTGGAGATCATGCTTGGAGAAGCTTAGATCGTTATTAGGTTAGCTTAGGTTCTCTCATTGGCTTGAGAGAACAATTGCGTTAGGGGCCATAATTGTATCTTTTTATATGTATGTTGATGCATGTAATTGTATGTTGATGCATGTGAGAGACGTTTTGCATGTTAAGCCGGTGAGATCAAACTAATAACAAATTCTCTCAAAATTAAATATTAAGTTTATGCTTTCCAATTTTTAGCACTCATCAAGACTAGTATCGAGCATTGTAGGTTTCGCCTACGCGAGGTGCATGTTCTATATTAGTAAGGTGTGATGGGATAATTGTAATATCCAATTGCTAAAACAATGGGTCAAACTTAACTAAACAAATTATAATAAGATTATACATGTTTAGAAGCAAGAATTGGGAATGATTCATGTGATGGATCAGAATAAGGAGTTATTCACCCAATTGAAAATATTCGAGAGTTGTATGAGATACAATTGGAAGGAGTTCCTACCTAAATAACTTAGTTTTGTGTAATCAGCCTAACGCTGACTTAAAACATAGTGAAACATGGATCTCGACCCACTAGAAAGTCTTCCAACGGGATTTTCCGAATCAAATGATGAGGGTCATTTGTTTTGAATAAAATACTGGGAGCTTATTTGATTAAAGGCCTAATTAAATATGTTGTTTTTAATGATACTTATATTTTCATATTTCTCTTGTAGATTACCATGACAACAAACACATCGAACAATATTTTGCGATCCATCCTAGATAAGGAAAAATTGTCTGGGACAAATTTCCTGGATTGGCACCGTAATCTGAGGATTGTCCTCAAGCACGATAAGAAGTTGTATGTCTTGGAGACACCAGTTCCTGAGGAGGAACCTCCTAGTTCTGCACCAAAGGCAGAAAGAGATGCTTATAAGAAGCATTTCGATGATGCCAATGAAACCGCTTGCCTCATGCTTGCTACCATGAACTCTGAGTTGCAAAAGCAACACGAGAACATGTCTGCGTTCGATATGATCGGACATCTGAAAATGCTTTATCAAGAGCAAGCAAGAAATGAGAGGTTTCAGGTTTCAAAGTCCCTTTTTAACAGCAAGTTAGCTGAGGGAGCCCCTGTAAGTCCCCATGTACTCAAGATGATTGGGTATGTGGAGAACCTTGACAGATTAGGGTTTCCCCTTGGAAAAGAACTTGCGATTGATCTAATCTTGCAATCATTGCCAGAGAGCTTCAGTCAGTTTGTCCTGAATTTCAATATGAATGACTTGGACAAAAGTCTTCCAGAACTGCTAGGCATGTTGAGAACTGCTTAGCAGAATATGAAGACAAAAGGGAAATCCATTCTGATGGTCAGTAATGGAAAGAAACATAACAAGAGGCCCATCAAACAGGGTGGTAGAGGGAAAGGCAAGGAAGTTGCCAAACCCAAACCCACTCCTCCTGTTTTGAAGCCTAGTGGAGGAATAGCAAAGGAGGGCACTTGCTTCCATTGCGGTAAGACCGGACATTGGAAGAGAAATTGCCCAAAGTACCTGGAAGATAAGAATAATGGAGTAGAGACTTCAAATTCAGGTATTTTTGTTATTGAAATTAATTTATCTACTTCTGCATCATGGGTATTAGATACTGGATGCGGTTCTCACATTTGTACTAATGTGCAGGGGCTAAAAAGGAGTAGAGATTTGGCAAAAGGTGAAGTTGACCTACGAGTTGGCAATGGAGCAAAGGTTGCTGCTTTAGCTGTAGGAACTTATGTTTTAACTTTACCTAGTGGTTTAATAGTTCAGTTAGAGAACTGTTATTATGTACCTGCAATTAGCAGGAATATTATTTCCGTTTCTTGTTTGGACAAGTTTGGTTTTTCATTCATAATAAAGAACAATTGTTGCTCCATTTATTTGAATGATATATTCTATGCTACTGCAAAAATGAATAATGGACTATATGTCCTTGATCTTGAAATGCCAATTTATAACATTAATACTAAAAGGTTGAAACCTAATGAGTTGAATCCAACTTACCTTTGGCATTGTCGATTAGGCCACATAAATGAGAAACGCATTTCCAAACTCCATAAAGATGGACTCTTGGACTCTTTTGATTATGAATCATATGAGACATGCAGATCTTGTTTAATTGGAAAGATGAAAAAGTCCCCATTCACAGGAAAAGGTGAAAGGGCTAATGATCTTTTGGAACTCATACATACTGATGTATGTGGACCACTGAACATACCAGCCAGAGGAGGTTTTCAGTACTTCATCACTTTTACTGATGACTTCAGTAGATACGGATATGTGTATTTAATGAAACACAAATCTGAGTCGTTTGAAAAGTTCAAGGAATTCAAGAATGAAGTACAAAACCAACTAGGTAAGAATATTAAAGTTCTTCGATCAGATCGAGGCGGTGAATATTTAAGCCTAGAATTTGATGACCATCTAAAAGAGTATGGGATTCTATCCCAACTTACTCCTCCTGGAACACCACAATGGAATGGTGTATCTGAGAGAAGAAATCGAACCTTGTTAGACATGGTCCGATCCATGATGAGTCACGCCGATCTTCCAAACTCCTTTTGGGGACATGCATTATTAACAGCAGCTTACACACTTAACCGTGTTCCATCCAAAAAGGTTGATAAGACACCATATGAGATATGGAGTGGTAAGAAACCACATATGTCTTACATGAAGATTTGGGGTTGCGAAGTTTACGTCAAACGACAAATTTCAACCAAGCTTGAGCCCAAATCTGACAAATGCTTATTTGTGGGGTATCCTAAAGAAACAAGAGGATATTACTTCTACAATCCTTCTGAGGGCAAAGTGTTTGTCGCTCGAACTGGAGTCTTTCTGGAAAGGGATTTTATTTCCAAAGGAAACAGTGGGAGGAAAATAGAGCTTGAAGAAATTCAAGAATCACAAAACATTGAAACACCTATGGAGGAACTAGAGCAGGAAACACAAGTAGTTGTGGAAGAGCAACCTGCTCAAGTAGAACAAGACCAGCGTAGGTCAAGCAGGATACGTCACCAACCTGAGAGATATGGATATCTCATAAGTGATCAGGGTGATGTATTACTCATGGATCAAGATGAGCCTGTGACCTACAAAGAGGCCATAACTGGTCCTGAGTCTGAGAAGTGGCTAGAAGCCATGAAATCTGGAATGGATTCCATGTACACAAACCAGGTTTGGACCTTGGTAGAACCTCCTATAGGAGTTAACCCTATAGGATGCAAGTGGGTCTTCAAGAAGGAGACTGACATGGATGGTAAGGTACATACCTATAAAGCAATACTGGTTGCAAAAGGCTATAAACAAATTCATGGGGTTGACTATGATGAAACCTTTTCACCAGTTGCAATGCTTAAATCTGTTCGGATTTTACTTGCCATCGCTGCATATCATGATTATGAAATATGGCAGATGGATGTCAAAACTGCTTTCCTTAATGGGAATCTTCTTGAGGATGTGTACATGACACAACCTGAAGGATTTGACATACCACAAGATGCCCAAAAGATATGCAAGTTACAGCGATCAATCTATGGATTGAAGCAAGCTTCCAGAAGCTGGAATCTTTGTTTTGATGAAACCGTAAAACAATATGGATTCATCAAAAATGAAGATGAACCTTGTGTCTACAAGAAGGTTAGTGGGAGCATGATCGTGTTTCTGGTATTATATGTAGATGACATATTACTCATTGGAAACGATGTCCCTACCTTGCAACAAGTGAAGACTTGGTTAGGGAATTGTTTTTCTATGAAAGACCTAGGTGAAGCAGCCTATATATTAGAAATTAGGATCTATAGAGATAGATCACAAAAACTGCTTGGCCTAAGTCAGAGTACATACATAGATAAAGTGTTGAGACGCTTTAATATGCATGATTCCAAGAAAGGATTCATACCTATGCAACATGGTCTGTGTTTATCAAAAACACAATCCCCTTCAACTAAGGAAGAAAGGGATCGCATGAATAAGATTCCATATGCATCTGCAATAGGATCTATCATGTATGCCATGTTATGTACTCGACCAGATGTCTCGTATGCATTAAGTGCAACGAGTAGGTACCAATCTGATCCCGGTGATGCTCACTGGGTAGCTGTCAAGAATATCCTTAAGTACTTGAGAAGGACTAAGGATTCATTCTTGATATATGGAGGTCAGGAAGAGCTTGATGTAATTGGTTACACTGATGCTAGCTTCGAGACAGATAAGGATGATTTTAGATCACAATCTGGTTATGTGTTCTGTCTCAATGGTGGCGCTGTGAGCTGGAAAAGTTCAAAGCAAGAAACAGTTGCTGATTCTACAACTGAGGCCGAGTATATTGCTGCCTCAAATGCAGCAAAGGAAGCTGTTTGGATCAAGAAGTTCATTAGTGAACTTGGCATAGTCCCTAGCATTATGGATCCCATTGGTTTATATTGTGATAACAATGGTGCTATCGCACAAGCTAAGGAGCCTAGATCTCACCAACGATCCAAACACATACTTAGGCGTTATCACCTCATTCGGGAGATAATCGATCGAGGAGATGTGAAGATATGCAGAGTACCTACACTTGACAATATCGCTGACCCATTAATAAAGCCTCATGCGCAACAGAAGCATGATGGTCATACTAGATCTATGGGTATTAAGGGTATGCCTAATTGGCTCTAGTGCTAGTGGGAAATTGTTGGTGTAAGCCCTAGAGGCCAATACTTTTTGGTACTTGTATCGGATTATTCGTTTAATAATAAAAGGCATTTCTTTATTATGTTTGTCTTTCAGAATAATAAAGTCCCTAGAATAGTTAGTCTGTTTAATGAAATGTTAAGTGTGACTTAATCATGAGATCCCATTAAACATAAAGACATTATTCTTCAAATATTCGTAGTCAAGCTTTATTGCAAAGTGGGATAACATTAAAGCATTGAGACTATTATGAAGATAGACTGATGATCACATCTCATGGATCATGGATAAAGAGTTATCAAGTCTTGACATAGGTATAAATATTAGGAGTAATATTTATACTGGATTGACCCGCTATGAGAATACTACATAGTATGTTATGCAAAGTGTCATAAGTTATTCTCATGGTGATAATGGTGTATTACCACCCTTCGACCTGAAACCACTATGGACCCTAGATGTAGAGTCGGGTGCTTTATTGCTGATCAAACATTATCCGTAACTGGATGATCATAAAGACAGTTGATGGGCACTCCACGAAGCATGCTGAGGGACATGAGTGTCCTAGATGGAATTTGCCAATCCTGCATAACAGGAGAAATGTCTAAGGGCCCAATATTGAACTGGACAAGGATGACACAGTGTATGCCTTGTGTTCAATATAGACATAGGGGCAAAAGGGTAATTGTACAAACATATATTATCACGAAAAAGGTTTTGTCAGATCACATGACATTTTCGTGACTTGGGTAGCAGTGATGTGTTGCTAGATACCGCTCACTGTTTATTATGTTAAATATATAATTTAATATAATTACCAACGTTACAAAATCCTACAGGGTCACACACATAAGGACAGTTTGATGAGAGATAGAGAAATCAAAGGAACACCGTAAGGTACAGTGCACTTAAGTGAAAATAGAAATTCGGATAATATAATAATAATTATTGTTATTTTATAATGGTTATAAAATAATAATAAAATAAATATATTTATTATAATAATAGTTATTATAATAATATATAATATTATTATGGATCATGTGAATTGGGCTTTTAGCCCGCAGCCCACAAGAGAGTCTATAAAAGGAACCCTTGTGATGAAACTTTCACTTGATGCAATTTCGTTTTTGATTCTCTTTTCTCACTCAAATAATTTCGTTCGTAAGCAGCTAGCACTGTGACCGGAAGCTGTTCGTGTGGACTGAGTAGAGGCGTTGCACTTCATCAACGCTTGTGATCGCTACATCAAAGATCTGAATCGCCACAAAGAGGTAACGATTCTATCACTGACCATGCTCATTCGTAAGGATCACTAAAGGAAATTTTTTTGTTTTCCGCTGCGTTTAGATCGCAATTTTCCTTCAGTGGTATCAGAGCCACTTACGAAATCATGGATCTGATAGCTGTTAAATTTCCGTCTTTTCTGTATTTGATTCGATTAAAACACAGAATGAATTTAACAATAAACGATTAATTAAATTTGGCATCTGTTGTGTACGATTTGGATGATTGATGTTGATTATGCTTCAGAAACCGACATTAGTACGGTGAAGTTGTGCGATACATTGATCATCCATAGGTTACACAATTAGATCGATCACTTTTATATAAGATATAAGAAATTCTGATGCAAAGATGGTATATGGGATATACTGTTTTGATTTCATCCATTCAATCACATAAGGATTGTAATTCTTTTGAAATATCATCATTTTCATTCGCTTCGGAATCCGACGTTAGTATGGTGAAGCAATGACATGTTGATCTATCATATTGAGTTATCAATCGAGTTGTGTTTGACGGCATGAAATTGTTGCATTAGGATTAATGGCAGTACAAGTGTTGTATTGCCGCAGACTTTTCCGGTTGGGGTTGTAAATGCACAAAAGTTGTGCAGGAAACGACGTGAAATACAATGAAGTGTTCATAAAATTTTTCGTCGGGGCGCTGCCCCTAACAACCCCGCAAGGAGGCGCTTCCCCCTTGACCCCCGTCCGCTGAACGGTCAGCGGAACCACCGTCCGCTGACCGGGCAGCGGAAACCCCGGCTAAGTCTGCAAAGTGTGATCAATCAGCCGAAATTTAATTTAGTTTATTTAATTATCGGAATTTTAAACTAATAATAAAAGTGTGTTTATTATTATTTATTTGTGGTGATCAGTTATGGCCTTAGTTTATCCTTTATTATTGTTTTGGGATTTTTAAATACGGCCTGCGTGTCGTGCCTCTCTCTCAATCTCTTTATGTAACTTCTTTTCTCATCTCACTCCCTCGTATGTAAAACGAGTTTTCTTATATGTAATGTAATATTATGTTATGAAGAAAAAAGAAGTATTCAATATTAAAGGAGGATAACCTTGGAGATCATGCTTGGAGAAGCTTAGATCGTTATTAGGTTAGCTTAGGTTCTCTCATTGGCTTGAGAGAACAATTGCGTTAGGGGCCATAATTGTATCTTTTTATATGTATGTTGATGCATGTAATTGTATGTTGATGCATGTGAGAGACGTTTTGCATGTTAAGCCGGTGAGATCAAACTAATAACAAATTCTCTCAAAATTAAATATTAAGTTTATGCTTTCCAATTTTTAGCACTCATCAAGACTAGTATCGAGCATTGTAGGTTTCGCCTACGCGAGGTGCATGTTCTATATTAGTAAGGTGTGATGGGATAATTGTAATATCCAATTGCTAAAACAATGGGTCAAACTTAACTAAACAAATTATAATAAGATTATACATGTTTAGAAGCAAGAATTGGGAATGATTCATGTGATGGATCAGAATAAGGAGTTATTCACCCAATTGAAAATATTCGAGAGTTGTATGAGATACAATTGGAAGGAGTTCCTACCTAAATAACTTAGTTTTGTGTAATCAGCCTAACGCTGACTTAAAACATAGTGAAACATGGATCTCGACCCACTAGAAAGTCTTCCAACGGGATTTTCCGAATCAAATGATGAGGGTCATTTGTTTTGAATAAAATACTGGGAGCTTATTTGATTAAAGGCCTAATTAAATATGTTGTTTTTAATGATACTTATTGTAAACACCCCAAATTTGCCCTCACCCATTCACACCATGGCTTGTGATCATATCATATGCATAAACACAAACATATCATCTCACATCTCATTTTTGATTCACTGCATAGTTTCTAAGGCATCTGCACCTAGGGTTTGTGATCTGAGCAATCCCAAAGCATCTTGAGCCATCCCAAAGGCCACTAATCAACTCAAAGGGGTCCATGTGTATACTTATGTTATTCTCCATCTTTTCAAAGTCAAAAATGCAGAGGAGTCACAAGAACTAGGGTTTGAATGGATGCAGAGCCAGTTTAGACTGCACAGTTGACTGAAAATTAGGGTTTTGGTTTTAGAGGCCATAACTCCAATTTTTTTGGTCATTCTTGTTTCCATTGATCTCTATATGGTATAGGGAGTATGCATGTCAATTTTCATGAAGAAATTCCATGGGGAAGTCATCTGATCAAGAGTTGACTTTTCAGACAAGTCAGTGCAAAATCAGGGCATCTGAGGCCCCCAATGACCCAACCAATGGGTGATCTTCATCATTTTGAGTGTATATGATCTTTATTTGATCATGGAAGAAGGTTGAAGTTCATAGAAATCAAGAATTTAGGGTTTTTGCAAATGTTGACTTTTTGGGCATAGTTGACTTTTCAAGAATGCATCATTTTAGGTCATTTTTCAAGCCATGATTCTTGATCCAAAAGTGCTTCAAATGGAAAAACTTTGGTCATGAAAGTTGTAGATCTCATCTTTACCTTTTCAAAAAATACAAGAACATGATCAAACTCTTCTTGGATCAAAAGTTATGGCAATGCAAAGTTAGCAAAAATCACTTATTTTCAAGATATGCACCAAGTGTGAAAATTGCAAAATCATGTGCTAAGTCAAATTGCAACTTCTAATTCATTTCAAACCAGCACATAAACATTCTCTAAGGCCTAAAAATCAGATTTGAACCAAAGATCACATGTGTTTAGTTCATGTAACAAGGCATTTTTCATGAGATTTCAAAAAAAGGCCACAAGTTGCAAAACTCATGATCACATCTCACCAACTTGAGGCATTGGCTGCTGAACCAAGCTAGCTTCATACACACACCATGCTGCGCAGCCCCTATGCCATGTACTTGCCTAGCACTTCACCATACCTCTCTTACACAATTTTTGACTTTTTTGCAAAAGGCAACTTACCAATCAATAAAGCACATGTCCAATCAACTGACCAATGAGAGAGAGTTATGTGGACAATTTGCAAGCCATTTCATGTACAAGGCAAGGCTGAAGCTCATTCATAGAGGACATTCAAAAAAAAACTTACCAAGTTGCAACTTCCTTCGAATCTGCCTACACAACTTGCAAACATTCAAACCCTCTTCACCATTCAACTCACCTTGCTCCATAGACCACCCAGCACCAAGAACACAAGCCTGAAACAGCCTGAACATCTCACTGCCATTTCTCACTTCATTTTGCAGTTTCAATCGAATCTCCTTCCACAAACCACAAACACACCAACAAACACTCCAGACCTTCTCCATTCATCCTCAGGATCACAAACCATCATTCACAATGGCCTGAAACCTCCAGAAACTCCATTGCCATTTCTGACCAAGCTTGAGCAGGAGCTTTCGAATCTCACTATCCAGCCAACTTAAACTCTTTTTGAGCATTCAAGCATCTTTTGGGGATCAAGTGGAGTGGATTGCACAAGGAGAAGTGGCCAGAAAGTTCTCAAACTGAAAGCTCCAAATCTCAGGTAGCTCGAAAATTATTTTTCCAGAAATCATTTTTCTTGTTACAAACTTGTTCTATGTGATTCACTGATCATCCTGATGTTCTTAGTTTTTGAAATGACTTTGTTTTGAGTATTTAATTTGTCTCTGAAGCTTGCGTGCCCTAGAACTTGTTCTCTTCGATCCAGCTTGTTTAGGAAGAATAAATTTGTTTTGAGAGAGGGGTTTGATTCGTGAGAGGTTGGAGATCATTTCCCAATTCATAGATTTTGTTTTTGTTACGTTTTGAGGGAGTTGGTGAGTTTCCCGGTGAGGTGCTGGCCGGAGAAGACGACCGAAAGTCTTCTCCGGCCACCTGAGTCATTAAACCCTAATCTCAGGTCATTAACTCTAGTTTGAATTTGAGCCATGGATGTGCGTTGACCTGTTGACTTCCCTCTCTTTTGGATGGCCCAGATCATTTCATTTGCCCTAATCTCTCTCATTAGCTTTAATTAATTCGTAATTAAATTAATTAAGTCAGGTGCAATCCACACCCTTCATTCACGCGCCAGTCAACACTTTCAAACTCAGAATCAATCTCAGCCATCCTCTCCTTTGACTTTCTTTTTTATTTGATTTTTAATTCATTTTATTTCATTAAACTTGTACAATTATTTTAAAATAGCAAAAAATACATAAAAATTATGAAACTTTTTCCTCTGAGTTTTAATAATTTTTACGACACAAAAACATTTTTATTTTATTTTTTATCATTAAAAAAGTATTTTTAAATATTTAAAAGATCATTTTTAATTGATTAATGGGAATTAATTAATTAAAAATACTTTTAGGTATTTAAAAATTACAAAAAAATTCATGAAATGTTCTAAGACATTTAGAAACATTGTCCAACCTTCAAACCAAATTTCTTTTTTGATCTTGATGCATTTTAAGAATTTTTCATTGAATTAAATCATATTTTGTGCATTATTTTGATCATGGATTCAAAAATTCATTTCTGCCTATTGGAGAAGGTTTGGGCATTGATTCTTTTTGCTTTGTTTTGTGTTTAGCATATAGTTTCTAAGATAAAATGGCCATGATTTGATCTTGCATTTTCTAATTGTTTGGCATTTCTTTTGTTAAGAACCTTAAAAAACCCCAATAACTTGTAAAAATCATATCTTGAGTTTGGTTGAGAGTTGAGAGTTCTCCTTTGGGCAGTGGTTCATTATAGGTTTAGGGTTTCTTTGGTTAGCATTTTCCATTTTTATCTTAGGGTTTGCTTCTGTTTTGAGTTTTTGTTTGATGTTTGATCCATGAACCCTAATTTGGGCTTTCTTTTGCATCCTTCTTGCATTCTCTTGCATAACATGACTTGTCTTTGCATTTTGTGCATTCTTGTGATCCATTTGACATCTTAAGACATTTAGAAAGCATGTTTGATCATTGCATTGCATATTTGCCATGTCATTTGTCTTGTATGATTCATAACTTTTCATGTTCATTCATGCTCCTTAGCTTGCATCATTTGCATTCATGATCTTGTATGAACATCTCCATGTCTTGCCTCATGTTTGCAGCATCTCATAACATCATAATCATCATCAATATGCTTCTGGTTTTGCTTAGTATCATGCCATTTCATCTCATCTTGCATTGTTTTGCATTTCTTTCTAACATTTCAGGTGGTAAGTAAACTTGGGAAGTGAATTTGCCTTCACTTCTCATAACTTTTCTTTTCATCTCTCTTGCATCCATTGCTGCATTTCTATTTGTGTTTGGGTTTGAGCTTGCTCATTCCTTTTCTTCTTACTTTCTTTCTTCAAGTGACTTGATTTCTTGAATGAAGCAAGTCACTTTGCTTCTCCTGATCTTATTCATCTGCTTCCTGGTGGCTCCTTTGAAGATTGTTCTTGAAAACCTCACAAACCTTAGGACCAACCAAGCATGATAATGAATTAGGATTTTGATTAGTCCCCCCATAGTTTTACCTTTGTGTCTCTCTTTGAGTCCTCTCTTCTCACCTCACAATCAGAGACTAAACCATAAAGGCTTTAAGACTTTGTGATTAGGGTTATGCCTGCATCCTTCTCTTAGGATGGAGTGTATAACTTTAATCCTAAGTATTAAACCCTTAATGTGTTTAAATCTCTTAATCAATTCATATAATAATCATCAAGACATCAAGCTTGTAACTTGGGCCTTGCATTAGGGTTCTAATTCGTCCTTAAGTGGTTAAGAAGGACTAACCCTAGTGTTAATGGACAAGTCCCCCTCAAGTTGTCTTACAAATCATAAAAATCACTTCATCATCATACCATTAATCTAAAATCCACTTAATTAAAGGCCTTGTTTTGTCATGAGTTTAATCCCTAATCATGGATTAAGTTGAGGAGCATTCCTCAGCTTAAACATTCTCATCTATTATCCTTCTATTAGGATGGTGTAACGAGTCTGTTTAATCCTTGATTATGGCTTAACCTCATTACTCAACACTAAACAAAAACACCAAAAACATTTAAATAATCACAAGTAGGTTAATGATCTTAATCCTACATCAAAGGTGATTAAGTGTGAGAATCTGACTTCGCACTTAAGGTGTTCTCATTACCCCTAATCAGAGGGAAGATGTGATGAGTTTACTAACCCATTGGTTTAGGCTTAAGCTCATTTTCTTATGACAAACTGCAAAAAGCAATAAAAGACTGAAAACACAAAAACAAACAATAATCGTCTCCTCCGGGATTCTTTTCTCATCACCTTCACTCACAATCGAGAACTTGCTTCTTCCGTCTAATGCAAGACAGTCAGCATCTGTGCCAGACAGATCATACACTTGAGCATAGGCAAGCAAGCAGTTCACAAGTCAATTCACCTTTCAGTCTCTTTGGGTCGAACTACGGTGTTCTGACTTCCTCATTGCACGAGAGGATACGTAGGCATAACTTAACAGTTATCGAACAAAAGTCTCTGTACGTTCCCCCTCCTTCCAGCATTATTCTTTAAGCCTCATAATCATGAGCATACTCTTTCTTACACTGACACTATACATATCACACTTCACTCTTTTTACACTGACACCTGTACATTCTTTTCCAGCTATTTTACACACAGATTGCACTGACACTACCCCTTTAAAACACAAATCTTTTAAGCGTGGATCCCGTCGAGTACGACGGACAATCTGGGTGCTAATACCTTCCCAGGTTGTAACCAACCCCCTTTCTCAGTCTCTCTGGTTCGCAAACCGTCTTATCCATCTCTTTCTAGGCTTATGCAGCATTGCCTTTCCTCCGGGATAAAAATGCCTAGCTGGCGACTCTTTTCATCTCCAGTGAGTTCACGGCTGTGTGTTCTCATTGTCCCTTTCGCCGACCGTTCGCGCTTGTACCTGGATGCAAATCTTTGGGAGCGACAGCCTGACGACTCTGCTGGGGATGCTTATGCTGCAACCAGGGCTTCTGGTTCTTTTTGTGGGTTCCTCCTAGCCCTTGATTGATTTGTGTTTACTGGGGTGTTATGTGCTTATTTGTGTTTGTATATTTGTATTTATTTTTGATTTATGTACAGTTTGCTTTACTGCTTTCTTTATTGCATTTATATTATCATATTGTGCTGCTGGCTGGATCTGGCTTTTGTTTTGGTGGGTGGGTGTTTCATTGAGAGTTAAGGTCCTATACCTGGGATCTGAGTGACACCTAGGCTAGAGTGAATCATATTCTTTCCCATCCCATTTCGGTCTGGTGCGGGAATATGAAACACGGTTCAGATATGGGTTTCTTCTTGAGAACTCTGTGTTGCAGATTTCCTGCAATGCTAGGGCTATCTGGGAAGCCTGCTAAGTCTGGATGACCTTTTAGTATTGACCTTCAGAAACTGAGGTGAATTAGAGGAGGAGTTTTTATGGTTATTGTAAACATTGTACCTCCGGGTTAGAAGTGTTTACACTTCTCATAACTGATCCAAGTCTGAGGATCCTTGTTCTAGATCACCACCTGTGAGGGGGTTAGGCTGTTTACAGGTTTGCAGGTACCTTAACCTCAGAATACCCTGTTACTTTGACTTTGTTAAGAATGCTCCATGTTGGATAGTTCTTGTGATTCTAAAACCTTGGACATGTGGCTCTTTATTTGAGTCCCCCACCCTGGTTACTGGATTTATAGACCTCCATCTGGAATTCTTGAACACACATGGACTTATACCAGGGCATTTTGATCAGATCCAGCTCAGTCACAAACCCTTGCATTTCATTTGCATACATACCCATTGCATCATATTAACATTTGCTTATTTGTGTTTCAGGGTATCCACTTTCATCTGGTTTTGGTTTTGACCCCATCTGCCAGTGGCCCACTCCTCAGCATCTTCATCAGCACTTATCCTACTCAGTCCTCAGCATCATGGCTCCAAAGAAAAGCAATATCACTTATCATTTCTTCCAACCAGACTTATCAGACATCAGGAGGATCCAAACCCTGATCACTCCAGATCACATACCCTTGTTCAGGGAGAGTTATGGAGATATACTGGACATGGTTATGGATCTGGACCCTTCACAGAGGAGCCTCATCCACACCTGCATTCAGTTTTATGACCCCCCATTGAGATGTTTCACCTTTCAAGACTTTCAGTTGGGTCCTCTTTTGGAAGAATACTCATCTTTGATTGGTTTGCCTATCAAGAGGGAAATCCCTTTCAACCCTGAAATGGTCTTTCCCAGCAATGGAGAGGTGGCAAGAGCTATGCGCCTGGAGCCTGTTTTGATTGAACAACATATGACCTCTAAAGCTGGGATCCCTGGGTTTCATCTAGATTTCCTGATTTCTCAAGCTAGTCTGAAAGCCTCCCTGGGGGAATGGAAAGTTGTTTGTGCTCTGTTGGCCTTAAGTGTATATGGAATTGTGTTGTTTGCAGATGAGCCACGATTCATCAGCAAGAATGCCATCCATTTGTTCATCCTGAAGAACCCAGTGCCAACTTTGTTGGGTGATCTCTATTACTCAGTACATCAAAGGAATGAGAAGCAGAGGGGAAGATTGGTGAGGATTTGTGCTCCATTATTCCATGCTTGGCTTCTTAAACATCTACCCAGGACAGATGCATTCCTAAATCCTCATCAGCAAAGCAACTGGGCTAAGAGGCTCAATACTCTCACTCCAGCAGACATCAGATGGTGTGCTCAAAGCACCAAGGGCAGAGATATCATTACAAGCTGTGGGCACTTTCCCAATGTGCCTTTAATAGGGGTCAAGGGAAGTATCAATTACAACCCTCTGCTGTTCAGGAGGCAATTAGGCTATGCACTGGTCCATACTCCCAGGGAGCAAGACTTGGTTGAGACCCTCTACTGTGAGAACAAGATTAGTCTGGCAACTGTTAGGCAGGCTGCCTGGGCCTGGGATCATGTTCAGACTAAGGGAATCACCATTCTGGGGAAGTGCAATAATGTGGCATCAGCACAATATTATGAGTGGTCCCATGCTAGGGCCCAATTCTCTGGAATGCCCTTTACCATAGAAGACATGCCTGAGTCATCTTCAGCACCACCCCCTGCCACTATCAGTCTGGAGGAGTTTGAGAGCTTGAAGGAAAGAAATGAGAAGTTAACCCAAGCCTTGCAGAAGACCCTCAGGGAGAGGAGTGAAGGTGTGAGGGAGATTGAGAGATTGGAGAAATTGAGAGTGGAACACTTGACCAAGATTGAAAAGTCTGGAGATTATATCAACAAGTCCAAAGCTGGTGAGCAGATTTTGAAGAATGCTTGTAAAGAAGCCCAGTTCCAAAGAGCAAGGACAGACTTGTATTTGAAAGAGAGTCAAGCCAGGTGGGTCCGGATCACTGAGGCCCGTACTCTAGAAGACAAGAGAGTTCAAGACAAGATGGAGCAAATGGAAAAAGCCCTGGCAGCAGCCCAGAAGGAAATATCAGAGCTAGAAATCAGAGCTGGATTGAAGAGGTCTAAGGACCAAAGTCAGAATAAGAAATTGACTGCAGCTGTTGCAACAAGAAACCTTCTCATCAGAGGTCTCACGGAGCATCCGGCTGATCCTGTGACCGAAGCACTTCTTAAGGAAGTTCGTGAGGATGAGTTTGGCCTTGGAGTTTGATCATTTGCTTGTTGTTGTTTCTATTCCATGTACTTTTGCTTTTGTGATGTACTTTGACCCCTTTAAGGGCTTGTGTTGTAAAATGAACAAGTTGTATTATTTCGCATTTTGTAATATATTTGTGTTAGTTTCCATCTGGGTTACTTCAAAAGCAACTTCAACAGCAGCATCTTCAAGGGTCTTGAAGGGTCAAAACTGAAGGCCAAACCGGATACCTTGAGAGCAAATAAGCATAACTGCATTGCATGCTAACCCTTTTGTTTGTTTTGTAGGTTTTTGTTTTGTTGTTGCTAACCTCTGTTGTGATATTCAGGAATTATTGCTCGCCGCCGGGTATTTCCCCTCAACAGGCCACACAGGTACCCAACTAGAAACAACCTTCCGGGAATTCAGATGGATCAGATGCAGCAGGACCTTACGGAGGTCAGAAACCAGATGGCCAACGAAAGGTTGGAGATGAGAACTCAGATAACACAGTTCATGGAAGTAATGAACAATTTAGCTCAAAGCCAGGAGAGGCTCAGGGCTTTGGTAGAAGGGAGGAATCAAGATGAGCCCCATGTGGGGACTGCCGGCACAAGTAACAATGAACGGGTGCAACCCCATGTTAACCCTCCTGTGTTTGGCCCACATCTACATCCTGAGATTAACGTTCCTGCAAATGTTCAAGGAACAGCCACTGCGGCCAGAGTACTTCAAGAAGATCCTCAGGAGGACCAATTTACAGTAATGGGTGCTGGAGAGGAAACTTATGATAGACGGTTGGAAGAAATAGCTGAGAAGTTGAGGTCCTTAGAGTCTCAAAATTCTTTGGGGTTCGACGTCATGGACATGGGTTTGGTAGAAGGGGTCAGGATCCCCCATAAGTTCAAACCTCCTTGTTTCGAAAAGTATAATGGGACTTCATGCCCCCGGACTCATCTACAATCATTTCTGGGAAGGCTGAAGGCCTATACAATGGATGAGAAACTCTGGATGTTCTATTTCGAAGATAGCTTGACTGGAGCTTCTAGGGAATGGTATTCCCATCTGACAAGAGCAACTATAAGATGCTGGAAGGACCTGGCAGAAGCCTTCATCAGACAGTATCAGTATAATCTAGACATGGCACCCAACAGGACTCTCCTGATGGGAATGTCACAGTCTTCGAGGGAGAGCTTCAGAGAATATGCTCAAAGATGGAGACAGCTTGCTGCTGCTGTCCAGCCACCTATGTCTGAGAGAGAAATGGCAGACATGTTTATGAACACTCTCCAGGGAACGTATATTGACAGGTTGGCTGCTTTCTCCTCCACCAGCTTCGCAGATGTTGTTATAGCTGGGGAGAGAATTGAAAGCCTGTTAAAAATGGGTAAGATCTCTGATAACGGTGCAAGCTCGTCCAGTAGTACAAGAAAGCCTTTTGCAGGCCCGAGAAGAACTGGCGAGACCAATGCCATTCACACCAACAGGGGTAGGCCCCAGTATGTTCAAAGGTCAATAGCAGCAGTCACTATCCCTACTCCAGCACATCCTCAGCCAGTCTATCAACCTCCGCAACAAAACTTCCAACAACAGCCTCAGTATCAGCAGAATCAATATCCTCCAAGAAACTACAACAACAACAACACCAACAACAACAATCAACAGAGGCCATTCCAACAGAGGCCATCCCAAGCTAACCGAGTGATCGACCCGATCCCAATGCCGTATGCTGCCTTGTTGCCACAACTTCTGAAACTCAACCTAGTTGAGCTAAGAACGTTGGCACCTCCGGATCCCAACAGTCTACCAAGAAACTATGACTCCAATGCTAGGTGTGCTTTTCACTCGAACGCACCTGGTCACAGCACAGAAAAATGCAGGGCTCTGCATATGAAGGTACAAGACTTGGTAGACTCCAAGGCTCTGAATTTTGCACCTCCGCCCAATGTCAATAAAAACCCAATGCCAAACCATGGTGGTCCCCGAATTAACGCTATTGAAGAAGACCAGCCGTCTTATTTAATAACTAGTGTGGATCAGATCAGGACACCATTGGTGGAAATCAAAGCTCAACTCCGTGAAAACCAAATATTTCCAGGGTGTGAACTAGGGTGTCCCTATTGTAATATTTCATGGAATGGGTGTGAGGACCTAAGGAATGGCATTGACAGCCTTATTCAGAGTGGCTTGCTACAGATCACTACATCATTTCCGACAAATCCGACAACTTCATCAACAACGGTTTCAGAACCTCCTACAACCGCCGCAACTATTGTTCCCGACAATTCATCAGCAACACCGACAAGTACTTCATCTGTCCTCCCAAATGATCAGTTTTCAACAGTTTCTCCTGCTACAACTTCAGCTTCATTCCATTTCAAATCTCCATCAACAACAACATCAGTCCTTCCAACAATACCTCCTACAACTCCAGCAATCAATCACGAAGATGTCTCCACTGTTACCATATTCTACGATCCTGAAAGTAATTCCGCCTACCATTCAGAAGATGCTGCTCCCACCAGAGCACCAGTTACCATCTTTTATGATCCACAGACAATTACAGTCCCTTCAGCAGCAGCAATCAGTCCAGTTACTGTCACGGTGCCTGGACCAGTACCATATGAAAGCAATAGGGCCATCCCTTGGCACTATGGCTCTGACGTGTACTGTGAAGGGAAAAGAATCACTCTTGAAACATCAGCACCTGCACCACAAGTAGATAATGTGGGGGGGGGGGCGGAGGCTTCACTCGAAGCGGACGTCTTTTCGCCTCACAAGTTCAAAGACCTACTGCCGAAGCAGAAGCTGCTGCCAAGGCAAAAGGAAAGAGCCCGGTGCAGGAAGATCCAGCTGCCAAAGAAGCCTTGAAGACACCGTTCGATCAAGAAGTTGATGAGTTTATGAGAATCATCAAAAAGAGTGATTACAAAATTGTGGATCAACTTCACCAGACGCCATCCAAAATCTCTATCCTCTCACTGCTTATGTGCTCCGAAGCCCATCGGAATGCACTACTCAAGGTCTTGCACGCAGCTTACGTGCCTGAAGAGATTACTGTCAACCAGTTGGAGACCGTGGTTGGAAATGTTACTGCTAGCAATGGGCTAGGGTTCACCAATTCTGACTTGACAGCGGATGGCCGCAACCACAATAAAGCCTTGCACATAACCATGGAATGCAAAGGAGCTGTCCTTTCTCATGTACTGGTGGACACAGGATCTTCCCTGAATGTCTTACCAAAGAAGGCTCTGGTGAAGTTAGAATATGATGGATTGGCATTGAGACCCAGCAACCTGGTGGTACGAGCCTTTGATGGTTCGAAGAGATCGGTTATGGGAGAGATTGAGCTGCCCGTGACAATTGGCCCGCAGACCTTTAAAACTGTCTTTTTTGTGATGGACATTCATCCCGCCTACAGCTGTTTGTTGGGTAGACCCTGGATTCACGCCGCCGGCGCAATAACGTCTACCCTTCACCAAAAGTTAAAATTTGAGTGGGAAGGCCAAGTTGTCACAATCTGTGGAGAGGAGGACATTTTTGTCAGCCACCTGGCAACCTATAAGTACATTGAAATGGATGGGGAGATCCATGAAACAATGAGCCAGGGGTTTGAAGCTTTGAATGTGAATGAAGCATCTGCTGTATCTGGTACTCCAATGTCATCATACCAACAAGCCCGGAAGGTTGTTGAAGAAGGAACTGCCCTAGGCTGGGGCAAGGTCTTAGCTGTGGAGGAGAAGAAGGACAAATTTGGGTTGGGTTACAGACCAACTCAACATCAAGCAAAGGCTGCTGCAGAGCCTGGTTTTGTCAGTGGGGGGATGCTTACCCCCGATGCTATCAACTGTCTGGAAGACGAGCTGGAAGAGGAGCGCAATCTGGAGAATTGGATTCGTCCAAAGATACCGGGGAGCAGTGTCTCGAACTGGTCTTCCCAGGAAATTATAAGAGTTACTCATGCAGAGTAATTATTATTTCCTGCATTTTTATAGCATGCATCAAAGTCTTGCATCTTGCCCAAGATGACAAGACTCATTTTGTAATCAGGGCCATCTGTACTTTTGTGCAAACAAGATTAAATATCAGACATCTTTTTGCAAACAAGTCTTTTTCTTTTCTGCTCACTGTTTTTCCATCTCTCTTTTTGTACAAAAAAAATAAATGGCGGTGTTTTCAAAATGATAACTTCACTTTACTTTTTTCTAAAGCAAGATTAAAATCAATCACTAAAATGAACCAACTTAACCCTTGCTGAGAGTGCCTTCCTGACAGCACCGACAACAGCACGGCTACGACATCGTATGACTTTGACAATCCAATCAATCAAGCTGATGAAGGGGTTGAAGAAGAATATGAGCTTCCTGAAGAGCTAGCCAGGTTGTTAAGACAAGAGGAAAAGGTTATTACCCCTCACCAGGAGGAGGTTGAAGTAATTAATCTTGGTACAGAGGAAGACGTGAAAGAAGTTAGAATCGGGGCCTGCCTGCAAGACTCAGTGAAGAGACAACTGATAGATCTGCTTCAAGAGTATGTTGATGTGTTTGCTTGGTCGTATCAAGATATGCCAGGGTTGGATACCGACATTGTTGTGCATAAGCTGCCTTTGAGGGAAGAATGCCCACCAGTGAAACAGAAGCTGCGCCGAACTCGCCCAGACATGGCTATGAAAATCAAGGAAGAGGTACAAAAGCAATGGGACGCCGGGTTCCTTGCTGTAACTAGCTATCCGCCGTGGGTTGCTAATATAGTACCTGTGCCTAAGAAAGATGGCAAAGTAAGAATGTGTGTTGATTACCGGGATCTGAACAGAGCCAGCCCGAAAGATGACTTCCCATTACCACACATTGACGTATTGGTGGATAACACGGCTCAGTTCTCGGTATTCTCCTTCATGGATGGATTTTCAGGGTATAATCAGATCAAGATGTCACCTGAAGACATGGAGAAGACAACATTCATTACACCTTGGGGCACGTTCTGTTACAAGGTGATGCCATTCGGACTGAAGAATGCTGGTGCCACATATCAACGGGCTATGGTGACATTGTTCCACGATATGATCCACAAGGAAATAGAATGTTATGTGGATGATATGATCGCCAAGTCCCTTACTGAAGAAGATCACCTGGTGAATCTGCTGAAGCTATTCAAGCGTCTGAGGAAGTACCAACTAAAGTTGAACCCCAACAAATGCACATTCGGGGTGCGATCCGGTAAGCTGCTGGGCTTTATTGTAAGCGAGAAAGGGATTGAGGTTGACCCTGATAAGGTCAAAGCCATTCAAGAGATGCCTGCACCGAAAACTGAGAAAGAAGTTCGAGGGTTCTTGGGTCGGTTGAACTACATTTCAAGGTTCATATCTCACCTTACAGCGACCTGTGAACCCTTGTTCAAGCTGTTAAGAAAAGAGCAAACGGTCAGGTGGAACGAAGATTGCCAGAAAGCTTTTGACAAGATCAAAGAGTACTTACAAGAACCTCCAATCCTCATGCCTCCAGTAGAAGGAAGACCTCTGATTATGTACTTGACAGTGTTAGAAGAATCAATGGGGTGTGTGTTGGGCCAGCATGACGAGTCTGGTCGAAAAGAGTATGCAATATACTACCTAAGCAAAAAGTTTACCGACTGTGAACAGCGTTATTCACTGCTCGAGAAAACTTGCTGTGCTTTAGCGTGGGCTGCTCGCCGACTGAGACAGTATATGTTGACCCACACTACCCTATTAATCTCAAAAATGGATCCAGTTAAGTACATTTTTGAGAAGCCAGCTCTTACCGGACGGGTGGCAAGATGGCAGATGATTCTCACAGAATACGACATACAGTACACTTCTCAGAAAGCCATCAAAGGCAGTGTACTATCCGAATATCTTGCTGAGCAACCCATTGATGACTACCAACCTATGAGGTTTGACTTCCCTGATGAAGACATCATGTTCATAAAAGCAAAAGATCACGAAGAGCCTATTCACACTGAAGGGCCTGACCCGGAAGAAGAATGGACTATGATGTTTGACGGGGCTGTTAACATGAATGGTCGTGGTGTCGGTGCAGTACTCATTACACCCAAAGGGGTTCACATGCCTTTCTCGGCAAAACTCACTTTCAACTGCACTAACAACGAAGCTGAATACGAAGCTTGCATTATGGGTCTTGAGGAAGCCATTGACCTCAGGATCAAGACATTGACCGTATTCGGAGATTCAGCTTTGGTAGTCAATCAGACCAACGGAAAATGGTATACACACCAAGATCATCTGATACCTTACAGGGATTATACAAGGAGGTTACTGACTTTCTTCACAACAGTCAAGCTTGAGTATATCCCTCGGGACGAGAATCAGTTTGCGGATGCTCTTGCTACCATTTCATCCATGATCAAAGTTCAAGCCGCTAACTTTGTACCTCAGATTTCAGTGTCCAGACTCGACAGACCAGCATATGTATTTGCAGCAGATGTTGTCAAAGATGATAAGCCTTGGTTCCATGACATTAAGTGCTTCTTGGAGGATCAAACATACCCGCCTGGGGCATCTTCCAATGATAAGAAGACTTTAAGAAGGCTTGCTGGTAGTTTCTTTCTGAACACTGATGGGTCTTTATACAAAAGGAACTTTGATATGGTACTCCTCAGATGTGTTGACAAGACGGAAGCAGATTTGTTGATGCACGAAGTGCACGAAGGATCCTTTGGTACCCATGCCGGAGGGCATGCCATGGCTAAGAAGTTGCTAAGATCAGGCTATTACTGGATCACAATGGATGCAGACTGTTGTGCTTACGCCAGAAAATGTCATAAGTGCCAGATCTACGCGGATAAGGTGCATGTGCCTCCCAATCCTTTGAACATCATGTCTTCACCATGGCCCTTTGCTATGTGGGGCATTGATATGATTGGCAAGATTGAGCCAACTGCTTCAAATGGCCATAGATTCATCCTGGTTGCCATTGATTATTTCACCAAGTGGGTTGAAGCAGCCTCATATGCAAATGTTACTAGGCAAGTGGTAGCCAGATTTCTGAAGAGAGATATCATCTGTCGGTATGGAGTGCCCGAGCGAATCATTACTGATAATGGTTCCAATCTAAACAACAAAATGATGGCAGAGCTGTGCCGGGACTTCAAGATCCAACATCACAATTCTTCTCCTTACAGGCCAAAGATGAATGGCGCTGTTGAGGCGGCAAACAAGAATATTAAGAAGATTGTGCAGAAGATGGTAATCACATACAAAGACTGGCACGAAATGCTACCGTTTGCCTTGCATGGGTACCGCACATCAATCAGAACGTCCACTGGGGCAACGCCGTATCAGCTTGTATATGGTATGGAAGCAGTCCTACCTGTTGAAGTTGAATTGCCCTCTCTACGGGTATTAATGGATGTTAAACTGAGTGAAGCAGAATGGGTTCGGTCCCGATTCGAACAACTGAGTCTGATCGAAGAGAAAAGATTGGCTGCAATCTGTCATGGGCAGTTATATCAGAAGAGAATGAAGAAGGCCTTCGATCAGAAAGTCAGGCACCGAGAGTACCAAGTAGGGGATCTTGTGCTGAAAAGAATCCTCCCTCCTCATACAGACCACAGGGGCAAATGGACTCCAAATTATGAAGGACCATTCGTTGTAAAGAAAGTTTTCTCTGGTGGGGCACTGATGCTCAGCACCATGGATGGTGAAGGTTTCCCATCCCCTGTGAATTCAGATGCAGTTAAAAAATACTTCGCATAAAATGACCTGTTGGACATAAAAACAGAATGTAAGTCCAGGCAAAAATAGGGCATCCCGGCGAGTCAAAAACAGAATAAAAGACTCGGGCAAAAGTAAGGGAAAATGAATAAAAAATGTACACCCGCTGAGTTGAAAAGCCGCATTGGACAACTCAGGCAAAAATGGGTATCCCGATGGATTGAAAACCCGAAAGGGCGATCCATGCAAAACAAGGGAATAAGCGAACAACTGCATTCTGAATTCGTCTGCATTATCTGCAACTTGGTAAGCTACAAAGGATCAAGCTTCAATCAGAATCAACTCTCTTCAGAAAGCAAGAAGAACGTCATTGTCATACGAGTCATAGCAGGAGAGGAAGCTCCTCAAAGCGTCGCCAACACTGCCAGCTTTTTGTTTCTCAATTTGTAACAGTCTCTTCATTTCAGGAGATATGTTTCCTTGACTGTATCTTGCCAATTCAGGGCACATGAATTAATAAAATCAGATTTTCGGTCATGTTTCGTTTCACATTTATGTTTTGCAAAGAGTTGTCTGATATCTCTAAAAATACAATTGCATAAGTACAGATGCCTTTCTCTAAAAATAAAAACACATGCTTACAGGGAATGTGATTATTCTCGAAAGTACTTAACTCCTATGACGGAATCCGGTAAGGGATACCTCGGGACCTTTTGTACGTTTCCTTACCTTTGCAGGTTTGCAGGTATCCAGAACGCAACCTGGGGCATGCAAGTTACGTCTTAGCAAGATGGCGAATCGTTATCAACTCGGTCTATCTTCCACGTGGCACTGGAAGGTGCCCATTTCCCCAGCGAAGTTGCCAAATCAACATGCACTCAATCTTAGCATCTGAAATGCTCTATCCCCAGCTGAGTTGCCTCTTGTTGCTCTCCCCAGCTGAGTTGCCTCTCACAATTCCCCAGCCGAGTTGCCATTCTTCCTCAATAGAATGCAGAAGTCAGGGGATCATATCCCCACAGAATCTTCAGCCTCTATCCAGAAGAGCAACACATGAAGAGATCACAACAGAGTGAAGAAAGCTTCTACAAACCCCAGCTGGGTCCCGTATTACAAGGATATGTCAACCAGTGACCTATATCCCCAAGCAGATACATCATTAGATCTACCAATGATCTCATCCCCAGCTGGGATGTTCACTTCAAGCAGATCAACCAGGGATCTTCGCGGCACCGGGATCCGAATCCCGGATCTGTGCCCCTTTGCATAATCATGGCATCCGCATCATATTCACCCCCCAGAGCGTAGCATTCCGCCTAATACGGAGCATTACGGCAAAAAAATCAAACATATAGCATAATCATAAGCCATGTTATGAATCAGCGCTTGTGAATAATAACCGTTCATCATCATTGTACAGAAAAACTCCCACCAGAGTCCCAGCAAAAGCAGTTGCCTCACAAATCACAAACACCAGTATGTACACCTTTTGGCACCCGTCCGTGTCATCACTCCCCAATAAGGTTGCCTGAATACACTTTACAAACAAAATCACCCGTATTACGAATACTTCATGACATCCGTCCGTGTCATATTACCAGCAGAAAGCCAAAGACATCCTCTTTGCACCCACATATATACTTATATATACATTTTCTTGACACCCGTCCGTGTCATATCCCCAGCGCAGTCGCTTACACCTTTATCACCCATACACTTGTTAATATTTTACTTTTCTCTTTGACACTCGTCCGTGTCACTCTCCCCAGCAGATAAACGCTCATCTATACATTATATATACTCACTACTCATGGTACACTTATACAGATACTCGTCCGTATCTTGTATACATCATCACTCATATCCCCACAGATTCGACAGTAGTCCGTGTTCTTTGTTAACCAGTTGGTACTCGTCCGTATCATCATCTCAGAACATTGCGTCTAGTGTTTGTTTCTACATGATACTCGTCCGTATCATAGTCTTAGGGATGCTCGTCCGCATCTTTAATCCATACACCGTGTCAAACACTTATGTCTTCTTGGATATAGATACTCGTCTGTGTCTACTTTTCCCCAGAAGAGTCCTTTCAGATGCAACACTCGTCCGTGTTCTTTGTTAACCCGTTGATACTCGTCCGTATCATCATCTCTGAACATGTGTCAGTTTGTTTCTACATGATACTCGTCCGTATCATAGTCTTAAGGATGCTCGTCCGCATCTTTAATCTACACAATACCAAACACTTATACCTTTTGTTTCTTGGATGTAAACGCTCGTCCGTGTTTACTATATCCCCAGTAAATCACCAACAAAGTTTCTTTTATCTAACACTCGTCCTGTGTTATGATACCTTTGAGAGCAGCCGTACCCTGCTGAGTGGTCGTCCTCCACTTCTTGATGGTCGTCCTCCATCATGCTCATCCGATGGCCGTCCCCATCGTTGATATTTAGCAGCCGTCCCCTGCTAGGTGGTCGTCCTCCACCTCTTGATGATCGTCCTTCATCAACTTTATCCAATGGCCGTCCCCATTGTTGATTTTGGTTATCTGACATTCATCCTATGCCATGATAAACCTTGAGAGCAGTCGTACCCTGCTGAGTGGTCGTCCTCCACTTCTTGATGGTCGTCCTTCATCATGCTCGTCCGATGGCCGTCCCCATCGTTGACCTTTTCTATCCGATGGCCGTCCCCATCGTTGATATTTTCGGCAGCCGTACCCTGCCAGGTGGTCGTCCTCCACCTTTGATGGCCGTCCCCATCATATTTCTTTTATACCCAACAGAGCAGCCGTCCCCTGCTAGGTGATCGTCCTTCACCTTTGATGGCCGTACCCCATCATCTGTTTATTCTTTAACCCGATGGCTGTCCCCGTCGTGGTCCCTTTTCCTTTTAGCCCGATGGCCGTCCCCATCGTTGGTTACTTTACCTTTATGAACTTGATGGCCGTCCCCGTCATGTTTCATTAATCCCCAGAGAATTTTACAGCTTTATCTCGATGGCCGTCCCCATCATGATATCTTACTTTTTCAGCCAGTCGGTCGTCCCCGTCTTAGCTCTACCATTTACCCCAGCATGTCGGCCGTCCCCGTCATTACTCTTTACCCAGCAGTCGTCCTCTGCTCGACGGTCGTCCTCCGTCGCCTACACTTTACAATATACTTTATTTTTTCTTGTACAATCTATATCCCTTTCCTTCTTCATTCTGTGAGTGCAAATTTTGGACTGTCTTTGGTATTCAACCACAAGTTATCTTGTTCGCCTGTTAAGCCGTTGCTTACATCCTGCACAGCTAACTCATGTTTGAATAGGGGCAGCTGTAAACACCCCAAATTTGCCCTCACCCATTCACACCATGGCTTGTGATCATATCATATGCATAAACACAAACATATCATCTCACATCTCATTTTTGATTCACTGCATAGTTTCTAAGGCATCTACACCTAGGGTTTGTGATCTGAGCAATCCCAAAGCATCTTGAGCCATCCCAAAGGCCACTAATCAACTCAAAGGGGTCCATGTGTATACTTATGTTATTCTCCATCTTTTCAAAGTCAAAAATGCAGAGGAGTCACAAGAACTAGGGTTTGAATGGATGCAGAGCCAGTTTAGACTGCACAGTTGACTGAAAATTAGGGTTTTGGTTTTAGAGGCCATAACTCCAATTTTTTTGGTCATTCTTGTTTCCATTGATCTCTATATGGTATAGGGAGTATGCATGTCAATTTTCATGAAGAAATTCCATGGGGAAGTCATCTGATCAAGAGTTGACTTTTCAGACAAGTCAGTGCAAAATCAGGGCATCTGAGGCCCCCAATGACCCAACCAATGGGTGATCTTCATCATTTTGAGTGTATATGATCTTTATTTGATCATGGAAGAAGGTTGAAGTTCATAGAAATCAATAATTTAGGGTTTTTGCAAATGTTGACTTTTTGGGCATAGTTGACTTTTCAAGAATGCATCATTTTAGGTCATTTTTCAAGCCATGATTCTTGATCCAAAAGTGCTTCAAATGGAAAAACTTTGGTCATGAAAGTTGTAGATCTCATCTTTCCCTTTTCAAAAAATACAAGAACATGATCAAACTCTTCTTGGATCAAAAGTTATGGCAATGCAAAGTTAGCAAAAATCACTTATTTTCAAGATATGCACCAAGTGTGAAAATTGCAAAATCATGTGCTAAGTCAAATTGCAACTTCTAATTCATTTCAAACCAGCACATAAACATTCTCTAAGGCCTAAAAATCAGATTTGAACCAAAGATCACATGTGTTTAGTTCATGTAACAAGGCATTTTTCATGAGATTTCAAAAAAAGGCCACAAGTTGCAAAACTCATGATCACATCTCACCAACTTGAGGCATTGGCTGCTGAACCAAGCTAGCTTCATACACACACCATGCTGCGCAGCCCCTATGCCATGTACTTGCCTAGCACTTCACCATACCTCTCTTACACAATTTTTGACTTTTTTGCAAAAGGCAACTTACCAATCAATAAAGCACATGTCCAATCAACTGACCAATGAGAGAGAGTTATGTGGACAATTTGCAAGCCATTTCATGTACAAGGCAAGGCTGAAGCTCATTCATAGAGGACATTCAAAAAAAAACTTACCAAGTTGCAACTTCCTTCGAATCTGCCTACACAGCTTGCAAACATTCAAACCCTCTTCACCATTCAACTCACCTTGCTCCATAGACCACCCAGCACCAAGAACACAAGCCTAAAACAGCCTGAACATCTCACTGCCATTTCTCACTTCATTTTGCAGTTTCAATTGAATCTCCTTCCACAAACCACAAACACACCAACAAACACTCCAGACCTTCTCCATTCATCCTCAGGATCACAAACCATCATTCACAATGGCCTGAAACCTCCAGAAACTCCATTGCCATTTCTGACCAAGCTTGAGCAGGAGCTTTCGAATCTCACTATCCAGCCAACTTAAACTCTTTTTGAGCATTCAAGCATCTTTTGGGGATCAAGTGGAGTGGATTGCACAAGGAGAAGTGGCCAGAAAGTTCTCAAACTGAAAGCTCCAAATCTCAGGTAGCTCGAAAATTATTTTTCCAGAAATCATTTTTCTTGTTACAAACTTGTTCTATGTGATTCACTGATCATCCTGATGTTCTTAGTTTTTGAAATGACTTTGTTTTGAGTATTTAATTTGTCTCTGAAGCTTGCGTGCCCTAGAACTTGTTCTCTTCGATCCAGCTTGTTTAGGAAGAATAAATTTGTTTTGAGAGAGGGGTTTGATTCGTGAGAGGTTGGAGATCATTTCCCAATTCATAGATTTTGTTTTTGTTACGTTTTGAGGGAGTTGGTGAGTTTCCCGGTGAGGTGCTGGCCGGAGAAGACGACCGGAAGTCTTCTCCGGCCACCTGAGTCATTAAACCCTAATCTCAGGTCATTAACTCTAGTTTGAATTTGAGCCATGGATGTGCGTTGACCTGTTGACTTCCCTCTCTTTTGGATGGCCCAGATCATTTCATTTGCCCTAATCTCTCTCATTAGCTTTAATTAATTCGTAATTAAATTAATTAAGTCAGGTGCAATCCACACCCTTCATTCACGCGCCAGTCAACACTTTCAAACTCAGAATCAATCTCAGCCATCCTCTCCTTTGACTTTCTTTTTTATTTGATTTTTAATTCATTTTATTTCATTAAACTTGTACAATTATTTTAAAATAGCAAAAAATACATAAAAATTATGAAACTTTTTCCTCTGAGTTTTAATAATTTTTACGACACAAAAACATTTTTATTTTATTTTTTATCATTAAAAAAGTATTTTTAAATATTTAAAAGATCATTTTTAATTGATTAATGGGAATTAATTAATTAAAAATACTTTTAGGTATTTAAAAATTACAAAAAAATTCATGAAATGTTCTAAGACATTTAGAAACATTGTCCAACCTTCAAACCAAATTTCTTTTTTGATCTTGATGCATTTTAAGAATTTTTCATTGAATTAAATCATATTTTGTGCATTATTTTGATCATGGATTCAAAAATTCATTTCTGCCTATTGGAGAAGGTTTGGGCATTGATTCTTTTTGCTTTGTTTTGTGTTTAGCATATAGTTTCTAAGATAAAATGGCCATGATTTGATCTTGCATTTTCTAATTGTTTGGCATTTCTTTTGTTAAGAACCTTAAAAAACCCCAATAACTTGTAAAAATCATATCTTGAGTTTGGTTGAGAGTTGAGAGTTCTCCTTTGGGCAGTGGTTCATTATAGGTTTAGGGTTTCTTTGGTTAGCATTTTCCATTTTTATCTTAGGGTTTGCTTCTGTTTTGAGTTTTTGTTTGATGTTTGATCCATGAACCCTAATTTGGGCTTTCTTTTGCATCCTTCTTGCATTCTCTTGCATAACATGACTTGTCTTTGCATTTTGTGCATTCTTGTGATCCATTTGACATCTTAAGACGTTTAGAAAGCATGTTTGATCATTGCATTGCATATTTGCCATGTCATTTGTCTTGTATGATTCATAACTTTTCATGTTCATTCATGCTCCTTAGCTTGCATCATTTGCATTCATGATCTTGTATGAACATCTCCATGTCTTGCCTCATGTTTGCAGCATCTCATAACATCATAATCATCATCAATATGCTTCTGGTTTTGCTTAGTATCATGCCATTTCATCTCATCTTGCATTGTTTTGCATTTCTTTCTAACATTTCAGGTGGTAAGTAAACTTGGGAAGTGAATTTGCCTTCACTTCTCATAACTTTTCTTTTCATCTCTCTTGCATCCATTGCTGCATTTCTATTTGTGTTTGGGTTTGAGCTTGCTCATTCCTTTTCTTCTTACTTTCTTTCTTCAAGTGACTTGATTTCTTGAATGAAGCAAGTCACTTTGCTTCTCCTGATCTTATTCATCTGCTTCCTGGTGGCTCCTTTGAAGATTGTTCTTGAAAACCTCACAAACCTTAGGACCAACCAAGCATGATAATGAATTAGGATTTTGATTAGTCCCCCCATAGTTTTACCTTTGTGTCTCTCTTTGAGTCCTCTCTTCTCACCTCACAATCAGAGACTAAACCATAAAGGCTTTAAGACTTTGTGATTAGGATTATGCCTGCATCCTTCTCTTAGGATGGAGTGTATAACTTTAATCCTAAGTATTAAACCCTTAATGTGTTTAAATCTCTTAATCAATTCATATAATAATCATCAAGACATCAAGCTTGTAACTTGGGCCTTGCATTAGGGTTCTAATTCGTCCTTAAGTGGTTAAGAAGGACTAACCCTAGTGTTAATGGACAAGTCCCCCTCAAGTTGTCTTACAAATCATAAAAATCACTTCATCATCATACCATTAATCTAAAATCCACTTAATTAAAGGCCTTGTTTTGTCATGAGTTTAATCCCTAATCATGGATTAAGTTGAGGAGCATTCCTCAGCTTAAACATTCTCATCTATTATCCTTCTATTAGGATGGTGTAACGAGTCTGTTTAATCCTTGATTATGGCTTAACCTCATTACTCAACACTAAACAAAAACACCAAAAACATTTAAATAATCACAAGTAGGTTAATGATCTTAATCCTACATCAAAGGTGATTAAGTGTGAGAATCTGACTTCGCACTTAAGGTGTTCTCATTACCCCTAATCAGAGGGAAGATGTGATGAGTTTACTAACCCATTGGTTTAGGCTTAAGCTCATTTTCTTATGACAAACTGCAAAAAGCAATAAAAGACTGAAAACACAAAAACAAACAATAATCGTCTCCTCCGGGATTCTTTTCTCATCACCTTCACTCACAATCGAGAACTTGCTTCTTCCGTCTAATGCAAGACAGTCAGCATCTGTGCCAGACAGATCATACACTTGAGCATAGGCAAGCAAGCAGTTCACAAGTCAATTCACCTTTCAGTCTCTTTGGGTCGAACTACGGTGTTCTGACTTCCTCATTGCACGAGAGGATACGTAGGCATAACTTAACAGTTATCGAACAAAAGTCTCTGTACGTTCCCCCTCCTTCCAGCATTATTCTTTAAGCCTCATAATCATGAGCATACTCTTTCTTACACTGACACTATACATATCACACTTCACTCTTTTTACACTGACACCTGTACATTCTTTTCCAGCTATTTTACACACAGATTGCACTGACACTACCCCTTTAAAACACAAATCTTTTAAGCGTGGATCCCGTCGAGTACGACGGACAATCTGGGTGCTAATACCTTCCCAGGTTGTAACCAACCCCCTTTCTCAGTCTCTCTGGTTCGCAAACCGTCTTATCCATCTCTTTCTAGGCTTATGCAGCATTGCCTTTCCTCCGGGATAAAAATGTGTCGCTCCCGATAAATGGGACATGCCCAGATAAAGGTACAGACGCGAACGGTCGGCGAGAAGAACAATGAGAACACACAGCAGTGAACTCACTGGAGATGAAAAGAGTCGCCAGCTAGGCATTTTTATCCCGGGGGAAAGGTAATGCTGCATAGACCTAGAAAGATACGGATAAGACGGTTGCGAACCAGAGAGACTGAGAAAGGGGGTTGGTTACAACCTGGGAAGGTATTAGCACCCAGATTGTCCGCCGTACTCGACGGGATCCACGCTTAAAAGATTTGTGTTTTAAAGGGGTAGTGTCAGTGCAATCTGTGTATAAAATAGCTGGAAAAGATGTACAGGTGTCAGTGTAAAGTGTATAAGTGATGTGAAGTATGAAAGTGTCAGTGTAAGAACGGAGTGAAATGCTCAAGATCATGAGGCTAAAGAATAAAGCTAGAAAGAGGGGGAATATACAGAGACTTTTGTTCGATAACTGTTAAGTTATGCCTACGTATCCTCTCGTGCAATGAGGAAGTCAGAACACCGTAGTTCGACCCAAAGAGACTGAAAGATGAATTGACTTGTGAACTGCTTGCTTGCCTATGCTCAAGTGTATGACCTGTCTGGCTCAGGTGCGAACTGTCTTGCATTAGACGGAAGAAGCGAGTTCTCGTTTGTGAATGAGTGTGATGAGAAAAGAATCCCGAAGGAGACGATTATTGTTTGTTTTTGAGTTTTCAGTCTTTTATTGCTTTTTGAAGTTTGTCATAAGTTAATGAGCTTAAGCCTAAACCAATGGATTTGGTAAACTCATCACATCTTCCCTCTGATTAGGGGTAATGAGAATACCTTAAGTGTGAAGTCAGATTCTCACACTTAATCACCTTTTGATGTAGGATTAAGATCATTAACCTACTTGTGATTATTTATATGTTTTTGGGTGTTTTTGTTTAGTGTTAAGTAATGAGGTTAAGCCATAATCATGGATTAAACAGACTCATTACACTATCCTAAAAGAAGGATAATAGCTGAGAGTGTTTAAGCTGAGGAAAGCTCCTCAACTTAATCCATGATTAGGGATTAAACTCATGACAAAACAAGCCTTCGATTAAGTGGATTTTAATTAATGGTAGGATGATGAAGTGAATTTTATTGTTTGTAAGACAACTTGAGAGGGACTTGTCCATTAACACTAGGGTTAGTCCTTCTTAACCACTTAAGGAAGAATTAGAACCCTAATGCAAGGCCCAAGTTACAAGTGTAATGTCTTGATGGTTATTAAGTGAATTGATTAAGAGATTTAAACACATAAAGGGTTCAAGACCTAGGATTAAAGTTATACACTCCATCCTAAGAGAAGGATGCAGGCATAAGCTTAATCACAAAGTCTTAAAGCCTTTAGGGTTTAGTCCCTGATTATGAGGTGAGAAGAGAGGACTCAAAGAGAGACACAAATGTAAAACTAAGAGGGGATACTAATCAAAACCCTAATTCATTGTCATGCTTGGATGATCCTAAGGTTTGTGAGGTTTCCAAGAACAATCTTCAGAGGAGCCACCAGGAAGCAGATGAACAAGATCAAGAGAAGCAAAGTGACTTGCTTCATTCAAGAAGTCAAGTCACTTGAAGAAAGAAAGTGGGAGAAGCAAGAATGAGCAAGCTCAAACTCAAACACATATAAGAATGCAGCAATGGATGCAAGAGAGATGAAAAGAAAAGTTATGAGAAGTGAAGGCAAATTCACTTCCCAAGTTTACTTACCACCTGAAAAGTTAGAAAGAAATGCAATGCAATGCAAGATGAAATGAAATGGTATGATGCTAAGCAAAACCATAAGCATGTTGATGATGATTATGATGTTATGAGGTGCTGCAAACATGAGACAAGGCATGGAGATGTTCATACAAGATTATGAATGCAAATGATGCAAGCTAAGGAGCATGAACAAGCATGAAAAGTTATGAAGCATACAAAAACAAATGACATGGCAAATATGGGATGCAATGATCAAAGATGCTTCCTATATGTCTTAAGATGTCAAATGGATCACAAGAATGCACAAAATGCAAAGACAAGTCAAGTTATGCAAGGGAATGCAAGGAGGATACAAAAGAAAGCCCAAATTAGGGTTCATGGATCAAACATCAAACAAAAACCCAAAACAGAAACAAAACCCTAAGATAAAAAATGAAAAATGGCACTCAAAGAAACCCTAAACCTCTAATGAACCACTGCCCAAAGGGGAACTCTCAAATCTTAACCAAACTCAAGATATGAATTTTACAAGTTATTAGGGTTTTTTAGGGTTCTTAACAAAAGAAATGCCAATCAAATGGAAAATGAAGAAACAAATCATGGCCATTTTATCCTTGAAAATATATGCCAAATAGAAAACAATGCAAGAAGAATCAATGTCTCAACCTTCACCAATAGGCAGAAATGAATTTTTGAACTTGTGATCAAAATAATGCATAAAAAATGATTTAATTCAATGAAAAATTCTTAAAATGCATCAAGATCAAAAAAGAAATTTGGTTTGAAGGTTGGACAATGTTTCTAAATGTCTTAGAACATTTCATGAATTTTTTTGTAATTTTTAAATACCTAAAAGTATTTTTAATTAATTAATTCTCATTAATCAATTAAAAATAATCTTTTAAATATTTAAAAAATACTTTTTTAATGATAAAAAATAAAATAAAAATATTTTTGTGTCATAAAAATTAATAAAACCTTAAGGAAAAAGTTTCATGATTTTTATGAATTTTTTGCTATTTTAAAATAATTATGCAAATTAAATGGAAGAAAAATGGATTAAAATCAAATAAAATGAAAAGTAATCAGGATGGATGGATGAGATTGGCTCTGAGTTTGAATTCATTGACTGCGCGCGTGATCTTGTGGCCAGGATTGACTCTGATTAAATTATTTAATTATGGATTAATTAAGTTAACACGTGGATTAGGGCATAAGTAAGCTGATCTGGGCCATCCAAAAGAGAGGGAAGTCAACTGGTCAATGGCTATCTACGGCTCACATTCAAACTGAAGTTAATTGCGCAATTAGGGCACAAATTACTTTCAGGTGGCCGGAGAAGACTTCCGGTCGTCTTCTCCGGCCAGCACCTCACCTGAAAAATCTCCAAACCTCTCAAAACGTACCAAAAATGAAAACTAAGAACATGGAAATGATCCTCATCCTCTCACGAATCAAACCCCTCTCTCAAAACAAATTTATATTTCCTAAATCAACTGAATCGAAGAGAATAAGTTCTAGGTCACGCAAGCTTCAGAAACAAATTAAATGCTCAAATCACAACCATTTTCAAAACCAATGGTACCAGAATGATCAGTGAAACAAATAGAACAAGTTTGTAACAAGAAAAATCATTTCTGGAAAAATAAATTTCAGGCTACCTGAGATTTGAAGCTCTCCACTTGAGGACTTTCTGGCTTTTTCTTTAAGTGCAAACCACTCCTTAGGACCCCTTGATGATGTTTGAATGCCTTAGAACAATTTATGTAGGCTGGTTGATGAGTTTCGAAAGCTCCTGCTTCAAGCTCAGTCAACAATGGCTATGGTGATTCTGGCTGATTCAGGCCATTATGAATGATGGTTTGTGGTCTAGATGATGTATGGAAAAGCTTTGCAAGGTTTGTTTGGCTGTTTGTAAGCTAGGATGAGAGTTTCGAATGAAACTGCAAAATGGAGTGAGAAATGGCAGTGAGTTATTCTGGCTGTTTCAGGCTTGTGCTTTGGGTGGTTTGAGGTCTATGAAGTGTGTTGAGTTGGATGATGAAGAAAGTTTGAGTGTTTGCAGGCTGTATAGAGGAATTCGAAGGCTTATGCAAAATGGAAGGTTTTGGTGTATGTGGTGAATGAGGTGGTTTCAGCCTTGCTTCTTGTTATGGCTAGCTTGCAAATTGATAACATATTTTAATCCAAGTGGCCAGAGGATGTGACTTGTGCTGTGGTGATTGGGATGTTTGCTTTTGCATAAAGTCCACCTTTTGTGTAAGTGAGGCATGGCTTGACTCTAGGCAAGTACAAGGGCTAGGGCTGGCTGTAATACCTCAAAATTTGCCCTCTCATTTCCTCAACATTTTGCATAGCATTTTGCATATATGGATTCATAAAATAACCAAAAACATTGCATCATATATAGCATAGCCGAGGCGTGGGTATGTGATCAATGATCGGAGCAACCGAAAGTTATGAAGAGGCTACCGAAGGGCCACAAAGCTTCTCAACCTTGTGCAAAGGGTTCACAATATCCCACAAGTCTTCACTTGAAGCCACAAGTCATGGAAAGTTTTGGTTTGATTGAAGGAGGCAAGCAGTGCAATACTTCTTGAGGGAAAAGAGCCGAATTAGGGTTTCATTTCTACAGGGCTTCTACATAAATTTTTGAGTCGAAGTGGATTTCTTTGACTTATATATGATGTCAAGTGCCTAGGGTTCAAATCTCGTCCACAAATTCATTTTGGAAGGGGTTCGACTGGCCGGACGACGGAAAATCGAGGAATTGGAGAAAAGGCAATCGGGCTAGGTAAAAAGGGTCGACTCCGGACTTTTAAGATCGAGATCGTGAAATTAGGGTTACAATGATCCTATGGTTCAAACTTGATCAAGAAATGATGGAGGAATCATAGAAAAACCAAAGAAAAATCATTTGAAAGGTAGTTAGTTTCACCATTTCCCTCCACCTTTCCTTCCACTTTCTTTCCACACTTCCTTTCATTCTTTCCGTCTCATTTTTCCACTTCAATTCCACTCCATTTCCCTTGGAAACTTCCACCACCTTCCACCATTTTCTAGAGTGTTCCAAGGAATATTCCCTTTTCCAACCCTAACCCTAACTAACTTCCAAACCTAATTTTGGATCCCAAACCTAATATTTGGGCCCCAAACCCAAACCTAGCTCCTAGCCTAGTCTCTATTTAAGCCATTTTCATCCAAACAAAAAGGGTTGAACACCATTTTCCAATCTCACTCTTTGATAAGCACTTTTTTTCTCTCACTTTTCCTCTCCCTCTCACCAAAGCTTTTTCAAATAAGCTCTTCAAGTTTCACATTGAAACTTGAGGATCTTGAAGCTTAAGCCTCCAACCTTCATATTTTGTGGATTGAAGAAGGATAAGCTACTGAATTTTGTGAGGATTATCGACTTATCAGAAGCACACGAAGATTCAAGCTCAAGAACGCATTTATTTTGCGATTTCTTGGTTTTCGGTTTTCTCTTCGATCCAAGCTCCGATTCTTGCAACAATCACCGAAGCACTCCTCCGCTTCGTAGGTTGGTGATCTTAATCATTTCTTCTTTAAGTTATTCTCTCCATCTCGCCATTTTTGGCATTCTTTAAGTGCTTTTCGCTTTGTTTAAAATCAATTCCGTTTCGATTATGTTTGCTTGTGATTTGTGATTTTGGTTGAATTTGGATTTAAGGTGTTAATAGATATAGGTTCTACCATGTGTAAATAAGCTCCAATTGAGTAGAAATTTGTGTTAGCATGATTAAGTGGGGGTTAGGATTGTTTAGAAGGAAGATTGTGGCCAAAAGCACTTTTTTCAAAAGCATTTTTCACTTTTTGTTCAGTGTTAACCGGTTAACGCATTTGGTTAACCGGTTAACGCATGCGTTTTTGGCCAGAATGCTGTATTTTTCTGCCCGTTAACGGGTTAACCTATATGGTTAACCGGTTAACGCTGTTCATTTTTGGTTTTTTAGCCTATTTTCTTGCTCAATCTTGCTTCCTAGTGCCTCTAATGTTCATGTATGTTTAGGTAGTGATTTTAGGGAATTTTTGGGTCCATTTCCAGTAGCCAATTTATTTTTTTTCGAGTCGTTTCGACATGATTCCATTTACTTTTCTATGTTTTGTGTTAAAGGTGCAAATGTGATATAAGTGATTCTTGATGTTGTTTGCTACACTTTAATCATTTGTTTCACATGTTAATTGCTTGCTTAAATCCAACATATGCTTCATGATTATTGTCATTGCTTGCTTGATTGATAAAGTGATTAAATACCATGTTGATTTTTTTGCCAAAAGTGATTAAATGCTTCACATGTTCATGCAAGTTTCTTGTGCTTAATTGACCATATCTTAACATGAGCTCAATTCTGATTTTATGCCATGCATGTGTAACAATTGATGCTTGTAGTGATACTTGTTCAATCTCATGATAAAATGCTCATGTGTGCAACATGAAAAAAGTATGTTTGTTCTTGATTGATCATTGTCATTTTTAATCAAATAAATGATGTAAATAAATTCACATGTTTGAGTTCATTTTGTGATGCATGTAGATTCATGTCAAGTGACATTAATGTGTTGTTTATCATTCACTTTGTGCACATAAATAAAAATAATCAAATTTGGATTTTGCATTTCATAGCTGTTTTTGTATATAGCTGCTGTAAGATACATGGTGTTTGTTATATTAGTATGATGTGTGTGACTTTCTACACCTACTTTTTCATGTTGCATGCTGGCTGTAAAAAGCTGGTGGGTGTTAGGCTTAGTTTCATAGCTGTTTGTGTATTAAGGGGCTGTAATAGGTGTTGTATTTTGATTTTAGCATTTTTCTAGTTCCTTTAGGATTAAAATAGAGTCTAGTTTAGGTCTAAGGTGCCTTAGAATTTAATTAGGATTTAATTAATGTGTGTTTGCCTTATTCTTTTTAATAAAAATGTGCATTAACACTTGTTTTGTAGTGGGGAAGATTGAGGTAAGTTTACTCCACTTTATCCTTTATTTTTTATGCATTTCTTTTAGGCTTTTTAATTCATTTTTCCTTCCATGTTTGTGATTGGTAGGATTCCCCATTGTTAGGACCAACTTATCTTCCTTAGGAAGTAAGTTGCATCCTTTTTCCTTTTTTTCTTTTCCTTTTTTTCCATTAGGAATAGAAAACCTCACTAACCACTAGGATCACTTTGTAAATACATAATACATTAGGATTGAGTCTTAGTCCCTTAGATTTTTCCTTTTATCAACTTGAGTCATTCTCTTTCTCATCTCAAACAAAATCCAAAAACACTTAACAAATAAATGAAATGATTCCTTGTGTATAGCCTTATTCCATGAAGCACTTGCACTCATTCCATCTTGGAGTGGTGTAAGCTTGACTATCATGATGCACAAGTCTCATCAAGGAATTGTTCACAAAGAAAAACTTAAAAGACATTTCTTCACAAAAGCAACAAAAACACTTAATAAAGTTCAACAAGCCAGTGAACTTAAACCCTAATCCTAGGAAACCAGTCTTGGATAAATTCTCCTTGCTGGGTATGCTTGTTCTATTATTCCATCTTGGAATGTAGAGTCAAGTGTACATTCCATGGAAAAGAGTTTGAATTCACTTCCTTGTGCCAAATTCATACAAAACTCATAAAAGACAAAAACAAACAATAACCGACTATCCTGCGGGAACTTCTTTTCTCATCTCATTCACTCATAACGCGAACTCGCGACGACTTGTCTCATTTGCAAGACGGTAAACGCACTCGTACCAGACGAGCCTGCAACACCTGAGCATAGACACACGCAGTTCCAGCTGTAAAAAACACAAACAAATAGTTCCCGCCTAGGTTAGGCGAACTACGTCGACTCTGATCCTCATTATCCCGATGAGGTACGTAGGCAGCGGGGTAGGGCCCGTTCGAGCACATTCTTTATTTTCCCTACATTTCCCCTTTCTTTCCATTCTCTCTTCTTATTCCTTTCTCATTTTCCATTCCATTCCAGTTAGCGGTTTTATTCAGCAGCAGTTATTTTTCTCACCCTTTGAAACAAACAAGCAAGCGTGGATCCCGTCGGGTACGACGGACGATCTGGGGTGCTAATACCTTCCCAGGTCGTAACCGACTCCCGAACTCAGATCTTTGGTTCGCAAGGCCTCGTCCTTTTCCTTCTTCCTCAGGTTTGTGCAACATTACCTTTCCCATTCTTTCGGGATAAAAATGTCTGGCTGGCGACTCTAACCTTTCCGCGCCACTTTCGCGTTTGTACTAGGATGAAAATCCCGGGAGCGACAGCTGGCGACTCTGCTGGGGATTAACCTGATTCTTCCGGTTTCCCTTGTAGAGACAATCCTAGCGCCTGTTTGGTTTTGTTCTTTGGGTGTATATGTGTTTGTTGCTGAGTGCTTTAGTTTAGCTTTACTGTTTTTATTTACAGTTTTTACTTTACAGCTTTACTTTACCGCATTTATTTACCACTTTCATTATTTTATTTTCCGTACATCATATTATACTGGACTGTCTGGCTGTGCTGGTTTTCATTTTTTTCTGTGGGTTGGGAGTTACTGTAAGATAAGCCAAATACCCGGCTTGAGTGCACCATAGGATTAGCGTGGACATGTTGTGCTCGCATGGTTACATGATGAGTGGTGATGTGTTCCACACCCAGGTTGCGACTGTCTTGGGACTATTCTGTGTGGGGGTTCTTCCCCACTTCAGGGTACAACCTTGATAGTTATGTGCAGCTGGGGACCGATCATTGAGAACCTTAATGGAAACAACCCTCTCCAGTGATGACAGTGGCAGACCACATTTGTTGGCAAACCCACTCGCATCCGAGGGTCCATTGGGAACTCGCATAGGATGGCCTGGTTCTCTCATAGGAATTCAGTTAAAGCAAACTGTTCGTATGACGATAGTATTGTACCCTTCGGGATGAATGTACTATTGTTTCTCGATTCAGTGCTTGAAACTGGGGACTTATGAGGGATGCTTGTTTTTTCCGGACTCAGCTGAGACCTCCCTGCGTAGTACATAATACCAAACCGATTCCCTGATTTGGTCATGAGCCATTTCTCGGAAATGGTGAAAGTATTATTGCTATTCGGCTTTGAGAGTCCGTGATGTTGACCCGAGTAGCACACCCGTGAGATTGGGAGGGGTTTACAGGTTTGCAGGAACCCTAAACTTCAACATACCTACTTTGCCAGTATTGTTCAGTGTTCTATGGTTCTTTGATTCAGAGATCCGGGATTTCTATTCAGAGAAACTGTTACCATCGTGACCCTGATATTGTGACTGTTATTATGACTCTCCACAGACACTTGGCTTATTGTTCAGCTTCAACACCATCAGTGACTGTTCAATTATGTGATCCAGTTCTACAGTTATTGGGTTCTCAGTTATGGGGTTCTATACAGAGATGGTGTTGCTATTGTGGTTCTATACAGACACTTGGCTCGTTGTTCAACTTCAACACCATCAGTGATTATTCTATTATGTGATCCAGTTCTACATTTATTGGGTTCTCAGTTATGGGGTTCTATACAGAGATGGTGTTACTATTATGGTTCTATTCAGACACTTGACTCATTGCTCAACACCGGCACCAACATCAGACTATTGATCACATGCCTGTTGCATACATGACATCATAGCATTTCTGCACACATGTTCAGTTATTTCGGAGGATCACATATCTGAATCATGTTGTTGGATTTTTATGTATCAAAAACTTGAATCAAAGCGGATAGATTCCTCAGAAATAATTGAACATGGAATTTGCATACATCCTTGCATTCTTGACAGGTGTTCAGAGACAAATTATTTTCCTGACTTAATTTCTCATCAGAATGGACAATTTGAATCACAGTCATCAAAGTATATATTTGAAGCAACTCCGGGCGGAGGCAACTGAAAGGAAGACCTAGCTGAGGCCATGCAGGGCAGAAGTATAAGCTTTATTTCAGAACCAGAAACTGATGAAACAGGAATTCAACCAGATGAAGACTCAGATTAGCTTGGTTATGGAAATTCTGAACAAAGCTATTTTCATCCCTATTGAGGGGAACTACGCTGCTCTGATTCTCCATTGGTCAATGGAGATACGTAGGCAGGAGATCGTGCAAGATCTTTCCGAGCAACCTTATTTATTAACCTTATCAACCTCTGCCCGCCAGATGTCGTTTGTCAGCATCTGACCGAAGCTTCCCAAGAGAGTCCTAGGGCCAGAGCATAAGGGTAAAGGCCAAAACCACTTGAGAAGATGTTTGATCATATTCTGATGACGTACGTGCAATAAGCTTCCTCATTTACGCGAATTTGGAGTGGTTGAGCTAACTGCATCAGGATCGTCTCCGACAAAGCTTCCTTTGGGGTTTCAATGCCAAGTATGATTACCATTCTGGGGCACCCGACCTTTTAATTGAAGATTGCAAGTCTTTCAGAGGCAAATGTGAAGACAAGGTCCCGAAGTTGATCGATTCAAAGGTCGTCATGCCAGAAAGTCTGCCCAGATATGAAGTCTCCTCATCAAATTGACATCTCAGTTTGCAAGGGCATCTTCAGAAGTAATAAGTCCAGACGGAGTCAAGTCTCCTCAATGATGGCAATGTTCAGCTTCTTTACTACATTTTCATTTGTAGTTTATATTGTTTGTTTAAACATTTGTATGCATGCATGAAACTTATTTGTTTTTGAATGATAACCATAATAAAATGCACATGTTTTTCTTGAAGTAATCCATTCGTATTCACTCATGATTTTGTGTATGTGCATTGCAATACCAACGGTTGTGCTTAAACTCTATCAGGGAGGACGACGAAATGAAAACGCAAAAATCTCTAATTGTGTGCTTTTGAGAAAGACCCTGTTGACGATGTACAGGCATTGTTTCAAATCCTAAACACCGGAGATATAAGGGAGATAGACCCTCGCCAACCCATTTGAGCCCTGAAGTAGGAGTTTCTTTTTGCATGAAAAAACCCTCGCAATTAACCCAGGGGCAGGGTAGGTGTCAGCTAGTTGGACCGATTGTTCAAATTTCAAAAAGGAGTGCACATCTGAGGATCCATTACCTTTCGTTGTACCAAATCAAGAGGTCCAATGACCAGAAACCACAATGGTTATCCCGATCAAGAGGTCCAAAGACCGGAGACCACAATGGTTATTCCTCAACAACAAAGGAGTGAGACAGTCACGACCCTTTCAAAGCAATCAAGACAAACAGTGTCACACGATTTGTTCAAAAAAAGAATTAAAAAAAATGATGAGAAAGCCCGCTAAGTCGAAACTTGAAAACAAGCGACTTAGGCAAAAATTAGGGCATCCCGCTGGACTTCACGATCAAAGATTCACAAGAATCAATCCAGGCAAAAGTTAGGGATAAGAAAAATAATGCAAAAGCGAAAGACGAAAAAGGATTACACAAGAAAGATCCTTGAACCAGAACAAAGTTGTGTGATACAGATACGAAAGAAAAAGGGGTGACTGACTCCAAATGACAACCTAATTGGTGCTTAAACCGTTAGTGTAATTGGTTCCTCAACCATCACAAAACCCTTTTTGAGAAGTGAGCGCTTGTGAAAGCTAGCAGAACATAGGAATGGATAACATCACGAAGATGGGTGGGCACAAATAAATTTCGAGCCTATATCCTTTGTTTTTATAACCGTGAACCAGGCCACGATACAACCCTCAAAAGTCCTAACTGAAACAGGGTTATTTTTGAGAGCGTACTACTACGAGACCGCGTTCTTGACTCCTTTGAGTGGTGTTGAAAGATCTTTGTTGGTGTTGCATGTGCATGCTTTTTATTATTCAAACAAATTTTATGTCGTATCTTAACCAGTGACTCGCTCGCGAAGGTTTGCGACATCTTTTTCAGTAAAACTTCAAGATTAACATGTGTGTTGCATTAGAATTTTCATTCTTAAAATAAACATTTTCTGCTTACATACATTTGTTTGGCATCATAAAAGTTTACATATGGAATCTCAGTCCAGAAGCTTAATCTTGCCAAGTTGAGAAGTCTGAAACTTCCGAAGGACAATCTATCGAGGTGCACTTTTCAAGAAAACTCCATTGAGTAGGGACTTTCCCAACAGTCGCGGCAAGAGCCAACTAATCTGGGGAAATCATGTCGAGCAATCTCTTCAAAGTTCAACCAAGCTGGGGCAATCACTTCGAGATTCAAATCTCTCAAAGAGCCATTAGTCTGAGGTATACATTCAAATTTTAGCCAAACTGGGGCAATTACTTCGAGATCCAATCTCTCAAAGAACAATTGATCTGGGTGTTTTCTTCAAAGCACAGTCATTCAGAGGTGATCACTTCAAGACTTGTACCGGGGCAGGCCACCACAAGAGCATGAGAAGTCATTTTTTCCCGAAGACGGTAAATCCAAAGCACCTATCCAAAGTCCAAAATACTGGGGCAGAATATCTCACAGTGATATGAGGTTCTTCATGAATCCTCGCGAGGCAAATTTCTTTCACAAACCATGCAGTCTGGGGCAGTTATTTCGAGATCCAACAAATCTCTCCAAGAGTTTGAAGACACTGAGGCATTTCGTATGTCATGTTTTCTGTAAAATCCTCTTAAGACATTTTCTTCCGATGGACCTTAGTCGGAGGCGAGTTGAAAATTTCAAAGAACCATTGTTCACTCATGGTTAGTTGGCGATCTATCAACCCCGAGGCTGGAAGCAAAGCCATTGTCAGCACAATACTTCAAGAGTTATTTCATCAGCTAGCTTCATTGATCAAAATTCCTTAGCAAGTCTCATTAGACAATCCCTTCTCCAGTAGTACGGCAAATGGAAGATTACTTCTTGAGCAGAAGGATATCATCGTCTCTCATCCCCAGCATGAGACGCCTTACATCTCTCATTCCCAACATGAGAGGATTTATCTCTTATCCCCAGCAAGTGGCAACTTAAACTCTTATCTTCAGCAGGAAGCATCATCATTGACATCCTCCATCATCCCCAGTAGAGTTGGAAGTTGAAATCTCTCAATAAGGTAGCAGAGAGTGGGTGCAATCCCCAAGCAGAAGTCTCCTTTCAGACAGGGGCAATTCTCGGCAGTATAAGGAGTGTTTTGCCTCCCCAGCAGTTGCTTCCTCAGCAGTGTCACGTCTTTGGTTCCCAGGAAGTCCTCACTTCCCCATCAGAGTTCAAAAAGGGTCCACCTCCAGCAGGGTCTTGGCGCTCCCATCTCAAAGTCCAATTTATTTTTGGCAGTGGCGGCTATTCTGAGCCAGCGAATTATTAGTAGCTCTCCCCGCAGAGTTATTTCCTCCTCATCAGGATGAACTAGATTAATGCAGTGATCATCATTTCTTCCTAGCCAAGTTATCTGGAATTACCTGCAGTCTCCTTATCAGGAGATCTCCTTTGCATTGTCATCATCATTACATTTGCATCCTCCAAAGCGTAGCATTTCCATCGTCATGGAGCATTACGCCATAAATTCAAACATATGCATACCAGCATGGGCCAGTTTTGAGGTATTACATGAGACCTGTTATATCTCCTATCAGATTGATATATTCCCCATAGAATGCAACTTCATTTCCCAGGATGGATGCTTCTACCAAGTTTTGTTGTTATCCCCCAATTGAGTCTTGTTTCAGTACAGCAGTCTCATTTCCTTTCGCGTCTCCGTTTCAGTACAACGGTCGCGTCTCGGGTTATCGTTTAAGTACAACGACCCCATTTCATTCGAGTCTCCATTTAAGTACAATGGTCTCGTATTTGAGTCTTGTTTCAGTACAACAGTCTCATTTCCTTTCGCGTCTCCGTTTCAGTACAACGGTCGCGTCTCGGGTTATCGTTTAAGTACAACGACCCCATTTCATTCGAGTCTCCATTTAAGTACAATGGTCTCGTCTTTGAGTCTTGTTTCAGTACAACAGTCTCATTTCCTTTCGCGTCTCCGTTTCAGTACAACGGTCGCGTCTCAGGTTATCATTTAAGTACAATGATCCTGTTTGCTCGGGCTCTCGTTTAAGTACAACGACCCCATTTCATTCGAGTCTCCATTTAAGTACAATGGTCTCGTCTTTGAGTCTTGTTTCAGTACAACAGTCTCATTTCCTTTCGCGTCTCCGTTTCAGTACAACGGTCGCGTCTCAGGTTATCATTTAAGTACAATGATCCTGTTTGCTCGGGCTCTCGTTTAAGTACAACGACCCCATTTCATTCGAGTCTCCATTTAAGTACAATGGTCTCGTATTTGAGTCTTGTTTCAGTACAACAGTCTCATTTCTCTTCGCGTCTCCGTTTCAGTACAACGGTCGCGTCTCAGGTTATCATTTAAGTACAATGATCCTGTTTGTTCGGGCTCTCGTTTAAGTACAACGATCCCATTTCATTCGGGTTATCATTTAAGTACAATGATCCCGTTTCATCCCGTCTTATCTTCTTTTGAGTTGTCATTCGAGGATGGCATGCTTCCCAGTAAATTTCCACCTGTTTCTATTTTTCCGCTACCTATTCGGAGGTCAAAATCAGAAAATACATAAATAAATAAATGGGCAGATGGCATTTCCATTACCCTCGGTGTGCAAATTTTCAGGTTTTATTCGAGTATTCAATCACTCCATACCTTGAACGCCTAAAAGTTGTTGCAATCATCCGTTCAGGTCTGCAGTTGATTGAATAGGGGCAGCTGTAATACCTCAAAATTTGCCCTCTCATTTCCTCAACATTTTGCATAGCATTTTGCATATATGGATTCATAAAATAACCAAAAACATTGCATCATATATAGCATAGCCGAGGCGTGGGTATGTGATCAATGATCGGAGCAACCGAAAGTTATGAAGAGGCTACCGAAGGGCCACAAAGCTTCTCAACCTTGTGCAAAGGGTTCACAATATCCCACAAGTCTTCACTTGAAGCCACAAGTCATGGAAAGTTTTGGTTTGATTGAAGGAGGCAAGCAGTGCAATACTTCTTGAGGGAAAAGAGCCGAATTAGGGTTTCATTTCTACAGGGCTTCTACATAAATTTTTGAGTCGAAGTGGATTTCTTTGACTTATATATGATGTCAAGTGCCTAGGGTTCAAATCTCGTCCACAAATTCATTTTGGAAGGGGTTCGACTGGCCGGACGACGGAAAATCGAGGAATTGGAGAAAAGGCAATCGGGCTAGGTAAAAAGGGTCGACTCCGGACTTTTAAGATCGAGATCGTGAAATTAGGGTTACAATGATCCTATGGTTCAAACTTGATCAAGAAATGATGGAGGAATCATAGAAAAACCAAAGAAAAATCATTTGAAAGGTAGTTAGTTTCACCATTTCCCTCCACCTTTCCTTCCACTTTCTTTCCACACTTCCTTTCATTCTTTCCGTCTCATTTTTCCACTTCAATTCCACTCCATTTCCCTTGGAAACTTCCACCACCTTCCACCATTTTCTAGAGTGTTCCAAGGAATATTCCCTTTTCCAACCCTAACCCTAACTAACTTCCAAACCTAATTTTGGATCCCAAACCTAATATTTGGGCCCCAAACCCAAACCTAGCTCCTAGCCTAGTCTCTATTTAAGCCATTTTCATCCAAACAAAAAGGGTTGAACACCATTTTCCAATCTCACTCTTTGATAAGCACTTTTTTTCTCTCACTTTTCCTCTCCCTCTCACCAAAGCTTTTTCAAATAAGCTCTTCAAGTTTCACATTGAAACTTGAGGATCTTGAAGCTTAAGCCTCCAACCTTCATATTTTGTGGATTGAAGAAGGATAAGCTACTGAATTTTGTGAGGATTATCGACTTATCAGAAGCACACGAAGATTCAAGCTCAAGAACGCATTTATTTTGCGATTTCTTGGTTTTCGGTTTTCTCTTCGATCCAAGCTCCGATTCTTGCAACAATCACCGAAGCACTCCTCCGCTTCGTAGGTTGGTGATCTTAATCATTTCTTCTTTAAGTTATTCTCTCCATCTCGCCATTTTTGGCATTCTTTAAGTGCTTTTCGCTTTGTTTAAAATCAATTCCGTTTCGATTATGTTTGCTTGTGATTTGTGATTTTGGTTGAATTTGGATTTAAGGTGTTAATAGATATAGGTTCTACCATGTGTAAATAAGCTCCAATTGAGTAGAAATTTGTGTTAGCATGATTAAGTGGGGGTTAGGATTGTTTAGAAGGAAGATTGTGGCCAAAAGCACTTTTTTCAAAAGCATTTTTCACTTTTTGTTCAGTGTTAACCGGTTAACGCATTTGGTTAACCGGTTAACGCATGCGTTTTTGGCCAGAATGCTGTATTTTTCTGCCCGTTAACGGGTTAACCTATATGGTTAACCGGTTAACGCTGTTCATTTTTGGTTTTTTAGCCTATTTTCTTGCTCAATCTTGCTTCCTAGTGCCTCTAATGTTCATGTATGTTTAGGTAGTGATTTTAGGGAATTTTTGGGTCCATTTCCAGTAGCCAATTTATTTTTTTTCGAGTCGTTTCGACATGATTCCATTTACTTTTCTATGTTTTGTGTTAAAGGTGCAAATGTGATATAAGTGATTCTTGATGTTGTTTGCTACACTTTAATCATTTGTTTCACATGTTAATTGCTTGCTTAAATCCAACATATGCTTCATGATTATTGTCATTGCTTGCTTGATTGATAAAGTGATTAAATACCATGTTGATTTTTTGCCAAAAGTGATTAAATGCTTCACATGTTCATGCAAGTTTCTTGTGCTTAATTGACCATATCTTAACATGAGCTCAATTCTGATTTTATGCCATGCATGTGTAACAATTGATGCTTGTAGTGATACTTGTTCAATCTCATGATAAAATGCTCATGTGTGCAACATGAAAAAAGTATGTTTGTTCTTGATTGATCATTGTCATTTTTAATCAAATAAATGATGTAAATAAATTCACATGTTTGAGTTCATTTTGTGATGCATGTAGATTCATGTCAAGTGACATTAATGTGTTGTTTATCATTCACTTTGTGCACATAAATAAAAATAATCAAATTTGGATTTTGCATTTCATAGCTGTTTTTGTATATAGCTGCTGTAAGATACATGGTGTTTGTTATATTAGTATGATGTGTGTGACTTTCTACACCTACTTTTTCATGTTGCATGCTGGCTGTAAAAAGCTGGTGGGTGTTAGGCTTAGTTTCATAGCTGTTTGTGTATTAAGGGGCTGTAATAGGTGTTGTATTTTGATTTTAGCATTTTTCTAGTTCCTTTAGGATTAAAATAGAGTCTAGTTTAGGTCTAAGGTGCCTTAGAATTTAATTAGGATTTAATTAATGTGTGTTTGCCTTATTCTTTTTAATAAAAATGTGCATTAACACTTGTTTTGTAGTGGGGAAGATTGAGGTAAGTTTACTCCACTTTATCCTTTATTTTTTATGCATTTCTTTTAGGCTTTTTAATTCATTTTTCCTTCCATGTTTGTGATTGGTAGGATTCCCCATTGTTAGGACCAACTTATCTTCCTTAGGAAGTAAGTTGCATCCTTTTTCCTTTTTTTCTTTTCCTTTTTTTCCATTAGGAATAGAAAACCTCACTAACCACTAGGATCACTTTGTAAATACATAATACATTAGGATTGAGTCTTAGTCCCTTAGATTTTTCCTTTTATCAACTTGAGTCATTCTCTTTCTCATCTCAAACAAAATCCAAAAACACTTAACAAATAAATGAAATGATTCCTTGTGTATAGCCTTATTCCATGAAGCACTTGCACTCATTCCATCTTGGAGTGGTGTAAGCTTGACTATCATGATGCACAAGTCTCATCAAGGAATTGTTCACAAAGAAAAACTTAAAAGACATTTCTTCACAAAAGCAACAAAAACACTTAATAAAGTTCAACAAGCCAGTGAACTTAAACCCTAATCCTAGGAAACCAGTCTTGGATAAATTCTCCTTGCTGGGTATGCTTGTTCTATTATTCCATCTTGGAATGTAGAGTCAAGTGTACATTCCATGGAAAAGAGTTTGAATTCACTTCCTTGTGCCAAATTCATACAAAACTCATAAAAGACAAAAACAAACAATAACCGACTATCCTGCGGGAACTTCTTTTCTCATCTCATTCACTCATAACGCGAACTCGCGACGACTTGTCTCATTTGCAAGACGGTAAACGCACTCGTACCAGACGAGCCTGCAACACCTGAGCATAGACACACGCAGTTCCAGCTGTAAAAAACACAAACAAATAGTTCCCGCCTAGGTTAGGCGAACTACGTCGACTCTGATCCTCATTATCCCGATGAGGTACGTAGGCAGCGGGGTAGGGCCCGTTCGAGCACATTCTTTATTTTCCCTACATTTCCCCTTTCTTTCCATTCTCTCTTCTTATTCCTTTCTCATTTTCCATTCCATTCCAGTTAGCGGTTTTATTCAGCAGCAGTTATTTTTCTCACCCTTTGAAACAAACAAGCAAGCGTGGATCCCGTCGGGTACGACGGACGATCTGGGGTGCTAATACCTTCCCAGGTCGTAACCGACTCCCGAACTCAGATCTTTGGTTCGCAAGGCCTCGTCCTTTTCCTTCTTCCTCAGGTTTGTGCAACATTACCTTTCCCATTCTTTCGGGATAAAAATGTCTGGCTGGCGACTCTAACCTTTCCGCGCCACTTTCGCGTTTGTACTAGGATGAAAATCCCGGGAGCGACACTGGCGCAGCATGGTGAGTGTGTGAGGCTGGCTTGATTCAAGGACCAATGCAGCAAGTTGGTGAAGCATGATCATGAGTTTTGCAACTTGGTTACTTTATGGATTTTCATGAAAAATGCCTTGTTACATGAACTAAGCACATGTGATCTTTGGTTCAAATCTGATTTTTGGGACTTAGAGAATGTTTGTGTGCTGGTTTGAGAGGAATTAGAAGTCACATAATGCATTGGTTCATGACTTTGCAAAATTTCACACTTGGTGCATATCTTGAAAATAAGTGATTTTTGCCAACTTTGCATTGCCATAACTTTTGATCCAAGAAGAGTTTGATCATGTTCTTGTACTTTTTGAAAAGGGAAAGATGAGATCTACAACTTTCATGACCAAAGTTTTTTCATTTGAAGCCTTTTTGAATCATGAATCAAGGCTTGAAAAATGACCTAAAATGATGCATTCTTGAAAAGTCAACTATGCCCAAAAAGTCAACATTTGCAAAAACCCTAAATTCTTGATTTTTATGAACTTCAACCTTCTTCCATGATCAAATAAAGATCATATACACTCAAAATGATGAAGATCACCCATTGGTTGGGTCATTGGGGGCCTCAAATGCCCTGATTTTGCACTGACTTGTCCAGAAAGTCAACCCTTGATCAGATGACTTCCCCATGGAATTTCTTCATGAAAATTGATATGCATACTCCCTATACCATATAGAGATCAATGGAAACAAAAATGACCAAAAAACTTGGGGTTATGGCCTCTGAAACCAAAACCCTAATTTTAGGTCAACTGTGCAGTTCATCCTGGCTCTGCATCCACTCAAACCCTAGTTCTTGTGATTCCTCTGCAATTTTGACTTTGAGGAGATGAAATATGATATAAGAACACACATGGACCACTTTGAATTGATTGGTGGCCTTTGGAGTGCCTCAAGAAGCTTTGGGATTGCTCAGATCACAAACCATAGGTGTAGATGCCTTAGAAGCTATGCAGTGAATCAAAAATGAGATGTGAGATGATATGATGGTGTTTATGCATATGAGATGATCACAAGCCATGGTGTGAATGGGTGAGGGCAAATTTGGGGTGTTTACAGCTGCCCCTATTCAAACATGAGTTAGCTGCAGGATGTAAGCGACGGCTTAACAGGCAAACAAGATAACTTGTGGTTGAATACCAAAGACAGTCCAAAATTTGCACTCACAGAACGAAGAAGAAACGGGATATAGATTGTAAAAGAAAATAAAGTATATTGTAAAGTGTGGGCGACGGAGGACGACCGTCGAGCAGAGGGCGACTGCTGGGTAAAGAGCAATGACGGGGACGGCCGACATGCTGGGGTAAATGCGAAGTAAAGCGATGACGGGGACGGCCGACATGCTGGGGATAAAAGGTAAAGCTAAGACGGGGACGGCCGACTAGCTGGAAAAATAAGATATCATGATGGGGACGGCCATCAAGATAAAGTTGTAAAATTCTCTGGGGATTAATGAAACATGACGGGGACGGCCATCAAATTCATAAAGGTAAAGCAACCCACGATGGGGACGGCCATCGGGCTAAAAGGAAAAGGAAAAGGGACCACGACGGGGACGGCCATCGGGTTAAAGAATAAATGAAATAAACAGATGATGGGGTACGGCCATCAAAGGTGAAGGACGATCACCTAGCAGGGGACGGCTGCTCTGTTGGGGATAAAAGAAATATGATGGGGACGGCCATCAAAGGTGGAGGACGACCACCTGGCAGGGTACGGCTGCCGAAAATATCAACGATGGGGACGGCCATCGGATAGGAAAGGTCAACGATGGGGACGGCCATCGGACGAGCATGATGGAGGACGACCATCAAGAAGTGGAGGACGACCACTCAGCAGGGGACGGCTGCTCTCGAGGTTTGTCATGACATAGGACGAATGTCAGATAACCAAAATCAACAATGGGGACGGCCATTGGACAAAACGATGAAGGACGATCATCAAAGGGTGGAGGACGACCACCTAGCAGGGGACGGCTGCTAAAAATCAACGATGGGGACGGCCATCGGATGAGCATGATGGAGGACGACCATCAAGAAGTGGAGGACGACCACTTAGCAGGGTACGGCTGCTCTCAGAGTTATCATAACACAGGACGAGTGTTAGATAAAGGAAAATTTGTTGGCGATCTACTGGGGATATAGTAAACATGGACGAGCGTTCACAACCAAGAAAGGAAAGTATGAGTGTTTGGTATTGTGTATAGATTAAAGATACGGACGAGCATCCTTAAGACTATGATACGGACGAGTATCATGTAGAAACAAACTGACACATGTTCAGAAATGATGATACGGACGAGTATCAACTGGTTAACAGGGAACACGTACGAGTGTTGTATCTGAAGGGACTCCTCTGGGGAATGGTAGATACAGACGAGTATCTATATCCAAGAAGACATAAGTGTTTGGCACGGTGTATGGATTAAAGATGCGGACGAGCATCCTTAAGATTATGATACGGACGAGTATCATGCAGAAACAAACACTAGACGCAATGTTCTGAGATGATGGTTTGGACGAGTACCAACCGGTTAACAAAGAACAAGGACTATTGTCGAATCTGTGGGGATATGAGTGGTGATGTATACAAGATACGGACGAGTACCTGTATAAGAGCGAGTGGTGTATAGATGAGTGTTTATCAGCTGGGGAGAGTGACACGGACGGGTGTCAAGAGAGAAAAGTATAATATTAACAAGTATATGAGTTGATGAAAGTGTAAGTGACTGCGCTGGGGATATGACACGGACGGGTGTCAAGAAAAGTGTATGTATAGGTATATGTGAGTGCAAAGAGGACCTCTTTGGCTTTCTGCTGGGATATGACACGGACGGGTGTCAGGACGTATCTGTAATAAGGGTGATTTGTTTGTAAAGGGTGTTCAGGCGACTTTACTGGGGAAAGATGGCACGGACGGGTGCCAAAAGGTGTATATACTGGTGTTTGTGATTTGAGAGGCAGCTGCTTTTGCTGGGGCTCTGGTGGGGACTCTGGGGGAAAGTAATCTGTGTTCTGATGAATGGTTACTAGTCACAAGCGTTCAATTCACAACATGACTTATGATTATGCTATGCATTTGATTTTTGCCGTAATGCTCCGTATTAGACGGAATGCTACGCTCTGAGGGTATAATAAGATGCGAATGCTATGATTATGCAAAGAGGCACCGATCCGGAATTCGGATCCCATTGCTGCGAAGATCTCTGGATGATCTGCTTGAAGTGAACATCCCAGCTGGGGATGAGATCATTGGTAGATCTGGTGATGTATCTGTTTGGGGATATAGGTCACTGATTGACATATCTTATAACATGGGACCCAGCCGGGGTTTGCAGAAGCCTTCTGTACTCTGTTGTGACTTCTCCGTGCGTTGCTCTTCTGAATAGAGGCTGGGGAAGGTCTGTGGGGAGATGATTCCCTGATTTCTGCATCCTGCTGAGAAATAGTGGTTGGTGCTACAGCTGGGGAATGCTGTTGGTAACTCAGCTGGGGAGAGTAACGAGAGGCAACTCGGCTGGGGAAGTGGGCACTCTCCAGTGCCACGTGGAAGATAGACCGAGTTGATAGTGATTCGCCAACTTGCCGAGACGTAACCAGCATGCCCCAGGTTGCGTTCTGGATACCTGCAATCCTGCAACGGTAAGGAAACGTACAAAAAGGTCCCGAGGTATCCCTTACTGGATTCCGTCATAGGAGTTAAGTACTTTCGAGAATAATCACATTCCCTGTAAGCATGTGTTTTTATTTTTAGAGAAAGGCATCTGTACTTATGCAATTGTATTTTTAGAGATATCAGACAACTCTTTGCAAAACATAAATGTAAAAACGAGACATGACTGAAAATCTGATTTCATTAATTCATGTGCCCTGAATTGGCAAGATACAGTCGAAGAAACATATTTCCTGAAATGAGGAGATTGTTACAAATTGAGAAATAAAGTGCTGGCGATGTTGACGACGCTTTCAAGGAGCTTCCTCTTCTGCTATGACTCGTATGACAATGACGTTCTTCTCGTCTTGCTTTCTGGAGAGATTTGATTCTGATTGAAGCTTGATCCTTTGTAGCTTACCAAGTTATATATAATACAGACGAATTCAGAATGCAGTTGTTCGCTTATTCCCTTATTTTTGCATGGATCGCCCTTTCGGGTTTTCAATCCATCGGGATACCCATTTTTGCCTGAGCTGTCCAATGCGGCTTTTCAACTCAGCGGGTGTACATTTTTCATTTATTTCCCTTATTTTTGCCCGAGTCTTTTATTCTGTTTTTGACTCGCCGGGATGCCCTATTTTTGCCTGGACTCACATTCTGTTTTTATGTCCAGCGGGTCATTTTATGCGAAATATTTTTTAACTGCATCTGAATTCACAGGGGACGGGAAGTCTTCACCATCCATGGTACTGAGCATCAGTGCTCCACCAGAGAAAACTTTCTTTACCACGAATGGTCCTTCATAATTTGGAGTCCATTTGCCCCTGTGGTCTGTATGAGGAGGGAGGATTCTTTTCAACACAAGATCTCCCACTTGGTACTCTCGGTGCCTGACTTTTTGATCAAAGGCTTTCTTCATTCTCTTCTGATATAACTGCCCGTGGCAGATTGCAGCCAATCTTTTCTCTTCGATCAGACTCAGCTGTTCGAATCGGGACCGTACCCATTCTGCTTCACTCAGTTTAACATCCATTAGTATCCGTAGAGAGGGTAGTTCAACTTCAACAGGTAGGACTGCTTCCATACCATATACAAGTTGATACGGTGTTGCCCCAGTGGACGTTCTGATTGATGTGCGGTACCCATGCAAGGCAAACGGTAGCATTTCATGCCAGTCTTTGTAGGTGATTACCATCTTCTGCACAATCTTCTTGATATTCTTGTTAGCTGCCTCAACAGCGCCGTTCATCTTTGGCCTGTAAGGAGAAGAATTGTGATGTTGGATCTTGAAGTCCCGGCACAGTTCTGCCATCATTTTGTTGTTCAAGTTGGAGCCATTATCAGTAATGATTCGCTCGGGCACTCCATATCGACAGATGATATCTCTCTTCAGGAATCGGGCTACCACTTGCCTAGTAACATTTGCATAAGAGGCTGCTTCAACCCACTTAGTGAAATAGTCGATGGCGACCAGGATGAATCTGTGACCATTCGAAGCAGTTGGCTCAATCTTGCCAATCATATCAATGCCCCACATAGCAAAGGGCCATGGTGAAGACATGATGTTCAAAGGATTGGGAGGCACATGCACCTTATCTGCGTAGATCTGGCATTTGTGGCATTTTCGGGCGTAGGCACAACAGTCGGCATCCATTGTGATCCAGTAATAACCTGATCTCAACAATTTCTTAGCCATGGCATGCCCTCCTGCATGGGTACCAAAAGACCCTTCGTGCACTTCATGCATCAACAAATCTGCTTCTGTTTTGTCAACACACCTGAGGAGTACCATGTCAAAGTTCCTTTTGTATAAAGATCCATCAGTGTTCAGAAAGAAACTACCAGCAAGCCTTCTCAAAGTCTTCTTATCATTGGAAGATGCCCCAGGTGGGTATGTCTGATCCTCCAAGAAGCACTTAATGTCATGGAACCAAGGCTTATCATCTTTTACAACATCCGTTGCAAATACATATGCTGGTCTGTTGAGTCTGGACACTGAAATCTGAGGTATAAAGTTAGCGGCTTGGACTTTGATCATGGATGAAATGGTAGCAAGAGCATCCGCAAACTGATTCTCGTCCCGAGGGATATACTCAAGCTTGACTGTTGTGAAGAAAGTCAATAACCTCCTGGTATAATCCCTGTAAGGTATCAGATGATCTTGGTGGGTGTACCATTTCCCGTTGGTTTGATTGACTACCAAAGCTGAATCTCCGAATACGGTCAATGTCTTGATCCTGAGGTCAATGGATTCCTCAAGACCCATAATGCAAGCTTCGTATTCAGCTTCGTTGTTAGTGCAGTTGAAAGTGAGTTTTGCCGAGAAAGGCATGTGAACTCCTTTAGGTGTAATGAGTACTGCACCAACACTACGGCCATTCATGTTAACAGCCCCATCAAACATCATAGTCCATTCTTCCTCCGGGTTAGGCCCTTCAGTGTGAATAGGCTCTTCGTGATCTTTTGCTTTAATGAACATGATGTCTTCATCAGGGAAGTCAAACCTCATAGGCTGGTAATCATCAATGGGTTGCTCAGCAAGATATTCAGATAGTACACTGCCCTTGATGGCTTTCTGAGAAGTGTACTGTATGTCGTATTCTGTGAGAATCATTTGCCATCTTGCAACCCGTCCGGTAAGAGCTGGCTTCTCGAAAATGTACTTAACTGGATCCATTTTTGAGATTAATAAGGTAGTGTGGGTCAACATATACTGTCTCAGCCGGCGAGCAGCCCACGCTAAAGCACAGCAAGTTTTCTCGAGCAGTGAATAACGTTGTTCACAGTCGGTAAACTTTTTGCTTAGGTAGTATATTGCATACTCTTTTCGACCAGACTCGTCATGCTGGCCCAACACACACCCCATTGACTCTTCTAATACTGTCAAGTACATAATCAGAGGTCTTCCTTCTACTGGAGGCATGAGGATTGGAGGTTCTTGTAAGTATTCCTTGATCTTGTCAAAAGCCTTCTGGCAGTCTTCGTTCCACCTGACCGTTTGTTCCTTTCTTAGCAGCTTGAATAAGGGCTCACAGGTCGCTGTAAGGTGAGATATGAACCTTGAAATGTAGTTCAATCGACCTAAGAATCCTCGAACTTCTTTCTCAGTTTTCGGTGCAGGCATTTCTTGAATAGCCTTGACTTTATCAGGGTCAACCTCAATCCCTTTCTCGCTTACAATAAAGCCCAGCAGCTTACCGGATCGCACCCCGAATGTGCACTTGTTGGGGTTCAGCTTTAGTTGATATTTTCTCAGACGCTTGAACAACTTCAGTAGGTTCAACAGGTGGTCTTCTTCAGTGAGGGACTTGGCAATCATATCATCCACATAACATTCTATTTCTTTGTGGATCATATCGTGGAATAATGTCACCATAGCCCGTTGATATGTGGCACCAGCATTCTTCAGTCCGAATGGCATCACTTTGTAACAGAACGTGCCCCAAGGTGTGATGAATGTCGTCTTCTCCATGTCTTCAGGTGACATCTTGATCTGATTATATCCTGAAAATCCATCCATGAAGGAGAATACCGAGAACTGAGCCGTGTTATCCACCAATACATCAATGTGAGGTAATGGGAAATCATCTTTCGGGCTGGCTCTGTTCAGATCCCGGTAGTCAACACACATTCTTACTTTGCCGTCCTTCTTAGGCACAGGTACTATGTTAGCAACCCACGGCGGATAGCTAGTCACAGCAAGGAACCCGGCGTCCCATTGCTTTTGCACCTCTTCCTTGATTTTCATAGCCATGTCCGGACGAGTACGGCGCAGCTTCTGTTTGACCGGTGGGCATTCTTCCCTCAGAGGCAGCTTGTGCACAACAATGTCGGTATCCAACCCTGGCATATCTTGATACGACCAAGCAAACACATCAACATACTCCTGAAGCAGATCTACCAGTTGCCTCTTCACTGAGTTTTGCAGGCAGGCCCCGATTTTAACTTCTTTCACGTCTTCGTCAGTACCAAGATTAATCACTTCAATCTCCTCCTGATGAGGAGCAATAACCTTTTCCTCCTGTTTCAACAACCTGGCTAGCTCTTCAGGAAGCTCATATTCTTCATCAACCCCTTCATCAGCTTGATTGATTGGATTGTCAAAGTCATACGATGTCATAGCCGTGCTATTATCGGTGCTGTCAGGAAGGCACTCTCTGCAAGGGTTAAGTTTGGTTCATTTTAGTGATTGATTTTAATCTTGCTTTAGAAAAAAGTGAAATGAAGTTATCATTTTGAAAACACCGCCATTTATTTTTTGTACAAAAAGAAAAATGGAAAAACAGTGAGCATAAAAGAAAAAGACTCGTTTGCAAAAAGATGTCTGATATTTCATTAATTTAATCTTGTTTGCACAAAAGTACAGATGGCCCTGGTTACAAAATGAGTCTTGTCATCTTGGGCAAGATGCAAGACTTGGATGCATGCTATAAAAAATACAGGAAATAATAATTACTCTGCATGAGTAACTCTTATAATTTCCTGGGAAGACCAGTTCGAGACACTGCTCCCCGGGATCTTCGGACGAATCCAATTCTCCAGATTGCGCTCCTCTTCCAGCTCGTCTTCCAGACAGTTGATAGCATCGGGGGTAAGCATCCCCCCACTGACAAAACCAGGCTCTGCAGCAGCCTTTGCTTGATGTTGAGTTGGTCTGTAACCCAACCCAAATTTGTCCTTCTTCTCCTCCACAGCTAAAACCTTGCCCCAGCCTAGGGCAGTTCCTTCTTCAACAACCTTCCGGGCTTGTTGGTAAGATGACATGGAGATCCCTGACACAGCAGATGCTTCATTGACGTTCAAGGCCTCAAAACCCTGGCTCATTGTTTCATGGATCTCTCCATCCATCTCAATGTACTTATAAGTAGCCAGATGGCTAACAAAGATATCCTCTTCCCCACAGATTGTGACAACTTGACCTTCCCACTCAAATTTTAACTTTTGGTGAAGGGTAGACGTTATTGCGCCAGCGGCGTGAATCCAGGGTCTACCCAACAAACAGCTGTAGGCGGGCTGAATGTCCATCACATAAAAGATAGTTTTAAAGGTCTGCGGGCCAATTGTCACAGGCAGCTCAATCTCTCCCAGAACCGATCTCTTAGAACCATCAAAGGCTCTTACCACCAGGTTGCTGGGTCTCAATGCCAATCCATCATATTCAAGCTTCACCAGAGCCTTCTTTGGTAAGACATTCAGGGAAGAACCTGTGTCCACCAGCACATGAGAAAGGACAGCTCCTTTGCATTCCATGGTTATGTGCAAGGCTTTGTTGTGGTTGCGGCCATCCGCTGTCAAGTCAGAATTGGTAAACCCTAGCCCATTGCTAGCAGTAACATTACCAACCACGGTTTCCAATTGGTTGACAGTAATCTCCTCAGGCACGTAAGCTGCGTGCAGGACTTTAAGTAGTGCATTCCGATGGGCTTCGGAGCACATAAGCAGTGAGAGGATGGAGATTTTGGATGGCGTCTGGTGAAGCTGATCCACAATTTTATAATCACTCTTTTTGATGATCCGCATAAACTCATCAACTTCCTGATCAAATGGAGTTTTCAGGGCTTCTTTGGCAGCTGGATCTTCCTGCACCGGGCCTTTACCCTTTGCCTTGGCAGCAGCTTCTGCTTCGGCAGTAGGTCTTTGAACTTGTGAAGCAAAGAGACGTCCGCTTCGAGTGAAGCCTCCGCCTCCCCCCACATTATCTACTTGTGGTGCAGGTGTTGATGTTTCCAGAGTGATTCTTTTTCCTTCGCAATACAAGTCAGAGCCATAGTGCCAGGGGATGGCCCTATTGCTTTCATATGGTACTGGTCCAGGCACCGTGACAGTGACCGGACTGATTGCTGCTGCTGAAGGGACTGTTATTGTTTGTGGATCATAAAAGATTGTAACTGGTGCTCTGGCGGGAGCAGCACCTTCTGAATGGTAGGCAGAATTATTTTCAGGATCGTAGAATATGGTGACGGTAGAGACATCTTCATGATTGATTGCTGGTGTTGTAGGAGGTACTGTTGGAAGGACTGTTGTTGTTGCTGATGGAGATTCGAAATGGAATGAAGCTGAAGTTGTAGCAGGAGAAACTGTTGAAAACTGATCATTTGGGAGGACAGGTGAAGTACTTGTTGATGGTGCTGATGAATTGTTGGGAACAATAGTTGTTGCAGTTGTAGGAGGGTCTGAAACCGTTGTTGATGAAGTTGCCGGATTTGTTGGGAATGATGTAGTGATCTGTAGCAGGCCACTCTGAATAAGGCTGTCAATGCCATTCCTCAGGTCCTCACACCCATTCCATGAAATATTGCAATAGGGACACCCTAGTTCACACCCCGGAAATATTTGATTTTCGCGGAGTTGAGCTTTGATTTCCACCAATGGTGTCCTGATCTGATCCACACTAGTTATCAAATAAGACGGTTGGTCTTCTTCAATAGCATTAATTCGGGGACCACCATGGTTTGGCATTGGGTTTTTATTGACATTGGGCGGAGGTGCAAAATTCAGAGCCTTGGAGTCTACCAAGTCTTGTACCTTCATATGCAGAGCCCTGCATTTCTCTGTACTGTGACCAGGTGCGTTTGAATGGAAAGCACACCTAGCATTAGAGTCATAGTTTCTTGGTAGACTGTTGGGATCCGGAGGTGCCAACGTTCTTAGCTCAACTAGGTTGAGTTTCAGAAGTTGTGGCAGCAAGGCAGCATACGGCATTGGGATCGGGTCGATCACTCTGTTAGCTTGAGATGGCCTCTGTTGGAATGGCCTTTGTTGATTGTTGTTGTTGGAGTTGTTGTTGTTGTAGTTTCTTGGAGGATATTGATTCTGCTGATGATACTGAGGTTGTTGTTGGAAGTTTTGTTGAGGAGGTTGATAGACTGGCTGTGGATGAGCTGGAGCAGGGATAGTGACTGCTGTTATTGACCTTTGAACATACTGGGGCCTACCCCTGTTGGTGTGAATGGCATTGGTCTCGCCAGTTCTTCTCGGGCCTGCGAAAGGCTTTCTCGTACTACTGGACGAGCTTGCACCGTTGTCTGAGATCTTTCCCATTTTCAACAGGCTTTCAATTCTCTCCCCAGCTATGACAACATCTGCGAAGCTGGTGGAAGAGAAAGCAGCTAACCTGTCAATATACGTTCCCTGAAGAGTGTTCATAAACATGTCTGCCATTTCTCTCTCAGACATTGGTGGTTGAACAGCAGCAGCCAGTTGCCTCCACCTTTGGGCATACTCTCGGAAACTTTCCCTTGACGACTGCGACATTCCCATTAGGAGAGTCCTGTTGGGTGCCATGTCTAAATTGTATTGATACTGTCGGATGAAGGCTTCTGCCAGGTCCTTCCAGCATCTCACAGTTGCCCTTGTCAAATGGGAATACCATTCCCTAGAAGCTCCAGTCAAGCTATCTTCGAAGTAGAACATCCAAAGTTTCTCATCCATTGTATAGGCCTTCAGCCTTCCCAGAAATGATTGCAAATGAGTCCGGGGGCATGAAGTCCCATTATACTTTTCGAAACAAGGAGGTTTGAACTTATGGGGGATCCTGACCCCTTCTACCAAACCCATGTCCATGACGTCGAACCCCAAAGAATTTTGAGATTCTAAGGACCTCAACTTCTCGGCTATTTCATCCAGCCGCCTATCATAAGTTTCCTCTCCAGCACCCATTACTGTAAATTGGTCCTCCTGAGGATCTTCTTGAAGTACTCTCCCTGCTGTGGCAGTCCCTTGTATATTGACTGGGATGTTGGCCTCTGGATGGAGATGGGGTCCAAAAACTGGGGGATTGACATGAGGTTGGACCCTCTCGTTGTTACTTGTGCCAGCAGTCCCCACATGGGGCTCATCTTGATTCCTCCCTTCTACCAAAGTTCTGAGCCTCTCTTGGCTTTGATCTAAGTTGTTCATCACTTCCATGAATTGTGTTATCTGGGTTCTCATCTCCAGTCTTTCGTTTGCCATCTGGTTTCTGACCTCCGTAAGGTCTTGCTGCATCTGATCCATCTGAATTCCCGGAAGGTTGTTTCTAGTTGGGTACCTGTGAGGCCTGTTGAGAGGAAATACCCGGCGGCGAGCAATAATTCCTGAGATTCACAACAGAGGTTAGCAACAACAAAACAAAAAACCTACAAAACAAACAAAAATGGTTAGCATGCAATGCAGTTATGCTTATTTGCTTTCAAGGTATCCGGTTTGGCCTTCAGTTTTGACCCTTCCAGACCCTTGAAGATGATGCTGTTGAAGTTGCTTTTGATGTGAACCCAGATAGAAACCAACACAAATATATTACAAAGGGTGAAATAATACAACTTGTTCCTTTTTTACAACACAAGCCCTCAAAGGGGTCAAAATACATCACAAAAAGCAAAAGTACATGGAATAGGAAAAGCAACAAGCAAATGATCAAACTCCAAGGCCGAACTCATCCTCACGAACTTCCTTGAGAAGTGCTTCGGTCACAGGATCAGCCGGATGCTCCGTAAGACTTCTGATGAGAAGGTTTCTTGTTGCAATAGCTGCAGTCAACTTCTTATTCTGACCTTGGTCCTTAGACCTCTTCACTCCAGCTCTGATTTCTAGCTCTGATATTTCTTTCTGGGCTGCTGCCAGGGCTTTTTCCATCTGCTCCATCTTGTCTTGAACTCTCTTGTCTTCTAGAGTACGGGCCTCAGTGATCCGGACCCACCTGGCCTGACTTTCCTTCAAATACAAGTCCGTTCTTGCTCTCTGAAACTGGGCTTCTTTACAAGCATTCTTCAGAATCTGTTCACCAGCTTTGGACTTGTTGATATAATCTCCAGACTTCTCGATCTTAGTCAAGTGTTCCACCCTCAACTTCTCCAATCTTTCAATCTCCCTCACACCTTCACTCCTCTCCCGGAGGGTCTTCTGCAAAGCTTGGGTTAACTTCTCATTTCTTTCCTTCAAGCTCTCAAACTCCTCCAAACTGATAGTGGCAGGGGGTGGTGCTGAAGATGACTCAGGCATGTCTTCTATGGTAAAGGGCATTCCAGAGAATTGGGCCCTAGCATGGGACCACTCATAATATTGGACTGATGCCACATTATTGCACTTCCCCAAAATGGTGATTCCCTTGGTTTGAACATGATCCCAGGCCCAGACAACCTGCCTAACAACAGCCAAACTAATCTTGTTCTCACAGTAGAGGGTCTCCACCAAGTCTTGTTCTCTAGGAGTATGAACCAGTGCATAGCCCAATTGCCTCCTGAACAGCAGAGGGTTGTAATTGATACTTCCCTTAACTCCTATTAAGGGCACATTGGGAAAGTGCCCACAGCTTGTGATTATATCTCTGCCCTTGGTGCTTTGAGTACACCATCTGATGTCTGCTGAAGTGAGAGTAGTGAGCCTCTTAGCCCAGTTGCTTTGCTGATGAGGGTTGAGAAATGCATCTGTTCTGGGTAGATGCTTGAGAAGCCAAGTATGAAATAATGGAGCACAAATCCTCACTAATCTCCCCCTCTGCTTCTCATTCCTCTGATGCACTGAATAGTAAAGGTCTCCCAATAAAGTTGGCACTGGGTTCTTCAGGATGAACAAATGGATTGCATTCTTGCTGATGAATCGAGGCTCATCTGCAAACAACACAATTCCATACACACTTAAGGCCAACAGAGCACAAACAGCTTTCCACTCTCCCAAGGAGGCCTTCAGACTAGCTTGAGAAATTAAGAAGTCCAGATGAAATCCAGGGATCCCAGCTTTAGAGGTCATGTGTTGCTCAACCAAAACAAGCTCCAGATGCAAAGCTTTTGCCACCTCTCCATTGCCTGGGAAAGCCATCTCAGGATTGAAAGGGATTTCTCTCCTGATAGGCAAACCAATCAATGATGAGTATTCTTCCAAAAGAGGACCCAACTGAAAGTCTTGAAAGGTGAAACATCTCAATGGGGGGTCATAGAACTGAATACAGGTATGGATCAGGCTTCTCTGAGATGGGTCCAGATCCATGACCAAGTCAAGTATATCCCCATAATGCTCCCTGAACAAGGGCATGTGATCTGGAGTGATCAGGGTTTGGATCCTCCTGATGTCTGATAAGTTTGGTTGGAAGAAATGATAAGTGATGTTGCTTTTCTTTGGAGCCATGATGCTGAGACTGAGTAGGATAAGTGCTGATGAAGATGCTGAGGAGTGGGCCACTGGCTGGCTAGTGCTAGTAACTGAAGTATATGGCTGACAGGCTGAAGCAAGTGCTGGTGGAGATAGGTCAAAACTGCAGATGGGGTCAAAACCAAAACCAAAGATGAAGGTGGATACCCTGAAACACAAATAAGCAAATGTTAATATGATGCAATGAGTATGTATGCAAATGAAATGCAAGGGTTTGTGACTGAGCTGGATCTGATTAACTGCCTTGGTATAGATCCATGTGTGTTCAAGAAATCCAGGTGGAGGTCTATAAATCCAGTAACCAGGGTGGGGGACTCAAATAAAGAGCCACATGTCCAGGGTTTTAGAATCACAAGAACTATCCAACATGGAGTATTCTTAACAAAGTCAAAGTAACAGGGTATTCTGAGGTCAAGGTACCTGCAAACCTGTAAACAGCCCAACCCCCTCACAGGTGATGATCTAGAACAAGGATCCTCAGACTTGGATCAGTTATGAGAAGTGTAAGCACTTCTAACCCGGAGGTACAGTGTTTACAATAACCATAACAATTCCTCCTCTAATTCACCTCAGTTTCTGAAGGTCAATACTAAAAGGTCATCCAGACTTAGCAGGCTTCCCAGATAGCCCTAGCATTGCAGGAAATCTGCAACACAGAGTTCTCAAGAAGAAACCCATATCTGAACCGTGTTTCATATTCTCGCACCAGACCGAAATGGAATGGGAAAGAATATGATTCACTCTAGCCTAGGTGTCACTCAGGTCCCAGGTATAGGACCTTAACTCTCAATGAATCACCCACCCGCCAAAACAAGAAACCAAATCCAGCCAGCAACAATGACAGTATGATATATATAAATGCAATAAAGAAAGCAGTAAAGTAACTGTACATAAAGCAATAAAAATAAATACAAGCACAAACAAGCACATAACACCCCAGTAAACACAAACCAAACAAGCGCTAGGAGGAACCCACAAAAAGAACCAGAAGCCCTGGTTGCAATATAAGGATCCCCAGCAGAGTCGCCAAGCTGTCGCTCCCGATAAATGGGACATGCCCAGATAAAGGTACAGACGCGAACGGTCGGCGAGAAGAACAATGAGAACACACAGCAGTGAACTCACTGGAGATGAAAAGAGTCACCAGCTAGGCATTTTTATCCCGGGGGAAAGGTAATGCTGCATAGACCTAGAAAGATACGGATAAGACGGTTGCGAACCAGAGAGACTGAGAAAGGGGGTTGGTTACAACCTGGGAAGGTATTAGCACCCAGATTGTCCGCCGTACTCGACGGGATCCACGCTTAAAAGATTTGTGTTTTAAAGGGGTAGTGTCAGTGCAATCTGTGTATAAAATAGCTGGAAAAGATGTACAGGTGTCAGTGTAAAGTGTATAAGTGATGTGAAGTATGAAAGTGTCAGTGTAAGAACGGAGTGAAATGCTCAAGATCATGAGGCTAAAGAATAAAGCTAGAAAGAGGGGGAATATACAGAGAATTTTGTTCGATAACTGTTAAGTTATGCCTACGTATCCTCTCGTGCAATGAGGAAGTCAGAACACCGTAGTTCGACCCAAAGAGACTGAAAGATGAATTGACTTGTGAACTGCTTGCTTGCCTATGCTCAAGTGTATGACCTGTCTGGCTCAGGTGCGAACTGTCTTGCATTAGACGGAAGAAGCGAGTTCTCGTTTGTGAATGAGTGTGATGAGAAAAGAATCCCGAAGGAGACGATTATTGTTTGTTTTTGAGTTTTCAGTCTTTTATTGCTTTTTGAAGTTTGTCATAAGTTAATGAGCTTAAGCCTAAACCAATGGATTTGGTAAACTCATCACATCTTCCCTCTGATTAGGGGTAATGAGAATACCTTAAGTGTGAAGTCAGATTCTCACACTTAATCACCTTTTGATGTAGGATTAAGATCATTAACCTACTTGTGATTATTTATATGTTTTTGGGTGTTTTTGTTTAGTGTTAAGTAATGAGGTTAAGCCATAATCATGGATTAAACAGACTCATTACACTATCCTAAAAGAAGGATAATAGCTGAGAGTGTTTAAGCTGAGGAAAGCTCCTCAACTTAATCCATGATTAGGGATTAAACTCATGACAAAACAAGCCTTCGATTAAGTGGATTTTAATTAATGGTAGGATGATGAAGTGAATTTTATTGTTTGTAAGACAACTTGAGAGGGACTTGTCCATTAACACTAGGGTTAGTCCTTCTTAACCACTTAAGGAAGAATTAGAACCCTAATGCAAGGCCCAAGTTACAAGTGTAATGTCTTGATGGTTATTAAGTGAATTGATTAAGAGATTTAAACACATAAAGGGTTCAAGACCTAGGATTAAAGTTATACACTCCATCCTAAGAGAAGGATGCAGGCATAAGCTTAATCACAAAGTCTTAAAGCCTTTAGGGTTTAGTCCCTGATTATGAGGTGAGAAGAGAGGACTCAAAGAGAGACACAAATGTAAAACTAAGAGGGGATACTAATCAAAACCCTAATTCATTGTCATGCTTGGATGATCCTAAGGTTTGTGAGGTTTCCAAGAACAATCTTCAGAGGAGCCACCAGGAAGCAGATGAACAAGATCAAGAGAAGCAAAGTGACTTGCTTCATTCAAGAAGTCAAGTCACTTGAAGAAAGAAAGTGGGAGAAGCAAGAATGAGCAAGCTCAAACTCAAACACATATAAGAATGCAGCAATGGATGCAAGAGAGATGAAAAGAAAAGTTATGAGAAGTGAAGGCAAATTCACTTCCCAAGTTTACTTACCACCTGAAAAGTTAGAAAGAAATGCAATGCAATGCAAGATGAAATGAAATGGTATGATGCTAAGCAAAACCATAAGCATGTTGATGATGATTATGATGTTATGAGGTGCTGCAAACATGAGACAAGGCATGGAGATGTTCATACAAGATTATGAATGCAAATGATGCAAGCTAAGGAGCATGAACAAGCATGAAAAGTTATGAAGCATACAAAAACAAATGACATGGCAAATATGGGATGCAATGATCAAAGATGCTTCCTATATGTCTTAAGATGTCAAATGGATCACAAGAATGCACAAAATGCAAAGACAAGTCAAGTTATGCAAGGGAATGCAAGGAGGATACAAAAGAAAGCCCAAATTAGGGTTCATGGATCAAACATCAAACAAAAACCCAAAACAGAAACAAAACCCTAAGATAAAAAATGAAAAATGGCACTCAAAGAAACCCTAAACCTCTAATGAACCACTGCCCAAAGGGGAACTCTCAAATCTTAACCAAACTCAAGATATGAATTTTACAAGTTATTAGGGTTTTTTAGGGTTCTTAACAAAAGAAATGCCAGTCAAATGGAAAATGAAGAAACAAATCATGGCCATTTTATCCTTGAAAATATATGCCAAATAGAAAACAATGCAAGAAGAATCAATGTCTCAACCTTCACCAATAGGCAGAAATGAATTTTTGAACTTGTGATCAAAATAATGCATAAAAAATGATTTAATTCAATGAAAAATTCTTAAAATGCATCAATATCAAAAAAGAAATTTGGTTTGAAGGTTGGACAATGTTTCTAAATGTCTTAGAACATTTCATGAATTTTTTTGTAATTTTTAAATACCTAAAAGTATTTTTAATTAATTAATTCTCATTAATCAATTAAAAATAATCTTTTAAATATTTAAAAAATACTTTTTTAATGATAAAAAATAAAATAAAAATATTTTTGTGTCATAAAAATTAATAAAACCTTAAGGAAAAAGTTTCATGATTTTTATGAATTTTTTGCTATTTTAAAATAATTATGCAAATTAAATGGAAGAAAAATGGATTAAAATCAAATAAAATGAAAAGTAATCAGGATGGATGGATGAGATTGGCTCTGAGTTTGAATTCATTGACTGCGCGCGTGATCTTGTGGCCAGGATTGACTCTGATTAAATTATTTAATTATGGATTAATTAAGTTAACACGTGGATTAGGGCATAAGTAAGCTGATCTGGGCCATCCAAAAGAGAGGGAAGTCAACTGGTCAATGGCTATCTACGGCTCACATTCAAACTGAAGTTAATTGCGCAATTAGGGCACAAATTACTTTCAGGTGGCCGGAGAAGACTTCCGGTCGTCTTCTCCGGCCAGCACCTCACCTGAAAAATCTCCAAACCTCTCAAAACGTACCAAAAATGAAAACTAAGAACATGGAAATGATCCTCATCCTCTCACGAATCAAACCCCTCTCTCAAAACAAATTTATATTTCCTAAATCAACTGAATCGAAGAGAATAAGTTCTAGGTCACGCAAGCTTCAGAAACAAATTAAATGCTCAAATCACAACCATTTTCAAAACCAATGGTACCAGAATGATCAGTGAAACAAATAGAACAAGTCTGTAACAAGAAAAATCATTTCTGGAAAAATAAATTTCAGGCTACCTGAGATTTGAAGCTCTCCACTTGAGGACTTTCTGGCTTTTTCTTTAAGTGCAAACCACTCCTTAGGACCCCTTGATGATGTTTGAATGCCTTAGAACAATTTATGTAGGCTGGTTGATGAGTTTCGAAAGCTCCTGCTTCAAGCTCAGTCAACAATGGCTATGGTGATTCTGGCTGATTCAGGCCATTATGAATGATGGTTTGTGGTCTAGATGATGTATGGAAAAGCTTTGCAAGGTTTGTTTGGCTGTTTGTAAGCTAGGATGAGAGTTTCGAATGAAACTGCAAAATGGAGTGAGAAATGGCAGTGAGTTAGTCTGGCTGTTTCAGGCTTGTGCTTTGGGTGGTTTGAGGTCTATGAAGTGTGTTGAGTTGGATGATGAAGAAAGTTTGAGTGTTTGCAGGCTGTATAGAGGAATTCGAAGGCTTATGCAAAATGGAAGGTTTTGGTGTATGTGGTGAATGAGGTGGTTTCAGCCTTGCTTCTTGTTATGGCTAGCTTGCAAATTGATAACATATTTTAATCCAAGTGGCCAGAGGATGTGACTTGTGCTGTGGTGATTGGGATGTTTGCTTTTGCATAAAGTCCACCTTTTGTGTAAGTGAGGCATGGCTTGACTCTAGGCAAGTACAAGGGCTAGGGTTGGCGCAGCATGGTGAGTGTGTGAGGCTGGCTTGATTCAAGGACCAATGCAGCAAGTTGGTGAAGCATGATCATGAGTTTTGCAACTTGGTTACTTTATGGATTTTCATGAAAAATGCCTTGTTACATGAACTAAGCACATGTGATCTTTGGTTCAAATCTGATTTTTGGGACTTAGAGAATGTTTGTGTGCTGGTTTGAGAGGAATTAGAAGTCACATAATGCATTGGTTCATGACTTTGCAAAATTTCACACTTGGTGCATATCTTGAAAATAAGTGATTTTTGCCAACTTTGCATTGCCATAACTTTTGATCCAAGAAGAGTTTGATCATGTTCTTGTACTTTTTGAAAAGGGAAAGATGAGATCTACAACTTTCATGACCAAAGTTTTTTCATTTGAAGCCTTTTTGAATCATGAATCAAGGCTTGAAAAATGACCTAAAATGATGCATTCTTGAAAAGTCAACTATGCCCAAAAAGTCAACATTTGCAAAAACCCTAAATTCTTGATTTTTATGAACTTCAACCTTCTTCCATGATCAAATAAAGATCATATACACTCAAAATGATGAAGATCACCCATTGGTTGGGTCATTGGGGGCCTCAAATGCCCTGATTTTGCACTGACTTGTCCAGAAAGTCAACCCTTGATCAGATGACTTCCCCATGGAATTTCTTCATGAAAATTGATATGCATACTCCCTATACCATATAGAGATCAATGGAAACAAAAATGACCAAAAAACTTGGGGTTATGGCCTCTGAAACCAAAACCCTAATTTTAGGTCAACTGTGCAGTTCATCCTGGCTCTGCATCCACTCAAACCCTAGTTCTTGTGATTCCTCTGCAATTTTGACTTTGAGGAGATGAAATATGATATAAGAACACACATGGACCACTTTGAATTGATTGGTGGCCTTTGGAGTGCCTCAAGAAGCTTTGGGATTGCTCATATCACAAACCCTAGGTGCAGATGCCTTAGAAGCTATGCAGTGAATCAAAAATGAGATGTGAGATGATATGATGGTGTTTATGCATATGAGATGATCACAAGCCATGGTGTGAATGGGTGAGGGCAAATTTGGGGTGTTTACAAAATGCCTAGCTGGCGACTCTTTTCATCTCCAGTGAGTTCACGGCTGTGTGTTCTCATTGTCCCTTTCGCCGACCGTTCGCGCTTGTACCTGGATGCAAATCTTTGGGAGCGACACTTATATTTTCATATTTCTCTTGTAGATTACCATGACAACAAACACATCGAACAATATTTTGCGATCCATCCTAGATAAGGAAAAATTGTCTGGGACAAATTTCCTGGATTGGCACCGTAATCTGAGGATTGCCCTCAAGCACGATAAGAAGTTGTATGTCTTGGAGACACCAGTTCCTGAGGAGGAACCTCCTAGTTCTGCACCAAAGGCAGAAAGAGATGCTTATAATAAGCATTTCGATGATGCCAATGAAACCGCTTGCCTCATGCTTGCTACCATGAACTCTGAGTTGCAAAAGCAACACGAGAACATGTCTGCGTTCGATATGATCGGACATCTGAAAATGCTTTATCAAGAGCAAGCAAGAAATGAGAGGTTTCAGGTTTCAAAGTCCCTTTTTAACAGCAAGTTAGCTGAGGGAGCCCCTGTAAGTCCCCATGTACTCAAGATGATTGGGTATGTGGAGAACCTTGACAGATTAGGGTTTCCCCTTGGAAAAGAACTTGCGATTGATCTGATCTTGCAATCATTGCCAGAGAGCTTCAGTCAGTTTGTCCTGAATTTCAATATGAATGACTTGGACAAAAGTCTTCCAGAACTGCTAGGCATGTTGAGAACTGCTTAGCAGAATATGAAGACAAAAGGGAAATCCATTCTGATGGTCAGTAATGGAAAGAAACAGAACAAGAGGCCCATCAAACAGGGTGGTAGAGGGAAAGGCAAGGAAGTTGCCAAACCCAAACCCACTCCTCCTGTTTTGAAGCCTAGTGGAGGAATAGCAAAGGAGGGCACTTGCTTCCATTGCGGTAAGACCGGACATTGGAAGAGAAATTGCCCAAAGTACCTGGAAGATAAGAATAATGGAGTAGAGACTTCAAATTCAGGTATTTTTGTTATTGAAATTAATTTATCTACTTCTGCATCATGGGTATTAGATACTGGATGCGGTTCTCACATTTGTACTAATGTGCAGGGGCTAAAAAGGAGTAGAGATTTGGCAAAAGGTGAAGTTGACCTACGAGTTGGCAATGGAGCAAAGGTTGCTGCTTTAGCTGTAGGAACTTATGTTTTAACTTTACCTAGTGGTTTAATAGTTCAGTTAGAGAACTGTTATTATGTACCTGCAATTAGCAGGAATATTATTTCCGTTTCTTGTTTGGACAAGTTTGGTTTTTCATTCATAATAAAGAACAATTGTTGCTCCATTTATTTGAATGATATATTCTATGCTACTGCAAAAATGAATAATGGACTATATGTCCTTGATCTTGAAATGCCAATTTATAACATTAATACTAAAAGGTTGAAACCTAATGAGTTGAATCCAACTTACCTTTGGCACTGTCGATTAGGCCACATAAATGAGAAACGCATTTCCAAACTCCATAAAGATGGACTCTTGGACTCTTTTGATTATGAATCATATGAGACATGCAGATCTTGTTTAATTGGAAAGATGACAAAGTCCCCATTCACAGGAAAAGGTGAAAGGGCTAATGATCTTTTGGCACTCATACATACTGATGTATGTGGACCACTGAACATACCAGCCAGAGGAGGTTTTCAGTACTTCATCACTTTTACTGATGACTTCAGTAGATACGGATATGTGTATTTAATGAAACACAAATCTGAGTCGTTTGAAAAGTTCAAGGAATTCAAGAATGAAGTACAAAACCAACTAGGTAAGAATATTAAAGTTCTTCGATCAGATCGAGGCGGTGAATATTTAAGCCTAGAATTTGATGACCATCTAAAAGAGTATGGGATTCTATCCCAACTTACTCCTCCTGGAACACCACAATGGAATGGTGTATCTGAGAGAAGAAATCGAACCTTGTTAGACATGGTCCGATCCATGATGAGTCACGCCGATCTTCCAAACTCCTTTTGGGGACATGCATTATTAACAGCAGCTTACACACTTAACCGTGTTCCATCCAAAAAGGTTGATAAGACACCATATGAGATATGGAGTGGTAAGAAACCACATATGTCTTACATGAAGATTTGGGGTTGCGAAGTTTACGTCAAACGACAAATTTCAACCAAGCTTGAGCCCAAATCTGACAAATGCTTATTTGTGGGGTATCCTAAAGAAACAAGAGGATATTACTTCTACAATCCTTCTGAGGGAAAAGTGTTTGTCGCTCGAACTGGAGTCTTTATAAAAAGGGATTTTATTTCCAAAGGAAACAGTGGGAGGAAAATAGAGCTTGAAGAAATTCAAGAATCACAAAACATTGAAACACCTATGGAGGAACTAGAGCAGGAAACACAAGTAGTTGTGGAAGAGCAACCTGCTCAAGTAGAACAAGACCAGCGTAGGTCAAGCAGGATACGTCACCAACCTGAGAGATATGGATATCTCATAAGTGATCAGGGTGATGTATTACTCATGGATCAAGATGAGCCTGTGACCTACAAAGAGGCCATAACTGGTCCCGAGTCTGAGAAGTGGCTAGAAGCCATGAAATCTGAAATGGATTCCATGTACACAAACCAGGTTTGGACCTTGGTAGAACCTCCTATAGGAGTTAACCCTATAGGATGCAAGTGGGTCTTCAAGAAGGAGACTGACATGGATGGTAAGGTACATACCTATAAAGCAATACTGGTTGCAAAAGGCTATAAACAAATTCATGGGGTTGACTATGATGAAACCTTTTCACCAGTTGCAATGCTTAAATCTGTTCGGATTTTACTTGCCATCGCTGCATATCATGATTATGAAATATGGCAGATGGATGTCAAAACTGCTTTCCTTAATGGGAATCTTCTTGAGGATGTGTACATGACACAACCTGAAGGATTTGACATACCACAAGATGCCCAAAAGATATGCAAGTTACAGCGATCAATCTATGGATTGAAGCAAGCTTCCAGAAGCTGGAATCTTTGTTTTGATGAAACCGTAAAACAATATGGATTCATCAAAAATGAAGATGAACCTTGTGTCTACAAGAAGGTTAGTGGGAGCATGATCGTGTTTCTGGTATTATATGTAGATGACATATTACTCATTGGAAACGATGTCCCTACCTTGCAACAAGTGAAGACTTGGTTAGGGAATTGTTTTTCTATGAAAGACCTAGGTGAAGCAGCCTATATATTAGAAATTAGGATCTATAGAGATAGATCACAAAAACTGCTTGGCCTAAGTCAGAGTACATACATAGATAAAGTGTTGAGACGCTTTAATATGCATGATTCCAAGAAAGGATTCATACCTATGCAACATGGTCTGTGTTTATCAAAAACACAATCCCCTTCAACTAAGGAAGAAAGGGATCGCATGAATAAGATTCCATATGCATCTGCAATAGGATCTATCATGTATGCCATGTTATGTACTCGACCAGATGTCTCGTATGCATTAAGTGCAACGAGTAGGTACCAATCTGATCCCGGTGATGCTCACTGGGTAGCTGTCAAGAATATCCTTAAGTACTTGAGAAGGACTAAGGATTCATTCTTGATATATGGAGGTCAGGAAGAGCTTGATGTAATTGGTTACACTGATGCTAGCTTCGAGACAGATAAGGATGATTTTAGATCACAATCTGGTTATGTGTTCTGTCTCAATGGTGGCGCTGTGAGCTGGAAAAGTTCAAAGCAAGAAACAGTTGCTGATTCTACAACTGAGGCCGAGTATATTGCTGCCTCAAATGCAGCAAAGGAAGCTGTTTGGATCAAGAAGTTCATTAGTGAACTTGGCATAGTCCCTAGCATTATGGATCCCATTGGTTTATATTGTGATAACAATGGTGCTATCGCACAAGCTAAGGAGCCTAGATCTCACCAACGATCCAAACACATACTTAGGCGTTATCACCTCATTCGGGAGATAATCGATCGAGGAGATGTGAAGATATGCAGAGTACCTACACTTGACAATATCGCTGACCCATTAATAAAGCCTCTTGCGCAACAGAAGCATGATGGTCATACTAGATCTATGGGTATTAAGGGTATGCCTAATTGGCTCTAGTGCTAGTGGGAAATTGTTGGTGTAAGCCCTAGAGGCCAATACTTTTTGGTACTTGTATCGGATTATTCGTTTAATAATAAAAGGCATTTCTTTATTATGTTTGTCTTTCAGAATAATAAAGTCCCTAGAATAGTTAGTCTGTTTAATGAAATGTTAAGTGTGACTTAATCATGAGATCCCATTAAACATAAAGACATTATTCTTAAAATATTCGTAGTCAAGCTTTATTGCAAAGTGGGATAACATTAAAGCATTGAGACTATTATGAAGATAGACTGATGATCACATCTCATGGATCATGGATAAAGAGTTATCAAGTCTTGACATAGGTATAAATATTAGGAGTAATATTTATACCGGATTGACCCGCTATGAGAATACTACATAGTATGTTATGCAAAGTGTCATAAGTTATTCTCATGGTGATAATGGTGTATTACCACCCTTCGACCTGAAACCACTATGGACCCTAGATGTAGAGTCGGGTGCTTTATTGCTGATCAAACATTATCCGTAACTGGATGATCATAAAGACAGTTGATGGGCACTCCACGAAGCATGCTGAGGGACATGAGTGTCCTAGATGGAATTTGCCAATCCTGCATAACAGGAGAAATGTCTAAGGGCCCAATATTGAACTGGACAAGGATGACACAGTGTATGCCTTGTGTTCAATATAGACATAGGGGCAAAAGGGTAATTGTACAAACATATATTATCACGAAAAAGGTTTTGTCAGATCACATGACATTTTCGTGACTTGGGTAGCAGTGATGTGTTGCTAGATACCGCTCACTGTTTATTATGTTAAATATATAATTTAATATAATTACCAACGTTACGAAATCCTACAGGGTCACACACATAAGGACAGTTTGATGAGAGATAGAGAAATCAAAGGAACACCGTAAGGTACGGTGCACTTAAGTGAAAATAGAAATTCGGATAATATAATAATAATTATTGTTATTTTATAATGGTTATAAAATAATAATAAAATAAATATATTTATTATAATAATAGTTATTATAATAATATATAATATTATTATGGATCATGTGAATTGGGCTTTTAGCCCGCAGCCCACAAGAGAGTCTATAAAAGGAACCCTTGTGATGAAGCTTTCACTTGATGCAATTTCGTTTTTGATTCTCTTTTCTCACTCAAATAATTTCGTTCGTAAGCAGCTAGCACTGTGACCGGAAGCTGTTCGTGTGGACTGAGTAGAGGCGTTGCACTTCATCAACGCTTGTGATCGCTACATCAAAGATCTGAATCGCCACAAAGAGGTAACGATTCTATCACTGACCATGCTCATTCGTAAGGATCACTAAAGGAAATTTTTTTGTTTTCCGCTGCGTTTAGATCGCAATTTTCCTTCAGTGGTATCAGAGCCACTTACGAAATCATGGATCTGATAGCTGTTAAATTTCCGTCTTTTCTGTATTTGATTCGATTAAAACACAGAATGAATTTAACAATAAACGATTAATTAAATTTGGCATCTGTTGTGTACGATTTGGATGATTGATGTTGATTATGCTTCAGAAACCGACATTAGTATGGTGAAGTTGTGCGATACATTGATCATCCATAGGTTACACAATTAGATCGATCACTTTTATATAAGATATAAGAAATTCTGATGCAAAGATGGTATATGGGATATACTGTTTTGATTTCATCCATTCAATCACATAAGGATTGTAATTCTTTTGAAATATCATCATTTTCATTCGCTTCGGAATCCGACGTTAGTATGGTGAAGCAATGACATGTTGATCTATCATATTGAGTTATCAATCGAGTTGTGTTTGACGGCATGAAATTGTTGCATTAGGATTAATGGCAGTACAAGTGTTGTATTGCCGCAGACTTTTCCGGTTGGGGTTGTAAATGCACAAAAGTTGTGCAGGAAACGACGTGAAATACAATGAAGTGTTCATAAAATTTTTCGTCGGGGCGCTGCCCCTAACAACCCCGCAAGGAGGCGCTTCCCCCTTGACCCCCGTCCGCTGAACGGTCAGCGGAACCACCGTCCGCTGACCGGGCAGCGGAAACCCCGGCTAAGTCTGCAAAGTGTGATCAATCAGCCGAAATTTAATTTAGTTTATTTAATTATCGGAATTTTAAACTAATAATAAAAGTGTGTTTATTATTATTTATTTGTGGTGATCAGTTATGGCCTTAGTTTATCCTTTATTATTGTTTTGGGATTTTTAAATACGGCCTGCGTGTCGTGCCTCTCTCTCAATCTCTTTATGTAACTTCTTTTCTCATCTCACTCCCTCGTATGTAAAACGAGTTTTCTTATATGAAATGTAATATTATGTTATGAAGAAAAAAGAAGTATTCAATATTAAAGGAGGATAACCTTGGAGATCATGCTTGGAGAAGCTTAGATCGTTATTAGGTTAGCTTAGGTTCTCTCATTGGCTTGAGAGAACAATTGCGTTAGGGGCCATAATTGTATCTTTTTATATGTATGTTGATGCATGTAATTGTATGTTGATGCATGTGAGAGACGTTTTGCATGTTAAGCCGGTGAGATCAAACTAATAACAAATTCTCTCAAAATTAAATATTAAGTTTATGCTTTCCAATTTTTAGCACTCATCAAGACTAGTATCGAGCATTGTAGGTTTCGCCTACGCGAGGTGCATGTTCTATATTAGTAAGGTGTGATGGGATAATTGTAATATCCAATTGCTAAAACAATGGGTCAAACTTAACTAAACAAATTATAATAAGATTATACATGTTTAGAAGCAAGAATTGGGAATGATTCATGTGATGGATCAGAATAAGGAGTTATTCACCCAATTGAAAATATTCGAGAGTTGTATGAGATACAATTGGAAGGAGTTCCTACCTAAATAACTTAGTTTTGTGTAATCAGCCTAACGCTGACTTAAAACATAGTGAAACATGGATCTCGACCCACTAGAAAGTCTTCCAACGGGATTTTCCGAATCAAATGATGAGGGTCATTTGTTTTGAATAAAATACTGGGAGCTTATTTGATTAAAGGCCTAATTAAATATGTTGTTTTTAATGATACTTATATTTTCATATTTCTCTTGTAGATTACCATGACAACAAACACATCGAACAATATTTTGCGATCCATCCTAGATAAGGAAAAATTGTCTGGGACAAATTTCCTGGATTGGCACCGTAATCTGAGGATTGTCCTCAAGCACGATAAGAAGTTGTATGTCTTGGAGACACCAGTTCCTGAGGAGGAACCTCCTAGTTCTGCACCAAAGGCAGAAAGAGATGCTTATAAGAAGCATTTCGATGATGCCAATGAAACCGCTTGCCTCATGCTTGCTACCATGAACTCTGAGTTGCAAAAGCAACACGAGAACATGTCTGCGTTCGATATGATCGGACATCTGAAAATGCTTTATCAAGAGCAAGCAAGAAATGAGAGGTTTCAGGTTTCAAAGTCCCTTTTTAACAGCAAGTTAGCTGAGGGAGCCCCTATAAGTCCCCATGTACTCAAGATGATTGGGTATGTGGAGAACCTTGACAGATTAGGGTTTCCCCTTGGAAAAGAACTTGCGATTGATCTGATCTTGCAATCATTGCCAGAGAGCTTCAGTCAGTTTGTCCTGAATTTCAATATGAATGACTTGGACAAAAGTCTTCCAGAACTGCTAGGCATGTTGAGAACTGCTTAGCAGAATATGAAGACAAAAGGGAAATCCATTCTGATGGTCAGTAATGGAAAGAAACAGAACAAGAGGCCCATCAAACAGGGTGGTAGAGGGAAAGGCAAGGAAGTTGCCAAACCCAAACCCACTCCTCCTGTTTTGAAGCCTAGTGGAGGAATAGCAAAGGAGGGCACTTGCTTCCATTGCGGTAAGACCAGACATTGGAAGAGAAATTGCCCAAAGTACCTGGAAGATAAGAATAATGGAGTAGAGACTTCAAATTCAGGTATTTTTGTTATTGAAATTAATTTATCTACTTCTGCATCATGGGTATTAGATACTGGATGCGGTTCTCACATTTGTACTAATGTGCAGGGGCTAAAAAGGAGTAGAGATTTGGCAAAAGGTGAAGTTGACCTACGAGTTGGCAATGGAGCAAAGGTTGCTGCTTTAGCTGTAGGAACTTATGTTTTAACTTTACCTAGTGGTTTAATAGTTCAGTTAGAGAACTGTTATTATGTACCTGCAATTAGCAGGAATATTATTTCCGTTTCTTGTTTGGACAAGTTTGGTTTTTCATTCATAATAAAGAACAATTGTTGCTCCATTTATTTGAATGATATATTCTATGCTACTGCAAAAATGAATAATGGACTATATGTCCTTGATCTTGAAATGCCAATTTATAACATTAATACTAAAAGGTTGAAACCTAATGAGTTGAATCCAACTTACCTTTGGCACTGTCGATTAGGCCACATAAATGAGAAACGCATTTCCAAACTCCATAAAGATGGACTCTTGGACTCTTTTGATTATGAATCATATGAGACATGCAGATCTTGTTTAATTGGAAAGATGACAAAGTCCCCATTCACAGGAAAAGGTGAAAGGGCTAATGATCTTTTGGCACTCATACATACTGATGTATGTGGACCACTGAACATACCAGCCAGAGGAGGTTTTCAGTACTTCATCACTTTTACTGATGACTTCAGTAGATACGGATATGTGTATTTAATGAAACACAAATCTGAGTCGTTTGAAAAGTTCAAGGAATTCAAGAATGAAGTACAAAACCAACTAGGTAAGAATATTAAAGTTCTTCGATCAGATCGAGGCGGTGAATATTTAAGCCTAGAATTTGATGACCATCTAAAAGAGTATGGGATTCTATCCCAACTTACTCCTCCTGGAACACCACAATGGAATGGTGTATCTGAGAGAAGAAATCGAACCTTGTTAGACATGGTCCGATCCATGATGAGTCACGCCGATCTTCCAAACTCCTTTTGGGGACATGCATTATTAACAGCAGCTTACACACTTAACCGTGTTCCATCCAAAAAGGTTGATAAGACACCATATGAGATATGGAGTGGTAAGAAACCACATATGTCTTACATGAAGATTTGGGGTTGCGAAGTTTACGTCAAACGACAAATTTTAACCAAGCTTGAGCCCAAATCTGACAAATGCTTATTTGTGGGGTATCCTAAAGAAACAAGAGGATATTACTTCTACAATCCTTCTGAGGGCAAAGTGTTTGTCGCTCGAACTGGAGTCTTTCTAAAAAGGGATTTTATTTCCAAAGGAAACAGTGGGAGGAAAATAGAGCTTGAAGAAATTCAAGAATCACAAAACATTGAAACACCTATGGAGGAACTAGAGCAGGAAACACAAGTAGTTGTGGAAGAGCAACCTGCTCAAGTAGAACAAGACCAGCGTAGGTCAAGCAGGATACGTCACCAACCTGAGAGATATGGATATCTCATAAGTGATCAGGGTGATGTATTACTCATGGATCAAGATGAGCCTGTGACCTACAAAGAGGCCATAACTGGTCCTGAGTCTGAGAAGTGGCTAGAAGCCATGAAATCTGAAATGGATTCCATGTACACAAACCAGGTTTGGACCTTGGTAGAACCTCCTATAGGAGTTAACCCTATAGGATGCAAGTGGGTCTTCAAGAAGGAGACTGACATGGATGGTAAGGTACATACCTATAAAGCAATACTGGTTGCAAAAGGCTATAAACAAATTCATGGGGTTGACTATGATGAAACCTTTTCACCAGTTGCAATGCTTAAATCTGTTCGGATTTTACTTGCCATCGCTGCATATCATGATTATGAAATATGGCAGATGGATGTCAAAACTGCTTTCCTTAATGGGAATCTTCTTGAGGATGTGTACATGACACAACCTGAAGGATTTGACATACCACAAGATGCCCAAAAGATATGCAAGTTACAACGATCAATCTATGGATTGAAGCAAGCTTCCAGAAGCTGGAATCTTTGTTTTGATGAAACCGTAAAACAATATGGATTCATCAAAAATGAAGATGAACCTTGTGTCTACAAGAAGGTTAGTGGGAGCATGATCGTGTTTCTGGTATTATATGTAGATGACATATTACTCATTGGAAACGATGTCCCTACCTTGCAACAAGTGAAGACTTGGTTAGGGAATTGTTTTTCTATGAAAGACCTAGGTGAAGCAGCCTATATATTAGAAATTAGGATCTATAGAGATAGATCACAAAAACTGCTTGGCCTAAGTCAGAGTACATACATAGATAAAGTGTTGAGACGCTTTAATATGCATGATTCCAAGAAAGGATTCATACCTATGCAACATGGTCTGTGTTTATCAAAAACACAATCCCCTTCAACTAAGGAAGAAAGGGATCGCATGAATAAGATTCCATATGCATCTGCAATAGGATCTATCATGTATGCCATGTTATGTACTCGACCAGATGTCTCGTATGCATTAAGTGCAACGAGTAGGTACCAATCTGATCCCGGTGATGCTCACTGGGTAGCTGTCAAGAATATCCTTAAGTACTTGAGAAGGACTAAGGATTCATTCTTGATATATGGAGGTCAGGAAGAGCTTGATGTAATTAGTTACACTGATGCTAGCTTCGAGACAGATAAGGATGATTTTAGATCACAATCTGGTTATGTGTTCTGTCTCAATGGTGGCGCTGTGAGCTGGAAAAGTTCAAAGCAAGAAACAGTTGCTGATTCTACAACTGAGGCCGAGTATATTGCTGCCTCAAATGCAGCAAAGGAAGCTGTTTGGATCAAGAAGTTCATTAGTGAACTTGGCATAATCCCTAGCATTATGGATCCCATTGGTTTATATTGTGATAACAATGGTGCTATCGCACAAGCCAATGAGCCTAGATCTCACCAACGATCCAAACACATACTTAGGCGTTATCACCTCATTCGGGAGATAATCGATCGAGGAGATGTGAAGATATGCAGAGTACCTACACTTGACAATATCGCTGACCCATTAATAAAGCCTCTTGCGCAACAGAAGCATGATGGTCATACTAGATCTATGGGTATTAAGGGTATGCCTAATTGGCTCTAGTGCTAGTGGGAAATTGTTGGTGTAAGCCCTAGAGGCCAATACTTTTTGGTACTTGTATCGGATTATTCGTTTAATAATAAAAGGCATTTCTTTATTATGTTTGTCTTTCAGAATAATAAAGTCCCTAGAATAGTTAGTCTGTTTAATGAAATGTTAAGTGTGACTTAATCATGAGATCCCATTAAACATAAAGACATTATTCTTAAAATATTCGTAGTCAAGCTTTATTGCAAAGTGGGATAACATTAAAGCATTGAGACTATTATGAAGATAAACTGATGATCACATCTCATGGATCATGGATAAAGAGTTATCAAGTCTTGACATAGGTATAAATATTAGGAGTAATATTTATACCGGATTGACCCGCTATGAGAATACTACATAGTATGTTATGCAAAGTGTCATAAGTTATTCTCATGGTGATAATGGTGTATTACCACCCTTCGACCTGAAACCACTATGGACCCTAGATGTAGAGTCGGGTGCTTTATTGTTGATCAAACATTATCCGTAACTGGATGATCATAAAGACAGTTGATGGGCACTCCACGAAGCATGCTGAGGGACATGAGTGTCCTAGATGGAATTTGCCAATCCTGCATAACAGGAGAAATGTCTAAGGGCCCAATATTGAACTGGACAAGGATGACACAGTGTATGCCTTGTGTTCAATATAGACATAGGGGCAAAAGGGTAATTGTACAAACATATATTATCACGAAAAAGGTTTTGTCAGATCACATGACATTTTCGTGACTTGGGTAGCAGTGATGTGTTGCTAGATACCGCTCACTGTTTATTATGTTAAATATATAATTTAATATAATTACCAACGTTACGAAATCCTACAGGGTCACACACATAAGGACAGTTTGATGAGAGATAGAGAAATCAAAGGAACACCGTAAGGTACGGTGCACTTAAGTGAAAATAGAAATTCGGATAATATAATAATAATTATTGTTATTTTATAATGGTTATAAAATAATAATAAAATAAATATATTTATTATAATAATTGTTATTATAATAATATATAATATTATTATGGATCATGTGAATTGGGCTTTTAGCCCGCAGCCCACAAGAGAGTCTATAAAAGGAACCCTTGTGATGAAGCTTTCACTTGATGCAATTTCGTTTTTGATTCTCTTTTCTCACTCAAATAATTTCGTTCGTAAGCAGCTAGCACTGTGACCGGAAGCTGTTCGTGTGGACTAAGTAGAGGCGTTGCACTTCATCAACGCTTGTGATCGCTACATCAAAGATCTGAATCGCCACAAAGAGGTAACGATTCTATCACTGACCATGCTCATTCGTAAGGATCACTAAAGGAAATTTTTTTGTTTTCCGCTGCGTTTAGATCGCAATTTTCCTTCAGTGGTATCAGAGCCACTTACGAAATCATGGATCTGATAGCTGTTAAATTTCCGTCTTTTCTGTATTTGATTCGATTAAAACACAGAATGAATTTAACAATAAACGATTAATTAAATTTGGCATCTGTTGTGTACGATTTGGATGATTGATGTTGATTATGCTTCAGAAACCGACATTAGTATGGTGAAGTTGTGCGATACATTGATCATCCATAGGTTACACAATTAGATCGATCACTTTTATATAAGATATAAGAAATTCTGATGCAAAGATGGTATATGGGATATACTGTTTTGATTTCATCCATTCAATCACATAAGGATTGTAATTCTTTTGAAATATCATCATTTTCATTCGCTTCGGAATCCGACGTTAGTATGGTGAAGCAATGACATGTTGATCTATCATATTGAGTTATCAATCGAGTTGTGTTTGACGGCATGAAATTGTTGCATTAGGATTAATGGCAGTACAAGTGTTGTATTGCCGCAGACTTTTCCGGTTGGGGTTGTAAATGCACAAAAGTTGTGCAGGAAACGACGTGAAATACAATGAAGTGTTCATAAAATTTTTCGTCGGGGCGCTGCCCCTAACAACCCCGCAAGGAGGCGCTTCCCCCTTGACCCCCGTCCGCTGAACGGTCAGCGGAACCACCGTCCGCTGACCGGGCAGCGGAAACCCCGGCTAAGTCTGCAAAGTGTGATCAATCAGCCGAAATTTAATTTAGTTTATTTAATTATCGGAATTTTAAACTAATAATAAAAGTGTGTTTATTATTATTTATTTGTGGTGATCAGTTATGGCCTTAGTTTATCCTTTATTATTGTTTTGGGATTTTTAAATACGGCCTGCGTGTCGTGCCTCTCTCTCAATCTCTTTATGTAACTTCTTTTCTCATCTCACTCCCTCGTATGTAAAACGAGTTTTCTTATATGTAATGTAATATTATGTTATGAAGAAAAAAGAAGTATTCAATATTAAAGGAGGATAACCTTGGAGATCATGCTTGGAGAAGCTTAGATCGTTATTAGGTTAGCTTAGGTTCTCTCATTGGCTTGAGAGAACAATTGCGTTAGGGGCCATAATTGTATCTTTTTATATGTATGTTGATGCATGTAATTGTATGTTGATGCATGTGAGAGACGTTTTGCATGTTAAGTCGGTGAGATCAAACTAATAACAAATTCTCTCAAAATTAAATATTAAGTTTATGCTTTCCAATTTTTAGCACTCATCAAGACTAGTATCGAGCATTGTAGGTTTCGCCTACGCGAGGTGCATGTTCTATATTAGTAAGGTGTGATGGGATAATTGTAATATCCAATTGCTAAAACAATGGGTCAAACTTAACTAAACAAATTATAATAAGATTATACATGTTTAGAAGCAAGAATTGGGAATGATTCATGTGATGGATCAGAATAAGGAGTTATTCACCCAATTGAAAATATTCGAGAGTTGTATGAGATACAATTGGAAGGAGTTCCTACCTAAATAACTTAGTTTTGTGTAATCAGCCTAACGCTGACTTAAAACATAGTGAAACATGGATCTCGACCCACTAGAAAGTCTTCCAACGGGATTTTCCGAATCAAATGATGAGGGTCATTTGTTTTGAATAAAATACTGGGAGCTTATTTGATTAAAGGCCTAATTAAATATGTTGTTTTTAATGATACTTATATTTTCATATTTCTCTTGTAGATTACCATGACAACAAACACATCGAACAATATTTTGCGATCCATCCTAGATAAGGAAAAATTGTCTGGGACAAATTTCCTGGATTGGCACCGTAATCTGAGGATTGTCCTCAAGCACGATAAGAAGTTGTATGTCTTGGAGACACCAGTTCCTGAGGAGGAACCTCCTAGTTCTGCACCAAAGGCAGAAAGAGATGCTTATAAGAAGCATTTCGATGATGCCAATGAAACCGCTTGCCTCATGCTTGCTACCATGAACTCTGAGTTGCAAAAGCAACACGAGAACATGTCTGCGTTCGATATGATCGGACATCTGAAAATGCTTTATCAAGAGCAAGCAAGAAATGAGAGGTTTCAGGTTTCAAAGTCCCTTTTTAACAGCAAGTTAGCTGAGGGAGCCCCTGTAAGTCCCCATGTACTCAAGATGATTGGGTATGTGGAGAACCTTGACAGATTAGGGTTTCCCCTTGGAAAAGAACTTGCGATTGATCTGATCTTGCAATCATTGCCAGAGAGCTTCAGTCAGTTTGTCCTGAATTTCAATATGAATGACTTGGACAAAAGTCTTCCAGAACTGCTAGGCATGTTGAGAACTGCTTAGCAGAATATGAAGACAAAAGGGAAATCCATTCTGATGGTCAGTAATGGAAAGAAACAGAACAAGAGGCCCATCAAACAGGGTGGTAGAGGGAAAGGCAAGGAAGTTGCCAAACCCAAACCCACTCCTCCTGTTTTGAAGCCTAGTGGAGGAATAGCAAAGGAGGGCACTTGCTTCCATTGCGGTAAGACCGGACATTGGAAGAGAAATTGCCCAAAGTACCTGGAAGATAAGAATAATGGAGTAGAGACTTCAAATTCAGGTATTTTTGTTATTGAAATTAATTTATCTACTTCTGCATCATGGGTATTAGATACTGGATGCGGTTCTCACATTTGTACTAATGTGCAGGGGCTAAAAAGGAGTAGAGATTTGGCAAAAGGTGAAGTTGACCTACGAGTTGGCAATGGAGCAAAGGTTGCTGCTTTAGCTGTAGGAACTTATGTTTTAACTTTACCTAGTGGTTTAATAGTTCAGTTAGAGAACTGTTATTATGTACCTGCAATTAGCAGGAATATTATTTCCGTTTCTTGTTTGGACAAGTTTGGTTTTTCATTCATAATAAAGAACAATTGTTGCTCCATTTATTTGAATGATATATTCTATGCTACTGCAAAAATGAATAATGGACTATATGTCCTTGATCTTGAAATGCCAATTTATAACATTAATACTAAAAGGTTGAAACCTAATGAGTTGAATCCAACTTACCTTTGGCACTGTCGATTAGGCCACATAAATGAGAAACGCATTTCCAAACTCCATAAAGATGGACTCTTGGACTCTTTTGATTATGAATCATATGAGACATGCAGATCTTGTTTAATTGGAAAGATGACAAAGTCCCCATTCACAGGAAAAGGTGAAAGGGCTAATGATCTTTTGGCACTCATACATACTGATGTATGTGGACCACTGAACATACCAGCCAGAGGAGGTTTTCAGTACTTCATCACTTTTACTGATGACTTCAGTAGATACGGATATGTGTATTTAATGAAACACAAATCTGAGTCGTTTGAAAAGTTCAAGGAATTCAAGAATGAAGTACAAAACCAACTAGGTAAGAATATTAAAGTTCTTCGATCAGATCGAGGCGGTGAATATTTAAGCCTAGAATTTGATGACCATCTAAAAGAGTATGGGATTCTATCCCAACTTACTCCTCCTGGAACACCACAATGGAATGGTGTATCTGAGAGAAGAAATCGAACCTTGTTAGACATGGTCCGATCCATGATGAGTCACGCCGATCTTCCAAACTCCTTTTGGGGACATGCATTATTAACAGCAGCTTACACACTTAACCGTGTTCCATCCAAAAAGGTTGATAAGACACCATATGAGATATGGAGTGGTAAGAAACCACATATGTCTTACATGAAGATTTGGGGTTGCGAAGTTTACGTCAAACGACAAATTTCAACCAAGCTTGAGCCCAAATCTGACAAATGCTTATTTGTGGGGTATCCTAAAGAAACAAGAGGATATTACTTCTACAATCCTTCTGAGGGAAAAGTGTTTGTCGCTCGAACTGGAGTCTTTATAAAAAGGGATTTTATTTCCAAAGGAAACAGTGGGAGGAAAATAGAGCTTGAAGAAATTCAAGAATCACAAAACATTGAAACACCTATGGAGGAACTAGAGCAGGAAACACAAGTAGTTGTGGAAGAGCAACCTGCTCAAGTAGAACAAGACCAGCGTAGGTCAAGCAGGATACGTCACCAACCTGAGAGATATGGATATCTCATAAGTGATCAGGGTGATGTATTACTCATGGATCAAGATGAGCCTGTGACCTACAAAGAGGCCATAACTGGTCCCGAGTCTGAGAAGTGGCTAGAAGCCATGAAATCTGAAATGGATTCCATGTACACAAACCAGGTTTGGACCTTGGTAGAACCTCCTATAGGAGTTAACCCTATAGGATGCAAGTGGGTCTTCAAGAAGGAGACTGACATGGATGGTAAGGTACATACCTATAAAGCAATACTGGTTGCAAAAGGCTATAAACAAATTCATGGGGTTGACTATGATGAAACCTTTTCACCAGTTGCAATGCTTAAATCTGTTCGGATTTTACTTGCCATCGCTGCATATCATGATTATGAAATATGGCAGATGGATGTCAAAACTGCTTTCCTTAATGGGAATCTTCTTGAGGATGTGTACATGACACAACCTGAAGGATTTGACATACCACAAGATGCCCAAAAGATATGCAAGTTACAGCGATCAATCTATGGATTGAAGCAAGCTTCCAGAAGCTGGAATCTTTGTTTTGATGAAACCGTAAAACAATATGGATTCATCAAAAATGAAGATGAACCTTGTGTCTACAAGAAGGTTAGTGGGAGCATGATCGTGTTTCTGGTATTATATGTAGATGACATATTACTCATTGGAAACGATGTCCCTACCTTGCAACAAGTGAAGACTTGGTTAGGGAATTGTTTTTCTATGAAAGACCTAGGTGAAGCAGCCTATATATTAGAAATTAGGATCTATAGAGATAGATCACAAAAACTGCTTGGCCTAAGTCAGAGTACATACATAGATAAAGTGTTGAGACGCTTTAATATGCATGATTCCAAGAAAGGATTCATACCTATGCAACATGGTCTGTGTTTATCAAAAACACAATCCCCTTCAACTAAGGAAGAAAGGGATCGCATGAATAAGATTCCATATGCATCTGCAATAGGATCTATCATGTATGCCATGTTATGTACTCGACCAGATGTCTCGTATGCATTAAGTGCAACGAGTAGGTACCAATCTGATCCCGGTGATGCTCACTGGGTAGCTGTCAAGAATATCCTTAAGTACTTGAGAAGGACTAAGGATTCATTCTTGATATATGGAGGTCAGGAAGAGCTTGATGTAATTGGTTACACTGATGCTAGCTTCGAGACAGATAAGGATGATTTTAGATCACAATCTGGTTATGTGTTCTGTCTCAATGGTGGCGCTGTGAGCTGGAAAAGTTCAAAGCAAGAAACAGTTGCTGATTCTACAACTGAGGCCGAGTATATTGCTGCCTCAAATGCAGCAAAGGAAGCTGTTTGGATCAAGAAGTTCATTAGTGAACTTGGCATAGTCCCTAGCATTATGGATCCCATTGGTTTATATTGTGATAACAATGGTGCTATCGCACAAGCTAAGGAGCCTAGATCTCACCAACGATCCAAACACATACTTAGGCGTTATCACCTCATTCGGGAGATAATCGATCGAGGAGATGTGAAGATATGCAGAGTACCTACACTTGACAATATCGCTGACCCATTAATAAAGCCTCTTGCGCAACAGAAGCATGATGGTCATACTAGATCTATGGGTATTAAGGGTATGCCTAATTGGCTCTAGTGCTAGTGGGAAATTGTTGGTGTAAGCCCTAGAGGCCAATACTTTTTGGTACTTGTATCGGATTATTCGTTTAATAATAAAAGGCATTTCTTTATTATGTTTGTCTTTCAGAATAATAAAGTCCCTAGAATAGTTAGTCTGTTTAATGAAATGTTAAGTGTGACTTAATCATGAGATCCCATTAAACATAAAGACATTATTCTTAAAATATTCGTAGTCAAGCTTTATTGCAAAGTGGGATAACATTAAAGCATTGAGACTATTATGAAGATAGACTGATGATCACATCTCATGGATCATGGATAAAGAGTTATCAAGTCTTGACATAGGTATAAATATTAGGAGTAATATTTATACCGGATTGACCCGCTATGAGAATACTACATAGTATGTTATGCAAAGTGTCATAAGTTATTCTCATGGTGATAATGGTGTATTACCACCCTTCGACCTGAAACCACTATGGACCCTAGATGTAGAGTCGGGTGCTTTATTGCTGATCAAACATTATCCGTAACTGGATGATCATAAAGACAGTTGATGGGCACTCCACGAAGCATGCTGAGGGACATGAGTGTCCTAGATGGAATTTGCCAATCCTGCATAACAGGAGAAATGTCTAAGGGCCCAATATTGAACTGGACAAGGATGACACAGTGTATGCCTTGTGTTCAATATAGACATAGGGGCAAAAGGGTAATTGTACAAACATATATTATCACGAAAAAGGTTTTGTCAGATCACATGACATTTTCGTGACTTGGGTAGCAGTGATGTGTTGCTAGATACCGCTCACTGTTTATTATGTTAAATATATAATTTAATATAATTACCAACGTTACGAAATCCTACAGGGTCACACACATAAGGACAGTTTGATGAGAGATAGAGAAATCAAAGGAACACCGTAAGGTACGGTGCACTTAAGTGAAAATAGAAATTCGGATAATATAATAATAATTATTGTTATTTTATAATGGTTATAAAATAATAATAAAATAAATATATTTATTATAATAATAGTTATTATAATAATATATAATATTATTATGGATCATGTGAATTGGGCTTTTAGCCCGCAGCCCACAAGAGAGTCTATAAAAGGAACCCTTGTGATGAAGCTTTCACTTGATGCAATTTCGTTTTTGATTCTCTTTTCTCACTCAAATAATTTCGTTCGTAAGCAGCTAGCACTGTGACCGGAAGCTGTTCGTGTGGACTGAGTAGAGGCGTTGCACTTCATCAACGCTTGTGATCGCTGCATCAAAGATCTGAATCGCCACAAAGAGGTAACGATTCTATCACTGACCATGCTCATTCGTAAGGATCACTAAAGGAAATTTTTTTGTTTTCCGCTGCGTTTAGATCGCAATTTTCCTTCAGTGGTATCAGAGCCACTTACGAAATCATGGATCTGATAGCTGTTAAATTTCCGTCTTTTCTGTATTTGATTCGATTAAAACACAGAATGAATTTAACAATAAACGATTAATTAAATTTGGCATCTGTTGTGTACGATTTGGATGATTGATGTTGATTATGCTTCAGAAACCGACATTAGTATGGTGAAGTTGTGCGATACATTGATCATCCATAGGTTACACAATTAGATCGATCACTTTTATATAAGATATAAGAAATTTTGATGCAAAGATGGTATATGGGATATACTGTTTTGATTTCATCCATTCAATCACATAAGGATTGTAATTCTTTTGAAATATCATCATTTTCATTCGCTTCGGAATCCGACGTTAGTATGGTGAAGCAATGACATGTTGATCTATCATATTGAGTTATCAATCGAGTTGTGTTTGACGGCATGAAATTGTTGCATTAGGATTAATGGCAGTACAAGTGTTGTATTGCCGCAGACTTTTCCGGTTGGGGTTGTAAATGCACAAAAGTTGTGCAGGAAACGACGTGAAATACAATGAAGTGTTCATAAAAATTTTCGTCGGGGCGCTGCCCCTAACAACCCCGCAAGGAGGCGCTTCCCCCTTGACCCCCGTCCGCTGAACGGTCAGCGGAACCACCGTCCGCTGACCGGGCAGCGGAAACCCCGGCTAAGTCTGCAAAGTGTGATCAATCAGCCGAAATTTAATTTAGTTTATTTAATTATCGGAATTTTAAACTAATAATAAAAGTGTGTTTATTATTATTTATTTGTGGTGATCAGTTATGGCCTTAGTTTATCCTTTATTATTGTTTTGGGATTTTTAAATACGGCCTGCGTGTCGTGCCTCTCTCTCAATCTCTTTATGTAACTTCTTTTCTCATCTCACTCCCTCGTATGTAAAATGAGTTTTCTTATATGTAATGTAATATTATGTTATGAAGAAAAAAGAAGTATTCAATATTAAAGGAGGATAACCTTGGAGATCATGCTTGGAGAAGCTTAGATCGTTATTAGGTTAGCTTAGGTTCTCTCATTGGCTTGAGAGAACAATTGCGTTAGGGGCCATAATTGTATCTTTTTATATGTATGTTGATGCATGTAATTGTATGTTGATGCATGTGAGAGACGTTTTGCATGTTAAGTCGGTGAGATCAAACTAATAACAAATTCTCTCAAAATTAAATATTAAGTTTATGCTTTCCAATTTTTAGCACTCATCAAGACTAGTATCGAGCATTGTAGGTTTCGCCTACGCGAGGTGCATGTTCTATATTAGTAAGGTGTGATGGGATAATTGTAATATCCAATTGCTAAAACAATGGGTCAAACTTAACTAAACAAATTATAATAAGATTATACATGTTTAGAAGCAAGAATTGGGAATGATTCATGTGATGGATCAGAATAAGGAGTTATTCACCCAATTGAAAATATTCGAGAGTTGTATGAGATACAATTGGAAGGAGTTCCTACCTAAATAACTTAGTTTTGTGTAATCAGCCTAACGCTGACTTAAAACATAGTGAAACATGGATCTCGACCCACTAGAAAGTCTTCCAACGGGATTTTCCGAATCAAATGATGAGGGTCATTTGTTTTGAATAAAATACTGGGAGCTTATTTGATTAAAGGCCTAATTAAATATGTTGTTTTTAATGATACTTATATTTTCATATTTCTCTTGTAGATTACCATGACAACAAACACATCGAACAATATTTTGCGATCCATCCTAGATAAGAAAAAATTGTCTGGGACAAATTTCCTGGATTGGCACCGTAATCTGAGGATTGTCCTCAAGCACGATAAGAAGTTGTATGTCTTGGAGACACCAGTTCCTGAGGAGGAACCTCCTAGTTCTGCACCAAAGGCAGAAAGAGATGCTTATAAGAAGCATTTCGATGATGCCAATGAAACCGCTTGCCTCATGCTTGCTACCATGAACTCTGAGTTGCAAAAGCAACACGAGAACATGTCTGCGTTCGATATGATCGGACATCTGAAAATGCTTTATCAAGAGCAAGCAAGAAATGAGAGGTTTCAGTTTTTCAAACTCCTCTAAACTGACAGTGACAGGAGGTGGTACTTAGGATGGTCCAGGTATATCCTCCACAGTGAAAGGCATCCCAGAAAATTGAGCCCTGGCATGGGACCACTCATAGTACTGAGTTGAGGCTACATTGTTGCATCTTCCAAGAATGGCCATTCCCCATGTCTGGACATTATCCCAAGCCCAGGATGCTTGCCTGACAATAGCCAGATTAGGCTTAATCTCACAATAAAGGGTCTCAGCCAAGTCTTGTGCTCTGGGGGTGTGGACCAATGCATAGCCCAGTTGTATTTTGAATAGCAGAGGGTTGTAGTTGATGCAACCCTTTACTCCTATCAGGGGTACATTGGGAAACTGCCCACAACTGGTAATGATGTCCCTGCCCTTGGTGCTCTGAGTTCACCACCTGATGTCAGCTGAGGTTAAAGCAGTGAGTCTTCTAGCCCAATTCTTTTGCTGATGAGGATTCAGAAATGCATCAGTCTTAGGCAAATGTTTGAGCAGCCAGGTATGGAACAGGGGAGCACAGCACCTCACCAATCTTCCTCTTTGCTTTTCATTCCTTTGATGGATAGAGTAGTAGAAATCTCCCAGTAAGGTGGGTACTGGGTTCCTCAGGATGAAAAGATGGATTGCATTCTTGCTAATAAATTTAGGCTCGTCTGCAAAAAGTATGACCCCATATATGCTAAGGTCCAGAAAAGCACAGACTGCTTTCCAATCTCCCAAAGAGGCCTTCAGGGTAGCCTGAGAAATCAAGAAATCCAAATGTAGGCCAGAGACTCCAGCCTTGGTAGTCATGTTCTGACCAATCAGAACTGGTTCCAGATACAAAGCCTTTGCCACCTCTTCATTACCAGGAAAAGTCATCTCAGGGTTGAAGGGGACTCCACCCCTGATAGGTACACCAACCAATGATGAATACTCCTCTAATAAAGGTCCCAACTGAAAATCCTGAAAGGTGAAGCACCTCAGAGGGGGATCATAGAACTGCAGGCAAGTATGAATCAAGCTCCTCTGGGAAGGGTCCAAATCCATAACCACATCAAGTATGCCTCCATAGTGTTCTCTGAACAGTGGTATATGGTCTGGAGTAATCAGGGTCTGGATCTTCCTGATGCCAGCTAACTCAGGCTCAAAGAAATGATAGGAGATGTTGCTTTTCTTGGGTGCCATGCTGCTGAAGAGGAACTGAGAATAATACTGTAGATGGGCCACTGACAGGCTGAGACTGGTGATGCAGGATACTGAAGCAGGTAGCAGATGACTGAAGTAGATACTGATGAAGATAGGTCTACACTGATAAAGGGGTCAAAACCAAGCCAAAATATATGATGGATACCCTGAAAAACAAATAAGCAAATGTTAAAATGATGCAATGATGATGTATGCAAATGGTATGCAAGGATTGTGACTGAGCTGGATCTGATCAAGTGCTCTGATATAAGTCCATGTATGTCTAAGAAATCCAGATGGAGGTTCATAAGTCCAGTAACCAAGGTGGGGGACTCAAATAAAGAGTCACATGTCCAGGGTTCAAAATCACAAGAACTGTCCCAAAATGGAGTACTCTTAATCAAAACAAAGTAACAGGGTATGCTGAGGTCAAGGGTACCTGCAAACCTGTAAACAGCCCAACCCCCTCACAGGTGATGTTCTAAAACAAAGATCCTCAGACTTGGATCAGTTATGAGAAGTGTAAACACTTCTAACCCGGAGGTACAGTGTTTACAATAACCATAAAAGATCCTCCTCTAATTCACCTCAGTTTCTGAAGGTCAGTACTAAAGGTCATCCAGACTTAGCAAGCTTCCCAGATAGCCCTAGCACTACAGGAAATCTGCAGCACAGAGTTCTCAAGAAGAAACCCATATCTGAACCGTGTTTCATATTCCCGCACCAGACCGAAATGGAATGGGAAAGAACATGAACCACTCTAGCCTAGGTGTCACTCAGGTCCCAGGTATAGGACCTCAACTCTCAATAGAACACCCACCCACCAAAGCAACAAAACAGATCCAGCCAGCACAGTATGACAGTATGATATGTGTAAAGCTATAAAGAAAGCAATAAAAAAAACTGTACATAAAGCAGTAAACAAAACAAATATACAAACACAGATAGCACATAACACCCCAGTAAACACAAATCAAACAAGCGCTAGGAGGAACCCACAAAAAGAACCAGAAGCCCTGGTTACAGTATAAGGGTCCCCAGCAGAGTCGCCAAGCTGTCGCTCCCACCAAATGACACCTCAGGTCAGAAGGGGTACAGACGCGAACGGTCGGCGGAAGAATGATGCGAGAACACACAGGAGTGAACTCACAGGGAATGAAAAGAGTCGCCAGCTAGGCATTTTTATCCCGGAGGAAAGGCAATGCTGCATAGACCTAGAAAGACATGGATAAGACGGTTGCGAACCAGAGAGACCGAGAAAGGGGGTTGGTTACAACCTGGGAAGGTATTAGCACCCAGATTGTCCGTCGTACTCGACGGGATCCACGCTTAAGAGATTTGTGTTTTAAAGGGGTAGTGTCAGTGCAATTTGTGTGTAAAATAGCTGGAAAAGGATATACAGGTGTCAGTGTAAAAGAAGTGTGAAGTGTATAAATGATGTGTCAGTGTGAGAACAAGAATGAAATGCTCATGATAATGAGGCTTAAAGAATAATGCTGGAAGGAGGGGGAATATACAGAGACTTTTGTTCGATAACAGTTAAGTTATGCCTACGTATCCTCTCGTGCAATGAGGAAGTCAGAACACCGTAGTTCGACCCAAAGAGACTGAAAGGTGAATTGATTGATGAACTGCTTGCTTGTCAATGCTCAAGTGTATGACCTGTCTGGCTCAGGTGCTAACTGTCTTGCATTAGACGGAAGAAGCAAGTTCTCGTTTGTGAATGAAGGTGATGAGAAAAGAATCCCGAAGGAGACGATTATTGTTTGTTTTTGAGTTTTCAGTCTTTTATTGCTTTTGAAAGTTTGTCATAAATCAATGAGCTTAAGCCTAAACCAATGGATTTAGTAAACTCATCACATCTTCCCTCTGATTAGGGGTAATGAGAATACCTTAAGTGTGATGTCAGCTTCTCACACTTAATTACCATGGTGTAGGATTAAGATCATTAACCTACTTGTGATTATTTAGATGTTTTTGTGATTTTTGTTTAGTGTTGAGTAATGAGATTAAACCATAATCAGGGATTAAACAGACTCATTACACCATCCTAATAGAAGGATAATAGATGAGAATGTTTAAGCTGAGGAAAGCTCCTCAACTTAATCCATGATTAGGGATTAAACTCATGACAAAACAAGCCTTTGGTTAAGTGGATTTTATTTAATGATATGATGAGGGAGTGATTTTTAGGGTTTGTAAGACAACATGAGGAGGACTTGTCCATTAACACTAGGGTTAGTCCTTCTTAACCAATTAAGGAAGAATTAGAACCCTAATGCAAGGCCCAAGTTACAAGCTTGATGTCTTGATGGTTATTAAATGAATTGATTAAGGGATTAAACACATTAAGGGTTTAACACTTAGGATTAAAGTTATACACTCCATCCTAATAGAAGGATGCAGGCATAAGCTTAATCACAAAGCCTTAAAACCTTTAAGGTTTAGTATTTGATTATGAGGTGAGAAGATAAGACTCAATGAGACACAAAGGTAAAACTAAATGGGGAGACTAAACAAAACCCTAATCATTGTCATGCTTGGTTGTTCCTAAGGTTTGTTAGGTTTGCAAGAAAGATCTTCAAGGAAACACCAGGAAACAGATGAAAGGAGCAAAGAGAAACAAAGTAACTTGCTTCATTCAAGAAGACAAGTTACTTGAAGAAAGAAAGTAAGAAGAAGAAGAATGAGCAAGCTCAATCTCAAACACATAACAAAATGCAGTAATGATGCAAGAGAGATGAAAACAAATTGTGAGAAGTGAAGGCAAATTCACTTCTCAAAGTTGCTTACCACCTGAAAAGTTAGTGAAAGAAATGCAATGCAATGCAAGATGAAGTGAAATGGCATGATGCAAACCAAAACCAGAAGCATGTATGTGATGATGATGATGCTATGAGATGCTGCAAACATGAAGCAAGGCATGAGGATGATCACATGAACAAATGGATGTAAATGGAGCAAGTTTAGAACCATAAACATACATGAAAAGTTATGAAATGCAAATGACATATAACATGGCAAATGCAAGATGCAATGATCAAACATGCTTCTAATGTTCAAAGAATCAAATGGATGCACAAAATGCTATGACAAGTCAAGGTATGAATGCAAATGCAAGATGAGTGCAAAAGAGAACCCAAATTAGGGTTTATGATCAATGCATCAAACAAAAACCAAAATCAGAAGCAAACATCAAGATAAAAAATTGAAAATGCATTCAAAGGATCCCTAATCCTATACAAACTCACTGCCCAAAGGAGGGGTTCTAACTCTTAACCTAATGGAATTTATGAATTTCCTAAGTTTTCTAGGGTTTTAGGGTTCCTTAACAAGAAAAATGTCAAACAAATTGAAAATGGAATATCAAATCATGCCAATTTAATCTCACAAACTACATGCTAAACAAAATGCAATGCAAAAAGAATCAAAGTCCAACTCTCAATGGTTAGGCAGAAATGATTTTTTGAAATTTGGATCAAAATAATGCCTTGAAATGATTTTAATTCCATGAAAAATTCTCAAAAGACATCAAGATCAAAAAAGAAATTTGGTTTGAGGGTTGGACAATGTTTCTAAATGTTTATGAAGGTTTCATGAATTTTTTGGTGATTTTTAAATACCTAAAAGTATTTTTAATTAATTAATTCTCATTAATTAATTAAAAATAAACTTTTAAATGATTTAAAAATATTTTTTAATGCAAAAAATAAAAATAAAAATGTTTTTGGTTTCTGATAATTAATAAAAGTTTGTATAAAAATTTTCAGAATTTTTGAAAAGGTTTTACTATTTTAAATAAATATGAGAAAACAAATGAAATAAAATTAAAATTTAATTGGATTTAATCTGAAAAAAAGAAAAGTATGCGCATCTAAAGGCCCAGATTCAAATTCACACGCGCGGGAGTGGACCTGGCGCGCATCTGGACGGCCTATATTCAAATTTCACTAATTAATGATTAAGCCCTAATTCAGCCCTAATGACTTTCAGGCGACCGGAACACTGTTCCGGTCGTCTTCTCTGGCCATCTCAAATCTCCAACTCTCTCTACACGCATCCAAAACAAAATCTAACTACCCAGAAATCATCCCCACTCAAAAACAAATCAAACCCCTCAATCAAACAACATTTATCATTCAAAAACAGAGAGAATCGAATCAAACATTTTTTAGGGCAAAAGTTTCAGAGCATTCATACATCCTGGTTTCTCAACCATTTTCAAAAGTAAACACATATTCATGATCAGGGAAGTGCATAGAAGCTATTAAGAACTTAAAAACATGTTTCTGGAAAAAAAATTTGAGTTGACTACCTGAACTGAAGCTTTCGATTCAGGAGCATTCTGGCTGTTTCTTTGGCTCAAATGCACTCCAATGATCCCCTTGAGAAGCTTGCAATGTTTGTTTGAAGTTTGCAATGGCTGGTTTGAGAGATGGCAGGAGTTCTGTTCAATGGCAGGTGGTGATCGTGTTTGTGGTTCTGGAAGTTTAAGGCAATGGTGATGGGTGCTTTGTGATCAGGGAAGTGTGTTGAGATTGTTTGTGAAGTTTTTTTGTGTGTTTGTGGCCTGTGTGATAAGTTTCGAAGGCTCTTGCAAATGAAGGTGAAAATGAGAATGTTGTCTTGTGGAGTGTTTCAGGCTTGCCTCTTGTTATGTTTGGCTTGCTTTTGGATAGTATAAACAATTGGGATTGGTCAGAAGATGTGATGTGTGCTTTATTGATTGGCATGGCTCAAGTTGCCAAAATGTCAAAGTTGGTGTAAGAGAAGTATGGGCTACTTTCTAGCCAAGGACAAAGGCATGTACTGCGCAGCATGATGTGGGGAAAGGCCTAGGATGGTTCAGCAGGCTAGCCAGCAAGTGGATGATAAACTATGATGAGTTTTGCAACTTGCCTTGCTTTTGCTTCCTTTGAGAAACCTTGCTCCATAAGTCATGAAAGTGGATGATCTCTTGGCCCATTCTGAGTTTTATGTGTTGTATGATCATATTGTGAAGTTTAGAAGCCCATTTGACAGCTCAATTTACCTTGACAAATGAATTTGCAACTTTGCCTCTTTGGTGCATAACTTGAAATTTAGTGATTTTTGCCAACTTTGACAAGCCATAACTTTTGATCCAAAATGAATTAGGTCATGTTCTTGTACTTTTGAAAAGGGAAAGATCTATTCTACAACTTTCATGACCAAAGTTTTTCCATTTGAAGCATTTTTGGATCAAAAAGTAAAGGTTGAAAAAGTTGCATAAAATGGCAATTTCATTAAAAGTCAAACTTGCCCAAAAAGTCAACTTTGCAAAAGGCTTGAAATTCTCCAATTTTGTGAACTTATAACATCTTCCATGATCAAATAAAGATCATATACAATCAAAATGATGAAGAACACCCTTTGGTTGGGTCATTGGGGGCCTCAGATGCCCTGATTTTGCACTGACTTGCTTGAAAAGTCAACTCTTGATCAGATGACTTCCCCATGGAATTTCTTCATGAAAATTGATATGCATACTCCCTATACCATATAGAGACCAATAGAAACAAGAATGACCAAAAAAATTGAAGTTATGGCCTCTGAAACCAAAACCCTAATTCTAGGTCATCTGTGCAGTCAAACCTGGCTCTGCTTCCATGCCAATCTCAGTTCTTGTGATTTTTTTGACATCTTTGACTTTGAGAGGATATAATATGATGCTTGAACATACATGGTCCCCTTTGAAGTGATTGATGACCTTTGGAGTGGCTCAATAAGCTCTTGGATTGCTCAGATCACAAACCCTAGATGCAGATGACTTAGAAACAATGCAATGAATCAAAAATGTGATATGGGGTGGTATGATTGAGTTTATGCATATGAAATGATCACAAGCCATGGTGTGAATGGGTGAGGGAAAATTTGTGGTGTTTACACCCATGTACTTAAGATGATAGGGTATATGGAGAATTTTGAAAGATTGGGATTTCCCCTCATGAAGGAGCTTGCAACTGATTTGATCATGCAATGGTTGTCGAATAATTTATGCCAATTTGTCCTTAATTTCAATATTAATAATATGGACAAATATCTTCCTGGATTTCTAAGAATTTTAAGAACTGTTCAGCAAAATCTGAAGTCAAAAGGGAAATATATTCTGATGGTTAGTAATAGAAAGAAACAGAACAAAAGGCCAACCAAGCAGGGTGGTAAATGGAAAGGCAGGGAAGTTGTGGATCCTAAACATATTGCACCTTCTTTTAAGCCTAATGGAGGCATAGATAAGGAGGGCACTTGCTTCTATTGCGGTAAATCTGGACACTGGAAGAGAAACCGCCCAAAGTACCTGGAAGATAAGAAGAATGAAGTGAGACTTCAACTTCATGTATTTTTGTTATAGAAATTAATTTATCTACTTCTTCATAATGGGTATTAGATACTGGATGTGGTTCATACATTTGTACCAATGTGCAGGGACTAAAAAGGAATAGAGTTTTGGCAAAAGGAGAAGTTGACCTACGAGTTGCAAATGGAGCAAAGGTTGTTGCTTTAGCTGTAGAAATTTATGCTTTTACTTTACCTAGTGGTTTAATAATTCATTTAGAGAACTGTTATTATGTACCTGCAATTAGCAGGAATATTATTTTCGTTTCTTGTTTGGACAAGTTTGATTTTTCATTTATAATAAAGAACAATTGTTGCTATATTTATTTAAATGATATATTCTATGCTACTTCACAAATGAACAATGGATTATATGTATTTGATCTTGAAATGCCAATTTATAACATTAATACTAAAAGGATGAAACCTAATGAGTTAAATCCAAGTTACCTTTGGCATTGTCGCTTAGGCCATATAAATGAGAAACGCATTTCCAAACTCCATAAAGATGGACTATTGGACTCTTTTGATTATGAATCATATGATACATGTAGATCTTGTTTAATTGGAAAGATAACAAAGACCTCATTCACAGGAAAAGGTGAAAGGGCAAATGATCTTTTAGCCCTCATACATACTGATGTATGTGGACCACTGAACATACCAGCCATAGGAGGTTTTCAATACTTCATCACATTTACTGATGATTTCAGTAGATATGGTTATGTGTATTTAATGAAACACAAATCTGAATCCTTTGAAAATTTCAAGGAGTTCAAAAATGAAGTACAAAACCAATTAGGTAAAAATATTAAAACTCTTCGATCAGATCGAGGAGGTGAATATTTAAGCCTAGAGTTTGATGACCATCTAAAAGAGTGTGGGATTCTATGCCAACTCACTCCTCCTAGAACACCACAATAGAATGGTGTATTTGAATGAAAAATCGGACCTTATTAGACATGGTCCGATCTATGATGAGTCACGCCAATCTTCCAAACTCCTCTTGGGGACATGCACTACTGACAGCAGCTTACACACTTAATCGTGTTCCATTCAAAAAGGTAGAAAAAACACCATATGAGATATGGAGTGGTAAGAAACCACATATGTCTTACATGAAGGTTTGGGGTTGTGAAGTTTATATGAAACAACAAGTTTCAACTATGCTTGAGCCCAAATCTGACAAATTCTTATTTGTGGGGTTGTCGTACCTCGAAAAATAGGATCCTCGCGAATGCGGTCGCGGTTGGGCCGACTTGAGAGTCGCCACCTAATTTTGATTTATTCCAAAAGAGGGAAAGGGAAAATATAGATAAAACCCGGGAAGAAAGGATAAAGACAAGGTCATCGTAACCATTGTCGGGGTTCGGAAGTCGGTTATGCAGGGGGGAGGTATTAGCACCCCCTATATCCATCGTACTCGAATGGAACCTTCTAAGTTGTCACGCGCGAAAGGATGTCTATGCCTAATGAATTTACTTGCTAAAAGAGGAAAAGGATTTAAATTTTATTTTCTTTCCTTAGGAATCGAATTGCACTAAAGACTATGGATAGTTTATTCCGAACCAACAAGCCAAGTGTCTTGCGACGGAATAATCGGAGCGAATAACGAGAGCTCGTAATCCCCCTTTCTACCACTTAAGGCTCGTGGCGTACAATTTCTTTCATATTATTAAAGTGTTTTAATACCTAAGACCACTTGACGTTGGATCAAGGGTTTTGATTTAAAGAAACATTTTGGTAGGTCGATTGCGAGGCATAAAGCGATCGCGAAGGGTGAGTGCAAAATGGAGGTTAAGGATTAAATGGTTACGCAAGAACGAATCCTAATACTAAGCTAAGGTGGAGCCGTTGGAGCTCGAATTAAACCGAAAGCGTCAAAATATAGCTCTTTAACTATCTTAGAATCGATTCAAAGTTAGAATAATTCTATGAGAATTAGAGCGTTACTTTATAATCAAATAATTATTTAAATAGAAGAAATGCGATAAAAGAATAGAATTTGTCTCATATTGATCTAAATGACACCGATTTGTCGAAATCGAACGTTTAGATCGTTTGTTATATCATCGACCATAAAAATAAAATAAAGTCGAAATAATAATAAAATAAAAGTTTTGCCTCATATTTAATTTAAATAACGTCGATTTATTTGAAATCGAATATTTAAATATTTGTTCATCGGCCGGATAAAATAAATAGAAATAATGAGAAATAATAAGGAAAATAAACGTGTGGCCTCAAATTAGGGGATAACGTCGATTTATTAGAAATCGAATATCACCACTTATCATTGGCCGAAATAAGAATTAAGTCGATAAATGACAATGAATCTAAAATTAATTAGAAACCATAGAATAAAAGAAAACGGTCTCATATCAATTTGGACAACGTCAGTAAATCGAATGTCACAAATCGGATAATAATATCATAGACCAAATAAAAATGCGAAAATAATCGATAAATCGATAAATAAATAGAAAATAGAAAAAATGGCCTCAAATCGGTTTAGATAACGTCGCTTAATGGAATATCGATAAACCGTATTTTTATCATAGTCCACAAAAATAAATATAAAGTAATGAGAAAATAATAAAATTGGTTTCAATTTAATGGATAACGTCGATTAAATAATCGAATATCGCATTTTATCATTAACCGAATAAATCGAATAATCGATTAAATAATAGCGAAATAAAAATGGCCTCATAACAACTTTGATAACGCCGATTTAAAATCGAATATCAAAAAAATTATTTCATTGGCCCACATAAGAATAAATTATAGAATCACAAATTAAATCAAATAAGGATAAAAATAATAAAAGCCCAACAAAGAGGTGCAGTATATGAACAAATGTGTTAGAAATAAAACAAATCCGCTTGGGACTGAGCTCATGGTCCAAAAAGAAAAACTCAGCTCACAAATAAAGAAATAAATAATAAAATAAAAATAAAAAAACAATCATATGAGGGAGGAGGCGCTACTTATCTATGGGTTTTTCAAGAATACAAGATTCATGGGCCCAAAGGCCCATATCAGAATAGCAACAAACAAACCTTCTACCAATGCAGCTTTTTCTTTCCTTTTTTTACTTAAATAAAATGAAAACATAAAAACCCAGCATCACAAGTTTCTTATCACTAACAAAAGGAAAGTGACCTCCAGCTTCTTTATAAACGCAAGTAGAAAAGAAAAAGAAAAAATATTATGCTTACCCTGTTTTAAAAATAAACCGACGGCAACTCTTATCCACTCGCGCTATCTCTCTCTCAATATGGCTTCAAACGCGTTCGGATTTCGCTCATGGTTTCTCACTCTCTCACACGATTCACGATGGGTGTTAATGAAAATGTTATGGAGGTGGTTAATCGGCAGAGGGTAGCGGTAAGTTCCTCACCGTCAGATTTGTTTGGTTTCTACCTGTCAACGACGCTCTCGCTTTGTGCTTCGGATTTCGAACCTTTTGCTTAAAGGTTTCGCTCGCGGTGAGTTTTTTTACTTATTGGTTTTGAAGGAAAACAAGGGTAGTGATTTTGTGTTGATGAGGAAGCAAGGCGATTGAGGTTTTTTTCCAGATTTTATGTGTTGAGGTGAAGAAAGAAAAAAGTTTTGTGAGTTATTTGAGGTTTATTTGGGGAAGAGTGGTGATTTTGTTGTGAGATCATGAAACAAAAATCATTTTTGTCTTAATGAAGGTGAGGTTTGGGTGTATTTAATTGTTTTTGTGCGGTCATGGTGTTGACGGTTCACAGTTTGTGGCATTTTGTGAAGTTGGTGTTTAGGTATGGTTTATGTAAAAAAAATGCAGGTTGTGGTTTACGTTATGGAGGTTGGTGATGTTTATGGTTTTGGAAACAGAACGGTGAGGGTGAAGGTGTTGGTATTTTTCTGCGGTTTTTATGGTTTATGGAGTTGTGGTGGATGAAGGTGGTAATGGTTTCAAACGAATTTGTTGTTGTTGTTGTTGATTGCAAGAAGGGAAAGATTGTGAGATATTTGGGTATGGATTTATGAAGAAAAGGATGAGTCTGAGTTTGTTTATTTTGTTTATGGTAATGAAAGGGTATGAAGAAGAGTGATGATTTATGCGGTTTATTTTATGGATGGTTTATGATTTGGTTCTGTTTTTTTTGTTTCTCTCCTACTCCAATGTGTGAACAAAGGTCTGTTAAATAGAGGCATTCAAAGGGGGTTGAATTGGAAGAATGAGGACGAAATTGGTGAGTTGTGGAATCATTCTGTTGCAGTGAGATATTCTTTCTTTTTTTAAGTTGAAAATTTTTCGCTAGTGCGTTGTGGAATTGATCCTTTTACGTTGTGCTGGTAGATGAATTTTGTGAAGGTTGCAGCTTGGAAAGATCAGACGTGGAAATATCTTTTGTTCTTTTTTTTTAAGTGTATATGATGTATGGGTCAAAAAAGTAATAAGATCATAAAAAAACGATTTACTTTTATGGTAAAGTGGCCCAACATTCTTATAATAATTTTTTTAATATGAATAAATTATATATAAAAAAGAATGGTTAAAAAAAGTAAAAGAAATAATAATAATAATAATAATAATAATAATAATAATAAATAGAAATAATAAAATTAATAACAATAAAAAAAAGAGAAATAATAAAAAAATAGTTATAAAAACAATAGAGATAATAAGAATGATAAAATGAAATAAAAGGTAAATATATAGAAGGGAAATGATAAAAATGATTTTTTTTGTAGAATTTTTATGAAATAAAAATGAAATGGAAATTAAAATGGTTAATGAAAAACGAAAGTGTTACTTGGACAAATACTACACACCTACCGCAACATTGCACACGTACACACAGTGACAAACTCAAATGAACCTGGTTTTATTTACTGAACAAATGAGACGTAATATACTTTTTTTTTAATTTTCTGAATGATAAAAGTAAATATGCAGGTAGGACAATTTGGGGTATGACAGATGCCCCTATCTAATTGTCTTAAACTTGAAGTGAACTGCTGCAAGACATTCGATTCTAAAGTGAAAGTCAATTAGATATAAGAAGACCCAAAATTTGTCTGATGCAGAATGCGATGCAATAATGAAATATGGTATGCTTATATGGATGCAATTGCTGGGGATATTAAATATAGGAATGTGATATGAAATATGATGACATAACTCGGTTGGGATAATGAAATGATTGAATGAAAAGAAAAGACTGACAAATAGCAAAGATAAGAAAATTTAGCTGGGAAAACAAGATATTCCTGGAAATCCGTCTGGACGACGGGGAATAATTAGGAATACTTGGAATGAGAGAAATAAACCATGAGAAAGGTACATCCAGAAATATCTATGGATGCACCAACACCAAATTTGGAAATCAACGCCTGAAACATCTAGAAGAGTACTAGATAAGACCAAATTATGAAGGTACGCCAAGGGAGAGATCAAACTTTCCAACAAGACATTCAGAGAGATGCTACTTGAAGTAAAGACTCAAGCTAAACTTCTCAATGGGATGAACCAGAGAGAGACAGTTGAAAAAGGGATCCACGTCAAACTTCACACAGTTTGAAGGAAAAGAAAATATCCACGCCAAATTTATCAATAAGACAAATTTGAAGGAAAAGAATTCCACGCCAAACTTCACACAGTTTGAAGGGAAAGAAAATATCCACGCCAAATTTATCAATAAGACAAATTTGAAGGAAGAGGGTTCCACGCCAAACTTAACACAGTTTGAAGGAAAAGAAGGTTCCACGCCAAACTTAGCACCGTTTGAAGGAAAAGAGGTTCCACGCCAAACTTATCACAGTTTGAAGGAAAAGAAAATATCCACGCCAAATTTATCAATAAGACAAATTTGAAGGAAAAGAATTCCATGCCAAACTTGACACAGTTTGAAGGAAAAGAGTTCCACGCCAAACTTGACACAGTTTGAAGGAAAAGGGTTCCACGCCAAACTTGACACAGTTTGAAGGAAAAGGGTTCCACGCCAAACTTGACACAGTTTGAAGGAAAAGGGGTTCCACGCCAAACTTAACACAGTTTGAAGGAAAAGGGTTCCACGCCAAACTTAACACAGTTTGAAGGAAAAGGGTTCCCCACTAAACTTAACACAGTTTGAAGGAAAAGGGTTCCACGCCAAAATTAACACAGTTTGAAGGAAAAGGGTTCCACGCCAAACTTAACACAGTTTGAAGGAAAAGAAAATAAACATGAAAGACAGGGTGACAGACACGACTGCTTTGATAGGTGCCAAGTGAGTTGGACTTTGACTATAAGGTAAGATAACAAGACATTGGGAAATGCATATGAGCATGAAGTAAACTTCGTGCTATGCTCGATATGAAATTGTATGATGAAAATGGTGCAATGATTGCAATCCAAATGCTAAGACCACGGGATAAGACTCTTTTGGAGAGGTGCGGCTGAAGCAGCTGATTCCACAACACGGTGAACCTTACCATTTATGCCCTTTGAAAGATATCTTGAACACAACTTCTATTACACTTGTTAGAAGTATCATGATGTTGATCCTTTTGGGAAGGATTGATAAGCTTTACTTGGGGATTGGCTGAAGTAGACTGCCCCATGTTGAATGATTGTGAAGTGACTGCTTGACTGGTTGCTTGAAATGTTTGCCCCAGCACGAGTCTTGGAGAAAAATCCTTTCTGAATAACAATATCTTTGATTGAAATATGCCCCTGATAGGACCACTGATCAAGTTTCTCAATTGTTTAGAATTCCTTGATAATGAGTACTTATTGTAAATAAAATGTTCATTCAAAATATGTTAATTTTAATACAATGCTCAAGCACAACTTTTGAAATCAAAATCATTATTGGAATGATATTGGTGTAAAGAAAATGAAATACTGGCAAGAATGCACTGTTTATTAAGTCATGCACAGTGCAAAGTGAAAGATAATGCAAATTGAAAAATATAAAAAAGGTATGATACCAAAGCAAATGATTGGCAAATCTCTTTGGGAGTCAGCTTACGCAGCCTTGCTGCGATATGCTTTCAAAACAAACCTTACTTCAATTAGGTCTTTAAAGGGTTGTAACGTGGCTTGGTTCACGGTTTATGAACAAAAGGATATATGGCTCAAAATTTAATTTTACCCAACCCATTCTCCGTGATGATCTTCAGTCGTACGCTCAATTAATTCAACCTATACATTCAGGTTATTTGGATTTGTATTGACAATGATGGCTTAAGAGCCAAAGGATCACTAGATAGCAGTCATTGCTTATTCACAACATTTGTTGGTTTATTTGATGAGGATTTTGGATCAGCTCATCTTTGTATTTGTTGAGGAATTTTGGTGACCTCCTTCGACTTGGTTTTTTACTATCCCTAACTTTGCCTGGACTGTGTCTTTGATGTTTTCAGTCCACCGGGATGCTTTTATTTTTGCCTAAGTCTCCTTTTAGGTGTTGACTTAGCGGCTTTTTCATTTTTGATTTGGACAATGACTGCCATCAATTTCCTCGACAATTGTGCGAAGGAAAACTTGGACTTGAAATCCTTATTGAAAGGTGCAATGAATAATATTCCTGAAATTGAATGCATATTTGAATTAATTGAGAACTACCCTGCCCCGGGTTAAAATTATGGGTTTTTCGTGTAGAAAGAAACTCCAACTTCTAGGCTCAAAGAGGTTGACAATGGATTAACTTCCTTATTTCTCCAGTGTTTGGGAGTTGAAACAATGCTTGTATATCATCAGCAAGATTTTATTTTGAAAGCATACCATTCAACGGTTTGGGTATTTATTCGTCATCCTCCCTCCAATCATTGCTTATGCAGTAGATGAATAAGAGAAACAATGGTATATATTGTTTGGAATTTTTGAAAATGAAAAGCATAAATAACGCACAAATATGAAGGTGAATGAATTGATTCAAAACATGCGATGCTCATTTCATTAACATTAACATTAGAGAATAAACAAAGTCATTAAACAAGTACACATAATACAAACAAGGAAATTAAAACTGAAAAGAAACGAGGCCTAGTGTCTAATCAGTAGCAAGGATGAGCTTTCCCGTCTGACCCACTGGCTTTAGGTAGTAACTTGTGATTCTTCGACCAAATCTTCAGTCACTTTGTTCTGGCATGTGATCTTTTCCAACCTGGGGAATCCCTCTCGATGTGAAGGTAATCACATCTCCTCTGACCTAATCCTGAACTCGAGATTGGAAAGCATAACAACTTTCAATGTCATGACCCGCAGCTCCTTCATGGAATGGGCAATGAAGATCAGTTCCGAACCCATCTGGAAGAATATTCGGAGGAGTAAGTGCTCTAGTTGTGATAAGGCCTTTCAGATCCAAGTAAGGATATAGCTCAGCATATTTCATGGGAATAGGATCAATCGGAGTTCTAGGCCTGGGATTACGAGTCTGACTCTGACGAGCACTCCTTTGTGGGGGAGCCCTACCTTCAGCTTTTGTCACAAACTCCTTCCTCTTTTGAAGCTTTTCAGAGGAATTTCTAGAAGACTCAGCATCATGGTGCAAAAAGTGAGGATTCTCATAAACAACTTGGGAAACAATACTCGTAGGGGTAACATTAATTTGAGGTATGATAATACTCTGGGACTGAGCTTCCCTAGCCAACAATGTTTGCATCATCTCCATGAGTACATTCATGTTTCCTTTCAACTCATTGAGGTCTTCTTTAACCCTTCTGTTATGCTGCTCTTGATTTTCCATTCTTCTTCCGATGTTGGCTTCAGTTCCGAATCTGTGCTTAGGAATCAGCTTGACGGGTACTCAACAACTGAAGATGAGAACGAATGAACATGAGCGACTATGAATGCAAAATGAATGCAAATATGAATGCAATGATATGCAAATAAAATATGAAAACATGTTAAACATAAAGTCATGGTATCATAAGTCCAAGGTACGGATGGAGGATATTCAGATTGCTTTCCTTACAAGGATTTTGTCGGGTAAGCTATAAAGTTAAAGGAATCCCAAAGTTAACAATCCCTATGGTTGTTCATCATACACGCCAGAAGCATGACGGTTGATTGACTCCACCATATGACTTCCTTTTGCGTGAGATCTTCGTAACGAGCCACGCGAGAGGGAAGGCTCTCGGTGCCCCATACTACGCGATCACCGACACGGGGTTTAAAACAAAGTCTCAGAGTTATGGACCTTTCTCAATTGTTTGATGTACGTGTCAGTTTTATATATTATTGACAGTCAATCAACTCCATTGAGTAAGTCTATTCCAAGTGAGGTTTTCATATTGAGCCACGCGAGGGCGAACCCTGGTGCCCCATACTACGCAACCATCAATCGATGTTTTAACCAAAAGGTTCTAAAGGTCCTCAGAGTTGATGACCCTAATGCAAACAATTGAGCACACACGCCAAGGACTTGACGGTTGTCAGTATTCTCATTAGAATCTACTCCAAGTGAGGTTTTCTTATCGACAACCCACGACAGTGGTTCTCTCAGGAGCCCATACTACACAACCTCTCTAACTTATATTTGCACTCGAAAGCCCGGGTATAAAGCCTTTCACTCAAGTTTCAAAATATCGATCCAAGAACCACAAGGTATAATATGGAATGCGATAAAGAAAGCGGTAAAACATAAACAAGTAAGACATAAAGGTAAGCATACAAACAAGCGTGAAGCAACCTAGATTAGGCTTGACTTGCATAGGGGTGAACCAGTCCCCAGCAGAGTCGCCAGTTGTCGTACCTCGAAAAATACGATCCTCGCGAATGCGGTCGCGGCTGGGCCGACTTGAGAGTCGCCACCTATTTTTGATTTATTCCCAAAGAGGGAAAGGGAAAATATAGATAAAACCCGGGAAGAAAGGATAAAGACAAGGTCATCATAACCATTGTCGGGGTTCGGAAGTCGGTTATGCAGGGGGGAGGTATTAGCACCCCCTACATCCATCGTACTCGATGGGAACCTTCTAAGTTGTCACGCGCGAAAGGATGTCTATGCCTAATGAATTTACTTGCTAAAAGAGGAAAAGGATTTAAATTTTATTTTCTTTCCTTAGGAGTCGAATTGCACTAAAGACTATGGATAGTTTATTCCGAACCAACAAGCCAAGTGTCTTGCGACGGAATAATCGGAGCGAATAACGAGAGCTCGTAATCCCCCTTTCTACCACTTAAGGCTCGTGGCGTAAAATTTCTTTCATATTATTAAAGTGTTTTAATACCTAATACCACTTGACGTTGGATCAAGGGTTTTGATTTAAAGAAACATTTTGGTAGGTCGATTGCGAGGCATAAAGCGATCGCGAAGGGTGAGTGCAAAATGGAGGTTAAGGATTAAATGGTTAAGCAAGAACGAATCCTAATACTAAGCTAAGGTGGAGTCGTTGGAGCTCGAATTAAACCGAAAGCGTCAAAATATAGCTCTTTAACTATCTTAGAATCGATTCAAAGTTAGAATCATTCTATGAGAAGTCGAGCGTTACTTTATAATCAAATAATTATTTAAATAGAAGAAATGCGATAAAAGAATATAATTTGTCTCATATTGATCTAAATGACATCGATTTGTCGAAATCGAACGTTTAGATCGTTTGTTAGATCATCGACCATAAAAATAAAATAAAGTCGAAATAATAATAATATAAAAGTTTAGCCTCATATTTAATTTAAATAACGTCGATTTATTTGAAATCGAATATTTAAATATTTGTTCATCGGCCGGATAAAATAATGAGAAATAATGAGAAATAATAAGGAAAATAAACGTGTGGCCTCAAATTAGGGGATAACTTCGATTTATTAGAAATCGAATATCACCACTTATCATTGGCCGAAATAAGAATTAAGTCGATAAATGACAATGAATCTAAAATTAATTAGAAACCATAGAATAAAAGAAAACGGTCTCATATCAATTTGGACAACGTCGGTAAATCGAATGTCACAAATCGGATAATAATATCATAGACCAAATAAAAATGCGAAAATAATCGATAAATCGATAAATAAATAGAAAATAGAAAAAATGGCCTCAAATCGGTTTAGATAACGTCGCTTAATGGAATATCGATAAACCGTATTTTTATCATAGGCCACAAAAATAAATATAAAGTAATGAGAAAATAATACAAATCGGTTTCAATTTAATGGATAACGTCGATTAAATAATCGAATATCGCATTTTATCATTAACCGAATAAATTGAATAATCGATTAAATAATAGCGAAATAAAAATGGCCTCATAACAACTTTGATAACAACGATTTAAAATCGAATATCAAAAAGTCATAATTATTTCATTGGCCCACATAAGAATAAATTATAGAATCACAAATTAAATCAAATAAGGATAAAAATAATAAAATCCCAACAAAGAGGTGCAGTATATGAACAAATGTGTTAGAAGTAAAACAAATCCGCTTGGGACTGAGCCCGTGGTCCAAAAAGAAAAACTCAGCTCACAAATAAAGAAATAAATAATAAAATAAAATAAAAAAACAATCATATAAGGGAGGAGGCGCTACTTATCTATGGTTTTTCAAGAATACAAGATTCATGGGCCCAAAGGCCCATATCAGAATAGCAACAAACAAACCTTCTACCAATGCAGCTTTTTCTTTCCTTTTTTTACATAAATAAAATGAAAACATAAAAACCCAGCATCACAAGTTTCTTATCAGTAACAAAAGGAAAGTGACCTCCAGCTTCTTTATAAACGCAAGTAGAAAAGAAAAAGAAAAAATATTATGCTTACCCTATTTTAAAAATAAACCGACGGCAACTTTTATCCACTCGCGCTATCTCTCTCTCAATATGGCTTCAAACGCGTTCGGATTTCGCTCGTGGTTTCTCACTCTCTCACACGATTCACGGTGGGTGTTAATGAAAACGTTATGGAGGTGGTTAATCGGCAGAGGCTAGCGGTAAGTTCCTCACCGTTAGATTTGTTTGGTTTCTACCTGTCAACGACGCTCTCGCTTTGTGCTTCGGATTTCGAACCTTTTGCTTAAAGGTTTCGTTCGCGGTGAGTTTTTTTGCTTATTGGTTTTGAAGGAAAACAAGGGTAGTGATTTTGTGTTGATGAGGAAGCAAGGCGATTGAGGTTTTTTTCCAGATTTTATGTGTTGAGGTGAAGAAAGAAAAAAGTTTTGTGAGTTATTTGAGGTTTATTTGGGGAAGAGTGGTGATTTTTTTGTGAGATCATGAAACAAAAATCATTTATGTCTTAATGAAGGTGAGGTTTGGGTGTATTTCATGGTTTTTGTGCGGTCATGGTGTTGACGGTTCACAGTTTGTGGCATTTTATGCAGTTGGTGTTTAGGTATGGTTTATGTAAAAAAAATGCAGGTTGTGGTTTACGTTATGGAGGTTGGTGATGTTTATGGTTTTGGAAACAGAACGGTGAGTGTGAAGGTGTTGGTATTTTTCTGCGGTTTTTATGGTTTATGGAGTTGTGGTGGATGAAGGTGGTACTGGTTTCAAACGAATCTGTTGTTGTTGTTGTTGATTGCAAGAAGGGAAAAATTGTGAGATATTTGGGTATGGATTTATGAAGAAAAGGATGAGTCTGAGTTTGTTTATTTTGTTTATGGTAATGAAAGGGTATGAAGAAGAGTGATGATTTATGCGGTTTATTTTATGGATGGTTTATGATTTGGTTCTGTTTTTTTTGTTTCTCTCCTGCTCCAATGTGTGAACAAAGGTCTGTTAAATAGAGGCATTCAAAGGGGGTAGAATTGGAAGAATGAGGACAAAATTGGTGAGCTGTGGAATCATTCTGTTGCAGTGAGATATTCTTTCTTTTTTTTACGTTGAAAATTTTTCGCTAGTGCGTTGTGGAATTGATCCTTTTACGTTGTGCTGGTAGATGAATTTTGTGAAGGTTGCAGCTTGGAAAGATCAGACGTGGAAATATCTTTTGTTCATTTTTTTTAAGTGTATATGATGTATGGGTCAAAAAAGTAATAAGATCATAAAAAAACGATTTACTTTTATGGTAAAGTGGCCCAACATTCTTATAATAATTTTTTTAATAAGAATAAATTATATATAAAAAAGAATGGTTAAAAAAAGTAAAATAAATAATAATAATAATAAATAGAAATAATAAAATTAATAACAATAAAAAAAAAGAGCAATAATAAAAAAAATAGTTATAAAAACAATAGAGATAATAAGAATGATAAAATGAAATAAAAGGTAAATATATAGAAGGGAAATGATAAAAATGATTTTTTTTTGTAGAATTTTTATGAATTAAAAAATAAATGGAAATTAAAATGGTTAATGAAAAACGAAAGTGTTACTTGGACAAATACTACACACCTACCGCAACATTGCACACGTACACACAGTGACAAACTCAAATGAACCTGGTTTTATTTACTGAACAAATGAGACGTAATATACTTTTTTTTAAATTTTCTGAATGATAAAAGTAAATATGCAGGTATGACAAATTTAGGGTATGACAGGGGTATCCTAAAGAAACAATAGGATATTACTTCTACAATCCTTCTGAGGGCCAAGTGTTTGTCGCTCGAACTGGAGTCTTCTTGGAAAAGGATTTTATTTCCAAAGGAATCAGAGGGAGGAAAGTAGAGCGTGAAGAAAGTCAAGAATCACAGAGCATTGATACACCTAATGAGGAATTAGAGCAGGAATCACAAACAGTTGTGGAAGAGAAACCTGCTCAAGTAGAACAAAATCAGCGTAGGTCAAGCAGGATACATCACCAACCAGAAAGATATGGATATCTCATAACTAATCAAGGTGATGTATTACTCATGGATCAAGATGAACTTGTAACCTATCAAGAGGACATAATTGGTCCTGAGTCTGAGAAGTGGCTAGAAGCCATGAAATCTGAAATGGATTCCATGTACACAAACCAAGTTTGGACCTTGGTAGAGCCTCTTGTAGAAGTTAATCCTATAGGATGCAAGTGGGTCTTCAAAACGAAGACTGACATGGATGGTAAAGTACATACCTATAAGGCAAGACTGGTTGTTAAAGGTTATTAACAAATTCATGGGATAGACTATGATGAAACCTTTTCGCCAATTTCAATGCTTAAATCTGTTCGGATTTTACTTGTTAATGTTGCATATCATGATTATGAAATATGGCAGATGGATGTTAAGACTACTTTCCTTAATGGGAATATTCTTGAGGATGTGTACATGACATAATCTGAAGGATTTGACATGCCTGAAGAAGGCCGTAAGATATGCAAGTTACAGCGATCAATCTATGGATTGAAGCAAGCTTCCAGAAGTTGGAATCTTCGTTTTGATGAAACTGTAAAACAATATGGATTCATGAAGAATGAAGATGAGCCTTGTGTCTACAAGAAGGTTAGTGGGAGCATGATCGTGTTCCTGGTATTATATGTAGATGACATATTACTCATCGGAAACGATATTCCTACCTTGCAACAAGTAAAAACTTGGTTAGGGAAATGTTTTTCTATGAAGGACCTTGGTGAAGCAGCCTATATATTAGGAGTCAGAATCTATAGAGATAGATCACAAAAACTGTTTGGCCTGAGTCAGAGTACATACATAGAAAAAGTGTTGAGACGCTTTAACTTGCATGATTCCAAGAAAGGATTCATGCCTATGCAACATGGCATTTGTCTATAAAAACACAATCCCCTTCAACTAAGGAAGAAAGGGATCGCATGAATAAGATTCCATATGCATCTGCAATAGGATCTATCATGTATGCCATGTTATGTACTCGACTAGATGTCTCGTATGCTTTATGTGAAATGAGTAGGTACCAATCTGATCCTGGTGATCCTCACTGGGTAGTTGTCAAGAATATCCTTAAGTACTTGAGAAGGACTAAGGATACATTCTTGATATATGGATGTCAGGAAGAGCTCGCGCTAATTGGCTACACCGATGCTAGCTTCCAGACAGATAAGGATGACTACAGATCATAATCTGGTTATGCGTTCTGCCTAAATGGTGGCGCTGTAAGCTGGAAGAGTTCAAAGAAAGAGACAGCTGTTGATTCTACAACTGAGGTCGAGTATATTTATGCCTCAAATGCAGCAAAAGAAGTTTTTTGGATCAAGAAGTTCATCATTTAACTTGGAATAATCCCTAGCATTATGGATCCCATTGATCTTTATTGTGATAACAATGATGTCGTCATACAAGCTAAGGAGCCTAGATCTCACCAACGATCCAAGCGCATACTTAGGTGTTATCATCTCATTCGAGAGATAATATATCGGGGAGGTCTGAAGATATGTAAAGTACCTACACTTGACAATATTGCAGACCACGGACAAAGCCTCTTACGCAGCAGAAGCATGATGGTCATACTAGATCTATGGGTATTAGGGGTATGCCGGATTGGCTCTAGTTCTAGTGGGAGATATTTGGTGTAAGCCCTAGAGGCCAATACTTTTGGTACTTGTATCGAATTATTTATTAATAATAAAAGGCATTTCTTTATTATGTTTGTTTTTCCAAAATGATAAAGTCCCTAGAATAGCTAGTTCTTTTTAATGAAATATTAAGTGTGACTTAATCATGAGATTCCATTAAACATAAGGACATTATTCATAAAGCATCCATAGTTGAGCTTTAATGTGAAATGGGATAGCCTTAAATCATTAAGACTATTATGTAGATAGAATGATGATCACATATCATGGATCATGGATAAGGAGTTATCAAGTCTTGACATAAGTATGAATATTAGGAGTAATATTTATACTGGAATGACCCAATATGAGAGTACTACATAGAATGTTATGCAAAGTGTCGTAAGTTACTCTCATGGTGATAGTGGTGTATACCACCCTTCGACCTGAAATTATTATGGACCCTAGATGTAGAGTCAAGTACTTTATTGCTGATCAAACGTTGTTCGTAACTGGATGATCTCATAAAGACAGTTGATGGGTACTTCACAAAACATGTTGAGGGACATGAGTAGCTTAGATGGAATTTTCCCATCCTGCATAACAGGATAAATGTCTAAGGTCCCAATATTGAACTTGACAAGGATGACACGGTATATGTCTTGTGTTCAATAGAGACATGAGGGCAAAAGGGTAATTGTACACACAAATACTATCACAAAAGGTTTTTGTCAGATCACATGACAATTTTGTGACTTGGGTAGCAGTGATGTGTTACTAGATACCGCTCACTTTTTATTATGTTAAATACATGATTTAATATAATTGTCAACGTCGCAAAATCCTACAGGGTCACACGCATAAGGACAGTTAGAGAAAAGATGGAATAAATAAGGTACACCGTAAGGTATGGTGCACCAGAATGGAATACGAAATATGATAAGGTACCATATGATATAATAATAATATTTATTATTAATTTTATAATAGTTATAAAATATAATAATAATAATAATAATAATAATAATAATAATAATAAAATTATGGTTATTATAATAATAGTTATTATAATAATAGTTATTATAATAATATAATTATTATTATAATAATATAATAATATTATTATTATTGAGTTGGGTTTTTAGGTTAAAGCCCACACAAGTAGTTCTATAAATAGAACCCTTGTGAAGAAGCTCATAAGTTGTTGTTTTTGAAACACTGGTCGTATTCCCTTTTCTTCCCCTTTCACTCTAAACCTTCATTTGTAACCAGCTAGCACTGTGATTGAAGGAAGTTGTTCGTGTGGACTGAGTAGAGGCGTTGTTCGTCGTACAACGCTCGTGATCAAATCGGAATCAGAGGTTTCAAGCGCCACAAGAGGTAAATATTGTATCACAGATCATGCCCTTTCATAAGGATCTCTAAAGGGAAATTTTTGTTTTCCGCTGCAATTTTATCGGCAATTTCCCTTCAAAGCCTTCGAGACAGTGAACATCCGTGAAGTTTCTCCCAATCTGATGGACAACAGCAGTGAAAAGTTGGGAACCTCCATAGCCTCATATAGGCAAGCTTTGGAGGTAGTTCAATATGGTAATGCCCAGGATTGGGGAAATGTTGTGGAGGTAGAAAAGAAAGAGGAGAAGTTCGGGATCGGGTATCAGCCAGGTCAAGCAGAAGTGTCCAAGAGCAAGGGGTTGATAAGCTTCTCGAGCGGGGGCGTTATTGATCCAAATCAAGTTTGTGCTTCCACGAGAGATGAGGTTGACAGTGACTGCGACCTGGACAACTAGGTGCGTCCATGTATCCCTGGGGAGGAACTCAAGAACTGGTTTGCTGAAAAGATTGTTCAAGTTACTCTTCAGACAGAGTAATTTTTCTTGTTTTCCTCATATTCATTGCATATTTAATCCTGCATTTTGTGCAAGGTGCACGGATCCATTTGTAGGGTCACCTTGCATTAATGGAAATTTATTTTACCATGAATAAAGGACGTTTTTCACTCAAAATTGTGTTCACTTTCTTTCATTTTTAAACTTTTCCACAAAAAACAATAAAATGGCAATGTTTTATCTTGTTTTTTCTTTTCATAAAACTGAACTCTAAAATAAGCACTTCACTTGTGCAGACTTAATCACTCGGATTCCATTGATAATGATTGAGTATGACTTTGATAATCCTATCTACCAAGTTGATGAAGGGATTGAGGAAGATTGTGAACTCTCCGAAGAATTAGTCAGGTTGTTGAGACAAGAGGAAAGGGTTATTCAGCCTCATCAGGAGGAAATTGAAGTTATCAACATTGGGTCCGAGGACGCGAAGAAGGAAATCAAGATTAGGGCCAGTCTGCAAGCCAGTGTGAAAGAGGAACTGATTGGTATGCTTTGTGAGTATGTTGATATCTTTTCTTGGTCGTACCAAGATATGCCAGTGTTAGATATCGAAATTATTATGCACAAGCTGCCATTGAGATAGGATTGTCCTCCGGTTAAATAGAAGCTTCGCTGAACTCATCCTGACATGGCCATGAAGATCAAAGAGGAAGTTCAGAAGCAGAGGGACGTCGGGTATCTTTCCGTAACTAGTTATCCAACCTGGGTAGCTAATATTGTGTCAGTACCAAAGAAGTACGGAAAGGTTCGGATGTGTGTTGATTACCGAGACCTTAACATAGGAAATTTGATGGATGACTTCCTATTACCTCACATCGATGTGTTGGTTGACAACACAGCTCGGTTCTCGGTATTTTCTTTCATGGATGGCTTCTCCTGATATAATCACATAAAGATGGCGTCGAAAGACATGGAGAAAACAACGTTCATTACCCCGTGGGGTACTTTCGGCTACAAGGTGATGCATTTTGGTTTGAAGATCGCCAGGGCAATATATCAATAGGCTATGGTAACATTATTCCATGACATGATTCACAAAGAGATAGAATGTTATATGGATGATATGATTTCCAAGTCCAGAAATGAAGAGGAGCATTTGGTTAATCTCAAAAATTTGTTTGAGAGACTGAGGAAGTTTCTTTTGAGATTGAATCCTAACAAGTGCACTTTCGGAGTGCGATCTGGGAAATTGATGGGTTTCATCGTGGGCCAAAGAAGGATAGAGGTTGATCCTGCCAAAGTTAAAGTCATACATTATATGCCTGCACCGAAAACAGAAAAAGAAGTATGTAGTTTCCTGCGTAGATTGGACTACATTGCAAGGTTCAAATCTCACCTCACAGCCACTTGTGAACCAATAGTCAAGTTGTTAAAAATACAACAAATGGTTAGGTGGAATGACGATTTCCATAAAGCTTTTGAAAGAATAAAAGAATATTTGCAAGAACCTCTTATTCTAATGCCTTTGGTTCTAGGGAGGCCGCTCATAATGTATCTAACGGTACTTGAAGGATCCATGGGTTGTGTTCTCGGTCAACACGACGAGACAGGTAGGAAAGAGAACGCCATCTACTACCTGAGCAAGAAATTCACCGATTGTGAATCAAGATACTCAATTCTTGAGAAGACATTTTGCGCACTCGCATGGGCTGCTAAGCGTTTGAGGCAATATATGCTCACACACAACTCTGTTGATTTCAAAGATGGATCATGTCAAGTATATTTTTGAGAAACCAGCATTGACCGGAAGGGTTTCCCGTTGGCATATGGTGCTGACTGAATATGACATTCAATATACTTCACAGAAAGCCATCAAAGGAAGTGTTCTTTCAGACTATCTTGCAAAGCAACCTCTTGAGGATTATCAACCCATGTGTTTTGATTTCCCTGATCAGGACATCATGTACCTCAAAGCTAAAGACTGCGAGGAACCACTCCCGGAGAAGGGGCTAGACCCTGAATCAAATGGAATATGATGTTTGATGGGGCCGTCAACATGAATGGGCGTGGAGTTGGTGTTGTTCTTATTACTCCTGAAGGTGATCATTTTCCCTTCCCTGCTAGATTGACATTTGGTTACACCAACAATGAAGCAGAATATGAGGCTTGTATCATGAGAATAAAGGAGGCGGTTAATCTAAGGATTCATACCCTCGATATATTTGGATATTCAGCTCTCATGATTAACCAGATCACCGGCAAGTAGTATACATATCAACCTCACTTAATTGCATATTGGGATTATGCGAGAATATTGTTGACATTTTTCATAATAGTAAAGCTTCAATATATACAACGTGACAAGAATCAGTTCGCTGATGCGTTGGCTACACTTTCTTCAACCATCAAAGTGTTGTTTTGGAATTATGTCCCCAAGATTGACATATCACGACTTGACATACCTGCATATGTGTTTGCTGCTGATGCGGTATCTGAAGACAAACTGTGGTATCATGACATCAAGTGTTTCCTAAAGAGTCAGGAATACCTAGTTGGGGCATCTTCCAATGATAAAAATACTTTGAGACGACTTGCTGCAAGTTTCTTCTTGAATGCAGATGGTGTGTTGTATAAGAGAAACTTCGACATGGTCTTACTTAGATGTGTGGACAAGCAGGAAGAAGACATGTTGATGCAGAAAGTCCATGAAGGATCTTTTAGTACCCATGCCAGAGGACATACGATGGCAAAGAAATTATTGAGATCGGGGTATTACTGGTTAACAATTGATTAAGATTATTGATCGTACGCCCAAAAGTGACACAAGTGCCAGATTTATGCAGACAAAGTGCATGTGCCTCTGAGTCCTCTAAACATCATGTCATCTTGTTGGCCCTTTTCTATGTGTGGCATTGACATGATCGAAAAAATCGAGCCTACTACTTCTAACGGCCATCGTTTCATCTTGGTCGCAATTGGCTACTTCATCAAGTGGGTCGAAGCAGCATCTTATGCCAATGTCACCAAGCAAGTGGTTTCTAGATTTCTGAAAAAAGACATTTTATGCAGATACGGAGTGCCTGTAAGGATCATTACTAATAATGGTTTTAACCTTAACAACAAGATGATGATTGAGTTGTGTCGGGACTTCAAAATACAACATCACAATTTTTTTCCTTACCGACCAAAGATGAATGGCGCGGTCGAGGCGGAAAACAAGAACATCAAGAAGATTGTGCAGAAAATGGTTATCACTTACAAATATTGGCATGAGGATTTACCATTCGCTTTGCATGGGTACTGAACGTCAATAAGGACATCTATTGGGGCAACATCTTTCTCACTTGTGTATGGTATGGAGGTTATCCTACCTGTGGAAGTTGAGATCCCTTCCTTAAGGGTAATGATGGACATCAAGCTAGACGAGGCTGAATGGGTACACTCCCAGTATAATCAGTTGTGTTTGATTGAAGAGAAGAGGCTTGCAGTTGTCTACCATGGTCAGTTGTATCAGAGACGAATGGAAAAGGCATTTGATCAGAGAGTGCGTCCTTGGGAGTACCAAGTTGGTGAACTTGTGTTCAAAAGAATTCTTCCTCCAAGTACAGATCACAGGGGCAAATGGACTCCAAACTATGAAGGTTCATTTGTGGTTAAGAAGGTTTTCTCAGGCGGAGTCTTGATGCTTACAACCACGAATGGTGAAGATTTTTAGTCTCCTATTAACTCATACGCAGTTAATAAATACTTCACTTAAAAGAGACCCGCTGGACAAAAAACAGAATAAAGAGTCCAGGCAAAAAATGGCATCCCGGCGGTCCAAAAACATCATAAAAAGCTCGGGAAAAAGATAGGGATAAATTAAAAAATGTACACCCGGTGAGTTGAAAATCCACATTGGACAGCTCGGGAAAAAAAGGGTATCCCAGTGAATTGAAAACCGGAAAAGGAGATCCACGCAAAAAAGGGTATAAGCTAATGACTGTGTTCTGAGTTATTTGTACTACGTCGTCGTCTCACTCTACCTGGAAATCTCCAAATGGTAGGAATTATTCCAATCTTCTTCTTCAGAAAACAAGTTCAAATGGGGGTATTCTTAAAGACATATCGGTCATAGCAGAATTAAAACTCAGTGGAATGTTGTTTCACATTGCCATTAGGATAGTTTCTTTTCTCAATTTGCAGTGATCACCTATTTCTAGGTGGTTGCTTCCTGTTGTGTCTTTGCCTATTCACAGGCTCATTAATAAAAGAATTATTCAGTCAAAAGGTTTCATCCTTGTTTTTATTTTTACATGTTTTGTTTGCAAAAATGTCCTGAATTTTTTATAAAAGAGAAAAGCATTTAAAATCACTTTAATGTTGAACAACACTGGATGGTTGATTCATATTTTACAATTCTCGGGGCATATGTGTGCAAACTTTTTTGTTGCAGGTTTAGCAGCCAGAAAAAGATGTCACAAGGTGACATTCCCTGAGCAGATTATACTCCCTAATGAGAGATGCCTTACAACTCTTATCCCGGGCAGAAGGGTGATCCTTACATCATCCCCAGTAGAGTTCATATGGAACCTTCCCCAGCTGAGTCAGAGCAATGTGGTTTTCCCCAACAGAACTTCAAGGTCATTTGAACAGTTATCATCCCTAAGCGGAGTCATCATTTCACAGTAAAGCATTCCTAGCAGACAGATGAATGCTCTTTTCCCCACAGATTCTGAATTGTCATAATTTTCTCCCCAACAAGACTTTGACCAAGTATCTTCCCAGCCGAGTCGGAAGATCTTCATTTCCCCGCAGAGTTTCATGATTGAGATTCACTTCCCTTATTGAGATATTCCCTAGAGAAGTCACCAATGTATTTTTTTAACCAATGTGGCAAGTGTTGCAGACAGTTGTTCACATTTTACTCCTCATCCAGAGTCAAGTATTGTCAGAATACCTTGATCTCGTTCCTCAGCAGAATGTCGGTCAGGGTGTTCTTTTACTCAGCAGAGTTATACAACAAAATCTTTCCCATGCAGAAGTAGTTTCTTATGAGACTTCATCTTCTCAGCTGGTCAAGGACCACATCCCTGTGCCAGACCAGTAGTCTCCTGGTTCTTTATTAAAAGATAGCATTGTTAAGGCCCACATCTATGTGGCAGGCCAGTAGTCGTCTGGTTCAATACAAAAGACATTCCAAGGCCCACATCTTTGTGGCAGGCCAGTAGTCGTCTGGTTCATTATAAAAGACATTCCAAGACCCACATCTCTGTGGCAGACCAGTAGTCTTCTGGTTCGTTACAAAAGACATTTCAAGGGCCACATCCCTGTGGGAGGCCAGTAGTCCCTTGGTTCATTATAAACGACAGAATCCAGTTTTGATGGATTAGACCTTGAGGGGCATATATGTTTGTCAAATGGATTGCACTTTTCAAGAAGAGGATTTCACAGTGCATCCTGGTCAGCATTTTTTTGTTTTACAAACATAGTTGCATTAAGGCCCACTGTCGTTGTGGCAGGTCAGTAGTCGTCTAGCTTCACTCAAAAGACATTTTTAAGGCCCTCGTCTTTGTGGCGGACCAGTAGTCTCCTGGTTCATTGAAAAAGACATTTCTTCGAGTCATAAATCCTATGATATTATGTTCTCACGTTCGGTTTGTAAATCCTATGATGTTACAACACTATCTAAGCCCCCACCATCGTTGTGGCAGGTCAGTAGTTATTTGGCTTCTCTCAAAAGACATTTCTAAGGCCCACAAGTTTATGGAAGGCTAGTAGTCGCCTAGCTTTGTATAAAAGATGGGATTTTCAAGGCCCACAATTGTTGTGGCAGGCTAGTAGTCGTTTAGCTTCGTATAAAAGACATTTCTCCGTTGCTATCATTGGTTACTGTTGACTTTATCAAATCTTTCCCCAAGCAGAGCTTTCCTTGGTCGGGTTTATATCCCTTTTCTTCTTCAGTAGAGTGCAAATTTTCTGGTTGTTTTGGTATTCAATCACAATTTATCTCGAACGTCTGATAGTTATTGCTCTCATCCTTTTCAGATTAACAGATGATTGAATAGGGGCTGCTGTAACACCCCAAAATTTGACCTCTCATATAATGTCATATAACATAGGATATAGCATACATATCCTTACATATTTGCATATAAAAATGAAGTATAACATCCATGGTTAGAAGCATAAGGCATGTGATCAGTAGCCTATCATTTTGTGATTCTTCAAAGCCAAGATAGGAGCCAAGTTTTCTTGCAACAAGCCTACAAGGGGTCCTCATATCACACACAAGCTCAAACTTTTCCTCAAGGCCTTAGAAGAGGTTGGGTTCATCAGGAAATTCATCGGTGCATTATCCTCCTACACAAGAAACCCTAATTAGGGTTTTGGCTCAGGGCAAGATATCCTCATGGATTTGATCAATTCTTGTGATCAAAGGCTTTTATATGTTTACAAGGCCTAGGGATGAAATTTGTCCCAAAGATTCAATGAGAAAGTCAGTCAATGGCTCAGTTGCTTGTATTTGAAGAAAGAGGTCAACTGTGTAGAAGAAAAGTCAACCTAGGGTTTTCAAGGGTTCCAATTATGATTTTCAAGCCTATGGACTTTGGTTTGGTCAAGGAATAGGATGAATGGTCTCAAATGTCAAGAATCAAGAGTTTGGAAAAAGTTACTAAAATTGGAAAGTGACCTATAATGAAAGCTTTCTATTTTTGGCAATTTTTACCTTAACTTCAACCAATTCTTTCATGACCAAGGAAGCTTCAAATGAATTTTTCATGTACACAAAAATTGTAGGGTTTGTTCTCCCATTTTCAAAAAGTACAAGAACTCCTTCATATCATTTATAATTCAAAAGTTATGATCAAGAGAAGTTAGGGCTTCAATTACGTGATTCCATGCATTCAAGAACTAAACCATTTGCAAATTGGTTCATAGTGCATTTTCATGACTTCCAATCATACAAGACAGGTTACTACATCTAAATATACTTCATGACAAGCATTTTTGCTCTTTGAATCAAGTCATTTCGTGCCATAGTGATTAATTATATTCTCCATGATGCATTTTTGCACATTCATTCAAAACTCATGAATCAAAGCCTTTCCAGCCATAAGATTGACCCTAGGGCAATCAGTGAATCAAAGAGAGTGGTCATGCACTTTATGTTGAGAATGCACGAGCAAATCATCACATGTCCATAATTATGCAATTTTGCATTTTGATCCACATCACTTAATTATGAGTCCCTACACTCCTAAAACCCTAACGAGGCTCATAATCACATCATATATAAATATAAGCTCCCACTGCATTTGAATCAGCCTCATGCACTCTCATTTGCTCATATTCACAAAAATCACAAAAATCTTCTCCTCTTCGATTCTCTCAATTGAAGAAGAATTTCTTCAATCTCTTTGGTGATTAAAGATCCACAAGCATCAAATAACACATTGCAGCCTTCATTTGAGCCTAAAACCTTGATATACTCCATAACCGAATTTGAAGTGAGCTCATCAAACTTCAAGATCCAGCCTGATTCAAACTTATATTTGCATTTATTGTACAAATAGAGCTCAAAAGATGAAGATTTGCACTCTTACACTGGATTTCTAGGAGTATTTTGGCTCAAGATCAATTTTCAAGTGAGCTTCCTTTTGCCTCCTATTTCTCTGATTTCTTGTGTGCATGATGATCTATGAATCTCACTGATTTCAATGCCATGCTTGATTTGAAACTTGAACGTGTATTATGGATGTATGATGTGATTTCAGATTTGTAGATCTGATTTTGTTTGCTTCGATTCTCTCGATTTCTTCATAATTTGGTGTTTTTGATGGCTAATTCATAATCTTGAAGTTATAAGGATGCGATCTGGGCGTTTTATTTTGTTGTTTGGTGGATTTTATGGATCATTTTAATTTTCTGGTGACCGGAGCCCTAGCTCTGTCACCGGACGAGTTACAGGTTGAAGGAGAAGGTCTTGAGGTTGAAGATGAAGGAGAGCCATGAGATCTTTTGATCTGATGGCTATTATGATGACAACACATTAAAAAAGAAAATGGCACGCGCGTGATCTTCTTATTCCATATTATTGTTTTTGTTTGCCAGCACATGGTATTAGTTGTGAACACTAGATCTCATGCTTTCATTTGGCTGACTTTGCTTGTTGACTTACTCTATGATGCATTGGTTCCCATTAACTTTTGATGACTCATAATGAGCCTTAGATTGGTTGACTTTTTTTTTGACACAATGGTGCGCATTGATTTTGATAACTTTTTGAAATGTTTGAATGTGTTGTGACCTTCTGATTAATCCAAAGGTCATGAAAGAGTCAACATTTGTTGACTTTGAGCCATGTAAAATGCACATTGGGCGTTTATGCTTTCCACACCCCCAGTTTTGGGCCTTCCTTGTGTTTGAAATGGTTTGGGCTTCTCTTTGCACCCTTTGCCATGTTAATTCAATTTTATTTTCTTATTTTTATTCAGTTTCAATTTTAATTTTTAAAAATAGTTTTAGGCTTTTAAAATTTCCACAAAAATTCATAAAAGATCTTTAGGGTTTTATAAAATTTTTGCAATTTTTATTTCCTTTTTTTTATTATTTTTTAGCCTTCTGAATTAATTTTAACATTAATTTCCTTTGAATTTCTATCTTCCATGTGTACCTTGACTTGTTGATTTTCTATCTTGATCTCCATGAATGTTATGAATCTAATTCTTCTTGCATTGTGTTAGAACATGTTAAGGTGCATTAAAACAATTTTGTACTAATGTTTATGTCTTGTTTGCTTGATTGTTGAGATCTTGCTTTGAGCTTAAGTTTCTGAAACCTAGCTTGCTATGCTTGATTGTTTAAATGTCATATGTTCTTAATCTTTGCATGAGACTTTTGTATGATGATTACTCCTGGTTGAGGTCCTTTGGGACTTAGTTGCATAATGTTTGAAGTATGTTTGGTAATTCTTTGATGCTTGAATGTTACTTGCCTATCTTGTGAAAGTTTTGATCATGACCTGCTTACTTGCATTAGAAGGCACTTGTGCCATCATATTAGGATCTGACTTTGCATCTTGACATCATCTTAGGCATCCTTAGGACTTGTATGAAGTATGTGTTCACTTGTTGACTTGCATTGATGTATGTTTTCCAAGCATGAACCCTAAATGACCTAATCTCACCTCATCTCTTCTTCTAACTTCTTAATATGCCTTCCATGTCCAAATGTGAATTGTTTCTGCATCTTAACATGTTGATACACCTCTGAATTTGGTTCATACTCATCTCACATCATGCTTGTATGCTTGTCTCATCTCATTAAGTGGCATTGTTTCATGAACACATGTTTGCATTTCCATTTCCTTTCATCCTCATTTTATCTCCTATGCTCACATGCCATAACACATGACTTGTATGAAATTTCATTACCATAATTTGACATTCATAAAGGTGTTTAGCTTCTGACTTTGACCTTAGTTGTTGCATTTTGACTTGTTTGCCTTACTTGATCACTTATTTCCATTTCACTCCTTCTTTGGTGCATTGTTGGATATTTGTGGGACTTGACCCATTTCTTTTTGCTTGAGTTTGCATAACTAGTCTTAGAGGTCATATAGGACTTATAGGTTCTGACTTGTGTGAGCTTTAGGACTTAGAGCCTTGTTCTTTCATGTCTTGTGCTTGTTTGAGTTTCATTTGTGTTTATGTGGATATTTCTAACTTTGCATGGGGCTTTGGTAAGTTTGAGAGGTGCGAGTGATGCTCCCAAATCTCAACTTTTTCCGTTATCTCTTTTATGTTTTCCTACTTATGTTTGTGACGTGCTTAGGCCATCTATGTTTAATTCTTCTTCATCCCCTTTAGGATTAACTTATCTTCTCTTAAGAAGTAAGTTGAATCCTTTGTTCCTCTCTTCTTCTTCTTTCTTCTTTCCGTCTTCTTCATTAGGATAGAAGTCAAACTTCACTAACTTAGGTATCTCATGCATGATAACACTTAGGATTATTAGTCCCCCTTTAGACTTTTACCTTTGGTTCTCTTTGCTCTCTCTCTCTCACTCTCTCTCTCTCTCTCTCTCTCTCTCTCTCTCTCTCTCTCTTCTCATCTCAAAACAACTTCAAGTCACCTAATAAATGACAAGTCTTCTCATGTGCCAATGGACTTTGCTATAGGGTGCTTGCACACATCCCATTTCATGGTGCGGTTTAGAGTATTTATCATGATGAATAGGTCTTAGCATGAGATTGCTTCACACAAAAAAACCTAAAAAACACTTCTTAACCAAAAACCACAAAAACACTTAATAAAGTCCAATAGGTTAGTGTGCTTGAGCCTTCTTTTGTGGGACTAGATTTAGGGATTTCCTCCATAGCTAGGTGTGCTTCTTATCCATTCCATTTTGGGATGATGTAAGAAGTACACATCCCATTGAGCAAGACTTAGGTACACTCTCCTGTGCAAATGTATTTCCTTCGAGAATTCTTTTCTCATCTCACTCACTCCAAACGTAAGAACTTACTCCTACTTGTCTTTTTGCAAGACGGTAATGCACTTGTTCCAGACGAGCCTGCAACACCTGAGCATAGACATAAGCAATTCAAGCTTTAAAATACACAAAGTTTTCCTCCCTAGTTAGGGGAACTACATCTATTCTAATTCTCATTTTCCCGATGAGATACGTAGGAAGTGGGGTAGGGCCCATTCGAGCACTCTTTTATTTTCCCTACATTTTCCCCCTTTCATTTCATTTCTCTTTTCCAATTCCAGTACCAGTTTTTGCAGCAGCTTCATTCTTTTCCCCTTTGAAACAGTTTCCATCAAGCGTGGATCCCGTCGGGTACGGCGGACAATCTGGGGTGCTAATACCTTCCCATTTCGTAATCGACTCCCGAACCCAGTCTCTTTGGTTCGCAGGACCTTGTCCTTTCCTCTCTTTTCCGGTTTGTGCAGCATTACCTTTCCTTCGGGATAAAAATGTCTGGCTGACGACTCTACCTTTTCCGCGTCACTTTCGCGTTTATACCAGGATGGAAATCCAGGGAGCGACAGCTAGCGACTCTGTTTGGGAACGAACCCAGAATCTCTGGTTTCCCCTTTGAGAGTCAATTTTAGCGCCTGTTTGTTTCCCCAGCATTACCTTTCCTTTGAGGGTGTTTATATGTTTGTTGTTGCGTGTTTAGTTTACTGTTTTTTATTTACAGCTTTACTTTATAGTTTATTTATTGCTTTCAGTATTTTGTATTTCATGCATCATATTATACTAGACTGTGTTGGTTTTCTCTGGCGGGATGGAGGTTATTGAGCGAGAAGCCCAGTACCAAGGCTCAAGTGCACCTTAGGACTTAGCGTGGACAGATGATGAGTGATGATGTGTTTCACACCCAGACTGCGACCGTCTTGAAAATATTGTGTGGGAATTTCCTCCACTTCAGGATAAGACTTTGATAGTTATATGCATATGTGGACCGACCATTAAGGACCTTTGTGGAAACAACCCTCTCCAGTGGTGACAGTGGCAGGCCACATTTTGTGGCAAACTCATTCGTACCTGAGGACCCACTGTGAACTCGCATAGGATGGTCTGGTTCTCTCGTAGGAACTCAGTTAAAGCAATTGGTCGTATGACGATAGTATTGTACCCTTCGGGATGAATGTATTATTGTTTCTCGATTTCAGTGCTTAAAACTGGGGACTTATAGGGGATGCTTGTTTTTCCCAGACTCGGCTGAGACCTCCCTTAGTTGTTAAACTGATTCTCTGATTTGGTCATGAACCATTTCTCAGAAATGGTTGACGTATTATTGCTATTCGACTTTGAGAGTCCATGATGGTGACACGAAGCACACCAGTTAGATTAGGAGGGGTTTACAGGTTTGTAGAAACCTTTGACCTCAACATACCCTTACTATCAATGTGATCCTATATTTTGATCTGATTGTTATGGTTCTAGAATTCTTGATCATTTGGTACTGAGTTATTATCTAGGGTTATTATGCAAAGGACCTATGGTTTCAGACACTTGGCTCTTGGCCCAGTGTTTCGTATCCAGACAGTTTTCAGACATTAATCACATAACCTTAGTTGTGAAAAAACATTTCTTATATAATATTTTTAATTAAAACTATTTATTTGAGAAAAAAAATTAAAAAAAATTATTGGGAAATTTATAAACTATGATTAATTATTGTAAGAAATTAAATAAATTTTTTATTTTTAAAAAATAAAATATGATCCATTGGATTTATAAAATGAGATGGATGGATTGGATCAATCCTTAATACTAGATGGATGGATTGAATCCAATCCATTAAGAAAGTTTTTGTTAAATTGATAGATTGAATGGATTAATTATTAGATGTATCGGATGGAAATTACCTTAGTGGATTTTATTGCCACCCCTAACTCTTACAAATGTTCTTTCATGCACTGCTCACATTATAACCCTAGAACGCAGAACGAGAAACCAGGTAAGCTTTAAGATTCTAAGACCTATAGGAAATAAACCAGACTTGAAGATTATCATATCTATAGGCAAATCAGCATTGAGTACTCAAGACAGTTGTGACATTCTTATGCATCAGTATGTTACAAACTAATGTTATTATTTCTTTTTCACTAATAAATGGCACAATTGTTATACGAAGAACAATGAGAAAAACCAAGTAATAAAACCAAAACTGATAGTTGTCGCATACAAAACAAATGGAGAAACAACAATGAATAAAACTCATGAAGGGGAACACAACAGCAGAAAGAAAATAACTTTCGGACTGCACAACAGCAAAATACTCTTTTCCAACTATTTTTAATTCTCTGTTCATGGTAGTATAGATGAATTCTTGAGAAGACACTTGATTCTCATCTTTGCAGTATCATTTGAATTGCATTTTGTTGAGGCTGAGTCAAGCTCTGCAGTGCAATATCACAATACATTGCACAAGTTTAGCAACATTCATCGGTATGTTTCAAAACTTGCACTTCTTAAAATAAAAAAGTAATACTTCATAACCTTGCAAATATGATTTAAGAGTTGTCTGTCAGACTGTGAGAAGTTAGCAAAGAAATCCACAAGGTAATTTACCAGATTTATCTGTCAATAGCAACAAATATTGTTAACAAATGCATATGCAGGTTAATGCATCATATTAAACAATGAAACAGACTCCAATGTGAGACCTGATTAAGAGGATCGGCGACATTTAAAAGATCATCTTCATATTGATCATCTTGATCCTTGTGATTCAGAAGCAAGTTCAGAAATATAAAAGTCAAGAAAAAATAAAGTCCAGCTGAAAACTCAAACAAGATAGAATCATAAGAAAGTGATCATGGTGTGACAATAATGTAATCAACCAAACCTCATTAAATACTTTGGCCATTGCTTCAAGATGTTCACATGTGGGTTTTCCCAAAGCCGGCACTGAATGAAGAAATTCTTTATCATTTTCAACGCCATCTGTTTGAACTTCTTCCCAATCACTATCCTGTAAGAACAGTTTATATGCAGTAAGCTCATTAATCAGTGTATCTTAGCACACAGTTTGTATGCAGTTAGTTCAGTAATCAGTGTATACTTAGCGCACATCAATATTCCTTAACCTACCTCATCTTCACCAGCCAAAACTTGTTCTTGTATTTCAGTTAATGCATCTGCCAGTAACGCCACTATCTGCAAGATATTCAGAGAAATGCAAGTTATATTAATTACAGGGAACTCCACAAGTATATACCATTTTGGGTAAGACCTCTTTTTGTAAGAATTTGTCCTTCACAGCCCTATTCATTTTCAAATTTAAATTAAAAAACATACAACATAAATTTTGAAACTGAACCTTAGATAAATTCAATTAACATATATATATATATATATATATATATATATATATATATATATATATATATATATATATATATATATATATATATATATATATATATATATATATATATATACATGTATATATATACATGTATACATATACATATATACATGTATACATATATATATATATATATATATATATATATATATATATATGTATATATGTATATGTATATATGTATATGTATATATGTATATGTATATATATATATATATATATATATATATATATATATATGGGGCCGCAACACCCATCGATGCATGGTGTTCTGCGACTTATTGTTACTCTGGATGGTGAAGATGTTATTGATTGTGTTAAAAATATTTGTATATAGAATAGTCTCACATCGACTATATCATGTAATTAGTTGTAATCTCTCTATATATAATAATGTTTCCGTAGTGTTTTTCAAAACACACGGTTTAATCGAAATGTCTCTTAGTCTCGCTTATTTCAACATGGTATCAGAATTATCAAAACTCAGATTCTACTGTTACGGTAGCACACACGGGTAATTCATTTGTTTGCCTCTCATCTTCTCTTAGACCTTAGGTCCTTGATTCTGGTGTGTTTGATCATGTTACCGGTAATAAATAAATAAAATTTCCCTCTACCTCTGGTTTCTTACGTACTATGACTTCTGCCAATGGTTGTCAAACTCAATCCGAAGGGATTGTTACTGTTCAAATTCTACCTTCTCTATTTGTTACTTTTGTCCTCTATGTTCCTAATTGTCCATTTAATTTACTTTCAGTCAGTCGTTTAACTCGTTCTCTTGATTGTAGTATCACCTTCACTTAACAATAATATTATCCTACAGGATAGGAGTTCGGGACGGACGATTGGCGTCAGATGAGTTTCAAGGCCTTTATCACCTCTCAGTGTCATCTCAGGCATGCTCAGCTAAAGATTCTCTACTCACTATCCATGCCCAGATAGGTCATCTCAATTTTTCCAAATTATATAAGTTGGGGTCAAGTTTATCGAAGGTATCTAATTTACAATGTGAATTGTGTCAGTTAAGGAAACACACTCGTAGTCAATTTTCCAATCGAGTCAATAAACGAGTTTCATCTCCTTTTGTTTTAGTTCATATCGATGTTTGGGGTCCCTCGCGTACTGTCTTTACTCTTGAGTCTAGGTATTTTATCATCTTTATTGATGATTTTTCACGTTGCACATGGTTATTTTTAATGAAGAATAGATCTAAATTATTTTCTATTTTTGAACAATTTTATCGAGAAATAAGAACTCAATTCGGTGTGTCTATTTATACCTTAGGCTATGTTTGGATTGATGGCACGTAACGGAGCGGAGCGGAGTGGAACATAGCGAAGCGGAATGGAGCGGAGCGGAATGGAATATAGATACCACTCCATTGTTTGGATATCTTATTAAAAATATCACATTCCATCACATACACCCCAAATTGGATGGAACAAAAAATGAGGATTTGGATGGAATGGGATGGAATGGATTCCATCATGTTCCATTCCATTCCATCAATTATTTGCAAATCCAAACAATGGAATCACATTAGTTACCACTCCATTCCATTTCATTCCATCACATCCCACCAATCCAAACATACCCTTAAGAAGTGACAATGTCTGTGAATATTTATCCCAACAATTTCAAAATTTTGTCACGCAATGGTATTCTCCATCAAACATCTTGCCCTCACACACCTCAACAAAACGGGATAGCCGAACGCAAAAATCGGCATCTCGTAGAAACCACTCAGACCTTACTTCTCCATGGTAATGTTCCACTTCGGTTTTTGGGGGATGTTGTGCTAACGGCATGTTACCTTATAAATCGCATGCCCTCATATGTCCTTAACAATAAAATCCCTCATTCAATCCTTTTTCCAAATTCCCCACTTCACTCAATTCCTCCCCGAGTCTTCGGGACCACGTGTTTTGTACACAATCTCTCTCCTGGTCTTGATAAACTATCAGTTCAGTGTGTCTTTCTTGGTTATCATCGATAAGAAAAAGGTTACCGTTGTTATTCACACACTCTACAACGATACCTCATATCAGCCGATGTTACCTTCTTCGAGTTTGTTCCACATTTCGAATTCAGCCAAGCAACTTCGGAACCCCTTCAGGACAGAGTTGTGAATCGCAATCGCCCCAGCCGGGATCCCGGGCGATCCGGCCGGGTCGGCCCTCCTCCGCGCACGAAGTTGGTCGTGAGTCCCATCTTCAGTGAAGCGAGCGATTCCGCCACTATCGCGGGTCACGGGTCGTGATCTGCTCCCTGGACGGAGCGGACTGACCCCCGATTTACTTTTTTTTTTAATTTTTTTAAACCAAATTACGTTTTTTTCCTTGGGATTTTAAAAACATAAACAAAACCTTTTACCGTAAACTTCACTTTCACGTTCATTTCTTCCCTTTCTGTTATTTGCCCTAACGTGAAAAAGTTCCCCTCTCTTCAACTTCAAAGCTTTGCCCTAACATTCTCGTTCACTCGATTCCCTCCATTCACTCGATTCTCTCTGTCTGCAAGCAAACTACAAAGCTTCACTTTGTCTCCACTCTTCCTCTTCTGTGAGTTTTTAACTTGGAATATAGTTTTGAACTTCTACTTCTGTTATAGTTTTGAGTTTTTGTTTATATTCCTGCTTTAATACTTTTTGTTCCTACTTTAATTTTTTTTTTATATTCCTACTTTAATACTTTAATATCTTTACATTGTCTTCTTATGACAGATGAAAAAAAATATTTTTGTTATACTCCTACTTTAATATCTTTTGTTCCAACTTCTGATGAAAACTAATTTTGAGTCAAAACTAGTTAGAGGTCTGTTCGGTTATGGTGAATTGTTCTGTTATAGGTCAGTTATGTGATGTTTTAAATTTTTTATCTATTGTTTATTGATTGATGACAGTGACTACTTTTGTTTTGATCAATGGCATCTTCCTCTACACTGAATTCTATTTCTACCTCGATTGCTTCTTGCAGTCAAACATTCAAACCAAACGGTACTAATATTGACATAGCATGGCAATACAATCATTGGAAAGATATAAATAACAAGCGGGTGACATGCGACTTTTGTGGTATAACTAGTGGAGGAATTAATAGGGCAAAAAAGCATCAATTAGGAATTAAAGGTGACGTAGTTCCTTGCTTGAAAACTCCGGAGGATGTTAAAGCGATATTACGTGCCAATATGGTTGAGAAGGAGAGGATTAAAAAAGGAATAGATGAGGTTATGGTGCAATTAGATGCGGATGATACTAATGATATCGAGGAAATATGTCGAATTCGAAACGGGAAGAGACTTGCTAAGAGTGAGACATCTTTAATGACTCTTAAGCGGACCAAAGGACCATCGGATTAGTCTTTAAAAAGACAAAGGACACAAGCATGCATCAATGATGCTTGTGATAAAGAAGCGAGGGCAAGAACAGTTCAATATATTGCTCGCTTTTTTTATAATTGTAGAGTTGCTTTCAACGTAACAAATGCAAAAGCTTTTAAACAAATGTTGGAAGCCGTTGGAAGCCGTTGGAACGTATGGTCCTCATTTGAAACCGCCAAGTTATCATGAAATTAGGGTTTCACTCCGAACGTATCGTCCTCATTTGAAACCGCCAAGTTATCATGAAATTAGGGTTTCACTCCTTCAAAATGAGTTGACCTTTACAAAAGGTTTGTTGAAGAATCACGAGGTGCAAAGGAACAAATATGGGTGTTCAATTATGTCGGATGGTTGGTCGGATAGAAAAGATGTTTGTGAAAAGTGTGGATGCTTCTGATTATGCCAAGACGGGGGAGAAGCTAGCTGAGTTGTTGGACACTTTTGTTGAGGAAATGGGTGAACAAAATGTTGTTCAATTAATTACCGACAATGGAAGTAATTATGTAGCGGCGGGTAAAATCTTAACAACCAATAGGTCACACATGTTTTGGACTCCATGTGCAACCCACTGTTTAGACCTTAAGATAGAAGCCATAGCAAAAATTCCAAAGGTTGATAAGGTTATAAAAAAAGGAATTAAGGTTGTGGGCTACATTTTTAACCACACATTTGCTTTGAATCTAATGAAAAAGGCTATCGGCAATGTTAAATTGGTTAAAATGGAGTGACAAGGTTTGCTACATTTTTCCTTACTCTACAAAGGTTGAAAGAACTAAAAAGTAAGCTTAGATGTTCACTTGTGATGAATGGGTGAATTCCAAATGTGCAAAGGATGCTAAAGGAAAAAGGGCAGCTAATATTATACTTAGGCCATCATTTTGGAATGATGTTTTCTACACTCTTAAGGTCATGGCATCTCTTGTAGATGTACTAAGAATGGTTAACAATGAAAGGAAACCCGCAATGCGTTACATATATGCCGTAATGGGGGTAGCGAAGGAATCAATTGCGAAAGCTTTTAATTCAAATTCAAGCAAGTACCAAGTCGTATTTGACATCATTGATAAAAGATGGGAGTGTCAACTTCATCATTCGCTGCATTCTACGGGTTACTATCTCAATCCTGGATATTTTTATGAGAAATCAAAAATTGAGAATGATCTTAAATTGGTGAGACCTCCTTAAATGCATTGAGACACTTAGTGAAAGCAAAGATGTGGAAGATAAGATTTCAATGCAATTGGCACAATACAAGAATGTTATGGGTCTCTTTGTTTTAAAAGCGACGATTAGACAAAGGACGACATTAGCTCCAGGTAAGATGGAAGTTAATTTTTTTATAATTATTGAAATTTGGCAATTAACTCCAGGTCGACAATTATTGTTTTTTTTTTGCAGCTGAGTGGTGGAAGTCTTATGGAGTTGAAACTCTGGATTTACAAATATCAGTTAAAGTGTTAAGTTTAGGTTGCAATGCTTCCGGATGTGAGCGTAACTGGATCATCTTTGAGCATGTAAGTATTAATTTTTTGGCATAATTAGTCCCCATGTCCCATAAATTAATTGTAAGTTTCGCTTTAGTCCCTTAAGAAAAAATGGTTATAGTTTGGTCCCGTAATATTAGTTTCGTTGGTAATGTTGGTCCCTTCCTTTAGTTTAACTGAAAAAACGTTAGTTTTTACCAACATAACATGTCAACTGTTTAATGACTCAGCAAAAAGATTAAATTGAAACCTTATCATTATTTAAGGAACTAAAATCATGATAGCATTTTGGATTAATAAAAATGGACACTACATTTTTTTTCTGGATTTTAATTTGAGTCTTCATATTCTTCCCCAAAACTAAAAAAACCAAAATCCATAATTTCTCAAATCCATCAATTGCTTCAATTCAATGTCCAAAAATAACTTGCTTGCCAAAATTACTTCAATTTCTAAAAAAAAATGTTTCTAAAATATTGTTTTTTCAAAACCCAATTTTTGATATATGTGATTTCAGTATGTAACAAGGTATGAAATAGATGGTTGATGAAAGTGGAAGAATCTAAATCTTGTTGAGAAAGATAACAAACAGAGATCGAATAAATCTCTTCCGAAAGAATTGTTTATTTACTAATTGAATGAATAAATCTCTTCCGAACGATAACAAACAGAGATCTAAATCTTGTTGAGAACGATAAAAGTGGAAGAATCTAAAATATTATTTTCTTGAAATATACTAATTGAATTTCAAAAAAACATATGTTACTCTAAATTCTTCCGGAAGAAATCGAATAAATCTAAAGGTTCATTGTTTGAAGGATTGATTGGTGGAGAGAGAGAGAGAGAGAGAGAGAGAGAGAGAGAGAGAGGTGTTTGTTTAAGTGTGAAAGAGAGTGAAGGAAAATGAATTTGTAATTGAATAAAAAGAAGAATTTGTGGCTGCTAGGGTTTTGGAGAAGAGAGGATAGAAAGAGATGTCACGTACATTATTCCTATAATTAAAAATAAAACAAAATATTAAAACAAAGCCACATCAGTTTAGGTTCATGCCACATAAGCACCCCCTAACGTTTTTTCACTTGAATTTAACATAAAGGATTTAATACACTAACGGAGGTTGATTAAAGGACTACATTGTAACGTTTTAGAATTGTGGACTAAATCGAAATAACAAATTAAATTACAGGACTAAAAGATGAACTAAGCCTAATTTTTTTACTAGGAATAAGATATTTAAGTATCTTACATTCAAGTATAATTAAATTAATACTTCAAATTATTGTATTTTTAGATTCATTCTAAGAAGCGAAATAAGTTGGAACATCAACGGTTGCAAGACTTGGTTTTCATCAAGTACAACCAAGCTTTGATTTAAAGATATGAAATTTGGGACAAGATTAATCCTATGGAATTTGGTGAAATTAATTATTACACTAAATGGTTAGTGGAAGAGATGGGAGAGATAGGAGAAGATGGTGAACCTTTAGAACAAGACTTGGTTCATGAAAATGATGATTTGGGATCTAGTTGGCGAAGCGGGGTTAATGAGCCTGTAATATACACTAGGAGGTCAAAACCACTTGATGCTAGAAGTACATCTAGGAATAAACAAGTGGTGGTAGAAGAAGAAGATGATGAAGATGAAGAATTTGCAAAATACTTTTGATGATATTCTTTGGTTTTTATGTTTGCTGAATTTTCGTATAATAATTCTAAGTTTGAATTTTAAGATGTGATGTTTTGAATCTTCTATTATATTTTGAATCTTCTATTATATTTTGAATCTTAATAGCATTGTTTTTTGGCATTAAATTTTATATAATTGTGTTATTTATTTAGTTTTACATTAAGTATATCACATATTTTTATAGATTATTATAGTTATTTAGTACAAAAACTTATCCCGTTAGCCACTATCCCGGTATTTTTTAGATCGGTCGCTCCGCACCGCTATCGCTATTAATAACTCTGTTTCAGGAAAATATTCCCACACCTCTTTCGGAAGTCCATATGCAATGTCCCCGATCATTCTAGGGAGTCATCGAATATGGTGTGTAGGTTACACATGTCTCTTTATGGTCTTAAGCAATCTCCGAGAGCTTGGTTCGTCAAATTCAGCGTTGTAGTACAACAATTTGGTATGGTCTGTAGTGAAACTGACCATTTTGTTTTTTATTGTCACTCAGTCCAAGGATGTATTTAACTTATTGTGTATGTAGATGATATTGTCATAACTGGTAGTGATCAACAGGGAACTGGTAGTGATCAACAGTTAAAACAACATCTCTCGAATCAATTTCAGACAAAAGATCTTGGTAAACTCCGTTATTTCTTGGGTATTGAGGTAGCCCAATCTAAAGATGGTTTGGTGATTTCTCAGCGAAAATAAACTATGGATATTTTGGAAAAAACGGGTTTGTTGAATGCTAAACCAACTAATACTCCTATGAATCCAAGTGTCAAATTACTACCCAATCAAGGGTAGCCTCTTTCTGACTCCGGAAGATATAGGAGATTGGTTTGAAAGTTGAATTATCTCACAGTCACTCGTCCGGACATTTCTTTTGCAGTCAGTGTGGTAAGTCAGTTCTTAAATTCCTCGTCAGGAACACATGGATGTTGTTATCCGGATTCTGAGATACATCAAATGTGCTCCAGAAAAATGTCTATTGTATGAAGATAAAGGACATACTCAGATAGTTCGATACTCTGATGCTGACGATCCACTTCTGGGTATTGTGTACTTGTTGGAGGAAACCTTATATCTTGGAAAAGTAAGAAACAAAATGTTGTTGCAAGATCAAGCGCCGACGCAGAGTATAGAGCCATGGCAATGGCAACATGTGAATTTGTTTGGTTAAAACAATTGCTCAAGGAACTTCAAATTAAAGAAACAAGACCAATGACACTTATTTGTGATAATCAAGCTGCATTGCACATTGCTTAAAATCCAGTCTTCCATGAGATAACCAAACATATTGAGATAGATTGTCACTTTGTCAGAGAGATGATCGAGTCAGGTGACATTGTTAAAAGTTTTATCAACTCTAATGATCAATTGGTAGACGTGTTTACAAAATCCCTACGAAGACCCAGAACTAATATATATGTAACAAGCATGGCGCATTTGACTTATATGCTCAAACTTGAGGAGGAGTGTTGATATTTGAAAATAAACAGTGTTAACTGTTAAGAATATTTCTATATAGAATAGTCTCACATCGACTATATCATGTAGTTAGTTGTAATCTCTCTATATATAATAATGTCTCCCTAGTGCTTTTCAAAACACACGGTTTAATCTAAATGTCTTTTAGTTTCGCTTATTTCAACAAAATTTAAATAAGCAAATTTAAATTTAAATGAATATATAAGTAGATGGACAGACAATTTAGTGTTTGTCTTTCTGCTACTACAAAAAAATGTATTACCTTTGTAGGAAGTGGCAACATTACCCACTGATCTGGAGCTGATTTAGCTTTAGATCTTGTGGTTATTCCTGTGCCAGACTTCACATGACAAATAAGTTAGAAAAAACTCAACAAGCATTCTTAAAACCAAAAATAAATTAAATATATAAATAATACCATGGTACTACCTTAATCAGATGACCTTGAACTTGAATTTTTTCCAGTTCATTGTGTCTGCTGTTTAGTAACAAGGCCAGCGCACTTGTAGTAACTTTTATTTGATAGGCCCCCTGTATCTCACCTGCAATTATATATTATGTGTAGAAGATTTATTTATCATGCTCATGTGCACTTGTAGTAACTTTTATTTGATAGGCCCCCTGTATCTCACCTGCAATTATATATTATGTGTAGAAGATTTATTTATCATGCTCATGTGTGCATGTGTTTTACTTAATGAATAGAAGCTCTCGGTAAAATCATACAAGACAGTAACAGATCTGATCAGATTTTACAGTTATTTGTGTAAAAAAAAAATTACAAGGTAGCAAAAAGTAACAGGAGATTAAGGGTTATTGAGCTCATTGCTCAATTGACATACATGATTGAATAACTGCACAGAACTTATTTTGTATAGAGCGTATTATTAATTCTGATGGCTAGATTATTAACTCAAGTGACTAAGATCTCTCAAGTCAGTATCAATTTCAGTATTGATTTCTGAGTGTTACTTAGCAAACACCACAGCACAAGGATGCTCACCTTGTTGCTTAGCCCATTCTGACATTACATAAGCAAAGGAGTTATTATGTCCCTCGGCTGGAACTGAAATTAGCAAATCAATAAATTGTCCAACATTAGGAACACTCAAGTGTACCTGCATTTAACCAAACATTTGAAAAATTATCACCGTGGACGAAGGACAAGTGGAAAGCTTCCAGCCAAACAAATAATGTCGTACAAAAGAAGAGGTCAAGAAAACATGACAAGAATGGAAACAATAAAATAAAAAGCATACTCCAAAACACAAACTCCTGGCTAACAAATAATAATTATTGATGCAAGAGAAACCGAGAAATGGGGAAGAACGGGAAGGTGAAAACTAGCATTTTAGTTCTACAAAAACATTTCTAGAAGTATTATCTAGTAGTATACAAGTTTTATAAATGATCATTGCTGGAAGTACTGGCTTTCCACTTCTGTAGACAATTAATAACCATAGGGATTTGGGACAATTAACCATTACCATATAAAACTAGCAGGAGAATCATTATAAATCAATCTAAACAATTTGTTATATTAGTATTACCAATCTCGCAAAAACAACTAGCAAGGAGCTTCTCAGGGAAGCAATTTGAGCAGATTGCATACGTCTGACAAGAGCAGCAACCAGATCACATATATGTACAGCCATTTGTGATGGTAAATGCAATATGAGTTGAAGAATATAACTCCCAACAAAAAGAGACCCAGAGCTTTCCAAATTTGGGTCTAATAGTCTGTTCCAAATTAACAAGGAATCAAGCAGCAGATGAAAATCAGATAAAGAGAACGCACAGATATACAAAGCAGAAAACAGAAAAAGTGAACAAAATAATAAACATATTCAACTTGTATCTTTAAGAGTACATGCGAAAAGGCGAAGAAAAGTAAGCCTTCTTCCATTTTCATCACATTAAAAAATTAGCAGTTAATTTTATCTTTTTATGCTCGTGTAACTAATCAGTTTACACTTTTTGTATCAATGGCTGAATCTTCCACTCATAAAACGAGGCAACAAAATCATTTTTCAAAAATAAACATAAATGGTAGTGAGTATTAGAGGTCAAGCATTTCACATACTGGTTTTCTCTTTTTCTTATCTAACAGGATTGCTCAATACGAATAGCATAAAGTTCAATAAATAAAAAAGTATTTCAACAACTACTGTGTATGGTTGAATTAATAGTTGTGTGAGATAAGATTCTAGTAGCTATTCCTCCCTTTCTGTTTGCCACGCCAGCATAATCAACCTAAAGTCAGTTATGACTGAGTTTAGGATAGGACACCTTGGGTGTAGGATTTGGCACTCATTAAATCCCTAGATTCAGTTATGACTGGATAATAACAATTAATTGTAACACTTCCACAAAGAATGAAAAACAATTTCTCAGTTTTCTCTCATCTAACAATAATTAGATGGATTGGCCATACATATATACATTCTAGTCGACATAATTCAGTCTGGAACTGGAAGAACTTAACATTTCAAACAAGTATAGAAAGGATGTTTTGAGCGATATTGGTAATTAATTTACTACAAAATTTGAAATAACAGTCAACTACCTTGAAGCTACATCAAGTAAGCTTCTCATAGTAGATCCAGAATCAGATCCCCAGAAAATAAATTCTTGTTTTCCCCCAGATATAAAAGCAGATAAACATTCCGTAGCATTCTGTTCAGATAAAAAAAATTTTCAAATATTTCATTGTGTTGCAATAAGAGGTCATTGCCAAATCAGGTAATAAAATAAGATATATATACATATATATTTTATCAAACAAACTGACCTGTATTTCACTATGCTCATCACTTTGAAGGATAATTCTAATAACAGCGTCAAAACAGACATCATATATTGCTTTTACTACATCACCAGGGGAATTCTGTACAAAGCTATGACATACAGATATTAGAGAATTGTAAGATAAATACATTGTACAAAGGTCAAACTTCAAAGCTAATTAATGAATTTAAGTTTTAAAAAAATATATGAAAAACAAATCCATAGTATACTTGCCTTCAGTAACATTGTCACCAGATCTAGTGAACCAGCTACCAAACCATCAGCCTGCTCTTGGGGCTATAAAAACATTTAAAGAGTCCATAAATAACAAAGGGTATCATTTTAAAATTGTTAATTAATCCTGATTTTCAGTAACTTTAAATAGCCGTACTTTATTTAAAATTGGTCCAATATATGGTAAAATTCTGGAAACCAATGGATGTATACATCCAGGAATGCTTTTGATTGCCTGAAAAATAAATTTCATCAGAATACAAAATAAATCACCTCTAACAGTTGAAAAAATTGCTGCCAATAGATGGTTAATGGTTATGAACGTTGAATAAAACAATAAATAAAACAATACCAACAAGGTGTTCCTTAGCATATTCCTTAATATTCTGCCAATAGATGGTTAATTGTTCCATGAAATTCTTTTTTAACATATTCCTTTATTTAACTTATAACTGAGGTTCATGAAATTCTTTTTGTATATCATCCAACCTCAACCTCAGTTAAATAAAACAATAAATAACTAGAAAGCAATAACAACTGTTAATATTTATAAATATATTAATAGATTGAAAATTCCTTAGCATATTCCTTAATATTCTGTAGTATATTTCTTTTATAATCAATATTCTTAGTTGTGTAATTCCCTATATAATAGAATTTCTTTGGTGCAATTCAGACACATGGTTTCTCCAAATGTCTCTCATTATCTCTTATTTCAATATGGTATCCAGAGCCTATTGAGAGAAGTGTTGTCTATGGCGGATTGCGGAAAATTGCGGTGAGGCAAAAATCCACCATAAAAATATGGCGGACGGCGTAACAGAAAATTGGAAGCATGGCGGACAAAAAAAACATTATTATATGCTCACAAAAAACAGTAAGAGCTCAAAAAAAGTAACAACACCCAAAAACAATAACAGCAACAATAACAAGACCAACAAATACTCACTAAAAACAGTAACAACACCAAAAAAAATCAAAAACAGTCAATAATGTCTCTGGATTTCCTTCAAGTTCATCCTTCACTTCTGCAGCAGCTAGTAGCTCTCCTTACCTTGTGTGGCACAATAGATTGGCCCATCCCAATCATGAAGCCTTGAAGACCATACTTCAACTGTTCAATATTGATGTGCCTCACAAGTCTGCCTTAGATTTTTGTAGCCCCCGATGTTTGGGCAAAATTCAGGCTTCCTAGTTCACCGTCACACAGTTTATTCTAAGCCTTTTGACTTGGGGTCCTGCCCCTGTAATCTCTTCATGTGGATTCAAATATCTGTTGACATGTGTTGATGCTTGTTCTAAGTATACTCAGTTAAATAAAACAATAAATAACCTAGATTGCACCCTACACTTCTTCTCACTGAGCTGGAACCTTCCTCTTACAAAATAGCTATGAAGCATCCTAAGTGGTTAGAAACTATGCAAGATGAATACCCAGCACTGATCAAAAACCAGACCTGGACTCTAACTCCCCTACCACCCAACAGACATGTTATTGGGTGCAAATGGATTTTTAGAGTCAAACAAAATCCTGATGGCACTCTAAATAAGTACAAATCAAGGTTGGTGGTCAAGGGATTTCATCAGCAACATGGTTTTGACTTCACAGATACTTTCTCCCCAGTTGTCAAACCAGTCACTGTCAAAATCATCCTAACCATTGTTATCTCCAAAGGCTGACAGCTTACACGGCTTGATGTCAATAATGCATTTCTCAATGGCATTTTAGAGGAAGAAGTCTACATGCAGCAGCCACCAGGTCTGGAAAATTCACACACCTCATTAGTGTGCAAACTTCACAAAGCACTCTATGGCTTAAAATAGACACCTAGGGCTTGGATTGACAGGTTAACATCTGCCCTAAAGGGACTTGGGTTTGTATCTAGTAAATGTGATCCCTCCCTCTTCACTCTTATTACATCTACATCCACTATATATATGTTGGTGTATGTAGATAACATTATTATCACAGGAAATTCACCCACTCAAATTCAAACTTTGGTCACCAATCTCAACTCTCAGTTTGCTCTCAAACAGCTTGGGAGTATTTTCTGGGAATTGAAGTCTCCCATCTCAAAAAAAGGTCTTTGTTTCTTTCTCAAACAAAGTACATTAAGGACCTTTTATCCAAAGCTAATTTGTCTGAAGCAAAAGGAGTCCCAACTCCCATGATTTCAAGTATCAAACTCTCCAAACATGGCACTGATTTTATGCCTGAAACCACCTCCTACAGATCTATTGTAAGTGCCCTGCAGTATGCCACTATTACAAGACCTGAAGTCAGCTATGCAGTGAACAAGGCATGCCAGTTTCTTTCTCAGCCCCTTGACTCTCATTGGGTGGCTGTGAAGAGAATTCTGAGGTACCCCAAAGGTACTCTGCACCATGGTCTCCTTCTGCGGCCTGCTTCTACTCACATCCCTTTGACCGTTAAAGGGTTTTCTGATGCTGATTGGGGTTCTAACCCAGATGACAGAAAATCTACTTCAGGTTCTTGCATTTTTCTTGGCCCCAATCTTGTATCTTGGTGGTCAAGAAAACAGACATTGGTGGCCAGATCTAGCATTGAGGCTGAGTACAAAAGTCTTGCCAACTCAGCTTCTGAGATTTTGTGGATTTAGTCTCTTCTAACTGAGCTCAAAATTCCCTTCACAACTCAAGTGATGTATTGTTACAACCTTAGCACAGTTTCCTTGTCTCATAATCTTGTCTTACATGTCAGGCTAGTCATCCTCATGTGAAACCTGACTACAATTCCTTTCGTGGTGGCAAGTCAAATCATGGTGGCAGGTCATCTAGCAACAATAATGTTCAATGCCAAGTTTGCTCCAAGTTTGGTCACTCTGCCCTAACTTGTTGGCATAGATTCAACTCTCAATTTCAACCTGCTAATGCTGGTCCTTACCTCAACCAAGGTTCTTGGTATGGAGCTCCAACTTTTCCCACTCAAGGAGCTCCCAATGTGTGGTCTAAACACTTCAGCTCCAGCTATGATCTCTCCACCACCAAGCACCTTTGTTGCTAACACCATACCTGTATCCGCCACTGCATCTGCTTGGTTCTCTGATTTAGGAGCATCCTTTCATATTACAAATGATCCTAAATATATTCAGCAACCTACTCCCTTTGAAGGTTATGATCAAATCTTTGTAGGCAACAACCAAGGTTTGCCAATTCTTTCTGCTGGCGTCAGTCATTTCTCTACAACCTGTCACACACACACACCACTTACCCTTAATAATTTACTTCTTGTGCCTCAAATCACCAAAAACTTACTTAGTGTCAGTCAGTTTTCAAAGGATAACAATGTATACTTCGTATTCTCTATTGTTAATTATTAAATCCCAGGTTTCTGATGTTGTTCTGCTTGAAGGGCATGTAGGACTGGATGGCCTCTTAGTCTCCCACTTTGGATGTGTCTAAGTCTTCCACATCATCTAGTTTGTCATGTTTACCTTCTGCAAATAATTATGTACCTAGTGCTAATTTTGTTAATGTACACACTAATTTGCCCTATGTTTAGCACTTAAGACTAGGTCATCCTCGTTTACATTCTCTCAATGTTACAAAGTTGTAATGTTTCCTTCTTCAATAAATTGTTTTGTGTTGCTTGTTGTATGGGCAAAGGTCATAGGCTTCCCTCTTCCATTTCACACACATCTTACATTAAACCCTTACAATTAACCTATGCTGACTTGTGTGTGCGCGCGCGTGTGTGTGGGGGGAAGAGGGGGGGGGGGGGCTCTCCAAGGGCTTGCTTCAGGATATCATTAGTATATGTCTTTTGTTGATGCCTATACAAAATTCACTTGGCTATATTTGTTAAAGTCTAAGTCTGAGGCTCTTAATGTTTTCAATTAGTTCAAAACAATGGTTGAACTTCAACACGAACTCCCTATCAAAGTTGTATCAAAGTTGTTCAGTTAAATTGGGGTGGGGAGTTCAGACCCTTTACCAAGTTTCTCAATGAACTTGGTGTCATTCATAGGCTCATATGTCCTCACACACACCATCAGAATGGGGTAGTTAAAAGGAAGCATAGGCAAATTGTGGATCTGGTACTTACACTTCTCAGTCAGACCACACTTCCCTTGACCTATTAGGACTATGCTTTTTCTATTGCAGTCTACCTCGTCAAGAGGCTACCAACTTCATCTGTCAACTTTTAAGTTCCTTACACCTTACTTTTCAATCAACCACCCGACTACAAATTCCTTTAAGTTTTTGGTTGTGCTTGCTTCCCCTTACTAAGATCCTATAAGACTCACAAGCTTGATTTCAGATCCCAAGAATGTCTCTTTCTGGGCTACTCAACCTCTCACAAAGGGTACAGACAAGGTAGTCAGACTCGAGATCCTACGCAAGATCGGGTAGGGGTAACAAGATCGTGAATTGGGGGATCGTAACACGGATCGTAAGATCCTACCAAATTTAGAAATTCATATATATTTCATATATATTAATAATATGCATATAAAAGCAACATAATTTAGTAGAAAAAAACTTCAAATATCATTAAAATTACTTTTTTTTTAAAACAAACATTACTATAAAAAACTGAAATTAAGAAGATTAGATTCATTGTTTTCAAAGCGAGAGAAAAAATAAAGAATTAAATGATGTTTTTAAGTGAGAGAGAAGATAGAGATTGGAATCATGAATGAGATAAATGATGTATTTAAAATGAGATATTTAACGTGAGAAAGTGTATTGAATAGCTGTATTTTTTTTAGGGAAGTTACCATAAATCATTGATTATTGGGGGTGGGTAAGAAACTTTTCAAATTTTAATAATAAAAAAAGTGTCTTTTCAAGTTTTTTTTGAACCGGGTTGTGGATCCGACCTGGGAACCCGAATTCCAAGGGGCTTTGAACAGAAACTATTCTTCTTCCCAAAAACGACGATTCTACCATTTTTACGTGCTATAACTGCGATTCCGGCAGTGCCTACCAAAAAGCGATTCTGGTCGGTCTCCAGCACGGTGGGGTGTTGCAAGATCGCAAAATCGTACGATCCTACGAGCAGGATCGCGATTTTGACTACCATGGGTACAGATGTCTGGCTCCAAATGCCAGACTTTACATCTTCAAAGATGCTCTTTTCAATGAAGGGAGGTTCTCCTATTCTGACTTATTTCCCAACTCCACTCCTAGTCCCTCACCTGTCAAGCATATTTCTATTTCTCCACTAAGTTTTGGTTCTCCTCTTCCCTCTTCTAATTCCTCTACAACATTGTCATCTCCTCCCCACAATATATCACTTCCATGCCTGAAACTCCTTCATCCACAGGTCCTACATCTACTCCCTCTGCTGCCAATTCTTCCCGTTCTTCTGAGGTTGCTTCCTCTGCCTCATGCTCCAATTCCAAGGATTCCTCTACCTCTAATTCTCAAGCTTATTTCAATTCCTCATCAACTTTAAGTCCTACCACCAGCATACCTCTATTGGCGACTTGTGTTGTCCAAACCAGATAATGCACATTCTATGCAAACTAGGGCCAAATCTGGTTTTGCCCAACCCATGTTGCAGCCCAGACTTCTTCTTACTCATGTTAAACCTAAAAATCCTAAACAAGCTCTTGTTGATCCTCAGTGGAAGGCTGCCATGCAGGCTGAATATGATGCTTTGATCAAAAATCAGACCTGGTCTCTTGTCCCCATACCACCTCATAAGCAAGCCATTAGTTGTAAGTGGGATTTTAGGATCAAAGAGAATCCTGATGGAATTGTTAATTGGTTCAAGGCCAGATTAATGGCAAAAAGGTTCCATCAAAGGCATGGTTTTGACTTCAATGAAACCTTTTCCCTAGTTGTAAAGCCCATTACAATCAGAATTATTCTTACCATAGCCATTACACACAACTGGTCAATTCAACAACTTGATGTCAATAATGCATTTTTGAATGGGCTTCTTGATGAAGTGTTCATGGAACAACTTCAAGGGTTTGTTCACACTAAACCTTCTCTAGTGTGAAACTCAATAAGGCATTGTATGGCCTCAAGCAGGCAGTGGGTTTGAAAAGCTTCAAACAACCTTGTCCAAACTAAATTTCCAGGCCAGCAAATGTGATCACTCTTTATTCACTCTAGCCTCTCAAGGCAACACTGTCTATCTTGTCTATGTTGATGACATTATCATCACAGGCAGTTCTCCCTTTCTGCTAAAAGACATCATCACCAAGCTTAATATTGCCTTTTCACTCAAGCTGCTTGGCACCCTTGACTATTTCCTTGGTATTGAAATTAAACACTCTGCTCCTGGGCCCATTTTACTTACTCAATCCAAGTATCTAAGAGATCTTCTACAAAGAACCAATATGATTGAGACTGCCCCTGTTACCACACCTATACAGTCAACCTATAAGCTCACTAAGATAGGTTCTCCAGCCCCCTCTGATCCCTACATATAAAGGTTAGTGGTTGGGGCACTGCAATATGCCACCGTCACTAGACCTGACATCACTTTTGTGTCAACAAAGTGTGTCAATTTATAGCACATCCTCTTGAGATTCATTGGGTGGTTGTCAAGAGAATTTTGAGATATCTTAAGGGCACTCTTCATCATGGCCTACTACTGTCACCCCTTTCACCTTCTGTTTCTCCCACTCTGCATGTGTACTGCGTCACCCCTTTCACCTTCCAGTCATTCACTGTGACAACCAATCTGTTGTGCTACTGGCTCACAACTTTGTTTTTCATTCCAAGACAAAACATATGCCCTGAAAAACCAAAATGGGAACTAATCGATGCTCAGTTGTGCAGTGTTATCAAGTCCACCCATCACCCTGATATTAAACAGATCTTCTGTCCTCATATAACTTGTGAATCAGTTGGAGTCAATCTAAGAAACATGTGTCACTCAACGTCTTTAACTTTACAAGTCAGTTTTGTGAGGCAGGGTTACGGCAAGCCCAAATTCTAAAATGGTATCAGATTCTATTCAAGATTTGTTGGAAACCCACTATCAAGCCACTTAGGTCACACTCCAAATTTCCAAACATGGGCATGAGCGGAGTGAGGTGAAGGTCCCACTATCAGGCCACAACAACCCACTTAGGTCACGCTCTAAATTTCCAAACATGGGCATGAATGGAGTGTGTTGAAGGTCCCACATTATATGCGATATGGCTGAAAATAATTGTTTATATGTGTGGGAAACATCCCACACTTGATAGGCCAATTTTGTAAGAATTGTAAGAATGAAATACATCAAATTCAAAAATTAAAAACATTGATTAAATAATTTAAAATCTAGATTTTAATATAATAAGTCATTTGTGGAAAATACAAGTATTAAAAGTCATAACTACTTCAAAAATAATACATAAATGATTATATAAGCATGTCATTTATGCTCTTTAACGTTTACCAAATGCTTCACCTGCTAACTTATCCAACATTTCAAATTCAATCAGTTAGTTTTACAATTATAAGATTTCAATAAATATTTAACTTATATGTAATCAACCAGTGTATCTATTACTTTTCCATGTTTTGCATTCCTATCTCATTTGTTGCAATGTATGTAGGATATCGAGTTACAGCCTCAGTCATAACTATTGTTAAATGTTGACAAAATCAAGAAACTCTGAAGATAAATATTAACAAAAGAACAAGCATCAAAACCATTACCTCAAGAGCTTCAAGTGCATCAATACTGATAAAAGGATCCAAAACATGTGATGCCCATACATTAAGAATTACAGGAGATATAACACGTTCTACTAATGCAGGTGATTCATGGCCTGCAACATAAATGAGGGAGTAAATACAATCAAATGGCTAGCTAAACACAACACAAACAAGTGTGGAAGTAGGACTAGACCAGAAATATTCTATATATCAATAATTTAAATATAAGAAAAACATTCTAACCTGCCTTTACTGCTTCTTGCAATGTTTCAAGTATCATGTGCAAGGTTTCATCTGATGCCTGTAAAACATATTAAGGTGACTAGATCTTGCAATATATATATATATATATATATATATATATGAAAAAGGGATTTATATTGTACAGTACATGATTAAGAAGATCTGTAAGGGATGAAAATAAACCCAGTAATTGTGGTTGAACAATTTCTTTCTTCGCTTTAGGGAGAAGCTGAGCAAGTGCCCTGCAGGCACCTACTTTTACAGGTGGAGGCCTGTCAAATTAAAAATCAGAAGATAGCTTGATGCATGAAGAATACAATTGACACGGGTTTACTTACACATTCGTTGTAATTGCCTTCAATGCTGCATCAAGAGATTGTTCTAATACTCCACTGCTTATCTGTAAATTAAGTTAAAAGTTAGAGAGAGAAGGAGAAACTATCAAAGAAAATAAAACAGGACAGAAAGCAGTTACCACAGAGGAGAATTTGGCAACTGAAGTAAAGACACGAGCATATAGAAAGGGGTATTCAAGAGAATCTGTGACCAAAAAAAAAGGGGGGAAAGTACAATAAAAAATAAATATATAAATATGTGTGCATGTATCACAACTGAAGCATAATGGAAGCTTAAGGGAAGAATTGAGATATGACCTATTTGAAAGTCCTCGGCAACAATCTGCTCAATCATATTCTTCAAGTTACTTGTCTTAAACCCTGATTCCTATATATGAAGGGCATAAAATATACTATATCAAAATATAACTTGGAAAATAAAACCCAGTTATTGAAAATGGAGATGAAAAGTATATCTGCCCAAGAGAGTTAAGAAAACTGAAATCAAAATCCCATACCTGGGTCTCAAGCAGTTGTTCTGAAAGAGATGACAAGGCAAAAAGAGTAGCTTCTCTTATCTGCCACAATTAATAAGTATAGCACTGACTTTAGAGTTCATATATGTTAAGTTCCATGAAATGATTGATGTAGAAGATAAAACTTTTTCTCGTGTTACAAATAAGTTTTGAGACCATTGGAATGCATACCATGGTAATATTAATGCAACATATGTTTTCACTGTGGATGAAATATACAGAAAAAACAGATCTCAAACCACCAAGGGAAAGTATAAGGTGCCCTTAGGTTAAAAGTTGAGAGGGTGAGTTAAAATGTTAAGAAGGGTAAAAGAATAGAGAACAAAGGGAAGAAGAGAAAGTTAGGCCATAAATATTAGGAGCAAGGATAAGAGAGGCTTAACAGTCTTAGCCGGGGCATCATGAAATTTAAGTGAAGACTTTGGGGCAATTTGGAAAGGGATGTCAGTTTCTTCCTCAGTAATGTTTCTAACAGAGAGTTAAGGTAAAAGAATAAAAATACTAGATACATTTTAGATCCAAGGAAAATAGAAACTCTGTATTTACCCTCCACCAGCTTGCATTGCCTGCCACTTTTCTTATTTGAGACTCGGTGAACCATTGTTTTGCAGCATCTATGATGGCCAGAAATCCTTCACCGCCAAAAGAATTAACTACCTCTTCCAGTAAAAGCACACCTACAAGAAGCAATTTTCTGATGAAGCTCTAAATATCTCTAATACATAGACATAAATCCATACGAACACGCCAAATTAAAGAAATGCAAAATACAGATTACATATTGGGAAAAACCCAAAGTTTGCAGAACTCACAAGACTAATTGGATAGCCTGAACAGATTTGGCTAATGAACCAACCAAAATGTTTCCAAATGATATCCATAGACCAAAAAGTTACTTCATTTATTTTTTTTATGAAATTTATATTTGTAATTCATACTGCATGCATCGATGTATTCCAATTTATCTATCCATAAGGATACAATCCAAAATCCATCCATTTGTTACCTCTACCAAAAAGGGAGGCGTGAATAAGTGATCTTATGTTCTTGACTGATGTAATTCTTTAAAAAAAAAAGTAAGGGTAGTGCATACAAGGATTAAAGTCATAATTACAAAGGACACAAATAAATAACCATGATGAACAATCAACATAGGAACTTTTCAACCAATTAGAAATAAACTATAACTTTTACAAATTTAAAATGACAAATAAAATGGTAAGGAAAGTTACTAACCAGAAATGCGGCAGCTATAAGTGGCATCCTCTTCATCAGCAATGAATTGGTTGGCATCCACAGACCACGAATGAACCTAAAAGTATCAAGAATAAAAATAGTCAAGGATTTGATTGCAGTAAATTTGGAAAAGAAACAAGCAGAACATCATAATGGCACTACTTAATAGCACCATAATTTTCACGGTACCAAATCATGTTTTACGTCAACCAACAAGAAAATATGATTGATCGTATTAATAACCAGAATGAGAGATGATCCTGGTAGACCAATTGTCTAAAAGGCCAAAAGGATGCAAGGTACACATAGTAAGGCCATAGAAAGTGCTTGAATTGTTAATAAAATCTTAGAACTTTGATTGGGTCTAACTCAACCCTACAAAATCAATTTATAAGGTAAGCAATGTCTTCCACTTATATAAATACATTCTCAGGGCATATCCAATAAAGAACTCTTATCACACGCCCTAATGCCCATTACTTGATATTTGGAGCATGACACGAGTGATTTTATAGCAGGTGGTAAGCGATGTCTTCCACTTATATAAATACATTCTCAGGGCATATCCAATAAAGAACTCTTATCACAAGCCCTTATGCCCATTACTTGATATCTGGAGCATGACACAAGTGATTTTTTAGCAGGTGGCTCACCAGATCATGGATAGACTATGATACCATCTTAGAATTCCTATTGAACCTAACTCAACCCTACAAAACAAGGTTGTAAAGCAAGGGATGCCTCCAACTTATAAACACGTTTTCAAGTCATATCTCATCCAATGTGGAATTCATAACAGAAAATAAACAAGTGTAGAAAATCATAACGGAAGTACAAAACAAGTTTGTAAAGTGAGGGATGCCTCCAACTTATAAACACATTTTCAAGTAATATCTCATCCAATGTGGAATTCATAACATAAATAAACAAGTAGAGCGTCATAACCTATGAAGCATGGACTCCGACACGGATACCGGAACACAACACGACACGAACACTCCGACACGGATAATGTTAAAACATAGGACACTGACACCGCTATATATAAGAGAGTATTTGAGGTTTATTTATCCATCTATGATTAAAAAAGTTGAAAATATTCTAATCAAAATTAATGTCTTTAATTCTTTATTGATAACATAACTTAAAAACATGTTTAACAACTTAAATTTGTATGAAATTTGTCCAAAATATATATAAAGGTGTGCTGAAGCAGAGAAAAAAATAAATTTTTATTTGAAATACTTGTTTGAATTGTCTGACATATGTGTTATGAGTGTCATACGGGTGTCAACAACTGATTCAAAGGATGTCGAAACAAAGAAAAAAACTATTTTTTAGCGGACACTTCTTTAACTTTTCCGACACGTGTTGTACGAGTGTATTACAAGTGTCGGACACCGACGCGTGTCAGACACCACGGCACGCCTACTCTTAGAAGTGTATGTGCTTCATAGGTCATAACCGCACTATCGTATATCAGCATAAATTTTGTTGCACCATATTATGTTTTACATCAATCCACGGGAAAATATGTTGAGCTAGTTTATAACCAGATTGTGAGTGTTAAACCAACTATCTCATGGGCCAAGGTTGGAAGGTAAACATAACATAAGGCCCAAGAAAGTAATTGAGGTGGTAGAGCCTATTGAGAGTTAGTTGCTAAGTAGCATCCATAAGGCATAGTGAAATGAGAAATATTGTTTAGGGAAGGTGACTCAGCAGGCCAGAATGGTTGAATGATTATTCTTTGTTGAGATAAAGAGGAAAACAAGAAAGCATATGATACGAGAGAACCTGTGTCTAGATTAGATTGGTATTCAATATTCAGCGTCATAACAAAATAATGACAAGTAAAAAGTTAGAAAAGTGGGTAGGAAGACTCAAAAATGTTTTACCTGTTGTTCTGTCATTTGAAGAAAAGCAATTGTACAGTACACCAATTCTTTGACATTAGCTGCAACCACCTATAAATGCGCAAACCACATATCAAAATAATTGTGCAATAGAACACAACTATCAAAAAACAAAATATTTCAAGAATGTTCTGAAACAAACCTTTCCTAATCTCGAATTACCCACAATGGTCAACAGAAGTTCAAACAGCTGTATTAAAAAATAGTTCAAAGTTATATAAAGAAATCAAGGACGCGTAAGCATAAACCTATCCCTGATCAATACAAGTTTAGATGAAACAGTTATGAAACACTAATTAGAGATATAGATCCAACATAGAGGCGTAATTAAATTATGAATCATAAGGATAGGGGTTTGACATATAGGGATCAAAATAACAAACAATATCCAGGTACATTAACCAGCTGATGACAAACACTAAAATGGGCAGGCCACGGACAAGTGCATGAACTTGATAAAATAAAATGGAAATAAAAAAACGTTGAACCCTTACTGATTGAAGTATCAACCGTTGCAGATAAAATAAGTCAGTTAACTCCAACATGAAAACATGTCAAATAGTGAAATATCACTTACATTATCAAACCATGAAAGTAATAAACATCAAAAACTGCTGCTATTGTCACCTGGATGACAAATGATTCAAGGCTTATTTCTGAGCCATCTGAATCATATCTTCCCTCATATGAATCTTCTGTTCCCTCAATAGATGCCAGTTCATAAACTCTCAAAGAGGAGACAAATGTATTCCACAATGGTCCCAATACAACTACAACAAACAGCACTTTGTCAAACAAACAACAAAATAGAACTAAAGACAAAGGCTAAGGAACAAAACTATGGGACTAAACGTACCCTCAAATTCACTTTTAATTAGACTTGAAAAATTCTGAATAAACTGATTCAAACACTTCAGAACCTTAAAGAAGAAAGATGCAATATCATGTTATAATGTAGAAAACTAAGAAAAAAATGTGGAAATCAACTTTTAATAAACCAAACCAACCTCCATTCTGATACTCCAATCATCAGGATTTTCAGACTGAACTGGAATTTCCAGAATAGAAGAAAATTGCTCCATCCATGGTTTAAGCAAAGGAACTACTAGAGAACCTGTTTCTGCCTAACAATGCATCATGACATGTTATGTTATTAAAAATAAAATACACTAAACCAACAATCAACGAGAACTGTGGACAGTAACTTAGTGGCAAGAAAATACATTATAAACACCACTCATCGCCCCCAGCATAGATGTGCAAGAATAGACTACTGAAAGGGCCTTGGTTCGTATGTATGTGTCATATATCTGCATGGAGAAAAAAATAAAACATTGTCATGTGACAAAAGAGGCACAGATTTCAATATAAACAAAAGATTGCCTTTTTTTCCTTTATTTTCTTGTTCTTCTATTCTAAAAATAATGCATAGATCAAGAACTGATTTATCGAAAAAATTAAATTACTATATGTTAAGAAATGTGGTTGGGCCTAACTCAACCCTACAAAACTGGTTGGTAGAGTGAGGATTGCCCCCACTTATATACACAAGTTCAGGCCATATATTGTCCGATGTGGGACTCTTAACACACCCCCTCACCCCCTCAGGTCATACACAAGTTCACATGTTGCCATTGCCATGGGCCTATACCCCCTCAGGCCATACACAAGTTCACATGTTACCATTGCCATGGCCCTATACTCTGCTTCGGCGCTTGATCTTGCAACAACATTTTGTTTCTTACTTTTCCAGGATATAAGGTTTCCTCCAACAAGTACACAATACCCAGAGGTGGATCGTCTGTCAGTAGGTGACCCTGCCCAATCAGCATCGGAGTATCCAACTATCTGGGTATGTCCTTTATCTTCATACACAAGACATTTTCCTGGAGCACATTTGATGTATCTCAGGAACCCGGATAACAGCATCCATGTGTTCCTGACAAGGGGAATTTAAGAACTGGCTTACCACACTGACTGCAAAAGAAATGTCCGGACGAGTGACTATGAGATAATTCAACTTTCCAACCAATCTTCTATACCTTCCTGAGTCAGATAGAGACTCCCCCTGATTAGGTAGTAGTTTGACACTTGGATCCATAGGAGTATCGACTGGTTTAGCATTTAACAAACCTGTTTCTTCCAAAATATCCAAAGCATATTTCCGCTGAGAAATCACCAAACCATCTTTAGATTGGGCTACTTCAATACCCAAGAAATAGCGGAGTTTACCAAGATTTTTTGTCTGAAATTGTTTCGAGAGACGTTGTTTCAACTGGAGTATTCTCTGTTGATCACTACCAGTTATGACAATGTCATCTACATACACAATAAGATAAATACACCCTTGGGGTGAGTGACGATAAAAAACAGAATGGTCAGCTTCACTACGGACCATACCGAACTGTAGTACTACAGTGCTGATTCTGTCAAACCAAGCTCTCGGAGATTGCTTAAGACCATAAAGAGACCTGTATAGCCTACAAACCATACTAGATGACTCCCCCTGAGCAACAAACTCAGGTGGTTGCTCCATATATACTTCCTCTTCAAGATCACTATGTAAGAATGCATTTTTGATGTCAAGTTGATGAAGAGTCCAATGTTGAATGGCTGCAATGGCTAGAAGAAGTCTAACATATGCCATCTTGGCTACAGGCGAAAAGGTATCACTATAATCCAACCCAAAAATCTGAATGTATCATTTGACTACCAAGCGTGCTTTAAATCGACCAATCTTACCATCTGTACCAACCTTCACTGTATAGAGCCAACGACAACCTACTAAAGATTTCCCATGGGGTAGAGGAACCAGTTCCCAGGTACCACTGCTTTGAAGAGCACACATTTCATCAATCATTGCTTGCCTCCACTCAGGGTGAGATAATGCTTCACCTAGAGTTTTAGGAATAGAAACAGAAGACAAGGAAGACAAACAAGTACTGCAAAGGGGAAAGACGATGATAACATAAATCAATATAATACGGAGAAGGATTTCGTGTTTGACGTATACCTTTTCGAAGGGCAATCGGAAGATCAGACTCAGGTTGCATCAGATCCGGTGATGGCGAGAGCGTCGGAGGAGAGTCTATATTGACCTCAGGGACAAGTACGACTTCAGGGACAGGTACGACTTCAGGGACAGGTACGACAGACGTTGGGTGACGACGCTGATATGTTTGAAGTGGGCGAGGAGTGATGGGGCTACTTCAATACCGGAGGTGTGGGAATAATTTCCGATAGAGGTTCCGTAGTTACTTGGCTGGACTCGAAATATGGAACAGACTCGAAGAACGTAACATCGGCGGATACGAGGTATCGTTGTAGAGTATGAGAGTAGCAACGATAACCCTTTTGGGATCGATGATAGCCAAGAAAGACACACTTTAGTGATCGAGCTGATAGTTTATCAAGACCAGGAGAGAGATTGTGTACAAAACATGTAGACCCGAAGACTCGAGGAGGAATTGGGTGAAGTGGAGAGTTTGGAAACAGGATTGAATAAGGGATTTTATTATTAAGGACAGATGAGGGCATGCGATTTATGAGGTAACATGTCGTGAGCACCGCATCACCCCAAAATCGGAGAGGAACATTACCATGGAGAAGTAGGGTCCGAATGATTTCTACGAGGTGCCGATTTTTGCGTACGGCTATCCCGTTTTGTTGGGGTGTATGAGGGCAAGATGTTTGGTGCAAAATACCATTGGATGACATAAAAGTTTGAAATTGTTGGGATAAATACTCACGTGCATTGTCACTTCTTAAGGTACGAATAAGCAAACCAAATTGGGTTCTTATTTCTCGATAAAAATTTTCAAAAATGGAAAACAATTCAGATCTGTTCTTCATTAAAAATAGCCATGTGCAACGTGAAAAATCATCAATAAAAGTTACAAAAAACCTAGACTCAAAAGTAGACACAGTACGCGAGGGACCCCAAACATCGGAGTGAACTAAAGCAAAAGGGGACGCAACCCGTTTATTGACTCGATCGAGAAATTGACTACGAGTATGTTTCCCTAACTGACAAGACTCACAATGTAAAGTGGATAATTTAGTTAAACTATGCACCAACTTTTGTAGCTTGGGAAGATCTGGACGACCAAACTGCGCATGTATAATGAGAGGAGAATCTATGGTGGAGCATGTGGTAGATGACGCAGAAAAGTAGTAGAGGCCTTGAGACTCACATCCGACGCCAATCGTCTGTCCCGAACTCCGATCCTGCAGAGTGACATTACTATTAGTAAAAGTGATAGAACAATTAAGGGAACGGTTAAACGACTGACTGACAGCAAATTAAATGGGCAATTAGGTACATATAGAACAGAAGTAACAGAGAGAGATGATAAAATTTGAACAGTACCAATCCCTTGGGATCGGGTTTGAAACCATTTGCGGCAGTTATAGTGGGTAAGAAACCAGAGGTAGAGAGGGAAGAAAAAAGACCTTTATTACCAGTAACATGATCAGAAGCACCAGAATCGAGGACCCGAGGACCAAGAGGAGATGATTGAGAGAAGCAAACAAATGAATTACCAGTGTGTGCAATTGAAGTCGTGGAACCAGAGGCCTGATTAGTCTGACACCACCTGAGAAAATCCTCGTAGCTTGGCGTAGGATTCTGAATAGAAGGTGAAGTTTGCATAGTGTCTGGGTTATCACTTTGAGCTGCATTTACCTGACGTGGGGGTTTGCCATGTAGCTTCCAACAACGGTCGATAGTATGCCCAAGCCGGTTACAATGGTCACAATTGGGACGAGGTTTGGAGTTGGATGACCCTCCTCGAGGGCGATTCTGATTGTTGCCAAGAGATGCGAGGGCAGCAATGTCACTTGATGTCAGAGCAACAATAGATGGAGGGGTAACTGGACCAAACGCATGAGATGTAGCCAAGCGCAACAGTTGTTCACTAACTGCATCATAGTTAGGAACAGTAGTACCTGATAAAATCTGGTTACAAACGGAGTCGAGTTCGGATGGTAGTCCTTTAAGTGTCATGACCATGAAAAATTTACTCTGTTGTTCGGCATGAGCTGTTGCATCTTTTGCTTACGGCATGAGGATTGAGTAACTAGCATTCAAGGCATCAAGCTTACTCAGATAGGTTTGCATATGCATATTCTCTAACTTCAGTGTGTCGAGTTTGAGGATGACACTATATAGACAATGAACGTCGTTGGAGAAGACTTTCTTGACCTTTTCCCAAACCTCATTGCAAGTGGAGAAGGCTTGATATTGTGCTTGGAGGTTAGGTGCTATGGAGAACCATAACACGGTAAGCAGAGAGGCATCAGTTTTCTTCCATTTAGCGAGTTTGGCGGCGGCGGCAATATTAGTCAATTTTGTGGTTAGGTGATCTTCATATCCCTGACCATGAAACCACATATCGACAGCACGAGCCCATATATTATAATTTGCTGATCCGGTTAGTTTTTCACATGGGAAAAGTGGAACTTTAGTAAACGAGGCAGAATCAGTGTCTCCCATGGCTTAGTGACACAAAAAACAGAGTGAAATCGGGGCTGTTTGCACTGGAGCACCGTTTTCCGTGAGTCGGAAAGTATCTGGAACAGATGGGGAGAGGCGAGTAGATCGGTGGACAAATGGTCGGAATCAGACACCGGACATGCGGGGCAGCAGCAAAAAAAAAAAGGGCGACGGCTGGATCGGAGGACGGCGAGTTGAATGGTGGGAACGGTTCTCCGAAACGTCGTCAGAAGTTTTGCCGAAATAGTAACGGCGGCAGTGGCGGCAGCAGGGTGGTTACCGGAGAATATTGAAAAATGAGAGGCAAACCGGAGTGACAAGACGGTTTGCAAAAAAAAAATATTTCACCGGAAGACAGAGGGTCAACCGGGTAAAGCATGGCAAAGAAAAAATTGCCTCTTAGCAGGCTCTAGATACCATGTTAAGAAATGTGGTTGGGCCTAACTCAACCCTACAAAACCGGTTGGTAGAGTGAGGAATGCCCCCACTTATATACACAAGTTCAGACCATATATTGTCCGATGTGAGACTCTTAACACTATACATTGTTAAATTTTGCTTCTACGGATATGCAAAATGCGGGAAGACAAAAAGGAGACTACTGCTATAAACAAGACTTGTCAAATCATTCAATAAGCTCCTACGGGAAAGATGTTAATGGGAAGAGAGGGCGTGTTAGGATATAGGATAAAGGACAACCTGTTAATCAGTTGGTCAGTGCGTTATGTGACTGTTCAGCCGTTTAGCAGATCTTTAATTAAATAGACCACCAATTGAGAGCTATATAAGACTTCCAAATTAACCAACTAAGTGCTCTTACAAGTCTAAATACCTCTAATTTCCTTTATTCTATATCCTAGCATAATCACTATGGAAGGATTGGGGAATGTTTTTCATCTTGACATATCCACTTCCATTCATATAGTCTTCCCAACAGCAACTTAAATCCTTCCTTCCAAGCCAAACAGCTTTGAAAAAAGAAAAAGAAAAAAAGGAGTCTAAGAATATTATGCTAAGTGCTAACATAAATAAAGCATGTGAGTATCATAAAACTGGATAGATAGAAGATTAACAGAAAAATATGCAAAATTATAACCTGCGGAGAGGATACAATGGTCAGCAAACTTGGGAACAAAGCAGGTATTAATGTTGGGACCACTCTATCATCCAAGTCGGCAGAGAGAAGAACCAAGCATTTCATAGCTCCATGCACTAGAATAAAATTATTACAAGAAAATAAAGTGGCTTACCATAAAGAAATTCAACCAGACAGTGCAATCCTAAAACAGTACAATTATTGACCATAAAAATTATTACTATAAAATTGATAAGGAAAATGAATGATTTAACTAGTTACCAGCATCGAAGTCAAACTTAATTATTTCAATGGTTTATCATCTGGAATATGAAACTTGTGGCAAATGATCCAAGTGTTACATAAGTATGTTAAGAAAAAGAAAAACGTAGAGCAAACAATTTGCCAATTCAAGAGGAGAAGTGTTGTATTAGAATCTGGGTTGGACCTAAATCAACCCCACAAAACCGACTTGCAAAGTAAAGAATGTCCACCACATATATCATTATCTGTTAGATAAGTCAGTTGGTTATAGTATTAGTTAGCTTTTAGACAAGTGCAAGAATTGAGCTTGCCAGCTGTTGTAACTGCCATAATAACAGAGTTAGGTATGGTTAGATGTGCCTATATATAGATGATATTGCATAACAGAATGTAATGTGAAAGTTCAATTATTCAATCAATAGAATTTTGGTCTATGTGGATGACATATTTTTAACAAGAAATTCCCCTCACTTTCTGCACTCTGTAACTCAGCAACTCAATAATTCCTTCTTTCTCAAAGAACTAGGAGATTTGGATTATTTTTTGGGCATTGAAGTTAAATCTCAGCCATCAGGTGCTCTTCTTCTCACACAAAGCAAATACATCAGGGACTTACTACTTAAAACAGCTATGCATGAGGCCAATACAATTGCAACTCCTATGTCATCTAGCTCCAAACTTTCCAAGACTGGTTCTTCTCACTTCAATGACCCTTCCTTTTTCAGATCAGTGGTGGGGGTCTAACAATATGCTACTATTACTCGCCCAGATTTAAGCTACTCAGTCAATAGAGTAACTTGCAAGGAACCATACAACTAGGCCTCCAACTGTGTCTCCTGCTAAAACTGGACAACCTCTGCCTCTTCATAGATTATGTGATGCAGACTGGGCTGCTGTTCTAGATGAACGTAGGTTTGTCTCAGGGTGAGGGTCAGTTCTCTACTTTGGCCCCAATTTAATCTCAAGGTGAGGGTCAGCTCTCTACTTTGGCCCCAATTTAATCTCAAGGTGGTCTTGCAAGCAGAAAGATGTGCAAGATCAAGCGCATACTTTACTTTTCTTCTTCTATACATAACTGCTATGATATTGTTTCAGTTATGACTTATGAGGACTAGTTCAATTTTCTTTTTTCTAGAATAGCAAATAATAGGGTTGATGTACAGTAGTCTATTATTGGTAAATCAATAATATTCAGTTTTTTCTCATCTCATTGAAGTAAAAGTTCTCCTATCATATAATGCTTAGTATACAAACTCCACAAGCTAATGGAGCCCAACTTTCACCTAATGTTTTTCCACAATCAACCATAGTTTTAAACGTCTCGTATAAAAATCCCACAAATCACCAACTCATAATGAATTGTTTACCTCCATTCAAGTTGGTTTGATTGTTTATCAAATTCAGGAGAAATGGCAACAAATCTGACCATATCTCTGGCCAGTCATACATTGCAATGGACGCCACAGCCATACCAATAGCCGTGCAAATTTTTCGATGAGGGTCATCTAATGCCAATAAAAGCATCCTGCGGATGATATCCTGATGATGTAATACAAAGTAGTTAGCACAAGAAACATGCTTTTATACCATTTATTAAATAACCAATAGCAGGTTAGACCAACTTTTCGAAAATCAGAAGAAAACAATAGAACAATTAAAGTTGACAAGGGAGAAGATTTAGTTTCGTCGGTAATGTAACCATTATCTCATAGGCAAGTTAAACAGTCCAAAAAGTATGCAATATGTTGAAGGCTAAAACATTCTTTTACAAACAAAAATATATGACATTGATGACATGCGAGCAAAAACTGAAGGAAAATCCACTTTGTCCAAATTTAGAAAATTATGTATGTGATTTCATCCAATGGTAAGGTATTCAAACCAAATTAAATCCTTATCAAATTAAAGTTTCCTTATAATTAATCAATACAAGCTCAGATAATAGTTTTAATAATATTCAAAATAGAAATGAATGTGTATTTACCTTTTCATCATCGGAAACCACAGGAGGTTCAAATGAGTCTTCATCCTCCTGCCAATGCTTTTTAACTAACTGCTTAAGAAGGACTGCAGCTAAGTAGAGGATGGTTAAATTATCCAAGATCATTAGCTCGTGAAAGGAGGAAAATTAATAATTTACTGGCAGACATTTAAGCTATAACTTGAAACTTTTTTTTTCTCTCAAAAGAATAAGAATTTGTTTGATTTAGGATTTAATTTTTATGTTTTTATTTCGTTTTAATAGTTTCGTACTTTCAAATGTATGAGTAGAAAACAGATAACACAGTGGATGGAAGAGGCAGAACATAATGTCCTGGTAAAGTTATTCAAAAGATTGGAAAGCCTAATAACAAGGAAAATATCAATTCAAGCATTATTTCATACCACAAAATGTTTACCTAATGACAAATCAGTTGTTTTTCTTCTACTTCTTATTTATAGCAAGCTCTAATTTAGCATACATTACACCGACAAAGAAAACAAACATATTGACAGATTGTTATAAACATCCACTCCAAGAATGAGTCGCAAAAAGTAAATATTTGAGCTCTGAATCAAAAATCATAACTCATAAATGTATCCAATCAATAGGAAAAGGATATCTGGCGCAACCCCACGGCAAGCTCCTTGTTTGCAAGGACTTTTGATAATGCACTACCAAAACCTTCAGGAAAATTTAACATAATAAACATAACATTATGATATTTTTCAAACCAACATGTATAGCATTAACCGAAGAACAAAAAAAAAAACAGCCATTCACATTGCCTTGAAAACATAAAGTAAAATTATGTTGTTATGTTGACTTCAGATGGACCTTATATAGCTAACTTAATTTCAAAATCCATCACAATTCATATCACATACACTACTACCCAGTGCCACCACCACCATTCAACATAGAGGAAATTGAGCAACACAAGAAGAAGGTGCCAAATAAGGGTTTCACTGAGCAAAATTCCCAAATATTTAGGGTTTTAGGAGAAGATCATTCAACCTGATTGGCGAGAGGCTTGATCAAGAGACGCTTCAGCAAAAGAGCGAACCTCCTGGTTAGGGTCGAGAGTGGCAGACAAGCAACCAAGAAGCCATTGCTGATCTTGATCTACAACATTGGCCATGATGTGGACGAAAACGGAACCAAAAGAGAAAACCCTAGAGACTATAAATAGAGCGGCGGCGTTTATGCTTTATGGCTGCTTCACATCAGCTTTTTCCCGCTCAGTGGTAAGAATGTGGAGCTGAACGGGGAAGATGCTTTTTAAGTTGTCAGAGTGTTTTATAGCAAGCCAATACAGTGGCAGAAATGAAGTTTTGTGAATAAGTAGGTTTAATGTTATCCGACATTTTTAATTATCCAATTAATGTTGTAAGAAGAAAAACATTATCAATACATCCGGATTTCACAAGAATATTATAAAGAAAAAATTGAACCCAAATGGGTGGTCTTGTGGTGGAGGCTTGAGTCTTAAGAGTTTACTTCTCTCGGGTTCCTTGTTCAAATTTTATATGGTGTAATCAATCCTTATGTGACTTAATTTATATGGAAGTTAGTAGATATAATAGACGATGGGATTGGTCATCTTGAATCAATCGATCGAAAGATCGGATACCAGGATTTCAAAAAAAAAACATTGATTTATTATGTGTCATGCTGTCATACCCTAAATTTGTCCTACCTTTTTTCATTTCTCATCGGTTAGTTATTTAGTGATTTTGTTTTGAACCATCATCTGACCCCCGGCCATGATCTTTTAACTTATAAAGTATGGAGGGTTTTGTTTGTGTTTTATGTTTGTCTATGGTTGTAGGTGTTTGCAGGTGGGCGGAATTTAGGTGGAAGGAAAAGAAATATGGATTCTCATTCTTAGGATCACGACTTGAACATTTGCTTTCAAGTGACTTTTGAAGCCTATTTCAACTTGATTACAAGCCTTGTTTCGACGAATGTTGAATTATGTTCCAAGTTTATGGTAGAGTGATGATTGGGGTGAATTTGGTTCAAGTTGAGGTTTTTGTCCAAGAAATGTTGGATTTGTTGATCGAGAGTTTAAAAACAAGATTGAAAGTCAGGTTATATTGGATCTCCATTAGGATTGAGATGATGTCATTTGGCTTTATGTTAGGATGCAAAGGGCTTTACTCCTAAGTTCAAGGATGTTATCATGTGGGCTTAAATGCTTGTTTCTAAAAATGACCAGTCAAGATTCGAGGAAAGGGTGATTTTATCCTTAAGACATACTTGGTTCATGATCTAAATTCAAATCGTTTGTTAGATTAATGAAGTCAAGAGACTCATGGTAAAACCAATATATGATTAAGGATCATGTCCTAATTATAACATGAGTTGAGTGTATGGTAAATACTAAAGATGTCCAAATGGGGTACATGATAATGTGCTTGGTTATAATTCTAGTATCATGATATGATTTCCAAGCAGGTTACATTTCTAGTTGTCTTGGTTATAGTACCCAAGCATGTTCTCAAAGTCCCATGATATGATTTCCAATAGACAAATAATTTGAAAAGAAGTTCAGATGATGTAATACCAAGTTCTCACCAAAATACGACCAATGTTATCATTATTATTCAAAGTCGCAGAATTATTTCTTTAGGAGACTTTCATTCAAAGACACCAAAGCTACAAAGGGTATGGTATTAAATTGAAATCAAAAGTGTCATTACACATGTCTAATCTTATTATATTACAAAAATTATATCAAGTATCGAGACGTTGCAAACTTCATTCATCTTTAAGGCTTCAAGGATCCAAGACAATTTCCATGGCCAATGTCCTTCATTAAGCCATTCCTCATGCTTCACCAAGCTCATGGATGTTGAAGGTAAATTGAAGTGCCCCAACCTTAGTCTTGTCTCATACAAGCTGCTGCCAATCTCCATACCAACCATCAAGTTCCCCTCCCTGTGTCAAGTCTTTCGCTCATTGTTGCAATACTAGTCAGACGGATCCTGTGAAGCCTGTAGAACGGAAACAGAAATATGCCACAAGTCAATGGTTTTGTTCAGATCGTGCACTAGCTAAATGACGAGTATGAGCAACTGTGAAAGTAAGGTTCTTTGGCATTGATCGATGAGTACGCAGCTGCGAAAGTTAATACTTACCGTTTGGCATTAAGTCCTCACTAAACCTCCACACTCCTAAGGCATCCAGCTATGCTACAAGTGACGGTAAAAAAAAGCTTCATCCTCATGCTCCAAGATTCAGTGTTATATCTTCGGAATTCTCGCTGCAATGAATAACAAAGTCATCAATACTATTGACAATACGATTTCGCAAACATGTCATAACCGATGATGAAATACATATCATTCTAGAAACATATGCGACGGGAAGAAGTAAGCAATAGAAAGAAAAGAAATTAGCAGCAACACAAGGTAAAGCCGAAAGAACCGTATATCACAAAAGGGATATAACACGGCTTCTAGGCTGAAAGGCTTTGGAGTTCTTCGTGGTGAAAAATAGAGCGTTGCAGTTGATGTGTTGACAAGTATATGTGGTCCTGTTTTATCGAAAGCAACAAGCTCCTGCATAATTAGTTCAGTCATTTTTCTTGAAAAGACAAAAGGACCAGGAAGTGTGTGAGGGCAAGGCATCTACGCAAATCGTCACCACCTCCAACGCCAGAAATTATTGATCATAAAACTTGTCCCGACGGGAGTTGTAGCGGAGTTAATCCTATTGATTGGGCGGATGCGGAGAAGGCAGCCTTTCTTCATGCAGTACCATCCTGTGGGAAGGAGTTCAATGATCGCAGGGCGTATTAGAACCAGATCACAACATCAGTGCAAAGTTTCTAGCAAGACTCAGACTGGCGTGGATCAGCTTGCAGCTGATAAGAACATGTGTTATGATGAATCCAATCCCATAAAAGCTAGCAACGTGTCGGCTGACCTAAATGAATCATAGGAAACAAAGTAAAGAACAATCAATTGAAAGTCATAAATATCAACCAATGTAAAGTGCATAGGAAGAAATATCAACATTGAGTCGTTACCATATTCATATTCACCTAAAGTTTCAGTCAAAACTTTGCAAGACAGAGTGTTTGTAGGTCTACGTAGCATGCTTCTGAGTTTTCCTCTTCCTCAAGCTTCGTGTTAGGGTCTGTTATCGCAGGAGATGTTTGGGATTCTCATCTAAAACCTACAAGGCACCCATGTAAATCATAAGCATAACCACGATAAAACAGTGTCAGTAAACCGACATCGCTAAACAGGGCGAGTTTCAGGACTAATGCACGAGACCTTTGAGTAGAACTCTAAAGATGGATCCAAGCATATGCTCAAAATGATTGCATCTAAACTTCATGATATTTCCAATAATGCTCAGGTCACAATACATATATTTAAATAAGGTCTTGATCAAAGCGTTAACCTGCCAAAAGATTAAAAGAGCATGCCATTTCTTTTCAAACAGAGAGTTCAAACTCATTCACAACAGTTAATGATTTATGTCTACAATAACACAATGGCAAAGTTCAAATTCTTGTTCAAATTGTATAAGCGCCAGACAACAATGATAAGCCGTAAACACGTAGTAATCGAAGCAAACCAAATATGTTGATAACAGTGAAAACTTACCACAGTTAAAATTCAGGGCAAAATCACAGGGACCCCACAGGGCTTTCTAGAAGTTGGCTACAAACAAAAACGAATAGCATGAGTCACCAGTGGTCCCCACAAGATCTTGTTGCGAATCCTCTATAACGGATTGCAGTAGCCAGCTCACAATCCCATCCGAAAATCCTCTCAACGGATCGAAAACTCTCACAGCTCACTTCACACGATTTTCGCACAAAACTCACACGCATCAGATCCTCCCAAACCTTCCTATAAAAAACCCAATCATTGGCAATGATTGGGGGCGCTACCATCACCAGAAAGAAAAACCCTAAAAGAATCAGAAAGAGACCCTAGTACACTCTGTAAAAATCAATCCTCAAAACCCTAGATTGTTCACTCAAAGCTCGTTTTCACAAGTTTCTTAGAGTTCATTATCAGAACTCTAAGGATACTTGAGCTAAGCACCATACATTTCACCCTCGGACGATCTATAAGGGAGACGGTAAAGAGAACCTGCGAAAGAACAAAAGAAAAAGGATCAAAGAGCAAGAGGTAGTGAAGGTCACGAAAACGCAGAAGAGCATAGAGAGGAAGTGGAGGAGACGAAGTACCGAAAGAAGGAGTAGAGCGAATCGGGGCATTCGAAGATGAATTTACAAGAGGTATACCCCATAGTCATTTGCTTCTCCTTTTGCTCAATCTTGTTAGACTCAATTCTAGGGTTTGCTTTGTGGTTCAAACTTTTGTGTTTGCTGGGTGAAGAAGCGACGGTGATGATGATGATACTATGAGGCAGGTGACTCCCCTGAGGAGAGACACCGCCGAGTTGAATCCACGAAAAAAATGGTGATGGTGCGAGAGATATGAATTTGTCTTTTTGATTTTTTTTGTTGTTCTTCTCTTATCTTTACCGGGTATGAAGGTGTACGTGCTGTAAAACAAATTATTGTACTGCTTTTAACGTATAATACTGATTGAACTTGGGAAAGAGTAAGCATGCTTGTATAGTTCTTGGGAGGAGAGCTTGTGCTGTTGTGGAAAACGTGTCTTGATAAGTCATTACTTTTTTTGAAAATAGCCTTCACACTGCCCAATGGGTATTTGAATTTTGAAGTTACTGGGAGGGTGGTGATGGCGGTTAGGTTTTCTGGTCAGCATGACCGGGTCAATTTTGACCCGGAATTTTTTTATAAGTTCCCATCAAGTGCATTGGGCTTGTGCCTTAGTTTGCATAAGAAGGCCCACGCTGTTTTCCTTCCTTGCTTGCAGTAGTGAAATCTTTTGTGTTGTTTTTTTTCTTCTAAAAAGCAATATTTAAAAATTTTATTATCTAACATTGTAATTTGATATTATTTGGTTTATGAGTAATTAATTAACAATATATAAAAGAAAATCATTAATTGATTAATTATTTGATGAAGTTAATTAGCTAATTAATTTATGTTCTATCTTGGAATATATTCTTGTAATCGTATTTTATTCGTGTGATTTGCGTGAATTTAAGTATTATTTTCAACTATTGACAATAAAATGTTAAGTAAAATGTGAATATACTTAAAGACTAATTATTTTAAAATAAACAAGATATTTGGTCCAACGCCAAACAATATTCACAAACACTTTACCTACACGTTGTAACACGGTGGGAGAACTGACTTTTAGTCATGTTGCGGATAGCAACAGTCGCCACCGACTTTTATTTTATCCAAAAGGAAAGGACATAAAAGAACGGGAAAGACCTTAGAAAGATTTTGAGTTCGGGGGGTGGGTTATACAAAGGGAAGGTGTTAACACCCTTTATATCCATGGTTATCCATGGGCTCTTAGTTACTTAGCTCACTTTAAATTGTTTTGAGAAAGGTGTAGTGTGTGATTAGAAATTTTCTAAGTACTTTGTAATGATCCTCGTATGGATGTATATAAAGACTTTGTTTTGAAAATTTGTTGGAAAATGTGAAGTGTAATGAAGTAATTTGATGAAAAGTGAGCAAGTACTTAAGAGGAACCTACCCTAAGTTAAATCTTTACTGTTCTTGAATGTTCTTTCAATGGTAAGACTATCCCTATTATTAAGGAATAGGTAGTCATTACCTTGGATGTTATAAGGGACATGTGAAGGGTCATCTGTGTTTAGGCAACTGTAAGGTGTCTTTAGCAATACGAAGGGACTTATCATCTTATATTCGAAGGGACAAGATCTTTTACCGTAGGCAACATCGAAGGGACTTGATCTTATAATCTTTAAAGGGACTTGATGATATTTCACGCGAAGGGACTTTGCTTTTTTAGACACCTTACTTGACCTTTTGATTTAGGCAACATGAGGGATAACCTTAGGAAGTGAGATGACGATCAAAGATCGACTTACGTGTGTGAGTGTTCATATTCATATATTTATCTTATTAAATTAGTGATTCTAAATTAATTTTAAAATACAAACATGTTATCACTCCCTATATTTACTAACCATGACAATATAAACATTTATAGCTAATAAAATAAAGACGAAAATAAAACCTACGACTATTACAAGGCTTTCGCATTTACATAAATATAGAAATGATTAAATAATAAATATATAAATAAATAATAAAAGAGGGTTAGTAATAAAACAATTATAAGAAGAAGAGGTTAGCACAAAATAAATATATACAAGTTAATTAAATATCTCTAAATTAACTAAACATTTTTAAAAGAATTTTCGAAAGAAAATATAATGAGAATAATAATATGAAGTCATAAAATAAATATTTACAAAGAAAACATTATTAATTATTTAATTAAAGAAAATTAAAGAAGTTTAATATTTAAGATTGAATAAGAACTAGGGTTAGAGATTAAAAAAAATAAAATTAGGGTTAGAAATTAGGGTTTTAGAAATTAGGGTTTTTAGAAATTAGAGTTTTATATTTTAGGGTTACATATTTTAAAAAATACTAATCAATTTATTTACAAATATTTTAGAAACATAAATTTTGAAATAAAGAAAATCATTGGTTTTTATTTGTTAGAAAAAAATTTTGAATAATGTTAACAATGTTAATTTTATTTAAATAATAATATTAACTATATATATTAAAACATATAAAAACAAATAATGAAATAATAAAAAATAAAAAAAGCAAAACTTACCTGCTGGAGCTTGGGGTCGAACCCAGGTCTCACAGCCTCCATCACCAGCGTCCAACCAACTGAGCTGCGTGTGTAGCGTGGCTATAGGATGAGCAATAATAATAATATAATAAACCTGTTAAAACAAATGAATTTTAAGTAAAAATGAACAACCAAGGGATCGAACCCTGGTCATTGGCCTCAAAGACATTCATCCAAAACCAGCTGAGCTACGCGCTCGTTTTTATATACATACGGAACCAATTCGTTTTAAGCCCTATACAAAATTCAAATATCATTTTCGCGCGCCAGTGACCTTCTTCTTCCTCATAACCTGCGAAATTTCCTACGAATTCTACCACGAATTTTCCTGCGATTTTTTGTTCGTATGAAAACCTGCGAATGTCAACTCCAAAAAAACAGTACAATTTCGTGAAATTAACAATCTATTGAATTCCTAATGTCATATACGACTTCTCCATGTCTTTAGAACTCATTTATATTGGCTAAATGATGAAACCCTAAATGAGGTCTGAAACCCTAATAATGGTGGAATTCGTCCTAGGCATCAAAACTTCAATGATTAGCCCAGACATGACCTAAAGCTTATCACAAACAAGAAAATACCATCAAAAATCATTAATAATGCTTAGATATTTGAAATCGAAAACGAAAAAAATCAAGAACAAAGTGGATTCGGTTAATGCATATGAACACGATTATGATGCTTCTGAGGATTGGGATAGGTTCTGTGATGTCCAAGGATCCTCTCCATGTCCTTAAAATACCTTTTATTGCCTTGCAAGAGTGAATCCGAATTTGAGTTTATGCTTGGATTTTTGAAATTCGATTTGGTGTTCTTGAGGCTCTGAATTTGTCCTTAGGGCTTAGCTCGTATATATATCACACAATGGAATTAGGTTAAGAGATTAATCAAACTTGTGGATTTTTGGACCTTGTGAGATTGAAAAAGATTTGACATTAAACTTGATTTTTCTTTGATCTAACATTGCTATTTTGGTATGACCTCAAATATTGTGGTATCGATCAAGTTTAAATGAGTGTTAAGACTTTCTAGAACCAAAATCAAATCAAATATCCATCATTTTATATTTTATTTTAATTTAAAATGATTTTTAACATAAAAAATCATAATAAATAAAATAAAATGAATAAAATTATGAATAAATAAATTTTAATTCGTGCATGATGTCATGGAAGTGTTTGGATCATAAAAAAGCAAGCCCATTTGGTGAATTATGGTTTTAAGACCCCATTTGCTTCATAAACCTCTCAAACATTTCCCAACTTTGCAAGGGCACAAATCCTTCAATTTTAAAGCTATGAAGGTTTTCTTGGACATTTTGGAAAGCTTAAAGAGTCCTCTAACCAACCTTTTTGGTCTCATGTCCATATCTTTTACCATTCTCAAGTTATGCTCTTTGGAAGTTGTTGACTTTTTGTTGACTTTTAAAAGGACCTATAATGTCTTAGCTCATACCTTCCAAATGAAGCATTTTTGGGCTTGACTTGTGAGACACAAAGTTGTAGAGAATTCAATTTCCTTCAAAATGAGCTTCGTAAGGAAAAATTTTGATGAAGCATGTGAAAGTTATGGCTAGTCAAAGTTCAGTTGATTTTTCCTATGAAAACCCTAATTTAGAAACTCCTGATTCTTGATGATCTGAAATCTCCTTGATGAATCATGATCAACCCTAGATCAAATGATGAATTTTACTTAATATACTTGATGTTGGCAAAAAATCATGAAGTTTGACTTTGGTTTGACCATAGTTGACCTCAGTTTGACTTTTTGACTGCCTTGACTGATTTTAACCTTTCTGATCATCTGACTGAGCAAATCTTTTGGGAAAGTCTTGAAACTTGACATGGGGATTCTTACACAGATATAGGATGCTATGGAGCTCACTTGAAATCTTGGAAGTCCATTTAGCCTGATGAAAGTCAAAACCCTAGTTTAAGATACATTGCTTAGGAGGATGCATTGTTTGAGGGAATTGTCAAATTTTCTGACTAATTGTGAACTCTGTGAACCTTGTGAACCTCATGAGATGTATTGTAAACCTTGTGGACCTTGTGAACCTCTTAGTACACAATGTCTTGCCTTGTGGAGGGCAAATTTTGGGGTGCAACAACTGCCCCTGTTCAATTTTCTGAAACCTGAGGGGTTAGATTGGTATATGTGTCATTCGTAACCTGGAAGGTTGAAGGGGATTGAACACAAAAGCCCAAAAATTTGCACTCGCCGGTGCGTAAAGTAACACTGATGATTAGTTGTATATGCTTAAGTGGGCTTGAAGATGCCACTTGGAAGAACTGGAGATGGGCTTATAGATTTCATCCATAATATCAGGAAGTGATAATATCTTGATGTTGATACTGGATATCAGTACTAGGTCTTCGTATAGGCCGTCTTTGAATCGTTTAAGCAACATGGTTTGAATTGTTGAATAGACCAGTAGAAATAAATCTTCGTGACGATTATCTCTTCTGGAAATATCCTGGATTAGGGAATGGATCTTTTTACAAACCGTTTGCCTACTCTCCAAGGACAAAAGAATATAAGGATTAATTCTTCTGAAAATATCTTGAACTAGGGAATGGATCTTTGTACAGACCGTTTGCCTACTATTCAAGAACAAATAGATTAAATCTTCTGAAAATATCCTGGACTAGGGAATGGATCTTTGTACAGACTATTTGCCTAATATCCAAGGATAAAAAGATTAAATCTTCTGAAAATATCCTGGACTAGGGAATGGATCTTTGTACAGACCATTTGCCTACTCTCCGAGGACAAAAGAGTGTCAAGATTAAATATCCTGGATTAGGGAATGGATCTTTGTACAGACCGTTTGCCTACTCTCCGAGGACATCTTGAGTAATGTATAGATCATTTCTGACCTGTTGTGAATTGTTGATATTGTTTTACCTGCATATAACTGTCCTACAAAGAAAATGTTAGTTTATGCAATGTGCATGCATGTATGACATGGTACATCTAAGTAAGTGTATTATGAATTTATGAATATGTTATAGTATGATGTAAATGATGTATGTATGAATCATGCAGCCTGAAACGTCTGGATATCTTTGTACTACAACTACTGGCTAGGGAAAATAAGTCTCGATTCGTTGCTGAAGAATATGAGGAACTTGTTCCCGTTTTGTTTGATAGTATAATGTTTATAACCTCCCGTCTTCGTTCGTCGTACTTCTATTGAAGGAATAAGTTTTTGAGTATCCTGACTGAGGATAAAAGAGATGGACATAAGTTCAAGGGGAGAGGTAACTCGAAGTATCTATAAAGATAGATTTGCTCTACTGGGGATTTGTAGTTGTCTTGTGAGGATGAACCGGCGAAGTTTCGTTGAATTCCTACCTTCGTTCGTTCTTAGTAAATACTATTACTACATTTTATGCGTTTCTGGTAAACATCAATCATATTCAAAAGCATACATACATTCAAACACAACCAATGGACGTTTTCGCTTATGTAAATAGGGTAAAAGTAAATCTGGATTCAAAGATGAAATTTTATTTATATTACAAAGTGACCTATACATAGGTAAGTTTGTACAAGGAGACAAAAATCCTAGTAAGAGGAATTTGTCGTAAAAAAAATTTACAAAGAAAATCAGCTATGTGAGAAATAATCCTATTGAGTTTCAATTCTACTATTGCCATTATCTTCAAGTATCTCATCTTCTGTTGTCGAGACGGAAATGATTGGATTGATCTTTATCTGTTTGAACTTGATTTAGGTAGCACCATCAATTGCAGCTACATGAGCGATCCAAACGAGACATAGTCATACGCTTTAATCCCTAACTTTTTCCTGGATTGCCCTTTCAGGTTTTCAATCCACCGAGATACCCTTTTTTGCCCAAGCTGCCTTTTCAGGTTTTCGACTTGCCGGGTGTACATTTTTTTTTATATATATATCCCTAATTTTTCCCCGAACCCTTTTGGTTCGCCGGGATGCCCTTATTTTGCCTAGGCCAGTCAACCTAGCGGGTCTCTTTTTATGCGTAGTATTTTTTAACTATGTCTGTGTTTACAGGTTGTGGGAAGTTTTCACCATCCATAGTGGTAAGCATCATGGAACCTCCTGAGAATATTGTTTTGACCACAAATGGCCCTTCATATGTAGGAGTCCACTTGCCCCTAGGATCACCCTGTGGTAGTATGATACGCTTGATTACCAAGTAACCAGCCTGATATACCTTTGGCTTAACCTTTTTATTGAAAGCCTTGATCATCCGTTTCTGGTACATCTGACCATGACACACAGCTGCCAACCTCTTCTCATCAATCAAATTTATCTGGTCAAGTCGAGTCTGAATCCACTCATCTTCATACAAGCCTGCATCCTTCATGATTCTTAAAGAAGGGATCTGAACTTCAATGGGCATAACTGCTTCCATACCATATACTAAGGAGAATGGGGTTGCCCCTATTGAAGTACGTATTGTAGTACAATAACCATGAAGAGCAAATGGTAACATCTCATGCCAATCTTTGTAAGTAACAGTCATCTTCTGTAGAATCTTCTTAATGTTCTTATTAGCAACTTCTACTGCCCCATTCATCTTCGGACGATACGGAGAAAAGTTGTGATGCTTAATCTTGAACTGCGTGCAGAGATCAGTAATCATGGTGTTGTTCCGATTAGAGCCATTGTCAGTAATAATCCTTTCAGGGATGCCATACCTACATATGAGATTATTCTTAATGAATCGAGCCACCACATTCTTAGTAACAGATGCAAATGAAGCTGCCTCCACCCACTTAGTAAAGTAATCAATAACAACCAGGATGAAACGATGCCCATTAGAAGCAGTAGGCTTGATCTCACCAATCATATCAATGCCCCACATGGCAAAAGGCCAAGGAGCAGTCAACACATTCAATGGTGATGGAGGTATATGTACTTTATCAACATAGATTTGACACTTGTGACATGTTCTAGAATGTTGATAGCAGTCAACTTCCATGGTAGACCAATAGTAACCTTCTCTCAATATCTTCTTTTCCATGGTATGACCACTAGAATGAGTGCCAAAGATCCCATCATGCATGTCTTCCATAATCTTTGTTGCTTCCTTCTTATCCACACAACGAAGCAAAGTTGAATCGTGATTGCGCTTGTACAAAATTCCATTACTCAAGAAAAATTTAGCAGAAAACCTCCTCAGAAACTTCTTATTTTTGACAAATGCCCCTTCAGGGAACTCCTGAGCTTCAAGATATCTTTTCACTTCATAGAACCAAGGCTTCCCCTCTGCTTCTTCAGTGTCAATCTCATTGCAGTATGCAGGCTTCTCAAATCTATCAATGGTAATTTTGGGAGCTTCATCATCCCAGCTAATCTCAAACATAGATTCCATGGTGGCTAATGCATCTGCCAACTGATTTTCTCTTCGTGGAATATGTCCAAATGTAATCTCTTCAAAATATGGGATCAAAGACAACACATGCTCTCTGTAAGGAATGAGATTATCATGCTTGGTATCCCATTCTCCTTTAATCTTACTCACTACCAGGGTTGAATCTCCATATACGTCCAGGAACTGAATCTTTATATCAATGGCAGCTTTGATAACCAGGATACATGCCTCATACTCAGCCATGTTATTGGTACAATATAAACAAAGTCTTGCAGTAATCGGGGTATGACAGCCTTCAGGGGAAATGATCACAACACCAACACCATTACCAAGTGCATTAGAAGCTCCATCAAAAACCATAGTCCATCGGGATCCCTGTTCTGGTCCGTCATATTGTCCATGTTCTTTGGTGATAATCATAATGTCTTCATCAGGGAATTCAAAACTCATTGATTGATAATCATCCACTGCTTGATGAGCCAAATGATCAACTACCACACTACCCTTAATGGCCTTCTGAGTAGTATACTGTATGTCATATTCTGTTAAGATCATTTGCCATCTTGCTATTCGTCCGGAGAGAGCAGGTTTCTCGAATATGTACTTGATTGGATCCATCTTCGAAATCAATAAGGTAGTATGAGTCAACATATACTGTCTTAGTCGGCGAGCAGCCCATGCCAAAGCACAACAAGTTTTCTCGAGCAGTGAGTATCTTGTTTCATAGTCGGTAAACTTTTTGCTAAGGTAGTATATTGCCTGCTCTTTTCGATCGGACTCGTCATGTTGCCCCAATACACACCCCATTGAATTGTTTAACACTGTTAAGTACATAATCAAGGGTCTTCCATCAACTGGTGGCATCAAAATTGGAGGTTCTAAGAGATATCTCTTAATTTCATCAAAGGCTATCTGGCACTCATCATTCCACTCCATTACCTGATCTTTCTTCAACAACTTGAAGATTGGCTCACATGTAGCGGTTAACTGGGAAATAAATCTTGCAATGTAATTCAATCGTCCCAAGAAACCTCTAACTTCCTTTTCAGTACGGGGAGTTGGCATCTCTTGTATGGCTTTTACTTTCACAGGATCTACTTCAATACCTTTTCCACTGACAATGAAACCCAGGAGTTTACCAGATCTAACTCCAAAAGTACACTTGTTTGGGTTCAATTTCAACTTGTATTTCTTCAATCTTTCAAACAGCTTATGCAGATGATCAAGGTGTTGTTCTTCATTCTGGGATCTGGCTATCGTATCATCCACATATACCTCTATCTCATGATGAATCATATCATGAAACAAAGCCACCATAGCACGCTGATATGTTGCCCCGGCGTTCTTCAAACCAAATGGCATCACTTTATAACAAAAGTTGCCCCACTGTGTAACAAATGTAGTCTTCTCCATATCTTCAGGTGCCATTTTGATTTGATTGTAACCAGAGAACCCATCCATAAAAGAGAATACCTTGTGTTGAGCAGTGTTGTCTACTAGAACATCGATATGAGGAAGTGGAAAGTCGTCTTTAGGGCTGGCCTTGTTCAAATCCCTATAGTCTACACACATACGTACTTTACCATCTTTCTTAGGTACTTGTACCACATTTGCAACCCATTGAGGATAAGAAGTCACAACTAAGAACCCTGCATTAAACTGTTTCATCACCTCTGCTTTAATCTTCTTTGACATTTCAGGATGCATGCGACGAACCTTCTGCTTCTTTGGACGACAATCTTCTTTTACCGGTAAACGGTGAACCACAATGTTTGTATCCAACCCTGGCATATCTTCATAGGACCAAGCAAAGATTTCCACATAATCACATAACATCTGAATTAATCTGCTCTTAACACCATCCTCTAATTCAGCCCCTATCTTGACCTCTTTCCTGTTTTCTTCAGTTCCCAGATTCACAACTTCGATTGATTCTTCATGTGGCTGTATAGCTTTCTCTTCTTGTTGTAACAACCTAGCAAGCTCTACAAGTACTTCACAATCTTCCTCCTTTCCCATCTTCAGCTTGATAGATCGGATTCTCGAAATTATAATTGGAAATAGTATAACTGTTATCAACAGGATCCAGAGTGGATGAGGATCTGCATTTTAGTGATGTGGGTGTGTGTAAGAACACATAGCTGATAAAACAAAAATAAAATAAAAGAAAGACAAGGAACACAATATTTACGAAAACAAAACGTCCATTGATTTTTATTGAATGAAGTATGCAAATGAAATGACATCCCGAAACAAGCATACCATTGTGCCTCGGGTAAGGCACAAGGCTTAAAAGTCTAATTGTTCAAAATTACAAACTTAAAAATAACAACACAGTAATAGTATTTACTCCTGACTAAAGGAGATAGGAATAACGTCTTCAGCCTTCCAATTGTTGAGCCCGTCACCCACAGTAGGAAAGATCCAGTTATCCAGGTTGTAATCTTCATTATAGTCACCCACAACATTGATTTGATCTCTCATGACCCCTTGATTGGTGATACGAACAACACGAGTACGACGAACAACCTTCTGGGACTCTGCAGTGAAACCCAAACCAAACTTGTCAGACTTGTAAGGAATGTCAGGAAGCTGACCCCAAATAGTACAACCACCTTCTTCAACCACAGCTCTAGCGTCTTTGAGGGAGGCCATTGTAGGAGGTACTCTGGTAACCACAGGAACTCTTTTAACAACAGGAGGAGCTTCAGTAGAAGGAACGACCCAAGGAACTACTTCAAATGTCTGGCAAGGGGTTTCAACATATTCACCTTCCACTTCAACATACTTAAATGTATTCACATGACTGATCATATATTCTTCCTCTCCGTAAAAAGTGACAAATATCCATTACATAGAAGGTAGAATTGAAGACTCGAGAGCCTACTTTGATTGGGAGATCTTTTTCTCCATGCACCACTCTTCTTGAACTATAAAGGCCCTCACCACTATATTACTTGGTCTTAACACAACATCTTCAGGACTGAGCTTGTTTAGAACCTCTTTGGGAAGTACATTGAATGAAGAGCCATTATCTATCAACACATGAGACAAGGTAGTGCCCCTACATTCAATGGAGATATGTAAAGCTCTGTTATGGTTTCTCTTGACAGGAGTCAAATCAGCATCAGAAAAACCTAACCCATTATCATAAGTCAAATGTGCAACACAATTCTCAAACTTATCTACAGAAATCTCATTTGGCACATGGGCAGTCTTCAAGAACTTGATCAAGGCTTTAGCATGAGCCTCAGAACACAGCAACAAAGACAACATGGAAATTTTGGAGGGAGTATGCCCCAATTGGTCAAAAATATCATAATTACTCTTGAGAATGATCTTCAGCACTTCTTCCATTTGTTTAGAAAGATTCTCAGCAGTTGGTGGTTCAACTTGCACAGGTTCAATCACAGGACCTTTGCCCCGAGCATCAGTATTTGGCTCAGAAGTGGAGGTAGTAGTTGGAGTAACTGCACTTTTTGAGGTAGCCGGGGGAGAGAAAATTCTTCCACTTCTGGTGATCTTACTAGATCCAGCAATATTATCAACATCAAGGTTATCATTAGTAACAAGTGTATCAGTCAATGGTTCCTGCTTAATACCATGGATATAAACATCATAACCGTAATTCCAGGGTATAGCTTTATCAGAAGTATACGGAATTGGACCAGGAGTAGTAATAATCATGGGAGGCATTCTAATTTCAACAACAGTCATCACAGGGCCTTCAGTAGTAATCCTTACAGGACCCTTAGAGGTGATCCTGACAGGGCCTTTGGAGGTAATCCTCACTGGTACTTTATCAATCACATCCACATCTTCAACCTTCGTACCTTGAGTTAGATGTTCAACCATACTTTCCATATAAGGTGTCCTCTCAAACAATATAGTGTAATTGTCCATGAGGCGTTGAATACCATCCTTCAACTTCCAACAGCTATCAGGTTTATAAGCACAATAAAAACAATCTTCATTACAACCTGGAAAGAACCCAGCTTGTACCAGCTTCTTCTTGATAACGGATAATGGAGTAGTCACATCTGCAACTGAGGATATATATGAAACTTCACCAATGGCATTAACATTCATCTCATAATTTGGCATGGGAGCAATAATCACAATTGGAGTCCCAGGAGGGTCAAATTCAATCTCCCCAGCATCAATCATATCTTGAATTTTGTTTTTCAATATCCAGCAGTTGTTGGTATCATGTCCCGGACAATTAGAATGATAGGCACATCGTGTATTAGGATTGTACCGAGGAGAGGAAGTATTAGGATTCTGAGGAGGGTCCTTCAAAGTAATGAGTTCCCCTTTCAACAGGTGTTGCAAGGCTTGGGCCAGTGACGTGTTGATTTTGGTGAACTGTCTCCTAGGCTTCTGTTGATTGCTCTGTGGTGGCTCTGGTGTTGCAGGAGTAGGATTGGAAATATGAACTGCTCCCACAGATTGATGACTTCTGTTACGACCAGGTTGGCCATACACAGCATTAGACTCCTTCTTTCCACTAGGGGGCTTCTTTGCAGTGTTTGACGAAGAGGCACCCACCTGTATCTTACCACTTCTTATACCACTCTCCACACGCTCTCCAGTCATTATCAACTCAGTGAAACCAGATGATGAGCTTCCAATGAGATGACTATAAAGAGGACCACTCAGCGTACTCATAAACATATCTACCAACTCCCTGTCAGTCAGAGGAGGTTGAACTCTGCCAGCCAAGTCTCTCCATTTTTGAGCATACTCCTTGAAATTCTCCTTAGCACCCATTGACATGCTTTGGAGCTGCATACGAGTAGGTGCTAAATTAACATTATATTGGTATTTCCTATAGAAGGCCTCAGCAAGATCATTCCAATCACGAATGTTGGCACTCTCCAGTTGATAGTACCATTCCAATTGAGCTCCAGACAAGCTCTCTTGGAAGAAATGAATCCACAACTTCTTATCAGCAGTATGTGGTTGAATCCTCCAGACATAGGACCTTAGATGCATCTTGGGACATGAGACACCATTATACATCACAAAAGTAGGAACTTTGAAACCAATAGGTATAACCACTCCATATATTAAGCTCAAATCTTCAAAATCCAGCCCAGAAGATTTTTGTAACTCCATAGCATTCATTCTATCTACCAGCATCTTGAACTTATCTTCATTAGGATCATGATAATAATTTGCTTCAGAATCAGAATCTCCCACAGTGTCATGGAGACTGCCTCCCTCTTTCTCAGAATTTCCAGACTCATGTTCATCAACCTATTCCTTGGTCTTGACAGGACCTCTGAACCTTCTTCCCATATTGATAAGGCCTCCTGATCTTCTAGCCTTCTTAGTCTTCTTAGCCAGCAATGTCTTCAACTCATCTTGCCCCTTGGACAAGTTCAGAATCAACTCTTGGAATTGTGCATTCTGAGCTTGGAGATCTTTGACAGTCTGTTCAAGAGCCATTTCTGCTGAAATAAACAGCGAGAAGATAAAATACTTGTACATAAGAAACTTGTGATGCAGTGATATGATATGTAAATGTGTATGCAATGTTTTCAAGGACCGCATGATTTAAATTTGTTTAAACAATCAAAAAGGTGAACTTTTATTAGTAATAAACTTGTTTGCTCCTTGGGCTTACAATAAAAATGAAATGAATACAAAAATGGGGTTTTAAGTCTCCCATGGACGTTTCCTCTTTGTGTTGAGGTATGAGTTGAGATTCCTCTCCTCGTGAAGTTGTTTTGTTAGCTCCAGGGTTCTTTCTTGACTTGCTTTGTAATGAGTCTCAAAATTATCTCTTTGCTCCTTCAACTGGATCCAGGACCTCTGTAGCTCTTCCATGTCAGTGGGCATGTCTGGGTGAAGAATGATATAAGAAGTATCTCCTTCAGCAATTGGCTCCATAGTAACTGGCAGGATGGCAGGATATGGCATCATAAGAGTCTGAGCACGGGATCGCACCCATCTGAGATAAGCTTCCATAGGAATAGTGTACTTGGGTTCCAGAGTCTTGTTGTCAACCCTGTTCACTTTACCCCATGCTCGTATGAACCTTTGACGGTAACCTTGCAGATCGTTGTCGTAGTCAAACACAATACCTTGAATAAGCATGTCATGAGGAACATCACTCCGAGCATAACCAAACTGACGTAGAGCTAAGGAAGGATTGTAGGTAATGCCCCTTCTTATGCCAAGGAGTGGTACATTAGGGAACTCCCCACAATGGTCAATGATAGTAACATTCTCCATAGATCTAGAGCACCAATGAATACCTGAATGAGAAAGTGACATAATCCTCTTGGACCATCTGAACCCTTGTTCATTCTTCATCACTGATCGAGGAAGGTGAGAAATAAACCACCTAGACAATAGAGGTATGCAGCACATCAGAGTTCCTCTTGCCTTCGTAGTACGGGTATGAAGAGAGTGTAAAATGTCTCCAAGTAATGTAGGTACTGGATTGCGACTCAGAAATATGTTGATGGCGTGTATGTCTATGAACTGGTCTGGATTGGGGAACAACACTAAGCCATAAATCAATAGGGCTAAGATCTCCTCAAAAGCATCATAACTCATAGCCTTCAGGAACACTTTTGCTTTCTCCATTAATACCTTAGCAAGAATACCCTTAACTCCACTCCTTGTTTCTAGGACAATGTCTGATTTTATAAGATGTAGGGCTGCAACAATGACTTCAGGTTTAGGCTCTTTTTCCAAGCCTGTGAAGGGTCTCCGATCAAGAATAGGTATACCCAGAAGCTTGGAGAACTCTTCCATTGTAGGAACCAGCTGATAATCGGGGAATGTGAAGCAGTGATGTTTATGATCAAAGAACTGAAACAGAACACTCATCATGTATTCATTGAACCCTGAAGTGACTAGATCCAATAGGTGACTATGCCTCTTGATGAACTGGAAGTTTTCAGAAACTTGAGAGACCAATTCCTTAAGCTTAGGAGGTATCCCTACAAAGTTTATCCGGATAGTATTCCTACGAGCAGAAGCCATGACCTGCAACAAAGAACAAAGATAAATCCTTTGGTTCTTGAAATGGTTAGTGAAAATGCTATGCTTATGATGCATGATGATGTCATGATGTTATGCTCAATCACAAACATGTGGCACACACAAACAAGTCACACCATAGCCCTAGGTTTAGAGGCTTGCATGAGGTTTAAAGGTAATTACCCTCCCCTGAAGTTTAGATGGTTCATCCTGTCCTATAAAGTAACCAGGTTCTAAGGGATCTCAATATCATTTATCCTTCACAAGGGTGGTTGTTCAGTAGGCAACTTATTTGCCAACCAAAACCCTCCAAGTTTAGGATCTCAATGAGTGTAGTATCGAGTATCAACCAACTTTAGTCTTCACCAAAGCCGGTTATCTCACTACTTTTCTAAAGGCCAAGATGGGATTACTAGGGTTCTAAAAGTTAGTTAGTGTATTGACAACATATGGCAGCCTCATATTATCCTCAACTTTACTTAAGGAACATAAGCACCAACCAAGAAGTCACACCAACTATGGCCACCAGATCAACCATATCGGTATACGCCGTACAGTTTCCTTGGTCTATTGCCATTTACCTAAGGTACACTAGATCCGGGTTAGGATCTTTCACACATAAGAGCACCCAACAAGAAAAGTAAAGCAAACAAAGCAAACAAATTTAAAGTGATCTAATTCCTAAGGGTAACCTTCTTTTATTAAATCCCCAGTAGAGTCGCCAGTTCTGTAACACGGTGGGAGAAATGACTTTTAGTCATGTTGCGGATAGCAAGAGTCGCCACCGACTTTTATTTTATCCAAAAGGAAAGGACATAAATGAACAGGAAAGACCTTAGAAAGATTTTGAGTTTGGGGGGTGGGTTATACAAAGGGAAGGTGTTAGCACCCAAGCAAACAGGAGTACGCAGGACGAATATCCATTACATAGAAACATAAATTTTGAAACATAAATTTAGAAACATAAATTTTGAAATAAAGAAAATCATTGGTTTTTATTTGTTAGAAAAAAAATTTGAATAATGTTAACAATGTTAATTATATTTAAATAATAATATTAACTATATATATTAAAACATATAAAAACAAATAATGAAATAATAAAAAATAAAAAAAGCAAAACTTACCTGCTGGAGCCTGGGGTCGAACCCAGGTCTCCCAGCCTCCATCACCAGCGTCCAACCAACTGAGCTGCGTGTGCAACGTGGCTATAGGATGAGCAATAATAATAATATAATAAACCTGTTAAAACAAATGAATTTTAAGCAAAAATGAACAACCAAGGGATTGAACCCTGGTCATTGGACTCAAAGATATTCATCCAAAACCAGTTGAGCTACGCACTCGTTTTGATATACATACGAAACCAATTCGTTTTAAGCCCTATACAAAATTCAAATATCATTTTCGCGCGCCAGTGACCTTCTTCTTCCTCATAACCTGCGGAATTTCCTACGAATTTTGCCACGAATTTTCCTGCGATTTTTTGTTCGTATGAAAACCTGCGAATGTCAAACTCCAAACAAACAGTACAATTTCGTGAAATTAACAATGCTATTGAATTCCTAATGTCATATACGACTTCTCCATGTCTTCAGAACTCATTTATATTGGCTAAATGATGAAACCCTAAATGAGGTCTGAAACCCTAATAATGGTGGAATTCGTCCTAGGCATCAAAACTTCAATCGATTAGCCCAGACATGACCTAAAGCTTATCACAAACAAGAAAATACCATAAAAAATCATTAATAATGCTTAGATATTAGAAATCGAAAACGAAAAAAATCAAGAACAAAGTGGATTCGGTTAATGCATATGAACACGATTATGATGCTTCTGAGGATTGGGATAGGTTCTGTGATGTCCAAGGATCCTCTCCATATCCTTAAAATACCTTTTATTGCCTTGCAAGAGTGAATCCGAATTTGAGTTAATGCTTGGATTTTTGAAATTCGATTTGGTGTTCTTGAGGCTCTGAATCCGTCGTTAGGGCTTAACTTCATGTTGTATATATATCACACAATATAATTAGGTCAAGAGATTAATCAAACTTGTGGATTTTTGGACCTTGTGAGATTGAAAAAGATTTGACATTAAACTTGAATTTTCTTTGATCTAACATTGCTATTTTGGTATGACCTCATATATTGTGGTATCAATCAAGTTTAAATGAGTGTTAAGACTTTCTAGAACCAAAATCAAATCAAATATTCATCCTTTTATATTTTATTTTAATTTAAAATGATTTTTAACATAAAAAATCATAATAAATAAAATAAAATGAATAAAATTATGAATAAATAAATTTTAATTCATGCATGATGTCATGGAAGTGTTTGGATCATAAAAAAGCAAGCCCATTTGGTGAATTATGGTTTTAAGACCCCATTTGCTTCATAAACCTCTCAAACATTTCCCAACTTTGCAAGGGGACAAATCCCTCAATTTTAATGCAATGAAGGTGTTCTTGGGAATTTTGGAAAGCTTTAAGAGTCCTCTAACCAACCTCTTCGGTCTCATGTCCATATCTTTTACCATTCTCAAGTTATGCTCTTTGGAAGTTGTTGACTTTTAAAATGACCTATAATGTCTTAGCTCATACCTTCCAAATGAAGCATTTTTGGGCTTGGCTTGTGAGACACAAAGTTGTAGAGAATTAAATTTCCTTCAAAATGAGCTTTGGATGGAAAATATTTGATGAAGCATGTGAAAGTTATGGCTGGTCAAAGTTCAGTTGACTTTTCCTATGAAAACCCTAATTTAGAAACTCCTAATTCTTGATGATCTGAAATCTCCTTGATGAATCATGATCAACCCTGGATCAAATGATGAATTTTAATTCATATACTTGATGTTGGAAAAAAATCATGAAGTTTGACTTTGGTTTGACCACAGTTAACCTCAGTTTGACTTTTTGACTGCCTTGACTGATTTTAACCTTTCTGATCATCTGATTGAGCAAATCTTTTGGGAAAGTCTTGAAACTTGACATGGGGATTATTACACACATATAGGATGCTATGAAGCTCACTTGAAATCTTGGAAGTCCATTTAGCCTGATGAAAGTCAAAACCCTAGTTTAAGATACATTGCTTAGGAGGATGCATTGTCTGAGGGAATTGTCAAATTTTCTGACTAATTGTGAACTTTGTGAACCTTGTGAACCTCATGAGATGTCTTGTAAACCTTGTGGACCTTGTGAACCTCTTAGTACACAATGTCTTGCCTTGTGGAGGGCAAATTTTGGGGTGCAACACACGTAAGTCGATTGTTCCGCGATCGCCATCGACCTTACCCTAACACTCGCACACAATGCACGGCTTCTCTTGGGCCTTCTTACAATGAGCGGTAGTTAATAGATTACATCTAATCGGTTTTCTATGAAGGCTAACATCTTCTGTTAGTACACTTAAAATCGAATTATTTAATTAATCATTTAATATTTTCCCTAGCAAATTAAACAATTCAAGCGTACTTGATCCACACATTAAGTTTATTACGACTAAAAATCTCAAAATCCATTTCATCCAATGCAAATACTCAAAAAGTCATATTACGATTAAAAAACCGAAAGAATGGAATTCTGGAGTCTAGCATTCCTCGAATTCCTGAATGAACTCTCCTGAGGCTCGCTCCATAGGATGCAGTTCATTCGATCTTTCGCGATTAAAACACTTAATTCAATATATCAAATAATGAGAGAATTGAATTCTGGAGTCCAGCATTCCTCGATTTCTCGCATAAACTCTCCTAAGGCCCGCCTGTGAACCCATAATTTCGACAGGCTGGAATTCAGGGTTAAAGGTCATCCTTGTCGAAGGGTAGCATTAGGAGGAGAATCCAAGAATTGCTGACAAGGTTTTAAAGTTTCATTGCTTCGACAGAAATAGATATAATGTTCTGGCAGAATAGTTTGGAAAGTTTGTGAGTGAAGGCTTCGACAGAAGAAGTTGTTGGCAAAAGATATGGTTTGGCAGATGTTGGAAGAGTTGTTTCTTCTTTAAAAGGGTTCGACAGTTTGAGGAGGTGCAAGGTTTCGTCACCTAAGGAAGGGATTCAAATTCAAAAGGTTGTAACCTTTGGCAGTTGGACACATGGAGGTTTCAGAGAAGAAATTTGCATGCAGGCTGACACTTGTCGTTTAGTTATAGTTTTTCCGTTCTAAGCAGTTATTTTGTTTATGTATAAATAGGATAGTTTGTGGTTAGAATGTGTGTGTAAAAATTGATACAAAATTCCTGTTTAAGAACTCTAAGTGTGAGAGAAAATGAGTCTAAGATTTGGAACAATGTACGTTTGAACACCAGTTATATTTCAAAGTTATTTAATTTACTTGTTTATGTTTCAAGTTTTTGTCATCTTCAAATTTTATTTACTTTTCTGCAAGTTTACAGCCTTCGACACTTTCTTCTTATCTTTGTTTAAAACTTTCAATTTTATTTCATTTCTAGTTTAAACTTTACTTTACTTGTAAAATCAAAGTTCTTAATACTTTGACAATATTGACAAAAACAAGCCACAAATTTATCACAAACTCTAAGAACAGTTCGACAGAAACAATGCACATGTATCCCAGGACTTGTATGGTTGGTCCTGCAAGTAACCCAGTTTTCTGAAGAAATTGGTTAACCAGAGGTTGTTCGCCAGAAACCACCGCGAACAAATTGGCACGCCCAGTGGGACCTGTGCATTTGATAAAATTCTGATAAATAATTTCTTAGACAAATTGTTCCTTGCTACGTTGTATGATTCTTAGAAGCGGTAAACTAGCCGTAACCGACGTAGAGAGACCAAAGAGAACAAGAAGAAGAAACATGGCTAACTTGCCAAATACTTCAAATAATCCTGACGAAACAATATCAGTTTCCAACCCTATCCCTTCGTCAGGAGCAATACCAGCGTCTGGCCCTGTTTTAGAACAGATTAGGCCTCCTTTGGGGGATCCCATACCAACAGGTTCAGGATCCCAGAATGCGCCTAGTTCTTCCACCATGGGACACGCTAGACCCTTGGGAACCCCTCCCCCTGGAGGAAATACATTCAGGCCATATCTGAATTATTCTCAGCCTTTGACTGGGAGGGAACAACCATATGGAATGCCAACTTCAATGATGGCAAGCCTACATAATTCGTCACCATTATTCTCTGATGCTATGGTTCAAGTGTCATCACCATTGCAGGGGTCAGGATATGGTGGAAATGGAAATAGGATAAACCAAGTTCCACCAGGTTTCCATATGCCCACTATGACGAACCATTCTGCACAAGTAATTCGTCAACAGATGGATGAAAGCAATCATGATATGGTGCAGGCTTTGACACAACAAATGGGAGAAGTGTTCAATCCCTTAATACAGAACACTACCCAAACAAACCAAATATTGGCAGAACAGATGGCACGCATTGCTGACTTTTTCGGAGTCCCGCAAGTACAGCAAAGAATGCAATTAAATCAGGCCCCTGCCAATAGGGCCGTCGAAGAAGAACTTACTATAAACCAAAGGCCCTTAGGAAATCCTCATGAAAATCCCAGGAGGCAAGAGGTAATAGTCGAACAGCCTAATGTAGAAGAGCCTATTCGACAGGAACCAAGAAGGATAATAGTCCAGAGAAATCAAAATGCTGACGAAGTGTTACAGCAGAGAATGCGTTACAATAACATGCCTGTCGAAAACAATATTGCCACCATGGTTGAGAGAATAATGGCACAAAATGGAGTAAACGTAGGATTACAAAGGCCTAGTTATACTTCCCCTTTGTCTGAATTTGTCTTACAACAAGAATTACCACCAAGGTGGAAAGTCCCCAAATTTACAAAATTTTCAGGGGATACTAGTGAGTCCACCATAGAACACGTGGCACGTTACTTGATAGAAGCAGGAGAAATTGCGAATAATGAGAACCTAAGGATGAAATATTTCCCAAGTTCTTTAACAAAAAATGCGTTCACTTGGTTCACATCACTTCCTGCAACTTCAATTTTTACTTGGACCCAATTAGAAAGATTGTTCCATGAACAATTTTATATGGGACAAACCAAGATAAGTTTGAAGGAGTTGGCAAGTGTCAAAAGAAAGTTTTCTGAACCTATAGATGACTATTTGAATAGGTTTAGATTACTAAAAGCCAGATGCTTTACGCAAGTGCCGGAACAAGAACTAGTCGAAATGGCTGCAGGGGGTCTAGATTATTCCATAAGAAAGAAACTGGATACCCAGTACTTGAGAGATATGGCACAACTAGCAGACAGAGTGAGGCAAATAGAAAGACTAAAAAATGAAAAATTCAGATCAAACAAAAACAAGAAGGAAAGAGTGGCCTATGTAGGAGTAATTCATGAAGATGATTATGACGAAAACGAACAAGTCATCTTCGACCAGCAAGAAATTGATCTGGCAGAATTAAAACAAGGCCCTCCATATTCTTGTAAAGTTTTAGCCCCGTCGAATGGAAAAAATCCAGTCGAAGTAGAAAAGAATGACAGGTTCCCTAAAAGAACTTATACATTCGACATCACTAAGTGTGATGAAATATTTGATTTATTAGTCAAAGATGGTCAGTTAATAAAACCAGCAGGCACGAAAGAGCCTCCTGTAGACCAACAGAAAAAGAGAGGTTTTTGTAAATACCATAATTTCTTGGGTCATAAAACTTCTCAATGTTACCTTTTCAGGGATCTTGTCCAGAACGCAATCCAAAATGGAAGGTTGAAGTTTGGAGACAAAGCCAAGCAGCAGATGAGGATTGACTCTAATCCTATGCAGGTGGTAGAGGCCAATTATGCTGAACCAGAAATGGTAAATGTGGTCGAAATGGAGATCGTGGCTGAAGAAAATTTTGAAATGGTGGAAGTTACTGAAAGCTTCGACACCAACTTCACCATGATAGAAGCTACTGAAGGTTTCGACACCCATGTAAATGTGGTAGAAGAAGGTGACGATCTTGCTGACCAGGCTGAAGAGAAGGAAGTCAAAGTTTTTGAAAACTTCGACAGTGATCATGCTAGCGAAACTACTGAAGGTTTCGACGAAAGAAATGCAGTCAAAGTGGGAAGAAGCTTCGACAAGAAAAACTACGAAAAAGATGCTGAGCAGGGGGTGATCTGGGATACTTTGGGAGAGTTAAATGGAAAGTTCGATTTCATGGTGAAATATTCAGCACCACCAAGCTCCAAAGCAGATATCAACAAAATCAAACCCACAGGGTGGGATGGTTCCTTCAAAAAGGATGACGAAGAGGAGGGTGACAAAACCCTCATTGTTCAGAAAAAGGCCACTGAGGGCCTTGGTCAAGAGGAGATCAAAACAGCAGGGACTGATGACCATTCCCCCACTGTCGAACCAATAAACATTGGTACCGTCAGAACTGAAGGGCATCCTGTCGAAAGGGTTGCACACTGCTGCAACTACATCTACAAGGGTTTACACCCAAAAGGCAATGTGAGTCAGTCAAAGGAGGACATCCCAGAGGAAATCATGCTGGTCGAAAAAATGAATAAATTGAAGATCACAACTGAACAGAATGCTGGGATTCACATGGTGGAAGTCACTCAGAGGGCGGGACCAGACACAAACAAGGGAAAGAGACATCAAGAGAAGCATCAGAAGCTGGTTTACCCAGAAGAAAATGAAAGTCTTGTCGAATTCATCCAGAGATGTCAAAGGAAGAATGCAGAAGTCATGCTTTGCCCAAGATGTAGTGCTGTGTTCGACAAGAAAGCAGCTGATGACTTAGAAGCAGCAGAAAAGACCCAGAGGAAAGGAAATTGGGGAACAGTCCCACCAACCAGAAACGAAAGATTCGACCCAAGAAGAGGGAAGCATCACAGTCAAGGAGTGGGAGAAAGACGTTCCAACACCTACAAACCATCCAACAGGCCAAATGATGACAAATGGGTTCAGCCTATAAGGGATGCCCAAGGTCAGAAGAGATGGAAGAGTTTTGAAGTGAACAGAGGTCCTTCAATGGAAGTTAAAAAGGAGGCAAGGCCAAAATATGTCTCTGAGAATTACAAAGGGAAGAATCCTATGTCCAGATCCCAATGGAGAAGATTCCAAAGGCAGAAGAAAATTGGAAAGGGAACAGTAGAACACCAAAGGGTTGGGCAGAAGAGAGCTGAATCAAGCGAATGTGTGCAGATTACAAACAAGGGGATGCCTCTGGTAGAAAAAGAAACCTTTCAGGAGAATAGATCTGGTGACACCACAGAGATGCAAAAGACAAACAACAGAATTCCAGTGGACGAAGAAGTCACAGATGAATTTGGTTCAGAATCAGATGCCTCTTTCGACGTAACCTGCAATGTGGTCTCTGTACTGCCCAGAGATTATGACAGGACAATGGAAGTCGAAGACGAAGAAGATGACATGGTAGATGACAGCATAGGCTTGAAGCCCGTGTGCTACTACATAATGAATAATGGCTGTGTCGAAGAGCAAAATGCTTTCTTCGAAAAGCCAGATGATTCAATGAAGGCTCACTTAAAGCCTCTTTTCATAAAAGGAAAGGTAGAAAATGTGGGTGTCAACAAAATTTTGATAGATGGTGGAGCAGCTGTGAATTTAATTCCTCATTATATGATAAAGAGGATTGGAAAAGATGACTCCGACACTAAGCCTCACAATATGGTGTTGTCCAACTATGAAGGTAAAGTAGGGACAACGTTGGGGGTAATACAACTGAATTTGACTGTAGGATCTATCACCAGGCCTACCATGTTTGTGGTAATAGCATCAAAGGCAAATTACAACTTGCTGTTGGGAAGGGAATGGATCCATGGGATTGGGGCTGTGCCATCTTCCATGCATCAAAGGATATCAATCTGGAGGCCAGATGGGATTGTCGAAAACATTGAAGCAGATCAGAGTTACTTCACAGCTGATGTGAACAATGTTACTAGTCGTAACTTCGACAAAAACCTAGCCCATATAGCACCATGCAACCCTGCTGCTTTCGACCTAACAGCTTCCGACAATGCTTACTGTTCCATGTACCTCCATCCTACGCATGGTTTCCAGTGGGATAAAGAAATAATTGGGGAGACAAATTACACCTGGGGAACTACCCATGTCAACCCAACTGGATGGGGGAGTGAATTCAGTGAAGATGACTGAAGCATCAGCCATGAAAAGGATTTCGGCTTATATAGCCGAAAAACAACTCAAAGCGGCCCTTGAGGCTGAAGTTAGAAATATGGCTGTCGAAGCCAGCACTCAAATTGTCAAAGAACAACATCCTCAAGAAAACATTGAGGAGCAACATGCAAATCAGAGTTTTGAAGAAGACTCAAGTGGTGAATGGCAGAACCAAAGACTTGATGCCATTTATGATGACGAACCTTTGGGGTTCGAAAAGGATCCAACCTCCACCAATATGAAAATGGTGGCACAAGATCCTTTGGAGGAGATTGATCTGGGACTGGGGGCAGAGAAAAGGCCCACTTACATCAGTGCCAAGTTGAATCCTCAACTCAGAGTCGAAATAATCCAACTGCTGAATGAGTTTAAAGACTGCTTCGCCTGGGATTATGACGAAATGCCTGGCTTAGACAGAAGTTTGGTGGAATTGAAGTTGCCAATACTGGAAGGGAAGAAGCCAATAAAGCAGACCCCCAGACGTTTTGCACCTGAGATCCTGTCAAAAATCAAAGAAGAGGTCGAAAGACTTCTAAAATGCAAATTCATCCGTACAACAAGGTATGTCGAATGGATTGCTAATATTGTTCCTGTGATTAAGAAAAATGGCACACTAAGGGTGTGTATTGATTTTAGAGATCTAAACTCAGCCACCCCTAAGGATGAGTATCCTATGCCAGTAGCAGAAATGCTAGTAGATTCTGCAGCAGGCCATGAGTATTTAAGTATGCTTGATGGATATTCTGGTTATAACCAGATTTTTATTGCTGAAGAAGACGTTCCAAAAACAGCTTTTCGTTGTCCAGGAGCAATAGGAACATATGAATGGGTAGTTATGCCCTTTGGTTTGAAAAATGCTGGAGCTACTTACCAAAGGGCCATGAATTCTATTTTTCATGATTTCATCGAAACATTTATGCAAATTTATATAGATGACATTGTGATTAAATCTGCTTCAGGCTTGGACCATATCAACCATCTTCGACAATCCTTTGAAAGGATGAGGAAGTTTGGTTTGAAAATGAATCCTCTTAAATGTGCTTTTGGTGTGCAGGCTGGGGATTTCTTAGGCTTTGTGGTCCACAAGAAAGGGATTGAAATTAATGAAAACAAAGCTAAGGCAATAATGGAAGCAAAAGCGCCATCGACAAAGAAGGAATTGCAGTCTCTGCTAGGGAAAATCAACTTCCTTAGAAGGTTCATCTCCAACCTTAGTGGAAAGACTCAGGCCTTCTCACCTCTGCTTCGACTGAAGAAGGAGGGTTTCACTTGGGGGCAAGAGCAGCAAGATGCCTTCGACAAGATCAAGGAGTATCTGGCAAACCCTCCAGTTTTAATATCTCCTTGTCGAAAAAGAAGCATGAGGCTCTATATATCAGCATCTGACAGATCATTAGGAAGTATGCTTTGTCAAGAAGATGAACATGGCGTCGAAAGAGCCATTTATTATCTCAGCAGAGTCTTGAATGATGCTGAAACTAGATATAGTATAATAGAGAAATTATGTTTGTGTGTATATTTCTCTTGTATAAAGTTGAAGCATTATATAAAACCCGTTGATGTACATATATCTTCTCACTTCGACGTAATAAAACATATGTTGTCTAAGTCTATTTTGCATAGTCGAATTGGAAAATGGGCTTTAGCCTTGACTGAATATTCTTTAAAATATATGCCTCTAAAAGCTGTTAAAGGGCAAGTAGTTGCTGACTTTATAGCTGACCACTCCATACTTGGAGATGAGACAAATTATGTCGAAAAAGAGCCTTGGAGGTTGTATTTTGATGGTTCCAGTCATAAAAATGGAACAGGAGTTGGGGTGTTAATTATTTCTCCCAATAAAATTCCAACAAAGTTCAAGTATAAAATAGAAGGATTCTGTTCAAATAATGAGGCAGAATATGAAGCTTTAATTGCTGGACTTGAAATTTTGTTGGAACTGGGGGCAACAGAGGTCGAAATAATGGGTGACTCTGAGCTGGTGATAAAACAATTGACGAAAGAGTATAAATGTGTCAAAGAAAATTTGATCATATACTTTGTGATAGCTAACAGACTCCTCAAGAGATTCGACAATGTAGTCTTTAGACACATTCCCAGATTAGAAAATCAAGAAGCAAATGACTTGGCTCAGATGGCTTCAGGGTATAAAGTGTCGAAGGAAAATCTGATGAAGGTTGTCGAAGTAAGAGGCAAAGTCTTATCCACTAAGTTGGCCCCATCTGATTTGGAGACAATGAGATTGGGATATGGTGATGAAGAAAACTTTGAGATTTTTAATATAGGTGATCTAGAAGTTGGAGATTGGAGAAAACCCATCAAAGATTATTTACAAAATCCAAATCAGACAGTCGAAAGGAAGATAAAGTACAGAGCCATAAGTTATGTGCTTTTTGGAAATGAACTGTTTAAAAAGACTGCAGAAGGAGTTCTACTAAAGTGCCTTGGAGAGACTGAAGCTTATATAGCTTTGTCGAATGTACACAGTGGTGCATGTGGTGCCCACCAAGCAGGACATAAAATGAAATGGTTATTATTTCGACAAGGGATGTACTGGCCAACCATGCTAAGGGACTGTGTCGAATTTGCAAAAGGCTGTCAGGAATGTCAAATCCACGCAGGCATACCTCATGTGCCAGCAAGTGAGTTACATTCTATTGTAAAGCCTTGGCCATTCAGAGGTTGGGCTTTAGATTTGATTGGTGAAATTCGACCAGCCTCTTCAAAAGGGCAGAAGTACATTTTAGTAGGAGTAGACTATTTCACTAAATGGATTGAAGCCATACCTTTGACAAATGTGGATCAGGAAGCAGTCATAGATTTCATCCAGAAACACATAATGTATAGATTTGGAATACCAGAGACTATAACCACTGATCAAGGATCTGTGTTTACTGGCAGAAATATGCAAGCATTTGCAAGAGAGACAGGTTTTAAGTTGTTGACTTCGACACCTTATTATGCCCAAGCAAATGGCCAGGTCGAAGCAGCCAACAAAGTGGTGATAAACCTGATAAAGAAGCATGTGGGGAAAAAACCTAGAAATTGGCATAAGACCCTGGATCAAATCCTTTGGGCTTGTCGAACATCTCCTAAGGAAGCAACTAATTCCACCCCATTTAAATTAACTTATGGACATGATGCAGTATTGCCTGTCGAAATTTGTTTACAGTCAATACGAATTCAAAGACATCATGAGATTCCATCTGAAATTTATTGGAGTATGATGATGGATGAATTGGTTGATTTAGACGAAGAAAGGTTGCGTGCTTTAGAACTAATAAGAAGGCAGAAAGAAAGAGTTGAAAATTTTTATAACAAAAAAGTAAAATTTAAAGCCTTTTTAGTGAATGATTTAGTTTGGAAAGTGATCTTGCCCATGGAGAAGAAAGACAGAGTGATGGGAAAATGGTCCCCTAAGTGGGAAGGACCTTTTAAAATTCTAAGAGTTTTTTCCAATGGTGCATACGAAGTCGAAGAAATAGAAAAAGATAGAAGAGTGATGAAAATAAATGGGAAGTACTTAAAAAAGTATAAACCAACACTGCACGAAATAAAAATAAGAACAAATTAAAATGGTAAATGAAACTTGTCTTCGCCAAACAAATGGCGTAAAATAGCATTACATATAAAAGTGCTAAGAAAGGAAATATCCTTAAAACAAATAAAATTCCTAAGTTCTATTACAAAATTACTATCGAAGGAATGTGGCTTTAAGCTCGTCGAATTTTTTCTTTTGGAGTTGGATTCGACGCTCACAAAGGCTCTTGCTGACAGTCATTTCGTCAAGCTCCCTATGAAGTTGCTGGGCTGTTTCTGCATGTTGTAGCCCTTTCTGGAGTTCACTGTCTATTGCTTCCTGATTTGGTTTTTTGAGAGAGGCCTGGCGTTCTTTTTCTTGGAGGATTTTTCTTTGGAGATCAGCAATTTGGGCTTGGTAAGTTTGAATATTGTTTTCACAATCAGCAGCAGCTTTGGTGTATTCATCAGAAAGCTTATTCAGCTCTGAAATCCTTTCTGTCGAAGAAGCCACTGTGTTCCATGCTGAAACTTGCTCCTCAGACTTGGCTGTGATCTTTTGGGAAAATTCTTTTTGTCGAACCAGATCAGCGCTGACAGAATCAATCAAAGATATCAAATCCATCACCAAATGGCTTTCCTCAGTCGAAGCTTCCAGCAAGTTGGCACTTTTTAGGAGCTTCTTCAGATCATATTGAGCAGAAGTATTCTCAGCCAAGACTTCAAACAGGTCAACTCCAAGGATCCTTGTCTTGATCTCATCCATGATGACATTGATTGGTTGAAGGTCAGAAGTGGCCCCTGAAGCTGTCGAACCACTGGCAGAAGAATCTTGGAAGTTATACCTGGTGTCGAGCAAGGCTTTTAAATACTCAAAGGGTTTTCTAACCTTCAAACTCTCAATTTCTTCATGTGATAAACTTGTCGAATCAGTACCCAAAGAGGTTTCGACAGGAGCCTTTGATGAAGAAGGAATGTTTTGAGAAGTTCCTCCAACGCTCAGGTTGACTCCTGGTTGATTCGACAGAGTGACTTCCTCTTCGACATTTTCTTTGTCAGTTGGGTCTGGAGTTGGTACATCCTGAGCAGAGACATCTTCATTAACTTCTGGTATAGCAGCTGGTGGTGGAAGTGGTGCATCTTGATCTGGAATTATTTGTGCTGCAATGGGGTCCGGTCGAAAGGGGGAGTTGTTGTCAGAAGACTCAGAATCACTGAGGTCGAATTCATCCAAGGTTTGAGGCCCATGGACTCCTGCATCTGGAGTGGCATCATCCTGGAGTCTTTCAGCCAGAGTCCTCTCAGAATTAGAGGGAGCTTGCTCTTCTTGGTTTGCAGAGGTCTCTTCGACGTCAATAACAACCTACAAGCAAAAACATAAAAGAAGAACTGTAAGATAAAGTTACACTCAGTCAAGGCTGGGGGGTTGTTTGTCGAAATGATTACCTGAGGGATTTCAGTATGGGCACTTGAGTCCCCACTTCTTTCGCTCCTTGAGGGAACTTTGTTGACTGGACTGGCAGGTGGAGTTCGTCTTTGGACCAGAGATCTTTGGGACGCCACTGTTTTAATTCTTAGACCTTTGTTTCTTTTCAAAGGCTGGGGTTCAGGGGACTCGTCCTCAGATTCTTCGACGCTTGTTTCCTTCTCTTCTGGTTTCCTTTTCTTTGCTGGGGTACGAGTTACCTATAAGAGAAAGAAAAAAGGGTTCAGTATATGAAAATATGAAGTATATAAATAAGGAGGGATGTTTTGTTTGTGTCGAAACCTTCTTGGCAGTTGCAGGAGACTTTTCGACTGTTTTTGAAGAAGTTCCTTCGCCAGTAGTCTTCCTGACAATCCTAACAGCTGAAAAGGAAAAGTTGCATGAACATTGATGTAATGATAAAAGAGTTAGAAGCAAAAAAAGAAGAATGTAATTTCTTCGACACCTTCAAGAATGGGTTCGTCCACAGTAACATGTTCTATCCCAATATGAAGGTGCCCAGTGAAGTTGTGCAGATGATACTTCGTCGCAACCACGCGTTCGGCAGGTTTTTTGTTGCTTTCACGAAGCAGTTTTAAATATGATCCACATACAAACCAATCTGGAAATGGAGGACTCAAGGCCACTCCAAATTCTGCAGAAGGGAGTGGAGGAAATTTTGGAGGAAAAGTGGTGAAAGCAAAATCGTAGTGTGCATGTGGTGGAAGAGATGAGGGAAACCACAATTTATTTAATTTCTCTGTGAATTTGAATTTTAAAGATACTGCTGCTTCAGCTATGGTTCGACGAAGATCATCAGGCCTGTAAATAGTTTCAAAATACTTTTGAAATTTGTGAACTTCTTTGATATGCTGATCTGTACCTTTTTTCTTCCTGTCCTGCACAAAGGCAAAAGCATTCGTCAGAAGAGTAGTGAGAGTTGCTACGTCGAAAAATCTGTTGATATAGTATTCCTTCCACCAGACGTCGAATTCTTCAGTACAGAGGAAGTTTGGTAGGAAAATGGTGGGATAAACTTCAAGGGAAGGGTCAAAAAATTTGTTGTACAGTTCCAAACATTTGTCGAAATGGTGACATGAGTTGTAGAAGATAATGGCACCTTTCTTGTGGTAGATGGGCTTCGTCTTCGTTTGAATTAATCCAAACTGCCTAGCTACCAGATTGGGTTGGTAAACAATGAGAGATACCTTTGTGTTATTGAGGCTATGATGAGAAAAGAAGTGTCTGGGCATGAGAAAAGCTTCCCAAATGGAGATGTAGGAATCTTCATCTTTCTGGTTCTCCACTGGTAGTTTTCTAGCAAACCATCTTGGACCTACTTGCCTGTTGGCGAATGGTGCCATTGAAGGAGAAAATTTGTAGCGTTTGGCGAACATCATGATGTAGCCAGTAAATGCTTGTCGAAGGCTTGTATTCTCATCAGTAGGGGTCAGTTGAACCAGCCTAGGCCATTCGACGCGTCTTTCTTTGACTGCCTCTTCGACAATTGGCATTTTTATGGGGATGAAGTTTTCAAAAGTGGCATTCAGCCATAGTTGTAGAAGCCAAAAGGGGCCTGTGAGACTTATGTTACCTTTGTCCTTAAGGGTTTTGAGGTTGCTTACACCTTCACTTAAGGATTCATAGAGGTTGGCCAGAAGTAGCTCACTTAGGCAAAATGCAACTCCATTGTGAAGTTGATTCGCCATAATGATAAAACTTCTGGCTACCTGAAGGGACCTTGTACAGAATACAAATTTGGACAACCACAGGCTAAGGAAGGCAATGTGTTCTGTGTCAGAGACTTCTTCATTGTTTTCACCTTGGTAATGGGCTATGAAAACAGAATACCCTGCATACTTTGTGTCGAAGCTTATGGGGTCCTTGTTCAAGTGTTCAGGGTTGAATATTTCCCCTAAAGGACTAAGGCCAGTTATGGCTGCTATGTCGAATAGGGTGGGGGTCACCATTCCACAAGGTAAGTGGAAGGTATTGTAAGTACTGTCCCAGAAATACAAGGAGGCCAACAGCATGTTTTGGCAGTAACGGGGACCCTCCTTCGACAATTGGATTAAGTCATAAATCCCAGTTTTCTTCCAAAACTTTTCTTTGGCCTTTTCGACCCTAGTAAGCCATGCTAGGTAATCAGAGGGATCTTTCGTCAGAGGGGGGCTCCTAAAAATCCTGTTTTGGTTTAGATAAGACAGATCTATTTCTGTCGAAGTCATAAGGACTTCAGGTTCTTTTGACGAGGTTTCGACAGGTTTGGGGTTCTTGTTAGCAGCTATGGGTTTTAAAGCAGAGTAGCAGGGGTAAAATTCTTTCAAACGTTTAGAATCAGCAGTGGGATCAAAAATAGGGCCTAACATGGCATGGTGAATTCCAGAAACAGAAATGGGAATCATTACCTGTGACCTGTAAATGCTTGCCTTTTCCCTTTCATTTGGGGGTTCTGGGAAGTACTGTTGGTGCTGTGTTTGAGTAGGCCCAGATAACACGTGAGCAGGAGGAAGATCCGTAGTCTTCTTTGTCTTCTTTGCACTTTGTCCAGTGGTAGTCTTTGGAGGAGCCATTGATTTGATGAAGATGGTAAAGAAACAGGAGCTTTGAAAGATTTGGAAATGGAGTTTTCACGTTTGGGTAAGAAAAAACTGCGAACAAGTGAAAAGTGTGAAATGTTGTTGACAATGGTATTTATAGAGGGTGGAATAAATGAATAATAATAAAAAAAAAGGGGAAAATGAAGAGATTTTTTCAGTTGGAAAAAGGGAAACATGCATGTTAATCCATTGGTGGAAATTGAAAGTGGCGGTTGGTAGTGAGCCATGATTTACCTACAATATAGGGTCATGGGAGATTGTGTGAAACGTGGGCTGGATGTGACGTTTCATAAAGTGAAAATCATGGTGTTTCCTTGGGACTCAACAAAAATCACTTTACAATAAATGCAACTAGAAGTCAAGGGTCACTTCGACAGCAAAAGACATTTCTCCTTTGATAGTCGAAAATATCTTTGCTGGGGGGCAATTTGTGAACCCATAATTTCGACAGGCTGGAATTCAGGGTTAAAGGTCATCCTTGTCGAAGGGTAGCATTAGGAGGAGAATCCAAGAATTGCTGACAAGGTTTTAAAGTTTCATTGCTTCGACAGAAATAGATATAATGTTCTGGCAGAATAGTTTGGAAAGTTTGTGAGTGAAGGCTTCGACAGAAGAAGTTGTTGGCAAAAGATATGGTTTGGCAGATGTTGGAAGAGTTGTTTCTTCTTTAAAAGGGTTCGACAGTTTGAGGAGGTGCAAGGTTTCGTCACCTAAGGAAGGGATTCAAATTCAAAAGGTTGTAACCTTTGGCAGTTGGACACATGGAGGTTTCAGAGAAGAAATTTGCATGCAGGCTGACACTTGTCGTTTAGTTATAGTTTTTCCGTTCTAAGCAGTTATTTTGTTTATGTATAAATAGGATAGTTTGTGGTTAGAATGTGTGTGTAAAAATTGATACAAAATTCCTGTTTAAGAACTCTAAGTACCCAGTGTGAGAGAAAATGAGTCTAAGATTTGGAACAATGTACGTTTGAACACCAGTTATATTTCAAAGTTATTTAATTTACTTGTTTATGTTTCAAGTTTTTGTCATCTTCAAATTTTATTTACTTTTCTGCAAGTTTACAGCCTTCGACACTTTCTTCTTATCTTTGTTTAAAACTTTCAATTTTATTTCATTTCTAGTTTAAACTTTACTTTACTTGTAAAATCAAAGTTCTTAATACTTTGACAATATTGACAAAAACAAGCCACAAATTTATCACAAACTCTAAGAACAGTTCGACAGAAACAATGCACATGTATCCCAGGACTTGTATGGTTGGTCCTGCAAGTAACCCAGTTTTCTGAAGAAATTGGTTAACCAGAGGTTGTTCGCCAGAAACCACCGCGAACAAATTGGCACGCCCAGTGGGACCTGTGCATTTGATAAAATTCTGATAAATAATTTCTTAGACAAATTGTTCCTTGCTACGTTGTATGATTCTTAGAAGCGGTAAACTAGCCGTAACCGACGTAGAGAGACCAAAGAGAACAAGAAGAAGAAACATGGCTAACTTGCCAAATACTTCAAATAATCCTGACGAAACAATATCAGTTTCCAACCCTATCCCTTCGTCAGGAGCAATACCAGCGTCTGGCCCTGTTTTAGAACAGATTAGGCCTCCTTTGGGGGATCCCATACCAACAGGTTCAGGATCCCAGAATGCGCCTAGTTCTTCCACCATGGGACACGCTAGACCCTTGGGAACCCCTCCCCCTGGAGGAAATACATTCAGGCCATATCTGAATTATTCTCAGCCTTTGACTGGGAGGGAACAACCATATGGAATGCCAACTTCAATGATGGCAAGCCTACATAATTCGTCACCATTATTCTCTGATGCTATGGTTCAAGTGTCATCACCATTGCAGGGGTCAGGATATGGTGGAAATGGAAATAGGATAAACCAAGTTCCACCAGGTTTCCATATGCCCACTATGACGAACCATTCTGCACAAGTAATTCGTCAACAGATGGATGAAAGCAATCATGATATGGTGCAGGCTTTGACACAACAAATGGGAGAAGTGTTCAATCCCTTAATACAGAACACTACCCAAACAAACCAAATATTGGCAGAACAGATGGCACGCATTGCTGACTTTTTCGGAGTCCCGCAAGTACAGCAAAGAATGCAATTAAATCAGGCCCCTGCCAATAGGGCCGTCGAAGAAGAACTTACTATAAACCAAAGGCCCTTAGGAAATCCTCATGAAAATCCCAGGAGGCAAGAGGTAATAGTCGAACAGCCTAATGTAGAAGAGCCTATTCGACAGGAACCAAGAAGGATAATAGTCCAGAGAAATCAAAATGCTGACGAAGTGTTACAGCAGAGAATGCGTTACAATAACATGCCTGTCGAAAACAATATTGCCACCATGGTTGAGAGAATAATGGCACAAAATGGAGTAAACGTAGGATTACAAAGGCCTAGTTATACTTCCCCTTTGTCTGAATTTGTCTTACAACAAGAATTACCACCAAGGTGGAAAGTCCCCAAATTTACAAAATTTTCAGGGGATACTAGTGAGTCCACCATAGAACACGTGGCACGTTACTTGATAGAAGCAGGAGAAATTGCGAATAATGAGAACCTAAGGATGAAATATTTCCCAAGTTCTTTAACAAAAAATGCGTTCACTTGGTTCACATCACTTCCTGCAACTTCAATTTTTACTTGGACCCAATTAGAAAGATTGTTCCATGAACAATTTTATATGGGACAAACCAAGATAAGTTTGAAGGAGTTGGCAAGTGTCAAAAGAAAGTTTTCTGAACCTATAGATGACTATTTGAATAGGTTTAGATTACTAAAAGCCAGATGCTTTACGCAAGTGCCGGAACAAGAACTAGTCGAAATGGCTGCAGGGGGTCTAGATTATTCCATAAGAAAGAAACTGGATACCCAGTACTTGAGAGATATGGCACAACTAGCAGACAGAGTGAGGCAAATAGAAAGACTAAAAAATGAAAAATTCAGATCAAACAAAAACAAGAAGGAAAGAGTGGCCTATGTAGGAGTAATTCATGAAGATGATTATGACGAAAACGAACAAGTCATCTTCGACCAGCAAGAAATTGATCTGGCAGAATTAAAACAAGGCCCTCCATATTCTTGTAAAGTTTTAGCCCCGTCGAATGGAAAAAATCCAGTCGAAGTAGAAAAGAATGACAGGTTCCCTAAAAGAACTTATACATTCGACATCACTAAGTGTGATGAAATATTTGATTTATTAGTCAAAGATGGTCAGTTAATAAAACCAGCAGGCACGAAAGAGCCTCCTGTAGACCAACAGAAAAAGAGAGGTTTTTGTAAATACCATAATTTCTTGGGTCATAAAACTTCTCAATGTTACCTTTTCAGGGATCTTGTCCAGAACGCAATCCAAAATGGAAGGTTGAAGTTTGGAGACAAAGCCAAGCAGCAGATGAGGATTGACTCTAATCCTATGCAGGTGGTAGAGGCCAATTATGCTGAACCAGAAATGGTAAATGTGGTCGAAATGGAGATCGTGGCTGAAGAAAATTTTGAAATGGTGGAAGTTACTGAAAGCTTCGACACCAACTTCACCATGATAGAAGCTACTGAAGGTTTCGACACCCATGTAAATGTGGTAGAAGAAGGTGACGATCTTGCTGACCAGGCTGAAGAGAAGGAAGTCAAAGTTTTTGAAAACTTCGACAGTGATCATGCTAGCGAAACTACTGAAGGTTTCGACGAAAGAAATGCAGTCAAAGTGGGAAGAAGCTTCGACAAGAAAAACTACGAAAAAGATGCTGAGCAGGGGGTGATCTGGGATACTTTGGGAGAGTTAAATGGAAAGTTCGATTTCATGGTGAAATATTCAGCACCACCAAGCTCCAAAGCAGATATCAACAAAATCAAACCCACAGGGTGGGATGGTTCCTTCAAAAAGGATGACGAAGAGGAGGGTGACAAAACCCTCATTGTTCAGAAAAAGGCCACTGAGGGCCTTGGTCAAGAGGAGATCAAAACAGCAGGGACTGATGACCATTCCCCCACTGTCGAACCAATAAACATTGGTACCGTCAGAACTGAAGGGCATCCTGTCGAAAGGGTTGCACACTGCTGCAACTACATCTACAAGGGTTTACACCCAAAAGGCAATGTGAGTCAGTCAAAGGAGGACATCCCAGAGGAAATCATGCTGGTCGAAAAAATGAATAAATTGAAGATCACAACTGAACAGAATGCTGGGATTCACATGGTGGAAGTCACTCAGAGGGCGGGACCAGACACAAACAAGGGAAAGAGACATCAAGAGAAGCATCAGAAGCTGGTTTACCCAGAAGAAAATGAAAGTCTTGTCGAATTCATCCAGAGATGTCAAAGGAAGAATGCAGAAGTCATGCTTTGCCCAAGATGTAGTGCTGTGTTCGACAAGAAAGCAGCTGATGACTTAGAAGCAGCAGAAAAGACCCAGAGGAAAGGAAATTGGGGAACAGTCCCACCAACCAGAAACGAAAGATTCGACCCAAGAAGAGGGAAGCATCACAGTCAAGGAGTGGGAGAAAGACGTTCCAACACCTACAAACCATCCAACAGGCCAAATGATGACAAATGGGTTCAGCCTATAAGGGATGCCCAAGGTCAGAAGAGATGGAAGAGTTTTGAAGTGAACAGAGGTCCTTCAATGGAAGTTAAAAAGGAGGCAAGGCCAAAATATGTCTCTGAGAATTACAAAGGGAAGAATCCTATGTCCAGATCCCAATGGAGAAGATTCCAAAGGCAGAAGAAAATTGGAAAGGGAACAGTAGAACACCAAAGGGTTGGGCAGAAGAGAGCTGAATCAAGCGAATGTGTGCAGATTACAAACAAGGGGATGCCTCTGGTAGAAAAAGAAACCTTTCAGGAGAATAGATCTGGTGACACCACAGAGATGCAAAAGACAAACAACAGAATTCCAGTGGACGAAGAAGTCACAGATGAATTTGGTTCAGAATCAGATGCCTCTTTCGACGTAACCTGCAATGTGGTCTCTGTACTGCCCAGAGATTATGACAGGACAATGGAAGTCGAAGACGAAGAAGATGACATGGTAGATGACAGCATAGGCTTGAAGCCCGTGTGCTACTACATAATGAATAATGGCTGTGTCGAAGAGCAAAATGCTTTCTTCGAAAAGCCAGATGATTCAATGAAGGCTCACTTAAAGCCTCTTTTCATAAAAGGAAAGGTAGAAAATGTGGGTGTCAACAAAATTTTGATAGATGGTGGAGCAGCTGTGAATTTAATTCCTCATTATATGATAAAGAGGATTGGAAAAGATGACTCCGACACTAAGCCTCACAATATGGTGTTGTCCAACTATGAAGGTAAAGTAGGGACAACGTTGGGGGTAATACAACTGAATTTGACTGTAGGATCTATCACCAGGCCTACCATGTTTGTGGTAATAGCATCAAAGGCAAATTACAACTTGCTGTTGGGAAGGGAATGGATCCATGGGATTGGGGCTGTGCCATCTTCCATGCATCAAAGGATATCAATCTGGAGGCCAGATGGGATTGTCGAAAACATTGAAGCAGATCAGAGTTACTTCACAGCTGATGTGAACAATGTTACTAGTCGTAACTTCGACAAAAACCTAGCCCATATAGCACCATGCAACCCTGCTGCTTTCGACCTAACAGCTTCCGACAATGCTTACTGTTCCATGTACCTCCATCCTACGCATGGTTTCCAGTGGGATAAAGAAATAATTGGGGAGACAAATTACACCTGGGGAACTACCCATGTCAACCCAACTGGATGGGGGAGTGAATTCAGTGAAGATGACTGAAGCATCAGCCATGAAAAGGATTTCGGCTTATATAGCCGAAAAACAACTCAAAGCGGCCCTTGAGGCTGAAGTTAGAAATATGGCTGTCGAAGCCAGCACTCAAATTGTCAAAGAACAACATCCTCAAGAAAACATTGAGGAGCAACATGCAAATCAGAGTTTTGAAGAAGACTCAAGTGGTGAATGGCAGAACCAAAGACTTGATGCCATTTATGATGACGAACCTTTGGGGTTCGAAAAGGATCCAACCTCCACCAATATGAAAATGGTGGCACAAGATCCTTTGGAGGAGATTGATCTGGGACTGGGGGCAGAGAAAAGGCCCACTTACATCAGTGCCAAGTTGAATCCTCAACTCAGAGTCGAAATAATCCAACTGCTGAATGAGTTTAAAGACTGCTTCGCCTGGGATTATGACGAAATGCCTGGCTTAGACAGAAGTTTGGTGGAATTGAAGTTGCCAATACTGGAAGGGAAGAAGCCAATAAAGCAGACCCCCAGACGTTTTGCACCTGAGATCCTGTCAAAAATCAAAGAAGAGGTCGAAAGACTTCTAAAATGCAAATTCATCCGTACAACAAGGTATGTCGAATGGATTGCTAATATTGTTCCTGTGATTAAGAAAAATGGCACACTAAGGGTGTGTATTGATTTTAGAGATCTAAACTCAGCCACCCCTAAGGATGAGTATCCTATGCCAGTAGCAGAAATGCTAGTAGATTCTGCAGCAGGCCATGAGTATTTAAGTATGCTTGATGGATATTCTGGTTATAACCAGATTTTTATTGCTGAAGAAGACGTTCCAAAAACAGCTTTTCGTTGTCCAGGAGCAATAGGAACATATGAATGGGTAGTTATGCCCTTTGGTTTGAAAAATGCTGGAGCTACTTACCAAAGGGCCATGAATTCTATTTTTCATGATTTCATCGAAACATTTATGCAAATTTATATAGATGACATTGTGATTAAATCTGCTTCAGGCTTGGACCATATCAACCATCTTCGACAATCCTTTGAAAGGATGAGGAAGTTTGGTTTGAAAATGAATCCTCTTAAATGTGCTTTTGGTGTGCAGGCTGGGGATTTCTTAGGCTTTGTGGTCCACAAGAAAGGGATTGAAATTAATGAAAACAAAGCTAAGGCAATAATGGAAGCAAAAGCGCCATCGACAAAGAAGGAATTGCAGTCTCTGCTAGGGAAAATCAACTTCCTTAGAAGGTTCATCTCCAACCTTAGTGGAAAGACTCAGGCCTTCTCACCTCTGCTTCGACTGAAGAAGGAGGGTTTCACTTGGGGGCAAGAGCAGCAAGATGCCTTCGACAAGATCAAGGAGTATCTGGCAAACCCTCCAGTTTTAATATCTCCTTGTCGAAAAAGAAGCATGAGGCTCTATATATCAGCATCTGACAGATCATTAGGAAGTATGCTTTGTCAAGAAGATGAACATGGCGTCGAAAGAGCCATTTATTATCTCAGCAGAGTCTTGAATGATGCTGAAACTAGATATAGTATAATAGAGAAATTATGTTTGTGTGTATATTTCTCTTGTATAAAGTTGAAGCATTATATAAAACCCGTTGATGTACATATATCTTCTCACTTCGACGTAATAAAACATATGTTGTCTAAGTCTATTTTGCATAGTCGAATTGGAAAATGGGCTTTAGCCTTGACTGAATATTCTTTAAAATATATGCCTCTAAAAGCTGTTAAAGGGCAAGTAGTTGCTGACTTTATAGCTGACCACTCCATACTTGGAGATGAGACAAATTATGTCGAAAAAGAGCCTTGGAGGTTGTATTTTGATGGTTCCAGTCATAAAAATGGAACAGGAGTTGGGGTGTTAATTATTTCTCCCAATAAAATTCCAACAAAGTTCAAGTATAAAATAGAAGGATTCTGTTCAAATAATGAGGCAGAATATGAAGCTTTAATTGCTGGACTTGAAATTTTGTTGGAACTGGGGGCAACAGAGGTCGAAATAATGGGTGACTCTGAGCTGGTGATAAAACAATTGACGAAAGAGTATAAATGTGTCAAAGAAAATTTGATCATATACTTTGTGATAGCTAACAGACTCCTCAAGAGATTCGACAATGTAGTCTTTAGACACATTCCCAGATTAGAAAATCAAGAAGCAAATGACTTGGCTCAGATGGCTTCAGGGTATAAAGTGTCGAAGGAAAATCTGATGAAGGTTGTCGAAGTAAGAGGCAAAGTCTTATCCACTAAGTTGGCCCCATCTGATTTGGAGACAATGAGATTGGGATATGGTGATGAAGAAAACTTTGAGATTTTTAATATAGGTGATCTAGAAGTTGGAGATTGGAGAAAACCCATCAAAGATTATTTACAAAATCCAAATCAGACAGTCGAAAGGAAGATAAAGTACAGAGCCATAAGTTATGTGCTTTTTGGAAATGAACTGTTTAAAAAGACTGCAGAAGGAGTTCTACTAAAGTGCCTTGGAGAGACTGAAGCTTATATAGCTTTGTCGAATGTACACAGTGGTGCATGTGGTGCCCACCAAGCAGGACATAAAATGAAATGGTTATTATTTCGACAAGGGATGTACTGGCCAACCATGCTAAGGGACTGTGTCGAATTTGCAAAAGGCTGTCAGGAATGTCAAATCCACGCAGGCATACCTCATGTGCCAGCAAGTGAGTTACATTCTATTGTAAAGCCTTGGCCATTCAGAGGTTGGGCTTTAGATTTGATTGGTGAAATTCGACCAGCCTCTTCAAAAGGGCAGAAGTACATTTTAGTAGGAGTAGACTATTTCACTAAATGGATTGAAGCCATACCTTTGACAAATGTGGATCAGGAAGCAGTCATAGATTTCATCCAGAAACACATAATGTATAGATTTGGAATACCAGAGACTATAACCACTGATCAAGGATCTGTGTTTACTGGCAGAAATATGCAAGCATTTGCAAGAGAGACAGGTTTTAAGTTGTTGACTTCGACACCTTATTATGCCCAAGCAAATGGCCAGGTCGAAGCAGCCAACAAAGTGGTGATAAACCTGATAAAGAAGCATGTGGGGAAAAAACCTAGAAATTGGCATAAGACCCTGGATCAAATCCTTTGGGCTTGTCGAACATCTCCTAAGGAAGCAACTAATTCCACCCCATTTAAATTAACTTATGGACATGATGCAGTATTGCCTGTCGAAATTTGTTTACAGTCAATACGAATTCAAAGACATCATGAGATTCCATCTGAAATTTATTGGAGTATGATGATGGATGAATTGGTTGATTTAGACGAAGAAAGGTTGCGTGCTTTAGAACTAATAAGAAGGCAGAAAGAAAGAGTTGAAAATTTTTATAACAAAAAAGTAAAATTTAAAGCCTTTTTAGTGAATGATTTAGTTTGGAAAGTGATCTTGCCCATGGAGAAGAAAGACAGAGTGATGGGAAAATGGTCCCCTAAGTGGGAAGGACCTTTTAAAATTCTAAGAGTTTTTTCCAATGGTGCATACGAAGTCGAAGAAATAGAAAAAGATAGAAGAGTGATGAAAATAAATGGGAAGTACTTAAAAAAGTATAAACCAACACTGCACGAAATAAAAATAAGAACAAATTAAAATGGTAAATGAAACTTGTCTTCGCCAAACAAATGGCGTAAAATAGCATTACATATAAAAGTGCTAAGAAAGGAAATATCCTTAAAACAAATAAAATTCCTAAGTTCTATTACAAAATTACTATCGAAGGAATGTGGCTTTAAGCTCGTCGAATTTTTTCTTTTGGAGTTGGATTCGACGCTCACAAAGGCTCTTGCTGACAGTCATTTCGTCAAGCTCCCTATGAAGTTGCTGGGCTGTTTCTGCATGTTGTAGCCCTTTCTGGAGTTCACTGTCTATTGCTTCCTGATTTGGTTTTTTGAGAGAGGCCTGGCGTTCTTTTTCTTGGAGGATTTTTCTTTGGAGATCAGCAATTTGGGCTTGGTAAGTTTGAATATTGTTTTCACAATCAGCAGCAGCTTTGGTGTATTCATCAGAAAGCTTATTCAGCTCTGAAATCCTTTCTGTCGAAGAAGCCACTGTGTTCCATGCTGAAACTTGCTCCTCAGACTTGGCTGTGATCTTTTGGGAAAATTCTTTTTGTCGAACCAGATCAGCGCTGACAGAATCAATCAAAGATATCAAATCCATCACCAAATGGCTTTCCTCAGTCGAAGCTTCCAGCAAGTTGGCACTTTTTAGGAGCTTCTTCAGATCATATTGAGCAGAAGTATTCTCAGCCAAGACTTCAAACAGGTCAACTCCAAGGATCCTTGTCTTGATCTCATCCATGATGACATTGATTGGTTGAAGGTCAGAAGTGGCCCCTGAAGCTGTCGAACCACTGGCAGAAGAATCTTGGAAGTTATACCTGGTGTCGAGCAAGGCTTTTAAATACTCAAAGGGTTTTCTAACCTTCAAACTCTCAATTTCTTCATGTGATAAACTTGTCGAATCAGTACCCAAAGAGGTTTCGACAGGAGCCTTTGATGAAGAAGGAATGTTTTGAGAAGTTCCTCCAACGCTCAGGTTGACTCCTGGTTGATTCGACAGAGTGACTTCCTCTTCGACATTTTCTTTGTCAGTTGGGTCTGGAGTTGGTACATCCTGAGCAGAGACATCTTCATTAACTTCTGGTATAGCAGCTGGTGGTGGAAGTGGTGCATCTTGATCTGGAATTATTTGTGCTGCAATGGGGTCCGGTCGAAAGGGGGAGTTGTTGTCAGAAGACTCAGAATCACTGAGGTCGAATTCATCCAAGGTTTGAGGCCCATGGACTCCTGCATCTGGAGTGGCATCATCCTGGAGTCTTTCAGCCAGAGTCCTCTCAGAATTAGAGGGAGCTTGCTCTTCTTGGTTTGCAGAGGTCTCTTCGACGTCAATAACAACCTACAAGCAAAAACATAAAAGAAGAACTGTAAGATAAAGTTACACTCAGTCAAGGCTGGGGGGTTGTTTGTCGAAATGATTACCTGAGGGATTTCAGTATGGGCACTTGAGTCCCCACTTCTTTCGCTCCTTGAGGGAACTTTGTTGACTGGACTGGCAGGTGGAGTTCGTCTTTGGACCAGAGATCTTTGGGACGCCACTGTTTTAATTCTTAGACCTTTGTTTCTTTTCAAAGGCTGGGGTTCAGGGGACTCGTCCTCAGATTCTTCGACGCTTGTTTCCTTCTCTTCTGGTTTCCTTTTCTTTGCTGGGGTACGAGTTACCTATAAGAGAAAGAAAAAAGGGTTCAGTATATGAAAATATGAAGTATATAAATAAGGAGGGATGTTTTGTTTGTGTCGAAACCTTCTTGGCAGTTGCAGGAGACTTTTCGACTGTTTTTGAAGAAGTTCCTTCGCCAGTAGTCTTCCTGACAATCCTAACAGCTGAAAAGGAAAAGTTGCATGAACATTGATGTAATGATAAAAGAGTTAGAAGCAAAAAAAGAAGAATGTAATTTCTTCGACACCTTCAAGAATGGGTTCGTCCACAGTAACATGTTCTATCCCAATATGAAGGTGCCCAGTGAAGTTGTGCAGATGATACTTCGTCGCAACCACGCGTTCGGCAGGTTTTTTGTTGCTTTCACGAAGCAGTTTTAAATATGATCCACATACAAACCAATCTGGAAATGGAGGACTCAAGGCCACTCCAAATTCTGCAGAAGGGAGTGGAGGAAATTTTGGAGGAAAAGTGGTGAAAGCAAAATCGTAGTGTGCATGTGGTGGAAGAGATGAGGGAAACCACAATTTATTTAATTTCTCTGTGAATTTGAATTTTAAAGATACTGCTGCTTCAGCTATGGTTCGACGAAGATCATCAGGCCTGTAAATAGTTTCAAAATACTTTTGAAATTTGTGAACTTCTTTGATATGCTGATCTGTACCTTTTTTCTTCCTGTCCTGCACAAAGGCAAAAGCATTCGTCAGAAGAGTAGTGAGAGTTGCTACGTCGAAAAATCTGTTGATATAGTATTCCTTCCACCAGACGTCGAATTCTTCAGTACAGAGGAAGTTTGGTAGGAAAATGGTGGGATAAACTTCAAGGGAAGGGTCAAAAAATTTGTTGTACAGTTCCAAACATTTGTCGAAATGGTGACATGAGTTGTAGAAGATAATGGCACCTTTCTTGTGGTAGATGGGCTTCGTCTTCGTTTGAATTAATCCAAACTGCCTAGCTACCAGATTGGGTTGGTAAACAATGAGAGATACCTTTGTGTTATTGAGGCTATGATGAGAAAAGAAGTGTCTGGGCATGAGAAAAGCTTCCCAAATGGAGATGTAGGAATCTTCATCTTTCTGGTTCTCCACTGGTAGTTTTCTAGTAAACCATCTTGGACCTACTTGCCTGTTGGCGAATGGTGCCATTGAAGGAGAAAATTTGTAGCGTTTGGCGAACATCATGATGTAGCCAGTAAATGCTTGTCGAAGGCTTGTATTCTCATCAGTAGGGGTCAGTTGAACCAGCCTAGGCCATTCGACGCGTCTTTCTTTGACTGCCTCTTCGACAATTGGCATTTTTATGGGGATGAAGTTTTCAAAAGTGGCATTCAGCCATAGTTGTAGAAGCCAAAAGGGGCCTGTGAGACTTATGTTACCTTTGTCCTTAAGGGTTTTGAGGTTGCTTACACCTTCACTTAAGGATTCATAGAGGTTGGCCAGAAGTAGCTCACTTAGGCAAAATGCAACTCCATTGTGAAGTTGATTCGCCATAATGATAAAACTTCTGGCTACCTGAAGGGACCTTGTACAGAATACAAATTTGGACAACCACAGGCTAAGGAAGGCAATGTGTTCTGTGTCAGAGACTTCTTCATTGTTTTCACCTTGGTAATGGGCTATGAAAACAGAATACCCTGCATACTTTGTGTCGAAGCTTATGGGGTCCTTGTTCAAGTGTTCAGGGTTGAATATTTCCCCTAAAGGACTAAGGCCAGTTATGGCTGCTATGTCGAATAGGGTGGGGGTCACCATTCCACAAGGTAAGTGGAAGGTATTGTAAGTACTGTCCCAGAAATACAAGGAGGCCAACAGCATGTTTTGGCAGTAACGGGGACCCTCCTTCGACAATTGGATTAAGTCATAAATCCCAGTTTTCTTCCAAAACTTTTCTTTGGCCTTTTCGACCCTAGTAAGCCATGCTAGGTAATCAGAGGGATCTTTCGTCAGAGGGGGGCTCCTAAAAATCCTGTTTTGGTTTAGATAAGACAGATCTATTTCTGTCGAAGTCATAAGGACTTCAGGTTCTTTTGACGAGGTTTCGACAGGTTTGGGGTTCTTGTTAGCAGCTATGGGTTTTAAAGCAGAGTAGCAGGGGTAAAATTCTTTCAAACGTTTAGAATCAGCAGTGGGATCAAAAATAGGGCCTAACATGGCATGGTGAATTCCAGAAACAGAAATGGGAATCATTACCTGTGACCTGTAAATGCTTGCCTTTTCCCTTTCATTTGGGGGTTCTGGGAAGTACTGTTGGTGCTGTGTTTGAGTAGGCCTAGATAACACGTGAGCAGGAGGAAGATCCGTAGTCTTCTTTGTCTTCTTTGCACTTTGTCCAGTGGTAGTCTTTGGAGGAGCCATTGATTTGATGAAGATGGTAAAGAAACAGGAGCTTTGAAAGATTTGGAAATGGAGTTTTCACGTTTGGGTAAGAAAAAACTGCGAACAAGTGAAAAGTGTGAAATGTTGTTGACAATGGTATTTATAGAGGGTGGAATAAATGAATAATAATAAAAAAAAAAGGGGAAAATGAAGAGATTTTTTCAGTTGGAAAAAGGGAAACATGCATGTTAATCCATTGGTGGAAATTGAAAGTGGCGGTTGGTAGTGAGCCATGATTTACCTACAATATAGGGTCATGGGAGATTGTGTGAAACGTGGGCTGGATGTGACGTTTCATAAAGTGAAAATCATGGTGTTTCCTTGGGACTCAACAAAAATCACTTTACAATAAATGCAACTAGAAGTCAAGGGTCACTTCGACAGCAAAAGACATTTCTCCTTTGATAGTCGAAAATATCTTTGCTGGGGGGCAATTTGTGAACCCATAATTTCGACAGGCTGGAATTCAGGGTTAAAGGTCATCCTTGTCGAAGGGTAGCATTAGGAGGAGAATCCAAGAATTGCTGACAAGGTTTTAAAGTTTCATTGCTTCGACAGAAATAGATATAATGTTCTGGCAGAATAGTTTGGAAAGTTTGTGAGTGAAGGCTTCGACAGAAGAAGTTGTTGGCAAAAGATATGGTTTGGCAGATGTTGGAAGAGTTGTTTCTTCTTTAAAAGGGTTCGACAGTTTGAGGAGGTGCAAGGTTTCGTCACCTAAGGAAGGGATTCAAATTCAAAAGGTTGTAACCTTTGGCAGTTGGACACATGGAGGTTTCAGAGAAGAAATTTGCATGCAGGCTGACACTTGTCGTTTAGTTATAGTTTTTCCGTTCTAAGCAGTTATTTTGTTTATGTATAAATAGGATAGTTTGTGGTTAGAATGTGTGTGTAAAAATTGATACAAAATTCCTGTTTAAGAACTCTAAGTACCCAGTGTGAGAGAAAATGAGTCTAAGATTTGGAACAATGTACGTTTGAACACCAGTTATATTTCAAAGTTATTTAATTTACTTGTTTATGTTTCAAGTTTTTGTCATCTTCAAATTTTATTTACTTTTCTGCAAGTTTACAGCCTTCGACACTTTCTTCTTATCTTTGTTTAAAACTTTCAATTTTATTTCATTTCTAGTTTAAACTTTACTTTACTTGTAAAATCAAAGTTCTTAATACTTTGACAATATTGACAAAAACAAGCCACAAATTTATCACAAACTCTAAGAACAGTTCGACAGAAACAATGCACATGTATCCCAGGACTTGTATGGTTGGTCCTGCAAGTAACCCAGTTTTCTGAAGAAATTGGTTAACCAGAGGTTGTTCGCCAGAAACCACCGCGAACACCGCCCCACAGGACGCAGTTTATTCACCCTTTCATTCTTAAAAAACCCTAATAAACTCAAACATTATTTTTCGAAACCAGAACTGTTCAAATCCTTTATATACTTGCAAAACAAGCTAGCGCTTCAGCCTCCAAACGCGAGCAGATAAGCTAACGCTTAGAAATTAGAATGCGATTCGAAAAATCGTTCGTAAATAACAACCAAACTTAGCACCACGGACTACGAGGCTCTGACTTTCCCATTGCACAAGGGAATACGTAGGCACACGGATCTCGATCCTTGCCGAGCACCCTAAGACTAAAATCACCCATTTTCCTTAACATATCGTTCACCATTAAGAAGACAGTAATTTAAGTTAACATACAATCGCATATTAGACTAAGAGGTTCCCGTTGAATACAACGGACGTGAGAGGTGTTAATACCTTCCTCTTGCGTAACCGACTCCCGAATTCAGAATCTGGTTTCAATGACCAAGTTCATTCTTTTATAGGGTTTATCTATATTTCCCTTTTCCTTTATTAGGAATAGATTAAAATTAGGTGGCGAATCTGTTTGTCTGTTTTTCCGCGTCTTTCGCGAGGATCGTATTTTTCGAGGTACGACAGATGACGACTCTGCTGGGGACTAGCCTTGTGCATAAGAGAGTCGAGCCTAACTTGGTCGTTCTCGTGTTTGTTTTCTAACTTGTTTTTCTTTTCTTCTTTATTTATTATTATTTATGTTTATTTATCGCTTTCTTCTTTATCATGTTACTCATTATTATGTTTGTTTATTGGATCCTGGGTTGACATCACAAGTAAAGTTCTTTGACCGAACTTTGGAAAAAGAAGAGAGAACATCTAAGTTAGATTTGGTAGTTATTAGTGTTAGTCTTCAAGGACTCGCTCCTTGCAAGCCTAACACGAAAGCTCCTCCAGAGAGTAGACCTATTCATAAATCTCGTCGTAACACAGCTAGCCTGTTACACAACCTGATTCATGAAAGGGTTGTGACTCTGGGACCCACTTATAGAACCAGTTTCAATGTTGGTAGTTATGTAGTGTTAGTCTCCGAAGGCTCGCCCCTTCGTATGCCTAGCATGAAAACTCCACTTGAGGTAGACCTTATCATTATTATTGTCATAATACAGCTAGCCTGTGGCAGGACGATAATGTGATTAGTGTCCGTGACCTTGAGTATCTTGATGTTGTTACCATAGAAGCTATCCTGTGAGCGGGTTTATGGATAAAAAATCTAGAACTAAATTATTGTGACCTACCATTTTAAGAGGGTCTGGAAGTTACTTGTGTCATCCTGGATCCAGTTGCTATGCATTCATAATCATTTGCATGAAAGCATCATGACTTACGAATAATTTTATTTTCAGGGAATTATTTATCAGCAGTTTGTTTTGCATTCAAAGTAACAATGAATTCAGAGAAAAGAAAACCATTGCAACTGAAGACCTTTGTGCCAAATACCACTGTTGTCAGAGCATGTCTAGAGGGTATGCCTACTACTTACAAACGAATAATGAATGTGAGATTCGGCTGAATTGTTGACCTCCTTGCTGTTAAGGTACAAATGCCAGCTATCACTGCCTTGGCACAATTTTATGATTCACAGATGCGAAGTTTCTTATTTCAAGACTTTCAGTTGACTCCTACTTTGGAAGACTTCGAAGGGTTCATGGGTCTCACTACAAAGGGTAGGGCACCCTATACTATGATTGGAAGATGGCCTAAGGTGGAGGAATTAGCTGAAGAACTTGAGATTGATGTGCCAACAGCTAAGAGTAATTGGAAGGAAAAGAAAGGTTTGTTTTGTTTCCGAAGACTTTCATTTGGAGAAAGAAGCTATGAATTTGCTTAAGGGTAAATGCTAGGATGCTTTGGTGAATGTACTAGCTCTTCTCATATATGGGTTAGTGCTTTTTCCAACCTTTGATGACTTCATTGATGCAACTGCTATCAATGTGTTTTGGGCTGTTTGGAAGCAAGGTCAGAGTCCTGTTGTTCCACTTTTGGCTGATGTTTTTTATAATCTTCATCTCCGATATGAAAAGAAAGGTATCGTCTTGACTTTTTGCTTCCCTTTACTTTACAAGTGGCTTACATCGCACATATTCAAGCACAACTCACTTGTGCCGGATATGACGGACAAAGAATGGGCTCAGAAATTGGTGTCTCTTACTGATAGAAACATCACTTGGTATCCTAATAAGTTGAATGCTGAAGAGATAATCATGGATTGTGGGAGTTTTTGTAACATGCCATTAATAGGGACCAAAGGTTGTATTAACTATAATCCTGTTTTAGTGATACGACAATTTGAGTACCCTATATTGGGAAAGCCAGATAATAGAGATTTGGAAGAGATGATACTGCATGACATGGGAACCAGGGACCCATCTTTACTCCATAGGATTGTTAAGTCTTGGGAAAAGATCCATACCAAGGGTGCTGAGCTAAGAAAGAGGGATGGTGTGACTAGAATGCCATACCGAGAGTGGGTCATAGAAAGGGTTAAAGTTATCAAACTCCCTTTCTCCTCTGAGGCTCCTTCTAGGCCTCCTACTCCTGAGCCTGTACCAGTGTCATATGAGGAAGTTGAAGAGCTTAGGGCAAAGATAGAAAGCCTGGGGAAAGAGAATGAGGAACTTACTTCACAGCTGCAACAAGTGACATATGAGAAGAATGGTTTGAAATCTGATCTTACTCGCACGATTGCTCAACTCGAAGCTGTTCAAGGAAAGGCTGAGGATGAACAACGGAAGAAGTTTAATGTCAAAGGTTGTTTAGATCAGACCTATTATCAAGTGAGTCACCTGAAGAAGGATTTGAACAAAGCTTGCAAGCGAAGTGCAGATAATGAAGAATGGTTCTTCCGCGCTCACCAAGAGGTAAAAAGGGTGAAAGATGAACTTGGGGAAGAAATTAAAAGACTTATTGAGTCCCTCAATCAGGCAGTAGCAAGTTGCAGGAAGGAATATGATCTTAAAGTTGAAGCAATGAATGTCTCTAGGCTTTCAGTGAAGGATTGGAATTCGAAGTGCCAAGAAGCTGACAACGCCATAAGAAGCGCTCAACACTAGAAGGACCAATATGAAAGTCTTCTCAAAGACCGTAAAATCTGGGAAGCCGCAAGGAAGAAAGTGAAGGATTACTTTGAAGGATATGAGCGTGCTGTGAATGTTCGAACTGAAGAGACGGATATGTACCATGGTAAGCTTAATAGGCTCATTGAATGGTGCAACCAGCAAGCTAAAGATCTACCCTTCAGGCTCTCAATGGCGATGGAAGAATTTGAAGACAACGACGGTCACTCTCCAGCTGTGGGATACTTTCTTGAGATGTGTCAGGCCATGTTGAAGGCATTCAAGGAGAAAGTGAAAGAGTGTGAAACACGGAAGCCAACAGTTTAATTATTGTATTTGTTTTATGTTGTTTACATTTTGAAAAAAGAGCTTGGTGTAATGGTTGTACTTCGGTACTTTATTGAATTAAATGAATGAGACCTTGAGTTTTCTTTTATTTTATCTTCATAATATTTTGAATGCTATAAATCATTTTATGCTTGTGAATAGTCCCCTGAAAATAAAAACCATAAAACATATCATCTTAACATATGCATACGTCCCATTTGTATAAAAACACAAACTCATACACTTTACCTTCCCTCTTCAGAGAGAGAAAAGTTGACTTTCCGGATTTTCCGATGGAGGTACGAGACCAGAAAGATTTACAAAATGACTTTGGAGCAAATCCAAGAGGAGCAGAACGCCATGAGATCTGATATTGATTCACTCAAGGGAAAGTTGGACCAAATCCTCGAGGTCATTACTATGGCTAAGAGAGAAGAGGAAGCTGAGAAACTCGCCAGACAAGCAGGCACTTCGGGGACTACCAAAGAGAACTTCGTTCTTGCTGGGGTGAATCCACCCAATGTACCATCTTTAGCAGTTCACCATGGGTCATTTAAGGACATGGATGAGCAGTATGACGTCTTTTATGCGGACCCACCGATTCACCGCACCGAAACTCTTCTTGAACCAGTAGCAGAAAGGTTGCGCTCAATGGAGGAAAAGCTTAAGGCAATGGATATCAACACCATTCCGGGTCTAGATGCTGAGGAGATGTCTCTGGTGCCAGGACTAGTAATCCCGCATAAATTCAAGGCTCTGGACTTTCCCGATAAATATAAAGGGAACAGTTGTCCTCACACTCATCTTCGGGCTTACTGCAGAAAGATGACTCTATATGCTAGGAACGACCAGCTCCTTATTCATTGCTTCCAGGACAGCCTGTCCGGGGCATCTTTAGAGTGGTACGTCCAGTTGGAAAGAGGCCGAATCAAAACGTGGAATGACCTCTCCCGTGCATTTCTTGAACATTATCAATACAATGTTGATCTTGCACCTAATCATACTCAACTGCAAGACATGACGCAACGTAGCAACGAATCGTTCAAAGAATACGCACAAAGGTGGAGAGAACTCGCCACACGAGTTCAGCCGCCGTTGCTTCCTAAAGAGTTAACAGACATGTTTCTAAATACACTGGAGGACAAATATATGGACCGGATGATGGGGGCTAGTTTTCCTAGTTTCTCTGAGATTGTGCCCGTAGGAGAAAGAATTGAGAGTCAGTTGAAAAAGGGCAAAAGAGCAACCACTTCTGCAATTATTGGCAAGAAACCTTATCCTAATTTCCAAAAGAAAAGGGAAGGAGAGACCAATGCTATTACGAGAGGAAGAGCTAGTTTGCCGTATAACATGTCTTATGGACATGTAGCTAATGTTGCGCCAGCTCCGTATCAACCACAGGCTCCACAACACCAACAATATCAGCAGGCTCCTGCATAGCAGCCCAATCAACAGTACAGACGAAGTGGTCCGGTGCAAAGGCAGCCTAGACCAAGAAGGCACATTGACCCAGTCCCCATGCCTTACAGGGATATCTTTAATCAGCTGAATTAACACGGACAATTAACTCTAAGGGATCTAAGGCCAGCCACTTTCCCGTATCCACCAAATTACGATGCTAATGCCACTTGTGAATTCCATAAAGGTGCACCGGGACACACTATAGACAAATGTTGTGCATTTCAAAATCACGTGCAGGACTTGGTGGAGTCGAAGGATCTAACATTTACTCCAAGAGGCCCGAATATCAAAAACAACCCATTGCCACCTCATGGAGGAGCGACTGTTAATGTCGTGGAAGAAGAAGACGAGTGTGAGTTAATTCTAAAGGCAGAAGACGTTCATACTCCATTGGCTATGATTGGGGAACAATTGGAGAAATCAGGCTTGATGCCGATAAAGGATGAAGGGGTTGATCATTCCGAGGAAGATATCAGGGAGTGCCTTCAAGGACTCCTCAATCAAGGTTTGATACAGATCGAAAGACGTGGAAAGAAGAAAAGGATGGTGGTTGCAATAGAGATGTATTATGATGCACCTCAGACTCCAAACAATGTTACTCCTATAGTTATAGAGTACCCAGCTCCCTACACTAGGGAAAATAACCAAGTTGTACCGTGGAGTTATGAACCAGTGAACGCTAGACAAGGCCGAAGAAGGCAGCCTATTAATATTGAATTTCTCGTCGTCACATGCATTGTCGGACCAAGTGGTATGACTCGCAGTTGTCGCTCCCGAAGATTTGCATCCAGGTACAAGCGCGAACGGTCGGCGAAAGGGACAATGAGATCACACAGCAGTGAACTCACTGGAGATGAATAGAGTCGCCAGCTAGGCATTTTTATCCCGGAGGAAAGGCAATGCTGCATAGGCCTGGAAAAAGATGGATAAGACGGTTGCGAACCAGAGAGACTGAGAAAGGGGGTTAGTTACAACCTGGGAAGGTATTAGCACCCAGATTGTCCGTCGTACTCGACGGGATCCACGCTTAAAAGATTTGTGTTTTAAAGGGGTAGTGTCAGTGCAATTTGTGTGTAAAATAGCTGGAAAAGGATGTACAGGTGTCAGTGTAAAAGAAGTGTGAGGTGTGATATAGGAAGTGTCAGTGTAAGAACAAGAGTGAAATGCTCAGGAGTATAAAGCTTAAAGAATAAAGCTGGAAAGAGGGGGAATATACAGAGACTTTTGTTCGATAACTGTTAAGTTATGCCTACGTATCCTCTCGTGCAATGAGGAAGTCAGAACACCGTAGTTCGACCCAAAGAGACTGAAAGGTGAATTGACTTGATGAACGGCTTGCTTGTCAATGCTCAAGTGTATGACCTGTCTGGCTCAGGTGCTAACTGTCTTGCATTAGACGGAAGAAGCAAGTTCTCGCTTATGAGTGAAGGAGGTGAGAAAAGAATCCCGGAGGAAACGATTATTGTTTGTTTTTGTGTTTTCAGTCTTTTATTGCTTTTGAGAGTTTGTCATAAGTTAATGAGCTTAAGCCTAAACCAATGGATTTAGCAAACTCATCACATCTTCCCTCTGATTAGGGGTAATGAGAATACCTTAAGTGTGAAGTCAGATTCTCACACTTAATCACCTTTGATGCAGGATTAAGATCATTAACCTACTTGTGATTATTTAGATGTTTTTGGTGTTTTTGTTTAGTGTTAAGTAATGAGGTTAAGCCATAATCAAAGATTAAACAGACTCATTACACCATCCTAATAGAAGGATAATAGATGAGAATGTTTAAGCTGAGGAAAGCTCCTCAACTTAATCCATGATTAGGAATTAAACTCATGACAAAACAAGCCTTTGATTAAGTGGATTTTATTTAATGATATGATGATGAAGTGAGTTTTATGGTTTATAAGACAACTTGAGGGGGACTTGTCCATTAACACTAGGGTTAGTCCTTCTTAACCAATTAAGGAAGAATTAGAACCCTAATGCAAGGCCCAAGTTACAAGTGTGATGTCTTGATGATTATTAAGTGAATTGATTAAGAGATTTAAACACATTAAGGGTTTAACACTTAGGATTAAAGTTATACACTCCATCCTAATAGAAGGATGCAGGCATAAGCTTAATCACAAAGCCTTAAAGCCTTTAGGGTTTAGTCCCTGATTATGAGATGGGGAGAGAAGACTCAAGAGAGACACAAAGGTAAAACTAAGAGGGGAGACTAATCAAAACCCTAATTATTGTCATGCTTGGTTGTTCCTAAGGTTTGTGAGGTTTACAAGAGAAGTCTTCAATGGAACCACCAGGAAGCAGATGAAAGGATCAAGAGAAACAAAGTAACTTGCTTCATTCAAGAAGTCAAGTCACTTGAAGAAAGAAAGTGGGAAGAAGAAGAATGAGCAAGCTCAATCTCAAGCACAAACAAAAATGCAGCAATGGATGCAAGAGAGATGAAAAGAAAAGTTATGAGAAGTGAAGGCAAATTCACCTCCCAAAATCACTTACCACCTGAAAGGTTAGAAAAGGAATGCAATGCAATGCAAAATGGGATGAAATGACATGATGAGAAACAAAACCAGAAGCATTTACATGATGCTAATGATGTTATGAGATGCTACAAACATGAGGCAGCACATGGAAATGTTCATACAAGTTCATGAATGCAAATGAAGCAGGTTAGGAACCATGAACATACATGAAAAGTTATGAAGTGCACATGACATACAACATGGCAAATACATGATGCAATGATCAATCATGCTTTCAATATGTCTTATGATGTCAAATGAATCAAATGGATGCTTGAAATGTCATGGCAAGTCATGTTATGCAAGAGAATACAAGATGGATGCATATGGAAGCCCAAATTAGGGTTTATGCACAATACATCAAACAAAAACCAAAATCAGAAGCAAACCCTAAGATAAAAAATTGAAAATGCCACTCAAAGGACCCCTAATCCTATACTAAACCACTGCCCAAAGGAGAGGTCTCAACTCTTAACCAAACTCAAGATAGGAATTTTCTAAGTTTCTTAGGGTTTTAGGGTTCCTAAACAAGAAAATTATCAAACAAATGGAAAATGAAAGATCAAATCATGGCCATTTAATCTTAAAAACTACATGCTAAACACAATGCAATGCAAAAAGAATCAATGTCCAACTCCTCATGGATAGGCAGAAATGATTTTTGGAACTTTGGATCAAATTAATGCATAAAAATGATTTTAAATCAATGAAAAATTCTCAAAATGCATCAAGATCAAAAAATAAATTTGGTTTGAAGGTTGGACAATGTTTCTAAATGTCTTAGAACATTTCATGAATTTTTTGGTGATTTTTAAATACCTAAAAGTATTTTTAATAAATTAATTTTCATTAATCAATTAAAAATAAACTTTTAAATATTTAAAAATACTTTTTTAATGCTAAAAATGAAAATAAAAATATTTTTGTGTTTTAAAAATTAATGAAACTCTTGGCAAAAAGTTTCATAATTTTTAAAGCAATTTTGCTATTTTAAATAAATTGTATAAAACAAATGAAAAAAAATGAAATAAAAAATAAAATAAACAGAAGTATGTCAAAGGAGAGGCTGAGATTGAATCTGGGTTTAGGACGTTTGACTGGGCGCGCATCTGGACAGCCCAACTTCAAACCAGCCTAATTCTAATTAATTAATTATTAATCCATAATTAAGTCTTAATGAAATGATCCAGGCCCTCCAATCGCGCGCGGGAAACACAATCCATTGGCTCACATTCAAACCTGGTGCCCTAACCCTAATTAAAAGCTAATCACTTTCAGGTCACCGGAGACGAGCTCCGGTCGTCTTCTCCGGTGACCTCCCTCCCTGAGAATTGCTATCTCTCACCCTAGCTCACTAAAACCTAATTTCTCTGCCCAGAATCCATCCCCAAACATCATAGAGCAAGAATCAATAGCCAAAACACATTTATTTTACATAACAAAGCTGAATCGAAGCAAAGGGGGTTTAGGTCAAAAAATTTCAGGAACAACATACATGCTCAAAACTCAATTATTTTCGAAACAAAACATATCAGCATGACCAGTGGAACATGGGGAATCATTTAAGAACTTAAAAACAAACTTCTGGAAAAAATGTTCATGAAGCTCACCTGAACTGGAGCTTTGATCTCTGACACTTTCTGGCTAGCTTCCTGCTTGCAATCTACTCCACTTGACCCCCTGAGAAGCTTTCAATGCTTGGAAAGAGTTTATGATGGCTGGTTCTGAAGTTTGAACAAGTTCTGTTCAATGAAGGGCAGGAATCGTGTTTGGGATTCTGAAGGTCTTAGGCTATGGTGATGGCTTCTTTGTGACCAGGAAGATGAGTTGAGTTGACCTATGAAGTTTGTTTTTGTGTTTGTGAGCTGTGTGATCAGTTTCGAAAGGTTTTGCAAGTGAGGGTGAAAATGGAGAAGTGGTGTTCTTGCTGGTTTCAGGCTTAGGTCTTGCTTGCTTTGGCTCAGTGAAGCAAGGTGAATTGATCAGTGAAGTTTGTTTGAGTGTTTATGGCTTGTGGAGACAGATTCGAAGGAAGATGCAAGTGAGGGTGAGTTTGTATATGTTGTGCTAGGGCTTGTTTCAGCCTTGCTTGATAAGTGAAATGGCTAGCATTTTCTTTGCATAAAATACTCTCATAGGTCAGATGATGTGACCTGGCCTTTATTGATTGGTAAGTTCACTTTTGCAAAATGTCAACTTTGGTGTAAGGAAAGCATGGGCTTGGTTCTAGGCTAGTACAAGCATGGGGGCTGGCGCAGCATGGTGTGTGAGAGGTGCTAGGAAGGTTCAGCAGCCAAGGCAACAAGTTGGTGAAGTGTGATGAGTGGTTTTGCAACTTGGTTCCCTCTTGGTTCATATGGAAAGATCTTGTCCCACAAGCCATGAAACATGAGAAGTTTTGGTTCAAATATGACTTTTAGAAGTTGTGTGATCATGTTGAGTGCATTAGAAGCCTATATGATGACTGAATTGGCCTTGAAAGGAGAATTTGCAATTTTGCCTTTTGGTGCATATCTTGAATTTTAGTGATTTTTGCCAACTTTGTCACACCATAACTTTTGATCCAAAATGAATTAGGTCATGTTCTTGTACTTTTTGAAAAGGGAAAAATGTTTTCTACAACTTTCATGACCAAAGTTTTTCCATTTGAAGCATTTTTGGATCAAAAAGTAAGGTTTGAAAAGTGACATAAAATGACATATTCATGAAAAGTCAACCATGCCCTAAAAAGTCAACTTTGCAAAAACTTCAAATTCTTGATTTTTGTGAACTTCAACCTTCTTCCATGATCAAATAAAGATCATATACACTCAAAATGATGAAGATCACCCCTTGGTTGGGTCATTGGGGGCCTCAGATGCCCTGATTTTGCACTGACTTGTCTGAAAAGTCAACTCTTGATCAGATGACTTCCCCATGGAATTTCTTCATGAAAATTGATATGCACACTCCCTATGCCATATAGAGACCAATGGAAACAAGAATGACCAAAAAATTTGGAGTTATGGCCCCTGAAACCAAAACCCTAATTCTAGGTCATCTGTGCAGTCAAACCTGGCTCTGCTTCCACACCATTTCCAGTTCTTGTGATTCTTTGGCATTTTTGACTTTGAGAGGATGTAATATGATATAAGAACACACATGGATCCCTTTGAGATGATTGGTGGCCTTTGGAGTGGCCCAAGAGGCTCTTGGATTGCTCAGATCACAAACCCTAGGTGCAGATGACTTAGAAACTATGCAGTGAATCAAAACTGTGATATGAGGTGTTATGATTGTGTTTATGCATATGAGATGATCACAAACCATGGTGTGAATGGGTGAGGGCAAATTTGGGGTGTTTACAGCTGCCCCTATTCAAACATGAGTTAGCTGTGCAGGTTGTAAGCAACGGCTTAACAGGCAAACAAGATAACTTGTGGTTGAATACCAAAGACAGTCCAAAATTTGCACTCACAGAATGAAGAAGAAAAGGGATATAGATTGTAAAGGAAAATGAAGTATATTGTAAAGTGTGGGCGACGGAGGACGACCGTCGAGCAGAGGACGACTGCTGGGTAAAAGGCAATGACGGGGACGGCCGACATGCAGGGAAAAGTGCGGAAAATAAAGCAATGACGGGGACGGCCGACATGCTGGGGATAAAAGGTAAAGCCAAGACGGGGACGGCCGACTAGCTGGGAAAAAAGATATTATGATGGGGACGGCCATCAAGGTAAAGCTATAAAATTCTCTGGGGATTAATGAAACATGACGGGGACGACCATCAAGTTCATAAAGCAAGGTAACCGACGATGGGGACGACCATCAGGCTAAAAAGAAAAGGGACCACGACGGGGACGGCCATCGGGTTAAAGAATAAATGAAATAAACAGATGATGGGGTACGGCCATCAAAGGTGAAGGACGATCACCTAGCAGGGGACGGCTGCTCTGTTAGGGTTAAGATGAGGGACGGTCATCTAAGGTGGAAGACGACCACCAGGCAGGGTACGGCTGCCGAAAATATCGCGACATAGGACGAATGCCGGATAAAAGGTCAACGATGGAGACGACCATCGAACGAGCATGATGGGGGACGACCATCAAGAGGTGGAGGACGACCACCTAGCAGGGGACGGCTGCTCTCGAGGTTTCTCATGACATAGGACGAATGCCGGATAACCAAAAAACAACAATGGGGACGGCCATTGGATAAACTGATGAAGGATGATCATCAAGAGGTGGGGGACGACCACCTAGCAGGGGACGGCTGCTAAAAATCAACGATGGGGACGGCCATCGGATGAGCATGATGGAGGACGACCATCAAGAGGTGGAGGACGACCACCTAGCAGGGTACGGCTGCTCTCAGGGTTTATCATGACATAGGACGAATGCCAGATAAAAAGGAAAAAATGCTATGCTGGGGAATAGTAAACACGAACGAGTGTTTACATCCAAGAAAAAAAAGGTATAAGTGTTTAGATGTTTGTGTATAGATTAAAGATGCGGACGAGCATCCTTAAGACTACGATACGGACGAGTATCGGGTAGAAACAAACGCTTGACGCATGCTCTAAGATGATGATACGGACGAGTATCAACTGGTTAACAGAGAACACGGACGAGTGTCGAATCTGAAGGGACTTTTCTGGGGAATAGTAGGCACAGACGAGTGTCTATATTCAAGAAGACAGAGGTGTTTGACACGGTGTATGGATTAAAGACGCGGACGAGCATCCTTAAGACTATGATACGGACGAGTATCAGGTAGAAACAAACGCTGACGCACGTTCTGAGATGATGGTACGGATGAGTACCAACTGGTTAACAAAGAACATGGACCAATGCCGAATCTGTGGGGATATAAAAGTGGTGTATACAAGATACGGACGAGTATCTGTATAAGTGTAACATGAGTAGTAAGAGTGGTGTACAAATGAATGTTTATCTGCTGGGGAGGGTGACACGGACGAGTGTCAAAAGGAGAAGAGTATAGTATAAACAAGTATATCGGTTGTAAAAGTGTATGCGACTGCGCTGGGGGTACGACACGGACGGGTGTCAAAGGATTGTATATACAAGAGTATCTGTGAGTGCAAAGAGAAAGTCTTGGTTTTCTGCTGGGGATATGACACGGACGGATGTCAAAAAGTATCTGTAATACGGATGGTCTTGTTTGTAAAGAGTGTTCAGGCGACTTTTACTGGGGAGTAATGACACGGACGGGTGTCGAGAAAATGCATATACTGGTGTTTGTGATTTGTGAGGCAACTGTTTTTACCGGGGACTCTGGTGGGGATTTTGCATTCTGATGAACGGTTATTATTCACAAGTGTTTGATTCACACATGGCTTATGATTTATGCAATATGTTTGATTTTTGCCGTAATGCTCCGTATTAGACGGAATGCTACGCTCTGCGGGGAAAATATGATGCGAATGCTATGATTATGCAAAAGGTACAGATCCGGGATTCGGCTCCCGTTGCTGTGAAGATCTCTGGTTGATCTGTTTGAGGTGAGTATCCCAGCTGGGGATGAGATCATTGGTAGATCTGACGAGATGTATCTGCTTGGGGATATAGGTCACTGATTGACATATCCTTGTAATATAGGACCCAACTGGGGTTTGCAAGAGCCTTCATCACTCTGTTGTGACTCCTTCATGCGTTGCTCTTCTGAATAGGGGCTGAGGATTCTGTGGGGAGATGATTCCCTGAATTCTGCATTCTGCTGAGGAAGAATCAACAACTCGGCTGGTGAGATTGACAAGTGGCAACTGGCTGGGGGAAAGTTGTTGGCAACTCAGCTGGGGGGAAAACACCTCTGGTGCCAAGAACGAGTGTTGACTTGCCAGCTTGCTGGGATGTAACTTGCATGCCCCAAGTTGCGTTCTGGATACCTGCAATCCTGCAAAGATAAGGAAACACACAAATGGTCCCGAGGTATCCTTTATTGGATTCCGTCATAGGAGTTAAGCACTCTTTGAGGGTAAGTATATTTCCTGCAAGCATGTAGTTTTTATTTTTTTAGAGAAAAGCATCTGTACTCATGCAATTAGTTTTTTAGAGGCATCAGACATTTTTTGCAAATAAATAAAAATGTACACGACGAAACATGACTGAAAAATCTGATTTTATTAATTCATGTGCCCTGAATTGGCAAGATACAGTCAAGGAAACATATCTCCTGAAATGAGGAGATTGTTACAAATTGAGAAACAAAGTGCTGGCGATGTTGACGACGCTTTCAAAGGAGCTTCCTCTTTCGCTATGACTCGTATGACTTCCGACGTTCTTCTCGTCTTGCTTTCTGAAGAAGGTTGATTCTGATTGAAGCTTGGTCCTTTCGAAGCTTACCGAGTTGTAAGTGATACAGACGAATTCAGAGTGCAGTTGTTCGCTTATTCCCTTGTTTTGCATGGATCGCCCTTTCGGGTTTTCAATCCATCGGGATACCCATTTTTGCCTGAGCTGTCCAATGTGGCTTTTCAACTCAGCGGGTGTACATCTTTTGTTTATTATCCCTTATTTTGCCCGAGTCTTTTATTCTGTTTTTGACTCGCCGGGATGCCCTATTTTTGCCTGGACTTACATTCTGTTTTTGTGTCCAGCGGGTCATTTTTATGCGAAGTATTTTTTAACTGCATCTGAATTCACAGGGGACGGGAAGTCTTCACCATTCATGGTGCTGAGCATCAGTGCTCCACCAGAGAAAACTTTCTTTACCACGAATGGCCCTTCATAATTTGGAGTCCATTTGCCCCTGTGGTCTGTATGATGAGGGAGGATTCTTTTCAGCACAAGATCTCCTACTTGGTACTCTCGGTGCCTGACCTTCTGATCGAAGGCTTTCTTCATTCTTTTCTGATACAACTGCCCATGACAGATTGCAGCCAATCTTTTCTCTTCAATCAGACTCAGTTGTTCGTATCGGGACCGGACCCATTCTGCTTCGTTCAGTTTAACATCCATCAACACTCGTAAAGAGGGTAATTCAACTTCAACTGGTAGGACTGCTTCCATACCATACACAAGCTGATACGGCGTTGCCTCAGTGGATGTTCGGATTGACGTGCGGTATCCATGCAAGGCAAACGGTAGCATTTCATGCCAGTCTTTGTAGGTGACTACCATTTTCTGCACAATTTTCTTGATATTCTTATTAGCTGCCTCAACAGTGCCATTCATCTTTGGCCTGTAAGGAGAAGAATTGTGATGTTGGATCTTGAAGTCCCGGCACAGTTCTGCCATCATTTTGTTGTTTAAGTTTGAACCATTATCAGTAATGATTCGCTCGGGAACTCCATATCTACAGATGATATCTCTTTTCAGAAATCTAGCTACCACCTGCCTTGTAACATTTGCATATGAAGCTGCTTCGACCCACTTGGTGAAATAGTCAATGGCAACCAGGATGAATCTGTGGCCGTTTGAAGCAGTTGGCTCAATCTTGCCAATCATATCAATGCCCCACATAGCAAAGGGCCAGGGTGAAGACATCACATTCAAAGGATTGGGAGGCACATGCACCTTATCTGCATAGATCTGGCATTTATGGCATTTTCTGGCATAGGCACAACAGTCAGCGTCCATTGTAATCCAGTAGTAGCCTGATCTCAACAACTTCTTAGCCATGGCATGCCCTCCAGCATGGGTACCAAATGATCCTTCATGCACTTCATGCATCAATAAATCTGCTTCCGTCTTGTCAACACATCTGAGGAGTACCATATCAAAGTTCCTTTTGTATAAAGACCCATCAGTGTTCAAAAAGAAACTACCAGCAAGCCTTCTCAAAGTCTTCTTATCATTGGAAGATGCCCCAGGTGGGTATGTCTGATCCTCCAAGAAGCACTTAATGTCATGGAACCAAGGCTTATCATCCTTGACAACATCTGCTGCGAATACATATGCTGGTCTGTCAAGTCTGGACACTGAAATTTGAGGTACAAAGTTGGCAGCCTGAACTTTGATCATGGATGAAATGGTAGCAAGAGCATCTGCAAACTGATTCTCGTCCCGAGGGATATACTCAAGCTTGACTGTTGTGAAGAAAGTCAATAACCTCCTTGTATAATCCCTGTAAGGTAACAGATGATCCTGGTATGTGTACCATTTGCCGTTGGTTTGATTAATTACCAGAGCTGAATCTCCGAACACAGTCAAAGTCTTAATCCTGAGGTCAATGGCTTCCTCAAGACCCATAATGCAAGCTTCGTATTCAGCTTCGTTGTTAGTGCAGTTGAAAGTGAGTTTTGCCGAGAATGGCATGTGAACTCCCTTAGGTGTAATGAGCACTGCACCAACACCACGACCATTCATGTTAACAGCCCCATCAAACATCATAGTCCATTCTTCTTCCGGGTCAGGCCCTTTAGTGTGAACAGGCTCTTCACGATCTTTTGCTTTTATGAACATGATGTCTTCATCAGGGAAGTCAAATCTCATAGGCTGGTAATCATCAATGGGTTGCTCAGCAAGATATTCAGACAATACACTGCCCTTGATGGCTTTCTGAGATGTGTATTGGATGTCATACTCTGTAAGGATCATTTGCCATCTTGCAATCCGTCCGGTAAGAGCTGGCTTCTCAAATATGTACTTAACTGGGTCCATTTTTGAGATCAACAAGGTGGTGTGGGTCAACATATACTGTCTCAGCCGGCGAGCAGCCCACGCTAAAGCACAACAAGTTTTCTCGAGCAGTGAATAACGTTGTTCACAGTCGGTAAACTTTTTGCTTAGGTAGTATATTGCATACTCTTTTCGACCAGACTCGTTATGCTGGCCCAGCACACACCCCATCGACTCTTCTAATACTGTCAGGTACATTATCAGAGGTCTTCCTTCAAATGGAGGCATAAGGATTGGAGGTTCTTGCAAGTACTCCTTGATTTTGTCAAAAGCCTTCTGGCAGTCTTCATTCCACCTGACCGTTTGTTCCTTTCTTAGCAATTTGAACAAGGGTTCGCAGGTTGCTGTAAGGTGAGATATGAACCTTGAAATGTAGTTCAATCGACCTAAGAACCCTCGAACTTCTTTCTCTGTCCTCGGTGCAGGCATCTCTTGGATGGCTTTGACTTTATCAGGGTCCACTTCAATCCCTTTCTCGCTCACAATAAAACCCAGCAACTTACCAGATCGCACCCCGAATGTGCATTTGTTGGGGTTCAACTTCAGTTGATTTTTCCTCAGACGTTTGAACAACTTCAGCAGATTTACCAAGTGATCTTCTTCAGTAAGGGACTTGGCGATCATGTCATCCACATAACATTCTATTTCTTTATGGATCATATCATGGAATAATGTCACCATAGCCCGTTGATATGTCGCACCAGCATTCTTCAGTCCGAATGGCATCACTTTGTAACAGAACGTGCCCCAAGGTGTGATGAAGGTTGTCTTCTCCATCTCTTCAGGTGACATTTTAATCTGATTGTATCCTGAAAATCCATCCATGAAGGAGAATACCGAGAACTGGGCCGTATTATCCACCAATACGTCAATGTGAGGTAATGGGAAGTCATCTTTCGGGCTGGCTCTGTTCAGATCCCGGTAGTCAACACACATCCTTACCTTACCATATTTCTTAGGTACAGGTACTATGTTAGCAACCCAAGGTGGATAGCTAGTTACAGCAAGGAACCCGGCGTCCCACTGCTTTTGTACCTCTTCCTTGATCTTCATAGCCATGTCCGGGCGAGTACGGTGCAGTTTCTGTTTAACCGGTGGGCATTCTTCTCTCAAAGGCAGCTTGTGCACAACAATGTCGGTGTCCAACCCTGACATATCTTGATAAGACCAAGCAAACACATCCACATACTCTTGAAGCAGGTCAATCAGTTGTCTCTTCACTGAGTCTTGCAGGCAGGCCCCGATCTTAACCTCTTTCACGTCTTCATCTGTACCAAGATTAATCACTTCAACCTCCTCCTGGTGAGGAGTAATAACCTTTTCCTCTTGTCTCAACAACCTGGCTAGCTCTTCAGGAAGCTCATACTCTTCTTCAACCCCTTCATCAGCTTGATTGATTGGATTGTCAAAGTCATACGAAGTCATAGCCGTGCTGTTGTCGGTGCTGTCTGGAAGGCACTCTCTACAAGGGTTCAGTTTGTTCATTTTAGTGATTTGATTTTAATCTTGTTTTAGAAAAGTGAAATAAAGTTGTCATTTTGAAAACATCGCCATTTATTTTTTGTACAAAAAGAAAAATGGAAAAAAAAGTGAGCAGAAAAGAAAAGGACTCATTTGCAAAAAGATGTCTGATATTTCATTAATTAATCTTGTTGCACAAAAAGTACAGATGACCCGATTACAAAATGAGTCTTGTCATCTTGGGCAAGATGCAAGACTTTGATGCATGCTATAAAATACAGGAAATAATAATTACTCTGCATGAGTAACTCTTATAATTTCCTGGGAAGACCAGTTTGAGATACTGCTCCCCGGGATCTTTGGACGAATCCAATTCTCCAGATTGCGCTCTTCTTCCAACTCATCTTCCAGATTGTTGATAGCATCAGGGGTGAGCATCCCCCCACTGACAAAACCGGGCTTCTCTGCCGCCTCTGCTTGATTTTGCTGAGTTGGTCTGTAACCCAACCCAGATTTGTCCTTCTTCTTCTCCACAGATAAGACCTTGCCCCAGCCTTGGGCAGTTCCTTCCTCAACAACCTTCCGGGCTTGCTGATAAGATGACATGGAGATTCCGGGCACAGCAGATGCTTCATTCACATTCAAGGCTTCAAACCCCTGATTCATTGTTTCATGGATCTCCCCATCCATCTCAATATACTTATAGGTAGCCAGGTGGCTAACAAATATATCCTCCTCCCCACAGATAGTAACAACTTGGCCTTCCCACTCAAATTTTAACTTCTGGTGAAGGGTAGACGTTACTGCGCCAGCGGCATGAATCCATGGTCTACCCAACAAACAGCTGTAGGCAGGCTGAATGTCCATCACGTAGAAGATCGTTTTAAACGTTTGTGGGCCAATTGTCACAGGTAGCTCAATTTCTCCCAGCACCGACCTCTTAGAACCATCAAAGGCTCTTACTACCAGGTTACTGGGACGCAATGCTAATACTTCATACTCTAGCTTCACCAGGGCCTTTTTGGGTAAGACATTAAGGGATGACCCTGTGTCTACCAGCACATGGGAAAGGACTGCACCTTTACATTCCATGGTGATGTGCAAGGCCTTGTTATGGTTGCGGCCTTCCGTTGTCAAGTCAGTATTGGTGAACCCTAGCCCATTGCTAGCAGTAACATTTCCAACCACGGTTTCCAACTGATTGACAGTGATCTCTTCAGGAACGTAAGCTGCGTGCAAGACTTTGAGTAGTGCATTCCGATGGGCTTCGGAGCACATAAGCAATGATAGGATTGAGATCTTGGAAGGCGTCTGATGAAGCTGATCCACTACTTTATAATCACTCTTTTTGATGATCCGCATGAACTCATCAACCTCTTGATCGAATGGTGTTTTCAAAGCTTCCTTAACAGCTTGATCTTCCTGCACCGGGCTCTTTCATTTTGCCTTGGCAGCAGCTTCTGCTTCGGCTGTGGGTCTTTGAATTTGTGGCGCAAAGAGACGTCTGCTTCGAGTGAAGCCTCCGCCTCCTCCCACGTTGTCTATTTGTGGTGCAGGTGTTGATGTATCAAGAGTGATTCTTTGTCCCTCGCAGTATACGTCAGAGCCGTAGTGCCAAGGGATGGCCCTATTGCTTTCATAAGGTACTGGTCCAGGCACTGTGACAGTGACTGGACTGATAACAGCTGCAGAAGGGACTGTGATAGTTTGTGGATCGTAATAAATCGTGACTGGTGCCCTGATGGGAGCAGCACTTTCCGAGTTGTAAGCAGAATTGTTTTCAGGATCATAAAATATGGTGACAGTTGAGACATCTTCATGATTTGTTGCTGATGTTGTAGGAGTCATTGTTGGTAGGACGGATGTTGTTGTTGTAGGAGATTCAAACTGGAGTGGTGCTGAAGTTGTAGACGGAATGTTTGTTGACATCTGGTCAGTTGAGATGACAGATGAAGCATTTGTTGATGAAGCTGAAGAATTATCTGGAACAATGGTTGTTGTATTTGTAGAAGACATGGGAACTGTTGCTGACGGGATTGCTGGATTTGTTGGAAATGATGTGGTGATCTGAAGTTGGCCACTCCGGATGAGACCATCTATGCCATCCCTTAAATTATTACAGCCATTCACTGAAATGTTGCAGTAAGCACACCCTAATTCACACCCCGGGAACATGTGACATTCTAAGAGTTGAGCTTTGATTTCTACCAATGGTGTCCGAATCTGGCCCACACTGGTTATTAAATAAGACGGTCTGTCTTCTTTAATAGCATTGATTCGTGGACCACCATGGTGTGGCATAGGGTTTTTGTTGACATTCGGTGGTGGTGCAAAATTCAGAGCCTTGGAGTCTACCAAATCCTGTACCTTCATGTGCAAGGCTCTGCACTTTTCCGTACTATGGCCAGGTGCATTTGAATGAAAAGCACATCTGGCGTTGGAATCATAGTTTCTGGGTAGACTATTAGGATCCGGAGGCGCCAACGTCCTTAGCTCAACTAGGTTGAGTTTCAAGAGTTGTGGCAGCAATGTTGCATATGGCATTGGGATCGGATCGATCACCCTGTTGGCTTGAGATGGCCTCGGCTGGAATGGCCTTTGCTGGTTATTGTTGTTGGTGTTGTTGTTGTTGTAATTTCTCGGAGGATACTGATTTTGTTGATGGTACTGGGGTTGTTGTTGATAGTTTTGCTGCGGAGGTTGATAGGCTGGTTGTGGATGAGCTGGAGCGGGAATTGTGACTGCTACCACAGATCTATGAACATATTGGGGCCTGCCCCTGTTGGTGTGGATGGCATTGGTCTCACCAGTCCTTCTTGGGCCTGCAAAAGGCTTTCTTGCATTACTGGATGAGCTTGCACCGTTGTCTGAGATCTTCCCCATTTTCAATAGACTTTCAATTCTCTCCCCGGCTATGACTACATCTGCAAAGCTGGTAGATGAGAAGGCAGCTAGCCTGTCAATGTAAGTCCCCTGAAGGGTGTTCATGAACATATCTGCCATTTCCCTCTCAGACATAGGTGGCTGGACAGTAGCAGCAAGCTGTCTCCATCTTTGAGCATACTCTCGGAAGCTCTCCCTAGATGACTGTGACATTCCCATTAGGAGGGTCCTGTTGGGTGCCATATCCAGATTATACTGATACTGTCTGATGAAGGCCTCTGCCAGGTCCTTCCAGCATCTAATAGTTGCTCTTGTCAGATGGGAATACCATTCCCTCGAAGCTCCAGTCAAGCTGTCCTCAAAATAGAACATCCACAGCTTCTCATCCATAGTATAGGCCTTCAGCCTTCCCAGAAATGATTGTAAATGAGTCCGGGGGCATGAAGTCCCATTATACTTCTCAAAGCATGGTGGCTTAAACTTATGGGGAATCCTGACCCCGTCTACCAAGCCCATGTCCATGACGTCGAAACCCAAAGAATTTTGAGATTCTAAGGACCTCAATTTCTTAGCTATCTCATCCAGCCTCCTATCATAAGCTTCCTCCCCAGCGCCCATTACTGTAAATTGATCCTCCTGAGGGTCTTCTTGCAGTACCCTGGCTGCAGTGGCAGTTCCTTGAACATTTGCAGGAATATTGATTTCAGGATGGAGATGGGGGCCAAATACAGGGGGGTTAACATGAGGTTGGACCCTTTCATTGTTGCTTGTGCCAGCAGTCCCTACATGTGGATCCTCTTGATTTTGCCTTTCCACCATGGCTCTCAATCTTTCCTGGCTCTGAGCCATGTTGTTCATCACTTCCATGAACTGCGTCATCTGTGTTCTCATTTCTAATCTTTTGTTTGCCATTTGATTTCTAACCTCTGCAAGGTCCTGCTGTACCTGATCCATTTGTATGCCCGGAAGGTTGTTACGGGTTGGATAACGGTGCGGACGGTTGAGGGGAAATACCCGGCGTCGAGCAATAATTCCTGAACATCACAACAGAGTTAGCAACAATAAAACAAAAACCTACAAAACAAACAAAGGGTTAGCATGCAATGCAGTATGCTTATTTGTTTTCAAGGTATCCGACTTGGCATTCAGTTTTGACCCTTCCAGACCCTTGAAGATGCTGTTGATGTTGCTTTCGAAGTAAACTCGGATGGAACAAACTAAAACATATATTACAAAAGGCCAATGGTACATAGTTTGTTTACAAATACAAGCCCTCTGAAGAGTCAAAATACATTACAAGAAAATAAGAAATCAAAATACATGGAATGAAAACAACAACAAGCAAATGGTCAAACACCAAGACCAAACTCATCCTCCCGAATTTCCTTGAGAAGTGCCTCGGTCACAGGATCAGCTGGACGCTCCGTGAGATTCCTGATAAGGAGGTTCCGGGTAGTAACAGCTGTAGTTAGCTTCTTGTGCTGACTTTGGTCCTTTGACCTCTTCACTCCAGCTCTGATCTTCAACTCTGATATCTCCCTCTGGGCTGCTGCCAGGGCTTCCTGCTGCTCTTTTGCAGTAGCTTCCATCTGCTTTATCTTGTCTTGGACCCTCTTATCCTCTAGAGTACGAGCCTCGGTGATCCTGACCCACCGAGCCTGACTCTCCTTTAGATACAAGTTTGTCCTTGCTTTCTGGAACTGGGCTTCCTTGCAAGCATTCTTCAGAATTTGTTCTCCAGCCTTAGACTTCTTGATGTAATCTTCAGACTTCTCAATTCTAGCCAGATGCTCTATCTTCAACTTCTCCAATCTTTCAATATCCAATCTGCCATCACTCCTCTCATAGAGGGTCTTCTGCAAAGCTTGAGCCAACTTCTCATTTCTTTCCTTCAATTTCTCAAACTCCTCTAAGCTGACAGTTGCTGGAGGTGGTACTGATGATGGTCCAGGCACATCTTCAACAGTGAAGGGCATTCCAGATAATTGAGCCCTGGCATGGGACCAATCATAGTATTGTGCTGATGCCACATTGTTACACTTCCCCAGGATGGTTACCCCCTTAGTCTGCACATTGTCCCAGGCCCAGGCTGCCTGCCTAACAATAGCCAGATTAGGCTTGTTTTCACAATAAAGAGTCTCAACCAAGTCCTGTGCCTTAGGAGTGTGGACCAGTGCATAGCCCAGTTGTCTTTTGAACAGCAGAGGGTTGTAATTAATACTACCCTTAACTCCTATTAGGGGCACATTGGGAAAATGCCCACAGCTGGTGATGATATCCCTGCCTTTTGTGCTTTGAGTGCACCACCTGATATCAGCTGAAGTTAGAGTAGTAAGTCTTCCAGCCCAGTTTCTCTGTTGATGAGGATTCAAAAATGCATCTGTCCTGGGTAGATGCCTGAGAAGCCAAGTATGGAACAAAGGAGCACATCACCTCACTAATCTTCCCCTTTGCTTTTCATTCCTCTGATGCACTGAATAATAGAGATCCCCCAACAAAGTTGGCACTGGGTTCTTCAGGATGAAGAGATGGATTGCATTCTTACTAATGAATCGAGGCTCATCTGCAAATAATATAATCCCATATATGCTCAAGGCCAACAAAGCACAGACAGCTTTCCACTCTCCTAAAGAAGCTTTCAGGGTAGCTTGAGAGATCAAGAAATCTAGATGCAGCCCAGGGATTCTAGCTTTAGAAGTCATATGCTGCTCAATCAGAACAGGTTCCAGATGCAAAGCCTTTGCTACCTCTCCATTACCAGGAAAGACCACCTCAGGGTTGAAAGGGACTCCACCCCTGATAGGTATACCAAGTAATGATGAGTATTCTTCCAATAAGGGGCCCAGATGAAAGTCTTGGAAAGTGAAACACCTCAGTGGGGGATCATAAAACTGAAGGCAAGTGTGGATCAGGCTTCTCTGTGAGGGGTCCAGATCCATAACCATATCAAGTATATCTCCATGGTGTTCCCTGAACAGTGGTATGTGATCTGGAGTGATCAGGGTTTGAATCCTCCTGATGTCAGCTAACTCTGGCTGGAAGAAGTGGTAGGTGATGATGCTCTTTTTAGGTGCCATGATGTTGAGACTTGAGTAGAGACAAGTGCTGATGATGATACTGAAGAATGGGCCACTGATTGGCTGGTGCAGGTGACTGAAGTAAATAGCTGATAGCTGAAGCAAGTGCTGATGAAGATAGGTCAATACTGAAGATGGGGTCAAAACCAAAACCAAATGAAGATGGATACCCTGAAACACAAATAAGCAATTGTCAATATGATGCAATGATTATGTATGCAAATGATATGCAAGGGTTTGTGACTGAGCTGGATCTGATCAAATGCCCTGATACAGGTCCAAGTGTGTTCAAGAAATCCAGATGGAGGTCTATGAGTCCAGTAACCAAGGTGGGGGACTCAAATAAAGAGTCACATGTCCAGGGTTTAGAATCACAAGAACTGTTCCAACATGGAGTATTCTTAATCAAATCAAAGTAACAGGGTATGCTGAGGTCAAGGGTACCTGCAAACCTGTAAACAGCCCATCCCCCTCACAGGTGGTGTTCTAAAACAAGGATCCTCAGACTTGGATCAGTTATGAGAAGTGTAAACACTTCTAACCCGGAGGTACAGTGTTTACAATAACCATAAAAGTTCCTCCTCTAATTCACCTCAGTTTCTGAAGGTCAATACTAAAGGTCATCCAGACTTAGCAGGCTTCCCAGATAGCCCTAGCATTGCAGGAAATCTGCAACACAGAGTTCTCAAGAAGAAACCCATATCTGAACCGTGTTTCATATTCCCGCACCAGACCGAAATGGAATGGGAAAGAATATGAACCACTCTAGCCTAGGTGTCACTCAGGTCCCAGGTATAGGACCTTAACTCTCAATGAATCACCCACCCACCAAAACAAAAACCAGATCCAGCCAGCAGTATGACAGTATGATATATACAAAAGCAAATAAAGAAAGCAGTAAAGCAACTGTACATAAAGCAAAAATAACCACAAATATACAAACACAAGTAAGCACATAACACCCCAGCAAACACAAATCAATCAAGCGCTAGGAGGAACCCACAAAAAGAACCAGAAGCCCTGGTTGCAGTATAAGGGTCCCCAGCAGAGTCGCCAAGCTGTCGCTCCCGAAGATTTGCATCCAGGTACAAGCGCGAACGGTCGGCGAAAGGGACAATGAGATCACACAGTAGTGAACTCACTGGAGATGAATAGAGTCGCCAGCTAGGCATTTTTATCCCGGAGGAAAGGCAATGCTGCATAGGCCTGGAAAAAGATGGATAAGACGGTTGCGAACCAGAGAGACTGAGAAAGGGGGTTGGTTACAACCTGGGAAGGTATTAGCACCCAGATTGTCCGTCGTACTCGACGGGATCCACGCTTAAAAGATTTGTGTTTTAAAGGGGTAGTGTCAGTGCAATTTGTGTGTAAAATAGCTGGAAAAGGATGTACAGGTGTCAGTGTAAAAGAAGTGTGAGGTATGATATAGGAAGTGTCAGTGTAAGAACAAGAGTGAAATGCTCAGGAGTATGAAGCTTAAAGAATAAAGCTGGAAAGAGGGGGAATATACAGAGACTTTTGTTCGATAACTGTTAAGTTATGCCTATGTATCCTCTCGTGCAATGAGGAAGTCAGAACACCGTAGTTCGACCCAAAGAGACTGAAAGGTGAATTGACTTGATGAACTGCTTGCTTGTCAATGCTCAAGTGTATGACCTGTCTGGCTCAGGTGCTAACTGTCTTGCATTAGACGGAAGAAGCAAGTTCTCGCTTATGAGTGAAGGAGGTGAGAAAAGAATCCCGGAGGAAACGATTATTGTTTGTTTTTGTGTTTTCAGTCTTTTATTTCTTTTGAGAGTTTGTCATAAGTTAATGAGCTTAAGCCTAAACCAATGGATTTAGCAAACTCATCACATCTTCCCTCTGATTAGGGGTAATGAGAATACCTTAAGTGTGAAGTCAGATTCTCACACTTAATCACCTTTGATGCAGGATTAAGATCATTAACCTACTTGTGATTATTTAGATGTTTTTGGTGTTTTTGTTTAGTGTTAAGTAATGAGGTTAAGCCATAATCAAAGATTAAACAGACTCATTACACCATCCTAATAGAAGGATAATAGATGAGAATGTTTAAGCTGAGGAAAGCTCCTCAACTTAATCCATGATTAGGAATTAAACTCATGACAAAACAAGCCTTTGATTAAGTGGATTTTATTTAATGATATGATGATGAAGTGAGTTTTATGGTTTATAAGACAACTTGAGGGGGACTTGTCCATTAACACTAGGGTTAGTCCTTCTTAACCAATTAAGGAAGAATTAGAACCCTAATGCAAGGCCCAAGTTACAAGTGTGATGTCTTGATGATTATTAAGTGAATTGATTAAGAGATTTAAACACATTAAGGGTTTAACACTTAGGATTAAAGTTATACACTCCATCCTAATAGAAGGATGCAGGCATAAGCTTAATCACAAAGCCTTAAAGCCTTTAGGGTTTAGTCCCTGATTATGAGATGGGGAGAGAAGACTCAAGAGAGACACAAAGGTAAAACTAAGAGGGGAGACTAATCAAAACCCTAATTATTGTCATGCTTGGTTGTTCCTAAGGTTTGTGAGGTTTACAAGAGAAGTCTTCAATGGAACCACCAGGAAGCAGATGAAAGGATCAAGAGAAACAAAGTAACTTGCTTCATTCAAGAAGTCAAGTCACTTGAAGAAAGAAAGTGGGAAGAAGAAGAATGAGCAAGCTCAATCTCAAGCACAAACAAAAATGCAGCAATGGATGCAAGAGAGATGAAAAGAAAAGTTATGAGAAGTGAAGGCAAATTCACCTCCCAAAATCACTTACCACCTGAAAGGTTAGAAAAGGAATGCAATGCAATGCAAAATGGGATGAAATGACATGATGAGAAACAAAACCAGAAGCATTTACATGATGCTAATGATGTTATGAGATGCTACAAACATGAGGCAGCACATGGAAATGTTCATACAAGTTCATGAATGCAAATGAAGCAGGTTAGGAACCATGAACATACATGAAAAGTTATGAAGTGCACATGACATACAACATGGCAAATACATGATGCAATGATCAATCATGCTTTCAATATGTCTTATGATGTCAAATGAATCAAATGGATGCTTGAAATGTCATGGCAAGTCATGTTATGCAAGAGAATACAAGATGGATGCATATGGAAGCCCAAATTAGGGTTTATGCACAATACATCAAACAAAAACCAAAATCAGAAGCAAACCCTAAGATAAAAAATTGAAAATGCCACTCAAAGGACCCCTAATCCTATACTAAACCACTGCCCAAAGGAGAGGTCTCAACTCTTAACCAAACTCAAGATAGGAATTTTCTAAGTTTCTTAGGGTTTTAGGGTTCCTAAACAAGAAAATTATCAAACAAATGGAAAATGAAAGATCAAATCATGGCCATTTAATATTAAAAACTACATGCTAAACACAATGCAATGCAAAAAGAATCAATGTCCAACTCCTCATGGATAGGCAGAAATGATTTTTGGAACTTTGGATCAAATTAATGCATAAAAATGATTTTAAATCAATGAAAAATTCTCAAAATGCATCAAGATCAAAAAATAAATTTGGTTTGAAGGTTGGACAATGTTTCTAAATGTCTTAGAACATTTCATGAATTTTTTGGTCATTTTTAAATACCTAAAAGTATTTTTAATAAATTAATTTTCATTAATCAATTAAAAATAAACTTTTAAATATTTAAAAATACTTTTTTAATGCTAAAAATGAAAATAAAAATATTTTTGTGTTTTAAAAATTAATGAAACTCTTGGCAAAAAGTTTCATAATTTTTAAAGCAATTTTGCTATTTTAAATAAATTGTATAAAACAAATGAAAAAAAATGAAATAAAAAATAAAATAAACAGAAGTATGTCAAAGGAGAGGCTGAGATTGAATCTGGGTTTAGGACGTTTGACTGGGCGCGCATCTGGACAGCCCAACTTCAAACCAGCCTAATTCTAATTAATTAATTATTAATCCATAATTAAGTCTTAATGAAATGATCCAGGCCCTCCAATCGCGCGCGGGAAACACAATCCATTGGCTCACATTCAAACCTGGTGCCCTAACCCTAATTAAAAGCTAATCACTTTCAGGTCACCGGAGACGAGCTCCGGTCGTCTTCTCCGGTGACCTCCCTCCCTGAGAATTGCTATCTCTCACCCTAGCTCACTAAAACCTAATTTCTCTGCCCAGAATCCATCCCCAAACATCATAGAGCAAGAATCAATAGCCAAAACACATTTATTTTACATAACAAAGCTGAATCGAAGCAAAGGGGGTTTAGGTCAAAAAATTTCAGGAACAACATACATGCTCAAAACTCAATTATTTTCGAAACAAAACATATCAGCATGACCAGTGGAACATGGGGAATCATTTAAGAACTTAAAAACAAACTTCTGGAAAAAATGTTCATGAAGCTCACCTGAACTGGAGCTTTGATCTCTGACACTTTTTGGCTAGCTTCCTGCTTGCAATCTACTCCACTTGACCCCCTGAGAAGCTTTCAATGCTTGGAAAGAGTTTATGATGGCTGGTTCTGAAGTTTGAACAAGTTCTGTTCAATGAAGGGCAGGAATCGTGTTTGGGATTCTGAAGGTCTTAGGCTATGGTGATGGCTTCTTTGTGACCAGGAAGATGAGTTGAGTTGACCTATGAAGTTTGTTTTTGTGTTTGTGAGCTGTGTGATCAGTTTCGAAAGGTTTTGCAAGTGAGGGTGAAAATGGAGAAGTGGTGTTCTTGCTGGTTTCAGGCTTAGGTCTTGCTTGCTTTGGCTCAGTGAAGCAAGGTGAATTGATCAGTGAAGTTTGTTTGAGTGTTTATGGCTTGTGGAGACAGATTCGAAGGAAGATGCAAGTGAGGGTGAGTTTGTATATGTTGTGCTAGGGCTTGTTTCAGCCTTGCTTGATAAGTGAAATGGCTAGCATTTTCTTTGCATAAAATACTCTCATAGGTCAGATGATGTGACCTGGCCTTTATTGATTGGTAAGTTCACTTTTGCAAAATGTCAACTTTGGTGTAAGGAAAGCATGGGCTTGGTTCTAGGCTAGTACAAGCATGGGGGCTGGCGCAGCATGGTGTGTGAGAGGTGCTAGGAAGGTTCAGCAGCCAAGGCAACAAGTTGGTGAAGTGTGATGAGTGGTTTTGCAACTTGGTTCCCTCTTGGTTCATATGGAAAGATCTTGTCCCACAAGCCATGAAACATGAGAAGTTTTGGTTCAAATATGACTTTTAGAAGTTGTGTGATCATGTTGAGTGCATTAGAAGCCTATATGATGACTGAATTGGCCTTGAAAGGAGAATTTGCAATTTTGCCTTTTGGTGCATATCTTGAATTTTAGTGATTTTTGCCAACTTTGTCACACCATAACTTTTGATCCAAAATGAATTAGGTCATGTTCTTGTACTTTTTGAAAAGGGAAAAATGTGTTCTACAACTTTCATGACCAAAGTTTTTCCATTTGAAGCATTTTTGGATCAAAAAGTAAGGTTTGAAAAGTGACATAAAATGACATATTCATGAAAAGTCAACCATGCCCTAAAAAGTCAACTTTGCAAAAACTTCAAATTCTTGATTTTTGTGAACTTCAACCTTCTTCCATGATCAAATAAAGATCATATACACTCAAAATGATGAAGATCACCCCTTGGTTGGGTCATTGGGGGCCTCAGATGCCCTGATTTTGCACTGACTTGTCTGAAAAGTCAACTCTTGATCAGATGACTTCCCCATGGAATTTCTTCATGAAAATTGATATGCACACTCCCTATGCCATATAGAGACCAATGGAAACAAGAATGACCAAAAAATTTGGAGTTATGGCCCCTGAAACCAAAACCCTAATTCTAGGTCATCTGTGCAGTCAAACCTGGCTCTGCTTCCACACCATTTCCAGTTCTTGTGATTCTTTGGCATTTTTGACTTTGAGAGGATGTAATATGATATAAGAACACACATGGATCCCTTTGAGATGATTGGTGGCCTTTGGAGTGGCCCAAGAGGCTCTTGGATTGCTCAGATCACAAACCCTAGGTGCAGATGACTTAGAAACTATGCAGTGAATCAAAACTGTGATATGAGGTGTTATGATTGTGTTTATGCATATGAGATGATCACAAACCATGGTGTGAATGGGTGAGGGAAAATTTGGGGTGTTTACAGCAGTGGACGATTGTTTACACCGAGACCAGTGGAGTCGTCATCCAATCAAAAGCAAAAGACAACTGCTACACCGATTGTCACTCCTATTCCTCAGGGGTCACCAGAAGAACCATCATCGCCCAAAGCTGCATTCACTCAGAAACAAGCGGAAGAGTTCTTAAAGATTATCAAGAAAAGCGACTACAAGGTAGTCGATCAGCTGAACCAGACTCCCGCCAAAATATCTACGTTAGCTTTACTACTTAGTTCTGAAGAACATAGATCTTCTTTGCTGAAAGTGCTAAGCGCGGCCCACATTACCAAAGATATCACTGTAGCCCAATATGATGACATCATAGCCAGCGTTACTACTGGCAACTTCCTCGGCTTTAATGTTGAAGAGCTCACTGCTGATAAGAAGAATCATAATAAGGCTTTGCATATTTCCATAAGATGTGAATACACGTTGCTGTCAAGGGTGTTGGTGGATACTGGTTCCTCCTTAAATGTGATGCCCAAAACGACGTTGGAAAGAATGCCCGTACAAGGAGCAGTGATGAAGCCGAGTGCATTGATAGTAAAAGCTTTTGATGGTTACAGGCGTGCGGTTATAGGAGAGGTGAATCTCCCGATCAAGATAGGACCTGCCTTGTTCACCATTACTTTCCAAGTAATGGATATCCATCCGGGGTACAGCTGTCTTCTGGGAAGACCATGGATTCATAACACAGGGGCCGTTACATCCACTCTTCATCAGAAACTAAAGTCCCCTATGCATACCCGAATAGTGGTGATTGGAGGTGAAGAAGATATCCTGGTGAGTCATCTGACCTCTTTCCGATATATTGATGTGTAAGGCGAGACTGTCGAGACACCGTTTCAATATTTTGAAATAGTGAGTATGCTGGCAGTACAACGAGAATCTGAGCGCTCACAGCCATCAATGTCAATGGCATCACTGAAGGAAGCTTTGGCTGTCTTGGAAGCTGGGAACACACAGGGCTGGGGCAAAGTTGTCGAGATGCAAGACAAAAGAGACATGTATGGCATTGGCTACCAGCCATCTTCCAGTGCAACAACAATCTCTACATATGAAGAACATGGTCAATTTCCTCGGGTGAGTGATACATTTACAAGCGCTGGATACATCTTTGAGGATCATGCTGCAATGATCTCAGACGAAGACTACCGTGAAGTGACTTGTAATTGGATTTGTCAAGCCAATCTAGGGGAGGAATTAGAGAATTGGAGAACTTTCGAGATTCCTCAGTTTATTTACCCTAAAAAAGACACCACCGAGTTCCTTGATAACGACGCTGCTATGGTCTTGTATAACTTTGACTGTCCGATCAACCAAGCGGAGGAAGAAGGCGAGGAAGATTGTGAACTTCCTGAAGAGTTAGCCCGAATACTCAAGCAAGAAGAGAAGGTCATCCAGCCTCACCAAGAGGACATTGAAGTTATCAACCTGGGATCAGAGGAGGATAAACGAGAAGTGAAGATAGGTGTTTCTTTGCAAGTCGAAGTGAAGGCAAAATTGATAGAACTCCTCCACGAGTACGCCGACGTGTTCGCATCGTCATATCAGGATATGCCTGGGCTAAATACTGATATTGTCATGCACAAGTTGCCACTCAAAGAAGAATGTCCAGCAGTCAAGCAGAAGTTAAGAAGGACTCGCCCAGACATGGCCCTCAAAATTCGGGAAGAAGTAAGAAAGCAATTTGATGCCGGATTTCTAGCAGTAGCTAAATACCCACAGTGGATCGCCAACATCGTGCCCGTTCCAAAGAAAGATGGAAAGGTCCGCATATGTGTCGACTACAGAGACTTGAACATAGCTAGTCCCAAAGACGATTTCCCACTACCTCATATCGATGTATTGGTGGATAATACAACTCAATTTTCAGTGTTCTCCTTTATGGACGGCTTCTCCGAATATAACCAAATCAAAATGGATCCAGAAGACATAGAGAAGACCACGTTCATTACGCCGTGGGGAACTTTTTGCTACAAAGTAATGCCATTCGGACTCAAAAATGCCGGAGCAACATATCAACGTGCTATGGTAACACTCTTTCATGATATGATTCATAAAGAGATTGAAGTGTACGTCGATGATATGATTGCAAAATCCCAAACAGAGGAAGAACACATTATTAACCTACAAAAATTGTTTGTACGATTAAGAGATTTCAAGCTCAGACTTAATCCGAATAAGTGCCACATTTGGGGTTCGATCCGGAAAGTTGCTAGGATTCATTGTGAGTCAGAAGGGGATTGAGGTCGATCCTGACAAAGTCAGAGCCATTCAGAGCATGCCTGTGCCAAGAACTGAAAAGGAAGTCAGAGGTTTCCTTGGAAGGTTGAACTACATTGCCAGATTTATTTCACATCTCACTGCTACCTGCAAACCGATCTTCAAGCTCTTAAGAAAGGATCAAGCAATTGAATGGGATAATGAATGTCAAACAGCTTTTGATAGAGTTAAGGAATATTTGCAAGAACCACCAATCTTGGTGCCTCCCGTTCCTGGAAGACCTTTAATAATGTACATGACAGTTCTTGACAAATCCATGGGCTGTGTGCTGGGGCAACAAGATGAGACTGGCAAGAAGGAGCATGCCATCTACTACTTGAGCAAGAAGTTCAATGATTGTGAAATAAGATATTCAACACTTGAGAAAACTTGTTGTGCTCTTGCATGGGATGCCAAGCGTCTCCGACAATACATGTTGACCCATACAACATATTTGATTTCCAAGATGGATCCTCTTAAATATATATTTGAGAAACCAGCTCTCACTGGTAGGATCGCCAGATGGCAAATGCTTTTGTCGGAGTACGATATTCAATATGTCACTCAAAAGGCTATCAAAGGCAGCATACTAGCAGATCATCTTGCTCACCAGCCTGTGGAAGATTACCAACCTTTGAAGTTTGACTTTCCAGACGAGGATATCATGTTGATCAAAGACTATGAAGAGCCTGGACCTGACGAAGGGCCTGAACCAGGAGAGTGATGGACTCTCATGTTCGATGGTGCGGCCAATGATCGAGGTTGTGGAATTGGGGCAGTACTGACATCTCCTAAGGACTTCCATGTACCTTTTACAACTAAGCTTTGTTTTCCGTGCACGAATAATGTGGCTGAATATGAAGCATGCATTATGGGTCTAGAGGAAGCCATTAATCTGAGGATTAAAACACTCGATGTATATGGAGACTCAGCTCTAGTGATATATCAAACTACAGGAGATTGGGAAGTACGATGTGATCATCTGATTCCATATCGGGATTATGTGTTGAAGTTACTCCCCAGATTTGATGATATTACTTTCACCCATGTGCCTCGTAGTGCAAACCAAATGGCCGACGCTCTGGCAACTCTGGCATCTATGTACCAGCTGATTTGGCCTAATCATCAGCCTTCCATTGATCTCAAGCGTTTTTAAGAACCTGCTCATTGTCTGACTGCCGAAGAGGAATCAAGTGCCAAGCCTTTGTTCTATGATATCAAGCGCTACTTGGAGAAGAAATAATACCCAGAAGGTGCTTTGAGCATGGATAAAAGAACACTGAGAATATTGGCCTCAAATTTCTTTATAAATGGGGAAGTCTTGTACAAGAGAAATCATGACATGATCCTACTCCGATGTGTAGATGAACAGGAGGCCGAGCGAATCATAAAAGAGATACATGAATGACTGTTTGGTACCCATATGAGTGGGCATACATTGGCAAAGAAAATTCTTAGGGCAAGATACTATTGGCTAACAATGGAGGCTGATTGTTATTCTCATGTTCGAACATGCCACAAATGCCAAATTTATGCTGACAGGGTACACGTACCTCCCACTCCGTTGAACGTATTGACTTCACAGTGGCCCTTCTCCATGTGGGGAATAGATATGATTGGGATGATTGAACCAAAGGCTTCAAATGGGCATAGGTTTATACTTGTTGCCATAGATAACTTCACAAAGTGGGTCGAGGCTGCCTCTTATGCTAATGTTACCAAGCAAGTGGTTGCTCGCTTCCTGAAGAATAACATCATATGTAGAATCGTAGATACGGGGTTCCTCACCGGATCATTACTGACAACGGGTCAAATCTCAATAACAAACGATTGAAGAGTTATGTACCAGTTTCAAAATTGAGCATCATAATTCAACACCATACAGACCCAAGATGAATGGAGCTGTCGAAGCTGCGAACAAGAATATCAAGAAGATCATTCAGAAAATGGTGATCACGTATAAGGATTGGCATGAAATGTTGCCTTTTGCGTTGCACGGTTACCGTACTTCAGTACGTACTTCGACAGGGGCAACCCCTTTTTCTTTGGTATATGGCATGGAAGCTGTCCTCCCGATAGAGGTTGAAATTCCGTCGATGAGAGTTCTGATGGAAGCCAAATTAGATGAAGCCGAATGGGTCTGAACGAGGTTTGATGAGCTCAATCTTGTTGAAGAAAAGCGTATGACGGTGCTATGTCATGGACAACTTTACCAGAGACGTATGAAGAAAGCTTTTGACAAGAAAGTACGTCCTCAGACTTACCAGGAAGGTGATTTGGTGCTCAAGCGAATCACTACCATGCACAGAGAGCCCAGGGGCAAGTGGGCGCCTAATTATGAATGATCGTTTGTGGTGGTGAGAGCTTTCTCCGGAGGTGCCTTGATTCTTGCAAGTATGGACAGTGAAGAACTTTCTACCCCCGTGAATGCGGATGCAGTTAAAAGATATTATGCCTAAAAGATTGGAATAAAAGTCGCTAAGTCGAAAACCTGAAAAGGCGACTTAGGCAGAAATAGGCTATCCCGGTGGACTGAAAACTAGAAAGGTCGGTCCAGGCAAAAATTAGGGATAGAAATAAAATTTAGCCCGCTGAGTTGAAAACCCGAAAGGGCGGCTCAGGCAAAAAAGGGCGTCCCGGTGGATTGAAAACCCGAAAGGGCGATTCAGGCAAAAGTTAGGGACTAATTCCAAGGAAAAATATTATATTCTGTACATTTATTTGATCCTGGGGAACTACGAAAGAAAAGGATTCATCCAATCGTCTTCCTACAAAGTTTAACTGATGAGGTTTTCAGAGATATAGGGATCATAGCAGTGTCGAAATTTAATGGAACTTCATTTAATGTCATTGTCATTGTACTTTTCTTGCACAACAATTACCTCATTAAGGAATTGCATCTGTATGTACATTTATACCCTTTTGCGGGTTTTGGCAATAAAAAGAGAAATTTCTCATCAAAATTGTGCTCAATCGTTTTTACTTTATCTGTTTGTTTGCAAAATGTTTTTATTAATGATAAACTCTGTTTTGAAATTTTGGTAAAAATAATAAACAATTTTTGAAAAGTAGTACGATTGTCTTTTTGGATGATAAGAGGAACATGACAGTTCTCCTGTTAGCTAATATCATTGCCAGTCACTGTGATTGTTTCCGCACAAACAATATATTCCCATTGAAGAATGTTAAACCTCAGTCAAAACTTTGCCAAGGACACTCGTGTCTCCCCTCTTGATGCTTACAACTTTATCAGGGTCTCGTGTCCCAAGTGTTGGAAAATCTAATACCCTCCACCACATCTTAAAGTCCAATATCCATTGGCAACCACCAAAAAGCCTGAAGTCCATCACACTGGCATCTCTCATAAACCTTAAAGTCCAATTTTATTAGCAACTACCATAAAGCCAAAAGCCCAACCATGTTTGGCACACCTCTCCAAAGTCTAACCTTGTTTGGCGTACCCCTCCCAAAGTCAAATATTCTTGGCAAATGCTACATTTTATCTCCAGTATATGCAATAATCTACATCGTCACAAGCATGGCATGCATAACATTCTTGTCCAAAAACAAGAATGTCATCAAACACAATCATATTAATCATTAGCATATAGCAAAACATTTGCATTAGGATCATTAATAATTGCGTTTTCATATGAAGCATTGTGCATCATGCAATGTGCGAAGTCATATCAGAATAGCATAGCAGGATCCAGGACATGCATCCAGGATTTTCCTTAAGTTGATGGTATTCCTCTGAGAGGAGCTGATATCCCGCATACGCTTACGGATTTTATTCCCCAGCAAATCATTCTTCAACTTTATAGTTGATAATGATGATGCCTATCATCTTCATCTTTGTTGCTCTCCAAGCAGAGAGTATCCTGAAAGTTTGTTCGAGATACTGCTTTGGCAATCTCTGAGGAGCCTTGAATCGAAAACGTACTGCTTCGCAAGACCCGAAGAATCTCATATTGTGTTGGAGATACTTGTAATACCTCAAAATTTGCCCTCTCATTCCCCAACTTTTTGCATAGCATTTAGCATACATAAATTCATAAAATAACCAAAAACATTGCATCATAACCATCACAGCAGGGGAATAGGTTTGTGATCAGTGAACAAAGCAACTAAAGGCTATACAAAGGCAATCAAAGGACCACGAAGCTTCTCAACCTTGTGCAAATGGTCCACAATATCCCACAAGTATTCACTTGAAGCCACAAGTCCTATACAGAGGTGCTTTGATCAAGGGAGGCAAGCAATGCAACGTTTCCCAGCAAAAAGGAGTCAGATGAGGGTTTCTAATGAACTGGGCTTATCAATGAGACTTTGGTCCAAGCATGGTTTCATGGTTCTCTACATGATGTCAAGTACATATGGTTCAAATTTCACCATTGGATTCATTTTGGAAGGTCCTCAATTGTTCAGTTGATTGAAAATCAGAAAATTGGAGAAAAGTCAACCAGGATGAGTAAAAGGTCAACTCTTGAATTTTTGGGATCAAAATCATGAAATTATGGTCACAAGGCTCTTAGGGACCAATTTGAATCAAGAAAGAATGGAAAAAATCAAGAAAACTAAAACTTACCATTTTTGGAAAGTTTGGGTTTCCAAAAATGGCAAGTTTTGGTCACTTTTGTAGCCACTTCAAGAGAGGTTTTTCCCCAAAAATAAGAGTACTATGAAAATTATACATTGATAAAATGAAAGAGGACATCCTAAGCTTCAAAACCATATGTGGAACTCCTTCATAGGATCAAAATTGAGAAAGATATGGCCATTCAAAGTTTGAAAAAAAAACAAGGCAATACAGCAGGATGAATCGATTCATCCGTGTTATGAATCGATTCATAACAGTTAAAAAACTGTTATGAATCGATACATCCATGTATGAATCGATTCATAATGTGTTTCTTTTGCTGAAATTAGCTTTCTCTTCAGTATGTATCGATGCATAACCTTATGAATCGATTCATGATGTTGTTTTTTGCCATTTTTCTGCTGTTTTTGATGCAAAATAAGGGGGAATACTATGCTATCTTTGGGGTTGAACATGGAAATGATTGACACACATTCTATAGCCCATTTAGCTTCACTTTGGTCTCAATTCAAGCTTCACCATTGCTGCTACATCAAAGTGGTCTTCACCACAAGTGTTCATGAGCTAGTATACTAAAGAAAGTTCTAGAAGAGCCAGCTCACCCTCTTCTACCACATTCTAGAGTTTTCTACAACCTTCCAAGGAGTTCTAGAATTCTCTAGAATCCCAACTAACTCCTAACCTAAGCTAACTCCTAAGCTACCTCCAAGCCCAAACCTCATGCCAAACCAATGCATTATATAAATCCATCTCCTCCCAAAGCTAAGGGTAATCAACAATAATCGCCACAAATCACTCTCTCCCTCATTCTTCACTCAATCACCATTTTCACAATCTCAAATTCATCACTTTCTCTCCCACTTTTCCACCATTTTCACCATAACTTTTCAACAAAAGTTCTTCAAGTTTCACATTGGAACTTGAAGGTCTTAAAGCTTAGCCTCCAACCTCCATTGAATTGAGCATTGTGGAAGAAGAAGCTACTGGTTTTTGGTGAAGATTGCGACTTAACGGAAGTGATTAATCGAGAAGCGACAAGACCGAATCGCATTTATTTTGCATTCGCGGGTTCTCCGGTTTTCTTCTCCATTTGCACTCCGATTCATTGCAACAATTACCGAAACACTCCTCCGTTTCGTAGGTTGGTGATTTAACCATTATGCTTAATTTATCCTCTTCATCTCGCCTTAACGGCATTCTTCGCATGATTTTCGATTATGTTTGCGTTGTACCGTTCATTTTTCGTTTTCGTTGCTTTCTTGTTTGCAATTTGCATTTGGATTATTAGGAATTAGATTTGTAGTCTAATCTAGGTCTTATTAGGTGTAAAGAATCCCTTGTAAATAGGAAAAATGGTTCTCGTCGTAGGAATTTAGATTTTAGCTTATTTGATAGCTTAGTCTTAATTTTTCATGCCTATCACCCCCATACATGTTTAGGTACTGATTTTAGGGAATTTTTATGTCCATTTCCAGTAGCTAATTCCCCCATTTCGAGTCGTTTCGACACGATTCCGTTCATGTTACGTGTTATGCATTTTTGTACTTCTTTGTGCATAGTTTAAGTTCTTGCATTTTGCTGCCATGTTCATGCACCATTAGGCATATAATAATCATGTTGCATTCTGTTTTTACATGTTTGCATTGCCTCAAATCATTTTTTTTTGCATTCCATTATGTTGATGTATGTTGCATTTTGCATAATCATATGTATGTGTATTTGGTTGCATTTTGTTGCATATTTGATCACATCATCCATATCAATTCAATTCTGAATTTTGCATTGAATTTAGCATGTTTGTTGAGCTATCATATTGCATGTGCATAATCAATAATCATCATGTGCATATACCATGTTCATGTACCATACTTTTGCATTACTTGTTGCATAATCAACCATGTGATGCATTCTTGCATAATCTTCAAAATATTCATGTTCTTGCATTTTTATATAATGATCCATGTTCAAATGTATGTTCATGATGGATTTAGTGCATTATTCATTGAGTTTGTGCATTAAAATATGAAAATAATCAATTCTGGATTTTTCATCACATAGCTGTTTTTTGCATAAGTGCTGTAAAATACATGTTGTTTGTTATAAATTCATGCTGTTTGGAACTTTTAACACCTGTTTTTGCATACAAATAGGTGCTGTAAAAAGCTGTTGCATTGCATAGTGCATTTCATAGCTGTTTGTGCATTAAGTGTTGTAAATAGGTTGCTGAATTTTGCATTGCATTAGTTTTAGGTCCTTTAAACTATAGATTGAGTCTAGTTTAGGTCTTAGTTCCCGTAGGAATTAATTAGGTAATTTTGTTTGCCTTATTTTTATCATGTTTACCATGCTAACCTTTGTTTTGTAGGGAGGGTAAGGTATGTCTAAAAACCCTATCCTCTTTGGTATTTCTAATGCATTTAATTTGCACCATTTTGCCTTACATAATGTTTGTGCTTGTTAGGTTTTCCCCTTTTGGAACCAACTTAACTTCATTAGGAAGTAAGTTGTGTTCTTCTTCCTTTTCTCTCTTTTCTTCTTTTCCTTCTTTCTTAGGTTTAGAATACCTCATTAACCATATGATCTCCCATGTAAATAAATCAATAAAATTAGGGTGTGTTTTAGTTCCCCCTTAGTTTTTCCCTTTTGCAATTTGAGTCATTCTCTTCTCATCTTCAAACAAAATTCAAAAATACTTAACAAATAAATGAAAGGATCCTTTGTGTATAGCCTTATTCCATGAAGCACTTGCATTCATTCCATCTTGGAGTGGTGTAAGCTTGTCTATCATGATGCACAAGTCTCTTCAAGGGATTGTTTCATAAAACAAACAAATTCAAAACATTTCTCATAAAAGACAAAAACAAATAACAAGCGACTATCCTGTGGGAACTTCTTTTCTCATCTCATTCACTCACAACGCGAACTCGCGACGACTTGTCACACATGCAAGACGGTAAACGCACTCGTACCAGACGAGCCTGAAACACCTGAGCATAGACATACGCAGTTCCAGCCATAAAAAACACAAACAAATAGTTCCCGCCTAGGTTAGGCGAACTACGTCGACTCTGATCCTCATTATCCTGATGAGGTACGTAGGCAGCGGGGTAGGGCCCGTTCGAGCACATTCTTTATTTTCCCTACATTTCCCCATTATTTATTTCCATTTTATTTTCCAATTCCTTTCTCATTTCTATTCCATTTTCCAGTTAGCGGTTCATTTGTTCAGCAGCATATTCTTTCTCACCCTTTGAAACAAACAAGCAAGCATGGATCCCGTCGGGTACGACGGACGATCTGGGGGGCTAATACCTTCCCAGGTCGTAACCGACTCCCGAACTCAGATCTTTGGTTCGCAAGGCCTTGTCCTTTCCTTCTTCCTCAGGTTTGTGCAACATTACCTTTCCCATTCATTCAGGATAAAAATGTCTGGCTGGCGACTCTAACCTTTCCGCGCCACTTTCGCGTTTGTACTAGGATGAAAATCCCGGGAGCGACAATACTGTTCTAGTATCATTGAAGATCCTTGAATATAAGGAACTGCTTCGCATGATCTGGAAAATCTGGCATCATTTGCTAAAAGATACTGTTCTAGTATCATTGAAGATCCTTGAATATAAGGAACTGCTTCGCATGATCTGGAAAATCCTATACCATTTTATTCGAGATACTGCCCTAAATATTCCCCAAAGAGCCTTTATGATAAGGTACTGCTTTGATGAACTAGAGAATTTCACTTGTTCGAGATACTGCTTTGGAATCCTCCGAAGAACCTTAATCGAAAGGGTACTGCTTCGCAAGATCTGATGAATCTCATGTTCGAAAAGATATTGTTCTAGTATCATTGAAGATCCCTGAATACGAGGAGTTGCTTCACGTGATCTGGAAAATCTTATGCAATTTCTACTTGAGATACTGCTTTGGCCATCCTCTAAGGAACCTTGAATCGAGAAGGTATTGCTTCGCAAGACCCGAAGAATTTCATGCCTTTTTAAGATACTGTTCTAGTATCACTGAAGAATCTTGAATCTAAAGGAACTGCTTCGCGTGATCTAGAAAACCTTGCACTATTCATTTGAGATATTGTTCTAACATCCACAAAGAGCCTTCATAATAAAGTACTGCTTTGCTTGGATTAGAGAATCTGATTGTTCGAGCTACTGCTTCATAAAAAATCAAAGAATCCCAGGTTGTGGATAAGATACTATTCTAATAAGATCCTTGAATATAAGGAACTGCTTCGTATGACTTAGAAAATATCATGCCATTGTTTGAGATGTTGCTCCAAGTAGCAATGGAGAGCCTTGAATGTGAGATACTGCTTTGTTAAATTCAAGGAATCTCGTACATTTTTTTTGTCGATTGCCATCTTATCCTCATATCTCTCATCCTTGTACCGCATTTTCCTTTTTTTCTGACAAATTTTAGGGTCTTTTTATATCTAATTGACTTTTATCCTAAGATTGAATCCCATGCAGCGATTCACTTTCTCGAATTCAAGACAATTAGATAGGGGTATCTGTCATACCCTAAATTTGTCCTACCTTTTTTCATTTCTCATCGGTTAGTTATTTAGTGATTTTGTTTTGAACCACCATCTGACCCCCGACCATGATCTTTTGAATTATAAAGTATGGAGGGTTTTGTTTGTGTTTTTTGTTTGTCTATGGTTGTAGGTGTTTGCAGGTGGGCGGAATTTAGGTGGAAGGAAAAGAAATATGGATTCTCATTCTTAGGATCACGACTTGAACATTTGATTTCAAGTGACTTTTGAAGCCTATTTCAACTTGATTACAAGACTTGTTTCGACAAATGTTGAATTATGTTCCAAGTTTATGGTAGAGTGATGATTGGGGTGAATTTGGTTCAAGTTGAGGTTTTTGTCCAAGAAAGGTTGGATTTGTTGATCGAGAGTTTAAGAACAAGATTGAAAGTCAGGTTATATTGGATCTCCATTAGGATTGAGATGTTGTCATTTGGCTTTATGTTAAGATGCAAAGGGCTTTACTCCTAAGTTCAAGGATGTTATCATGTGGGCTTAAATGCTTGTTTCTAAAAATGACCAGTCAAGATTCGAGGAAAGGGTGATTTTATCCTTAAGACATACTTGGTTCATGATCTAAATTCAAATCGTTTGTTGGATTAATGAAGTTAAGAGACTCATGGTAAAACCAATCTATTATTAAGGATCATGTCCTAATTATAACATGAGTTGAGTGTATGGTAAATACTAAAGATGTCCAAATGGGGTACATGATAATGTGCTTGGTTATAATTCTAGTATCATGATATGATTTCCAAGCATGTTACATTTCTAGTTGTCTTGGTTACAGTACCCAAGCATGTTCTCAAAGTCCTATGATATGATTTCCAATAGACAAATAATTTGAAAAGAAGTTCAGATGACGTAATACCAAGTTCTCACCAAAATACGACCAATGTTATCATTATTATTCAAAGTCGCAGAATTATTTCTTTAGGAGACTTTCATTCAAAGACACCAAAGCTACAAAGGGTATGGTATTAAATTGAAATCAAAAGTGTCATTACACATGTCTAATCTTATTATATTACAAAAATTAGATCAAGTATCGAGACGTTGCAAACTTCATTCATCTTTAAGGCTTCAAGGATCCAAGACAATTTCCATGGCCAATGTCCTATATTAAGCCAATCCTCATGCTTCACCAAGCTCATGGATGCTGAAGGTAAATTGAAGTTCCCCAACCTTAGTCTTGTCTCATACAAGCTGCTGCCAATCTCCATACAAACCATCAAGTTCCCCTCCCTGTGTCAAGTCTTTCGCTCATTGTTGCAATACTAGTCAGACGGATCCTGCGAAGCCTGTAGAACGGAAACAGAAATATGCCACAAGTCAATGGTTTTGTTCAGATCGTGTACTAGCTAAATGACGAGTATGAGCAACTGTGAAAGTAAGGTTCTTTTGCATTGATCGATGAGTACGCAGCTGCGAAAGTTAATACTTACCGTTTGGAATTAAGTCTTCACTAAACCTCCACACTCCCAAGGCATCCAGCTATGCTACAAGTGACGGTAAAAAAAAGCTCCATCCTCATGCTCCAAGATTCAGTGTTATATCTTCGGAATTCTCGCTGCAATGAATAACAAAGTCATCAATACTATTGACAATACGATTTCGCAAACATGTCATAACCGATGATGAAATACATATCATTCTAGAAACATATGCGACGGGAAGAAGTAAGCAATAGAAAGAAAAGAAATTAACAGCAACACAAGGTAAAGCCGAAAGAACCGTATATCACAAAAGGGATATAACACGGCTTCTAGGCTGAAAGGCTTTGGAGTTCTTCGTGGTGAAAAATAGAGCGTTGCAGTTGATGTGTTGACAAGTATATGTGGTCCTGTTTTATCAAAAGCAACAAGCTCCTGCATAATTAGTTCAGTCATTTTTCTTGAAAAGACAAAAGGACCAGGAAGTGTGTGAGGGCAAGGCATCTACGCAAATTGTCACCACCTCCAACGCCAGAAATTATTGATCATAAAACTTGTCCCGACGGGAGTTGTAGCGGAGTTAATCCTATTGATTGGGCGGATGCGGAGAAGGCAGCCTTTCTTCATGCAGTACCATCCTGTGGGAAGGAGTTCAATGATCGCAGGGCGTATTAGAACCAGATCACAACATCAGTGCAAAGTTTCTAACAAGGCTCAGACTGGCGTGGATCAGCTTGCAGTTGATAGGAACATGTGTTATGATGAATCCAATCCCATAAAATCTAGCAACGTGTCGGCTGACCTAAATGAATCATAGGAAAAAAAGTAAAGAACAATCAATTGAAAGTCGTAAATATCAACCAATGTAAAGTGCATAGGAAGAAATATCAACATTGAGTCGTTACCATATTCATATTCACCTAAAGTTTCAGTCAAAACTTTGCAAGACAGAGTGTTCGTAGGTCTACGTAGCATGCTTCTGAGTTTTCCTCTTCCTCAAGCTTCATGTTAGGGTCTGTTATCGCAGGAGATGTTTGGGATTCTCATCTGAAACCTACAAGGCACCCATGTAAATCATAAGCATAACCACGCTAAAACAGTGTCAGTAAACCGGCATCGCTAAACAGGGCGAGTTTCAGGACTAATGCACGAGACCTTTGAGTAGAACTCTAAAGATGGATCCAAGCATATGCTCAAAATGATTGCATCTAAACTTCATGCTATTTCCAATAATGCTTAGGTCACAATACGTATATTTTTATAAGGTCTTGATCAAAGCGTTAACCTGCCAAAAGATTAAGAGAGCATGTCATTTCTTTTCAAACAGAGAGTTCAAACTCATTCGCAACAGTTAATGATTTATGTCTACAATAACACAATGGCAAAGTTCAAATTCTTGTTCAAATTGTATAAGCGCCAGACAACAATGATAAGCCGTAAACACGTAGTAATCGAAGCAAACCAAATATGTTGATAACAGTGAAAACTTACCACAGTTAAAATTCAGGGCAAAATCACAGGGACCCCACAAGGCTTCTAGAAGTTGGCTACAAACAAAAAAGAATAGCATGAGTCACCAGTGGTCCCTACAAGATCTTGTTGCGAATCCTCTCTAATGGATTGCAGTAGCCAGCACAATCCCATCCGAAAATCCTCTCAACGGATTGAAAACTCTCACAGCTCACTTCACACGATTTTCGCACAAAACTCAAACGCACCAGATCCTCATAAACCTTCCTATAAAAAGCCCAATCATTGGCAATGATTGGGGGCGCCACCATCACCTGAAAGAAAAACCCTAAAAGAATCAGAAAGAGACCCTAGTACACTCTGTAAAAATCAATCCTCAAAACCCTAGATTGTTCACTCAAAACTCGTTTTCACAAGTTTCTTAGAGTTCATTATCAGAACTCTAAGGATACTTGAGCTAAGCACCATACGTTTCACTCTCGGACGATCTATAAGGGAGACGGTAAAGAGAACCTGCGAAAGAACAAAAGAAAAAGGATCAAAGAGTAAGAGGTAGTGAAGGTCACGAAAACGCAGAAGAGCATAGAGAGGAAGTGGAGGAGACGAAGTACCGAAAGAAGGAGTAGAGCGAATCGGGGCATTCGAAGCTGAATTTACAAGAGGTATACCCCATAGTCATTTGCTTCTCCTTTTGCTCAATCTTGTTAGATTCAATTCTAGGGTTTGCTTTGTGGTTCAAACTTTTGTGTTCGTTGGGTGAAGAAGCGACGGTGATGATGGTGATACTATGAGGCAGGCGACTCCCCTGAGGAGAGACACCGCCGAGTTGAATCCACGAAAAAAATGGTGATGGTGCGAGAGATATGAATTTGTCTTTTCGATTTTTGTTGTTGTTCTTCTCTTATCTTTATCGGGTATGAAGGTGTAGGTGCTGTAAAACAAATTATTGTACTGCTTTTAACGTATAATACTGATTGAACTTGGGAAAGAGTAAGCATGCTTGTATAGTTCTTGGGAGGAGAGCTTGTGTTGTTGTGGAAAACGTGTCTTGATAAGTCATTACTTTTTTTGAAAATAGCCTTCACACTGCCCAATGGGTATTTGAATTTTGAAGTTACTGGGAGGGTGGTGATGGCGGTTAGGTCTTCTGGTCAGCATGACCGGGTCAATTTTGACCCGGAATTTTTTTATAAGTTCCCATCAAGTGCATTGGGCCTGTGCCTTAGTTTGCATAAGAAGGCCCACGCTGTTTTCCTTCCTTGCTTGCAGTAGTGAAATCTTTTGTGTTGTTTGTTTTTCTAAAAAGCAATATTTAAAATTTTTATTATCTAACATTGTAATTTGATATTATTTGGTTTATGAGTAATTAATTAACAATATATAAAAGAAAATCATTAATTGATTAATTATTTGATGAAGTTAATTAGCTAATTAATTTATGTTCTATCTTGGAATATATTCTTGTAATCGTATTTTATTCGTGTGATTTGCGTGAATTTAAGTATTATTTTCAGCTATTGACAGGAAAATGTTAAGTAAAATATGAATATACTTAATGACTAATTATTTTAAAATAAACAAGATATTTGATCCAACGCCAAACAATATTCACAAACACTTTACCTACACGTAAGTCGATTGTTCCGCGATCGCCATCGACCTTACCCTAACACTCGCACACAATGCACGGCTTCTCTTGGGCCTTCTTACAATGAGCGGTAGTTAATCGATTACATCTAATCGGTTTTCTATGAAGGCTAACATCTTCTGTTAGTACACTTAAAATTGAATTATTTAATTAATCATTTAATATTTTCCCTAGCAAATTAAACAATTCAAGCGTACTTGATCCACACATTAAGTTTATTACGACTAAAAATCTCAAAATCCATTTCATCCAATGCAAATACTCAAAAAGTCATATTACGATTAAAAAACCGAAAGAATGGAATTCTGGAGTCTAGCATTCCTCGAATTCCTGAATGAACTCTCCTGAGGCTCGCTCCATAGGATGCAATTCATTTAATCTTTCGCGATTAAAACACTTAATTCAACATATCAAATAATGAGAGAATTGAATTCTGGAGTCCAGCATTCCTTGAATTCTCGCATAAACTCTCCTAAGGCCTGCCCCACAGGACGCAGTTTATTCACCCTTTCATTCTTAAAATACCCTAATAAACTTAAACATTATTTTTCGAAACCAGAACTGTTCAAATCCTTTCTATACTTGCAAAACAAGCTAGCGCTTCAGCCTCCAAACGCGAGCAGATAAGCCAACGCTTAGCAATTAGAATGTGTAATACCTCAAAATTTGCCCTCATCTTTGTCCCCTTTACTGGTGTATCATTTCACACTCATCTGCATTTCTCACCAGGTCATTAATATCATAGTAGTTCATTTCATTGTTTCATAAGGCATGTGATCAGGGCTCAAGGAAATTAGAGTTTTCGTACCTTATCCATATCTATCAGGGATTGAACTTGTGGAGAATAACCACTGGTGCATCCGATCCATTACTGAGTTGTTCAATCAGATTCGCTTGAGATAAGAGCATTGGTTCTTCTCAGCATCTCAAGTTGTATTCCTCATCATTGAGTATCTCAAGTAAAACTTGGAGTTCTTGTTCATGATTTTGATTTGGAGGGCACTTCGCCCATTGGAGTCCAGTGTATCGAAGGGTGGTTTCGATCCTTTTGTTTATGGAATAATAATACGAGATTGTGCGAAGTTTAGGGTGGCACCAAAGTTCTTAAGAATGGATTATGTTGAAGGATTGGGTTTAGGTTTAAAGAGAATGCCCAGTTGTTGGAGTTCAAGTTCTAGCTCTTGATTCTATTTTAAATACAAGCCACCTCCATTTTACTTATCCACTGTCCGATTCGATTTAATTCACCATTTTTTTTATTTACCATGATCTTATCCCGTTTCGTTAGCCAAAGTCATTTTTGTGTGTCCATATTCACATTTCTAACATTCCATTTTTCATGTCATTTGTCTCTAAACATCAACCATTTCTTTTCAACATTAAACCCTTTTCTTTTCTAAAGTCAAGCCATTATTCATTTCGGAATTTCATTCTCCATCTTGAAGATCCAACGATTTCTTTTTTATTAATTCCATTATTCAAATGAAAAGTCAATTATTTTTATTATCCAAGTTATTATCCTTAACTATATTTCACTGAGCCAATTTTATGGTAATCCTTACGGGACTCACTTCATATCCTATTCATTTCTCATACAAACAATTGCCACTTCGATTGTACTCAAATCACGCTTGCTCTTTCTCCTCAACTACCTCCTTTTCTCCCACTCAATCTCATTTATCTCTCTCTTTTTATCCTTCCCTTTGTTATGGTGAGTATTTTGTGGCTAAAAGAAGTAGTTGTGGTGGATTAATCTTTGTGAATAAGGATAAAGCAGCATGCGGTGGTGGTTCAGTTTATTGTTGTTTATCTCAAAGTCTTTTTTTTTTAATATCTATTGCAAGTTATTCTCTAATCTCTAAAACTCTCCAACCCTTCAAATACAGAATAACCCAAAATGTTTCAAATACAACAAATTAATGATTCACTAAAATCTCAACAATTCTTTTACTAGTTCAAACAGGTCTTAACACAAAAAAGGTAAAAACAAAATGACAACAATGAAAGAGTCCCTCATAGTTCACAGGAAAATACATAATAACAACAGGTTGAGAAAGTTGATAACTTGAAGTTCTCTACACATAAGCTGAAGCCATCAATCTTGGGTACTGTTGAGTGGTATAATAAGGAGGGATTTATGACTCTTTCCTGTCAAACGGCAAAAGTTTGATCATTATGAGGATTTTCTAGGACTCCAACTTTGTCAAAGTGAGAACAAACAATAGTCATTTTCTTTGATGTCATCCTCAAAAATGATAGAATATCATCTTCCACTACTAGAGATAGTCTTAAAATACTGAACGTGAAATTCATGAATATATCAGAAACAAATAAATGTATATTGGTCTCCCCAGAAGCATTTGAGTACTTCAAAGATGTATCAAATGGCTCCAGAATCCTGATTCCATTACTCTCCATAGCCAGACCAAGTACATCTGCACTCATCTCAGTATTGTTACTCTTCAAAACAAGCCTGCAAAATGCATCCAACTGTGTTAGCAGAAGTTTATTAGACAAATTTGATGATTCCCCGACATCTTTTGACGTGTTATAAAACGTAAGCTCTGGACCAACAGCCTGAAGTTCAACGATAACCTCCGCAGAGCTGTTAACTGCGTTATTTTGGGACGGTACTTCATGCACTCTACCTCTCGGAGACATTGCCTGAGGACTTTCAACTGATTGTTCCAAATAGACATGATCATCATTTAATGCTGAATAACTACTATTTGCCCCAAGAAGAACACAAGAATCCAAGTGTTGTCCACCCTTAATAACAACATTTCTAAATTGCAATTTCTTCCCATTTCCAATATAGATTATAGCCTCTGAGCTAGCTGATGTAAGATTCAAGCCCTGCCCATCTTTTAAATATAAAATTCCACCATCCCCATCATAAATGAAATGATCAAAATTCTCATCATCAACTATCAAAGACTTTTGAGGTGAGAGGGAAAATTCAGCACATGGTTGCTTGTAGATAGACTGATCTATGATGATTGCATCCAACATGGAGGAATTGTGTTCTTCAAGGGATAGCATATTGCTGACTGTTGGAACAAAAAAACTCAGCTACAGCAAGAAGAAAATCTAGTGCAACAAGTAACTGAGGTCTCTGGATACACACAGAAACAAATGTTGAATCCGGACCAAATTTAATATCAACAATGATCATCGTCTGAAATGGTTCAAAATTATTCCCTTTATTTGAGCTACTATCAACTGAGTCCTGATTTTCATAATACGACAAAGTACTTGGAGGGCTGGCTCCAATGCTCTCAGGCTTTCCTATTGCTAACCGAAATCCTTGTTCAACTCCTTCTCCATCATCTTTCACCAACAACCTATATTAACCAAGAAAAAACAAAGTTAACAGAGAAAACTCAGAGGTATATATTCAGCTAATTGAAAAAATCACAAAAAAAAAACGAATTCGGTTACACTCCAACAACCTCACAACAGAAAATAACTAGCTCTTCAACTGATTTCATAACAACCATAATAGAAAATTCTAGAAGTTACCTGAGAAAACTCCAGAACTATCATCTTCAAGCATTCCCTATAAATCAGTAGCTTCTCAATCAATCAGTTTCTTCCACAATTTTCAGAACCCTTCATTCAATTCTCCCTCTCTTCAACCATTCTCTTCTCCAATTTCTCCATACAATTCCTCAATCTTTCCCTAATCCTTTCTTCAAGCTCTCTTGAACTCTTGTTCTAGCATTCATTCATCTCATCACCATTCTTCCTTCATTTCCTCTCACAGCTTCAGACCATAGCCAACCTGCAATTCACATCAATCTCCATTTCTGAACCTTCGTGCCACCCTCCTTCCCAATTTCAAACGCAGCCTCATCTTCAGATACAAGTCTTTGGGTACTGACAAAAGCAACCCCCTGCATAATAATCCTTGATCAGAAAAAAGCTATGGCATAACAACAGTGAGAATACGATATTTGAGACGACTTGCACGGATCGAAGAAAAGGTTACGGGGCGAGTCAAGGCGAGCAAGTCGCAGGCGCATACCTGGGTAGAGTGTCACGACACACTTCTTGACGTTGCTGACATAGTTGCTGTTGAAGACTCATGGCAAAGTGGAATTAAGCTTTCGGTGATCTCGCGGCCAAGAAGCTTTCTCCGACGTGAACGATTTCACCAGGTACACATTTAAACTCTCTTGTAGACGTAGACGCCGGATGTATTCTTGATAGCGGTTAGGGAACCCCTTTGTTGGTCTGAGCTTATTTTCGGAGAGGGTGATGAAGTTAGGTTTTGTGTTGTTTAGTTTAGGCTGTGATGGTGGTGATAGAAAGAGGAAGAAAAAGATGAAATTAAGGAAGGTGAGGTGGGCGAAAGCTGAAGAAGATAAGAACTGTAGCGGTTTGAGACGGAGAAGAGAGGAGTGGAAGGTGGTGACGGCGAAAGAGTGACGGTGAGAAGAAGCTGAGAAGAGAGGTGACGGCGGGTTTAGGTTGGAGGAAGAAGAAGAGAATTAGGTTTTCTTTCTAGGTTTAGGATTTGTGATTTATTAAATCAGTTTTTTTTTAATTAATTTAATTTGAATAAAAGAGGAGTATTATAATCCATTAATATGTTTTACTTCCTAGTTAATCTCACAATTAATTTAATCCTAGTATAAGATTATTCCTGTGATGGGCCTTATTTTTTGTTTACTATCTGTACCCCCATATTAGGCCCGTTAAAAAACAATAACTAAAGAATTTTTCTTTCTACACCTCCTTCAGTTTCCTGTGAATTGGGCCCAGTTATTTTGCCAATTGCACCCCCATTCTGGGCCCATCATATAAAAATAACTATAAAAAAATTGCTCTATGCACTCCCTCTCACTTATGCGCAACTGGGCCCATGTTGGTGCTTTTCCCACTTCCACTTTTGGAGCCCAATAGAAAATAACTAAAAAAAATACTTCCTGAACCCCCCTGTTATTTTCTTTTAGAATTAATTTTTGTTTTAGTTTAGAAAATAATTTAGGAAAAATAGGAAAATCTGTAATAAAATTCTATAAAAATTCAAGTAGGGCTATATTTCAATTTAGAAATTTTTGGTATTCTTGTTTTCTAATTTTTGGCTATTTTTGATTTAATTTCGAATTTTTCTTGCAATTAGTTTCTATTGAATTTCTTTAGCTATACATGACTTTTATTCATTTAATATCTCCCTCTTCCAGTAGAAATTTTGAGCCATTCCTTTTTCAATGTTTAGATGACTAATGTTAGTACTTAGGATATTTTTGTTAGATTTTTTAGAATATTTTATCTTGAGTTTTAGAGGTTAATTTCTTAGAAATTAGGGATTAATTTGTAACTGGAAATATCAATTTTTAGGCCTAGTTAAATTCTGAATTTTTAGGATTCCTTTTGACACAATATAATATGTAGTTTTAGGGCCCTATAGATTTAATTTCATATTTTTTTCAGAACTTTTAATATTTTTAGGATATTAACTTTAGGGCTTTGTTACATGTAATTCTCATTAGTTTAGGCTTGGATATTAAATTCAATAAAAAATATAGTTTAGTCTAGATTTAATCCTAGAAGTTATCATGGACTTAGGTTAGCTTAGATTTTGATTTCTTAGAAGGAAAATATTAGGTGATCTTAGTTTAGAACTTAGGCTTAGAGTTTCATTTTCATTAGAACTAGAATAAATAAAATAGGACTATTTTTTAATTCATGCCTTTAAATGCATTTTTAGAATTTTATTTCTTATGTCCATTTTTATTGTTTTTGCCTTATCATTTGATTTTATAACTTGTATAGGCTTCCCCATTGTTCTTAGAATCAACTTAACTTCATTAGGAAGTAAGTTGAATTCTAGTGGTTTCTAGTTTTTTCCATTAGGATTAGAATACCTCACAAACCATTAGGACCTCTTGTAAATCAATAAAAATTAGGATTGTGTCTTAGTTCCCATTAGATTTTTCCTTTTCCAACTTGAGTCATTCTTTCTCATCTCATAAAGAAAAGCAATAAAACACTTAATAAAAATCGAACAATCTTGTACGACACGAGACTTTGTTGCGGAGTGTTTATACGCGTCCTGTTTCGGGGCGAGGTGTAAATACTTCCCGCGATGGATAGGTCTTAGTACAAGACCGTTCACAAAAAAATTCAAAATACTTCTCATAAAAGACAAAAACAAATAACAAGCGACTATCCTGCGGGAACTTCTCTTTCTCATCTCATTCACTCACAATGCGAACTCGCGACGACTTGTCACACATGCAAGACGGTAAACGCACTCGTACCAGACGAGCCTGCAACACCTGAGCATAGACATACGCAGTTCCAGCTGTAAAAAACACAAACAAATAGTTCCCGCTTTAGTTAGGCGAACTACGTCGACTCTGATCCTCATTATCCCGATGAGGTACGTAGGCAGCGGGGTAGGACCCGTTCGAGTACATTCTTTATTTTCCCTACATTTCCCCCTTTCTTCCCTTTCTCATTTTCTTATTTCAGTTCCTTTCTCATTTCTCATTCCAGTTCCAGATAGCGGTTTTATTCAGCAGCATCTTATTTCTCACCCTTTGAAACAAAACAAGCAAGCGTGGATCCCGTCGGGTACGACGGACGATCTGGGGTGCTAATACCTTCCCAGGTCGTAACCGACTCCCGAACTCAGATCTTTGGTTCGCAGGACCTTGTCCTTTCCTTCTTCCTCAGGTTTGTGCAACATTACCTTTCCCATTCTTTCGGGATAAAAATGTCTGGCTGGCGACTCTAACCTTTCCGGGGCCACTTTCGCGTTTGTACTAGGATGAAAATCTCGGGAGCGACAGCTGACGACTCTGCTGGGGACTTAACCTGATTCTTCCGGTTTCCCTTGTAGAGTCAATCCTAGCGCCTGTTTGATTTTGTTTCTTTGGGTATTTATATGTTTGTTGTTGTGTGCTTTAGTTTAGCTTTACTGTTTTTATTTACGGTTTTATTTACAGCTTTACTTTACCGCATTTATTTACCGTTTTCAGTATTTTATTTTCCATGCATCATATTATACTGGACTGTCTGGCTGTGCTGGTTTTCATTTTTTCTGTGGGGTGGGAGTTACTGTGAGATAAGTCAAATACCCGGCTTGAGTGCACCATAGGATTAGCGTGGACAGACATTGTACTCCCATGGTATCTCACCATGATGGGTGGCGATGTGTTCCACACCCAGATTGCGACCGTCTTGGAACTATCCTGTGTGTGGATTACCTCACTTCAGGGTACGACCTTGATAGTTATGTGCATCTGGTGACCGATCTTCGAGGACCTTAATGGGAACACCCCTCTCCAGTGGTGACAGTGGCAGACCACATTTGTTGGCAAACCCACTCGCATCCGAGGGTCCATTGGGAACTCGCATAGGATGGCCTGGTTCTCTCATAGGAATTCAGTTAAAGCAAACTGTTCGTATGAAGATAGTATTGTACCCTTCGGGATGAATGTACTATTGTTTCTCGATTCAGTGCTTGAAGCTGGAGACTTGTGAGGGATGCTTGTTTTTCCGGACTCAACTGAGACCTCCCTGCGTAGTACATAATACCAAACCGATTCCCTGATTTGGTCATGAGCCATTTCTCGGAGATGGTGAACGTATTATTGCTATTCGGCTTTGAGAGTCCGTGATGTTGACCCGAGTAGCACACCCGTGAGATTGGGAGGGGTTTACAGGTTTGCAGGAACCCTAATACCTTCAGCATACCCACTTTGCCTTTGGTTCAGTTTTGTGATCTGAATTTCTGTTCTTAAGATATGGATCCCGGATCAGAGGGATGATTATTGTGATATCTAGATTTTGAGACCTGGCACCGACACTTGATTATATGATTGGCACATCACATACACTTCACTGATCACATGCCTTGCCTTGCATAAGCATCATATCATCATTAATCATTTGTGTTTCTTTTATTCTCAGGGTTTGCATTACTCCCGGTTCCTGGTCATATCTTTGCTTCAGAATGGAAGACGTCAGAAAGAAGAATATTTTCTACAAGTTTTTTGATACCAAGGTGGACTTGCTCAAGCAGATGGTGTCTCTCATTACCCCGGGTCATTTGGATTTCTTCAAACAGCAATATGGTGATATTTTGGATATGGTGTTCAGCTTGGATAGTTCGCAGAAGAGTGCCATTCATACTTTGCTACAGTACTATGATCCTAGACTCCGATGTTTCACATTTCCAGATTTCCAGCTAGGTCCACTGCTAGAAGAGTATGTTGAGATTCTGAGACTACCGATCCAAGATCAGATTCCATTCAATTCAGAAATGACAAGGCCGACTCACGCCGACATTGCTAAGGCTCTTTATTTGAGCCCATCAGAAGTATCTGCTAATCTGGTTGCCACCAAGGCTGGAGTGCTTGGTTTTCCCTTAGAGTTTCTGGTCAGAAGAGCTGAAGAATGTGCCGTGGAAAAGCAGTGGGATTCAGTTTGCGCCATCTTGGCATTGTCTGTGTATGGGATAGTTTTGTTTGCTGATATGGACAAGTTTGTAGACATAAATGCTATTCATTTGTTTGTGTTGAAGAATCTGATACCTACTCTCCTAGGTGACTTGTACTATTCAGTGCATTATAGAAATGAGAAGAGACGAGGCGGCTTGGTTAGATGTTGTGCTCAGTTGTTCTACACTTGGTTTATGAGGCACATCCCTATTGCTGGAGTGTTCACGGATCCCAAAGTAATCTGGTCGCAGAAGCTCAACACGTTGACTGCCAAAGACATCAGATGGTTCACTTTAAGGTTAAAAGGGAAAGAGCTTATCTCCAGCTGTGGAAAGTATCCTAATGTTCCCCTCTTAGGAGTAGCTGGGTGCATTAACTACAACCCCATACTCTTGAGAAGACAATTAGGATACGCTTTGAAGAATGTTCCCAAGGATTCAGAGTTGGATCAGACCTTTTATTTTCCTATAAAGGATAATCTCCCATTGTTGCGGGAGGCTGCAGGTGCTTGGAAAATGGTTACTAGAAAGGGTATAGATCGATTGGGCAGGAGCAATAACCAAATGTTTCCCGAGTTTGAAGCGTGGGTAAGAGAAAAAGCCCAAGTAACTCTAATCCCTTTCTCTGCACCATTACCACCACCTACTACGGTGACTTTGGAGGAATATCAGAAGTTAGAAGCTTTGGTCAAGCAACTTAGGGTTGAAAATCAAGAGGCTCTTAATTCTTGTCAAAAACTGATGATCCAGAACCGTCGATTAGAAGATAGAGCTGTACAAGCCGAGGAAACAGTTCGTCTCAAGCAGAAGGACTTTGAAGATAGAGAGCTCTATTTCCGGAAAAAAGGGTTAGCCGAGACTCACAAGACGGCCCAGCGCCGAAGAGAGAAGAAAGATCTGAGTGAAGCCAATGAAGCTGTTACCTTATGGCAGGAGAGATGGGACGACCATTTGAAGAAGCAAAAGGAGTCAGACGCCAAGCACAAGCAGGAAATCAAAAGCCTTCAGGATTCTTTGGATGGGCAGAAAGAACTCCTCAGGAAGGCTTATCATCAAGAGAAGGGCCGTCTCCAATGCTTAGCAGAAAGCCAGCAGGCACTGAAGGAAGCTCAAAAGGAAATTGAAGACTTGAAGTTGAAAGCTGATGTGAAAAGGTCAAAGGCCGAGTCGAGTCAAAGCAAAGAGAACGAGACAGCATTCCTACAGCAGATTGAGGAGTTACACGCTTCTTCTGATACGAGGGACCTCCTCATCCAGAGACTCATCCAGGAGTCTGGTCATCCAGATGTAGTTCAGCTGTTCCAGAACGTCAAACGCCTTAGTTGGAGATTGAAAGATATAGAGTTCCCTTAGGGTTTAATTTCATGTTATTGTACTTGGATTACCCACAGGCTTGTTGTGGGATTCCTTATATTTGATGTACTTTTGTTGTTATGGTGATTGGTACCCTTCGGGGACTTTGTATTTTCAAACTCCAATTTATATGATTGATTTGTTCTGAATTTCTTGTTCGTTATTTGCTGCACCGACACGGGGTAATGAGCACCAATTCTCTACAGCCGTAATTATATTTGAATATTACTTGGGTCTTCTTCCCAATTCTTATCTTCTTAATGCCAGGACCGGACACGGGAAAAGTCTCGGGAATAAAAGGAACACATTGCATTGCATACGCATCATTTGCATCTTGTCTTTGTCTTTGCAGGTTTTTCTACGGGATGTTTAATTTATCTGTGTTCAACAGGCAAAGATTGCGAGAGCCGCCAAGACCCGGTACCTTCGACAAGATATCCCTCATCGATACGCGACCCGCAGCAATCAAAGAACAGCAATGGACGCCATGCAGACAGAGCTCAATGAAGTTCGTACCAAGATGGCAGAATTTATGACCCTGATGCAAGGGATGGCCCAGGGGCAACAAGAGCTGAGAAATGCAATTCAAGGGTTAACTCCTCCTAATACTAATGCTCAGGCGACTACTTCCGGCGGGCTAGGGGCTCCTCCCAACACTAACAACGGCCAGGGTGGACCTCATGTTCCAGATCCAGCTATGGCAACGTTCGTTCCTGTGCACGACAGGCAGGAAGATCAATTCCAGTATTTCAACAACGATATGGGTTTCAGCGGTGATGGAAATCTCAATGACTTCTTGGTGCTTGCGGAGAAGGTTAAGGCCCTCGAATGCAGAGACACTCTAGGGATTGACGTGTCAGACATGGGTTTAGTACCTGGGGTGGTCATTCCACACAAGTTCAGACCACCAGCTTTTGATAAATATAACGGCAGCTCCTGCCCGAAAACTCACCTACAGGCCTTCTACCGGAAGATCGCGGCCCACACGCGAGATGAAAAACTATGGATGTACTACTTCCAGGATAGTCTCTCCGGAGGATCCTTGGAGTGTTACATGAAGCTGGAGAGGAGCTCTATTAGAAGCTGGAAGGATTTGGGAGAAGCCTTCCTCAGGCAATATCAATACAACATTGACATGGCACCCAGCCGCACTCAGCTTCAGAGCTTGACACAGAGGAGCTCGGAAAGCTTCAAAGATTATGCACAAAGGTGGCGTGAGGTGGCCGCCCGAGTGCAACCCCCTTTATTAGAGAGAGAGATGGTCGACCTTTTCCTGAATACCCTCCCAGGGCATTTCATGGAAAGGTTGGCTGGTTGTTCCTCAAGTGGTTTCTCGGACATTATCTTGACTGGAGAAAGAATTGAAAGCTGGCTCAAACAGGGGGAAATTCAGAATGGAGGCGCTTCGGTGTCTGGTATCAAGAAACCCTTTGTGAAAAGGAGGGAAGGAGAAACAGGTGCAGTATACGCACAGAGGGGAATGATTAACCAAGGATATTATCAGCAAGTGGCCCCTGTCACTATTTCAACACCACCCGTTCAACAGCAGGTCCAGCCTCCACAGCCGCAGCGCTCACAAGGGTATCAGCCAAGAGCCCCTCGTCCATACTACTCTCAGAGGCCGAAGGATAGACATATTGAAGCTCCACCAATGTCTTACTCCCAACTTTTGAAGAATCTCCTACAGCTTCAAATGATTCAGCTTCGAACCTTGCAACCTCCGAAGCCAGGCCAAATTCCTGAAGGTAATGACTTAAATGCTAGATGTGAATTTCATTCCGGAGCTCCCGGCCATAGTACTGAGAATTGTAAAGCATTGAAGCATGTTGTTCAGGATTTATTGGATACCAAAGCGATCAACTTTGCTCCCTCTCCTAATCTGCTTCAAAATCCCATGCCTCCTTACAGGGGTACGGTTGGTGCAATTGATGAAGGGGAGAACCTGAATTTGGTGGATGATGTTGATGACTTGCAGAATTCATTGGTTGCTATCAAAGTTTGCTTGTTGAAGAAAAGTATCTTCCCTGGATGCGAGGAAGATTGTTCGGAATGCGCTGAAGCTACCAACGGTTGTAAACGGTTGAAGGCCGGAATCCAAGGCATGATTGATGAAGGGGTACTGCAGTTTGACAAGATCGTAAAAGAAAGTGAAGTCTCCACAGTAACTATCTTTTATGACCCATCTCAAGTTCCTTCACGGGCCAGAGCGGCACCAATAACTATTACCACTGCTAGACCCATAATGTACCAAAGTGACAGAGTTGTTCCTTGGAATTATGGTGGCGAAGTGTACTACAACGGCCAGAGGCAAGAGTTGGACACGACTAGTATAACCCCAGCTCAAGTAGAAAATGTTGGAGTAGGGGGTTTTACTAGAAGTGGAAGGTTGTTTGCGCCTGAAACACTGAGAAACAATGTGATACCACCCAGAGATACTGCCGAAGCCCAAGCCAGAGCCAGAGGGAAGCAACCAGTAGTTGTCAATGATCCAACTCCATCAACTGATCCAGACCTCACCTTTGATAAAGAAGCCGAAAAATTCCTGAGGATTATCAAGAAGAGTGACTACAAGATTGTAGACCATTTGCAGCAGACGCCGTCAAAGATCTCCATCTTGTCCTTGCTCATGTGTTCTGACTCTCACAAAAAAGCTCTCCTAAATATTCTGAACAAGGCATACGTGCCTCAGGATATTTCTGTAAATCAGTTAGAAACGGTGGTGTCCAGCGTTAATGCCAGTCATGGATTGTGTTTCACAGACTTGGATTTGACTTCTGACGGGCGTGCTCATAATCGGGCATTGCATATTTCTATGGAATGTAAAGGTGCAGTACTCTCCCACGTGTTGGTAGATACTGGATCATCTCTGAACGTCTTGCCTAAGAAAGCACTGATGAAGTTGGACTATGATGGAGTGGTTCTAAAGCCCAGTGATTTAGTAGTTCGGGCATTTGACGGGTCGAGAAGATCAGTGTTTGGAGAGGTGGAGTTACCTATCAAGGTAGGTCCGCAAGTCTTCAATACCACGTTCTACGTGATGGATATCCAACCTTTATATAGTTTCTTACTTGGAAGACCTTGGATACATTCGGCAGGAGCGGTATCGTCTACACTCCATCAGAAGCTAAAGTTTGTATGGGAGGGTCAAATTGTGACTGTCAGTGGGGAAGAAGATATCTTCGTCAGTCATCTAGCCTCATTCAAATATGTGGAGATGGATGGCGAAATAGTCGAGACCCCATGTCAGGCTTTTGAGCCCTTGAAGTCTGAGCAAGCATCCGTAGTAGCAACTTCTCCTAAAGTACCGAAGAAGGGGGTTTCCATAGCCTCTTATAAACAAGCGCTTGAATTAGTAGAATCCGGAATACGAGAAGGCTGGGGCAGTCCGGTAGAAGTGCCAGAGAAGAAAGACATGTTCGGGATTGGCTATCACCCAGGAAGATCTTCGTCTAAAACAAGTGCTAAAGGTTGTCAGAGCCCGGTCACTTTCACAAGCGCGGAAGTGGTAGACTACGGAAACATCAGTGCAATACAGGATGACGTTGTCGATAGTGATTGTGACCTAGATGAATGGATCAGGCCTGCCGCTCCAGGAACTCAGCTTAGCAACTGGACATCGGAAAGGCTTATTTCGGTCACTTCTTTCGAAGAGTAATGATGTTTTGTTTCTATTTTTCCTGTATTAAAGCACTATGTCTAGCCCGAGGCATAGTGGCTCTTTGTAAGGGTTCATTTGTTCATTAACACAATCATAAATAAAATTGACGTTTCACATTCATTCATGTTGTTCTCTGTCTTTCGTTTTTTACTTTTGTTTTTCAAAAAGAAAGAAAAGTTTTAAAATGGCAATGTTTCTCATTTTCTCAAGTTGTTGCTAAAGCCTTGCGTGAATCATCATTCATGCAGGTGCTCGTCACCGGATCTTATCAATGACGACCCTGTTATGGCTGAGTATGACTTCGACAATCCAATCTATCAAGCCGATGAGGAAGGTGAAGAGGATTGCGATTTACCCGAAGAATTGGCCAGACTGCTTAAACAGGAGGAGAAGATGATTCATCCGCACGAAGAGGATGTCGAAGTAATAAACTTGGGTACCGAAGAAGACAAGAAAGAGGTCAAGATCGGAGCCGCCTTAGAAGAATCTGTCAAGACTCGTTTGATGGCTATGCTTCGAGAATACGTTGACGTCTTCGCATGGTCTTACCAAGATATGCCTGGTTTAGACACTGACATTGTGGTACACAAGCTACCTCTCAGAGCAGATTGTCCTACGGTAAAGTAGAAGTTGAGGCGCACGCGTCCAGACATGGAAATTAAAATAAAAGAAGAAGTGCAAAAACAGTTTGATGCTGGCTTCTTGGCCGTGACCAGTTATCCTCCGTGGGTTGCTAACATTGTGCCGGTTCCCAAGAAAGATGGCAAAGTCAGAATGTTTGTGGACTACAGGGATTTGAATAGGGCTAGCCCCAAAGATGATTTCCCTCTACCTCACATAGATGTACTTGTCGACAATACTGCTCAGTTTTCTGTGTTCTCCTTCATGGACGGATTCTCAGGCTATAATCAGATCAAGATGGCTCCCGAGGACATGGAAAAGACAACTTTCATCACTCCTTGGGGCACCTTTTGTTACAAGGTCATGCCATTTGGTTTAAAGAATACAGGAGCTACCTATCAACGCGCAATGGTGACGTTGTTTCACGACATGATCCATCATGAAATTGAGGTTTATGTTGATGACATAATAGCAAAATCCCAGACAGAAGAAGAGCATTTGGTCAACCTAGCAAAATTGTTTGACAGACTTCGGAAGTTCAGACTGAGGTTAAATCTGAATAAGTGTACTTTCGGGGTTCGTTCTGGCAAGTTACTCGGCTTCATTGTTAGTGAACGAGGAATTGAGGTTGATCCAGCCAAGGTGAAAGCCATCCAAGAAATGCCTGAGCCGAAGACTGAAAAGCAAGTGCGTGGTTTCTTAGGGAGACTAAACTATATTGCACGGTTTATTTCTCACCTAACGGCCATGTGTGAGCCCATCTTTAAGCTTCTGAGGAAGAATCAGGCCATTAAATGGAATGAAGAGTGTCAACAAGCTTTCGACCGAATCAAAGAATATCTGTTAGAACCACCAATTCTTATGCCTCCAGTGCCAGGGAGACCTCTGATTATGTATCTTACTGTGCTTGAAGGATCGATGGGATGTGTGCTGGGTCAGCAGGACGAGTCTGGTCGAAAAGAGCATGCCATTTATTACCTTAGCAAAAAGTTTACCGATTGTGAGACGCGATACTCACTACTCGAGAAAACTTGCTGCGCTTTGGCATGGGCTGCTCGCCGACTAAGACAGTACATGCTGACTCACACTACTCTCTTAATTTCCAAAATGGATCCTGTGAAATACATTTTTGAGAAGCCGGCTTTGACAGGAAGAGTGGCCCGTTGGCAGATGATACTCACGGAGTATGACATACAATACACTTCACAAAAAGCTATCAAGGGGAGTGTTCTGTCAGAATACTTGGCCCAGCAACCGATCGATGATTATCAACCCATGAGGTTTGAGTTTCCGGATGAGGACATCATGTTCCTCAAGTCGAAAGACTACGAAGAACCACTTCCGGAGGAGGGGCCCGACCCTGAATCCAGATGGAAGTTGATGTTTGACGGGGCTGTAAACATGAATGGGAGTGGAGTAGGTGCTGTTATTATCTCACCAGAAGGAGTTCACACACCTCTAGTCGCTCGGTTGACCTTCGAGTGCACTAACAATGAGGCAGAGTATGAAGCTTGTATCATGGGGATCGAAGAGGCAATAGACTTGCGAGTCAAGAACCTTGAGATCTTCGGAGATTCCGCTTTGGTGGTAAATCAAGTCAATGGCAAATGGCTAGTTCATCAATCTCGTTTGATTCCTTACAGAGATTATGTCAGGAGGTTGTTAAATTTCTTTACCAAGGTCAAGCTGAGCTATGTTCCTAGAGACGAAAACCAGTTCGCCGACGCTCTCGCAACTTTGTCGTCCATGATTAAAGTTTGTCGAGAAAATTTCGTGCCTCGAATTTCGATCTCCCGGCTTGAAAGACCTGCTTATGTCTTTGTAGTTGGTGATGGTGAAGATAACAAGCCTTGGTACCACGACATCAAACAATTCCTGAAGGTTCAAGAATACCCGGCTGGGGCATCTAGTAAGGATAAGAAAACCCTTAGAAGACTGGCAGGAGGCTTCTTCTTGAATCAAGATGGTGTGCTGTACAAACGGAACTTTGACATGGTGCTGCTCAGATGCGTGGATAGACACGAAGCAGACCTGTTAATGCAGGAGGTTCACGAAGGCTCCTTTGGTACCCATGCTGGAGGACATGCCATGGCCAAGAAATTATTGAGATCGGGATACTATTGGATTACCATGGAATCTGATTGCTGTAAGTACTCCCGCAAATGCCATAAGTGTCAAATTTATGCCGACAAGGTCCATGTGCCTCCAAATCCGTTGAGTGTCATGTCTTCACCATGGCCGTTCGCCATGTGGGGCATCGATATGATTGGAAAGATTGAGCCAACAACTTCTAATGGTCATCGCTTCATCCTAGTCGCTATTGATTATTTCACGAAGTGGGTTGAAGCGGTATCCTACACCAATGTCACTAAACAAGTGGTCACTCGATTTATTAAGCAGGACATCATCTGCCGGTACAGAGTCCCTGAAAGGATCATTACTGATAATGGTTCTAATCTCAACAACAAGATGATGGCTGACTTGTGTCAAGACTTCAAAATAGAACACCACAACTCTTCTCCATATCGTCCGAAGATGAATGGCGTCCTCGAGGCGGCTAATAAAAACATCAAGAAGATTGTGCAGAAGATGGTTGTGACGTACAAAGACTGGCACGAAATGTTACCATTCGCGTTGCATGGGTACAGAACATCAGTACGTACTTCAACTGGGGCAACTCCATTCTCATTGGTATATGGTATGGAGGCAGTTTTACCAATCGAAGTAGAAATCCCCTCATTGAGGTTGATGATGGACATCAAGCTAGATGAAGCTGAGTGGCTCCGATCCAGGTATAATCAATTGAGCCTCATCGAAGAGAAGCGTCTAGCAGCTGTATGCCATGGACAGTTGTATCAGCGACGAATGAAACAGGCTTTTGACAAGAAGGTGCGACCACAGAGGTACACGCCAGGAGACTTAGTGCTTAAAAGGATCCTTCCTCCTCTCAACGATCACAGGGGCAAGTGGACACCCAACTATGAAGGACCGTTCGTGGTTAAAAAGGTTTTCTCAGGCGGAGCCTTAATGCTGACAACCATGGACGGAGAAGACTTCCAATCCCCTGTCAATGCAGACGCAGTAAGAAAATACTTCGTGTAAAAAGGACCCGCTGGATAAAAACAGAATAATAATTGATCACACTAAAATTCACCGTATTTCTGACTCCGATTTCGCATGCATTCTTAGTTTTTATTGTTGTTTTGCTTTGTTATTGCTTTGTTTTCTTATGTTTTCAGGTTTTTATAATAATCGGAGCTGGAATCGGGAAAAGGAGCGAAAAAGGAGTGAAAACGGACGAAAACCTAGAAATTCAGCATTTTGCACTTACGGCACCCACCGTGGCGGGCGCCATGGGGTTAGCCATGACGTGGCCACGTCTCAAGACCACTCCTCAACCTCCAAGACCCACGTTCCCCACTCCATCATCCCCTGTAGGGACCATGGCGGGCGCCATGACCTTGTGGCGGGCGCCACAAGGCAAAATTTCATAACCTCCACTTTTTAGTGGAGGGGCGTCCCGGTCATTTCATGCTTTCAGTTTTTACTATAAATAGGACCTTAGATTTTCGTTTTTCTTCATCCAGAATTAGAATTCTCTAGGCATATATCAGTTATAAAGCAGTTGCCATTCCACATCGGGGTGCCTCTGCAATCGAGTGATCGAGTCTGTAATCTGTCTGTGGTTCGAGTTTTGGAGCACTCTGGAGGAAGTTAATCCTGCCGCCATTTTAATTCAAGTTCGTACTTTACTTTTATTTATTTCTGCCTCGCTTTTATTTTGTTTATTTCCCGCACTCGCACATTTACTTTGTTTATTTCCTGCACTCGCACATTTACGTTGTTTATTTCCTGCACTCGCACATTTACGTTGTTTATTTCCTGCACTCGCACATTTACGTTGTTTATTTCCTGCACTCGCACATTTACGTTGTTTATTTCCCGCACTCGCACTTTACTTCGTTTACTTTCCGCACTCGCTTTAAATTACTTTTATGAAAAACTATAAAAAGAATATTTACTTTATCATGTCTAACTAATTCCATAAAGGTTAGAATGTAAGGATCGTAATTAAACCAGTAATCAGTATAATTGTTCGTGGAAACACCTAAGGGCTATTTTATCTTTCAATTCAAATAATTGTTTTTAACTATTTCAAAAACAGCCAAAAGCGCTTTGTATAGTTCATTAGGAGATTTTAGATTAAAAAGAAAAGAGATTTTAAAACGATTTTCGGACGCGTTAGGAAGTTTAAACTCTGGTTCGCAAGAACCTCTTTTTGCTAAGAAGTCCAGGTTAAAATACTTTTCAACTTAGTTAAGATACTATATTTCTTAAAAATAGGTTTACTACTCTAACGCAGTACGCACCTTTTTATCCGTGACAATAGGAGGGGTTGATTAGAGAGTACAACTCGGTTCTGAATACGCGAAAGCGACAGTTCCTGTTAAATTAGTTCTTTTCAAAGAAGAAAACACTGCCCATAAGTAGTTCCACTAACAAGTACTGGATTATCATTGATTACGTGAATTACATTCGAGCCTGTCTTTATTTATTATTTAAAATTATAATTTTATTTACCATTGCACCCTTATTAAAACCCTTAAAAATAGTTGCCTTAGATACACACCATAACAACAGGTTTGATAGATTGACACTTGGTCTCTGTGGATTCGATAATCTTTTATATTACTTTGACGTGATTCGTACACTTGCGAAAAACACGCATCAAGTTTTTGGCGCCGTTGTCGGGGACCAATATCGTCAAATTTCATTACCTTGTAGTTATACCGTTTAGACTAAGGTTGTTACCCACCGGTCAATGCGAAAGACTCGCAGTGCCGGAAGTTTAGTAGACCCTCTAGCTGAACCTGAACGTTACGCTCGCGCACGTTTATTTTTCCATAGGAATAGGATAGCTATGGCCGAAGAACAAAACCGAAGACCTCTTAAGGACTTCGCCCAACCATCAAACGAGGAACCTAGTTCCAGTATAGTAAACCCCGCTATCCCAGCCAATAATTTTGAACTTAAACCATCCCTGCTGCAATTAGTGCAACAGAGACAATTCTCAGGTCTCGCTACTGATAACCCGAACCAACATTTAAAAAACTTTCTTCAGTTAGCAGACACCTTTAAAACCAATGGAGCTTCTCCTGAGGCAATACGCTTAAGATTATTTCCCCTTTCCCTCAAAGATAAAGCTCTATCATGGTTAGATTCCCTTCCACCCAATTCAATAACCACTTGGGATGACCTTAGGAAAGTTTTCCTTGCTAGATATTTTCCCCCGAGTAAGACCGCTCTTCTTCGAAACCTAATAACTAGATTTACCCAACACCAAGGAGAGTCGTTGTTCGAAGCCTGGGAGAGATATAAAGAACTATTAAGAGCATGCCCACACCATGGCTTAGAAAATTGGTTAATCATCCAAACCTTCTATAATGGACTTCTTTATAACACTAAAATGACCATCGACGCTGCCGCTGGTGGCGCACTGATGAACAAACCTTACCCTGAAGCTAGTGCCCTTATCGAGGATATGGCCCAAAACCATCAATCATGGGGAGTAGAACGAGCGACAGTGGAAAAGAAGGAAGCCCAAGGAGGAATACATGAGCTAAGCTCTATAGACATGATGCAGGCTAAAATGGACGCGTTGGCCCTAAAAGTCGAACATATGTGTACAACTCCGAATACTGTAGCCGCAGTTTCGCCGAATTGTGAGATATGTGGAACGCAAGGACACCAATCCGCCGAATGCAATCTGTTGAATGAAACCAACACCGAGCAAGTGAACTATACCCAAGGGAACCCATTTTCAAACACATATAACCCTGGATGGAGGAATCACCCAAACTTCTCCTACAAAAATAATAACCCTATCCAAAATACCGCACCTCCGAGACAACAAGGTTACCAAGCTCCTAGAACAAATCAACCTATGCAACCTGTACCACCAAACCCGAGCTTTGAGGAAATTGTAAAAGATTTCATCGTTGCTCAAAAACAGAAGAACAAAGAGTTCATGAACCAAAGCGTCCATGTTAACGAACTAATTACCCAGTTAGGAACCAAGGTTGATCAAATCATTACTCATAATAAGATGCTTGAAACCCAGATCTCTCAGGTAGCGTTAAACCAAGCCCCACAGACTACACCCGGAGGACAGTTCCCTGGACAACCTCAACAGAACCCGAAAGGGCAAGCTAATGCCATTACTCTACGAAGTGGAACCGCTTATAAGGAACCTTTGAACCCTAGATTAAGTGAGCCCGAAACTTCTGAGAGGAATGAGGAAAAGGAACCAGAGAACCCTGAAACCCCGGAAAGTCAAGAAAAAGGAGAAGAACCTAAAAATAAAACCTATGTACCACCACCGCCATACAAACCACCAATACCTTACCCTCAAAGATTAAAGAAAACCCAAATCGATAATCAATATCAAAAATTCGTTAAGGTTATAGAAAAACTTCACGTAGAAATCCCCTTTACAGAAGCCATCACCCAAATACCTTCTTATGCTAAGTTTCTCAAAGACATACTTACAAATAAACGTAGACTTGAAGATCCGAAACCCGTGGAATGTAATTCTATTTCCGAAGATAGGTTAGCAAAGAAAGATAAAGATCCCGGAAATTTTTCCATTCCTTGTATTTTGGGGAATCATGTCATCGAAAAAGCTTTTCTAGACCTAGGAGCTAGTGTGAGATTAATGCCTTTAGCAGTTTGTGAGAGATTAAACTTAGGAGAATTACAACCTACTAAGATGTCACTTCAATTAGCCGATAGATCCGTTAAATACCCTATAGGCATACTTGAAGACGTCCCTGTTAGGGTAGGTCAGTTGTTTATACCTACTGATTTTGTTGTCATGGACATTAAAGAAGATGACGACATACCGATACTCCTAGGTAGACCGTTCTTATCGACTGCTGGAGCCGTAATAGATGTTAAAAAAGGAAAACTAACTTTTGAGGTAGGTGAAGAGAAGATAGAATTTATATTGTCAAAATTTCTTATGGCACCTGTGATAGGAGATTCCTGTTATGCCTTAGATATCATCGAAGAATGCATTAGGGAATTAGAACAAGAAGAAGAAACTGAATCTATAAAATTGCCATCAACCCTTATTTTGGAAGATGACAATTATAAAACACCCTACATTGATGATAACCTTCACGAATGTTTATCTCTTACCCCAGATCCTATGCCTTGCCCTATGAAACCGACCGTAAAACTTAAGGAACTGCCTAAAAACCTGAGATATGAATTTCTCGATGAAGATATGAATCGTCCAGTTATAGTCAGTGCTACCTTAAACCAAAAAGAAACCGATCAATTATTAGAAGTTTTACGTAGGTACCCCTCAGCCTTAGGATATAAGATCTCTGATCTAAAAGGAATAAGCCCATCCGTATGCATGCATCGGATTTTGCTTGAAGAAGATTCAAAACCTTCCAGAGAACACCAACGAAGAATAAATCCTATAATGAGTACTGTAGTTAAGACTGAAGTTCTTAAGTTACTAGAGGCAGGTATAATATATCAGATCTCGGACAGTAAATGGGTGAGTCCTGTGCATGTAGTACCTAAAAAGGGAGGCATCACAGTCGTGCAAAACGAGAAGGGCGAACCTGTAGCAAAAAGAACCGATGGAGGTTGGCGTATGTGCATAGATTATAGAAAATTAAATAAAGCAACTAGGAAGGACCATTTCCCATTACCATTCATAGACCAAATGTTGGAGCGCCTAGCCAGACACTCTTACTTTTGTTACTTAGATGGATATTCCGGATTCTTCCAAATACCTATTCACCCTGAAGATCAAGAAAAAACTACCTTTACATGCCCAGTTGGAACTTTTGCCTATAGAAGAATGCCTTTTGGACTTTGTAATGCTCCTGCAACTTTCCAACGCTGCATGATGTCTATCTTTGCTGATTATTTAGATGGAATTATGGAAGTATTTATGGACGATTTCTCAGTTTGTGGATCAGATTTCAAAAATTGTCTTGTCAACCTTGAGAAAATCCTGGAGAGATGTGTGGAGGTAAACCTTGTGCTAAATTGGGAGAAATGTCATTTCATGGTCACCGAAGGGATTGTTTTAGGACATATAATTTCCGAAAAAGGTATAGAGGTAGATAAAGCAAAAATAGAAGTCATAGAGAATCTAAAACCGCCGAAGACTATCAGGGAGATAAGAAGTTTTCTTGGACATGCCGGATTTTACCGACGTTTCATCAAGGATTTCTCCAAAATAACAAAACCCTTAACTGGTCTTTTGATGAAAGATGCTGAATTTATCTTCGATGAAAAATGTACTGAAGCATTTAATCTCCTGAAGCAAGCTCTGATTTCAGCACCTATAATGAAACCCCCTGATTGGTCAGAACCGTTTGAGATAATGTGTGACGCCAGTGATTACGCTGTTGGAGCCGTTCTAGGTCAAAGAAAAGATAAGAAGTTACATGTGATTTATTATGCCAGTAGAACCCTAGACGCTGCACAACTCAACTACGCAACAACCGAAAAAGAGCTCCTAGCTGTAGTTTTTGCAATAGACAAATTTAGATCTTATCTAGTAGGAGCCAAGATTATAGTTTACACCGACCATGCTGCCATTCGTTACTTACTAAGCAAAAAGGATGCCAAGCCTAGGTTACTTCGATGGATTCTATTACTGCAAGAGTTTGATTTGGATATCCGTGATAAGAAAGGCACTGATAATGTGGTAGCTGATCACCTATCTAGGCTAGAATACCTGAAACCTGATCCAGTTCCCATAAATGACGATTTTGCCTATGATAGACTGATAGCCCAACTAGAAACCATTGAAGATGATAACCCAGACCCTCATGAGTATTTTCAAAAATCCTTAGCCATAAGTGATGTACCTTGGTATGCAGACTTTGTTAATTACCTAGCCGCTGACATCATACCCCCTGATCTAAACTACCACCGGAAGAAGAAGTTCTATAGTGATGTGAGAAACTTCTATTGGGACGAACCGTTTCTTTTCAAGAGAGGTAAAGATGGCATTTTCCGCCGTTGTGTTCCAGAAGAAGAGGTAAATAATATAATTGAGCATTGTCACTCTGCACCCTATGGTGGACATGCAAGCACATCTAAGACCTACGCCAAGATTCTTCAAGCTGGCCTATTCTGGCCTACTATGTGGCGTGATGTCCATGCTTTCATTGTCAAGTGTGATAGATGCCAACGCACAGGAAATATTTCAAGACGTAATGAAATGCCGTTAAGAAATATCCAAGAAGTAGAACTCTTCGACGTATGGGGTATAGACTTTATGGGACCGTTCCCACCATCTTTTAGAAATCAGTACATCTTAGTAGCAGTTGACTACGTGTCTAAATGGATTGAAGCTATCGCCGCACCCACAAACGACACCAGAGTAGTCATCAAATTATTCAAAAATTATATATTTCCCAGGTTTGGAACCCCCCGTTTAGTCATAAGTGATGGAGGATCACACTTCATATCGAGAATATTTGATAAACTTTTAAGCAAGTATGGAGTTAAGCATAGAGTAGCAACACCATACCACCCACAGACCAATGGATAAGTGGAAGTATCTAATAGGGAGATAAAACAAATCCTCGAGAAGACTGTCTCTATATCTAGAAAGGATTGGTCACAGAAACTTCAAGAAGCATTATGGGCCTATAGAACCGCTTTCAAAACTCCTATAGGAACAACCCCTTATCAACTGGTCTATGGAAAATCATGTCACTTACCTTTTGAACTGGAGCATAAGGCCTATTGGGCCATCAAAACTTTGAATTTGGATTACTTGACTGCTGGTGAGAAACGTATCCTTGACATCCACAAATTAGAAGAGCTCAGACAATCTGCCTACGAAAATGCCATCATATACAAAGAAAGAACAAAAGCTTGGCATGACAAAAGAATCATAAGAAGAGACTTCAAGATAGGCGATCCTGTTCTCCTGTTCGATTCTAGGTTACGACTATTTCCAGGTAAACTCCGTTCGAGATGGACTGGCCCTTTCGAAGTATCTAAGATCCTGAGATCCGGTGCTATTGAAATCAAGAACCCTACATGTAAACCATTCATCGTCAATGGACAGAGGTTGAAGCCCTACGAAGGAGGTGACATTCCAACAACATACACCTGCCATACTCTGAGTGATCCACCATATCCTTCCAATGATGTTTAATTATCGGTCGTCGAGCTAATGACGTTAAACAAGCGCTGCATGGGAGGCAACCCATGGTTTTTCTTATTTTTGTACTTTTTATTTTTTACTTTTACTTTATTTTGTTTATATTATTATTATTATGTCAGGACTAACGATTGAATGTTTTATGTGCTTTCAGGACTTGTTTGCTAACCTTGTACAGAATGCAGAACCCTGATGACATGCACGTGGCCTTTAGAGATGATGCACAGAGAGAGCGTTACTATGTCCACATGAGACGCCCTATGGCTCTTACCAGGTACCCTGACCATGACTGCATGGATGCCTTGGGGATAGAGCCAAGCGTCAGATTTTTATGCCATCAACTCCAGTGGGAACAGTTTGACTACAGGAACAACACTTATAGGAACTTGACTCTTGAGTTCCTCAGCTCGTTTCATTATGAACCTTGGGCTGGACCCGATGGACTCGCTATTTTCAGGTTGTTCGGGATTGACTACTCATTCTCTCACAGAGAGTTTGGTGATTTGCTAGGTTTCCAGACTACTCCTGATGCTATTCCAGATACACCGATGGGGTATTTTATGAGCAGAGAAGTGGAAAAGTTTTGGACTAAAATATCCGGCGGAGGGAGCCAAGATCCTTCTACCCAGTTTTCTCAGGTAATCCACAACCCTGCATTGAGGTACTTCCAGATGATTCTAGCACATTCTTTCCTAGGTTTTCCAGATACAGAGACACTGCTAAGTGAAGAGGAGATTTTCCTACTGTTTTGTGCGACTCAGTCTCGCCCTGTTGCTTGTGGCAACTTTCTGTTAAAGGGCTTGGCTAGTGTTGCCAGATCATCCGTAGGCATCATCCATGTCGGTGGGATTGTTACACAGATAGCTACTGCATTGGGTTTGTCTCGCAAGTTATTGCACCTCAGGACCTTCTGCTGCTACACCACCCTGGATATTGATTTTTGTCTTGATAGAGGACTGATGAGGAGGGCTTCTTTTGAGCCCAACATGTTTAGATTGCTGATCGACGGCGAAGCGATACACTACTTTACATTACCAGATCAGCTGATGACCAGTGTCCATGATCCTGAAAATTGGAGTTATGCTCTAGAGGGTTATGGAGAGACTGTCGAAGAGCCGAAATCGCCTCCCGCCGCTGAGTACACTCCTACACCTCTTACTCCCCAAATCACTGTTATGTCTAACAATATGTCTCTGCAGCCACCTGACCTACAAACACAGATTTATGAGCTCCGCAAGGAGACTGCCCTGCTCAAGCAGGAAGTGGCAGACTTAGAGTTACAGATGCAGGTTTCTGATCTCACTCATGCCTCAGAGGCCGATGCTCTACATCAGGCGATTGAAGAGCTTCGGAGGGAGATAGCTGAGATTCGTGGATCAAGCCAGGAGAAGAAACCTACCACATGACTCATTCTACACTGACAGCACTACCCTAGTATTTTATTTATCGCATTTCTAGACATATATTTTACTTTATTGCAGCTTTTATATTTTCATGCACTTTGAATTCCTTATATATATATACATATTATGCACTAATTTTTCTTTTTCTTTTTTTTGATTTTTAATTATTTTATTTTTGTCGTGCAAAGAAAAAAATATAAGACAAAAATATTTTCATTTTTGTCTTCACAAAAAAAAAATATGCAAGCCTCAAGCATTGAAAAGAAGAAGAAAATGCTATCCAGACCCCCCGAAGACCAAGGTGCAAGGAAGGCCCAAAGGAGGATCCAAAAACCACAAGGCCCAGGAATTGGCCTTGTGGCGGGCGCCATAGGCCCTGTGGCGGGCGCCACACCGTACCATCAACAAATACGGGATTCAATCCCCATTTCCACCATTTTCATCCCTTTCTTCACCAAAAACCCATTTTTCCAACCTTCCAAATCCTCCTTGAACCCCATTAAAGCTCCCTCATTTTCAAAATACCCACCATCCATAAAACATATCCAACATCCATTTCCATTTTCATCCATCAAAAACCAAAAAAATCAAAACTTTATCATTCCCTCATAAACCACTTTTTCTACCATTTTCACTACCTAAGGAGCATTCAACAATGGAGTTCAACGGATTTCTTCTTCGTGATGGAAGACCGGGCGAAAGGCAACGGAAAATTATTCAGAGGCTTCAAAGTCGAGAAATTCTCTCGACTAGGTACGTCGACGATAACTGTCTGTATGCTTTGGGTATTTATCATAGTGTTTTTAATTTATTAGAATTTCTAGGCTTGCATAATATCTTCATCAATCAGGAACCTACCTATGAGCGACTGACAACTGAGTTTTTGAGTTCTTTGATATACACTGTCAGTCCTAACACTGCTAGCACTGTTGGTACTGTTATTTTTAGACTGTTCGGAATTGAGTATGAATTCAGTACCGACGATCTAGCAGGTTTGTTAGGAATCCCTCATAGGGAAGGTGCAATTTGTGAGGCACCTTTGGATGCTGAGTGGTCGGCCGAGGTATTTACCTTTTGGCAAAGGCTTTCAAGTACTTCAATTAATTCTTTTGAAGGGATACTTGCGTCGACCATTCACAACCCGGCCATAAGAGTTTTTAGACTTCTTTTGGCATGTACTATTTTTGGCCGGGAAAGTCCAAACAAGGTAAATGCTCGTGAACTCCTATTTTTGCAAGGATGCCTCACTAGAACCCACATCAATCCGGTCCCGTTTATGCTTGCTCATATGACTTTATTTACTAACAAAACAGGACCGATTGTTTTTGGAGGACTTGTTACGTCTATTGCTCGGGCTCTTAGCCTGAACAATGAGATAGCTACACTTGAACCACTACCTCCTCGCACAATTAATTTAAAATTTCTGAAGGACATGAAATTGTGCCGAACGAGGAGAGAAGGTGGTTATGAGTTGATGGTTCATGGGGTAGCTATCCCATCTGTTGCTTTACCATGCAGTAGACGTACTGATGTACGTGATGAAAGGAACTGGACCTATGATCTTAATGCTCCACGTGTTTTGGGTCCACTTCCTCCTAATATTCCCGATGGGGAGGCACATGACACTGATGATGAGTATGATCGGAGAGAGCAGTCTCCCATCCCTCACATGTCCCCCCATCGTCCTTCACAGTCACACACTGCACCATCTTCCTCTAACCCTGTTGCAGGTACTGCTCCTGGATTCTTTGTCACCGAGGAGATGTGGCGTGATATGACAGCTAGAGAAGAAAGGCGTGATGGCCTTCTCTCTACTATTTCACAGCAGCTGACGGACAACATGAGCTTCATGCAACAATCGCGATTGGTTTCGGATCGTGCTTATAGCAACGTCTGCCGTACCTTGAACGATATCTCATTAGAGCAGAACCGTCAGAGAGAGTTCAACAGCCGACACTACCAGCTTGTAGAGGCTACTCAGGGTTCCATCTTGGGTAACCTTCGAGAGGTCCGGAGTGCTCAGGCTGCTTTATCAGCACGACTCGACCGGAGGGACCAGCATCGTAGTAGATCCCGTCGTTCCAGACCATCACATCAGGACGGCGAAGGCACCAGTGCCCCTCCTCAGTAGTCTTTTCCAGGTTACCCCCCTTATCTTATTTCGAAACATTGGGGACAATGTTCGATTTAAGTGTGGGAGGGGATTTTATTGCTTTCCGTTATTTCCTTTTTAGTTAATTATTTCCTTTCAGTTATTTCCCTTTTCAGTAATTTAATTTTCTTAGATAATGCATGAGTCTGACGAGTCACCAGTATAGTGTCTTTTTAGTTCATCTTCATTTTTTCCCATTTCCTTAGCCTTACCAGAAAAATTTTAAAAAGAAAATGATGTTATTTCACATGTTTTTTGGGCTTTGAGACAGGTTTAGATTAGGATGTGGTGACCTAGGTCAATTTTTTAAAACATCAGAACCATTTTAGCACCATAGACCTCTTGAATATAGGAATCACTCCTAAACCCCACCACCTTGGCCTTTACTATCATTTTAAAAATTGTCCTAAGTAGTTTATCTTAGCAGTCAGCTCCGGCTTAAGCATGCTCTACGTAGGGGGCCGATGAACATAAGTGAATGATCCAGTGCTAATAAAAAAAAAAAAAAAAAAAAAAAAAAAAAAAAAAAAAAGAAAAAAAGGCAAACTCTGGTATAGGTGACCCTCACAAAGTCATTTAAACCGAAAAAAGAGAAAAAAATATTTGCCACAAAAAGAAAAAAAAAAAAATTGCAAGTCACCTATTGTTAGTTGGTTCAGAGGTATCTGGCACTGAACTTGGTAGGGCGGATTACGATCCGATCCCCCGCAGCTACATTTAGGCGAAATAAAAACAGGTTTACACATGCTTATGTGCCAGAAACCTTATGTTATGGATCAGAATCACTAACCGGTCACTCTACTATGAAGCATGTACGGATAACGGGCTTAATGTGATTGCGCCTGAATGAAAAGGACACAAAAAGATGAGAAGATAGGCCTAGGTATTGTGGGATGATATGGAGTGGTTAATATAGGATTGAAGTTTGTGTCTGTGTTACTATGGTACCCTTGGTTCACTTAGTTAGTATCTGTCACTGCATCCTGACTTGAACTTAGAAGCCCTTTAGCCCAAAGACAAGTGTTGACACCATATTTTCTTAAGCTTTAATGTTTGCTTGGGGACAAGCAAAGGTTTAAGTGTGGGAGAATTTGATCACACTAAAATTCACCGTATTTCTGACTCCGATTTCGCATGCATTCTTAGTTTTTATTGTTGTTTTGCTTTGTTATTGCTTTGTTTTCTTATGTTTTCAGGTTTTTATAATAATCGGAGCTGGAATCGGGAAAAGGAGCGAAAAAGGAGTGAAAACGGACGAAAACCTAGAAATTCAGCATTTTGCACTTACGGCACCCACCGTGGCGGGCGCCATGGGGTTAGCCATGACGTGGCCACGTCTCAAGACCACTCCTCAACCTCCAAGACCCACGTTCCCCACTCCATCATCCCCTGTAGGGACCATGGCGGGCGCCATGACCTTGTGGCGGGCGCCACAAGGCAAAATTTCATAACCTCCACTTTTTAGTGGAGGGGCGTCCCGGTCATTTCATGCTTTCAGTTTTTACTATAAATAGGACCTTAGATTTTCGTTTTTCTTCATCCAGAATTAGAATTCTCTAGGCATATATCAGTTATAAAGCAGTTGCCATTCCACATCGGGGTGCCTCTGCAATCGAGTGATCGAGTCTGTAATCTGTCTGTGGTTCGAGTTTTGGAGCACTCTGGAGGAAGTTAATCCTGCCGCCATTTTAATTCAAGTTCGTACTTTACTTTTATTTATTTCTGCCTCGCTTTTATTTTGTTTATTTCCCGCACTCGCACATTTACTTTGTTTATTTCCTGCACTCGCACATTTACGTTGTTTATTTCCTGCACTCGCACATTTACGTTGTTTATTTCCTGCACTCGCACATTTACGTTGTTTATTTCCTGCACTCGCACATTTACGTTGTTTATTTCCCGCACTCGCACTTTACTTCGTTTACTTTCCGCACTCGCTTTAAATTACTTTTATGAAAAACTATAAAAAGAATATTTACTTTATCATGTCTAACTAATTCCATAAAGGTTAGAATGTAAGGATCGTAATTAAACCAGTAATCAGTATAATTGTTCGTGGAAACACCTAAGGGCTATTTTATCTTTCAATTCAAATAATTGTTTTTAACTATTTCAAAAACAGCCAAAAGCGCTTTGTATAGTTCATTAGGAGATTTTAGATTAAAAAGAAAAGAGATTTTAAAACGATTTTCGGACGCGTTAGGAAGTTTAAACTCTGGTTCGCAAGAACCTCTTTTTGCTAAGAAGTCCAGGTTAAAATACTTTTCAACTTAGTTAAGATACTATATTTCTTAAAAATAGGTTTACTACTCTAACGCAATACGCACCTTTTTATCCGTGACAATAGGAGGGGTTGATTAGAGAGTACAACTCGGTTCTGAATACGCGAAAGCGACAGTTCCTGTTAAATTAGTTCTTTTCAAAGAAGAAAACACTGCCCATAAGTAGTTCCACTAACAAGTACTGGATTATCATTGATTACGTGAATTACATTCGAGCCTGTCTTTATTTATTATTTAAAATTATAATTTTATTTACCATTGCACCCTTATTAAAACCCTTAAAAATAGTTGCCTTAGATACACACCATAACAACAGGTTTGATAGATTGACACTTGGTCTCTGTGGATTCGATAATCTTTTATATTACTTTGACGTGATTCGTACACTTGCGAAAAACACGCATCAATAATCCAGGCAAAAATGGGCATCCCGGCGAGCCAAAAACAGAATAAAAGGCTCGGGCAAAAGTTAGGGAAATCTTGAAAAAAATATACACCCGCTGAGTTGAAAAGCCACATCGGACAACTCAGGCAAAAAAGGGTATCCCGGTGGATTGAAAACCTGAAAAGGCGATCCACGCAAAAGAGGGATTAACACGAACGACTGCGATCTGCGAAATCCATGACCTACCTACAGTTGAGGCTATCCTAAGGGTTGAAGATCAGTTCACTTACTTTTTCTCAAGAGGCAGAGCGAGCAGAGCGTCTTGAAGACATACGAGTCATAACTGGGTTGAGACTTGATGAGATTCACTTTTCACATTGCCAATAGGATAGTTTGTTTTTCTTTTCAGTTGTTCCCTCATTCCAGGAAACTGCTTCCTTTGTATTGCCTATTCAGGGCCACCTTTCCAAATCAATAAGAATTCAACTTCAGTCAATTGACTACTTTGCTTTTACTTTTTTCATCTAGCATTGATTGATTGTGAAAACGTCTAGCAAATGGTAACTTGCATTGTGTTATGAACATTTGAATGCTTTCTAACTCGTGCAGGAGAATAGAAACATTTAATACAACTCTGAAAGGGTGTTGAGATACTTAGACAATGATTCATGCTATGAGCCTGGGGCAAGCAGGTCTCAAACTAATTCTCTATGTTGCAGGTACTATCGATTGTGTTCATGCAGGTACATGTACTGGTGTTGCTAACAAAGCTAACAACTATTATCCAGGATGGGCATTCCCTTTTGTTTGAACAGAAACAAGTATCTCCTAGGGTGTTTCCAATCATCCCCAGCCATGTGGAAGTTGCAATTTCACCCAACAAGGTAGCAGAAAGTGGGTGCAATCCCCAAGCAGAAGTTCCCCTTCAAACGGGGGCAATCCTCAGCAGTACAAGGAGTTCTTTCCTCCCCAGCAAGTTGCTTCCTCAGCAGTGTCATGCCTTTGGTTCCTAGGAAGTCCTCACTTCCCCATAAGAGTTCAAGAAGGGTCCACCTCCAGCAGGGTCTTGGCACTCCAATCTCAAAGTCCAATTTATTTTTGGCAGTGGCGGCTATTCAGAGCCAATGAATTATTAACAGCTTTCCCCACAGAGTTGTTTCCTCCTCATCAGGATGAACCAGATCAATGCAGTGATCATCGTTCGTCCCCAGCCAAGTTATCTGGGATACCTGCAGTCTCCTTATCAGGAGATCTCCTTTGCATTTACATCCAGTAATCATCGTTACATTTGCATCCCCCAAAGCGTAGCATTTCCATCGTCATGGAGCATTACGCCATAAATCCACACATATGCATATCGACATGGGCCAGTTTTGAGGTATATTACATAAGACCTGTTATATCTCCAATTAGATTGAAGTGTTACCCACAGAATGCAACTTCGTTTCCCAGGGTGGTTACTTCTACCACGTCTTGTTGTTATCCCCGGTTGAGTCTTGTTTCAGTACAACAATCTCATTTTTTCGCGTCTCCGTTTCAGTACAACGGTCGCGTCTCGGGCTCTCGTTTAAGTACAACGATCCCATTCCTTGCGAGTCTCCATTTCAGTACAATGGTCTCGTCTTTGAGTCTTGTTTCAGTACAACAGTATATAAAAGAAAATCATTAATTGATTAATTATTTGATGAAGTTAATTAGCTAATTAATTTATGTTCTATCTTGGAATATATTCTTGTAATCGTATTTTATTCGTGTGATTTGCGTGAATTTAAGTATTATTTTCAGCTATTGACAGTAAAATGTTAAGTAAAATATGAATATACTTAATGACTAATTATTTTAAAATAAACAAGATATTTGATCCAACACCAAACAATATTCACAAACACTTTACCTACACGTAAGTCGATTGTTCCGCGATCGCCATCGACCTTACCCTAACACTCGCACACAATGCACGGCTTCTCTTGGGCCTTCTTACAATGAGCGGTAGTTAATCGATTACATCTAATCGGTTTTCTATGAAGGCTAACATCTTCTGTTAGTACACTTAAAATCGAATTATTTAATTAATCATTTAATATTTTCCCTAGCAAATTAAACAATTCAAGCGTACTTGATCCACACATTAAGTTTATTACGACTAAAAATCTCAAAATCCATTTCATCCAATGCAAATACTCAAAAAGTCATATTACGATTAAAAAACCGAAAGAATGGAATTCTGGAGTCTAGCATTCCTCGAATTCCTGAATGAACTCTCCTGAGGCTCGCTCCATAGGATGCAGTTCATTCGATCTTTCGCGATTAAAACACTTAATTCAATATATCAAATAATGAGAGAATTGAATTCTGGAGTCCAGCATTCCTCGAATTCTCGCATAAACTCTCCTAAGGCCCGCCCCACAGGACGCAGTTTATTTACCCTTTCATTCTTAAAAAACCCTAATAAACTCAAACATTATTTTTCGAAACCAGAACTGTTCAAATCCTTTCTATACTTGCAAAACAAACTAGCGCTTCAGCCTCCAAACGCGAGCAGATAAGCCAACGCTTAGCAATTAGAATGCGATTCGAAAAATCGTTCGTAAATAACAACCAAACTTAGCACCACGGACTACGAGGCTCTGACTTTCCCATTGCACAAGGGAATACGTAGGCACACGGATCTCGATCCCTGCCGAGCACCCTAAGACTAAAATCACCCATTTTCCTTAACATATCGTTCACCATTAAGAAGACAGTAATTTAAGTTAACATACAATCGCATATTAGACTAAGAGGTTCCCGTTGAATACAATGGACGTGAGAGGTGCTAATACCTTCCTCTTGCGTAACCGACTCCCGAATTCAGAATCTGGTTTCAATGACCAAGTTCATTCTTTTATAGGGTTTATCTATATTTCCCTTTTCCTTTATTAGGAATAGATTAAAATTAGGTGGCGACTCTGTTTGTCTGTTTTTCCGCGTCTTTCGCGAGGATTGTATTTTTCGAGGTACGACAGATGACGACTCTGTTGGGGACTAGCCTTGTGCATAAGAGAGTCGAGCCTAACTTGGTCGTTCTCGTGTTTGTTTTCTAACTTGTTTTGCTTTTCTTCTTTATTTATTATTATTTATGTTTATTTATCGCTTTCTTCTTTATCATGTTACTCATTATTATGTTTGTTTATTGGATCCTGGGTTGACATCACAAGTAAAGTTCTTTGACCGAACTTTGAAAAAAGAAGAGAGAACATCTAAGTTAGATTTGGTAGTTATTAGTGTTAGTCTTCAAGGACTCGCTCCTTGCAAGCCTAACACGAAAGCTCCTCCAGAGAGTAGACCTATTCATAAATCTCGTCGTAACACAGCTAGCCTGTTACACAACCTGATTCATGAAAGGGTTGTGACTTTGGGACCCACTTATAGAACCAGTTTCAATGTTGGTAGTTATGTAGTGTTAGTCTCCGAAGGCTCGCCCCTTCGTATGCCTAGCATGAAAACTCCACTTGAGGTAGACCTTATCATTATTATTGTCATAATACAGCTAGCCTGTGGCAGGACGATAATGTGATTAGTGTCCGTGACCTTGAGTATCTTGATGTTGTTACCATAGAAGCTATCCTGTGAGCGGGTTTATGGATAAAAAATCTAGAACTAAATTATTGTGACCTACCATTTTAAGAGGGTCTGGAAGTTACTTGTGTCATCCTGGATCCAGTTGCTATGCATTCATAATCATTTGCATGAAAGCATCATGACTTACGAATAATTTTATTTTCAGGGAATTATTTATCAGCAGTTTGTTTTGCATTCAAAGTAACAATGAATTCAGAGAAAAGAAAACCATTGCAACTGAAGACCTTTGTGCCAAATACCACTGTTGTCAGAGCATGTCTAGAGGGTATGCCTACTACTTACAAACGAATAATGAATGTGAGATTCGGCCGAATTGTTGACCTCCTTGTTGTTAAGGTACAAATGCCAGCTATCACTGCCTTGGCACAATTTTATGATCCACAGATGCGAAGTTTCTTATTTCAAGACTTTCAGTTGACTCCTACTTTGGAAGACTTCGAAGGGTTCATGGGTCTCACTACAAAGGGTAGGGCACCCTATACTATGATTGGAAGATGGCCTAAGGTGGAGGAATTAGCTGAAGAACTTGAGATTGATGTGCCAACAGCTAAGAGTAATTGGAAGGAAAAGAAAGGTTTGTTTTGTTTCCGAAGACTTTCATTTGGAGAAAGAAGCTATGAATTTGCTTAAGGGTAAATGTTAGGATGCTTTGGTGAATGTACTAGCTCTTCTCATATATGGGTTAGTGCTTTTTCCAACCTTTGATGACTTCATTGATGCAACTGCTATCAATGTGTTTTGGGCTGTTTGGAAGCAAGGTCAGAGTCCTGTTGTTCCACTTTTGGCTGATGTTTTTTATAATCTTCATCTCCGATATGAAAAGAAAGGTATCGTCTTGACTTTTTGCTTCCCTTTACTTTACAAGTGGCTTACATCGCACATATTCAAGCACAACTCACTTGTGCCGGATATGACGGACAAAGAATGGGCTCAGAAATTGGTGTCTCTTACTGATAGAAACATCACTTGGTATCCTAATAAGTTGAATGCTGAAGAGATAATCATGGATTGTAGGAGTTTTTGTAACATGCCATTAATAGGGACCAAAGGTTGTATTAACTATAATCCTGTTTTAGTGATACGACAATTTGAGTACCCTATATTGGGAAAGCCAGATGATAGAGATTTGGAAGAGATGATACTGCATGACATGGGAACCAGGGACCCATCTTTACTCCATAGGATTGTTAAGTCTTGGGAAAAGATCCATACCAAGGGTGCTGAGCTAAGAAAGAGGGATGGTGTGACTAGAATGCCATACCGAGAGTGGGTCATAGAAAGGGTTAAAGTTATCAAACTCCCTTTCTCCTTGGAGGCTCCTTCTAAGCCTCCTACTCCTGAGCCTGTACCAGTGTCATATGAGGAAGTTGAAGAGCTTAGGGCAAAGATAGAAAGCCTGGGGAAAGAGAATGAGGAACTTACTTCACAGCTGCAACAAGTGACATATGAGAAGAATGGTTTGAAATTTGATCTTACTCGCACGATTGCTCAACTCGAAGCTGTTCAAGGAAAGGCTGAGGATGAACAACGGAAGAAGTTTAATGTCAAAGGTTGTTTAGATCAGACCTATTATCAAGTGAGTCACCTGAAGAAGGATTTGAACAAAGCTTGCAAGCGAAGTGCAGATAATGAAGAATGGTTCTTCCGCGCTCACCAAGAGGTAAAAAGGGTGAAAGATGAACTTGGGGAAGAAATTAAAAGACTTACTGAGTCCCTCAATCAGGCAGTAGCAAGTTGCAGGCAGGAATATGATCTTAAAGTTGAAGCAATGAATGTCTCTAGGCTTTCAGTGAAGGATTGGAATTCGAAGTGCCAAGAAGCTGACAACGCCATAAGAAGCGCTCAACACTAGAAGGACCAATATGAAAGTCTTCTCAAAGACCGTAAAATCTGGGAAGCCGCAAGGAAGAAAGTGAAGGATTACTTTGAAGGATATGAGCGTACTGTGAATGTTCGAACTGAAGAGAGGGATATGTACCATGGTAAGCTTAATAGGCTCATTGAATGGTACAACCAGCAAGCTAAAGATCTACCCTTCAGGCTCTCAATGGCGATGGAAGAATTTGAAGACAACGACGGTCACTCTCCAGCTGTGGGATACTTTCTTGAGATGTGTCAGGCCATGTTGAAGGCATTCAAGGAGAAAGTGAAAGAGTGTGAAACACGGAAGCCAACAGTTTAATTATTGTATTTGTTTTATGTTGTTTACATTTTGAAAAAAGAGCTTGGTGTAATGGTTGTACTTCGGCACTTTATTGAATTAAATGAATGAGACCTTGAGTTTTCTTTTATTTTGTCTTCATAATATTTTGAATGCTATAAATCATTTTATGCTTGTGAATAGTCCCCTGAAAATAAAAACCATAAAACATATCATCTTAACATATGCATACGTCCCATTTGCATAAAAACACAAACTCATACACTTTACCTTCCCTCTCCAGAGAGAGAAAAGTTGACTTTCCGGATTTTCCGACGGAGGTACGAGACCAGAAAGATTTACAAAATGACTTTGGAGCAAATCCATGAGGAGCAGAACGCCATGAGATCTGATATTGATTCACTCAAGGGAAAGTTGGACCAAATCCTCGAGGTCATTACTATGGCTAAGAGAGAAGAGGAAGCTGAGAAACTCGCCAGACAAGCAGGCACTTCGGGGACTACCAAAGAGAACTTCGTTCTTGCTAGGGTGAATCCACCCAATGTACCATCTTTAGCAGTTCACCATGGGTCATTTAAGGACATGGATGAGCAGTCTGACGTCTTTTATGCGGACCCACCGATTCACCGCACCGAAACTCTTCTTGAACCAGTAGCAGAAAGGTTGCGCTCAATGGAGGAAAAGCTTAAGGCAATGGATATCAACACCATTCCGGGTCTAGATGCTGAGGAGATGTCTCTGGTGCCAGGACTAGTAATCCCGCATAAATTCAAGGCTCTGGACTTTCCCAATAAATATAAAGGGAACAGTTGTCCTCACACTCATCTTCGGGCTTACTGCAGAAAGATGACTCTATATGCTAGGAACGACCAGCTCCTTATTCATTGCTTCCAGGACAGCCTGTCCGGGGCATCTTTGGAGTGGTACGTCCAGTTGGAAAGAGGCCGAATCAAAACGTGGAATGACCTCTCCCGTGCATTTCTTAAACATTATCAATACAATGTTGATCTTGCACCTAATCGTACTCAACTGCAAGACATGACGCAACGTAGCAACGAATCGTTCAAAGAATACGCACAAAGGTGGAGAGAACTCGCCACACGAGTTCAGCCGTCGTTGCTTCCTAAAGAGTTAACAGACATGTTTCTAAATACACTGGAGGACAAATATATGGATCGGATGATGGGGGATAGTTTTCCTAGTTTCTCTGAGATTGTGCCCGTAGGAGAAAGAATTGAGAGTCAGTTGAAAAAGGGCAAAAGAGCAACCACTTCTGCAATTATTGGCAAGAAACCTTATCCTAATTTCCAAAAGAAAAGGGAAGGAGAGACCAATGCTATTACGAGAGGAAGAACTAGTTTGCCGTATAACATGTCTTATGGACATGTAGTTAATGTTGCGCCAGCTCCGTATCAACCACAGGCTCCACAACACCAACAATATCAGCAGGCTCCTGCATAGCAGCCCAATCAACAATACAGACGAAGTGGTCCGGTGCAAAGGCAGCCTAGACCAAGAAGGCACATTGATCCAGTCCCCATGCCTTATAGGGATATCTTTAATCAGCTGAATCAACACGGACAATTAACTCTAAGGGATCTAAGACCAGCCACTTTCCCGTATCCACCAAATTACGATGCTAATGCCACTTGTGAATTCCATAAAGGTGCACCGGGACACACTATAGACAAATGTTGTGCATTTCAAAATCACGTGCAGGACTTGGTGGAGTCGAAGGATCTAACATTTACTCCAAGAGGCCCGAATATCAAAAACAACCCATTGCCACCTCATGGAGGAGCGGCTGTTAATGTCGTGGAAGAAGAAGACGAGTGTGAGTTAATTCTAAAGGCAGAAGACGTTCATACTCCATTGGCTATGATTGGGGAACAATTGGAGAAATCAGGCTTGATGCCGGTAAAGGATGAAGGGGTTGATCATTCCGAGGAAGATATCAGGGAGTGCCTTCAAGGACTCCTCAATCAAGGTTTGATACAGATCGAAAGACGTGGAAAGAAGAAAAGGATGGTGGTTGCAATAGAGATGTATTATGATGCACCTCAGACTCCAAATAATGTTACTCCTATATTTATAGAGTACCCAGCTCCCTACACTAGGGAAAATAACCAAGCTGTACCGTGGAGTTATGAACCAGTGAACGCTAGACAAGGCCGGAGAAGGCAGCCTATTAATATTGAATTTCTCGTCGTCACATGCATTGTCGGACCAAGTGGTATGACTCGCAGTGGACGATTGTTTACACCGAGACCAGTGGAGTCGTCATCCAATCAAAAGCAAAAGACAACTGCTACACCGGTTGTCACTCCTATTCCTCAGGGGTCACCAGAAGAACCGTCATCGCCCAAAGCTGCATTCACTCAGAAAGAAGCGGAAGAGTTCTTAAAGATTATCAAGAAAAGCGACTACAAGGTAGTCGATCAGCTGAACCAGACTCCCGCCAAAATATCTACGTTAGCTTTACTACTTAGTTCTGAAGAACATAGATCTTCTTTGCTGAAAGTGCTAAGCGCGGCCCATCTGCATTTCTCACCAGGTCATTAATATCATAGTAGTTCATTTCATTGTTTCATAAGGCATGTGATCAGGGCTCAAGGAAATTAGAGTTTTCGTACCTTATCCATATCTATCAGGGATTGAACTTGTGGAGAATAACCACTGGTGCATCCGATCCATTACTGAGGTGTTCAATCAGATTCACTTGAGATAAGAGCATTGGTTCTTCTCAGCATCTCAAGTTGTATTCCTCATCATTGAGTATCTCAAGGAAAACTTGGAGTTCTTGTTCATGATTTTGATTTGGAGGGAACTTCGCCCATTGGAGTCCAGTGTATCGAAGGGTGGTTTCGACCCTTTTGTTTATGGAATAATAATACGAGATTGTGCGGAGTTTAGGGTGGCACCAAAGTTCTTAAAAATGGATTATGTTGAAGGATTGGGTTTAGGTTTAAAGAGAATGCCCAGTTGTTGGAGTTCAAGTTCTAGCTCTTGATTCTATTTTAAATACAAGCCACCTCCATTTTACTTATCCACTGTCCGATTCGATTTAATTCACCATTTTTTTTGATTTACCATGATCTTATCCCGTTTCGTTAGCCAAAGTCATTTTTGTGTGTCCATATTCACATTTCTAACATTCCATTTTTCATGTCATTTGTCTCTAAACATCAACCATTTCTTTTCAACATTAAACCCTTTTCTTTTCTAAAGTCAAGCCATTATTCATTTCGGAATTTCATTCTCCATCTTGAAGATCCAACGATTTCTTTTTTGTTAATTCCATTATTCAAATGAAAAGTCGATAATTTTTATTATCCAAGTTATTATCCTTAACTATATTTCACTGAGCCAATTTTATGGTAATCCTTACGGGACTCACTTCATATCCTATTCATTTCTCATACAAACAATTGCCACTTCGATTGTACTCAAATCACGCTTGCTCTTTCTCCTCAACTACCTCCTTTTCTCCCACTCAATCTCATTTATCTCTCTCTTTTTATCCTTCCCTTTGTTATGGTGAGTATTTTGTGGCTAAAAGAAGTAGTTGTGGTGGATTAATCTTTGTGAATAAGGATAAAGCAGCATGCGGTGGTGGTTCAATTTATTGTTGTTTATCGCAAAGTCTTTTTTTTTTTTAATATCTATTGCAAGTTATTCTCTAATCTCTAAAACTCTCCAACCCTTCAAATACAGAATAACCCAAAATGTTTCAAATACAACAAATTAATGATTCACTAAAATCTCAACAATTCTTTTACTAGTTCAAACAGGTCTTAACACAAAAAAGGTAAAAACAAAATGACAACAATGAAAGAGTCCCTCATAGTTCACAGGAAAATACATAATAACAACAGGTTGAGAAAGTTGATAACTTGAAGTTCTCTACACATAAGCTGAAGCCATCAATCTTGGGTACTGTTGAGTGGTATAATAAGGAGGGATTTATGACTCTTTCCTGTCAAACGGCAAAAGTTTGATCATTATGAGGATTTTCTAGGACTCCAACTTTGTCAAAGTGAGAACAAACAATAGTCATTTTCTTCGATGTCATCCTCAAAAATGATTGAATATCATCTTCCACTGCTAGAGATAGTCTTAAAATACTGAACGTGAAATTCATGAATATATCAGAAACAAATAAATGTATATTGGTCTCCCCAGAAGCATTTGAGTACTTCAAAGATGTATCAAATGGCTCCAGAATCCTGATTCCATTACTCTCCATAGCCAGACCAAGTACATCTGCACTCATCTCAGTATTGTTACTCTTCAAAACAAGCCTGCAAAATGCATCCAACTGTGTTAGCAGAAGTTTATTAGACAAATTTGATGATTCCCCGACATCTTTTGACGTGTTATAAAACGTAAGCTCTGGACCAACAGCCTGAAGTTCAACGATAACCTCCGCAGAGCTGTTAACTGCGTTATTCTGGGACGGTACTTCATGCACTCTACCTCTCGGAGACATTGCCTGAGGACTTTCAACTGATTGTTCCAAATAGACATGATCATCATTTAATGCTGAATAACTACTATTTGCCCCAAGAAGAACACAAGAATCCAAGTGTTGTCCACCCTTAATAACAACATTTCTAAATTGCAATTTCTTCCCATTTCCAATATAGATTATAGCCTCTGAGCTAGCTGATGTAAGATTCAAGCCCTGCCCATCTTTTAAATATAAAATTCCACCATCCCCATCATAAATGAAATGATCAAAATTCTCATTACCTTGGATGTAAGGGACAAGTGAAGGGACATCTGTTTATGTAGGCAACTGTGGGGTGTATAAGCAATTCGAAGGGTCTATCATCTTTATTCGAAAGGGACAAGATCATTACGAAGGCAACATTCGAAAGGGACTTGATCTTTTATCTGTTAAGGGACTAGATGCCTTTATTTTGAGGGACTTTTGCTTTATACAACCTACTTGACCTTTTTGATTAGGCAACAATGAGAGGTATCCCTAAGGAATTGAGATGGCGATCAAAGATCGACTTACGTGTGTGAGTGTACAATTTAATATTTATCTTTTAAATTAAGTGATCTAAATTAATTTTAAATAAACATACATGTTACACTCCCTATTTACTAACCATAGCATAAAATAAATAATAAACATTATAAAATATTACATCCAGGAGCAATTACATAATAATGATTTAAATAAATAAGTAAAATATTAAATAATAATAATAAAAATTGGGTTAGTGAAAATAATAATAATAAAAATAATACTAAATTAAATGGGTTAGTAATAATCATATAAACATAATTAATAATAATAATAATGAAATAAGCAAAAATATTATAATAATTAAAAGATTAAATTTTTATATAAGCAATTATTTAAAGTTAATAAGAAAAATATGAATAATTAATTATTAATTATAAAGTTTTAAGTTATTTGTAAATTATATAGAAAAAATAAGTTAATGATAAACATATTATAAATATAATTACAAAATTAATTTAACAATTTTTAACTATTCCTAAGCATATATTAACAATTATTTAAAATGCAAAATTAAAAATATAAACAATTTAGGTCATATTTACATATTATAAAAATAAATTAAGAATCTTAATTTTTAAACATATTTACATGCAAAAATTTAAATTATGAACAATTTAGATATTAACAAAAATTAAATTAAGAACTTTAATGAAGTTGTGAATATAAATAATAGAAAAAGAAAATTAGGGTTTGAAAAAAATATGTTCTTAGGGTTTTTAAAAATAAATTAGGTTTTAAGAAAATAATATAAGTTTTTTTTTTAAAAGAAAATGATTTATATATATAATTTAGAAATTATTTAAATTAATTTAGAAAATAAAATGAAGGAATGACAAAAGAAACAAAACAAGAAACAAAAAAAAAACAGGACCTGGGATTTGAACCCAGGTCCTTTACCTGGATACACAAGAGCCTAGCCACTGGGCTGCGCGCTGCTAGCTGATAACATCCTACCTTCATTTGGTTTTATGCTCATCCTGTAAAACAAAACAAATTGCACAAAAAAAATGCATTGAGGCTGGTTTCGAACCCACGTCGTTGCCCTCACACGCGCACAAACTTACCACTACACCATCAGCATCAATCAGTAATTTAAATACAAATAAAACTATATAATATAAAAACAATTTTGAATTCCAGGCTGCGCGCGAAACTCCTTCTTCTACCTCCAGACCTGCAAATGTTGCTACGAACTTTCCCACGAGTTTTCCTGCGAATTTCAAACTGCAGCAATCCCTACGAAACTCAAACACCAACGAAACAACAAAATTTCACAAAATTGAAAACATCATTGAATTCCTGACAACATTTGCAACCATTCTATGTCTTTAGAAATCATTTATATTTGTTAAATCATTGGATCCTAATTTGGCCGAAAAAACCCTAATAATGGTGAATACTCATTCGTGTCCCCAAAATCCAATTGAGTCATCCAGAAACGTTCCTTGTATCAGAACAAACACAAATCAACAGTCAAATGTGATTAATCATGAGTAAATATGCAAAATCGAAAAATTGTTAAATGAGCATGAACATGGATTCGGTTTGCATGAATGAGGATGTTTCAGATGTTGTTTATGATCCAAATACGTTCAATGAACATCATAGAACATGTTGCAATGCTCAAAACTCATTGAAACTCCCTCTACCTTGAAATCCGAATGTGAGTTTTTGATGAATTTTGTGAAGTTTGAAACTGGTTTTGGAGGCTGCCAAATCGTGTCTAATGAGTAGGGTTAAGTCATATACTTATAGAGTGATGAATTAGGTCAGAAAAAATTGATGTTTGTGTGGAAGGTTTGATCCAAAAAGATTCAAAAAGATAAGCTTTGAAATTCAAATATTTTTGCATCAACACTTTCTATTTCAAGCCAATCAATATTATCTTTGTATCAATTTGATCCATGCTGAATTCATGACCTTCTAGAATCAAAAATAATTTTAAATCTTCATGTTTAATATTTTATTTAAATTTTTAAAATGATTTTTAGTATAAAAAATCATAATAAATTAATTAAATAAAATAAAAATTATGAGAATATCAAAGAATTTTCGTGCATGATGTCATGGATTGCTTTGGGTCCTTAAAAGTTCAGCCCACTTAGCAAAAATTGGTTTTAAACCTCCATTTGCTTTATAAACTTCCCTAAAATTTCCCAACTTTGCAAGGGCACACATCCTTAAATTTTAATGCTATGAGGGTGTTCTTGGACATTTTGGAAAGCTTGAAGAGTCCTCTAACCAACCCCACTGGTTTCATGTTCATATCATTTACCATTCTCAAGTTATGCCCTTTTGAAATTGTTGACTTTTTGTTGACTTTCAAAAGGACCTATAATGTTTTAGCTCATACATTCCAAATGAAGCATTTTTGGGCTTGGCTTGTGAGACACAAAGTTGTAGAGAATTCAATTTCCTTCAAAATGAGATTTGGATGGAGACTTGGTGATGAAGCATGTGAAAGTTATGGCTGGTCAAAGTTCAGTTGACTTTTACTGAGGAAACCCTAATTTAGAAACTCCTGATTCTTGATGATCTGAAATATCCTTGATGAATCATGATCAACCCTTGATCAAATGATGAATTTTACTTCATATACTTGATGTTGACAAAAAATCATGAAGTTTGACTTTGGTTTGACCATAGTTGACCTCAGTTTGACTTTATAACTGCTTTGATTGATTTTGACTTATCTGATCATCTGACTGAGCAAACTTTTGAGAAATGTCTTGAAACTTGTCATGGGGGTTCTTGCACACATATAAGATGTTATGAAGCTCACTTGAAGTCTTGGAAGTTCATTTAGCCTGATTAAAGTCAAAACCCTAGTTTTGGATGCACTGCTTAGGAGGTGCCTTGTATGAGGGAATTGTCAACTCTTCTGACTATTTGTGAACTTTGTGAACCTTGTGAACCATCATAAGATATCTTGTGAACCTTGTGAACCTCATGGGAGGTCTTGTGAACCTTGTGAACCTTCTTTAGCACACAAAGTCTTGTTTGTGAGGGCAAATTTTGGGGTGCAACAGCTGCCCCTGTTCAATTTTCTGAAACCTGAGGGGTTAGATTGGTATATTTGCCAGTCGTGACCTGGAAGGTTGAAGGGGATTGAACACAAAAGCCCAAAAATTTTCACTCACCAGTGCATAGAGTGATACAGATGACTAGTTGAATATGTTTGAGTGGGCTTAAAGATGCCACTTGGAGAAAAATTCTTCAGGTACATTTCTTGGAGGATAAAGCAGTCCAAAATATGAAGGTATAATGATAGCTTTCAGGAAGATAAACAACATCCCGAGGTAGTAATATGCTTTCAAGAGGATAAAGCAGTCCTGAGGCAATAATATGCTTTCAGGAAGATAACAACGTCCCGAGGGAATGATATGCTTTCAGAAGGATAAACAACGTTCTGAGGTAGGGGTGATAGCTTTCAGGAAGATAAACAACGTCCCGAGGAGATAATATGCTTTCAGGAGGATAACAACTTCCTGAGGAAGTGGTAACCTTTGGGAAGATAACAACGGCTCAAAGTAATAATATGCTTTCAGGAGTATAAACAACATCCTGAGGAAGTGATGATAGCTTTCAAGAAGATAAACAACGTCACGAGGAGATAATATGCTTTCAGGAGGATAACAACGTCCTGAGGAGATAATATGCTTTCAGGAGGATAACAACGTCCTGAGGTATAAGAAGCTTTCAGGAGGATAAAGCAGTTCTGAGGGAATGATATGCTTTCAGGAGGATAACAACGTCCTGAGGTGATGATATGCTTTCAGAAAGATGAACAACATTCTGAGGTGTAAGAAGCTTTTAGGAGGATAAAGCAGTCCTGAGGGATTGATAACCTTTGGGAAGATAAACAACGGCCCAATTGTCACAATTTGTTAATGAAAATTTGTCTGCTGGAGAATTAACCTGGAAACAAGGTAGCATTCTGTATGATAATATTAGTTTATTCATTATGTATGCATGTATAATATGGTGCACTTAAGTAATGTATTATGTATCTATGCATATGTATGGTATGATGTTAATGATGTATGTATGATATGATGCTGCCTGAAGCGTCTGGTTATCTTTGTATAACAACTGCTGCTGGCCAGGGAAAATAAATCCCGATTCGTTGCTGAAGAATATGAAGAACTTGTTCCCGTCTTGTTTAATGATATAATATACATAACCTTTCGTCTTCGTTCGATAGTAGGGTATACATAACTTCCCGTCTGCTGGGGATAGTAAGGTATATATAACCGCCCGTCTGCTGGGTGATAGGGTATATATAACCTCCCGTCTTCGTTCGATAGTACTCCTATTGGAAAGTAAATTCCCGAATATCCGTATGAGGATAAAAGAGATGGATATAAATTCCAGGGAAGATGTGACTTTATGAAGATGGATTTGTCCAACTGAGGGTTTGTAACTGTCTTGTAGAACCGACGAAGCTTCGTTGAAATCCTTCCCTCGTTCGTCCTTAGTAAATACTATTACTGCATTTTCATGCATTTCTGGTAAACATCAATCATATTAAGCATTCATGCATTTTTGGTAAACATTAATCATATTCAAAAGCATAATACATTCAAACACAACCAATGGACGTTTCGCTTATGTAAATAGGGTAAAAGTAAATCTGGATTCAAAGATGGAATTTTATTTATATCAAAAGGTGACCCATACATGGGTAAGTTTGTACAAGGAGACATAAACCCTAGTAAGAGGATTTTGTCATAAAGTTTTTACAAAACAAAGAAAATCAGCTATGTGGGAAATAATCCTATTGAGTTTCAATTCTACTATTGCCATTATCTTCAAGTATCTCATCTTCTGCTGTTGAGACGGAAATGATTGGATTGAGCTTTATCTGTTTGAACTTGAGTAAGTGACACAACTGGTTGCAGTTTCATGGGTGATCTAAACGAGACATAGTCATACGCTTTAATCCCTAACTTTTTCCTAGATTGCCCTTTCAGGTTTTCAATCCACCGGGATACCCTTTTTTGCCCAAGCCGCCCTTTCAGGTTTTCGACTTGCCGGGTGTACATCTTTTTACATATATCCCTAATTTTTGCCCAAACCCTTTTGGTTTGCCGGGATGCCCTTATTTTTGCCTAGGCCTGTCAACCTAGCGAGTCTCTTTTTATGCGTAGTATTTTTTAACTATGTCTGCGTTTACAGGCTGTGGGAAGTCTTCACCATCCATAGTAGTAAGTATCATGGCATCTCCTGAAAATACTGTCTTGACTACAAATGGTCCTTCATATATAGGAGTCCACTTTCCCCTAGGATCACCCTGTGGTAATATGATACGCTTGATTACCAAGTCACCAGCCTGATACACCTTTGGCTTAACCTTCTTATTAAAAGCTTTGATTATCCGTTTCTGGTACATTTGGCCATGACAAACTGCTGCTAGCCTCTTCTCATCAATCAAATTTATCTGGTCAAGTCGGGTCTGAATCCACTCATCTTCATCCAAGCCTGCATCCTTCATAATTCTTAAGGAGGGAATCTGAACTTCAATGGGCAGAACTGCTTCCATACCATAGACCAAGGAGAATAGGGTTGCCCCTGTTGAAGTACGTATTGTGGTACGATAACCATGAAGAGCAAATGGTAACATCTCATGCCAATCCTTGTAAGTGACAGTCATTTTCTGTATAATCTTCTTAATGTTCTTATTAGCAGCTTCAACTGCCCCATTCATCTTCGGACGATACGGAGAAGAATTGTGATGCTTAATCTTGAACTGCGTGCAGAGATCAGTAATCATAGTGTTGTTCAGATTAGAGCCATTGTCAGTAATAATCCTTTCAGGGATGCCATACCTACATATGAGATTATTCTTAATGAATCGAGCCACCACATTCTTAGTAACAGATGCAAATGAAGCTGCCTCTACCTACTTCGTGAAGTAATTAATAGCCACCAGGATGAAACGATGCCCATTAGAAGCAGTAGGCTTGATCTCACCAATCATATCAATGCCCCACATGGCAAATGGCCAAGGAGCAGTCAACACATTCAATGGTGATGGAGGTATATGTACTTTATCAGCATAAATTTGACACTTGTGACATGTTCTAGAGTGTTGATAACAATCAGCTTCCATGGTAGACCAATAGTAACCTGCTCTCAATATCTTCTTTGCCATAGTATGACCACTAGAATGAGTGCCAAAAATTCCATCATGCATATCTTCCATAATCTCAGTTGCTTCCTTCTTATCCACACAACGAAGCAGAGTTGCATCATGATTGCGCTTGTACATAATGCCATTACTCAAAAAGAACTTAGCAGAAAACCTCCTCAGAAACTTCCTATCTTTGACAGATGCCCCTTCAGGGAACTCCTGAGCTTCAAGATATCTTTTTACTTCATAGAACCAAGGCTTCTCCTCTGCCCCTTCTGTGTCAATCTCATTGCAGTATGCAGGCTTTTCAAATCTATCAATAGTAATCTTGGGAGCTTCATCATCCTAGCTGATCTCAAACATAGATGCCATGGTGGCTAATGCATCTGCCAACTGATTCTCTCTTCGTGGAATATGTCCAAAGGTAATCTCTTTGAAATGTGGGATTAAAGACAACACATACTCTCTGTAAGGAATGAGGTTATCATGCTTGGTATCCCAATTTCCTTTGATCTGACTTACTACCAGTGCTGAATCTCCATATATGTCAAGGAACTGAATCTTCATATCAATGGCAGTTTTGATACCCAGGATACATGCCTCATACTCAGCCATGTTATTGGTACAATAGAAACAAAGTCTGGCAGTAATCGGGGTATAACAACCTTCAGGGGAACTGATCACAACACCAACACCATTACCAAGTGCATTAGAGGCACCATCAAAAACCATAGTCCATCGGGATCCTTGTTCAGGTCCGTCATATAGTCCAGGTTCTTTGGTAATAATCATAATGTCTTCATCAGGGAACTCAAAACTCATTGACTGATAATCATCCACTGCTTGATGAGCCAAATGACCAGCAACAACACTTCCTTTAATGGCCTTCTGAGTAGTATATTGTATGTCATATTCTGTCAAGATCATTTGCCATCTTGCAATTCTTCCGGAGAGAGCAGGTTTCTCGAATATGTACTTGATTGGATCCATCTTTGAAATCAGTAAGGTAGTATGAGTCAACATATACTGTCTTAGTCGGCGAGCAGCCCACGCCAAAGCGCAGCAAGTTTTCTCGAGCAGTGAGTATCTTGTTTCACAGTCGGTAAACTTTTTGCTAAGGTAGTATATTGCCTGCTCTTTTCGACCAGACTCGTCATGTTGCCCCAATACACACCCCATTGAGTTGTCTAACACCGTTAAGTACATAATCAAGGGTCTTCCATCAACTGGTGGCATCAAAATTGGTGGTTCCAGCAGATATCTCTTGATTTCATCAAAGGCAGTCTGGCACTCATCATTCCATTCCATCACCTGATCTTTCTTCAGCAACTTGAAGATTGGCTCACAAATGGCAGTTAATTGAGAAATAAATCTTGCAATGTAATTCAAACGTCCCAAGAAACCTCTAACCTCCTTCTCAGTACGGGGAGCTGGCATCTCTCGTATAGCTTTCACATTTGCAGGATCCACTTCAATACCTTTTCCACTGACAATGAAACCCAGGAGTTTACCAGATCTAACTCCAAAAGTACACTTTTTGGGTTCAATCTCAACTTGTATTTCTTCAACCTTTCAAATAACTTGTGTAGATGATCAAGATGTTGCTCTTCATTCTGGGACCTGGCTATCATATGATCCACATATACCTCTATCTCATGATGAATCATATCGTGAAACAAAGCCACCATAGCACGCTGATATGTTGCCCCTGCATTCTTCAAACCAAATGGCATCACTTTATAGCAAAAAGTGCCCCACTGTGTAACAAATGTTGTCTTCTCCATATCTTCAGGTGCCATCTTGATTTGATTATAACCAGAGAAATCATCCATAAAAGAGAATATCTTGTGCTGAGCAGTGTTGTCTACCAGAACATCAATATGAGGAAGTGGAAAATCATCTTTGGGGCTGGCCTTGTTCAAATCCCTGTAGTCTACACACATACGTACCTTACCATCTTTCTTAGGTACCGGCACCACATTTGCAACCCATTGAGGATAAGAAGTCACTGCTAAGAACCCTGCATCAAACTATTTCATTACCTCTGCTTTGATCTTTTCTGACATCTCAGGACGCATGCGACGAACCTTCTGTTTCTTTGGACGACAATCTTCTTTCACTGGTAAACGGTGAACCACAATGTCTGTATCCAACCCTGGCATATCTTCATAAGACCAAGCAAAGATCTCCATATAGTCACGTAGCATCTGAATCAACCTGCTCTTGACATTGTCCTCTAATTCAGCCCCTATCTTGACTTCTTTCCTGTTTTCTTCAGTTCCTAGATTCACTACTTCGACTGGCTCTTCATGTGGCTGTATGGCTTTCTCTTCTTGTTGTAACAACCTAGCAAGCTCTACAGGTACTTCACAATCGTCCTCATTTCCGTCTTCAGTTTGATAGATCGGATTCTCGAAATTATAATTGGCAATAGTAGAACTGTTATCAACAGGATCCAGAGTGTATGAGGATCTGCATTTTAGTGATGTGGGTGTGTGTAAGAACACATAGCTGATAAAGAAAAAATAAAAGAAAAGAAAGACAAGGAACACAATATTTACGAAAACGAAACGTCCACTGATTTTATTGAATGAAGTATGCAAATGAAATGACATCCCGTAATAAGCACACCATTGTGCCCCGGGTAAGGCACAAGGCTTAAGAGTTTTAATTGTTCAAGAAATTACAAACTTAAAAGTAACAACACAGTAATAGTATTTACTCCTGACTAAAGGAGATAGGAATAACATCTTCAGCCTTCCAGTTATTGAGTCCAGCACCCATAGTAGGAAAAATCCAAGCATCCAAGTTGTAGTCTTCATCATAGTCACCCACAACATTGATCTGGTTCTTCATAACCCCTTCATTGGTGATACGAACAGCACGAGCACGACGAACAGCCTTCTGGGACTCTGCAGTGAAACCCAAACCAAACTTGTCAGACTTGTAAGGGATATCAGGAAGTTGACCCCAAATAGTACAACCACCTTCATCCACCACAGCTCTAGCATCTTTGAGGGAGGCCATTGTTGGAGGTATTCTGGTAACTACAAGAACTTTCTAAACAATAGGAGGGGCTTCATAATCATTAACAAACCAAGGCACCACTTCGAACGTCTGGCACGGAGTTTCAACATATTCACCTTCCATTTCCAGATACTTGAAAGTGTTTACATGGCTAACAAAATATTCTTCTTCTCCATAAGTAACAACCTTTCCTTCTACCGGATATCTCAGCTTCTGATGTAAGGTAGAGGTTATAGCACCTGCCCCATGGATCCAGGGACGACCAAGCAAACAAGAGTACGAAGGACGAATATCCATCACATAAAATGTAGCATTAAAAATCTGAGAACCAACTTTGATTGGGAGATCAATTTCTCCATGCACCACTCTTCTTGAACCATCAAAAGCCTTCACCACTATATTACTGGGCTTCAGCACAACATCTTCAGGACTCAGTTTATTCAGGACTTCTTTGGGAAACACATTCAGAGAGGAACCATTGTCTATCAATACATGTGACAGAGTAGTACCCCTGCATTCAATTGAGATATGCAGAGCCCTGTTATGATCCCTCTTGGCAGGAGTCAAATCAGCATCAAAAAACCCTAACCCATTGTCATAGGTCAGGTGGGCAACACAATTCTCAAACTGGTCAACAGAAATTGCATTGGGTACATGAGTAGTCTTCAGAAATTTAATCAAGGCCTTGGCATGAGCCTCAGAACACAACAACAAGGACAGCATAGAAATCTTGGAGGGAGTGTGACCCAACTGATCAACAATATCATAATCACTCTTACAAATGATCTTCAATACTTCTTCCATCTGTTTAGAGAGATCATCAGCAACTGGCACATAAGTAGGTATAGGTTCAATAACGGGACCCTTGCCCCTAGCATCAGTGGTGGAGGTAGCAGCAGGAGTAACTGCATTCTTGGAAGTTACTGGAGGAGAGAAGACTTTTCCACTTCGTGTGATCTTACTAGACCCAGCAATATTATCAATATCAACAGGCACGTCAGCTAAGGGTTCCTGCTTAACACCATGGATATAAACATCAGACCCATAATGCCAAGGCACAGCTTTATCAGACGTATACGGAATAGGACCAGGAGTGGTAATGACCATAGGAGCCACCTTAGCTTCAACAACAATCTTCACAGGGCCTTCAGCAGTAATTTTAATGGGACCCTTATGAGTGATTTTAATAGGACCTTTGGAAGTGATCCTCACCGGCACTTTATCAACCATATCAACCTCTTCAATCTTCTTACCTTTAGTAATATGATCCACCATACTCTCCACAGAAGGTGGTGTCCTCTCGAATACTATGGTGTAATTATTCATGAGGCGTTGAATCCCGTCCTTCAACCTCCAACAACTATCTGAATTATACTCACAATAGACACAATCTTCTCGACAACCCGGAAAGAACCCAACTTGTACTAACTTCTTCTTGATAACAGACAATGGTGTAACCAAATCTGCAACTGAGGAGATATGTGAATCTTCATCAATGGCATTGACAGTTTTCTCATGATTTGGCATGGGAGAAGTAATCACATTTGGAGTACCCGGAGGGTCAAACTCAATCTCTCCAGCCTCAATCATATCTTGAATTTTGTTCTTCAAGACCCAACAGCTATTAGTATCATGTCCCTGACAGTTTGAATGATATGCACATCGTGCATTGGGATTGTACCTGGGAGAGGTAACATTGGGATTCTGAGGAGCCTCTTTTAGAGTAATAAGTTCAGCCTTCAACAAGTGTTGCAATGCCTGAGCCATTGACATGTTGATCTTAGTGAACTGTCTTCTAGCCCTCTGTTGGTTGCCCTGTGGCTGCTCTGTTGTTGTAGGAGTTGGATTTGAAATATGAACTGCACTCACAGACTGATGCCTCCTGTTACGATCAGGTTGACCATAAACAACATTGGACTCTTTCTTCCCAGTGGGAGGCTTCTTTGCAGTACCTGATGAAGAAGTGCCCACCTGAATCTTGCCATTCTTTATACCATTTTCCACGCGCTCTCCTGTCATTATCAACTCAATGAAGCCAGATGATGAGCTTCCAATGAGATGACTGTAAAAAGGACCATTCAATGTACACATGAACATATCAACCAACTCCCTATCAGTTAAAGGGGGTTGTACTCTTCCGACTAAGTCTCTCCACTTCTGAGCATACTCCTTGAAGCTTTCTTTAGCACCCATAGACATGCTCTGAAGTTGCATGCGAGTGGGAGCTAAATCAGTATTGTATTGATATTGATTATAGAAAGCTTCAGCAAGATCATTCCAATCCCTGATGTTGACACTCTCCAACTGATAATACCACTCCAATTGAGCTCCAGATAAGCTCTCTTGGAAGAAATGGATCCACAACTTCCTATCAGCAGTGTGGGGTTGAATTCTTCTGACATAAGACCTCAGATGCAGCTTGGGACAAGAGACCCCGTCATAAACAACAAAGGTAGGAACCTTGAAACCAATGGGTATGACTACCCCAGATATCAGACTCAAATCTTCAAAATCCAGCCCAGACGACTTCTGCAACTCCATAGCATCCATTCTCTCCACCAGCATTTTGAATTTGTCTTCATTAGGTTCATGGTAGTAATTAGCTTCAGAATCAGAGTCCCCCATAGTGTTGTGGAGACTGCCTCCCTCTTTTTCAGACTCTTCAAACTCATAGTCTTCAACTGGTTCTTTGGTCTTGGCAAGACCTTTGAACCTTCTTCCCATGTTGATCAGGCCACCTGACCTTCTAGTCTTCTTAGTCTTCTTGGCCAGCAGTGTCTTCAATTCATCCTGCCCCTTGGTCAGGTTCAGGATCAGCTCTTGGAACTGTGCATTTTGTGTCTGGAGATCCTTAACTGTTTGTTCAAGAGCCATTGCTGAAATAAACAGCGAGAAGATGAGAAACCTATGCACAATTATAAACCTGTGATGCAATGAAATGATATGTGAATGCATATGCAATGTTTTCAAGGACCGCAGGATTTAAATTTGCTTAAACAAACAAGAAGGTAAACTTTTATTAGTAGTAAATTTGTTTTGCCTCTTGGGCTTACAGAAAATGAAATGAAATAAATACAAGAGATGGGGTTTTAAGTCTCCCATGGACGTTTCCTCTTTGTGTTGAGGTATGAGTTGAGATTCCGTTCCTCGTGAAGTTGCTTTGTCAGTTCCAGGATTCTTTCTTGGCTTGTTTTGTAATGAGCCTCGAAAGTATCCCTTTGCTCCTTCAACTGGATCCAGGATCTCTGCAAGTCTTCCATGTCAGTAGGCATGTCTGGGTGAAGGATGGTATAAGCAGTGTCTCCTTCAGTAACAGGTTCCATGGTAACTGGCAGGATGGCAGGATATGGCATCATGAGAGTCTGAGCACGAGATCGCACCCATCTGAGATAAGCCTCCATAGGAATAGTGTACTTAGGCTCCAGAGTCTTGCTGTCAACCTTGTTAACTTCTCCCCATGCTCGTATGAATCTCTGACGGTAACCTTGAAGATCGTTGTCGTAGTCGAACACAATTCCCTGAATCAACATGTCATGTGGGCCATCACTCCGAGCGTAACCAAACTGTCGTAAAGCTAAAGAGGGGTTGTAGGTGATGCCTCCTCTTATGCCCCGAAGTGGCACATTAGGAAACTCCCCACAACGGTCAATGATAGTGACATTCTCCATAGATCTGGAGCACCAATGGATATCTGAATGCGAGAGTGACATGATCCTTTTGGACCATCTGAACCCTTGCTCATTCTTCATCACTGATCGAGGAAGGTGAGAAATAAACCACCTAGATAGCAAAGGTATGCAGCACATCAAAGTTCCTCGTGCCTTTGTAGTACGAGTATGGAGAGAATGCAGGATGTCTCCAAGCAATGTAGGTACTGGATTGTGACTCAGGAATATGTTGATGGCATGAACGTCTATGAACTGATCAGGATTGGGGAACAACACTAAGCCATAAATCAGTAAGGCTAAGATTTCCTCAAAAGCATCGTAGCTCATAGCCTTCAAGAACATTTGAGCTTTATTCATTAATACCTTAGCAAGAATACCCTTAACTCCGCTTCTCGTTTCTAGAACAATGTCAGACTTCTTCAGATGTAGAGCTGCAGTAATAACCTCTGGTTTAAGCTCCTTCTCCAAGCCTGTGAAGGGTCTTTGATCAAGAACAGGTATACCCAGAAGTTTAGAGAACTCTTCCATTGTAGGAACCAGCTGATAGTCGGGGAATGTGAAGCAATGGTGCTTAGGATCAAAAAACTGAAACAGGACACTCATCATGTCTTCATTGAATCCTGAAGTGACTAGATCCAATAGATGACCATGTCTCTTGATAAACTGGGAATGATCAGACACTTGAGAAACCAACTCTTTAAGCTTAGCAGGTATGCCCACAAAGTTGATCCTGATGGTGTTTCTACGAGCAGAAGCCATGACCTGCAACAAAGAACAAAGATAAATCCTTTGGTCCTTGAAATGGTTAGTTAAAATGCTATGCTTATGATGCATGATGATGTCATGATGTTATGCTCAATCACAGACATGTGGCACACACAAACAAGTCACACAATAGCCCTAGGTTTAAAGGCTTGCATGAGGTTTACAGGTAAGTACCCTCCCCTGAAGTTAGTTGGTTCATCCTGTCCTACAAAAGTAACCAGGTTCTAAGGGATCTCAATATCATTGATCCTTCACAAGGGTGGTTGTTCAGTAGGCAACTTACTTGCCAACCAAAACCCTCTAAGTTTAAGATCTCAATGAGTGTAGTATCGAGTATCAACCAACTTCAGTCTGCACCAAAGCCGGCTATCTCACTACTTTCTAAAGGCCAAGATGGGATAAATAGGGTTCTAAAAGTTAGTTAGTGCATTGACAACATATGGCAGCCTCATATTATCCTCAACTTGACTTAAGGAACATAAGCACCAACCAAGAAGTCACACTAACTATGGCCACCAGATCAACCATATCGGTATACGCCGTACAGTTTCCTTGGTCTATTGCCATTTACCTAAGGTACACTAGGTCCGGGTTAGGATCTTTCACACATAAAGCCCAACAGATAAATATAAAGCAAACAAAGCAAACAATTTAAAGTGATCTAATTCCTAAGGGTACCCCTCTTTTATTAAGTCCCCAACAGAGTCGCCAGTTCTGTAACACGGTGGGAGAACTGACTTTAGTTAAATGTTGCGGATAGCAAGAGTCGCCACCGACTTTTATTTTATCCAAAGGAAAGGCATAAAAGAACAGGAAAGACCTTTTAAAAGATTTTTGGGTCCGGGGGGTAGGTTATGTAAAGGGAAGGTGTTAGCACCCTTTACATCCATGGTTATCCATGGGCTCTTAGTTACTTAGCTCACTTTAAAATGTTTTTTTTTTTAAAATGTGAAGTGTGTGAATAGAAATTTTCTTAAGAGTTTGATAATGATCCATGTACGGATGCGTAAAAAAAACTTTGTTTTGAAAATTTGTTTGAAAGTGTGAAGTGTTTGAAAAGTTTTGAATATTGAGCAAGTAACTATGAGGAACCTACCCTAAATTTTAAGTCTTTTCTGTTCTTGAATACTTTAAATGGTAAGACTATCCCTATTATTAAGGAATAGGTAGTCATTACCTTGGATGTAAGGGACAAGTGAAGGGACATCTGTTTATGTAGGCAACTGTGGGGTGTATAAGCAATTCGAAGGGTCTATCATCTTTATTCGAAAGGGACAAGATCATTACGAAGGCAACATTCGAAAGGGACTTGATCTTTTATCTGTTAAGGGACTAGATGACTTTATTTTGAGGGACTTTTGCTTTATACACCCTACTTGACCTTTTTGATTAGGCAACAATGAGAGGTATCCCTAAGGAAGTGAGATGGCGATCAAAGATCGACTTACGTGTGTGAGTGTACAATTTAATATTTATCTTTTAAATTAAGTGATCTAAATTAATTTTAAATAAACATACATGTTACACTCCCTATTTACTAACCATAGCATAAAATAAATAATAAACATTATAAAATATTACATCCAGGAGCAATTACATAATAATGATTTAAATAAATAAGTAAAATATTAAATAATAATAATAAAAATTGGGTTAGTGAAAATAATAATAATAAAAATAATACTAAATTAAATGGGTTAGTAATAATCATATAAACATAATTAATAATAATAATGAAATAAGCAAAAATATTATAATAATTAAAAGATTAAATTTTTATATAAGCAATTATTTAAAGTTAATAAGAAAAATATGAATAATTAATTATTAATTATAAAGTTTTAAGTTATTTGTAAATTATATAGAAAAAATAAGTTAATGATAAACATATTAAGAACCCACGCCGTTTCGAACCCACGCCGTTGCCCTCACACGCGCACAAACTTACCACTACACCATCAGCATCAATCAGTAATTTAAATACAAATAAAACTATATAATATAAAAACAATTTTGAATTCCAGGCTGCGCGCGAAACTCCTTCTTCTACCTCCAGACCTGCAAATGTTGCTACGAACTTTCCCACGAGTTTTCCTGCGAATTTCAAACTGCAACAATCCCTACGAAACTCAAACACCAACGAAACAGGAAAATTTCACAAAATTGAAAACATCATTGAATTCCTGACAACATTTGCAACCATTCTATGTCTTTAGAAATCATTTATATTTGTTAAATCATTGGATCCTAATTTGGCCGAAAAACCCCTAATAATGGTGAATACTCATTCGTGTCCCCAAAATCCAATTGAGTCATCTAGAAACGTTCCTTGTATCAGAACAAACACAAATCAACAGTCAAATGTGATTAATCATGAGTAAATATGCAAAATCGAAAAATTGTTAAATGAGCATGAACATGGATTCGGTTTGCATGAATGAGGATGTTTCAGATGTTGTTTATGATCCAAATACGTTCAATGAACATCATAGAACATGTTGCAATGCTCAAAACTCATTGAAACTCCCTCTACCTTTAAATCTGAATGCGAGTTTTTGATGAATTTTGTGAAGTTTGAAACTGGTTTTGGAGGCTGCCAAATCGTGTCTAATGAGTAGGGTTAAGTCATATACTTATAGAGTGATGAATTAGGTCAGAAAAAATTGATGTTTGTGTGGAAGGTTTGATCCAAAAAAATTCAAAAAGATAAGCTTTGAAATTGAAATATTTTTGCATCAACACTTTCTATTTCAAGCCAATCAATATTATCTTTGTATCAATTTGATCCATGTTGAATTCATGACCTTCTAGAATCAAAAATAATTTTAAATCTTCATGTTTAATATTTTATTTAAATTTAAAATGATTTTTAGTATAAAAAATCATAATAAATTAATTAAATAAAATAAAAATTATGAAAATATCAAATAATTTTCGTGCATGATGTCATGGATTGCTTTGGGTCCTTAAAAGTTCAGCCCACTTAGCAAAATTTGGTTTTAAACCTCCATTTGCTTTATAAACTTCCCTAAAATTTCCCAACTTTGAAAGGGCACACATCCTTCAATTTTAATGCTATGAGGGTGTTCTTGGACATTTTGGAAAGCTTGAAGAGTCCTCTAACCAACCCCATTGGTTTCATGTTCATATCATTTACCATTCTCAAGTTATGCCCTTTTGAAGTTGTTGACTTTTTGTTGACTTTCAAAAGGACCTATAATGTTTTAGCTCATACCTTCCAAATGAAGCATTTTTGGGCTTGGCTTGTGAGACACAAAGTTGTAGAGAATTCAATTTCCTTCAAAATGAGCTTTGGATGGAGACTTGGTGATGAAGCATGTGAAAGTTATGGCTGGTCAAAGTTCAGTTGACTTTTACTAAGGAAACCCTAATTTAGAAACTCCTGATTCTTGATGATCTGAAATATCCTTGATGAATCATGATCAACCCTTGATCAAATGATGAATTTTACTTCATATACTTGATGTTGACAAAAAATCATGAAGTTTGACTTTGGTTTGACCATAGTTGACCTCAGTTTGACTTTATAACTGCTTTGACTAATTTTGACTTATCTGATCATCTGACTGAGCAAACTTTTGAGAAAAGTCTTGAAACTTGTCATGGGGGTTCTTGCACACATATAAGATGTTATGAAGCTCACTTGAAGTCTTGGAAGTTCATTTAGCCTGATTAAAGTCAAAACCCTGGTTTTGGATGCACTGCTTAGGAGGTGCCTTGTATGAGGGAATTGTCAACTCTTCTGACTATTTGTGAACTTTGTGAACCTTGTGAACCATCATAATATATCTTGTGAACCTTGTGAACCTCATGGTAGGTCTTGTGAACCTTGTGAACCTTCTTTAGCACACAAAGTCTTGTATTGTGAGGGCAAATTTTGGGGTGCAACAGATACACACAGAAACAAATGTTGAATCCGGACCAAATTTCATATCAACAATGAGCATCGTCTGAAATGGTTCAAAATTATTCCCTTTATTTGAGCTACTATCAACTGAGTCCTGATTTTCATAATACGACAAAGTACTTGGAGGGCTGGCTCCAATGCTCTCAGGCTTTCCTATTGCTAACCGAAATCCTTGTTCAACTCCTTCTCCATCATCTTTCACCAACAACCTATATTAACCAAGAAAAAACAAAGTTAACAGAGAAAACTCAGAGGTATATATTCAGCTAATTGAAAAAATCACAACAAAAAAAAACGAATTCGGTTACACTCCAACAACCTCACAACAGAAAATAACTAGCTCTTCAACTGATTTCATAACAACCATAATAGAAAATTCTAGAAGTTACCTGAGAAAACTCCAGAACTATCATCTTCAAGCATTCCCTATAAATCAGTAGCTTCTCAATCAATCAGTTTCTTCCACAATTTTCAGAACCCTTCATTCAATTCTCCCTCTCTTCAACCATTCTCTTCTCCAATTTCTCCATACAATTCCTCAATCTTTCCCTAATCCTTTCTTCAAGCTCTCTTGAACTCTTGTTCCAGCATTCATTCATCTCATCACCATTCTTCCTTCATCTCCTCTCACAACTTCAGACCATAGCCAACCTGCAATTCACATCAATCTCCATTTCTGAACCTTCGTGCCACCCTCCTTCCCAATTTCAAACGCAGCCTCATCTTCAGATACAAGTCTTTGGGTACTGACAAAAGCAACCCCCTGCATAATAATCCTTGATCAGAAAAAAGCTATGGCATAACAACAGTGAGAATACGATATTTGAGACGACTTGCACGGATCGAAGAAAAGGTTACGGGGCGAGTCAAGGCGAGCAAGTCGCAGGCGCATACCTGGGTAGAGTGTCACGGCACACTTCTTGACGTTGCTGACATAGTTGCTGTTGAAGACTTATGGCAAAGTGGACTTAAGCTTTCGGTGATCTCGCGGCCAAGAAGCTTTCTCCGACGTGAACGATTTCACCAGGTACACATTTAAACTCTCTTGTAGACGTAGACGCCGGCTGTATTCTTGATAGCGGTTAGGGAACCCCTTTGTTGGTCTGAGCTTATTTTCGGAGAGGGTGATGAAGTTAGGTTTTGTGTTGTTTAGTTTAGGCTGTGATGGTGGTGATAGAAAGAGGAAGAAAAAGATGAAATTAAGGAAGGTGATGTGGGCGAAAGCTGAAGAAGATAAGAACTGTAGCGGTTTGAGACGGAGAAGAGAGGAGTGGAAGGTGGTGACGGCGAAAGAGTGACGGTGAGAAGAAGCTGAGAAGAGAGGTGACGGCGGGTTTGGGTTGGAGGAAGAAGAAGAGAATTAGGTTTTCTTTCTAGGTTTAGGATTTGTGATTTATTAAATCAGTTTTTTTAATTAATTTAATTTGAATAAAAGAGGAGTATTATAATACATTAATATGTTTTACTTCCTAGTTAATCTCACAATTAATTTAATCCTAGTATAAGATTATTCCTGTGATGGGCCTTATTTTTCGTTTACTATCTGTACCCCCATATTAGGCCCGTTAAAAAACAATAACTAAAGAATTTTTCTTTCTACACCTCCTTCAGTTTCCTGTGAATTGGGCCCAGTTATTTTGCCAATTGCACCCCCATTCTGGGCCCATCATATAAAAATAACTATAAAAAAATTGCTCTATGCACTCCCTCTCACTTCTGCGCAACTGGGCCCATGTTGGTGCTTTTCACACTTCCACTTTTGGAGCCCAATAGAAAATAACTAAAAAAAATACTTCCTGAACCCCCCTATTATTTTCTTTTAGAATTAATTTTTGTTTTAGTTTAGAAAATAATTTAGGAAAAATAGGAAAATCTGTAATAAAATTCTATAAAAATTCAAGTAGGGCTATATTTCAATTTAGAAATTTTTGGTATTCTTGTTTTCTAATTTTTGGCTATTTTTTATTTAATTTCGAATTTTTCTTGCAATTAGTTTCTATTGAATTTCTTTAGCTATACATGACTTTTATTCATTTAATATCTCCCTCTTCAAGTAGAAATTTTGAGCCATTCCTTTTTCAATGTTTAGATGACTAATGTTAGTACTTAAGATATTTTTGTTAGATTTTTTAGAATATTTTATCTTGAGTTTTAGAGGTTAATTTCTTAGAAATTAGGGATTAATTTGTAACTGGAAATAATCAATTTTTAGGCCTAGTTAAATTCTGAATTTTTAGGATTCCTTTTGACACAATATAATATGTAGTTTTAGGGCCCTATATATTTAATTTCATATTTTTTTCCAGAACTTTTAATATTTTTAGGATATTAACTTTAGGGCTTTGTTACATGTAATTCTCATTAGTTTAGGCTTGGATATTAAATTCAATAAAAAATATAGTTTAGTCTAGATTTAATCCTAGAAGTTATCATGGACTTAGGTTAGCTTAGATTTTGATTTCTTAGAAGGAAAATATTAGGTGATCTTAGTTTAGAACTTAGGCTTAGAGTTTCATTTTCATTAGAACTAGAATAAATAAAATAGGATTGTATAGGCTTCCCCATTGTTCTTAGAATCAACTTAACTTCATTAGGAAGTAAGTTGAATTCTAGTGGTTTCTAGTTTTTTCCATTAGGATTAGAATACCTCACAAACCATTAGGACCTCTTGTAAATCAATAAAAATTAGGATTGTGTCTTAGTTCCCATTAGATTTTTCCTTTTCTAACTTGAGTCATTCTTTCTCATCTCATAAAGAAAAGCAATAAAACACTTAATAAAAATCGAACAATCTTGTACGACACGAGACTTTGTTGCGGAGTGTTTATACGCGTCCTGTTTCGGGGCGAGGTGTAAATACTTCCCGCGATGGATAAGTCTTAGTACAAGACCGTTCACAAACAAATTCAAAATACTTCTCATAAAAGACAAAAACAAATAACAAGCGACTATCCTGCGAGAACTTCTCTTTCTCATTTCATTCACTCACAACACGAACTCGCGACGACTTGTCACACATGCAAGACGGTAAACGCACTCGTACCAGACGAGCCTGCAACACCTGAGCATAGACATACGCAGTTCCAACTGTAAAAAACACAAACAAATAGTTCCCGCCTTAGTTAGGCGAACTACGTCGACTCTGATCCTCATTATCCCGATGAGGTACGTAGGCAGCGGTGTAGGGCCCGTTCGAGTACATTCTTTATTTTCCCTACATTTCCCCCTTTCTTCCCTTTCTCATTTTCTTATTTCAGTTCCTTTCTCATTTCTCATTCCAGTTCCAGTTAGCGGTTTTATTCAGCAGCATCTTATTTCTCACCCTTTGAAACAAAACAAGCAAGCGTGGATCCCGTCGGGTACGACGGACGATCTGGGGTGCTAATACCTTCCCAGGTCGTAACCGACTCCCGAACTCAGATCTTTGGTTCGCAGGACCTTGTCCTTTCCTTCTTCCTCAGGTTTGTGCAACATTACCTTTCCCATTCTTTCGGGATAATAATGTCTGGCGGGCGACTCTAACCTTTCCGCGCCACTTTCGCGTTTGTACTAGGATGAAAATCCCCGGAGCGACAGAATGCGATTCGAAAAATCGTTCGTAAACAACAACCAAACTTAGCACCACGGACTACGAGGCTCCAACTTTCCCATTGCACAAGGGAATACGTAGGCACACGGATCTCGATCCCTGCCGAGCACCCTAAGACTAAAATCACCCATTTTCCTTAACATATCGTTCACCATTAAGAAGACCGTAATTTAAGTTAACATACAATCTGTTGCACCCCAAAATTTGCCCTTACAAGACAAGACTTTGTGCACTAAGAGGTTCACAAGGTTCACAAGACATCTCATGATGTTCACAAGGTTCACAAAGTTCACAATTAGTCAGAAGATTTGACATTTCCCTCAGACAATGCATCCTCCTGAGCAGGGCATCCAAAACTAGGGTTTTGACTTTAATCAGGCTAAATGGACTTCCAAGACTTAAAGTGAGCTTCATAACATCTTATATATGTTTAAGAATCCCCATTACAAGTTTCAAGACTTTTCCCAAAGGTTTGCTCAGTCAGATGATCAGATAGGTTAAATTCAGTCAAAGCAGTTAAAAAGTCAAACTGAGGTCAACTGTGGTCAAACCAAAGTCAAACTTCATGATTTTTTGCCAACATCAATTATATGAAGTAAAATTAATCATTTTATCAAGGGTTGATCATGATTCATCAAGGAGATTTCAGATCATCAAGAATCAGGAGTTTCTAAATTAGGGTTTCCTTAGGAAAAGTCAACTGAACTTTGACCAGCCATAACTTTCACATGCTTCATCAAAGTTTTCCCATCCAAAGCTCATTTTGAAGGAAATTGAATTCTCTACAACTTTGTGTCTCACAAGCCAAGCCCAAAAATGCTTCATTTGGAAGGTATGAGCTAAGACATTATAGGTCCTTTTGAAAGTCAACAAAAAGTCAACAACTTCAAAAGAGCATAACTTGAGAATGGTAAAAGATATGGACATGAAACCAATGGGGTTGGTTATAGGACTCTTTAAGATTTCCAAAATGTCCAAGAACACCCTTATAGCCTTAAATTTGAAGGATTTGTGTCCTTGCAAAGTTGAGAAATTTTTGAGAAGAATATTGAACAAAAGGGGTCTTAGAATCAATTTTTTCCAAATGGGCCTACTATTGTGCAACCCAATCCTTGAGATATCATCCCACACGACCTAATCCAAGCATTTTCTGAATTTTTATTTTTTATTTCATATTTATTTGAATTTTATTCATTAAAATATCATTTAAATTGAAATAAAATATGAAATCAAATATTTAAATGTGGATATTGCTTCTAGAAAGTCATGAAAGTTAATTGAATCAAATTGATATGAAAATTATGGTGATTTTCTTAAATTAGCAAGGTTATATTCAAGAATATTTGAAATTTAAGGCATGATCTTTTTCAATCTTCCATGACCAAAATATCCAAAGGATAGCCCAACTTTTTGACCTAATTCAGTTCACTATATGTACACAAACTCGTCACAATGCATAGGGGACGAATTTGCAGCCTCAAACCATAATTTCAAACTTTCAAAATTCACCAAAAAATCTCAATTCTAATTTCTACTAAGAGGCTCTTTCAAGACATTCTAAAGGTTTCAACATGTTCCTTGATGATCACTGAATGCATAGCAATGCTTATCATCATCCAAAACTCCATAAATCGCATAAACCGAATTGCTTTTCATCTCACATTTGATTTTTTCGATTCAATGAATTTACTGCATTTTAATTGATTTTGATTGTTTAATCTTGTTTCTTTCATTATGTTGAAGCTTTCTGGATCAATTGATTGGAGTTTCACTGCCTATAACGAATTTGGCCATTGATAGGGTTTCGGACAAGCTTTTAGGGTTCCATGATAGACCAAATATAAATGACTTTTAAGGACATAAAATGATTGTATGAGCTCGGGGGATCATAATGCACTAATCAATTTGAAATAATTTCACTGTTTTGTTGGTGTTTGAATTTCGCAGGTTCTGAGTATGGAGAAATTCGCCAGAAATTTCACATATGATTTCGCAGGTGTTTTTGTAGGTCTGGAGGAAGAAGAAGACTCCTGGCGCGAAATTCAAATATTTGAATTTGAATATATATTATATATTATTATTTGTATTATATATTATGAGAAACACTGATGGCTTGGTGGTGAGGACACGCATGTGTGAAGCTAGAATCCAGGGTTCGAATATTTTTTTTGCTTCAATTTCTTTTGTTTTGCAGGAATGGAATAAAACAAAGTTATGCTGGTTGCTATCACCAACGCGCACGTTGGCCCAGTGGCTGGGGTTCTCTTCAGGTATTGGGGAGGTCCTGGGATCAAAACCAGACCTCCCCCTTTTCCTTTCCTCTATTTTATTTTCTTTTGTTTTGTTTATTATTATTATTATTTTTTTAAATTATAATTAATTTTAATTAAACTATAACCCTAATTTCTTTTTAGTTCTAAAAAAAATTTAATTTATTTTTATAAATCCTATTTATAATTCTTAAATTGTTTATTTGTGAATTTTAATCATGTATATTTATTTTATAATTTGTATGTAGTTTTTATATATAAATGACTTAATTATTTATATTAACCATAATTACTTTTATAAACCCTAATTCACTCCATAAACCTTAATTATTTTATAAATATTAATATTTGTATATAAATTCTAATTATGTGTATTTATTTTTATAATTTGTTTATATTATTTAAGTAATTTAATTAAGTAGTAAATCCACACTTATTTTTCTAAATAATTAAAAAATTATGAATATTAATTTATGTGTTTGTAAATTTTAAATTGTATATATTTATTTATAATTTGTTTATATTATTATTATGTATAGTGTTTATATAAATAATGTAATTAAGATTGGATTAAATAATTAACTTTAATTTATTCTTTTCTAAACAATTAAAAAACCTGAACTTTATTTTATTAAATTAACTTATATTTTTATATATGTACATAAAATTAAAATATTAGAACTATTAATCATATTTATAGTATATATTACTTATTATTTATTTCTTTTATTAAATTCTCTTTTAAAAAATATAGTTATTTATTTAATTTTTGAACTTTTTTAATTTATTTCTTATATTGATTTATTAACCCTCTTATATTTATTTATTTATTATTACTAACCCTCTTATATTTATTTATTTTTGTCTATTACTACTAATCCATTTAATTATTTATTTGCTTATTTTAATTATTTTAATTATAATGTAATTGTATTCAATATGTAATAGTTGTAGAATAATTTTTATTATTTATTTTTAATTGCTATGGTTAGTAAAATAGGGAGTGTAAAAAATGTTTGTATTAAAATTGGATTTAGATCATTAATCTTAAAGATAAGTATTTGAATTGGTACACTTACACACGTAAGTCGATCCTGGATCGCCATCTCACTTCTTAAGGGTTACCTCTCAAGTTGCCTAAACAAAAGGTCAAGTAAGGTGTAAAGCAAAGTCCCTTCTCTCATATCATCTAGTCCCTTAACAGATAAAAAGATCAAGTCCCTTCGTGGTTGCCTTCGTAATGATCTTGTCCCTTTCGAATAAAGATGATAAGTCCCTTCGAATTGCTTATACACCTTACAGTTGCCTAAATAACAGATGTCCCTTAACTTGTCCCTCAAACATCCAAGGTAATGATTACCTATTCCTTAATAATAGGGATAGTCTTACCATTGAAAGAACATTTAAGAACAGAAAAGATTTAATTTAGGGTAGGTTCCTCTTAAGTACTTGCTCACTTTTCATCAAATTACTTCATTACACTTCACATTTTCAAACAAATTTTCAAAACAAAGTCTTTATATATATCCATACAAGGATCATTATAAAGTACTTAGAAATTTTTTAATCACACACTACACTTCTCAAAACAGTTTAAAGTGAGCTAAGTAACTAAGAGCCCATGGATAACCATGGATGTAAAGGGTGCTAACACCTTCCCTTTACATAACCTACCCCCCGAACTCAAAAATCTTTTAAGGTCTTTCCTGTTCTTTTATGCCCTTCCCTTTGGATAAAATAAAAGTCGGTGGCGACTCTTGCTATCCGCAACATTTAACTAAAGTCAGTTCTCCCACCGTGTTACAGAATTGGCGACTCTGCTGGAGATCTAATAAAAGAGGGGTACCCTTAGGAATTAGATCACTTTAAAATTGTTTGCCTTGTTTGCTTTATACTTAATTATTGGGTGCTCTTATGTGTGAAAGATCCTAACCCGGATCTAGTGTACCTTAGGTAAATGACAATAGACCAAGGAAACTGTACGGCGTATACCGATATGGTTGATCTAGTGGCCATAGTTAGTGTGACTTCTTGGTTGGTGCTTATGTTCCTTAAGTCAAGTTGAGGATAATATGAGGCTGCCATATATTGTCAATGCACTAACTAACTTGTAGAACCCTAGTTATCCCATCTTGGCCTTTAGAAAAGTAGTGAGATAACCGACTTTGGTGCAGACTGAAGTTGGTTGATACTCGATACTACGCTCATTGAGATCCTAAACTTGGAGGGTTTTGGTTGGCAAGTAAGTTGCCTACTGAACAACCACCCTTGTGAAGGATCAATGATATTGAGATCCCTTAGAACCTGGTTACTTTATAGGACATGATAAACCATCTAAACTTCAGGGGATGGTACTTACCTTTGAACCTCATGCAAGCCTGTAAACCTAGGGCTATGGTGTGACTTGTTTGTGTGTGCCATATGTTTGTGATTGAGCATAACATCATAGCATCATCATGCATCATAAGCATAACATTTTCATTAACCATTTCAAGGACCAAAGGATTTATCTTTGTTCTTTGTTGTAGGTCATGGCTTCTGCTCGTAGGAATACTATCAGGACCAACTTTGTAAGAGACTCAGTACAAAGTAAGTCAAGAAAGAATTCTGGAGTTAACAAAGCAACTTCACGAGGAGCGTAATCTCAACTCATACCTCAACACAAAGAGGAAACGTCCATGGGAGACTTAAAATCCCATCTTTTGTATTTATTTCATTTCATTTTTTTGTAAGCCTAAGGGGCAAACAAATTTATTACTAATAAAAGTCTACCTTCTTGATTGTTTAAGCAAATTTAAATCCTGCGGTTCTTGAAAACATTGCATACGCATTTACATATCATATCACTGCATCACAGGTTTATTGTGCACAGGTTTCTTATCCTCTCGCTGTTTATTTCAGCAATGGCTCTTGAACAAACAGTTAAAGATCTCCAGGCACAAAATGCACAGTTCCAAGAGTTGATCCTGAACTTGTCCAAGGGGCAGGATGAATTGAAGACACTGCTGGCCAAGAAGACCAAGAAGACTAGAAGGTCAGGAGGCCTGATCAACATGGGAAGAAGGTTCAGAGGTCCTGTCAAGACCAAAGAACAGGTTGAAGATTATGAGTCTGAAGAGTCTGAGGAAGAAGGAGGCAGTCTCCATAATACCATGGGGGACTCTGATTCTGAAGCTAATTACTATCATGAGCCTAATGAAGATAAGTTCAAGATGCTGGTGGATAGAATGGATGCTATGGAATTGCAAAAGTCTTCTGGGCTGGATTTTGAAGACCTGAGTTTGATATTTGGGGTAGTTATACCCATTGGTTTCAAGGTTCCTACTTTCGTAATTTATGATGGTGTTTCTTGTCCCAAGCTGCATCTGAGGTCTTATGTTCGGAGAATCCAACCCCATACTGCTGATAAGAAGTTGTGGATCCATTTCTTCCAAGAGAGCTTATCTGGAGCTCAATTGGAATGGTACTATCAGTTGGAAAGTGTCAACATCCGTGATTGGAATGATCTTGCTGAGGCTTTTTATAAGCAATATCAATACAATGCTGACCTAGCCCCTACTCGCATGCAACTACAAAGCATGTTTATGGGTGCTAAAGAAATTTTCAAGGAGTATGCCCAGAAGTGGAGAGATTTGGCTGGAAGAGTACAACCCCCTCTAACTGACAGGGAGTTAGTGGATATGTTCATGTGTACGTTGAATGGTCCTTTTTACAGTCATCTAATTGGAAGCTCATCATCTGGCTTCACTGAGTTGATAATGACAGGAGAGCGCGTAGAAAGTGGTATAAGGAGTGGCAAGATCCAAGTGGGTGCTTCTTCATCCAGTACTGCAAAGAAGCCCCCTAGTGGGAAGAAAGAGTCAAATGTTGTTTATGGTCAACCTGATCGTAATAGGAGGCATCAGTCTGTGAGTGCAATTCATATCTCCAATCCAACTCCTGCAACACCAGAGCCACCCCAGGGCAATCAACAGAGGCCTAGAAGGCAGTTCACTAAGATCAACATGTCACTGGCCCAGGCCTTGCAACACTTGTTGAAGGGTGAACTTATCACTTTGAGGGACCCTCCTCAGAATCCCAATGTTACCTCTCCTAGGTACAATCCTAATGCACGATGTGCATATCATTCAAATTGTCAGGGACATGATACCAATAGTTGCTGGGTATTGAAGAATAAAATTCAGGATATGATTGATGCTGGAGAAATTGAGTTCGACCCTCCGGGTACCCCAAATGTGATTACTGCTCCCATGCCAAATCATGAAAAGACTGTTAACGCCATTGATGAAGTTTCACATATTTCCTTAGTTGCAGATTTGACTACACCATTGTCTGTTATTAAGAAGAAGTTAGTACAAGCTGGGTTCTTTCCAGGTTGTCATGAAGATTGTGTCTATTGTGCTTATAAGCCGGATAGTTGCTGGAGATTGAAGGACGAAATTCAACGCCTCATGAATAATTACACCATAGTGTTTGAGAGGACCCCACCTTCTGTGGAGAGTATGGTTGATCATATAACTAAAGGTGCGAAGGTTGAAGAGGTGGATATGGTTGATAAAATGCCGGTGAGGATTACTTCCAAGGGCCCTGTCAAAATCACCCATAAGTGTCCAATTAAGATTACTGCTGAAGGCCCTGTGAAGATTGTTGCTGAAGCTAGAGTGGCTCCTATGATCATTACCACTCCTGGTCCTATTCCATACACTTCTGATAAAGCTATGCCTTGGCATTATGGTTCTGATGTTTATATCCATGGTGTTAAGCAGGAACCCTTAGCTGATACGCCTGTTGTTGATGAAAACCTAGATATTGATAATATTGCTGGATCTAGTAAGATCACACGAAGTGAAAGAGTTTTCTCTCCTCCAGTTACCTCCAAGAATACAGTTACTCCAACTACTACCTCTACTACTGATGCTCGGGGCAAAGGTCCTGTTATTGAACCTATATAAAATAATGTACTAGCTGCTGATGATCTTTCTAAACAGATGGAAGAAGTACTGAAGATCATTCGCAAGAGTGATTATGACATTGTTGATCAATTGGGGCATACTCCTTCCAAGATTTCTATGTTATCTTTGCTGTTGTGTTCTGAGGCTCATGCCAAGGCCTTGATTAAATTTTTGAAGACTGCTTATGTACCAAATGAGATTTCTGTAGACCAGTTTGAAAATTGTGTTGCACACTTGACCTATGATAATGGGTTAGGTTTCTCCGATGCTGATTTGACTCCTGCCAAGAGGGATCATAATAGGGCTCTACATATCTCTATTGAATGTAAGGGCACTACCTTGTCACATGTGTTAATAGACAATGGTTCTTCGCTGAATGTGTTGCCCAAAGAAGTTTTGAATAAGCTTAGTCCTGAAGATGCTGTGTTGAGGCCCAGTAATATAGTGGTGAAGGCTTTTGATGGTTCAAGAAGAGTGGTGCATGGGGAAATTGATCTCCCAATAAAAGTGGGTTCTTAGGTCTTCAATGCTACTTTTTATGTAATGGACATTCGTCCTTCGTATTCTTGTTTGCTCGGGCGTCCCTGGATCCATGGGGCAGGTGCTGTGACTTCTACCTTACATCAGAAGCTGAGATATCCCGTAGAAGGAAACGTTGTCACTGTTTACGGAGAGGAAGGATATATGATTAGCCATGTGAACACATTTAAATATCTTGAAGTAGAAGGTGAATATGTTGAAACTCCATGCCAGACGTTTGAAGTAGTTCCTTGGGTTGTTAATAATTATGAAGCTCCTCCTGTTGTCAAGAAAGTTCCTGTGGTCACCAGAGTACCTCCTACAATGGCCTCCCTTAAAGATGCTAGAGCTGTGGTGGATGAAGGTGGTTGTACTATTTGGGGTCAGCTTCTTGACATTCCTTACAAGTCTAACAAATTTGGTTTGGGTTTCACTGCAGAGTCCCAGAAGGTTGTTCGTCGTGCTCGTGCTGTTCGTATCACCAATCAGGGGATTATGAAGGATCAGATCAATGCTGTGGGTGACTATGATGAAGACTACAACTTGAATGCTTGGATTTTTCCTACTGTGGGTGTTGGGCTCAATAATTGGAAAGCCGAAGATGTTATTCCTATCTCCTTTAGTCAGGAGTAAATACTATTACTGTGTTGTTACTTTTAAAGTTTGTAATTTTTGAACAATTAAACTCTTAAAGCATTGTGCCTTACCCGGGGCACAATGGTGTGCTTGTTACGGGATGTCATTTCATTTGCATACTTCATTCAATAAAAATCAGTGGACGTTTCGTTTTCGTAAATATTGTGTTCCTTGTCTTTCTTTTATTTTATTTTTGTTTTATCAGCTATGTGTTCTTACACACACCCACATCACTAAAATGCAGATCCTTATCCACTCTGGATCCTGTTGATAACAGTTCTACTATTGCCAATTATAATTTCGAGAATCCGATCTATCAGGCCGAAGATGGAAATGAGGACGATTGTGAAGTACCTGTAGAGCTTGCTAGGTTGTTACAACAAGAAGAGAAAGCTATACAGCCACATGAAGAGCCAATCGAAGTTGTGAATCTGGGAATTGAAGAAAATAGGAAAGAGGTCAAGATAGGGGCTGAATTAGAGGATAATGTCAAGAGCAGATTGGTTCAGATGTTACATGACTATGTGGAGATCTTTGCTTGGTCCTATGAAGATATGTCAGGGTTGGATACAGACATTGTGGTTCACCGTTTACTAGTAAAAGAAGATTGTCGTCCAAATAAGCAAAAGGTTCGTCGCATGCGTCCTGAGATGTCAGAGAAGATTAAGGAAGAGGTAATGAAACAGTTTGATGCAGGGTTCTTAGCTGTCACTTCTTATCCTCAATGGGTTGCAAATGTGGTACCGGTACCTAAGAAAGATGGTAAGGTACGTATGTGTGTAGATTACAGGGATTTGAACAAGGCCAGCCCCAAAGATGACTTTCCACTTCCTCATATTGATGTTCTGGTAGACAACACTGCTCAGCATAAGGTATTTTCTTTTATGGATGGTTTCTTTGGTTATAATCAGATCAAGATGGCACCTGAGGATATGGAGAAGACGACATTTGTTACACAGTGGGGCACCTTTTGCTATAAAGTGATGCCATTTGGTTTGAAGAATGCAGGGGCAACATATCAGCGTGCTATGGTGGCTTTGTTTCATGATATGATTCATCATGAGATAGAGGTGTATGTGGATGATATGATAGCCAGGTCCCAGAATGAAGAGCAACATCTTGATCATCTGCATAAGTTATTTGAGAGGCTGAAGAAATACAAGTTGAGATTGAACCCAAACAAGTGTACTTTTGGAGTTAGATCTGGTAAGCTCCTGGGTTTCATTGTCAGTGGAAAAGGTATTGAAGTAGACCCTGCTAAAGTGAAAGCTATACAAGAGATGCCAGCTCCCCGTACTGAGAAGGAGGTTAGAGGTTTCTTGGGACGATTGAATTACATTGCAAGATTCATTTCCCAATTAACTGCCACCTGTGAGCCAATATTCAAGTTGTTGAAGAAAGATCAGGTGATGGAATGGAATGATGAATGCCAGATTGCCTTTGATGAAATCAAGAAATATCTTCTAGAACCTCCCATTTTGATGCCACCAGTTGATGGAAGACCCTTGATTATGCACTTAACAGTATTAGACAACTCAATGGGGTGTGTGTTGGGGCAACATGACGAGTCTGGTCGAAAAGAGCAGGCAATATACTACCTTAGAAAAAAGTTTACTGACTGTGAAACAAGATACTCACTGCTCGAGAAAACTTGCTGCGCTTTGGCATGGGCTGCTCGTCGACTAAGACAGTATATGTTGACTCATACTACCTTATTGATTTCAAAGATGGATCCAATCAAGTACATATTCGAAAAACCTGCTCTCTCCGGAAGAATAGCAAGATGGCAAATGATTTTAACAGAATATGATATACAGTACACTACTCAGAAGGCCATTAAAGGAAGTGTTGTAGCTGATCATTTGGCTCATCAAGCAGTAGATGATTATCAGTCAATGAATTTTATGTTCCCTGATGAAGACATTATGATTATTACCAAAGAACCTGGATAATACGACGGACCTGAACAAGGATCCCGATGGACTATGGTTTTTGATGGAGCATCTAATGCACTTGGTAATGGTGTTGGTGTTGTGATCATTTCCCCTGAAGGTTGTCATACCCCGATTACTGCCAGACTTTGTTTTTATTGTACCAATAACATGGCTGAGTATGAGGCATGTATCCTGGGTATTAAAGCTGCTATTGATATGAAGATTCAGTTCCTTGACGTGTACGAAGATTCAGCCCTAGTAGTAAGTCAGATTAAAGGAGATTGGGATACCAAGCATGATAATCTCATTCCTTACAGAGAACATGTGTTGTCTTTGATCCCACATTTCAAAGAGATTACTTTTGGACATATTCCACGAAGAGAAAATCAGTTGGCAGATGCATTAGCCACCATGGCATCCATGTTTGAGATCAGCTGGGATGATGAAGCTCCCAAGATTACTATTGATAGATTTGAGAAGCCTGCATACTGCAATGAGATTGACACTGAAGAAGCAGAGGAGAAGCCATGGTTCTATGAAGTGAAAAGATATCTTGAAGCTCAGGAGTTCCCTGAAGGGGCATCTGTCAAAGATAAGAAGTTTCTGATAAGGTTTTCTGCTAAGTTCTTTTTGAGTAATAGGATTTTGTACAAGCGCAATCATGATTCAACTTTGCTTCGTTGTGTGGATAAGAAGGAAGCAACGGAGATTATGGAAGATATGCATGATGGGATATTTGGCACTCATTCTAGTGGTCACACCATGGCAAAGAAGATATTGAGAGCAGGTTACTATTGGTCTACCATGGAAGCTGACTGCTATCAACATTCCAGAACGTGTCACAAGTGCCAAATCTATGCTGATAAAGTACATATACCTCCATCACCATTGAATGTGTTGACTGCTCCTTGGCCTTTTGCCATGTGGGGCATTGATATGATTAGTGAGATCAAACCTACTGCTTCTAATGGGCATCGTTTCATCCTGGTTGCTATTGATTACTTCACTAAGTGGGTGAAGGCAGCTTCATTTGCATCTGTGACCAAGAATGTTGTGGCTCGATTCATTAAGAATAATCTCATATGTAGGTATGCATCCCTGAAAGGATTATTACTGACAATGGCTCTAATCTGAACAACACTATGATTACTGATCTCTGCACACAGTTCAAGATTAAGCATCACAACTCTTCTCCGTTTCGTCCGAAGATGAATGGGGCAGTAGAAGCTGCTAATAAGAACATCAAGAAGATTCTACAGAAGATGACTGTCACTTACAAAGATTGGCATGAGATGTTACCATTTGCTCTTCATGGTTATCGTACTACAATACGTACTTCAACAGGGGCAACCCCTGTTCTCCTTAGTATATGGTATGGAAGCAGTTCTGCCCATTGAAGTTCAGATACCCTCCTTAAGAATCATGAAGGATGCAGGCTTGGATGAAGATGAGTGGATTCAGACCCGACTTGACCAGATAAATTTGATTGATGAGAAGAGGCTAGCAGCAGTTTGTCATGTCCAGATGTACCAGAAACGAATGATCAAAGCTTTTAACAAGAAGGTTAAGCCAAAGGTATATCAGGCTGGTGACTTGGTAATCAAGCGTATCATACTACCACAAGGTGATCCTAGGGGCAAGTGGACTCCTACATATGAAGGACCATTTGTAGTCAAGACAGTATTTTCAGAAGGACCATAGTTAAAAAATACTACGCATAAAAAGAGACCCGCTAGGTTGACTGGCCTAGGCAAAAATAAGGGCATCCCGGCGAACCAAAAGGGTTCGGGCAAAAATTAGGGATATATATAAAAAAATGTACACCCGGCAAGTCGAAAACCTGAAAAGGCGGCTTGGGCAAAAAAGGGTATCCCGGTGGATTGAAAACCTGAAAGGGTAGTCCAGGAAAAAAATTAGGGATTAAAGCGTATGACTATGTCTCGTTTGGATCACCCATGAAACTACAACCAGTTGTGCTACTTACTCAAGCTCGAACAGATAAAGCTTAATCCAATCGTTTCCGTCTCGACAGCAGAAGATGAGATACTTGAAGATAATGGCAATAGTAGAATTGAAACTCAATAGGATTATTCCCACATAGCTGATTTTCCTTGTTTTGTAAAACTTGTTATGACAAATTCCTCTTACTAGGATTGCTGTCTCCTTGTACAAACTTGCCTATGTATAGGTCACTTTTTGATATAAATAAAATTCCATCTTTAAATCCAGATTTACTTTTACCCTATTTACATAAGCGAAACGTCCATTGGTTGTGTTTGAATGTATGTATGCTTTTGAATATGATTGATGTTTACCAGAAATGCATAAAATGCTTAATATGGTTGATGTTTACTAAGGACGAACGAGGGAAGGAATTCAACGAAGCTTCACCGGTTCATCCCTACCAGACAATTACAAGTCCCCCAGTAGGATAAATCCATCTTCATAAGCACTTCGAGTCACATCTTCCCTGTAATTTATATCCATCTCTTTTATCCTCAGACGGATAGTCGGGAATTTATTCTTCCAATAGGAGTACGACGAACGAAGACGGGAGGTTATGGATACCTTACTATCGAACGAAGACAGGAGGTTATGAATACCTTACTATCGAACGAAGACGGGAAGTTATGAATACTATATTATCAAACGAGACGGGAACAAGTTCCTCATATTCTTCAGCAACAAATCGGGATTTATTTTCCCTGGCCAGCAATTGTTATACAAAGATATCCAGACGCTTCATGCTACATGATGCATACATACATCATATCATATCATATCATATCATATCATACACATCCTCATAAAATATTATCTTGCAGAATGTTATATACATCATGATATTTGCATCGAACTAATCTTGTTTTTCAGATTAATTCTCCAGCAGACAAACTTCATCAACAACTTGTTACCTTGGGCCGTTGTTTATCTTCCCAAAGGTTATCTCATTATCATGGGACGTTGTTTATCTTCCCGAAGGCTATCTTGAGACGTCGTTTATCTTCTCAAAAGCCATATTGTTACCTTGGGCCGTTATTTATCTTCCCAAAGGTTATCTCATTATATTGGGACGTCATTTACCTTCCCGAAGGCTATCTTGAGACGTCGTTTATCTTCTCAAAAGCCATATTGTTACCTTGGGCCGTTGTTTATCTACCCAAAGGTTATCTCATTATCCTGGGACGTTGTTTATCTTCCCGAAGGCTATCTTGAGACGTCGTTTATCTTCTCAAAAGCCATATTGTTACCTTGGGCCGTTGTTTATCTACCCAAAGGTTATCTTATTATCCTAGGACGTCGTTTATCTTCCCGAGGGCTATCTTGAGACGTCGTTTATCTTCTCAAAAGCCGTATTGTTACCTGGGGCCGTTGTTTATCCACCCAAAGGCTAGATCTTTATATTTTGCATTGCTTTCCTCTCAAAGAAATATATCTGAAGAACTTTTCTCCGAATGGCATCTCTAAGCCCATCTCCTAGTTATTCCAAGTGGCATTTTCAAGCCCACTCAAGAATATACCACCAGTCATCAGTATTACTATACGCACCGGTGAGTGCAAATTTTTGGGCTTTTGTGTTCAATCCCCTTCAACCTTCCAGGTCACGACTGACACATATACCAATCTAACCCCTCAGGTTTCAGAAAATTGAACAGGGGCAGCTGTTGCACCCCAAAATTTGGCCTCACAAGACAAGAATTTGTGCACTAAGAGGTTCACAAGGTTCACAAGACATCTCATGATGTTCACAAGGTTCACAAAGTTCACAATTAGTAAAAAGATTTGACATTTCCCTCAGACAATGCATCCTCTTAAGCAGGCATCCAAAACTAGGGTTTTGACTTTAATCAGGCTAAATGGACTTCCAAGACTTCAAGTGAGCTTCATAAAATCTTATATATGTTTAAGAATCCCCATGACAAGTTTCAAGACTTTAACCAAAGGTTTGCTCAGTCAGATGATCAGATAGGTTAAAATCAGTCAAAGTAGTTAAAAAGTCAATCTGAGGTCAACCGTGGTCAAACCAAAGTCAAACTTCATGAGTTTTTGCCAACATCAAGTATATTAAGTAAAATTCATCATTTGATCAAGGGTTGATCATGATTCATCAAGTAGATTTCAGATCATTAAGAATCAGGAGTTTCTAAATTAGGGTTTCCTCAGGAAAAGTCACCCGAACTTTGACCAGCCATAAATTTCACATGCTTCATCAAATTTTTCCCATCCAAAGCTCATTTTGAAGGAAATTTAATTCTATACAACTTTGTGTATCACAAGCCAAGCCCAAAAATGCTTCATTTGGAAGGTATGAGCTAAGACATTATAGGTCCTTTTGAAAATCAACAAAAAGTCAACAACTTCAAAAGAGCATAACTTGAGAATGGTAAAAGATATGGACATGAAACCAATGGGGTTGGTTAGAGGACTCTTTAAGCTTTCCAAAATGTCCAAGAACACCCTCATAGCCTTAAAATTGAAGTATTTGTGTCCTTGCAAAGTTGGGAAATTTTTGAGAAGAATATTGAACAAAAGGGGTCTTAGAATCAATTTTTTCCAAATGGGCCTACTATTGTGCAACCCAATCCTTGAGATATCATCCCACACGACCCAATCCAAGCATTTTCTGAATTTTTATTTTTTATTTCATATTTATTTGAATTTTATTCATTAAAATATCATTTAAATCTAAATAAAATATGAAATCAAATATTTAAATGTGGATATTGCTTCTAGAAAGTCATGAAAGTTAATTGAATCAAATTGATATGAAAATTATGGTGATTGTCTTAAATTAGCAAGGTTATATTCAAGAATATTTGAAATTTAAGGCATGATCTTTTTCAATCTTCCATGACCAAAATATCCAAAGGATAGCCCAACTTTTTGACCTAATTCAGTTCACTATATGTACACAAACTCGTCACAATGCATAGGGGACGAATTTGCAGCCTCAAACCATAATTTCAAACTTTCAAAATTCACCAAAATATCTCAATTCGGATTTCTACTAAGAGGCTCTTTCAAGACATTCTAAAGGTTTCAACATGTTCCTTGATGATCACTGAATGCATAGCAATGCTTATCATCATCCAAAACTCCATAAATCGCATAAACCGAATTGCTTTTCATCTCACATTTGATTTTTTTGGATTCAATGAATTTACTGCATTTTAATTGATTTTGATTGTTTAATCTTGTTTGTTTCATTGTGTTGAAGCTTTCTGGATCAATTGATTGGAGTTTCACTGCCTATAACGAATTTGGCCATTGATAGGGTTTCGGCCAAGCTTTTAGGGTTCCATGATAGACCAAATATAAATGACTTTTAAGGACATAAAATGATTGTATGAGCTATGGGGATCATAATGCAATAATCAATTTGAAATAATTTCACTGTTTTGTTGGTGTTTGAATTTCGCAGGTTCTGAGTGTGGAGAAATTCGCAGGAAATTTCACATGTGATTTCGCAGGTGTTTTTGTAGGTCTGGAGGAAGAAGAAGACTCCTGGCGCGAAATTCAAATATTTGAATTTGAATATATATTATATATTATTATTTGTATTATATATTATGAGAAACACTGATGGCTTGGTGGTGAGGACGCGCATGTGTGAAGCTAGAATCCAGGGTTCGAATCCAGTCAGGAACAATTTTTTTTGCTTCAATTTCTTTTGTTTTGCAGGAATGGAATAAAACAAAGTTATGCTGGTTGCTATCACCAACGCGCACGTTGGCCCAGTGGCTGGGGTTCTCTTCAGGTATTGGGGAGGTACTGGGATCAAAACCAGGCCTCCCCCTTTTCCTTTCCTCTATTTTATTTTCTTTTGTTTTGTTTATTATTATTATTATTGTTTTTTTAAATTATAATTAATTTTTAATTAAACTATAACCCTAATTTCTTTTTAGTTCTAAAAAAAAAATTAATTTATTTTTATAAATCCTATTTATAATTCTTAAATTGTTTATTTGTGAATTTTAATCATGTATATTTATTTTATAATTTGTATGTAGTTTTTTTATATAAATTATTTAATTATTTATATTAACCCTAATTACTTTTATAAACCCTAATTCACTCCATAAACCTTAATTATTTTATAAATATTAATATTTGTATATAAATTCTAATTATGTATATTTATTTTTATAATTTGTTTATATTATTTAAGTAATTTAATTAAGTAGTAAATCCACACTTATTTTTCTAAATAATTAAAAAAACCCTAATTATAATTATGAATATTAATTTATGTGTTTGTAAATTTTAAATTGTATATATTTATTTATAATTTGTTTATATTATTATGTATAGTTTTTATATAAATAATGTAATTAAGATTGGATTAAATAATTAACTTTAATTTATTCTTTTCTAAACAATTAAAAAACCTTAACTTTATTTTATTAAATTAACTTATTATTTTTATATATGTACATAAAATTAAAATATTAGAACTATTAATCATATTTATAGTATATATTACTTATTATTTATTTATTTTATTAAATTCTCTTAAAAAAAATATAGTTATTTATTTAATTTTTGAACTTTTTTAATTTATTTCTTATATTGATTAACTAACCCTCTTATATTTATTTATTTATTATTACTAACCCTCTTATATTTATTTATTTTTGTCTATTACTACTAATCCATTTAATTATTTATTTGCTTATTTTAATTATTTTAATTATAATGTAATTGTATCCAATATGTAATAGTTGTAGAATAATTTTTATTATTTATTTTTAATTGCTATGGTTAGTAAAATAGGGAGTGTAAAAAATGTTTGTATTTAAAATTGGATTTAGATCATTAATCTTAAAGATAAGTATTTGAATTGGTACACTCACACACGTAAGTCGATCCTGGATCGCCATCTCACTTCTTAAGGGTTACCTCTCAAGTTGCCTAAACAAAAGGTCAAGTAAGGTGTAAAGCAAAGTCCCTTCTCTCATATCATCTAGTCCCTTAACAGATAAAAAGATCAAGTCCCTTCGTGGTTGCCTTCGTAATGATCTTGTCCCTTTCGAATAAAGATGATAAGTCCCTTCGAATTGCTTATACACCTTACAGTTGCCTAAATAACAGATGTCCCTTCACTTGTCCCTCAAACATCCAAGGTAATGACTACCTATTCCTTAATAATAGGGATAGTCTTACCATTGAAAGAACATTTAAGAACATAAAAGATTTAATTTAGGGTAGGTTCCTCTTAAGTACTTGCTCACTTTTCATCAAATTACTTCATTACACTTCACATTTTCAAACAAATTTTCAAAACAAAGTCTTTATATATATCCATACAAGGATCATTATAAAGTACTTAGAAATTTTTTAATCACACACTACACTTCTCAAAACAGTTTAAAGTGAGCTAAGTAACTAAGAGCCCATGGATAACCATGGATGTAAAGGGTGCTAACACCTTCCCTTTACATAACCTACCCCCCGAACTCAAAAATCTTTTAAGGTTTTTCCTGTTCTTTTATGCCCTTTCCTTTGGATAAAATAAAAGTCGGTGGCGACTCTTGCTATCCGCAATATTTAACTAAAGTCAGTTCTCCCACCGTGTTATATAATTGCCAATTAGACTAAGAGGTTCCCGTTGAATACAACGGATATGAGAGGTGCTAATACCTTCCTCTTGCGTAACCGACTCCCGAATTCAGAATCTGGTTTCAATGACCAAGTTCATTCTTTTATAGGGTTTATCTATATTTCCCTTTTCCTTTATTAGGAATAGATTAAAATTAGGTGGCGACTCTGTTTGTCTTTTTTTCCGCGTCTTTCGCGAGGATCGTATTTTTCGAGGTACGACACATGCGTATTTGTTTTTATCCGAAAGAGTTTATTATTTATAAAATAAAAATACATTTTGATGTATATATGGATTAAAAATTAAAAATATTTAGATTAAAAAAAACATGTTCCCATTTATAAAAGAAATATGATTTTTGTCATTAATACCATATATTAGTTAAATAAATAATTAAAAAATATTTTCTAAAATTATCTTAAAAAATATTGTATCTTAAATTAAAAATTATTTCAAAATAAAAATATTAATAACATAAATAATTTGAAAAACACATTTTTCTCGTGTGTGGATTCAGATGCATGGAACCGGATTGAGAGGAGAAATAAGGGGGGTTCGATGAATTGGTGGGCCTTGTCTTCGAAATCTGATCAGAGGATATGCTCACATTATCCCTCTCCCTGTTTCCCTATGTATGAGTTCACGTTTCGCGAAGTCGGGTATCGTTTGCCCTTCACAAATTTTCAGGAAGCCATCTTCACACATCTCAAGCTCGCGCTTTTTCAACTGCATCTTAATGCTCTGGCATTCATCAGGGCCTTCGAGCTGGTGAGTCGTTACCTGGAGATAGGTGTGATCATGTGCCTGTTCTTCAGGTTCTTCATCTTTAGAGGAAGTCTCAAGAGGGTCGACATAGTTGGGTGTCATTCAAGCAACCTAGCAGACTCTTCAAGGCCTACCTGGATTATGTTCGTGATTTCAAGTATTGGTTCTATGTAATCCAACCATGCACGCAAATGGCTAAGGACTCGTTGTATTACAAAGAGATTGTTGATGGTCGGGAGAGGCTGGTGGCGTACTTCCCATTGGAGTGAGTGGACGCCCACTTCCAACACGGCAGTGACTATTACATAATGAAGCTTGAGGATCTGAGCGTTGATGATACGGCGTCGTACAACACGCTCGTGAACTTCGTCTCTAGTTTTCGCCCTTTGGATATCACAAATTTCGACGAGAATATACTTCTGAAGTCTGATGGAACGTCGGCCACACATGATAGGCTAATCAACAAGAAGGCGCTACTCAGTTGCCCGAATGAATAAGCGGCGATGATGCTCTTAGGTGGAATTTTTAGTTTTTTTACCTGGTGTCTAAGGCTATATTTTATTCCTGACTTGTTTATTTTTGTTTTGCAAATAATATGACCGAGATGTGTGAGCGTCTTATGTAACACCCCAATTCTACCTGATAATTATTAACGAAAATAGAGTATAAGACTTCAACAAATTAAATTGAGATGATACATTTCAACTTTAAAACATCATTCAACACTTGATAATTCTTTAAAACAAATACTTTGTTACTACACAACAGATTCATCAAAAACAACTTAAATTGTATTCGACATCAAAGCAGCTTAAGAAAACAACAATTCTTTAATAGACAACTTAAAATTCAGCAACTATAACAAAAGTCGACATGAGCATAAAACAAGTGTTATCCCCCGAGTGCTACGTATCAGAGCGATAACACCGACTCGAATCTACTAAGGTACTCCGTCCTACTCTGGATTACCTGTATGTTACCAACAGAGGACAACATTTAAACAGAAGGGGTGAAATATCTAAAAATATAATCAAGCATGTGATAAATAACATATTAAATTAGATTACATAAATCACCACTTCACAACTTAACAGACAACTCGGAATCAACATAAAATACAACATAGTAACATATTATACGACTTGATATGCAACTTAGACAAATGCGATACATGTGGTACCGGAGCAAAACTCTCAACTTATAATATTGACAATTAATAAAGGCTTCAACACAAGGTATAAGCCTTCAAATTTATTTTGCCAATCCATACCAACTAACCGAGCAACAGCTCCAACTTCAATAATGACATGTTATGCGACTCAACATGATTATCAACCAACAACAACTATAACAACACAATGACACAATAACATCCAACTTTAGCCAAAGGTCTGAAACTCATAATCTTGCCATTTATAAGGCATTGCAACATACAACAACAACCAACAACTTTTAAATAAAGATGGCTTGTACACCTTTGACTCTCTTCAACTCCATCCACCTTCCACTGCAACAGTCAATAATGTCTCTGGATTTCCTTCAAGTTTTGCCTTCACTTCTGCAGCAGCTAGTAGCTTTTTTTACCTTGTGTGGCACAATAGATTGGCCCATCCCAATCATGAAGCCTTGAAGACCATACTTCAATTGTGCAATATTGATGTACCTCACAAGTCTGCCTTAGATTTTTGTAGCCCCCAATGTTTGGGAAAAATTCAGGCTTCCTAGTTCACTGTCACACACAATTTATTCTAAGCCTTTTGACTTGGCGTCCTACCCCTGTAATATCTTCATGTGGATTCAAATATTTGTTGACATGTGTTGATGCTTGTTCTATGTATACCTAGGGTTTTTCCACTCAAGCTTAAATCTAATATGTTTGTCATTCTCACACACTTCATCACAACTGTTGAGGTTCAGTTCTCAACCAAGATAAAAGCCATCTAAACAGACGAAGGAGGAAAGTTTCAAACTCTCAAGTCTCTCTCTCTCTAAGGGTTGCTCATAGGCTAGCTTGTTTACACAGCCATCATCAAAATGGGATTGTGTAGAGGAAACATAGACATGTAGTGGAAATTGGTCTAACTTTGCTAGCTCAAGTCAATCTCCCTTTATAATTTTGGGATCAACCTTGCCTTATTGCACCCTATCTCATTAACATAATGCATATTCCCTTACTAAACATGCAGTCCCCGTATTTTCTTCTTTATCAAGTCACCCCTGAGTACACTTTTCTCAAGGCTTTTGGTTATGCTTGCTACCCTCATCTTAGACCATATTCTCCCCATGAATTCAACTTTCACACCCAAGAGTGCATTTTTATAGGTTATTCATCCAACCACAAAGGTTACAAGTGCATTGATCCTAATGGAAGGCTTTACATTTCCAAGGATGTTCTTTTTAATGAACACAATTTTCATTACCCTAAACTTTTTCCCACACCTTCTATACTTATCTCTTCTCCTAACCCTTCAAATTCCCATCCTTTTCCTTTTCAACCTATTATATCTCAACCAAATTTATCCTCTCTATCCACTCCTTCCACCTCTCATAATCCTACTGGTTCTGTTACTCTTATTCCATCTATCGCCTCCTCCTCACCATCCTTTATTTCAACCTCTCCTATTTCCCAAAATCATCCTGATAATTTCATCTCAACTTGTGTTCCATCTATTTCCCAGACTACAACTACAACTAGTTCCCCCTTCTCAACTTCATCATCATCAACTGCTGCCAATTCCCCCGATCTACCCTTTCTTCATCCACAAAACATACATCCCATGACAACCAGAAGAAAGGGTGGTCTGGTACAACTTAGATTGCACCCTACACTTCTTCTCACTGAGCTGGAACCTTCCTCTTACAAAATAGCTATGAAGCATCCTAAGTGGTTAGAAACTATGCAAGATGAATACCCAGCACTGATCAAAAACCAGACCTGGACTCTAACTCCCCTACCACCCAACAGACATGTTATTGGGTGCAAATGGATTTTTAGAGTCAAACAAAATCCTGATGGCACTCTAAATAAGTACAAATCAAGGTTGGTGGTCAAGGGATTTCATCAGCAACATGGTTTTGACTTCACAGATACTTTCTCCCCAGTTGTCAAACCAATCACTGTCAAAATCATCCTAACCATTGTTATCTCCAAAGGTTGACAGCTTACACAGCTTGATGTCAATAATGCATTTATCAATGGCATTTTAGAGGAAGATGTCTACATGCAGCAGCCACCAGGTCTGGAAAATTCACACACCTCATTAGTGTGCAAACTTCCCAAAGCACTTTATGGCTTAAAATAGACACCTAGGGCTTGGTTTGACAGGTTAACATCTTCCCTAAAGGGATTTGGGTTTGTATCTAGTAAGTGTGATCCCTCCTTCTTCACCCTTATTACATCTACATCCAATATATATATATGTTGGTGTATGTAGATAACATTATTATCACTGGAAATTCACCCACTCAAATTCAAACTTTGGTCACCAATCTCAACTCTCAGTTTGCTCTCAAACAGCTTGGTAGTCTCAAGTATTTTATGGGAATTGAAGTCTCCCATCTCAAAAATAGGTCTTTGTTTCTTTCTCAAACAAAGTAAATTAAGGACCTTTTATCTAAAGCTAATTTGTTTGAAGCAAAAGGAGTCTCAACTCCTATGATTTCAAGTATCAAACTCTCCAAACATGGCACTGATTTTATGCCTGAAACCACCTCCTACAAATCTATTGTAAGTGCCATGCAGTATGCCACTATTACAAGACCTGAAGTCAGCTATGAAGTGAACAAGGCATGCCAGTTTCTTTCTCAGCCCTTTGACTCTCATTGGGTGGTTGTGAAGAGAATTCTGAGGTACCCTAAAGGTACTTTGCACCATGGTCTCCTTCTGCAGCCTGCTTCTACTCACATCCCTTTGACCGTTAAAGGGTTTTCTAATTTTGATTGGGGTTCTAACCCAGATGACAAAAAATATACTTCAGGTTCTTGCATTTTTCTTGGCCCCAATCTTGTATCTTGGTGGTCAAGAAAACAGACATTGGTGGCCAGATCTAGCATTGAGGCTGAGTACAAAAGTCTTGCCAACTCAGCTTGTGAGATTTTGTGGATTTAGTCTCTTCTAACTGAGCTCAAAATTCCCTTCACAACTCGAGTGATGTATTGTTACAACCTTAGCACAGTTTCCTTGTCTCATAATCTTGTCTTACATGTTAGGCTAGTCATCCTCATGTGAAACCTGACTACAATTCCTTTCGTGGTGGCAGGTTTGGTAGAGGATGGGGTGGTAGGTCGTCTAGCAACAATAATGTTCAATGCCAAGATTGCTCCAAGTTTGGTCACTCTGCCCTAACTTGTTGGCATAGATTCAACTCTCAATTTCAACCTGCTAATGCTAGTCCTTACCTCAACCAATGTTCTTGGTATGGAGCTCCAACTTTTCCCACTCAAGGAGCTCCCAATGTGTGGTCTAAACACTTCAGGCCTCTGTAACACCCAAAAATTTTCCCTCTCATTTTCATATTTAGCATATCACTTTGCATTTTCATAGCATAATTCATAACATAAGTCATATCATGTTTTAGAGCATTGATCGGGACAGGTGGTGCCTACCAACGAGCTATAAAAAGTTCCTAAGATCTCTCAAATATAGTGGATTAATTAGAGGAGCCAATCAGACGGAGCAAAAAGTCAACTCTTGACTTCTTGAGGTCAAGGACACTAAATCTTGGTCATAAGGGACTTGTGGATGAAGTTTGAGCAAGAAAGAGTGAAAAAAATCAAGGAAAACACAGTTTTTGGGGGCCATGTATCGATACATACGAGTTTTGTATCGATACATGTGTGCTGGCTATGTATTGATACATAAGCTGGATGTATTGATACATAAACAGGATGTATCGATGCATCCGTGTTATATATCGATACATAACAGTTAAAAAACTGTTATGTTTCGATACATCCGTGATATGTATCGATACATAATGTGTTTTTTTGTTGAATTTATCCTTCTCTTCAGTATGTATCGATGCATAACCTTATGTATCGATACATGATCCTGTTTTTTGCCATTTTGCTGCTGTTTTTAATGCAAAACAAGGGGGAATGCAATGCTATCTTTGGGGTTGAACTTGGAAATGATTGGTACACATTCTATAGCTCATTTAGCTTCACTTTGGCCTCAATTTAAGCTTCACCTTTGCGGCTACATCAAAGTGGTCTTCACCACAAATGTTCATGAGCTAGTGTACACTAGATTCATTGGTTTCGAGCTGAATTTTGACATTGATCTTTGCTACATCAGCAAGTTATCATTGAATGTATGCAGGTCCATTCTAATTATTGTGCATTCCATAATCAAGAGAGCAAACTCAAGATGCAGTCCTTGAATAACTAAGCTTGTGTTTCACTTTACTAATCTCCATCATAAGCTTCATGGTGTTTGATGCATTGGATTGATCCCAACTAAAGAAAGTTCTAGAAGAGCCAGCTCACCCTCTTCTACCACATTCTAGAGTTTTCTACAACCTTCCAAGGAGTTCTAGAATTCTCTAGAATCCCAACTAACTCCTAAGCTACCTCCAAGCCCAAACCTCATGCCAAACCAATGCATTATATAAATCCATCTCCTCCCAAAGCTAAAGGGAATGAACACAAACTCTCTCCCTCATTCTTCACTCAATCACCATTTTCACAATCTCAAAATCCATTAATTTCTCTCCCACTTTCCCACCATTTTCACCATAGCTTTTCAACAAAAGTTCTTCAAGTTTCACATTGAAACTTGAAGGTCTTAAAGCTTAGCCTCCATCCTCCATTGAATTGAGCATTGTGGAATAAGAAGCTACTGGTTTTTGGTGGATATTGCGACTTATCGGAAGTGATTAATCGAGAAGCGCCAAGGCCGAATCGCATTTATTTTGCATTCGCGGATTCTCCGGTTTTCTTCTCCATTCGCACTCCGATTCATTGCAACAATTACCGAAACACTCCTCCGTTTCGTAGGTTGGTAATTTAACCATTATGCCTTAATTTATCCTCTTCATCTCGCCTTAACGACATTCTCCGCATGATTTTTGATTATGTTTGCGTTGTACCGTTCATTTTCGTTTTCGTTGCTTTCTTGCTTGCAATTTGCATTTGGATTATTAGGAATTAGATTTGTAGTCTAATCTAGGTCCTAGTAGGTGTAAAGAATCCCTTGTAAATAGGAAAATGGTTCTCGTCGTAGGAATTTAGATTTTAGCTTATTTGATAGCTTAGTCTTAATTCTTCATGCCTATCATCCCCCATACATGTTTAGGTACTGATTTTAGGGAAATTTCTAGGTTAGTTTCGATATCCCATTCCCCCATTTCGAGTCGATTCGACACGATTCCGTCCATAATGCATAACTTGAATTATTGCATGTTCTTGCCATACCCATACATTCTTTAGCATATAAATGATCATGTTGCATTCCAATTCTCGCATCATTCGCATGTATCGTTAATGCATTCGCATCCTTGCAGCATATACCAAATGTTGCATGTTCATAAGCATGTTTATGCATAAGCACAATGTGTTGCATTTGTTGCATTTTAATCGCATTCCTACATCAATAAAATTCTATTTTTTTGCATTAAGATTAGCACTTTTGTTGATCCATCATTTTGCACATCCATGATCAATGTAGAGCATCTTCATATGCCATGTTCATGTTTTGCATGCTTGTTGCATAATGATTCATGTGATGCATTCTTGCATACTCCATTAAGAATAACAATGTTCATCTAAATCATGTGTTTGATCCATGTTCATTATTGCATAATCATGATTGATTGGTGTACTTTGCATTGAATTTGCGCATTACAAGTGAAAAACATAAAATCTAGAATTTGCATTTGATAGCTGTTTTGCATATAAGTGTTGTAGAATACATGCTGTTTGTGACTTTTAACACCTGTTTTTGCATACATATAGGTGTTGTAAAAAGTTGTTGCATTGCATAATGCATCTCATAGCTGTTTGTGCATTAAGTGCTGTAAATAAGTTGCTGAATTTTGCATTGCATTAGCTTTAGGTCCTTTAAACTATAGATTGAGTCTAGTTTAGGTCCTAGTTCCCTTAGGAATTAATTAGGTAATTTTGTTTGCCTTATTTTTATCATGTTTACCATGCTAACCTTTGTTTTATGGGGTGGGCAAGGTATGTCTAAAAACCCTATCCTCTTTGGTATTTCTAATGCATTTAATTTGCACCATTTTGCCTTACATAATGTTTGTGCTTGTTAGGTTTTCCCCTTTTGGAACCAACTTAACTTCATTAGGAAGTAAGTTGTGTTCTTCTTCCTTTTCTCTTCCTCTTTCCTCTCCTCCTTAGGATTAGAAACCTCACTAACCTTTAGGATCTCCTTGATATTGAATAAACAACTTAGGGTTGGTCTTAGTCCCCCTTAGTTTTTCCTTTTTCGATTTGAGTCTCTTTCTCATCCCATAAAGACAAACAATAAAATGCACCTAATAAAGGTTAAACATTCTCATACGACACGAGACTTTGTTGCGGAGTTCTTATATACGTCCTGTTTCGGGGCGAGGTGTAAGTCCCTACCACAATGGATAAGTCTTAGTATGAGAATGTTCACAAGCAATAAACTCCAAAACACTTCTCATAAAAGAAAATAAACCAAGACATCGCGTCTTCTCTTCTCATCTCATACTCTTTGCAGACGAATACGACTTGCCTCGACAGTTCAAACAGCGATACGGTAAACACCCTCGAGTCAGAGCCGGTAACACTTGAGCTAGAGCTATGGCAACGTCAACTTAAAAAATACAAACAAATAGTTCCCGCCTTAGTTAGGCGAACTACGTCGACTCTAATCCTCATTATCCCGATGAGGTACGTAGGCAGTGGGGTAGGGCCCGTTCGAGCACATTCTTTATTTTCCCTACATTTTCCCCATTCTTTCTCTCCATTTTCTTTTCCTTTCTCATTCCCATTCCGGTCAGCAGTTTTATTCAGCAGCACTTTATTTTCTCACCCTTCGAAGCAAACAAACAAGCGTGGATCCCGTCGGGTACGACGGACGATCTGGGTGCTAATACCTTCCCAGGTCGTAACCGACTCCCGAACCCAAATCTTTGGTTCGCAGGACCTTGTCCTTTCCTTCTTCCTCAGGTTTGTGCATCATTACCTTTCCCATTCTTTCGGGATAAAAATGTCCGGCTGGCGACTCAACCTTTTCCGCGCCACTTTCGTGTTTGTACTAGGATGAAAATCCCGGGAGCGACAGTTGGCGACTCTGCTGGGGATCGAACCCAGAATCTTTGGTTTCCCTTATAGAGTCAATCCTAGCGCTTGTCTGTTTTTGTTTCTTTCGGTGTTCATCTGTTTGCTGCTGCATGCTTTAGTTTAGCTTTACTGTTTTCATTTACAGTTTTACTTTACAACTTTACTTTACAACTTTACTTTACTGCATTTATTTACTGCTTTCAGTATTTATCATGCATCATTATCACTGTCTGACTGTATTGGTTTTCATTTTTTCTGTGGGTTGGGAGTTACTGTGAGATAAGCCAAATACTCGGCTTGAGTGCACTATAGGATTAGCGTGGACATACATTGTACTCCCATGGTATCTCACCATGATGGGTGGCGATGTGTTTCACACCCAGATTGCGACCGTCTTGGAACTATTCTGTGTGGGGATTACCTCACTTCAGGGTACGACCTTGATAGTTATGTGCATCTGGTGACCGATCTTCGAGAACCTTAGTGGAAACAACCCTCTCCGGTGATGACAGTGGTAGACCACATTTATTGGCAAACCCACTCGCATCCGAGGGCCCACTGGGAACTCGCATAGGATGGCCCAGTTCTCTCATAGGAACCCAGTCAAGGCAAACTGTTCGTATGACGATAGTATTGTACCATTCGGGATGAATGTACTATTGTTTCTCGATTCAGTGCTTGAAGCTGAGGACTTATGAGGGATGCTTGTTTTCCCCGTACTCAGCTGAGACCTCCCTGGTTAGTATATAATGCCAAACCGATTCCCTGATTTGGTCATGAGCCATTTCTCGGAAATGGTGAACTTATTATTGCTATCCGGCTTTGAGAGTCCGTGATGTTGACTCGGTATAGCATACCCGTGAGATGGGAGGGGTTTACAGGTTTGCAGGAACCCTAAAACTTCCAACATACCCCACTTTGCCAGCACATGGTCCTTTGGTTTGAAATTCAGGATTTCGGTGGTACTGTTATTATGACTCTTCACCAGCACATGACTGTCTTCTCGACACCAATGTCAGACCAGTGATCGCCAGACCTTTGATCACACACCAGTGCATTGCATAACATCCTCTGTATGCTTGCATTACTAACACATGCTTACTCATTTTCAGGGTCGCATGTCGCATCCTCATGAACACATCATACGCATTTACTGCATGATTTGCACATTTTGCATTCTTACAGGTTATTCGGACTTTCTAACTAATTCAACTTCAGGCAATATAGCTGGTCAATATGTGCATCGGTATCCAACAAAAAGAAACGAGTGAGAATGGCTGAACGAATGCAGACTGATCTCAATGAGCTCCGACAAAGGATGGATCAGTTCATGGACATGATGACCGACATTGCGCAGAATCAAGAGCGTCTCAGATTGATGGTTGAACAACCCCGTGGGAATGCTAATGCTGGAACACCGACTGAGAATGTGGATCCTAACGCTGCCCATGACGGAGGGCCAAATCTAAATGGGACTGCGGCCCGTAATGAAGACACTCATGAAGACCAGTTCACTCTACTGGATGCTGATATGGGTAATATGAACCAGGTCAACAATCGAAGGTATGAAGAGCTGGCGGAGAAGATTAAGGCCATGGAATCTCAGAATTCCCTGGGCATCGATGTAACCAATCTTGGGTTAGTGCCAGGAGTCAGAATCCCTCCTAAGTTCAAGGTGCCATCATTTGACAAGTACAACGGCAACACGTTCCCTAGAACTCACATTCATGCATACTTCGGAAAAATCTCGGCTCACACTGATGACGAGAAACCTTGGATGCACTTCTTCCAAGATAGTCTATTTGGAGCTTCATTGAGCTGGTACATGAAACTAAGCCGGGTCTCTATTCAATGCTGGAAAGATTTAGCTGAAGCTTTTCTCAAGCAGTATCAATACAATATTGATACGGCTCCAAACCGCACCCAGTTGCAGAACTTGTCTCAAGAACCCAAGGAAAATTTTAAGCAGTATGCCCAGAGGTGGCGTGAGCTGGCCGCACAGGTTCAACCCCCATTGCTGGATCGGGAAATGGCCGACATGTTTATGGGAACCTTGCAAGGTGTTTACTTGGATCGTCTGGACGCCTGCCCGTCCATTGGTTTTTCTGATATTATCATCGCTGGAGAAAGGATAGAAAACTTCCTGAAATTAGGAAAGATTCAGGATGCAAGCAGTGCTAGTTCATCTGGTGTGAATAAACCTTTTGGCAATGGCCAAAGGCGAAGAGAAGGTAAGACCAATGCCGTGTATAGGGGCCGAGATAAAGGTCGTTCTCAAGGTTACTACCAAACAGCTGTTGTGACTATTACTCCTCAGGCTCAACCACAACCTCAAGGTCAGCAATATCAGGCACAGAGACCAAATCAGGAAAGGACAAGAGCGAGAAACCGAAAACTTGATCCCGTACCATGCCCATATGCTGTATTACTCCCAGAGCTGCTAAAGTTGAACCTGGTCGAGCTACGTACCATGAGAGCTCCTTCTCCTGATAATCTACCTCAGAACTTTGATGCAAATGCCAGATGCGAATTCCATTCAGGTGCCCAGGGGCACAATATTGAGAAATGTTGGGCTTTTCAGAACAAGGTGCAAGACCTAATTGACTCCAAGGCGATCAATTTTGCGCCTCACCCAAATGTACTCCAGAATCCAATGCCTAATCACAACGGAATCGGTGTCACGGTTATTTTACCAGATGGTCCACGTTAAGCTGGAATCTTCAGGAAGCAAATAAAGCCATCAGTATTCAGATACTCTCAACAATGGCAACTGTTTGTTTTTTTTCCAATGTACTTTCATCCCTATTGAGGGGAACTACGTCGCTCTGATTCTTCATTGGTCATCAGTCAATGGAGATACGTAGGCAGAAGATCGCCAGGTCTTTCCGAGCAACCTTATGGGACAACTTTACTCCCCAGATTCACTTTTCCTTCAGATATCTCGTGTCAGAGTCAGAATAACTAGAAGAAGGAGCATGACTGCCATGGTTGGGTATACGGCTGCAACTAGAAGATTACAAGTCTGTGAAAGAGCTATTGATCACTGATAGTATCTAAGACTGACAGGTCCAGACAGAGTCAAACTTCCTCAACGACGGCAATATTCAGTTTCTTTACTGCATTTCCATTTGTAGTTTCTTTTATATGCTAAACATTTGTCTACATGTATGAAATTTGTTTTCTTTTTGAATGTTAGCAATAATAAAACTCACATGTTTTTCTTGAAGTAATTCATTTGCATTCCCTTATAATTTTGCATGTGTACATCGCAATACCAATTGTCGTGCTTAAATTCTATGAAGGAGGATGACGAAGCAAAAACGCAAAGTCTCTAATTGTGTGCTCTCGAGAAAGGCCCTGTTAACGATGTACAGGATTTGTTTCAAATCCTTAAACACTGGAGATATAAGGAAGATAGACCCTTGCTAACCCCCCTTGAGCCTTGAAGTATGAGTTTCTTCTCGCATGAAAAACCCTCACATGTAACCTAGGGGCAGGTTAGATGTCAGCTAGTCGGACCAAGCGTTCATACTTTCATAAAGGAGTGTATTTGAGGATCCATTACATTCCACTATGCTAATCAAGAGGTCCAAAGACTGGAAACCACAATGGTTATCCTTCATCGACCAAAGAATGAGGCAGTCACAACCCTCACAAAGCAATCAAGACAAACAATGTCACGCGACTTGTTCAAAATACAAAAAGAAAAAGAAAAAAAAAAGCCCGCTAAGTCGAAACTTGAAAACAAGCGACTTAGGAAAAAGTTAGGGCATCCCGCTGGACTTCACAATCAAAGATTCACAAGAATCAGTCCAGGCAAAAGTTAGGGATAAGCAAAATAACGCAAAAGCGAAAGACGAAAAGGATTACACAAGAAAGATCCTCAAATGAGAACAAAGTCGTGTGGCACAAACGCGAAAGAGAAAAAGGGTGACTGACTCACAACAATAACCTGATTGGCGCTTGAACCGATAACATCAATGGTTCCTCAATCAACACGAAACCCTTATGAAAGGTGAATGCTTGTGAAAACTAGTTGAACGTAGGAATGGAGGACATCACGAAGAGGGGTGGGTACAAATAAACTTAGAGCCTATATCCTTTGTTTCTATAACCGTGAGCCAGGCCACAATACACCCTCAAAAGTCCTAACTGAAACAGGGCTAATTTGAGAGCATACTACTACGAGGTCGCGTTCCTGACTCCTATGAGTTGTGCTAAAAGACATTTTTTGGTATTGCATGTATATACTTTCATTCAAAATAAGGTCGTATCTTAACCAGTGATTCGCTCACAAAGGTTTGCGATCCCTTTTCAAAACTTCGAGATTTACATGTGTGTTACATTAGAATTTTTCATTCTAAGAATAAACATTTTTTGCTTGCATACATTTGTTTGGTATCATAAATGGTTCACAGACGAAAATTCAATCCAGAAGCTTAAGCTTGCCAAAGTTGAGAAGTCTAAAACTTCTGAAAGACTGTCACACCGAGGTGCACTTTTCCGAGAAAGCTCCATTGAGTAAGGACTTTCCCAACCAGTCACGGTAAAAGCCAACCAATATGAGGCTGTTATGTCAAGCAATGTCCTTAAGAGTCAGCCAATCTGGGGCAATTACCTCGAGATTCAGATCTCTCCCAAAGCAATTGACCAAAGATTCATATTGGGGCAAGCCACCCCAAACGCACGAGGATTCATTCTTTCCCGAAGACGAATAATCGGAAGTTCAGAATACCGGGGCAATTATACTCCTGAAGAGTTTAAAGACACCAAGTCTTTTGTAAAATCCTCTTAAGGTAAATCCCGAATCAAAGCAAATGATCCCTAGCACGAGACCACTTGAAATCTTTCCTCCTCAGCAGGATGCGGATCAGTTTCGTTATCCCCAACAAACGCATGAAAGTTATCCCCAGTAAAGTCGTCAAACTTTTCTCCAGCAAGTTTCCTTGATCATATTTCCCAGCGGATCTCAAATCAAATCCTTCTTTTCCCCATCAAAGCAATAAGGATCATCTCTATCAAGAGTCGTCTTCCCGTAGTGAAGCACTTCTTACAAGAATCAAGAAATCCCCGACAGTTAGCTGAACGGTTCCCTTCCCCATAGAGGTTTGGAAAATTCAGGTAGACAAGAGAGTTCTCCTCAGCAGAGCCTTGACAGTTCTTCCCCCAGCTAAGTCGAAGAGTTGCAGATCACCCAGCGGAGTCTGCGAGTTGAGATTCAATCCCCAGCAGTTGAGGCATCCCCTAGCAGGGTCTTAAAATCTAAAGTCCAACCTATTTTTGGCAAAGGTAATAAGTCGAGACAGACTAGTCACACTCTTCTCCAGCAAAAATATCGACAATCATCTGTATCCCCCACAGAGTCAGCAAAGATTTGTTATTTCCGCGTCAGGAATTCCCTTTGTGCCTATCCCCCAGTGTCATGGGGCATCATGTCATACAATTCAACATGTGTGTATTAAATCCAAGGTTGATATCCAAAGTCCACCCGCAGCGTGGCAATTTATCCAAAGTCCACCCGCAGTGTGGCAATTTATCCAAAGTCCACCCGTAGCGTGGCAAAACATAGAAGTCTCCCGTAGTGAGCAGCAGTCTCCCGTAGTGAGCCAAAGTCTCCCGTAGCGAGCAGCAGTCCCCGTGGTGTGGCAAGAAGCAGAAGTCTCCCGTAGTGAGCCAAAGTCTCCCATAGCGAGCAGCAGCCCCCGTGGTGTGGCAAGAAGCAGAAGTCTCCCGTAGTGAGCAGAAGTCTCCCGTAGTGAGCCAAAGTCTCCTGTAGCGAGCAACAACCCCCGTAGTGTGGAAAAACAGTAAGGTCTTCTATAGTGAGCATAAGTCTCCCATAGATGAGCAATGTATCCCCAACGAAGTCGCCACATTGAAGTCTCCCGTAGCTGAGCAAGGTGCCCCGCAGTGTGGCAAAGTTTTTTGAAAGTCTCCCGTAGCTGAGCAATGTGCCCCGTAGTGTGGCAAAGTTTTTGAAAGACTCCCGTAGCGAGCAATGTGCCCCTTTAGTGTGGCAAGATTTCCAAAGCCCCCGCAGTGTGGCGGAATATCCCCGCAGAGTGAGCAAAAGTCCATCAAAAGTCTCCCGTAGCGAGCAGAGACCCATGTAGTGTGGCAAAGCATTAAGAAGACCACCCGTTGTGTGGCATGTCATTAAAATCCTAGCAAAAGTCCACCCATAGCATGGCAAATCAGCAATCCCCCGGCATTATTCCGAAACATTCACAGATTCACTACTCTTCACATCCAAGTTCTCCCCAAGCAGAGTTCAGATGGTTGGGTTTATTTCCCTGTTCTCTTCCACCAAGTGCAAATTTTCTGGTTGTTCTAGTATTCAATCCCTGCATACTTCAAACGTCTGAAAGCAACTGCTATCATCCATTCAAGTCTACAGTGATTGAATAGGGGCAGCTGTAACACCCCAAAATTTGCCCTCTCATTTTCATATTTAGCATATCACTTTGCATTTTCATAGCATAATTCATAGCATAAGTCATAGCATGTTTTAGAGCATTGATCGGGACAGGAGGTGACTACCAACGGGAAATAAAAAGTTCCTAAGATCTCTCAAATATGGTGGATTAATCAGAGGAGCCAATCAGACGGAGCAAAAAGTCAACTCTTGACTTCTTGAGGTCAAGGACATGAAATCTTGGTCATAAGGGACTTGTGGATGAAGTTTGAGCAAGAAAGAGTGAAAAAAATCAAGGAAAAAACAGTTTTTGGGGGCCATGTATCGATACATACGAGTTTTGTATCGATAAATGTGTGCTGGCTATGTGTTGATACATAAGCTGGATGTATTGATACATAAATAGGATGTATCGATGCATCTGTGTTATGTATCGATACATAACAGTTAAAAAACTGTTATGTATCGATACATCTGTGTTATGTATCGATACATAATGTGTTTTTTTTTGCTGAATTTAGCCTTTTTTTCAGTATGTATCGATGCATAACCTTATGTATCGATACATGATGCTGTTTTTTTTGCCATTTTACTGCTGTTTTTAATGCAAAACAAGGGGGAATGCAATGCTATCTTTGGGGTTGAACTTGGAAATGATTGATACACATTCTATAGCTCATTTAGCTTCACTTTAGCCTCAATTCAAGCTTCACCATTGCTGCTACATCAAAGTGGTATTCACCATAAATGTTCATGAGCTAGTGTACACTAGATTCATTGGTTTCAAGCTGAATTTTGCCATTGATCTTTGCTACATCAGCAAGTTATCATTGAATGTATGCAGGTCCATTCTAATTATTGTGCATTACATAATCAAGAGAGCAAACTCAAGATGCAGTCCTTGAATAACTAAGCTTGTGTTTCACTTCACTAATCTCCATCATAATCTTCATGGTGTTTGATGCATTGGATTGATCCCAACTAAAGAAAGTTCTAGAAGAGCCAGCTCACCCTCTTCTACCACATTCTAGAGTTTTCTACAACCTTCCAAGGAGTTCTAGAATTCTCTAGAATCCAACTAACTCCTAACCTAAGCTAACTCCTAAGCTACTTCCAAGCCAAAACCTCATGCTAAACCAATGCATTATATAAATCCATCTCCTCCCAAAGCTAAAGGGAATGAACACAAATCACTCTCTCCCTCATTCTTCACTCAATCACCATTTTCACAATCTCAAAATCCATTACTTTCTCTCCCACTTTTCCACCATTTTCACCATAGCTTTTCAACAAAAGTTCTTCAAGTTTCACATTGAAACTTGAAGGTCTTAAAGCTTAGCCTCCATCCTCCATTGAAATGAGCATTGTGGAATAAGAAGCTACTGGTTTTTGGTGGAGATTGCGACTTATCGGAAGTGATTAATCGAGAAGTGTCAAGGCCGAATCACATTTATTTTGCATTCGCGAATTCTCCGGTTTTCTTCTCCATTCGCACTCCGATTCATTGCAACAATTACCGAAACACTCATTCGTTTCGTAGGTTGGTGATTTAACCATTATGCCTTAATTTATCCTCTTCATCTCGCCTTAACGGCATTCTCCGCATGATTTTCGATTATGTTTGTGTTGTACCGTTCATTTTCGTTTTAGTTGCTTTCTTGCTTTCAATTTGCATTTGGATTATTAGGAATTAGATTTGTAGTCTAATCTAGGTCCTAGTAGGTGTAAAGAATCCCTTGTAAATAGGAAAATGGTTCTCGTCGTAGGAATTTAGATTTTAGCTTATTTGATAGCTTAGTCTTAATTCTTCATGCCTATCATCCCCCATACATGTTTAGGTACTGATTTTAGGGAAATTTCTAGGTTAGTTTCGATATCCCATTCCCCCATTTCGAGTCGATTCGACACGATTCCGTCCATAATGCATAACTTGAATTATTGCATGTTCTTGCCATACCCATACATTCTTTAGCATATAAATGATCATGTTGCATTCCAATTCTCGCATCATTCGCATGTATCGTTAATGCATTCTCATCCTTGCAGCATATACCAAATGTTGCATGTTCATAATCATGTTTATGAATAAGCATAATGTGTTGCATTTGTTGCATTTTAATCGCATTCCTACATCAATAAAATTTTGGTTTTTTGCATTAAGATTAGCACTTTTGTTGATCCATCATTTTGCACATCCATGATCAATGTAGAGCATCTTCATATGCCATGTTCATGTTTTGCATGCTTGTTGCATAATGATTCATGTGATGCATTCTTGCATACTCCATTAAGAATAACAATGTTCATCTAAATCATGTGCTTGATCCATGTTCATTATTGCATAATCATGATTAATTGGTGTACTTTGCATTGAATTTGCGCATTACAAGTGAAAAACATAAAATCTAGAATTTGCATTTGATATATGTTTTGCATATAAGTGTTGTAGAATACATGCTGTTTGTTAAAAATTCATGTTGTTTGGGACTTTTAACACCTGTTTTTGCATACATATAGGTGCTGTAAAAAGCTGTTGCATTGCATAGTGCATTTCATAGCTGTTTGTGCATTAAGTGCTGTAAATAAGTTGCTGAATTTTGCATTGCATTAGCTTTAGGTCCTTTAAACTATAGATTGAGTCTAGTTTAGGTCCTAGTTCCCTTAGGAATTAATTAGGTAATTTTGTTTGCCTTATTTTTATCATGTTTACCATGCTAACCTTTGTTTTATGGGGTGGGCAAGGTATGTCTAAAAACCCTATCCTCTTTGGTATTTCTAATGCATTTAATTTGCACCATTTTGCCTTACATAATGTTTGTGCTTGTTAGGTTTTCCCCTTTTGGAACCAACTTAACTTCATTAGGAAGTAAGTTGTGTTCTTCTTCCTTTTCTCTTCCTCTTTCCTATCCTCCTTAGGATTAGAAACCTCACTAACCTTTAGGATCTCCTTGATATTGAATAAACAACTTAGGGTTGGTCTTAGTCCCCCTTAGTTTTTCCTTTTTCGATTTGAGTCTCTTTCTCATCCCATAAAGACAAACAATAAAATGCACCTAATAAAGGTTAAACGTTCTCATACGACACGAGACTTTGTTGCGGAGTTCTTATACACGTCCTGTTTCGGGGCGAGGTTTAAGTGTCGCTCCCACCAAATGACACCTGGTCAGAAGGGGTAAAGAGGCGAACGGTCGGCGAAGGAGAAGAAATGAAACGAGTCGCCAGCTAGGCATTTTTATCCCGAAGGAAAGGTAATGCTGCATAAACCTAAGAAAAGATGGATAAGACGGTTGCGAACCAGAGAATCTGAGAAAGGGGGTTGGTTACAACCTGGGAAGGTATTAGCACCCAGATTGTCCGCCGTACTCGACGGGATCCACACTTAAAAGATTTGTGTTTAAAGGGGTAGTGTCAGTGCTATTTTGTGTGCAAAAGCTGGAAAGAATGCAAGTGTCAGTGCTGGAAGAAAGTGAAGTGAAATAAAAGAAGTGTTAGTGTAAGAACAGGAGTTCAAAGCTCAATACAATGAGGCTTAAAGAATAATGTTGGAAGAGGGGGAATATACAGAGATTTTTGTTTGATAACTGTTAAGTTATGCCTACGTATCCTCTCGTGCAATGAGGAAGTCATAACACCATAGTTCGACTCAAAGAGACTGAAAGATAAATTGACTTATGAACTGCTTACTTGTCTATGCTCAAGTGTATGACCTGTCTGGCTCAGGTGCAAACTGTCTTGCATTAGGCGGAAGAAGCGAGTTCTTGTTTGTGAGTGAATGAGATGAGAAAAGAATCCCTAAGGAGACGATTATTGCTTGTTTTTGAGTTTTCAATCTTTTATTGATTTTAGAGTTTGTCATAAGTTAATGAGCTTAAGCCTAAACCACGGGTTAGTAAACTCATCACATCCTCCCTCTGATTAGGGGTAATGAGAATACCTTAAGTATGAAGTAAGCACCTCACACTTAATCACCATGGTGTAAGATTAAGATCATTAATCTACTTGCATTTATTTAGATGTTTTTGGTGTTTTTGTTTGGTGTTGAGTAATGAGTTTAAGCCATAATCAAGGATTTAATGGACTCATTACACCATCCTAATAGAAGGATAATAGATGAGAATTTAAGCTGAGGAAAACTCCTCAACTTAATCCATGATTAGGGATTAAACTCATGACAAAAAAAAGCCTTTATTAGAGTGGATTTTAGTTAATGATAAGGTTAAGAAATGGATTTTATGGTTTGTAAGACAACTTGAGGAGGACTTGTCCATTAACACTAGGGTTAGTCCTTCTTAACCAATTAAGGAAGAATTAGAACCCTAATGCAAGGCCCAAGTTACAAGCTTGATGTCTTAGTGATTATTAAATGTATTGATTAAAGGATTTAAACACATTAAGGGTTTAACACTTAGGATAAAAGTTATACACTCCATCCTAATAGAAGGATACAGGCATAACCCTAATCACAAAACCTTAAAGCCTTAAGGGTTTAGTCCTTGATTAAGAGGTGAGAAGAGAAGACTCAAAAGATGAAACAAAGGTAAAACTAATGGGGGACTAATCAAACCCTAATTATGATCATGCTTGGGTGTTCCTAGGGTTTATGAGGCTTGCAATAAGACCTTCAAGAGAAAAGCCACCATGGAAGGAACAGGATGGAAGAGAAGCAGAAGAAGCAAGTCAACTTACTTCACTTAAGAAGATAAGTTGCTTGAAGAAAGAAAGAGGAGAAGGAGCATGAATGAGAAAGCTCACTCTAATCCACAAGTAAAATGCAGCAAGGATGCATAAGAGAGATGAGAAGAGATTATGAGAAGTGAAGGCAAATTCACTTCTCAAACACTTACCACCTGAAAAGTTAGCAAAAAGAAATGAAATGAAAATGAAATGAAATTAAAAGATGAAAGCCAAAGTCAGAAGCATATTCATGATGCAAATGATGCTATGAAGTGGTATGAAAGCATGACAAGAGATGGGGATGACCATACAAGAGATGAGAATGCAAATGAGACAAATAAGAGGCATGAAAGTTCATGAATGCATATGACATCACATGAAAGCAAAAACATGGAAAATGGATGATGCAATGATCAAACATGATTCTAATATGTCCTAAGATGTCCTATATGTCATGTGGATGCACAAAATGTCATGGCAAGTTCATGTATGCAAGCTTATGAAGAATGAATGCAAATGAAAGCAAAGATTAGGGTTTACATACAATATGTAATGCAAAATTCAAAATCAGAAGCAAATGACAAGATAAAAAATTGAAAATAGGATCAAAGGTACCCTAAACCTATACACGTTTACTGCCCAAAAGGGAAGGTCAGAAGCTAAACCCTAAAGGACTTATGATTTTTCTAAGTTTGCTAGGGTTTTAAGGTACCTCACAAGGAAAAATGAAAAACAAATTAAAAGTGAAAGATAAATGCAAATTTTATCCTAGAAACTACATGATATGTGGGATGCAATGCAAAAATAATCATTATCAAACCCTTCATGGTTAGGCAGAAAAGAATTTTCTAAGTTAGGGTCAAAAATATTGATTTTTAAGAACCCTAAATCCAAAGAAAATGTCAAAATGGATCAAGAACCAAAAAGAAATTTGTATGAATGGTTTGATAATGTCTCTAAATGTGTCAAGATGCAATGTGATTTTTTTGGTGATTTTTAGAAACTTAAATGGTATTTTAATTAATGAATTTCCATTAATTAATTAAAATAAACATTTAAATATTTTAAAAATAAAAATTTTATGCAAAAAATAAAATAAAAATTATTTTCAGAATGAGAAAAATATTTAAAGTCATGATGCAAAAAATAAAATTTTTTGAAATTTTTTTGAAAGTGTTTTGCTATTTTAAATAAAATGCACATGAAAAATGCAAGAAAATGAAATAAAATTAATTTAAATGGAAAAGTAAACAGATCCTGAGGCCAGGATTTGAAGTTGGGAGAAAAAAGTTGACTGGCGCGCGTTTTAAGGGCTGGGATTTATCCTGAGCTAATTAACCTAATTAATTAATTTAATGATGGATTAGGGTTTAATCAAGTAATCTGGAACGTCCATACGCGCGACAAACACAAGATCCAAAGTTCATTATTCAAACTCAGCCTAATTACAGGATTAGGGCATAACTACTTTCAGGTGACCGGAACAGTGTTCCGGTCATCTTCTCCGGCGAACACAAACCCTAACTTCTCCCATAGGCCTCTAATCTCCAAATGTTTTGCCTAGAAATGATCCTCTAACATTTCTAAGCCTAGACCCCCAATCAAAACTCATTTATTTCTCATCATGAACAAGATTCGAACCAAAACGTGAAAACGGGCAAAATTTTCAGAGCTTGCATACATGGTGGTTTCTCAACCATTTTTAATAATAATCATATCCCCATGATCAGGGGAACACAAAGAATCATACAAGAACTTAAAAACAAGCTTCTGGGAAAAAAGTTCATGAGCTATACCTGAGATTGAATCTTCTGATTCAGAGCTTTCCGGCTTTTCCTTTGATGCTAGTCCACCTCTCTGAACCTCCTGATGATGAAATGAAGCTTAGAAAACCTTGGGAGTGGCTGGCTTTGAAGTTTCAGCTCTGGTGTAGCAGGTTTTGAGGTTTTGATATGTGGTGTTTCAGGCTGTTTTGGTGGTTGATTATTGTTCCTTGGATGATATGTAGCTCATTGGTGAAGGAAAAATGGAAGTTTGATGGTTGTGGAAGAAGTTTCGAAGAGGTGAAGTTTTGGCCAGTTTTTGTGTATCCTGAGTTGTGGGAGGATGCTGGCTTGTGTGTGTGTATGTTTCAAGTCCCTGAGGTCCACATAACATGTTCTGATTGGGCAGAGAGTTGTTGTGGAGCAGTTTGATTGGTATGGGCAAAGATGCAAAAAGTCAAGATTTTGTGTACCATAGGTATGGCTCGGGTCAGACAAGATCTTAGGGCTTTTCCTGCTTCAGCTTGAGTTATGGAAGGCCTTTGGATCAGGTTTTGTGAACTGGATGGTCTTGATCAAGAGTTTCCAATGTTCTTACATATTTCCCTCTTTGGAGTTTCTTGTGAATCAAGGTAAGGAAACTTATGATTTCTTGGCCAATTTGCAGCAAAATGGACCATATGAAGTTGTTATGATGCATTGAGATCAATTAACAATCAAACCAATCATTAAAAGTTCTTCTTGCCAAAAGTTCCTTTCTTGAAAATTTATGAAAAATGCCTTATGGTAGCTTGTGATTCAAGGCATGAAACTTGAGAATTCTTTGGGCAATTCTGAGTTTTAGGTCATGTATGATGTTTGTGTAATGGTTAGAAGTCACTTTGAGGTCACAAATTGCTTTGTCATGAGTTTTTGCAAGTTTCCCTCTTTGGTACATAAGTGAAATTTTGTGATTTTTCCCAACTTTGCAAGGCCATAACTTGAGTTCTATGATGAATTAGATCAAGTTCTTGTACTTTTTGAAAAGGAAATGATCCAATCTACAACTTTCATGACCAATAATTTTTCATTTGAAGCATTTTTTAATCAAAAAGAGGAGGTTGAAAAACTTTCCCAAAATGGCAAGTTTGCATTACAAGTCACTTTCCCAAAATGGCAACTTTGCAAATGGCTTGAAATTCTTCAATTTTGTGAACTTCTAACTTCTTCTAAGATCAAATAAAGATCATATACACCCAAAATGATGGAGGAGACCCTTTGGTTGGATGATTGGGGGCCTTAGATGCCCTGATTTTGCACTGACTTGCTCAAGAAGTCATCTATTGATCAGATGCCTTCCCCATTGAATTTCTTCATGAAAATTGGTGTGCATGATCCTTATATCATATAGAGACCAATATAAACAAGAATGACCAAAAAAATTGGAGTTATGGCCTCTGAAAACAAAACCCTAATTTTAGGTCATCTGTGAAGTTAAGCTTGGCTCTACTTCCATGCCTTTCTCAGTTCTTGTGATTTTCTGACTTCCTTGATCTTGGGAGGATATAATGTGATTCTTGAACATACATGGACCATCTTGAGATGATTGGAGATCTTTGGAGTGGCTCAGAAAGCTCAGGGATTGCTCAGATCACAAACCCTAGATGCAGATGACTTTGAACAAATGCAGTGAAGCAAAAATGCAATATGAGATGATATGATTGAATCAATGCAAATGAAAAGATCACAAGCCATGGTGTGAAATTAGTGAGGGCAAATTTGGGGTGTTTACAGCTGCCCCTATTCAAACATGAGTTAGCTGTGCAGGATGTAAGCGACGACTTATCAGGCAAACAAGATAACTTGTGGTTGAATACCAAAGACAGTCCAAAATTTGCACTCACTGAATGAAGAAGAAAAGGGATATTGATTGTGAAAGGAAGTAAAGATTATAAAGTGCGGGCGACGAATGACGACCATCGAGCAAAAGACGACTGCTGGGGATAAGCGATGACGGGGACGACCGACATGTTGGAGAAATAAAAGATTATGATGGGGACGGCCATTAGGTAAAGAATAAATGAAATAAATGATGAGGTACGATCATCAAAGGTGAAGGACGATCACCTAGCAGGGGAAGGCTGCTCTGTTGGGGAGAAAGATGAGGGACGATCATCTAAGGTGAAGGACGATCACCTGGCAGGGGACGGCTGCCAAAAAAATATCACGACATAGGACGAATGTCGGACAGAAATGGTTGATGATGGGGACGGCCATCGGATAAGCATGATGAAGGACGATCATCAAGAGGTGAAGGACGATCACCTAGAAGGGGACGGCTTCTCTTGGGGTTTATCATGACGTAGGACGAATGTCAGATAACAAGATCAACGATGGGGACGACCATCAGATAAAAGTGATGAGGGACGATCATCAAAAAGGTGAAGGACGATCACCTAGCAGGGGACGGCTGCTAAATATCACGACATAGGACGAATGCCGGATAGAAAGGGGTTCCAATAATGGAGACTCCGTTGGGGGAATGGATGAGGGACGGTCATCCAAGGTGAAGGACGATCACCTGGCAGAGTATGGCTGCCGAAAGTATCATGACATAGGACGAATGTCAGATAGAAAAGAAGTTTTGCTAAGAATTTGCTGGGAACTCTTCTGGGGAAGGGTAGACACAGACAAGTGCCTACATTCAAGGAATTAAAGGTATAAATGTTTGACACTGTGTATAGATTAAAGATGCGGACGAACATCCTTAAGACTACGATACAGACGAGTATCGGTAGAAACAACTACTGACGCATGTTCAGAGATGATGATATGGACGAGTACCAACTAGTTAACAAAGAACACGGACGAGTGTTGAATCTGGAAAAGATAAGTTGTGTATACAAGATACGGACGAGTATCTGTATGAGTAAAAAGTAAACATGAGAAAGACACAGACGAGTGTTCAACATGTTGGGAAGAATATGACACAGACAAGTATCATAAGAGGAAGCGTATAAGCTATGAACTTATGAGTGTAAAGGGTATTTGGGTGACCTGTGGGGATAAGATGACACGGACGAGTGTCAATGAAAGTGTATAAACAAGCATTTGGTTTACCTTAAGTGTTTAGGCGACCATGCTGGGGATGGGTGACACGGACGGGTGTCAAGAAAGTGTATAGATATATGTAAACATGTATTTGTGAGTGCAAAGGTGACGCTTTGGCTTTCTGCTGGGAATATGAGACAGACGAGTGTCAAGAAGTATCTGTCATATAAGTATCTGTTTGTGGGAAGTGTTCTAGCGACTTTCTGGGGAAAGATGTCACGGACGGGTGCCAAAAAGAGCATGTATCTGTATCCGAGGAATGCAAAGAAGATGCTTCGGCATTCTGCCGGGGAATTTGAGAAGTATTCTGTATATTGTTGATGGAATGTTAGTATTCACAGGTGGCTGATTCAAAACAAGTTGTAGGAAATTGTCTCCCATTTTCAAAAAGTACAAGAACATGATCATAGCCCTAATGGTTTGAAATTTATGATCATTGGAAGTTTGGGAAATATTTAGGGTTTACATGAAATGCAAGTTTCTACAACTTTGCAAATTGCTTTGTAACTCATTCTTTGGTTATCCCATGTACTAATTCTGATCATAACATCACATTGCATTGCCCTAAGAACATTTGGCTCAACAAAAGTCATGGAATTCGTGTATGGATAAGTGAATTTTTCATAAAGTGCAAAAATGCATGATCATTCACAGAGCATGACTCAAGCATCCAATGGCCAAGATTAAATCACTTATGAATTGGTGAATAAAGCATGATCAACATGTGCAAAGAGAGAGGGAAATGCACGAGAAAATGAGGAGGTCACACTCTTCATGCACAAATGCAAATTCCTCTCATTCATTTCATTCTCACGTGCCATTCTCCTAAAACCCTAGCTGGTGAAATTTCACATGATATATAAGTTAAGAGTGCTCTTGAATCAGAAGAATCCACCACCATTTTCTCACTTCAAAGTTTTTGCACCATTTGAATTTCTCATCGAATCTCACTCTACACTCACTCATTGCCAAAAACACTTGCATATTATTCATCCTTGAGAGCTCAAGATCACAAATCCATACCTCATTCAAGTTGATTCTTGAAATTTCACCAAGTGCAAGAAGTGTGCAGTTGAAGTGGAAAAGCTAGATCCAGGCCAAATCCATCACTCTCTTGTATTTATTTTGCAAGAGGAAGCTTAAAGAGGAAGATCTGCATCATTTGGAGCTTTCTCTAGATCTATTTCAAGCTCTGCAAATCTCAGGTGAGCTATAAATTCGTGGATCTGGGTCTTGAAATTTTTGTGTGATAAATGATCCTCATGTTTCTCTGAGTTCAATGATATACTTACTTTTGAAAATGAGTTAGAAATGAACTTGTTATGCTGGTTTTTAGTTTTTAGTTTGATTTTATTTTTCTTCGATTTTCATTGCCTGTTGACCTATTGGAAATTCTAATGTGATATTTGTGATCTACGTATCTTGATTGTCTAATCTGGAGAGTTTTGTTCATTTTTATGATGATTTGTTCTTGAGGATGAATTTTCCGGTGCCGGAGCTAGGGCTCCGGCCACCGGATTCTGGAATTTGTTGCCTGAGTTGAATGAAGAAGAAATAATCTTGGACGTTCACGTTTTGATCTAGACGGATGATACAATGCCAGCACATTAAAAATGCACCATCTCATGCACGTGACTTCATTTTATGTTTTAATCTGAATAATTCATTGTGTTATGCACCTAATGGTAACTATTGTGTGCCTGCGCGCTGATTGCTATGTTATTTGACTATTGTGTAATGTTGACTTGATTTCATGCCTCTGATTGATCCATTGGTTCATCTTTTTTCCTGATTTTATGAATTTCCATGTTAAATGATGTGAACCTGAGCTGATACCTTTGGGCCTAAGATGCTAATCACACCCCCTTTCATTTCCAGCCCAATTCATTTGAACTAAAATCTTTACTGAACCTACCCCTCATCCATTGCCTTTTATTTTATTTTCATTTTATTTTCAGTTTGGTTTTTGATTTTTAAAAATAGTAAAAAGCATCCAAAAATTCTGAAATAATTCATGACTAATTCTTTTAATTTTCTTTAATTTTTGACATTTTTATTTTCCATTTATTTTTATTTTCCACGTAGGAATTAATTTTTACTTTTATTAATTGTTTTTAATTCTTTTTAAATGCATACTGACTTGTGGATTTTCTATCTTTATCATTGATTTGAGTTTTGAGTTGGTTCTTTTTGCATTTTATTCATATTAGGATGTATTTTTATGATGATGTTTCCCCTGATTTTTAGAAGCTTTCATGAATATTTTTAGCAATTGACTTAAGCTTGAAGTTTCAAAACCTTAATTGGTGTTCTTGAAGTCCTTTGACCTAGTTTGCTTTTGATTCTGACTTTTCTCTTTTGGCATGATGTTACCACTTAATTAATGAGCATTTGAGTTTAATTGTGGAATATTTGAATGAGTTTCTGATTTGATTTGAATTTTCATGTATGCTTGCCCTAGTTTTTGTTTCTTCTTGTTGCATGCTTAGTTATTAGGCTAGGAGGGCACTTGTGCCAACTCCTATAGGAGGTTTAGAGCTCTTGTTTTGTGAGGATAGGTCCCTGGTCCTTGATTAGTGTTTGTACTTTGAAAAGTTTGGTGTTACTTGTCTTTGAAGTTTTTCTCACAAAAGTATGTATGTTCACTTCACATTCTTTCTTCATTTGCTTTCCATGATGCCTATGTTTGAGTTTGTATGCTTCTTCCCCATGCTTGATCATGCTTCTTAGGCACCTATTAACATGATTAGGCTCCTGGTTTTTATATGATGTTTAGGCCTTGATTTGATTTGCATTTGTTTGTTCTCACACTTATGCACATGTCCATTTCACTTCTCCTTCTTGTGATGTTCGTGATTGAACTTCTATGATATTTTCCTTGGGCTTTTGTGTTGTTTGTGATGATAAGGTTCTGATCTTGTGTTTCTTAGTGCTTATCTAACTTGTTGGATCCTTTGTGTTCCATTTGTGTTTTGTTTCTTCATAAGGGCTTGTGAAGCTTGGTAATAGTTTGTATGCTTTAGCTCTTGCTTGTTTTGCTTTGATTGGTGTCTTAGTGCAATATATGGGTGCTTTTGCTTCTGGTTTTGGTGATTAGGGTTGATGTTGTGGTTTTCTTATCATTTAATTTGGTTCAAGTTGTTTCATCTAAGTGTTTATTAACCATTTCAGGGGCTTATGGTAAGTGAAGTGTGGATGTTATCCACATTTCAATTCTTCATCTTCTCTTTTGCTTTACTTTCTATCTTGTGATTATTGATGTGCCTTATTCCATCTTGTGCTTCAATTCTTCATCTTCCCCCCTTTAGGAGAAACTTACCTCCTTTATAGGGGTAAGTTGTTCTCTAACCTCTTTCTTCTCTTCCTCTTGTTTTCTTTCCTTCTTTTTTATTAGGATAGAACTCAAACCACACTAACATAGGTATTTCATGCATGATAATTCTTAGGATTATTAGTCCCCCTTTTAGTCTTTTACCTTTGAGATCCTTTTGGTGCTCTCTCTCTCTCTCTCTCTCTCTCTCTCATCTTCATTTAAAATCTAAAAAAACATTAATAATAGTTGATTTGACCTTCCCTTTTGTCGCACTCTCAAAGAAAACCATAAAAAGCATTTCTTCACTTTAATCCACCAAAAACACTTAATAATACAAACAAGTTAGTGAATTTAAATCCCAATCTTAGGAAACAAGTTTGAGGATCTTCCTCATTCTTGATGGACTTGTTACTCATTCTATTTTGGGATGTCGTAATAAGAAAATGTCCTTAGAAAAGGATTTACCTTCACTTCCTTGTGCCACACTCTTTAAAAGACTTCTAAAAAACACAAACAAACAATAAACATCTCTCCTTCGGGACTTCTCTTCTCATCACCTTCACTCTTTACGTAAGAACTTACTCCTACTTGTCACTTTGTAAGACGGTAACGCACTTGTCGTCCGAGCCTGCAACACCTGAGCATTGACATAGGCAGTTCGAGCCTTAATTCACAAGCAATCTTTTCCACCCCTAGTTAGGGGAACTACGTCGACTCTGATCCTCATTGTCCAGATGAGGTACGTAGGCAGCGGGGTAGGGCCCTTTCAAGCACACTCTTTTATTTTCCCTACATTTCCCCCCTTTCTATTCTTATCCAGTTCAGTTCCTTTTCTTTGCAGCAACTTTCATTCCTTCACCCTTTGAAACAGTTTCTTTGCAAGCGTGGATCCCTTCGGGTACGGCGGACGATCTGGGGTGCTAATACATTCCTAGGTCGTAACCGACTCCTGAACCCAGTTTCTTTGGTTTGCAGGACCTGTGTCCTTCCTTTTCTAGTTCTTCTGGTTTTTGCAACATTACCATTCCCGTTCCTTCGGGATAAAAATGCCTGGCTGGCGACTCTACCTCTTTCCACGCCATTTTCGTGTTTGTACCAAGATGGAAATCCAGGGAGCGACAGGGGGCCTATTGTACAAAACAAAGCTTTGAACGAGACCATTGTACAAAACGGAACTCGAAAATGTGATTGTTGAGCGAATCAAGCCATAAAGGGGGCTTGTTGTACAAAACAAGGCTTTGAACGAGACCATTGTACAAAACGAAACTCAGAAATGTGACAACTGAGAGAATCAAGCCACAAAGGAAAATGACAACATTGACTTGGAAAGACAAAGATGTCTGGCAAATGGTAAAAGTATATTTTGTGGGGAATATCTCAGGTTGAGAAGATGCTTCGGGTCATATGCAATGTACCTCAAAATTGGCCCATGCTGGCATGCATATGCTTGAACTTAAGGCGTAATGCTCCATGATTATGCTTTGGAGGATGCAAACATAGTGATGATTACTAAATGCAAATGCAAAGAGATCTCCTAATAAGGAGACTGCAAGTATCCCAGGTGTCTTGATTGGGGAAATCTGGTGATCACTGCACCGATCTGGTCTATCCTGATAAGGAGGAAACAACTCTGCGGGGAAAGCTGTTAATGATGCACTGGCTCTGAACTGCCGCCATTGTCAAAAATAAATTAGACTTTAAGATTGAAGATCCAAGACCTGTTGAATATGGACTCCTCTCGAACCCTGATGGGGAAGTGAAATCTTTTGACTCGGATGGGAACTAGAAGTATGACACTGCTGAGGAAGCAACCTGCTGGGGAGGAAAGACACTCCTTGTACGACTGGGAATTGCCCCTGTATTGAAGGGAAGTCTCTGCTTGGGGAGGACACCAACCTTATGTTGCCTTGCTGGGGGAGATTTCCACTTCCAACTCTACTGGGGATGATGGAGAATGTCAATGATAAAGCTTCATGTTGAAGATAAGATTTTAAGTTGCCCCTCGCTGGGGATGAGAGGTGTAGAGTGTCTCATGTTGGGAATGAGAAATGTAAGGCGTCCCATGCTGGGGATGAGAGATGATGATACCCTTCTGCTCAAGAAGTATCATTCCCTTTGCTTCACTGCTGGAGAATGGATTGTTTGATGAGACTTGCTAAGGAATTCTGATCAATGAAGCCTGCTGATAAAACAACTCTTGAAGTATTGTGCTGACAATGGCTTTGCCCCTAGACTATGGGTAGATAGATTGCCAACTAATCATGAGTGAACAATGGTTCTTTGTAATTTTCAACTCGCCTCAGATTAAGGTCCATCGGAAGAAAATGTCTCAAGAGGATTTTACAGAAAACATGACATACGAAATACCTCAGTGTCTTCAAACTCTTAGAGAGATTCGTTGGATCTCGAAATAACTGCCCCAGACTGCATAGTCTGTGAAAGAAATCGCCTCACGAGTATTCATTAAAAGCCTCATACCACTCTGAGATAGTGTGTCCTAATAATTTTAACCTTGGGTAGGTGCTTCTGATTAACCGTCTTCGGGAGAGAGTACTTCTCATGCTCTTGGGGTGGCCTGCCCCGGTACGAGCCTTGAAGTGATCACCTCTGACTAACTGTGCTTTGAAGAAAACACCCAGATTAATTGTTCTTTAAGAGATTTGAATCTCGAAGTGATTGCCCCAGCTTGGCTGAACTTTGAATGAATGCCTCCGACTAATGGCTCCTTGAGCGATTTGTTCTCGAAGTGATTGCCCCAGCTCGGCTGAATTTTGAATGAATCCTTCCGACTAATGGCTCCTTGAGCGATTTGATCTCGAAGTGATTGCCCCAGCTCGGCTGAATTTTGAAGAGATTTCTCGACGTGATTGTCCCAGATTAGTTGGCTCTTACCACGACTGTTGGGAAAGTCCCTACTCAATGGAATTTCTTGGAAAAGTGAATCTCAATAGCTTGACCTTCGAAAGTTTCAGACTTCTCAACTTGGCAAGATTAAACTTCTGGATTGAGGTTCCATATGTGAACTTTTGTGAAGCCAAAAAAATGTATGCAAGCAGAAAATATTTATTCTGAGAATGAAAATTCTAATGCAACACACATGTTAATCTTGAAATTTTACTGAAAAAAATGTCGCAAACCTTTGTGAGCGAATCACTGGTTGAGATACAACATAATTTTTTTATGAAAGTATGTACATGCAACACCAACCCAGATCTTTTAGCACAACTCATAGGAGTCAGGAACGCGGTCTCGTGGTAGTACGCTCTCGAAATAACCCTATTTCAGTTAGGAATTTTGAGGGTTGTATTGTGGCCTGGTTCACGGTTATAGAAACAAAATATATAGGCTCGAAGTTTATAGGTACCCACTGTTGCACCCCAAAATTTGCCCTCACAATACAAGACTTTGTGTGCTAAGAGGTTCACAAGGTTCACAAGACCTTTCATGAGGTTCATGAAGTTTACAAGACACCTTATGAGGTTCACAAGGTTCACAAGACCTTCCATGAGGTTCATGAAGTCTACAAGACACTTTATGAGGTTCACAAGGTTCACAAGACCTTTCATGAGGTTCACAAGGTTCACAAGACCTTTCATGAGGTTCACAAGGTTCACAAGACATCTTATAAGGTTCACAAGGTTCACAAAGTTCATCATGGGTCAGAAGATTTGACAAATCCCTCAGGCAAGGCATTCTCTTAAGCAGTGCATCCAAAACTAGGGTTTTGACTTTAATCAGGCTAAATGGATTTCCAAGATTTCAAGTGAGCTTCATAACATCTTATATGTGTCTAAGAATCCCCATGACAAATTTCATAACTTTTCTCAAAGGTTTGCTCAGTCAGATGATCAAATAAGTCAAAATCAGTCAAAGCAGTTAAAAAGTCAAACTGAGGTCAACTGTGGTCAAACCAAAGTCAAACTTCATGATTTTTTGCCAACACCAATTATATGAAGTAAAATTCATCATTTGATCAAGGGTTGATCATGATTCATCAAGGATATTTCAGATCATCAAGAATTAGGGGTTTCTAAATTAGGGTTTCCTCAGGAAAAGTCAACTGAACTTTGACCAGCCATAACTTTCACATGCTTCATCACATATTTCCCATCCAAATCTCATTTTGAAGGAAATTGAATTCTCTACAACTTTGTGTGTCACAAGCCAAGCCCAAAAATGCATCATTTGGAAGGTATGAGCTAAGACATTATAGGTCCTTTTAAAAGTCAACAAAAAGTCAACAACTTCAAAAGGGCATAACTTGAGAATGGTAAATGATATGGACATGAAACCAATGGGGTTGGTTATAGGACTCTTCAAGCTTTCCAAAATGTCAAATAACACCCTCATAGCATTAAAATTGAAGGATGTGTGCCCTTGCAAAGTTGGGAAATTTTTGGGTGGTTTATGAAGAAAATAGGGTCTTAGAACCAAATTTTTCTAAATGGGCTGAACTTTTGGTGACCCAAAGTGATCCATGACCTCATGCACGAAATTCATTTAACATTTTCATAATTTTATTTTATTTAATTTATTTATTATGATTTTTATATTAAAAAGTCATTTTAAATTTAAATAAAATATCAAATGTGAAAATTTAAAATATATTTCTCTTCTAGAAGATCATAAATATAATTTGGATTGAATTGATACAACATTGATGAAGATTGGCTTGAAATAGAAAGGTCTTATTCAAGAATATTTGATTTTTAAGCTTTAATCTTTTTCAATCTCCAAAATCCAAAAAGTCCATGCAATGATCAAATCTCTTGACCTAATTTGATTCTACTATAAGTATACAACATAGCCCAATCACAAAGACACGAATTCCTGACCTAAAAGAGTAAGTTTGCACTTCACAAAAATCAACAAAAACTTCAATTCGGTTTCCTCCCTACAAGAGCTTTTAAGGTATTTTTAAGACATGGAAGGGTTCCTTGGACATCACTAAACTAATCCCAGCCATCAAAAGCATAAAAAACAAGCTCATATGCATAAACCGATTCATCATATTCATGAAATTTTTAATTTTCGATTCTAAATATTGACTGGTTTTTAATGAATTTTGATTAACGTTTCTTGTTTGTGATAAGTTATAGATTGATTCTGGGCAGGTTTTGTGAAGTTCCATCACCTAGAATGAGATCCACCATTTTTAGGGTTTCGGTTGAGCTTTAGGGCTTTCTGATTCATCAAGTATAAATAAGTTCTGAAACCGTGAATCAATTCCAAATGACCTATGGACCTTGCTTGCATTCTTAATTCAATAAAATTGAACTGTTTTGGTGGTGTTTCAAATTTGCAGGTTTCCTGTGTTTAAAAATTCGCAGGAAAAGTCATAGTTAATTTCGTAGCAAAAAACGCAAGGCCATAGGAGGAAGATGAAGCCCTGGCGCGAATTCCAGAATTTGAATGTGTGATATAATATTTTATGTAATTGTCTTTGATTTGTCTCACAAATGTGTGGTTGGTTCAGTGGCAAGGGATGTGCGCGTATGGCTTGAAGGCTTGTGTTCGAATCCTGGCCTCAACAATTTTTCTTGTTTTTTATTTAAATTGTTAGACTTAATATATTATGCAATGTTGTGAATTGTATATCAGTTGCGCCCTCCCGGCTGGAATGGTAAGTGTGCTTGCGTATTGTATAAAGATCCTGGGTTCGAATCCCCCTAGGCCTTTTGTGTTATTTGTTTTGCTTTTTTTTCTTCATGATTTTTCCCAGGTTATCAACAAAAGGAATTAGACCCCTGTTTCTAACGCCAGCGCGCGCATAGTCCAGTGGTTGGAATGCTAGTCCTGAGTATTGAAAGCTTGGGGACTGGGTTCAAATCCCAGCCCAAGCAGGTTTTGTTTCTTTTCATTCTTTTCTTGATTTTGTTTCTTATTTAATTAATTTCTATTATAATTATAAATTTAAATAATAAAATAAATAGAATGTTTATATTTTTATATTTATAATTTAGAACTCAATTTCTTTTTTTTTAATTAAACCTTATGAGAAAAATTATTTATGTTTTAGTATTGTAAAATTTTGTATAATAATTTAATTAATCCTAATTTATTTTTAAAAAAAAGCATATAAACCCTAAATATTTTTAAAACCTAATTTTCATAAACCCTAATTTTCTTTTACCAAAAATTTAATTATATTATAATTTTTTAATTTATTATTTATAAACCTTAATCATGTACATATATTCTATAATTTGTTTATAATTTAATTCTTGTATATAAATATGCTTAAAATAATTAAAATTCTTAATTTTATTTTGTCAATATAATAATATGATTATTCAATTATAATTAATCCTATTTTTCATGATATGTAACTTGTTTAATTTTTGTATGTAAATAATTTTTAATATATGTTTAAAAATAATTAAAATTTGCTAATTTAATTTTGTGAATATAATTTATTTTCATAATATGCTTATAATTAACCTAATTTTTATAATTTGTACATAATTTAAAACTTTATGATAATTAGTATATAATTATTTATATTTTCTTCTTAATCTTAAATAATAATTGTTTATAAAAAAATGAACTTTTAATTATTATGCTAATATTCTTATTTATTTCATTATTAATGCTATTTATTTATTATTACTAACCCCATTTATATATTGTGATTTATTATTATTATTTATTTTTACTAACCCAATTATATTATTATCATTTATTTTTGCTTATTTATTTAATTTGCTTTAATTATTATTATTATGTAATTGTTTCCTTTATGTAATATTTTAGTAGTAATATTTAATATTTATTTTAAATGCTATGGTTAGTAAAATAGGGAGTGAAAGATGTTTGTATTGTAAAATCAATTTAGATCACTAATTTAAAAGATAAATATTTAAAATTGTACACTCACACACATAAGTTGATCTTTGATCGCCATCTCACTTCCATAAGGAAACCTCTCATGTTGCCTATTACAAAAAGTGCAAGTAGGGTGTATAAAGCAAAAGTCACTCATCTCACATCATCTAATCCCTAAACATATAAAAAGATCAAGTCCCTTCGAATGTTGCCTTTGTAATGATCTTGTCCCTTTCGAATAAAGATGATAAGTCCCTTCGAATTGCTTATACACCCTACAGTTGCCTAAATAACAGATGTCCCTCTATTTGTCCCTCACATCCAAGGTAATGACTACCTATTCCTTAATAATAGGGATAGTCTTGCCATTTAAAGGATTCAAGAACAGAAAAGACTTAAATTTAGGGTAGGTTCCTCTTAGATACTTGCTCACTCTTCAAACCATTTCAAACACTTCATACATTTCAAACAATTTTCAAAAACAAAGGTTTTATATACATCCGTACATGGATCATTATAAAACACTTAAGAAAATTTCTATATCACACACTTCACATTTCAAAAACATTTTAAAGTGAGCTAAGTAACTAAGAGCCCATGGATAACCATGGATGTAAAGGGTGCTAACACCTTCCCTTTACATAACCTACCCCCCGGACCCAAAAAATCTTTTAAAAGGTCTTTCCTGTTCTTTTATGCCTTTCCTTTGGATAAAATAAAAGTCGGTGGCGACTCTTGCTATCCGCAACATAACTAAAGTCAGTTCTCCTACCGTGTTACAGAACTGGCGACTCTGCTGGGGATTTAATTAAAGAGGGGTACCCTTAGGAATTAGATCACTTTAAACTTGTTTGCTTTGTTTGCTTTACTTTACTTGTTGGGTGCTCTTATGTGTGAAAGATCCTAACCCGAATCTAGTGTACCTTAGGTAAATGGAAATAGACCAAGGAAACTGTACGGCGTATACCGATATGGTTGATCTGGTGGCCATAGTTAGTGTGACTTCTTGGTTGGTGCTTATGTTCCTTAAGCAAGTTGAGGATAATATGATGCTGCCATATGTTGTCAATGCACTAACTAACTTTTAGAACCCTAGTTAACCCATCTTGGCCTTTAGAAAAGTAGTGAGATAACCGACTTTGGTGCAGACTGAAGTTGGTTGATACTCGATACTACGCTCATTGAGATCCTAAACTTGGAGGGTTTTGGTTGGAAAGTAAGTTGCCTACTGAACAACCACCCTTGTGAAGGGTCAATGATATTGAGATCCCTTAGAACATGGTTACTTTTATAGGACAGGATGAACCAACTAACTTCAGGGGAGGGTACTTACCTTAAACCTTATGCAAGCCTCTAAACCTAGGGCTATTGTGTGACTTGTTTGTGTGTGCCACATGTTTGTGATTGAGCATAACATCATGACATCATCATGCATCATAAGCATAGCATTTTCACTAACCATTTCAAGGACCAAAGGATTTATCTTTGTTCTTTGTTGCAGGTCATGGCTTCTGCTCGTAGGAACACCATCAGGATCAACTTTGTAGGGATACCTGCTAAGCTTAAAGAGTTGGTTTCTCAAGTGTCTGAACACTCCCAGTTCATCAAGAGACATGGTCACCTATTGGATCTAGTCACCTCAGGGTTCAATGAAGACATGATGAGTGTCCTGTTTCAGTTCTTTGATCCTAAGCACCATTGCTTCACATTCCCCGACTATCAGCTGGTTCCTACAATGGAAGAGTTCTCTAAACTTCTGGGTATACTTGTTCTTGATCAAGGACCATTCACAGGCTTGGAAAGAGAGCCTAAACCTGAGGTTATTGCTGCAGCTCTACATCTAAAGAAATCAGACATTGTCCTAGAAACAAGGAGCGGAGTTAAAGGTATTCTTGCTAAGGTATTAATGGATAAAGCTCAAGTGTTCTTGAAGGCTATGAGCTACGATGCTTTTGAGGAGATCTTAGCCTTGTTGATATATGGCTTAGTGTTGTTCCCCAATCCTGATCAGTTCATAGACGTTCATGCCATAAACATATTTCTCAGTCACAATCCAGTGCCTACCTTACTTGGAGACATCCTACATTCTCTTCATACCCGTACTACAAGGGCACGAGGAACTTTGATGTGTTGCATACCTTTGTTATCTAGGTGGTTTATTTCTCACCTTCCTTGCTCAGTAATGAAGAATGAACAAGGGTTCAGGTGGTCCAAGAGGATTATGTCACTCTCTCATTCAGATATTCATTGGTGCTCCAGATCTATGGAGAATGTCACTATCATTGACCGTTATGGGGAGTTTCCTAATGTGCCACTTCTAGGCATAAGAGGAGGCATTACCTACAACCCTCTCTAGCTTTACGACAGTTTGGTTACACTCGGAGTGATGGTCCACATGACATGTTGATTCAGGGTATTGTGTTCGATTACGACAATGATCTTCAAGGTTACCGTCAGAGATTCATACGAGCATGGGGAAAAGTGAACAAGGTTGACGGCAAGACTCTGGAGCCTAAGTACACTATTCCTATGGAAGCTTATCTCAGATGGGTGCAATCTCGTGCTCAGACCCTCATGATGCCATATCCTGCTATCCTGCCAGTTACCATGGAACCTGTTGCTGAAGGAGATACTTCTTATACCATCCTTCACCCAGACATGCCTACTGACGAAGATCTACAGAGGTCCTGGATCCAGTTGAAGGAGCAAAGGGATACTTTCAAGGCTCATTACAAAGCAAGCCAAGAAAGAATCCTGGAACTAACAAAGCAACTTCACGAGGAGCGGAATCTCAACTCATACCTCAACACAAAGAGGAAACGTCCATGGGAGACTTAAAACCCCATCTCCTGTATTTATTTCATTTCATTTTCTGTAAGCCCAAGAGGCAAAACAAATTTATTACTAATAAAAGTTTACTTTCTTGTTTGTTTAAGCAAATTTAAATCCTGCGGTCCTTGAAAACATTGCATATGCATTCACATATCATATCATTGCATCACAGGTTTATTGTGCACAGGTTTCTCATCTTCTCGCTGTTTATTTCAGCAATGGCTCTTGAACAAACAGTTAAGGATCTCCAGGCACAAAATGCACAGTTCCAAGAGCTAATCCTGAACTTGTCCAAGGGGCAAGATGAATTGAAATCACTGCTGGCCAAGAAGGCTAAGAAGACTAGAAGGTCAGGTGGCTTGATCAACATGGGAAGAAGGTTCAGGGGTCCTGTCAAGACCAAGGAACCAGTTGAAGATTATGAGTCTGAAGAGTCTGAGAAAGAGGGAGGCAGTCTCCACAAGGGGACTCTGATTCTGAAGCTAACTACTATCATGAGCCCAATGAAGATAAGTTCAAAATGCTGGTGGATAGAATGGATGCTATGGAGTTGCAAAAGTCTTCTGGGCTGGATTTTGAAGACTTGAGTTTGATATCTGGGGTAGTCATACCCATTGGTTTCAAGGTTCCTACTTTTGTTGTTTATGATGGTGTCTCTTGTCCCAAGCTGCATCTGAGGTCTTATGTCAAGAGAATCCAACCTCATACTGCTGATAAGAAGTTGTGGATCCATTTCTTCCAAGAGAGCTTATCTGGAGCTCAATTGGAATGGTACTATCAATTGGAGAGTGTCAACATCTGTGATTGGAATGATCTTGCTGAAGCCTTCTATAAGCAATATCAATACAATGCTTATTTAGCCCCTACTCGCATGCAGCTACAAAGCATGTCCATGGGTGCTAAAGAAAGTTTCAAGGAGTATGCTCAGAAGTGGAGAGACTTAGCTGGAAGAGTGCAACCACCTCTAACTGACAGGGAGTTGGTTGATATGTTCATGTGTACGTTGAATGGCCTATTTTACAGTCATCTCATTGGAAGCTCATCATCTGGCTTCACTGAGTTGATAACGACTGGAGAGCGTGTAGAAAGTGGTATAAGGAGTGGCAAGATTCAAGTGGGTGCTTCTTCATCAGGTGCTGCAAAGAAGCCTCCCAGTGGGAAGAAAGAGTCAAATGTTGTTTATGGTCAACCTGATCGTAATAGAAGGCATCAGTCTGTAAGTGCAGTTCATATTTCCAATCCAACTCCTACAACACCAGAGCAGCCACAGGGAAATCAACAGAGGGCTAGAAGGCAGTTCACTAAGATCAACATGTCAAGGCCCAAGCCTTGCAACACTTGTTGAAGGCTGAACTTGTTACTCTGAAAGATGCTCCTCAGAATCCTAATGTTACCTCACCCAGGTATAATCCTAATGCACGATGTGCATATCAATCGAATTTTCAGGGGCATGATACCAATAGTTGCTGGGTATTGAAGAACAAAATTCAAGATATGATTGAGGCTGGAGAAATTGAGTTTGACCCTCCGGGTACTCCAAACGTGATTACTGCCCCCATGCCAAATCATGAGAAGACTGTCAATTCCATTGATGAAGATTCACATATTTCCTCAGTTGTAGATTTGACTACACCATTGTCTGTTATCAAGAAGAAGTTAGTACAAGATGGGTTCTTTCCAGGTTGTCATGAAGATTGTGTCTATTGTGCCTATAAGCCGGATAGTTGTTGGAGGTTGAAGGAAGGAATTCAACGCCTCATGAATAATTACACCATAGTATTCGAGAGGACACCACCTTCTGTGGAGAGTATGGTGGATCATATAACTAAAGGTAAGAAGATTGAAGAGGTGGATATGGTTGATAAAGTGCCGGTAAGGATTACTTCAAAGGGACCTGTCAAAATCACTCATAAGGGTCCAATTAAGATTACTGCTGAAGGCCCTGTGAAAATTGTTGCTGAAGCTAGAGTGGCTCCTATGATCATCACCACTCCTGGTCCTATTCCATATACTTCTGATAAAGCTGTGCCTTGGCATTATGGGTCTGATGTTTATATCCATGGTGTTAAGCAGGAACCCTTAGCTGATACGCCTATTGCTGATGAAAATCTTGATGATGATAATATTGCTGGATCCAGTAAAATCACACGAAGCGGAAGAGTTTTCTCTCCTCCAGTTACCTCCAAGAATGCAGTTACTCCAGCTGCTACCTCCACCACTGATGCTCGGGGCAAAGGTCCTGCTATTGAACCTATACCTACTGATGTGCCAGCTGCTGATGATCTTTCTAAGCAAATGGATGAAGTATTGAAAATCATTCGCAAGAGTGATTATGACATTGTTGATCAATTGGGGCATACTCCCTCCAAGATTTCTATGATGTCTTTGTTGTTATGTTCTGAGGCTCATGCCAAGGACCTGATTAAATTTCTGAAGACTGCTCGTGTACCAAATGAAATTTCTGTTGACCAGTTTGAAAATTGTGTTGCACACTTGACCTATGATAATGGGTTAGGTTTCTCTGATGCTGATTTGACTCCTGCCAAGAGGGATCATAATAGGGCTCTACATATCTCAATTGAATGCAGGGGCACTACCCTGTCACATGTATTAATAGACAATGGTTCCTCTCTGAATGTGTTGCCCAAAGAAGTCCTGAATAAGCTTAGTCCTGAAGATGCTGTGCTGAAGCCCAGTAATATAGTGGTGAAGGCTTTTGATGGCTCGAGAAGAGTGGTGCATGGAGGAATTGATCTCCCAATCAAAGTTGGTTCTTAGATTTTCAATGCTACCTTTTATGTAATGGATATTCGTCCATCGTATTCTTGTTTGCTTGGGCGTCCCTGGATCCATGGGGCAGGTGCTGTAACCTCTACCTTACATCAGAAGCTGAGATATCCAGTAGAAGGGAAGGTTGTTACTGTCTACGGAGAGGAAGGGTATATGATCAGTCATGTGAACACCTTTAAGTATCTAGAAGTGGAAGGTGAATATGTTGAAACTCCGTGTCAGACATTTGAAGTGGTTCCTTGGATTGTTAATGATTATGAAGCTCCTCCTGTTGTCAAGAAAGTTCCTGTGGTCACCAGAGTACCTCCTACAATGGCCTCCCTTAAAGATGCTAGAGCTGTGGTGGATGAAGGTGGTTGTACTATTTGGGGTCAGCTTCCTGATATTCCGTACAAGTCTGACAAATTTGGTTTGGGTTTCACTGCAAAGTCCCAGAAGGCTGTTCGTCGTGCTCGTGCTGTTCGTATCACCAATCAGGGGATTATGAAAGATCAGATTAATGTTGTGGGTGACTATGATGAGGACTACAACTTGGATGCATGGATTTTTCCTACTGTGGGTGTTGGACTCAACAACTGGAAAGCTGAAGATGTTATTCCTATCTCCTTTAGTCAGGAGTAAATACTATTACCGTGTTGTTACTTTTTAAGTTTGTAATTTCTTGAACAATTGAACTCTTAAGCCTTGTGCCTTACCCGGGGCACAATGGTGTGCTTATTACGGGATGTCATTTCATTTGCATACTTCATTCAATAAAAATTAGTGGACGTTTCTTTTTCATAAATATTGTGTTCCTTGTCTTTCTTTTCTTTTATTTTTGTTTTATCAGCTATGTGTTCTTACACACACCCACATCACTAAAATGCAGATCCTCATCCACTCTGGATCCTGTTGATAACAATTCTACTATTGCCAATTATAATTTCGAGAATCCGATCTATCAAGCTGAAGACGGAAATGAGGACGATTGTGAAGTACCTGTAGAGCTTGCTAGGTTGTTACAACAAGAAGAGAAAGCTATACAGCCACATGAAGAGACAGTCGAAGTTGTGAATCTGGGAACTAATGAACATAGGAAAGAAGTTAAGATAGGGGCTGAATTGGAGGATAGTGTCAAGAGCAGATTAATTCAGATGTTACGTGACTATGTGGAGATCTTGGCTTGGTCTTATGAAGATATGCCAGGGTTGGATACAGACATTGTGGTTCACCGTTTACCCGTAAAAGAAGATTGTCGTCCAAAGAAGCAGAAGGTTCGTCGCATGCGTCCTGAAATGTCAGAGAAAATCAAAGCAGAGGTAATGAAACAGTTTGATGCAGGGTTCTTAGCTGTGACTTCTTATCCTCAGTGGGTTGCAAATGTGGTGCCAGTACCCAAGAAAGATGGTAAGGTACGTACGTGTGTAAACTATAGGGATTTGAACAAGGCCAGCCCCAGAGATGACTTTCCACTTCCTTATATTGATGTTCTGGTAGACAACACTGCTCAGCATAAGGTATTCTCTTTTATGGATGGTTTCTCTGGTTACAATCAAATCAAGATGGCACCTGAAGATATGGAGAAGACAACATTTGTTACACAGTGGGGCACCTTTTGCTATAAGGTGATGCCATTTGGTTTGAAGAATGCAGGGGCAACATATCAGCGTGCTATGGTGGCTTTGTTTCATGATATGATACATCATGAGATAGAGGTATATGTGGATGATATGATAACCAGGTCCCAGAATGAAGAGCAACACCTTGATCATCTGCACAAGCTGTTTGAAAGGTTGAAGAAATACAAGTTGAGATTGAACCCAAACAAGTGTACTTTTGGAGTTAGATCTGGTAAACTCCTGGGTTTCATTGTCAGTGGAAAAGGTATTGAAGTGGATCCTGCAAAAGTAAAAGCTATACGAGAGATGCCAGCTCCCCATACTGAGAAGGAGGTTAGAGGTTTCTTGGGAGGATTGAATTACATTGCAAGATTTATTTCCCAATTAACAGCTACCTGTGAGCCAATCTTTAAGTTGTTGAAGAAAGATCAGGTGATGGAATGGAATGATGAGTGCCAGACAACATTTGATGAAATTAAGAAATATCTGCTGGAACCTCCAATTTTGATGCCACCAGTTGATGGAAGACCCTTGATTATTTACTTAACAGTGTTAGACAACTCAATATGGTGTGTATTGGGGCAACATGACTAGTCTGGTCGAAAAGAGCAGGCAATATACTACCTTAGCAAAAAGTTTACCGACTGTGAAACAAGATACTCACTACTCGAGAAAACTTTCTGCGCTTTGGCGTGGGCTGCTCGCCGACTAAGACAGTATATGTTGACTCATACTACCTTATTGATTTCGAAGATGGATCCGATCAAGTACATATTCGAGAAACCTGCTCTCTCCGGAAGAATTGCAAGATGGGAAATGATCTTAACAGAATATGACATACAATATACTACTCAGAAGGCCATTAAAGGGAGTGTTGTAGCTGATTGTTTGGCTCATCAAGCAGTGGATGATTATCAGTCAATGAGTTTTGAGTTCCCTGATGAAGACATTATGATTATTACCAAAGAACCTGGACAATATGACGGACCTGAACAAGGATCCCGATGGACTATGGTTTTTGATAGAGCTTCTAATGCACTTGGTAATGGTGTTGGTGTTGTGATCAGTTCCCCTGAAGGTTGTCATACCCCGATTACTGTCAGACTTTGTTTCTATTGTACCAATAACATGTCTGAGTATGAGGCATGTATCCTGGGTATTAAAGCTGCTATTGATATGAAAATTCAGTTCCTGGATGTGTATGGAGATTCAGCCCTGGTAGTTAGTCAGATCAAAGGAGATTGGGATACCAAGCATGATAATCTCATTCCTTACAGAGAACATGTGTTGTCTTTGATCCCACATTTTAAAGAGATTACCTTTGGACATATTCCACGCAGAGAAAATCAGTTGGCAGATGCATTAGCCACCATGGCATCCATGTTTGAGATTAGCTGGGATGATGAAACTCCCAAGATTACTATTGATAGATTTGAGAAGCCTGCATATTGCAATGAGATTGGCACTGAAGAAGCAGAAGAAAAGCCTTGGTTCTATGAGGTGAAAATATATCTTGAAGCTCAGGAATTCCCTGAAGGGGCATCTGTCAAAGATAGGAAGTTTCTAAGAAGGTTTTCTGCTAATTTCTTTTTGAGTAATGGGATTTTGTACAAGCGCAATCATGATTCAACTATGCTTCGTTGTGTGGATAAGAAGGAAGCAACTGAGATTATGGAAGACATGCATGATGGGATCTTTGGCACTCATTCTAGTGGTCATACTATGGCAAAAAAGATATTGAGAGCAGGTTACTATTGGTCTACCATGGAAACTGATTGCCATCAACACTCCAGAACATGTCACAAGTGTCAAATTTATGCTGATAAAGTGCACATACCTCCATCACCATTGAATGTGTTGACTGCTCCTTGGCCTTTTGCTATGTGGGGCATTGATATGATTGGTGAGATCAAACCTACTGCTTCTAATGGGCATCGTTTCATCCTGGTCGCTATTGATTACTTCACAAAATGGGTGGAGGCAGCTTCATTTGCATCTGTTACTAAGAATGTGGTGGCTCGATTCATTAAGAATAATCTCATATGTAGGTATGGCATCCCTGAAAGGATTATTACTGAAAATGGCTATAATCTGAACAACACTATGATTACTGATCTTTGCATGCAGTTCAAGATTAAGCATCACAACTCTTCTCCGTATCGTCCAAAGATGAATGGGGCAGTTGAAGCTGCTAATAAGAACATTAAGAAGATTTTACAGAAGATGACTGTTACTTATAAGGATTGGCACGAGATGTTACCATTTGCTCTTCATGGTTATCGCACTACAATACGTACTTCAACAGGGGCAACCCCATTCTCCTTAGTCTATGGTATGGAAGCAGTTATGCCCATTGAAGTTCAGATTCCCTCCTTAAGAATTATGAAGGATGCAGGCCTGGATGAAGATGAATGGATTCAGACTCGACTTGACCAGATAAATTTGATTGATGAGAAGAGGTTAGCAGCTGTTTGTCACGGCCAAATGTACCAGAAACGAATGATCAAAGCTTTTAACAAGAAGGTTAAGCCAAAGGTATATCAAGCTGGTGACTTGGTAATCAAGCGTATCATATTACCACAGGGTGATCCTAGGGGCAAGTGGACTCCAACATATGAAGGACCATTTGTGGTCAAAACAGTATTTTTAGGAGGTGCCATGATACTTACTACTATGGATGGTGAAGACTTCCCGCAGCCTGTAAACGCAGACATAGTTAAAAAATACTACGCATAAAAAGAGACCCGCTAGGTTGACTGGCCTAGGCAAAAATAAGGGCATCCCGGCGAACCAAAAGGGTTCGGGCAAAAATTAGGGATATATATATATAAAAAAGATATACACCTGGCAAGTCAAAAACCTGAAAAGGCGGCTTGGGCAAAAAAGGGTATCCCGGTGGATTGAAAACCTGAAAGGGCAATCCAGGAAAAAGTTAGGGATTAAAGCGTATGACTATGTCTCGTTTGGATCACCCATGAAACTACAACCAGTTGCGCTACTTACTCAAGTTTGAACAGATAAAGCTTAATCCAATCATTTCCATCTCAACAGCAGAAGATGAGATACTTGAAGATAATGACAATAGTAGAATTGAAACTCAATAGGATTATTTCTCACATAGCTGTTTTTCTTTGTAAAAACTTTATGACAAATTCCTCTTACTAGGATTTCTGTCTCCTTGTACGAACTTACCCATGTACGGGTCACTTTTTGATATAAATAAAATTTCATCTTTGAATCCAGATTTACTTTTACCCTATTTTACATAAGCGAAACGTCCATTGGTTGTGTTTGAATGTATGTATGCTTTTGAATATGATTGATGTTTACCAGAAATGCATGAAAATGAAGTAATAGTATTTATTAAGGACGAACGAGGGAAGGAATTTAACGAAGCTTCGCCGGTTCATCCCCACCAGACAATTCCCCAGTAGGGCAAATCCATCTTCATAAATACTTCGAGTCATATTTCCCCTGAAATTTATCTCTTTTATCCTCATACGGATAACCGGGAATTTATTTTTCCAATGGGAGTACGACGAACGAAGACGGGAGGTTATGTATACCATACTATCAAACGAAGACGGGAGGTTGTATATACCTTACTATCCAACGAAGACGAGAAGTTATAAATATTATACTATCAAAAAAGACGGGAACAAGTTCCTTATATTCTTCAGCAACAAATCGGGATTTATTTTCCCTGGCCAGCAGTTGTTATACGAAGATATCTAGACGCTTCAGGCTGCATGATTCATACATACATCATTTACATCATGTCATACATATACATAAATACATAATACATTCCTTAAGGGCATCATATTATACATGCATACATAATGCATAAGCTAATATTATAATACAAAATGTTATAATCTTGTTTTCAGGTTAATTCTCCAGCAGACAAACTTCATCAATAACTTGGGACCTTGGGCCGTTGTTTATCTTCCCAAAGGTTACCTCATCCCTCAGGACGTTGTTTATCCTCCTGAAAGCATATTATTTCCTCAGGACGTTGTTTATCCTCCTGAAAGCATATCATCTCCTCGGGACGTTGTTTATCTTCCTGAAAGCTACCATTTCCTCAGGACGTTGTTTATCCTCCTGGAAGCATATCATGACCTTGGGCCGTTATTTATCTTCCCAAAGGTTACCTCATCCCTCAGGACGTTATTTATCCTCCTGAAAGCATATTATTTCCTCAGGACGTTGTTCATCCTCCTGAAAGCATATCATCTCCTTGGGCCGTTGTTTATCTTCCCAAAAGTTATACTCATTTCCTCAGGACGTTGTTTATCCTCCTGAAAGCTATCATTTCCTCGGGACGTTGTTTATCCTCCTGAAAGCATATCATGACTTTGGGCCGTTGTTTATCTTCCCAAAAGTTATATTCATTTCCTCAGGACGTTGTTTATCCTCCTGAAAGTTATCATTATATCTTAATATTTTGGACTGCTTTATCCTCCAAGAAACGTATTTGAAGAACTTTTCTCCAAGTGGCATTTTTAAGCCCACTCAAGCATGTACAACTAGTCATCAGTATCACTCTACGCACCGGCGAGTGCAAATTTTTGGGCTTTTGTGTTCAATCCCCTTCAACCTTCCAGGTCACGACTGGCACATATACCAATCTAACCCCTCAGGTTTCAGAAAATTGAACAGGGGCAACTGTTGCACCCCAAAATTTGCCCTCACAATACAAGACTTTGTGTGCTAAGAGGTTCACAAGGTTCACAAGACCTTTCATGAGGTTCATGAAGTTTACAAGACACCTTATGAGGTTCACAAGGTTCACAAGACCTTCCATGAGGTTCATGAAGTCTACAAGACACTTTATGAGGTTCACAAGGTTCACAAGACCTTTCATGAGGTTCACAAGGTTCACAAGACCTTTCATGAGGTTAACAAGGTTCACAAGACATCTTATAAGGTTCACAAGGTTCACAAAGTTCATCATGGGTCAGAAGATTTGACAAATCCCCAGGCAAGGCATTCTCCTAAGCAGTGCATCCAAAACTAGGGTTTTGACTTTAATCAGGCTAAATGGATTTCCAAGACTTCAAGTGAGCTTCATAACATCTTATATGTGTCTAAGAATCCCCATGACAAATTTCAGAACTTTTCTCAAAGGTTTGCTCAATCAGATGATCAGATAAGTCAAAATCAGTCAAAGCAGTTAAAAAGTCAAACTGAGGTCAACTGTGGTCAAACCAAAGTCAAAGTTAATGATTTTTTGCCAACATCAAGTATATGAAGTAAAATTCATCATTTGATCAAGGGTTGATCATGATTCATCAAGGATATTTCAGATCATCAAGAATCAGGGGTTTCTAAATTAGGGTTTCCTCAGGAAAAGTCAACTGAACTTTGACCAGCCATAACTTTCACATGCTTCATCACATTTTTCCCATCCAAAGCTCATTTTGAAGGAAATTGAATTCTCTACAACTTTGTGTCTCACAAGCCAAGCCCAAAAATGCTTCATTTGGAAGGTATGAGCTAAGACATTATAGGTCCTTTTAAAAGTCAACAAAAAGTCAACAACTTCAAAAGGGCATAACTTGAGAATGGTAAATGATATGGACATGAAACCAATGTGGTTGGTTAGAGGACTCTTCAAGCTTTCCAAAATGTCCAAGATCACCCTCATAACATTAAAATTGAAGGATGTGTGCCCTTGCAAAGTTGGGAAATTTTTGGGTGGTTTATGAAGAAAATAGGGTCTTAGAACCAAATTTTTCTAAATGGGCTGAACGTTTGGTGACCCAAAGTGATCCATGACCTCATGCACGAAATTTATTTAATATTTTCATAATTTTATTTTATTTAATTTATTTATTATGATTTTTATATTAAAAAGTCATTTTAAATTTAAATAAAATATCAAATGTGAAAATTTAAAATATATTTCTCTTCTAGAAGATGATAAATATAATTTGGATTGAATTGATACAACATTGATGAAGATTGGCTTGAAATAGAAAGGTCTTATTCAAGAATATTTGATTTTTAAGCTTTAATCTTTTTCAATCTCCAAAATCCAAAAAGTCCATGCAATGATCAAATCTCTTGACCTAATTTGATTCTACTATAAGTATACAACATAACCCAATCACAAAGACACGAATTCCTGACCTAAAAGAGTAAGTTTGCACTTCACAAAAATCAACAAAAACTTCAATTCGGTTTCCTCCCTACAAGAGCTTTTAAGGTATTTTTAAGACATGGAAGGGTTCCTTGGACATCACTAAACCAATCCCAGCCATCAAAAGCATAAAAAACAAGCTCATATGCATAAACCGATTCATCATATTCATGAAAATTTTAATTTTCGATTCTAAATATTGACTGGTTTTTAATGAATTTTGATTAATGTTTCTTGTTTGTGATAAGTTATAGATTGATTCTGGGCAGGTTTTGTGAAGTTCCATCACCTAGAATGAGATCCACCATTTTTAGGGTTTCGGTTGAGCTTTAGGGCTTTCTGATTCATCAAGTATAAATAAGTTCTGAAACCGTGAGTCAATTTCAAATGACCTATGGACCTTGCTTGCATTCTTAATTCAATAAAATTGAACTGTTTTGGTGGTGTTTCAAATTCGCAGGTTTCCTGTGTTTAAAAATTCGCAGGAAAAGTCATAGTTAATTTCGTAGCAAAAAACGCAGGGCCAGAGGAGGAAGATGAAGCCCTGGCGCGAATTCCAGAATTTGAATGTGTGATATAATATTTTATGTAACTGTCTTTGATTTGTCTCACAAATGTGTGGTTGGTTCAGTGGCAAGGGATGTGCGCGTATGGCTTGAAGGCTTGTGTTCGAATCCTGGCCTCAACAATTTTTCTTGTTTTTTATTTGAATTGTTAGACTTAATATATTATGCAATGTTGTGAATTGTATATCAGTTGCGCCCTCCCGGCTGGAATGGTAAGTGTGCTTGCGTATTGTATAAAGGTCCTGGGTTTGAATCCCCCCCAGGCCTTTTGTGTTATTTGTTTTGCTTTTTTTTCATGATTTTTCCCAGGTTATCAACAAAAGGAATTAGACCCCTGTTTCTAACGCCAGCGCGCGCATAGCCCAGTGGTTGGAATGCTAGTCCTGAGTATTGAAAGCTTAGGAACTGGGTTCAAATCCCAGCCCAAGCAGGTTTTGTTTCTTTTCATTCTTTTCTTGATTTTGTTTCTTATTTAATTAATTTCTATTATAATTATAAATTTAAATAATAAAATAAATAGAATGTTTATATTTTTATATTTATAATTTAGAACTCAATTTCTTTTTTTTAATTAAACCTTATGAGAAAAATTATTTATGTTTTAGTATTGTAAAATTTTGTATAATAATTTAATTAATCCTAATTTATTTTTAAAAAAAAGCATATAAACCCTAAATATTTTTAAAACCTAATTTTCATAAACCCTAATTTTCTTTTACCTAAAATTTAATTCTATTATAATTTTTTAATTTATTATTTATAAACCTTAATCATGTACATATATTCTATAATTTGTTTATAATTTAATTCTTGTATATAAATATGCTTAAAATAATTAGAATTCTTAATTTAATTTTGTCAATATAATAATATGATTATTCAATTATAATTAATCCTATTTTTCATGATATGTAACTTGTTTAATTTTTGTATGTAAATAATTTTTAATATATGTTTAAAAATAATTAAAATTTGCTAATTTAATTTTGTGAATATAATTTATTTTCATAATATGCTTATAATTAACCTAATTTTTATAATTTGTACATAATTTAAAACTTTATGATAATTAGTATATAATTGTTTATATTTTCTTGTTAATCTTAAATAGTAATTGTTTATAAAAAATTGAACTTTTAATTATTATGCTAATATTCTTATTTATTTCATTATTAATGCTATTTATTTATTATTACTAACCCCATTTATATATTGTGATTTATTATTATTATTTATTTTTACTAACCCAATTATATTATTATCATTTATTTTTGCTTATTTATTTAATTTGCTTTAATTATTATTATTATGTAATTGTTTCCTTTATGTAATATTTTAGTAGTAATATTTAATATTTATTTTAAATGCTATGGTTAGTAAAATAGGGAGTGAAAGATGTTTGTATTGTAAAATCAATTTAGATCACTAATTTAAAAGATAAATATTTAAAATTGTACACTCACACACATAAGTTGATCTTTGATCGCCATCTCACTTCCATAAGGAAACCTCTCATGTTGCCTATTACAAAAAGTGCAAGTAGGGTGTATAAAGCAAAAGTCACTCATCTCACATCATCTAATCCCTAAACATATAAAAAGATCAAGTCCCTTCGAATGTTGCCTTTGTAATGATCTTGTCCCTTTCGAATAAAGATGATAAGTCCCTTCGAATTGCTTATACACCCTACAGTTGCCTAAATAACAGATGTCCCTCTATTTGTCCCTCACATCCAAGGTAATGACTACCTATTCCTTAATAATAGGGATAGTCTTACCATTTAAAGGATTCAAGAACATAAAAGACTTAAATTTAGGGTAGGTTCCTCTTAGATACTTGCTCACTCTTCAAACCATTTCAAACACTTCATACATTTCAAACAATTTTCAAAAACAAAGGTTTTATATACATCCGTACATGGATCATTATAAAACACTTAAGAAAATTTCTATATCACACACTTCACATTTCAAAAACATTTTAAAGTGAGCTAAGTAACTAAGAGCCCATGGATAACCATGGATGTAAAGGGTGCTAACACCTTCCCTTTACATAACCTACCCCCCGGACCCAAAAAATCTTTTAAAAGGTCTTTCTTGTTCTTTTATGCCTTTCCTTGGATAAAATAAAAGTTGGTGGCGACTCTTGCTATCCGCAACATAACTAAAGTCAGTTCTCCCACCGTGTTACACCCACCCCTCTTCGTGATGTTCTCCATTCCCATGTTCAGCTAGCTTTCACAAGCGCTTATCTCTCAAAAAGGGTTTTGTGATGGTTAAGGAACCAATTACACCAACGGTTTAAGCACCAATCAGGTTGTTGTTGGGAGTCAATCACCCCTATTGTCTTTTGTGTCTGTGCCACACGACTTTGTTCTTGTTTGAGGATCTTTCTTGTGTAATCCTTTTTGTTTTTCGCTTTTTGCATTATTTTGCTTATCCCTAACTTTTTCCTGGATTGATTCTTGTGAATCTTTGCTTGTGAAGTCCAGTGGGATGCCCTAATTTTTGCCTAAGTTGCTTGTTTTCAAGTTTCGAATTAGCGGGCTTTCTCATCATTTTTTATTCTCTTCTTTTTTTTTTGAATAAATTGTGTGACATTGTTTGTCTTAATTTCTTTGAAAGGGTCGTGACTGTCTCACTTCTTGGTTGTTTGAGGGATAACCATTGTGGTTTCCGGTCTATGGACCTCTTGCTTGGGATAACCATTGTGGTTTCTAGTCATTGGACCTCTTGATTTGGTACAACGAAAGGTAATGGATCCTCATATGTGCACTCCTTTTTGAAATTTGAATGCTCGGTCAAACTAACTGACGCCTACCCTGCCCCTGGGTTACATGCAATGGTTTTTTCATGCGAAAAGAAACTCCTACTTCAAGGCTCAAATGGTTTGGCGAGGGTCTATCTCCCTTATATCTCCGGTGTTTAGGATTTGAAACAATGCCTGTACATCGTCAATAGGGTCTTTCTCAAAAGCACACAATTAGAGTTTTTGCGTTTTCATTTCGTCATCCTCCCTGATAGAGTTTAAGCACGACAATTGGTATTGCAATGCACATACATAAAATCATGAGTGAATACGAATGGATTACTTCAAGAAAAACATGTGCATTTTATTATGGTTAACATTCAAAAACAAATAAGTTCCGTGCATGCATACAAATTTTTAAACAAACAGTATAAATTACAAATGAAAATGCAGTAAAGAAGCTGAACATTGCCGTCATTGAGGAGACTTGACTCCGTCTGGACTTATTGCTTCTGAAAATGCCTTTGCAAATTGGGAGGTCCATTTGATGAGGAGACTTCAACATGTGAGCAGATTTTCTGGCATGATGACATTTGAGTCGATCAAATTTTGCACCTTGTGCCTGAACGCATCACAATTGTCAAATGGTATGCCTAAATGCCCCTGAGCGGTACTTGTATCTAGCCTTCCCACCGTGGTTGCCATTATTGAGGAGGCCTGACTCCGTATGGATTTATTGATGTCGGAGACTTTCAGTAGTCAGCAGTTTGGATGTTCATTCTATAACTGAATTGGTGCCATATTCCCACTCTTACCTAGTGTGAACACAATAGTCTTGGAGACAATCGAATTCGCAACCTTGTATTTACCTCTGCCCCTGAAAGACTTTCAATCTTCAATTAGATGGCCAGATGCCCCAGAATGGTAGTCATACTTGGAATTCAACCTTTAAACCCTAAAGGAAGCTCTGTCGGAGATGATCCTGATGTGACCAGTTCAACTATCCTGAATCTGAGCAAATGAGGAAACCCGTTGCGCGTACGACCTCAGAATATGATCAAACTTCTTTTCATGTGTTTCTGGTCTTTACCCTAATGCTTTGTCCCTAAGAATCTCTCGAGAAGCTGAGGTTGGATGCTGACAAATAACATCTGGAGGGAAGAGGTTGATAAATAAAGTTGATAGATAAGGTTGCTCGCAAAGATCTCATGCGATCTCCTGCCTACGTATCTCCATTGACTAATGGAGAATCAGAGCGATGTAGTTCCCCTCACAAGGGATGAAAATAACTTCATTTCCTTGACACCATATTCAGGATTTCCATAACCGGCTCATCTGAGTCTTCATCTGGTTTACTTCTTCTTTCAACAATTTCTGGTTCTGAAATAAAGCTCGTACCTCTTTCCTGAATGGCCTCAGCTGGGTCTTTGTTTGATTACCTCTGTCTGGAGTTATACCTTGATTGTTTTAATTCAAGTTGGCCAATGTGAAGGGAAACTAAGTCAGGATAATAATTAGTCTCTGAACACCTGTCATGAATGCAAGGATGTATGAAAATGCTATGTTCAGTCATTTCTAAGGAATCTATCTGCTTTGATTCAAGTTTTGACACAGAAAAATCTAGTAGCATGATTCATATATGTGATCCTCGGAAATAACTGAACATGTGTGCAGAAATGCTATGATGCCATGTATGCAACAGACATGTGATCAATGAAGTGTCTGTGATGTACCAATCATATAATCAAGTGTCGGTGCAAGGCCACAATATCAACATATCACAATAACAATCCCTCTGATCCGGGATCCATATCTTAGAACCAAAGTACAAGAGAATCAGATCACAAAACTTAACCAATGGGAAAGCGAGTATGTTGAAGGTCTCAGGGTTCCTGCTGTAACAACTCGGGCCCCTCACAAGGCAATCCCGGCACAGCCACCTCACGATCTTCTCTACTCCCCTCACTAGTAGAGTTTTTGCCTTCCGTGGGAATCGAACCCTGTACCCTGGGGTTCAAGTACATGCTCAATCCATTCCCACTACCAATTGAGATAATAACTCAATTGGTAGTGGGAATGGATTGAACAAGTACTTGAACCCCAGGGTACAGGGTTCGATTCCCACGGAAGGCAAAAACTCTACTAGTGAGGGGAGTAGAGAAGATCGTGAGGTGGCAGTGCCGGGATTGCCTTGCGAGTTCCCAATGGACCCTCGGATGCGAGTGGGTTTGCCAACAAATATGGTCTGCTAGTGTCCTCACTAGAGAGGGGTGTTTTCATTAAGGTCCTCGAAGATCGGTCACCAGATGCACATAACTATCAAGGTCGTACCCTGAAGTGGGGAAAAACCCCCACACAGAATAGTTCCAAGACGGTCGCAGTCTGGGTGTGGAACACATCACCACTCATCGTGTAACCATGCAAGTACAACGTGTCCATGCTAATCCTATAGTGCACTCAAGCTGGGTATTTGGCTTATCTCACAGTAACTCCCATCCCGCAGAAAAATGAAAACCAGCACAGCTAGACAGTCCAGTATATGATGCATGGAAAATAAATACTGAAAGCAGTAAATAAATGCTGTAAAGTAAAGCTGTAAAGTAAAACTGTAAATGAAAACAGTGAAGCTAAACTAAAGCACACAACAACAAACAGATAAACACCCAAAGAAACAAAACCAAACAGACGCTAGGATTGACTCTATGAGGGAAACCAGAGATTCTGGGTTCGATCCCCAGCAGAGTCGCCAGCTGTTGCTCCCGGGATTTTCATCCTAGTACAAATGCGAAAGTGGCGCGGAAAAGGTAGAGTCGCCAACCAGACATTTTTATCCTGAATGAATGGGAAAGGTAATGTTGCACAAACCTAAGGAAGAAGGAAAGGACAAGGTCCTGCAAACCAAAGATCTGGGTTCGGGAGTCGGTTACGACCTGGGAAGGTATTAGCACCCCAGATCGTCTGTTGTACCCGACGGGATCCACGCTTGCTTGTTTGTTTCAAAGGGTGAGAAAAATATAATTGATGTTGAACAAATGAACTGCTAACTGGAATGGGAATGAGAAAGGAGAAAGGGGAATTGGAAAGGAAAATGGATTGAAAGGGGGAAATGTAGGGAAAATAAAGAATGTGCTCGAACGGGCCCTACCCCGCTGCCTACGTACCTCATCGGGAAAATGAGGATCAGAGTCGACGTAGTTCGCCTAACTAAGGCGGGAACTATTTGTTTGTGTTTTTTATGGCTTGAACTGCGTATGTTTATGCTCAGGTGTTGCAGGCTTGTCTAGTACGAGTGCTTTTACTGTCTTACATGCGAGACAAGTCGTCGCAAGTTCGCGTTATGAGTGAATGAGATGAGAAGAGAAGTTCCCGCAAGAAAGTCGCTTATTGTTTGTTTTTGTCTTTTATGAGAAGTGTTTTGAGTTTGTTTGTGAACATTCTCATACTAAGACCTATCCATCGTGGTAAATACTTACACCTCGCCCCGAAATAGGATGCGTATAAGTACTCCGCAACAAAGTCTCATGGCGTATAAGAACATTCAACCTTTATTAGGTATTTTATTATTTTCTTCATGAGGTGAGAAAGAATGACTCAAGTTGCAAAAGGCAAAAAACTAAGGGGGACTAAGACACAACCCTAAGTTATTTATTATTTACAAAAGTGTGGTCATATGGTTAATGAGGTATTCTAACCTAAGGAAGAAAGAAACAAGTTAGAATTCAACTTACTTCCTAAGGAAGATAAGTTGAATCTAAAGAACAAAAGGGACCTATAAACAAAGCACCAAGGTGCTAAAGCAAAGACAAATAAATGCATAAGAGATAGGAAGGAAGAATGATTACCTTATCTTCCCCCCTACAAAACAAATGTTAGCATGATGAAGCGATATGAACAATTAAAGCATGGCAAATTTCAAAAAAACAACCCACACTAGTTAATAAAAAGCATTAGTAAACTTCTAAGGTTAAAGTCAAGTCCTAAGGTACCTTATATGCTATCTAGCTTCTAAGGACAAGAGCTAAGTCATACCAAAATGATCTAAGGTTGAAAATAAAAACACACTCAAACTATGCCCTAAATGGCACTAAAACCCCTAAGTGGAAACTAGGTGGATTTGCATGGAAAACTCGAATAAATCCAAAGCACTAAAAAAATGGTAAAGGTCTATTCACAAACTTGCACAAACTATGCTGCCAAAACAGTGGATAAGATAGACCTAAAAATATAACAAAAATAATTCCAGGTTCTATTATAAGTCCTCTAATCACAGAAAAAAGAATGGGACAAAAAGATAACTAGAAGTGGGAGAAATAAAATGAACAAAATGAAGTGTAGCTGCAAGAATTCCACAGAAAAATAATTAAATGGAAAATCAAAATTAAATGGGAAATGACTAAAAATCAGAAATTAAAAGTGTGGAAAATTTTTAAAATGAGTTAGGAAGTCTCTATGATTTTTGGGGAATTTTATCATGAGTTTTGATATTTTTGTTGGATTAAAATTAAGAAGTTATGTAAAACAGAAAAATAAGGAAAACAAGGCAAATGGAGAGGGGTGCAGGAAGTGGAAAGTTGAACTGAATTGGGCTGGACCCAAACATGCTGGGGTAAAAATAGTGATCTGAAAAACTCTTCACAAAATAGGGCACATGAGTGGCACATGTTCATTAATGTGGTGGCTGATTCTGGTTCGTCAGATGGAAGTTGATCTAACGGTTGTGTTATGTTCCCACACTAATGCTAGGCTTACTATTCCGGTCACCGGAGCTAAACTCCAGTCATCTTCTCTAATCACTCTTCGGTTAGGGTTTGGACAAATGTCTACCAAACGGAAAAATAAGGCCATGGACGAATTCGTCTCCTCAAGTACATCAACAATCTAGGCTTGACTTTCTCCTAAGGCTCATGAATAATGCAAATCGAAGCACACAAGAATCAACCTAAAAATTGAATCTAAGCACCTAAGGTGCCTATCAACTAGCCAGCACAAGCATTTCTCCTATTGAGCTCATATCAATACAAAATAACCAAAAAAAATAGAATTCGTGTCAATGGAATTGAAGATGAAACCTGAAATTCAGTGGTGTTTAGAGTTGTAGAAATCCAGAGGTGAGGTTCCAATGTTTTCTATGCTTGATCTTGATCCTTTGTGAAGTGAAATAAACACTTTGTTGATGAAGAATCTTGAGAAATTGATGAAGATGCAAATAATTCAGAAGTGAATTATTGATGATTCAAGATATAAACTCCATGGATATGCTGCAAATCATTATGCTGGTGATGAATTGATGCTCAATAAGGCTTGTTGGGTGATGATTTAGCTTGTTCAATCCAAAAGGTGGAAATGTTGTGATGATGCAACTTCAAATTTCCAGCTTCAAAACTCCATGAAAATGCACTATGAATGGTGCTTGAAGAAGAACAAGGAAGAAGAAGATCAATGTTATGGTTGTGGAAGCTTAATCCTTCAAAATGCAGATAATTTGCAGAGAAAATGAAGAGCCAAATTTGGAGGATTTTGGTGTGATTTGAGTGAAAATGAAGTTGAACCCCAAACTTAGTCACTACTCATCCTTTTATAGAGCATTAGACCTCTGGTTAATAGTTAGAACCAGGGTTACTTAGCCTTGGTTAACTGAGTGAAGTGAGTTAAATGAGTGAAGTTAGTTATGGCAGTTATGCAAGCTGGATTTCTAGAACCTTCTTCAGTTGAAATCAATCAAATGCTGCATAGAACATGAAGCTTATGCTGAAGATTAGTGAAGTGAAACACCAACTTAATTGCCCAAGGATTGCAGCTTGAGTTTGCTCACTTGGTTGTGAGATGCACAACAATTAAAGTGGTCCTGCATACACTTAATGCCAGCCTGCTGATGCAACAAAACAAAGTCCAAATACAACTTGAGACCATGAACCCAATGTACACCAACTCATGATCACTGGGGTGAGGATGCATTCTGATGTAGCAGCAATGTTCGAAGTTTAAATTGAAGCAAACATGAAGCTAAATGAGCTCTAGTACGTGCACACATCACCCTTGAACTCAGCCCCAAGATAGCACTGTCATTACCCATTACTATATATCACACAACAACTTTTTAGCAGAAAAACTGGCCTATGTATCGATACATAACACGGATGCATCGATACATGTCAGTTTTTAACTGATATGTATCGATACATGCATGTATGCATCGATGCATACTGAAGCATTGGTAATTTTTAGCAAAAAAACCCAATTGTGTATTGATACATAACACGGATGCATCAATACATGTCAGTTTTTAACTGATATGCATCGATACATAATTCGTATGCGTCGATACATAGACTGTTGTATTGCCTTGTTTTTGCCCAAACTTTGAACGATCATATCTCTCTCAATTTTGATTCGATGAAGGAGTTCCACATATGGATTTGAAGCTTAGGATGCCCTCTTTCATTTTATCAAGGTAGAATTTACATAGGCCTCTTATTTGTTTTGGGAAAAACCTCTCTTGAAGTGGCTGCAAAAATGACCAAAACTTGCCATTTTTGGAAACCCAAATTTTCCAAAAATGGTAAGTTTTAGTTTTCTTGATTTTTCATGATACCTTCATCATTTATTGATCAAATTTGAAACATAGGATCCTTGTAACCCTAATTTCATGATTTTGATCTCAAAAAGTCAGGAGTTGACTTTTTCTTCAGCATGGTTGACTTTTCCCCAAATTCATGATTTTCAATCAACTGAACAATCGAACCACTTCAAAAATGAATTTGTGGATGAAACTTGAACCCTAAGCACTTGACATCATATATAAGACAATGGAATCCACTTTGAATCAAAATTTCATAGAGAAGCCTAGTAGAAATGAAACCCTAATTTGGCCTTTTTCATCAAGAGATGTTGCACTGCTTGCCTTCTTTGATCAAACCACATTTTTCCAAGGCTTGTGGCTTCAAATGAAAACTGATGGGATGTTGTTAACCCTTTGCATAATGTTGAGAAGCTTTGTGACCCTTTGGGTGCCTTTGTATAGCCTCCAGTTGCTCCTTTCATTGACCACATACCTATGCCTCAGCTCTGCTACACATGATGCAATGTTTTTGGTTATTTTATGAACTTATGTATGCTAAATGATATGCAAAATGTTGAGGATATGAGAGGGAAAATTTTGAGGTATTACAGCAGGTTATTGTAAACATACCAAATTTTACCTCTATTTTTTCTCACACCTTGGCTTGTGATCTTTCATGTTGCATTGCATAAGCATACCATCTCACACTGCATAGTTATTTCACTGCATAGCTGCATAGTTAGGGTTTATGATCAGGTGAATCTTAGAAGTGGTTTGAGCTATCTCAAAGGACATGAAGCATGCCAAGAGGGTCCATGAGTGTTCTATGATCATATTATACCTCCAAGTTTGCTTTGAAGTCACAAAATCTCAGAGGATAACACAGTTACCCAGGCAGGCTCAAGGCTCCTGCACAGATGACCAAAAATTAGGGTTTTGGGTTTGAGGTCCTTACACTAAAACAATTTGGTCATTCTTGATTCTATTGGTCTATATGTGATATAAGGAGCATGTGTATCAAATTTGAAGCAAAAATTCCTTGTGGAAGTCATTTGATCAAGTGGTAACTTGTTGTGCAAGAAAAGTCAGAATCAGGGAATTTGAGGCCACCAACAAGGGTTCCAAAGGGTCAATATCATCAATTTGAGGTCTTATAATCTTTATTTGATCTTAGAATGTTTGGAAGTTCAAAAAATTGAATAATTTTGAGCCATTGCAAAAGTTTCCATTTTTGGACATGACTTGTAATGAAAACTTTCCATTTTGGGAAAGATTTTCAACCTCCTCTTTCTTGATCAAAAAGATTTCAAATGAATTTTCTTCAAACATGAAAGTTGTAGATTGGATCTTCATTTTCAAAAAGTACAAGAACTCCTATTGATTCATCCTAGAACTCAAGTTATGATGGATCAAAGTTGGGAAAAATCACATAATTTTCAAGTTCATGTCAAAGAGGGAATTGCGCAAAATGGACTTCTAAGCATTTGTTTGACCTCTAATTCATGTCTACACATCATAACAATGATAAGCAACATTTCAATACAAGAATTTAGCCAAGAACTAAGGCATCTCATGGCCAATTGTCACAAACTTCACAAAGTTGGAAATTTGCAAAACCACTTCAAACTTGTGTTCCAAGCATCACAACTCACCACAATTAATCCAAAAGTCATCCTTGAACTTAGCTGATGCAATACAAGCTAGGAAACCATCTCTGCACCATGCCATGCCTCAAGTACATCAAACCTTGATGTTTTGCAAATTCTCCCATACTCATGGAATAGTGATCAGCAGCCTCTACTAACCTGCTCCATGACCTATTCAAAGATTATGGGAGAGATATAGCAGCTCACATCAGCCTTAGAACACACACACTTCAGATTACACAAAATCCACTTCAAACTTCACCTCTTCGATTCTCACTCCTCAGCCATCAAACTTCAAAAATTTATTCACCAATCAACCACAAATCACCTAAGGAACAAATCCCACCCATCACCATGGCCTGAAACACCCTAAACAAGAAACACGATTTCTGCCATATCAGAACTGAACCCTTCAAAATAGCCCAAATAAACTTCATCCAAGCATTCCATTAGCTGCAGGGGGACCAGAAGAGTCATTTTGCACCAAGGAAAGGCTCAGAAAGCTCCAGTTTGAAGAACTTATGTTCAGGTATCCATCAAGAAATAATTTTCCAGAACTTCATTTACTTGTTATAAATTGATTCTACATGTTATCCTGATCATCATGATGTGTTTAAAATTGAAAATGAGTAGGAAATGAGTATGTATTGATGTTCTAAGTTTTGCCCGTGAAAAATGTTTGCTTCGATTTGCTTGATTCATGTAGTTTAAATGTTGTTTGATGATTGATTCATGTTCCATGATGTTAGAGGATCATTTTTGGGCAGGTTTGATGCCTTTTAGTGAGCTATAGAGGAAGTTAGGGTTGGGGTTGGTCGGAGAAGACGACCGGAGCTTCCCTCTGGTCGCCTGAAAATCATTAGGGTTTAAGTGTGTTTAGTTTTCCAGATTGAATATGAGCCCTTAGATCCTGATTAGGTTAAGACACGAGCGGTCCAGATCATTTCATTAACCCTAATCCTGATTAATTAAAATAAAACTTAATTAATTTGCCAGAGTGAACTACAACCCTTGGATAACACGCGTGACACAAGTTTAAACATGGACCTTAGATCTTGCATACTCCTGGTCTTGGTGACTTGCATCCTGAACCCTTGATCCAGTCCCTGCGCCATCAGAGCCCTCCATTCATCATACTTTTCATTTTATTTTCTTTTTATTTCATTTTATTTCACATATTTATTTAAAATAGCATATCATTTTTTAAAAATATAATCTTTTTGCATTTTGTCTTTAAATAATTTTCAGAAACCAAAAAAAAATTCATTTTTTATTTTTGCATTAAAAATCTATTTTTAAATCATTTAATTGTATTATTTAATTAATTAATTCATTTTAATTAATTAAAAATACTTCTAGGTATTTAAAAATCACCAAAAAAATCATGAAACTTTCTTACATATTTAGAACAATTTACAAACTCATATTACAAATTTATTTTAGGGTTTTATCATGTTTTGACAATTAACCATGAATTAGGGTTTCCAAATTTCCTATTTTTCTAACCCTAACTTCAAAAATCCATTTCTGATCAACCAAGATGAGTTTACACATGGTTCTTTTTGCATCCTTTCATACTTTGCATGTAGTATCTAGGGTATTTAACTCATATTTTTTCATTTCATTTTCTATTTGTTTGGAATTTTTCATGAAGAAGTACCCAAAACCCTAGCCTAACTTAGAAAAACCATAACTTGACTTTGGTATAGCTTCTGACCTCCATCTTTGGGGAGTGATCTTATGTGTGTTTAGGGTTCATTTGGTTGCAATTTCAATTTTTTATCATGTGTTTTTCTTCTGTTTTGATCATATGCATCTCATAATTTCTTAAAACCCTAATTTGCCATGTTCATTTGCATTCATCTTTACATACCTTCATCATAATAACTTGTCATGACATATCATGCATTTGTATGTCATTTTAGACACCTTAGGACATGTGTGAACGTTTCACGTCCCTCATTCCGAGCTTGTACACATGCTTCCAGAGCTACTCGATTCGCTACGGCACCTAGTGCATTTCCCCAAGGGTGTCCTAAAGTTCCTCCACCAAATTGGAGTACATAATCATCTCCAAATATCTCGGTCAGAGCAGGCATATGCCAAACGTGAATGCCCCCTGAAGCAACAGGGATAACACCTGGTAACGAAACCCAATCCTGAGTGAAATAAATACCGCGACTTCTATCTTTTTCAATATAATCATCATGTAGTAAATCAACAAAACCTAAAGTAATCTCCCTTTCTCCTTCAAGTTTACCTACTACAGTACCAACGTGAATATGATTTCCACTAGACAAACGTAAGGCTTTAGCTAATACACGAAAGTGCATACCATGATTTTTTTGTCTATCTATAACTGCATGCATTGCACGGTGAATATGAAGAAGTAGACCATTATCGCAGCAATAGTGAGACATGGTAGTATTTGCAGTGAATCCACCTGTTAAGTAGTCATGCATTACGATAGGAACGCCCAATTCTCTTGCAAATACAGCTCTTTTTAGCATTTCTTCACATGTACTCGCATTAGCATTCAAATAATGTCCTTTGGTTTCCCCTGTTTCCGCCTGTGATTTATAAATTGCTTCGGCACAAAATAAGAAACGGTCTCTCCAACGCATAAATGGTTGGGAGTTCAAATTTTCATCATCTTTGGTAAAATCAAGTCCTCCGCGAAGACATTCATAAACTACTCTACCATAATTCTTAGCAGATAAACCCAATTTTGGTTTAATAGTACATCCCAATAGGGGACGTCCATACTTGTTCTATTTATCTCTCTCAACTTGGATTCTGTGAGGAGGACCTTGGAAAGTTTTAACATAAGCATTAGGGATTCGCAAATCTTCCAGACGTAGAGCGTGCAAGGCCTTGAACCCAAATACATTACCTACAATGGAGGTAAACATGTTAGTAACAAAACCTTCTTCAAAAAAGTCTAAGGAATAAGCTACATAAGCAATAAATTGATTCTCTTCTCCAGGAACATGCTCGATCTTATAGCAGCGTCCTTTATAATGATCAAGGCTGGTAAATCCATCAGTCCACACAGTTGTCCATGTACCAGTGGAAGATTCTGCAGCTACCGCTGCACCTGCTTCTTCAGGAGAAACTCCAGGTTGAGGAGTTACTCAAAATGCTGCCAAGATATCAGTATCTTTGGTTTGATAGTCAGGAGTATAATAAGTCAATTTATAATCTTTAACACCAGCTTTGAACTCAACCTTTGCTTTAGTTTCTGTTGTTGGTGACATAAATCCCCCATACAACGGTGAATTAAGAATTGAATTATAGCAACAACAAGGTCTACTCGACATAACTTAGGAGTTAATAAAACCTTTTTACAAATGATCCATCAACTAATATTATCAATTAATCTGAATGGGTCATTGTTAAATTTTACCATGATATTTGATTTGGCAAATACATCATTATTCTATACTCTTTCATATGTATGGCGCAACCCAACCATTTTTTTCGAGTCTCTTCTTTTTTTGTTGAATTTTGGAATAGAATTTTTTAATCTAAATAATCCAAAATAGACTCTTGACCTTGATAGTGATATATGTTGTATATGTAAATCTTGGATGTCAAAATCGGCAGAATTTTCCCAATCCAATAAAAAGAAAAATAGGTAAAAAATGATATGGATAGTATTGTCTAGAATCTGGATGACTGGGTTGACCTTGAAAATTCAAGCATTGAAATTTGAAAACAATTGATTGGATGGTACCAAGAAAATTGATTAATAAATAAATTACATTTATTATTCACTATTTTATGAAATCTTCATTAATACATTTGTTATTAAATATTCAAATAATGAACCAATCCACTTGCGTTGTTATCGAACATTTTTTTCTTAATTTGAATTTTTTTGAAAAACAAAATGGATATTTTGGAATATGACAATAACTCTTCCCCCTCCCCCTTCAGATACAGAGGTTTTTATACTTGAAAACAAAAATCTGGGGCGTATCACGCAAATAATCGGTCCAGTACTCGATGTAGTTTTTCCACCAGGGAAGATGCCTTATATTTACAACGCTTTGATAGTTCAAGGTCGAGATACGGTTGGCCAACAAATTCACTTAACTTGTGAAGTACAACAATTATTAGGAAATAAGAGAATTAGAGTTGTAGTTATGAGTGCTACAGATGGTCTAAAGAGAGGAATGAAAGTGATTGACACAGGAGCTACTCTAAGTGTTCCAGTCGGCGGAGCAACCCTGGGTCGAATTTTCAACGTGCTTCGAGAACCTATCGATAATTTGGGTCCTATAGATACTCGCACAACATCTCCTATTCATAGATCTGCGCCTGCCTTTATACAGTTAGATACACAATTATCCATTTTTGAAACAGGAATTAAAGTAGTCGATCTTTTAGCTCCTTATCGCCATGGAGGAAAAATATGACTTTTCGGTGGTCCTGGAGTAGGTAAAATAGTACTCATTATGGAATTGATCAATAACATTGCCAAAGCTAATGGAGTTGTTTCCGTATTTGGCGGAGTAGGTAAGCGTACTCGTGAGGGAAATGATCTTTATATGGAAATGAAAGAATCCGGAGTAATTAATGAAAAAAATATTGCGGAATCAAAAGTAGCTCTAGTCTACGGTCAAATGAATGAACCCCCCGGAGCTCGTATGAGAGTTGGTTTAACTGCCCTAACTATGGTAGAATATTTCCGAGATGTCAATGAGCAGGACGTCCTTCTATTTATCGACAATATCTTTCATTTTGTCCAAGCCAGATCCGAAGTATCCGCCTTATTGGGCCTGTAGATGTTTAAGAATTGGCAGAATTTTTGACCAACAAGAAATGTTGAATTCAGTTCAGAATGTCCTATCAGATGTTGGGACATTATCAAACAGAGTATGTGATCTTATTTCAGGATGTCTCATCAGATGTTGGGACATTGTGTAAATAACTTCAGTTCAGTTTTTCAGGATGTCCCAACAGATGTTGAGACATCTCAGACCTGCTACCAGAATTAATTAATGATTAACTGATCAGAGATATTTAAGGAGAATTATCTGGAATTAATTAATGATGGTTAAAAACAGAACAAGGCGCATCTGTAGGGAGTTTTATATTGAAGATTCAGATTAAAACAGAAGACCTAAATCACCTAGAATCTAGGAGGTAACAAACCCTAAATTCAAGGTGGAAGCTGCATGCGCATTAGGGCTGGATCCTCTGCAGAAAGCCCAAATTACAGATACCTATTTAAGCAACAGAAACTCATAGAATTGAGCACGAATTTCAGAAGACCAAATAGGGTGTCTAGTGTTTTAATAGCAGGTTGTTTTTATGTACCACTTTATAAGCTTTTAAGCAAAAGTGCATTTGTGACTTGATTGAAACTGTTAAGTAAGATCAAGCTGTATTGTTTGAAGGATGTCTTCAATTTTTGTAAACTTGTAAACTTGATCACTGTGTGATTGAGGGGGAGTGAGTAGGGTACTCTTATCTAAGGTGTGTCTTAGGTAGAAATTGCATTGGGTAGTTATTAAGTGATAGATTAAATAGGGTGGTTTAAGTCTAGAATTAATAATACTTATAGTGGATTTCCTCCTGGCTTGGTAGCCTCCAGATGTAGGTGTGGTTATACACTGAACTGGGTTAACAAACTTCTGTGTTGTTTACTTTTCTTGCTATTTAAGTTTTGGTTAAATTTGTCAAGTGTCCTATCAAGTGTTGGGACATCTCTTAGGACATCTCATACCTGATCACAGAATTTCAATTGGCATCAGAGCAGGCACCCTGCCTGTTTATACTGGGTGAGATCTAGGGAATACAAATTCTGTAACATGGACAGAGATTTAGGGTCAGTAAATAGACCACCTATACTGGATGGATCTAATTATGACTACTGGAAGCCAAGAATGATTGCATTCTTAAGGTCACTTGACAACAGGGCATGGAGAGCAGTCAATGTTGGATGGGATCATCCTGTCCAAGACACCAAAGATGGATCAAAAGTGCTGAAACCTGAAGAAGAATGGAGTAAGGAGGAAGAAGACTCAGCACTAGGCAACTCAAAAGCCTTAAATGCTTTATTCAATGGCATTGATAGGAACATTTTCAGACTTGTGCATCATTATGAGCTGGCCAAAGATGTTTGGGATACTCTCAAAACAACTCATGAAGGAACATCAAAAGTAAAAATGTCAAGACTTCAACTTCTCACCACCAAGTTTGAAAACTTGAGAATGAAGGAAGATGAATCAATTCATGAGTTCTATATGAACATCTTGGATATAGCCAATACTTCTGGAGCTTTGGGAGAAAAGATGACTGATGAAAAGCTTGTAAGAAAGATTCTCAGATCTTTGCCAAAAAGATTTGACATGAAAGTCACTGCAATAGAAGAAGCTCAAGACATATGCTCCATGAAAGTTGAAGAACTCATTGGTTCCCTTCAAACTTTTGAGATGGGAATGAATGACACAAATGTCAAAAAGAACAAAAGCATAGCCTTGGTGTCAAATACAGATGAAGAAGAAGATGATGAATCAGCAAATGATAAAAGCTTATCAGAAAACCTTGCCTTGCTTGGAAGACAATTCAAACAGATTCTCAGAGGAATGGAAGGCAAATCCAAACCTAGTGGAAGAAACACAAACTCTGAGAACAGAAGACCTTATGATGCTAACAAAAGATTAAAGTATGCTGAAAAGACCAGTCAAGATAAAGGAGTCAAATGCCATGAATGTGAAGGATATGGACACATCAAGATTGAATGTCCTACCTACTTAAAGAGGCAAAAGAAAGGACTCTCTGTGACCTGGTCTGATGAAGACTCAGGAGATTCAGAAGAAGAATCAGCTAAGCATATTACTGCTTTAGCTGGACTGTGTGAATATGATAGTGATTCCAGTTGTGGAGAACTTACTTATGAAGAACTTGAGCAAGCATTCAAAGATCTATACAAAAGAAGCTCTGAAATATGCAGTGAAGTTATAAAGCTAAAGAAGCAGAATGAGGCATTAGAAGATGACAAAGCAAATGATCAGGAGATCATTGACACCTTAAAAAGTGAAGTAAGCCTTCTCAACTCTAAGTTGGAACATATGTCCAAATCTGTTAGAATGTTGAACAGCAGCTCAAACACACTGGATGTTATTCTCAGCAATAATAAACATTCAGGGGACAAAAGTGGACTGGGATATAACAGAGATGAAGCCAGCTCTAGCAAAACTACTTCAAAAACTACACAGTCAAACAAGATGTCCCAACAGATGCTCCAACATCAGAACACAAAGACAAACATAATGTTCCAACAGATGTCTCAACATTCTGGAAAGAACAAAATGAAGAAGAAGTATCAAAGATGGAGATGCCATCACTGTGGAAGATTTGGGCATATCAAACCTCACTGTTATAAGCTACATGGATATCCAAATCAGATGTATCAGCAACCTTCCAAGCAGAAAGTAGAAGGTACCAAGAAAGTGCTGCATAGACATCAAAGAAATCAGCAACCTCCTAAGCAGAAGACAGAGGTCATCAAGAAGTTTTGGAGACCAAAAGCTGACATTCAGACTGATCAAAGCCACATACCCAAGAACCAGATCAACAATCAAGCTTGGAGATCAGTTGAACAACACACAGGGCAGAGGCATCAAAAGAAATCTCAACTTATCTGGTCAAAGAAAAGTACTGCATACATAGCACATACATCTCTGAGAGTATCAGCTAAAGAAGACTGGTACTTTGACAGTGGATGCTCAAGACACATGACTGGATTGAAAAATTTGCTAGTAAACTTAAAATCACATTCATCCAGGTATGTTACCTTTGGAGATGGAGCTAAAGGAGAAATCAAGGGAGTTGGAACCTTGGATTGTCAAGATGTTCCAAGACTAGATGATGTGCTGCTAGTTAAAGGTTTAACTGCTAACCTGATCAGCATAAGTCAACTATGTGATCAAGGATACAGTGTAAACTTTACCAAATCTGAATGTATAGTGACTAACAAAGAACAAGAGGTTGTCATGAAAGGAGCCAGATCTAAAGACAACTGTTACATGTGGGAATCCCAAAATCTCAGTCTCACTTCAACCTGCTCTCTAGCTAAAGAAGAAGAAGTGAAACTGTGGCATCAAAGACTAGGTCATCTTCATTTCAGAGGCATAAAGAAGATCATATCTATGGATGCTGTAAGAGGTATTCCTAAACTGAAGATTGATGATGGCAAAATATGTGGTGAATGTCAAATAGGCAAGAAAACCAAGATGTCCCATCCAAAGCTCCAACATCTGACAACTTCCAAAGTTTTGGAACTTCTACATATGGATCTTATGGGACCTATGCAGGTTGAAAGTCTTGGTGGTAAGAGGTATGCCTATGTTGTGGTTGATGATTTTTCAAGATATACATGGATAAACTTCATCAAAGAAAAGTCAGATGTATTTGATGTATTCAAAGAATTATGTCAAAGATTGCAAAGGGAAAAATCCAGCCGTGTGATCAGAATAAGAAGTGATCATGGAAAAGAATTTGAGAATCAAAAGTTATTAGATTTTTGCTCTTCAGAAGGAATCAATCATGAGTATTCTTCACCTATCACTCCTCAACAGAATGGGATTGTTGAAAGGAAGAATAGAACCATTCAAGAATCAGCAAGAGCTATGATCCATGCTAAAAAGTTACCTCTATACTTTTGGGCTGAAGCTATGAACACTGCCTGTTACATCCATAACAGAGTTACTTTAAGAAAAGGAACTTTGTCCACAATATATGAAGTCTGGAAGGGCAGAAAACCCACAGTTAAGTACTTCCATGTTTTTGGAAGTATCTGTTATATTCTGGCAGATAGGGAGCAAAGAAGAAAAATGGATCCTAAAAGTGATGAAGGGATTTTCCTTGGATACTCCATAAACAGCAGAGCATATAGAGTATTTAATTCTAGATCCAAGGTTATCATGGAATCCATAAATGTGATAATTGATGATGCTCCTACAGATGTCCCAGAAGATGTTGGAACATCTGCTGATATCAAGATTGAAGCTGAAGAAAAGAATGATCAATATAACTTCACTCAAACTGATACAAGGACAGAAGAATCAAGCAAACCTCCTTCCATCAGAATACAAAAGGATCATCCCAAAGATTTGATAATTGGTGATCCCAACAGAGGTGTGAGCACTAGATCAAGAGAAGTGATTTCAGGTTCTTGTTTTGTTTCCAAAATAGAACCTAAAAATATCAAGGAAGCTCTCACTGATGAATACTGGATTTGTGCTATGCAAGAGGAATTAGGTCAATTCACAAGGAATGAAGTGTGGATTCTTGTTCCTAGACCTGATGACATAAATGTGATTGGTACAAAATGGGTGTATAAGAACAAGTCAAATGAACAAGGAGTTGTTACAAAGAACAAAGCTAGACTTGTGGCTCAAGGATACACTCAAATTGAAGGGGTAGACTTTGATGAAACCTTTGCACCAGTAGCAAGGCTTGAATCAATAAGACTACTGTTGGGAATTGCTTGTATCTTGAAGTTCAAGCTATTTCAAATGGATGTGAAAAGTGCCTTTTTAAATGGCTACCTTAATGAAGAAGTGTATGTAGAACAGCCTAAAGGATTTGTTGATCCAAACTGTCCAAATCATGTATACAAACTAAAGAAGGCACTTTATGGTTTGAAGCAAGCTCCAAGGGCATGGTATGAAAGACTGACCACATTTCTTATCAAGCAAGGATACAGAAAAGGTGGAATTGATAAAACCCTGTTTGTTAAAGATGAAGAAGGAAATGTCATGATTGCACAAATATATGTTGATGACATTGTCTTTGGTGGGATGTCTGACAGGATGGTCAAACATTTTGTCAAGCAGATGGAATCTGAATTTGAAATGAGCCTAGTAGGAGAATTAACCTACTTTCTTGGTCTGCAAATAAAGCAAATGGAAGACTCAATGTTCATCTCACAAAGCAAGTATTCCAAGAACATAGTCAAGAAATTTGGAATGGAAAATGCTGCTCACAAGAGAACTCCTGCCCCCACACATTTAAAGCTGACTAAAGATGAAAAGGGTGAGAATGTAGATCAAAGCTTATACAGAAGCATGATTGGAAGCTTGCTATACTTGACTGCTAGCAGACCAGACATTGCTTTTGCAGTAGGAGTTTGTGCAAGATATCAAGCTGATCCAAAAGTCAGTCATCTCAATCAAGTCAAGAGAATCCTTAAATATGTTAATGGTACTTGTGACTATGGCATAATGTACTTTCATGGTTGCAAACCAATTCTCACTGGCTTCTGTGATGCTGATTGGGCAGGAAGTGCTGATGACAGAAAAAGCACTTCAGGAGGATGCTTCTTTCTAGGAAACAATCTGATTTCTTGGTTCAGTAAGAAACAGAATTGTGTATCCTTATCTACAGCTGAAGCTGAGTATATAGCAGCAGGTAGCAGTTGTTCTCAGTTGGTTTGGATGAAGCAGATGCTCACTGAGTACAATGTCCCACAGGATGTCATGACATTGTACTGTGACAACTTAAGTGCAATCAACATATCAAAGAATCCTATCCAACATAGCAGGACAAAGCATATTGATATCAGACATCATTTCATCAGAGATCTTGTAGAAGAAAAGGTGATTTCATTGGAGCATGTAGCTACAAATCTGCAGTTAGCTGATATCTTTACCAAAGCATTGGATGCTACACAATTTGAGAACTTAAGGGGCAAACTTGGAATCTGTTTATGTGATATCTAGCAGTTAATGAGATGTGCCAACATGTCATATGACATTGTTTGGCATAAGGTCCAGATGGCAAAACTAATCTGGACAAGATCCTTGGGAATTCCAGCTCTAATCATTTGCACTGTAACGGCTACTTATTTAGTAACTGCTTATAATCAGCTATCAAGATTCCCATCATACTATCACAAGCGATTCACATTAACCAGCTATTCTCCAGAAATTAAAAACCCTAAAGCTTTCTATCCATCTTCCTCAACAATGTCTCAAAACCCTAACTCAACTGAAGAAGTTCTCAATCAAGAAGACGTAGTTCATGCCACTCCCATTTCTGTAGTACCAATGCAATCAACCCCATTGGACGAACTCAGGGGAAGCGTTTCTCACACTAAAAAGGCAAGAACTCCAAAGAGAGGTAAAGATCAAGTCAGAAGCAAAGCTAAAGGCACTCCCTCTCCAGCTAACATGCCCCCTAAATCTTCACAATATGTGGATGATTCAATCAAGGAGATTGTCACTCAAATTCTGTTTGAACAAAGAAAGGTGAGTGGGATCTCTGTTCCTCTGAACACCTTGCCTGCATCTCAAGAAGAACAAGCTCAAGCTGCAGAAGAACAAGATGTCCCAACAGATGTTGGAACATCTGAAGATAAGAGAAAGAACTCATCTGATGTTGAGTTGGAACAAACTGAGGATCAGACCAAAGCCTCAAATGAAGGTCAAATCCCTGCTGATCAACAAGCTGAAGAGGAGACTGCTCAATCTCATCCAGTGGTGAACCTGGAGCAGGACTCTGATGCAGAGATCATAACCTCTGTTAAACCCAGCATAGCCAAAAGGCTAAGGTCCAGGAAAGGCAAGATGCAAGCTGAAGCAGCAATCCCTGAGAAGAAGAAGGCTAGTCCAAAGAAAGGCAAGGCTAAAGCTACCTTTGGTCCAACAAAACCATGGAGCAAAGTCCAAACCCAGAAGAGAAAAGCTGCCACACCATCAGATTCAGATGTTGGATCAGATGTCCCAACATCTCCTCCCAAGAAGAGACCAGCATCATCCAGAGCTTCAACTACTGTTCCAGAAGCTCCCTTGGACAACATATCGTTCCATCATGTCTCCAGTGTCAACAGATGGAAATATGTGTACCAAAGAAGGGTTGCTCTAGAAAGAGAACTGAGCAGCAATGCACTTGAGTGCACAGAACTGATTGACCTCATCTCTGCTGCAGGACTGTTCAAGACAGTCTCAGAGTTCTCTCCCTGCTATGAACTTCTTGTCAAAGAGTTCATTGTGAATCTTCAGGAGGATTGCTCAAATGGTAAGTCATCTGAGTTCAGAAAAGTGTTTGTGAGAGGTAAGTGTGTTGAGTTCTCTCCTCAAATCATAAATCAATACCTAGGAAGAGAAACAGATGGACCAAATGAGCTAGGCAAAACAGATAATCAAATCTGTAAGGTGATCACTGCAAATCAGGTCAAGGCTTGGCCTGTGAAGGGAAAGCTCTCTGTGAGCATGCTTACCAGAAAGTATGCCATGCTGAACAGGATTGGAACTGCTAACTGGGTGCCTACCAACCACACTTCTTCAATCTCAACTGGTCTGGCCAGATTCATCTATGTTGTGGGAACTCAAACCAAGATGGATTATGGAGCTTATATTTTTGATCAGACTATGAAGCATGCCATCTCTTCTGCAACAAAGCTGCCAATAGCTTTTCCATCTTTGCTGTGTGGTATTGTGCTCAATCAATACCCTGGAATTCTCAATGACAAAGATACATCCTGCAAAAGAGAAAGCCCCTTGGCTTTTCACTACAAGTTATTCCTCAGTCATCATGCAGCAGATGTTGAAGCACCTTCTTGGACATCTGCAGGTCCTTCAACTACTAGGAATCCAATCTCCAAGAAGGATTTAATTGCTGAACTCAAAAGCACCTGCAAAGAGCTTGAAGCTAGAAAGCAGAAGCTTGAGGAAATCATTAAAAGGTTGGAAAGTGAAGAAGATCAGAATGTTGCATCTGATGAAGACAGTGAAGCTGATGAAGAAAGTGAAGCTAATAAAGAAACTGAAGTGGAGGAAGAAACTGAGAGTGATGAATCTGAGTGATCAATGTATGTGAGGCAAATGTAATGACAGCAATGTATTTGGAATAGTGTCTTTGGCCCCTAATTTTGTGTCTACCAAGGGGGAGAACAACATCAAATTATTGTAATTGCTGTTTAAGTATGAATGAAAAAATCTGTTTGTTTGCTTCTGAACTGAATAAGTGTTTTTCTGTTACAACAAGATTGGATACATATATGTTTGAGGGGGAGTAATCTCAAATAAGAATCAACAGAAAAGTAATGCTATACTCTGATAAAAAGAACTTCTGCTGCACTCTGAAAACCAGAAAAGATGTTAGCCAAAAATTAGCCAAAGGGGGAGTTTGTAGATGTTTAAGAATTGGCAGAATTTTTGACCAACAAGAAATGTTGAATTCAGTTCAGAATGTCCTATCAGATGTTGGGACATTATCAAACAGAGTATGTGATCTTATTTCAGGATGTCTCATCAGATGTTGGGACATTGTGTAAATAACTTCAGTTCAGTTTTTCAGGATGTCCCAACAGATGTTGAGACATCTCAGACCTGCTACCAGAATTAATTAATGATTAACTGATCAGAGATATTTAAGGAGAATTATCTGGAATTAATTAATGATGGTTAAAAACAGAACAAGGCGCATCTGTAGGGAGTTTTATATTGAAGATTCAGATTAAAACAGAAGACCTAAATCACCTAGAATCTAGGAGGTAACAAACCCTAAATTCAAGGTGGAAGCTGCATGCGCATTAGGGCTGGATCCTCTGCAGAAAGCCCAAATTACAGATACCTATTTAAGCAACAGAAACTCATAGAATCGAGCACGAATTTCAGAAGACCAAATAGGGTGTCTAGTGTTTTAATAGCAGGTTGTTTTTATGTACCACTTTATAAGCTTTTAAGCAAAAGTGCATTTGTGACTTGATTGAAACTGTTAAGTAAGATCAAGCTGTATTGTTTGAAGGATGTCTTCAATTTTTGTAAACTTGTAAACTTGATCACTGTGTGATTGAGGGGGAGTGAGTAGGGTACTCTTATCTAAGGTGTGTCTTAGGTAGAAATTGCATTGGGTAGTTATTAAGTGATAGATTAAACAGGGTGGTTTAAGTCTAGAATTAATAATACTTATAGTGGATTTCCTCCTGGCTTGGTAGCCTCCAGATGTAGGTGTGGTTATACACTGAACTGGGTTAACAAACTTCTGTGTTGTTTACTTTTCTTGCTATTTAAGTTTTGGTTAAATTTGTCAAGTGTCCTATCAAGTGTTGGGACATCTCTTAGGACATCTCATACCTGATCACAGAATTTCAGGGCCGAATTCCTTCCACTGTGGGTTATCAACCCACCCTGGGTACTGAAATGGGTCCTTTACAAGAAAGAATTACTTCTACTAAAGAAGGGTCTATAACTTCTATTCAAGCAGTTTATGTACCTGCAGACGATTTGACCGATCCAGCTCCTGCCACGACATTTGCACATTTGGATGCAACTACTGTACTATCAAGAAGATTAGCTGCCAAAGGTATCTATCCAACAGTAGATCCTTTAGATTCAACGTCAACCATGCTCCAACCTCGGATCGTTGGTGAAGAACATTATGAAATTGCGCAAAGAGTTAAACAAACGTTACAGCGTTACAAAGAACTTCAGGACATGATAGTTATTCTTGGGTTCGACGAAGTATCCGAAGAGGATCGCTTAACTGTAGCAAGAGCACGAAAAATGGAACGTTTCTTATCACAACCTTTTTTCGTAGCAGAAGTATTTACTGGTTTCCCAAGGAAATATGTTGGTCTGGTAGAAACAATTAGAGGATTTCAATTGATTCTTTCTAGAGAATTAGATAGTCTTCTTGAACAATCCTTTTATTTGGTGGGTAATATCGATGAAGCTACTGCGAAGGCTACGAAATTAACTTAGAAATGGAGAACAAACTCAAGAAATGACTTTAAATCTTTGTGTACTGACCCCCAATCAAATTGTTTGGGATTCAGAAGTGAAAGAAATTATTTTATCTACTAATAGTGGACAAATTGGGGTATTTAAAAATCATGCGCCTATTGCGACAGCTTTAGATATAGGTATTTTGAGAATACGCCTTAAGGACCGATGGTTAATGATGGCTCTAATGGGCGGTTTTGCTAGAATCGGCAATAATGAGATCACTATTTTAGCAACTAATGCAGAAAGGGCTAGTGACATTAATCCACAAGAAGCACAATAAACTCTTAAAATAGCTGAAGCTAATTTAAATAATGCGGAAGGAAAGAGACAAACAATTGAAGTAAATCTAGCTCTCCGGCGAGCTAAGACACGAGTAGAGGCTATCGTAGAGACTATCAAGAGGATCTCATAACAAGAAAGTTGGTACAGCCAAAAAATAGAAAAAAGATAGAAAATTACAATTAAAAAAATGGTGAGTAGAAAAACTTATGAGATACTGGAATCAATGGTATCTTCTAAGTTCTATCAATACCTTACCTACTATTAGATTTGAACCAATGACTCCTGCCGTATGAAAGCAATACTCTAACCACTGAGTTAAGTAGGTCATTTACCATCCTAAATAAAAAAAAGTAGCTGTCTATCAGATCAATGGATTATAAATGTTATATTACTTATAAACAATACAAACGCACTCTAAAGCAAAGAGATTCGATCATGCTCTTGACAACAATTTATTTATCGAATATGATCCAATATGTATTAAAAGCACAAGAGCTATAGCTCAGTTAGGTAGAGCACCTTGTTTACACATGCGCCAATGTTTTTTTCATAGGAGTCCATCATGTAATTAAAAGAGTTGATCTTAATTGATTAATCAATGTCTTACTCCAGGAACAAAAGAAGAGAACAATATCCTGACAAAGGATTTAATTTAGACGTCAAATGGAATCCATAATGGATTTGAGATATTGATAAGGTGAATAGTTTAATCTATTCAATGCTAGGCAATGAGTCTAGGGACCTCAAAAAAATTCTCTTTTCTTCCTCTCTTATGAACTTGAAGGTGTATGAAGTTTCATTTCCTATTTGATATTTTTATTGAAGTAGGTTGATAGAGAGTTCATTTAACTTAAGTTGATCCAGGCCAGAAGCAGACCTACATCAGGATAACCTTCTTCTTTGAAAAACTTTGGTAGTGCTCTTAGATTTTTTTGATCTAAATAAGAAATCAGAGCACAGGGAGTCATTTCCTTTTTCTTTGTGTAAAGAAAAAAGATGGTAGACTAATTGATATTTCTATCAGTTAATGAAAAATCCCAATGCAAAAAAAATGCACATTGGGTCTTTAAAACAATTCAAATCATTTTGATAATAATAGTTTGATCTGTTTTACTGAGAAGGTCTACGGTTCGAATCTGTATAGCCCTACTATTACTACCGATACTACTCATATTTCGATTTATTATCTCATATTTGTCATTAAAAATATATTAAATAGAATACTATATTTACTATATTAGTACTATATGGAATACTAAATACTCCATACTAGTAATACTAGTAGTATAAATATAGTTAAAAGATTTTTTGTAATCGAAAGAATGAATCAATTAATTTCTATTCGACTAGATTAATGATAGACTACTATTAGTATTAGTATACTTATACTAATCTCAATTTTATTAGAAATAATGTAAACTTAATAAAATACAAAGCATTTCTATTTAAATTAATGAAATTGAGATTAATGAATCTAGTCGATTTTGAAATTTCAATTCAAATCGACTAAGAATTAATATGAATCCATTATATTTTCCACATTCATAGGAGTACATTTATGTTTTTGCTTTATGAATATGATATTTTTTGGAGATTTCTAATAATATCGATCTTTATTCCTATTTTGGCATTTCTAATTTCTGGAATTTTAGCTCCAATTAGGAAAGGGCCAGAAAAACTTTCTAGTTATGAATCTGGAATCGAACCGATGGGCGATGCTTGGTTACATTTTCAAATTTGTTATTATATGTTTGCTCTAGTTTTTGTTGTTTTTGATGTTGAAACAGTCTTTCTTTACCCATGGGCAATGAGTTTTGATGTATTAGGGGTATCCGTATTTATAGAAGCTTTCATCTTCGTGCTTATCCTAATTGTTGATTTAGTTTATGCATGGCGAAAGGGAGCATTAGAATGGTCTTAATTCTTGAATATTTAGACAATTAAACAAAACATTGAGACAGTTATGAATTCCATTGAGTTTCCCTTACTTGATCAAAAAACCAAAAATTCAGTTATTTCGACTACATTAAATGATCTTTCAAATTGGTCAAGACTATCCAGTTTATGGCCGCTTCTCTACGGTACTAGTTGTTGCTTCATTGAATTTGCTTCATTAATAAGATCGTGATTTGACTTCGATCGTTATGGACTGGTACCACGCTCTAGTCCTAGGCAGGCAGACATCATTTTAACAGCGGGCACCATAACTATGAAAATGGCTCCTTCTTTAGTTCGATTATATGAGCAAATGCCCGACCCAAAATATGTTATTGCTATGGGAGCCTATACAGTTATATGAGATATGTTCAGTACCGATTCTTATAGTACTGTTCGGGGCGTGGATAAGCTAATTCCTGTGGATGTCTATTTGTCGGGCTATCCACATAAACCGGAAGCTGTTATAGATGCTATAACAAAACTTCGTAAGAAAATATCGCGAGAAATCTATGAAGATCCAATTAGTTATTAACGAGAGAATAAGTGTTTTACTACCAACCACAAATTTTCTGTTGCACGCAATACTCATACCGGCAATTATAATCAAGGATTCTGCTATCAAACATCATCTATTTCAGAGATAACCTCTGACACATTTTTGAAATATCAAAAAGTGAAGTATCCTTCAACGAACGAAAAAGTGAATTAAACAGGATCATTTTGTACAAAATACAATAAGAAATAGCAAGCAAGTCAATCTTCCAAAATTTCATTGTAATGTAAATAACTGGTAAATACTGATACCAATCTTATCAAAAACTCGGGAGAAGTCTAAAAATGCAAGGTAATTTGTCTGCTTGGCTAGTCAAACACATAATAGTTCATAGATCTTTGGGTTTTGATTACCAAGGAATAGAGACTTTACAAATAAAGAATGACGTATATAAACAATACTGGAATTGTCGATGAATGGGTTGGTTTGAAAATTAATGAATTCCTGCTTCTAGAATATTATTCTAGTCAGACATAAACCTCCTTAAAATAACAAACAATTAAGGTGAAACAGAGTTAGGAACAACGAATTCCTTTATGATAAACAGATTCTTTTTGCAAGTTGGTTATTGTATTTACTTCCTACCAAGAAAGAATGACGTATATAAACAATACTGGAATTGTCGATGAATAGGTTGGTTTGAAAATTAATGAATTCCTGCTTCTAGAATATTATTCTCGTCAGACTTAAACCTCCTTAAAATAACAAACAATTAAGGTGAAGCAGAGTTAGGAATACCGAATTCCTTTATGATAAACAGATTCTTTTTGCAAGTTGGTTATTGTAGTTACTTCCTACAAAGAAAGAATGACGTATATAAACAATACCAGAATTATCGATGAAGGGGTTGGTTTGAAAATTAATGAATTCCTGCTTCTAGAATATTATTCTCGTCAGACTTAAACCTCCTTAAAATAACAAACAATTAAGATGAAGCAGAGTTAGGAACAACAAATTCCTTTATGATAAACAGATTCTTTTTCCAAGTTGGTTATTGTACTTACTTCCTACAAAGAAAGAATGATGTATATAAACAATACTGGAATTGTCGATGATTGGGTTGGTTTGAAAATTAATGATTCCTGCTTCTAGAATATTATTCTCGTCAGACTTTAACCTCCTTAAAATAACAAACAATTAAGGTGAAGCTGAGTTAGGAACAACGAACTCCTTTATGATAAACAGATTCTTTTTGCAAGTTGGTTATTGTACTTACTTCCTACAAAGAAAGAATGACGTATATAAACAATACTAGAATTGTCGATGAATGGGTTGGTTTGAAAATTAATGAATTCCTGCTTCTAGAATATTGTTCTCGTCAGACTATAACCTCCTTAAAATAACAAACAATTAAGGTGAAGCAGAGTTAGGAACAACGAATTCCTTTATGATAAATAGATTCTTTTTGCAAGTTGGTTATTGTACTTACTTCCTACAAAGAAAGAATGACGTATATAAACAATACTGGAATTGTCGATGAATGGGTTGGTTTGAAAATTAATGAATTCCTGCTTCTAGAATATTATTCTCGTCAGACTTTAACCTCCTTAAAATAACAAACAATTAAGGTGAAGCAGAGTTAGGAATACCGAATTCCTTTATGATAAACAGATTCTTTTTGCAAGTTGGTTATTGTACTTACTTCCTACAAAGAAAGAATGACGTATATAAACAATACCAGAATTATCGATGAATGGGTTGGTTTGAAAATTAATGAATTCCTGCTTCTAGAATATTATTCTCGTCAAACTTAAACCTCCTTAAAATAACAAACAATTAAGGTGAAGCAGAGTTAGGAACAACGAATTCCTTTATGATAAACAGATTCTTTTTCCAAGTTGGTTATTGTACTTACTTCCTACAAAGAAAGAATGACGTATATAAACAATACTGGAATTGTCGATGTAGATGCTACATAGTTGGTTTTCATTCTTCATAAACTAGGATCTTTACCTTCGAATTTGATCTGTTTCTCCTGAACAAATAAGTGCTTGGGCAAAAAAAATCCTACCCAATGGAGAAACTGTTGGGGAGGTAACAAAAGCCCATACTCTTAATTCTAAAACCAATAAGCCTGAAATGGATTATTTTGTGAAAGAATTTTTGGGCCTATAAAAAGTCGAATTAGTCCTTGTGGAAAGTATCGAGGAATCGGAGATAAAAAAGACAAAAATATAGCATATTCAATATAATACTATATATAAAGAAAAATAAATAAAGAAAAAAAAGATAAGACTACCTCATCCAATTTTTTTTTAATTAAAAAATTGGATCTATAATCTATAAATATAACTATATATCCCTAAATCGGGTGGAATTTTTATAATGACTTTGAATTTATACGTGTGTGATGTTATAATGGGTTTCTGTATTAAACTATTAAATTCGACGGTTGTGATCGGACTCTATTTTGGATTTCTGACTACAGCCTCCATAGGGCCGTCTTATGTCTTACTTATTCGAGCGCGGGTTATGGAAAAAGGGTCCACGACGGAAATAGCAGCAACAACGGGGTTTATTACGGGACGCCTCATAATGTTCATATTGATCTATTATGGGCCTTTCTATTTGGCATTGAATAGACCTCACACACTAACGTTTATAATGCTACCTTACCTTGTATTGAATTATGTACACAAAAACAGCAAACACTACTACATGGGGGAGTGGGAATATGACCTTGAAGTGGATTCTGAATACAAGAATCCAAATTCAACAATACATCATTTTAGAACCTACAATATTTTTTTGAACCATCTAGGTTTTCAGTTGTTAAACCCTTTTCTTTTCCCAACTTCAATCTTAATAAGATTGATGCACATTTATCTGTTTCGCTCTAACAATAAATTGTTATTCTTAAAAGGTAGTTTTGTTGGGTGGTTAATTGGTCATATCCTTTTAATGAAATGTATTGGAATTATATTAATTTGGTTCAAGAAAAAAAATTCGATCAAATCGAAGATAACTAAGAGATTTGATAAATATATTCTCCTACAATTGCGAAATTATATGAGGCAAATATTTGTCGTTTTCACCGTTGTTCTCCTTTTATATCAATTGGGCAAATTACCGCTCCCGTATATAATGATCCACGAAATGGTAGCAGACGACGAGAAAAACCTCGAAGAAATAGAAGTTGCAATAGATGCACAAACGGAAGAAACTAATCAAGAAGATATTACTCAGTATCTTTCTGAGAATGAGAATACTTCCAACAACATTAATACAAAAATCGTCCTGGTGGAAAGACCTCTTGTAAATATCCTTTTCGATTATCAAAGATGGAATATGCCTTTGCGATATATAAAAAGTGACCACTTTGATATGGTTGTAAGAGATGAAAATTCACAATTTTTTTTCAAACATGTGAAAGTGATGGAAAAAACCGAATATCTTTCACGTATCCACCTCATATATCTAATTTTCTGACAATGATGGAAAAAAAATGAATCTCTTCAAAAGAGACGATAAAATATCCTATAATTTTTGGAGCTCAATTAATAAAAAAAATCAACTAAGCAAGGAATTATTTCAAAGGGCCAAACTTCTAGATAAGAAAGGTAAGAAAAAAATTAAAACTCTGCATGTATTGGAAAATAGAATTCGATTATCTAATGATAGGGGGAGAAAAAGATACTTACCTAAAATATATGATCCTTTCTTGAGTGGACCCCTTCGTGGAGAAAGCCAAAACAACATTTCACCTATTATTACAAATGAAACTAATACAACAAACCCCTTCTTGATAAATAAAATCCATGGTCTCCTTCTTGGTGGTAATACTAATTCTGCAGAATTGGAACAGAAAATAGATAAATTTGATAGAAAATTGTTAGTTATTGAAATAGTTTTTTTTTTTAAATATAATGAGTAAATTTTCAGAAAAATCAGTATCAAGTTTTCATTTTGATGAATTTTCTTTATTTCCCGAACATGAACAAATAAAATTCTATTCCGAAGAAAAAAAAGAAAAAGAAACTTCTTATTCGACGCAATTCGGACTTATACTTTCAATCATATCGATCATACAATTTTTAATCGAAAAGTATGTCGTGAAATAAAGGAAATAGGTAAATATGTTCCTCGATGGTCATACGAATTAGTCGACGACTACCAGCAAATACTGTACCAGAACTCTTACAAGGACACTCAAATTACTTGCGAACAAGTGGAGAGTCAACTTCTTTGTACTTTCAATAAAAAAGTCGAGGTAGGCGATAAGAGTCTTATTCGATATCCTAACCTGGAGACACTTGACAAAACGAACGTGAACGACCTTTTCCTAATGGTTCGTAACCGCGAGCCAAATTCTGACAGAGAGCTTATCCGAGGATTTGTGCGTGCTCAAAGGCGTAAAACAGCAACTTCAAAAATCTTTCAAGAATATGGACATATCAATTCCCCCCCTTTTTTTGGGGATACGACAGAAGTACCCGTTCTTCATGTTCTTTCTGGGTGATCTTTTCGAGGATTTGAGCCAATATTGGAAAGAATCTTTCAGGAAATCGGGTACTGATAATTCAGAATTTTTGGCGTTTCAGAAAAAGCAAGAAGCGAAAGAGATAAAGGACGAGCTAGACGAGGTTGAACTTAGACGTCTCCACATCGAAGAAGAATGGGAGAGCATTCTATATGGTCTCGTAATCAGAAATTTTGTAATACTCTTCCAATCCATGTTTATAAAATATATTTTATTACCGTCATTGATAATAACTAAAAATATAATTCGGATGTTATTATTTCAAAATCCCGAATGGTCAGAAGATTTTCAGGATTGGAAACCAGAAATGCATCTTAAATGCAACTATCAGGGTTTTCCAACACCTGATAACAGTTTGCCACCAGACTGGTACTGGGGCGGTCTGCAGATAAGGATCTTATTCCCTTTTGTTCTCAAAGCTTGGAACAACAAACCTAAAGTAAGATCTACTAAAAAAACAAAGATTCACAAAAAAATATCCACTAAGCGAACCTTGTGGTATTTAACAGGTTATGGAACACTGGTTGAATCATACCTTCAGCCGCATGTACCAAACCCATTTTTATTTTTGGGTCCCTTTTTTAAACAAATAAGAAAATAATTGAGAAAAGATTTGATAACTTGGATAAATCGTTTGCAAAAATTGGATAATCAAAAAAGAAAAAAGAAAAAAAGAGGATCCAATCTTGTTAGAAGAATTAAAAGAATTAAAAGAAATAGAAAACAAAAATAGGAGGTTAAAAAAAGAAGAATTGAGTGAAATCCAAAAAAATCACCAATCAGTAAGAGTAATCCAATGATTGAGGAATCGCTAGAAAAAAGGATAAAAGAGCTTAATGTTTAAACAAAGACAATCTTAAAAGAATTAGAAAAAATGACAGAAGAAAAAAAGATGAGGTTATAACTGATGCTAAAAGATTCGAATTACTAATCAAAAATAGGTTGAAAATATTCAAAAGAAGACAGGTTCGATTAATCCGTAAATCCTATTGTTTTTTAAATTTTTTAGGGAAACGCTATACATAAATATCCTTAGTTTGGACTATGCGGACTATATAGAATATTTCCTTAATTCGAACATTGTACAACGTTATCTTAATGTTATTAAATTAACTCTTAATGTTATTAAATTAACTAAGAAAATTATAAATAAATCCATTTACAATAAAAAAAATGAACAAAGTGTAGATTCATAGTACGCCTAAGAAGGGGGGTGAATTAGATGTTATAATTTTTCTCGATTCTTTTTCTTTGATGGATGAATTTTTTCTTTTAATTGTGTATGGTAGGAAAGCAGTAAAGCAGAAAATAAAAGTGACACGGAGATTTATCCTGGTTCCCTTCACAGTCCGAAGGTACATCCAGTCCCCTTTCTATACGAAAGAGATTTCCACTAGTTTTTAGAAAAAGTACAACCTATCACACCTTCAATGGTGAGGCCTACTTTCTAAACAAATAAGCAACTTAGTATGCAAGAACAATCCTCTTGCCACACTAACCCTTGTGTGCAACAATCCTGGATCACAAGTCACAAATAGAAAAACCTTTCTATAATTTTTGTAATTTTGAGTGAGTAATACAAAGATTGGATATCAATATAATGATCTTCTCCTATGTACACAAACCACTTTTCAAATATCAATACAAGTGTTCAAAATGCAATATGAAAGATGATGATCTTATGAACACTTTTAGAAGTATAAAAATATTTGAATTTTTAGTGAATTTGATTTGAGTGATTTTTTATAAAAATTCTAGGACGTGTTTTTTAATTTGAAAAAATTCAGATTTTATAATATTCAAGACACCCTTTTGAAAAGGTATGACAAATTATGGAACAAAATAATTTTTGAAGAGATATATTCAAAAGGTGTGATTTGAAATTCAAAGAAACATTTTTCAAAAATCTTATAGTGTTAACCGGTTAATGGTTAACCGGTTAACGCCTATAAATGTTAACAGGTTTTCAGAAAATTTGAAGTCGTTAACCGGTTAACACTGTTAAAAAAACAGAAAAATATTGTTTTTAAAAGTGTTAAACGGTTTGAAAAATAATCAAAGTATTTTATGCATTATGCTAACATATGATTTGAATAAATGAACACTTGTACATCAATTTAAAAAAGGGATTGATGTACCTAAACAAAAACGTCCAAGCTTGATGTAGAACGATGATGCATAAGAAGCTTGATCGCAATGCCGGTTGCTTGTAGCTTGATCATGTTGGAGCTCTTGACTTTTTGCAGATCTGAAGTGCATGAGGCGTGTTGTCTTCATCAAAATCTTAGAGGTTGAAGGCGTGCTTCTACATTCTCCCCCTTTTTGATGATGACAACCAAAAATTCTGCGAGAGCTTTGATCAATGTTTCTCTAAGAGAATCCTCCCCATATGGACAACAACTCCCCCTAAATAATAGCGGCAGTAGCAAAAGAAATTCTGCATCGAGAGGCATTAGAGAAACAAGGTCTTCTCCCCCTTTGGTATTAGCAAAAAGGAAGGGACCAACAAGCAAGCATAGATATGAAAAGTATAGCATCATACAATCAATGAAGAGAATTATGAAACAAGTAAACAAACAAGCAAACACATATAGAAATAAAACATAATTTATCACGAAGTGTATGAGCATGATGCGAAACATAATACAAGTAAACCAAAAATGCCTAAAAACTTAGGACTTATGTTTGAAATAACAAAACATAAATTGACTAAAAGAAAAAAAACAGCATAAGAAACATAGTAAAAACAGTATGGAAACATGGTCCTCAATCCTCATCCGACACATCCTCATCATCTTCTTCCTCCTCTTCGGTACCGTCCACATCCTCATCAACACGCTCGGTGGTGGTTCGGGAGCTTAAGACTAGGTTCTGAATGCTTTTGATGGCACGCATGGCTTCATGGTGATTTGACATCATGGTTGAGTAGAGGAAGTCATTGGTAATGCCGGTTTCCGGAATAGGTGGGATGGAGGTGGAGGATCCGTCATCATACTTACAAGTTCCATCATTGGTTTGAATTATGCCGGTGTTCTTGATGATTGTGACTCCGTTGATTTCATTTCCCGTAGTAGTCATAGCAATAAAAGGTTCTCTACCGATTTCCATATCGGTAAGTTCCAATATCCTTGAGAGGAGGAGGCCATATGGTAATCTAGTCTTCAGACAGAGTTGTTGCTTCAAATGATATAACATGGTAGGAAGCCAATTTATTCTAATCTTGTTCTTGATAGAAAAGAGCACTTGCATTTCCAAATCATTGATTTGAGATTGGTTGGAGTCCCTGGGCAGCAAGACATGACAAATGATGTAATGAAGCATCCGATCATCCACGGATAGATTCTTCGCATAGCAAAGTACCCGAGAGGTACGTTGGCCGGATATCACGGCTGCCTTTGGAAACCTACAAATCTGATAGTAATATTACATCTTATCATAATTGGCCCATTTGCCTTCATCATGGTTGACACCCTTTCGGAGAAAAACTCCCGAGTATGGTAAAGACAAAGAGGTAGCAAGTGTACCTAGGTTAACCTCAATCTCACAATCTCTAACAGTAGCAAAAAGTTGATGCTTATCCCTATCATCACAATTGAGAGTCATGTTGTTCATGAAAGACTTCACCAAATCCGGATACACCTTTCCGTTATCGGCAATAAAATCTAGCATTCCTTGATATTCTAGCAAAGCTGGAAACTTAAAGGATTCAAAAGATTTCAGGTTCACATACTTACCCTTAAGGAGATGTCGAACCCGAACTCGGAAATCCATTCGTCTCTTCTTGGTAGATTCCATAGGCATTTCTTCTTCACTGCTAGACTTGGATGCTGACACTGGAGCTTTTCCCTTTCTTGAAGCCATGAAGATAAGATGAAGCTTAGGTTTTAGGGTGAGTGAGTGTATTTTCGGATTTAGGGTTTGAGGTAGTGGAGAGTGAAGTGAGAGGGGTAGAGTTTATATGAGAGTTTCAATGTAGTGGGTTTTAATGGAGTATTGATGGAGAGTTTGAAAATGAGTAAGTGGTGTTTAATGGTAAGTCAAAGTAAGAGGAATTGATTTATGAGGTGTTGGAAAGAGGTATCATGCACCAATTAAACATACAAATAACAAGAAAACATAAAGGAAGAAAAAAGGAAAAAACAAATTAAAAAAAATACAGACTGTCACGTAGCCTAGGACTGCTGTTTTGGAGGCGTTAACCGGTTAACCGATCCGTTAACCGGTTAACGGGCAAAAAAATTCAAAAAATTTAAAAAATCCAGCAGCTTTGTGGGGGAAAATAGGAAGGAAATTTTCATAAAATTTTTCCATAAAGTGTTAGCACTTATCATTCCGCAACTTTCGATCAAAATATTTTGAAACCGATTGTTTTCGGGTATACGAAAGTGAGAAAAAACCGAAAACGGTGAAATGTGAGTGCTAGCATTTTATGACACAAAAGTGAGAAAAAACACATATAAACACATATAATGCAATAAAAACATACAACAACCAATTTTTTTAAGTTAAGGTTAGATGTCACCTTCATTGAGAATACCAAGTTCTCGACGAATCTTGAAAAATTGCTCCTTAGCCAATGGTTTAGTGAATATGTCGGCGAGTTGATTGTGTGTATCCACGGACGTAACATCTACATCTCTGTTTAAAACATGATCTCGAAGGAAGTGATGTCGGATATCTATGTGCTTTGTTCTTGAATGCATGACCGGGTTCTTCGTGATATTGATGGCACTTGTGTTGTCACACCGGAGAGGGATACAACCGAGATCTATATCGAAATCGAGAAGTTGTTGTTTAATCCACAAGATTTAGGCACAACAACTTCATGCTGCAATGTACTCCGCTTCGGCCGTGCTAAGTGCAATGCATGCTTGCTTCTTGCATGCCCACGACACTAGTGCATTCCCGAGAATGTGACACGTACCACTTATACTCTTTCTATTGGTCTTACATCCTGCATAATCAGCGTCAGAATAACCAATTAAAGAACATGTACTACCTTTAGGATACCATAGTCTGACGTGCGTCGTTCCTTTGAGATACTTCATGATCCTCTTCACGGCAGTGAGATGTGATTCCTTCGGATTAGCTTGAAAGTGGGCACACAAACAAACATTAAACATAATGTCAGGACGACTTGCCGTCAAATATAAAAGTGAACCGATCATACCTCGATACTTTGTAATATCTATTGAAGTGCCGGAAAGATCTTGATCAACATATGTTTCAGATCCCATTGGAGTAGACATTTCTTTGCAATTGTCCATATCAAATCTTTTCAATAACTCCTTGCAATAATTGGATTGGTTGATGAAGATGTCATCCTTTGTTTGCTTGATTTGTAAACCAAGGAAGTAGTTCATCTTTCCCATCATGGACATCTCGAATTCGCCTTGCATCATAAGAGAGAATTCTTCGCAAAGATCTTTGTTTGTTGAACCGAAGATGATGTCGTCGACATAGACTTGAACAAGTAAGGTGTTGCCCTTGAGATTCTTGATGAACAAAGTCTTGTCAACCTTTTATTTCATAAAACCTTTCTCACATAGGAAGTTGCTAAGGTGATCATACCAAGCCCTTGGTGCTTGCTTTAAGCCATAAAGAGCCTTTTTCAACTTGTAGACATAAGACGGTTTCTTGAAGTCTTCAAAACCCGGAGGTTGTTTGACGTAGACTTCTTCATTGATGTAACCGTTTAGGAAAGCGCTTTTGACATCCATCTGGTACAACTGAAAATTCATAGAACAAGCGTAAGCAAGTAATAATCTAATTGCTTCTAACCTTGCTGCCAGAGCGAATGTTTCATCAAAGTCGATTCCTTCTTCTTGGTTGTAGCCTTGTGCGACCAATCTTGCTTTGTTACGAACTATGATCCCATTCTCGTCAAGTTTGTTCTTGAACACCCATCTTGTGCCTATGATATGTTTGTTTTCCAGTCTTGGTACAAGAGTCCAAACTTAGTTCCTTTCGAATTGGTTGAGTTCTTCTTACATAGCTATTATCCATTGATCGTCGCCTAAGGCTTCATCGATTTTTGTTGGTTCAATTTGAGACACGAACGCCATGTTGAGGCAAGCATCCTTGAGATTGAGTCGAGTTGCAACGCCTTGGCTAATATCACCAATCACTTTATCTATCGGGTGATCTCTATGAGTTCTCTATTCTTTTGGAAGATCTTGATGTTCTTCAATGGTTGGTGAGTCATCTTCTTGTGATATTGCTTGATCTTTTGATGTCTCCTTTTGTTGTTGTGATAGATCTACTACATCATCATCATCATCCACAATAATATTATCCTCTTTCGAGGGGTTAGTCTCATCAAACGAAACATGTATAGTTTCTTCAATAGTAAGAGTACGTTTATTGAAAATTCTAAAAGCTTTACTTGATAGAGAATAACCAAGAAATATACCTTCATCAGATTTCTCATCAAACTTACCAAGGTTGTCCTTGCCGTTGTTGAGAACGAAGCATTTGCATCCGAATATGTGGAAGAAAGATATGTCGGGTTTCCTTCCCTTGAACAACTCATATGGGATCTTCTTGAGAATAGGTCGAATGTTGACACGGTTAATTACAAAGCAAGTCGTGCTAACCGCATCCGCCCAAAAATATTTAGGGAGATTTGAGTCGCTAAGCATTGTCCTTACAAGTTCCACTAATGCCCTATTCTTCCTTTCTACGACACCATTTTGTTGAGGAGTCCTTGGTGCGGAGAAATTGTGAGAGATTCCATGTTCTTCACAAAAATCTTCAAATGTTGAATTTTGAAATTCGCCACCATGGTCGCTTCTTATGGAAACAATTGAGAGTGACTTCTCATTTTGAATTTGCTTGGCATACTTCTTGAATGCTTTAAAGGCATCACTTTTCTGCACTAAAAACAAAGTCCAAGTGTATCTATAAAAATCATCAACAATAACTAGTGCAAAAACGTTACCTCCGAAGCTTTTTGTTCTTGATGGACCGAAAAGATCCATATGTAACAATTGTAGTGGTCTTGAAGTAGATATCACTTTCTTCATCTTGAAGGATGTTTTGGTTTGCTTCCCCTTTTGACATGTGTCACAAAGCTTATCCTTGATAAACTTTATCTTCGGAAGACCAACAACTAGATCATGCTATAATAATTTATTCAAATGCTCCATGTGAATGTGAGCAATCCTCTTATGCCAAAGCCATGCCTCGTTGTTGTTTGCCATTAAGCACTTCACCTTCAAGAGAGAGTCATCAAAAGAAATCATAAAAATGTTATTAAATCGTTTACCTTTTAGCAAGAGTTCATGAGTGACTTCGTGTTCTATCAAGCATTCCTCCTTTGTGAAGTTGATTCGGAACCCTTTGTCACACAATTGACTTATGCTAAGAAGGTTGTGTTTAAGGCCTTCCACATAAAGAACGTCTTCGATGATTGTATGAGGAGATGCACCAATGGTTCCAACTCCAAGAATTCTTCCTTTATTATCATTACCGTAAGTGACGTATCCTTTGGCCTTAAGTGTTAGACTTGAAAATTTGTTGATATCGCCCGTCATATGCTTTGAACAACCGCTATCGAGATACCACTGCATAGAAGTTGTTTTCAAGCATATCTACAAAACAAAGTCAAGTATTGTTAGGTACCCAAATTGCTTTGGGTCCTTGATAGTTAGTACCCTTTTCAACCCACACATAATGCCCTTTAGCAACACCAATGTTGCACACATAGCAAGCATTAGGTGTATGGCCTTTGATTCCACAATAAAAACAAGTAGGTTGAAATTGAATTTTAAGTCTAGGAACATATTTTTGTTTCTTAATGATCCTTTTCTTTTTATGACTTTGATGCATAGTTTTAGAATTTTTAGTCTTTTCCTTAACAATTTGTTCACTAGCTTTTACGAAAACGGTTTCACTTGTGCTTGGTTTGGAAAACTTAGAATATCCTAAGCCACTTTTATCATTTGGATATCTTTGGTGCCTAAGAATTTCCTCCAAGCCAATTTTACCTTTTTCATATCTTTCTAAGACTCTTTTGAGTTGAACAATTTGAAAAGACAATGACTCACAATTTTTACATGCAAGGCTTTGTTTTTCATCCATTATCTTTTGTTTTTCATTTTCAATGTACTTTTCAAAAGATGCATTTTGTTCTTCTAAAGATAATATTTTTTTCTTTTGGGATGAAATATTTTTGTACAAAGTCTTGCACTCTTTTAGAAGTTCATTTATGACTTCTTGTGCATCATTTTCATAAATTGAAAAGTTGCTACTAACCTCGTCATTTTCTTCATCGGAGTGATGTGACGCCATTAACGCCATATTTGCACATTCGTCGCTTTCCGATTCCGATGAGGAACTAACTTCATTGTCATCCCACGCGACATATGCCTTTTTATTTTTGAAGTCCTTCTTGCCTTTGAATCCTCCTTTCTTCGCAATTCTTGGACAATCCGATTTTATGTGACCTTGCTTTCCACATTCATAGCATGTAACTTCTTGATTCGATGTGAATGTATCCTTCTTCCTGAAATGTTTATTCTTTTTAGGAAAAGAAGAATTATTATTTTTGTTAAAAAACTTACCAAGCTTCTTAACAAGAAGCATGGAGTTCTCATCTTCGGAGATCTCGTCATCTTTGTCATCCTTCGTGTCAATCTTCAAGGCAATTCCTTTGGACTTTTTCTCTTGACTTTCGTGCTTCTCGAGCCTTCCAAGTTCCAATTCGTGCTCTTGAAGTTTGCCGAATAGAGAAGCGGACGTCATTGTTGAGAGACTTTTCTTCTCCGAAATCGCGGTCACCTTCGGTTGCCATTCCCTAGTCAAAGACCTTAGAACTTTCAAATTGAGATCGTCGTTGGTGAAGGTCTTTTCGAGTGTAATCAAGTGGTTGGTTAGATGAACAAATCTTTTTTGTAAAGCCACGATAGATTCTCCGGGCTGCATGCGGAACATTTCATATTCTTGACTCAATGTGTTAAGCCTTGATCTTTTAACTTCTGTTGTTCCTTCATGTGTTTCTACCAAAGTATCCCAAATCTCCTTCGCCGATTTGCATTGTGATACACGAAAAAATTCGTCCATACTAAGAGCACTTTGAAGTATGTTGATTGCCTTCTTCTCATTTGGGATCTTCTTTTTATCATCTTCATCATACATATTCTTAAACTTTGCGGTTCCAACGCCGTTGATCACATTAACGGGATTATGCGGACCTTCTTCGATTGCTTCCCATATGCCTTCTCCTTGGGCTTCAAGATGTGCCCTCATTCTGATTTTCCAAAAATCGAAGTATTCGCCGGAGAAGAGCGAAGGCTTGTTGCTACTTTCACCATCTTTGAAAACAGGATTCGAGTTTGCGGAAGCCATAAGGATCTTGTAGGAACAGGTTACCTAAACCTGCTCTGATGCCAATTTTAGATTCAGAGTACGCCTAAGAGGGGGGATGAATTAGGTGTTATAATTTTTCTCGATTCTTTTTCTTTGATGGATGAATTTTTTCTTTTAATTGTGTATGGTAGGAAAGCAGTAAAGCAGAAAATAAAAGTGACACGGAGATTTATCCTGGTTCCCTTCACAGTCCGAAGGTACATCCAGTCCCCTTTCAATACGAAAGAGATTTCCACTAGTTTTTAGAAAAAGTACAACCTATCACACCTTCAATGGTGAGGCCTACTTTCTAAACAACTAAGCAACTTAGTGTGCAAGAACAATCCTCTTGCCACACTAACCCTTGTGTCCAACAATCCTGGATCACAAGTCACAAATAGAAAAACCTTTCTATAATTTTTGTAATTTTGAGTGAGTAATACAAAGATTGGATATCAATATAATGATCTTCTCCTATGTACACAAACCACTTTTCAAATATCAATACAAGTGTTCAAAATGCAATATGAAAGATGATGATCTTATGAACACTTTTAGAAGTATAAAAATATTTGAATTTTTAGTGAATTTGATTTAAGTGATTTTTTATAAAAATTCTAGGAGGTGTTTTTGAATTTGAAAAAATTCAGATTTTATAATATTCAAGACACCCTTTTGAAAAGGTATGACAAATTATGGAACAAAATAATTTTTGAAGAGATATATTCAAAAGGTGTGATTTGAAATTCAAAGAAACATTTTTCAAAAATCTTACAGTGTTAACCGGTTAACCAAATGGTTAACTGGTTAACGCTTATAAACGTTAACAGGTTTTCAGAAAATTTGAAGCCGTTAACCGGTTAACCAAATGGTTAACCGGTTAACACTGTTAAAAAAACAAAAAAATATTGTTTTTAAAAGTGTTAAACGGTTTGAAAAATAATCAAAGTATTTTATGCATTATGCTAACATATGATTTGAATAAATGAACACTTGTACATCAATTTAAAAAAGGGATTGATGTACCTAAACAAAAACGTCCAAGCTTGATGTAGAACGATGATGCATAAGAAGCTTGGTCGCAATGTTGGTTGCTTGTAGCTTGATCATGTTGGAGCTCTTGACTTTTTGCAAATCTGAAGTGCATGAGGCGTGTTGTCTTCATCAAAATCTTCGAGGTTAAAGGCGTGCTTCTACACAAAGTGGTGATAAAACAAATTCAAGTATAATTCCATTTATGTCGATTCTAGACGACAAACCTTGGAATATTACACATATGAATTCAGAGAAGTATTATGATGTATCTTCTTTGTCACAAGGCTATGTATTGTTTAAATTATCACAAATGCAAGTTAGTAGTGGATCGAACTATAAGTTAAGATCTATTTTTGACTCACATGGAAGATCTTTTTTTCTTAAAAAAGAAATAAAGGATTATTTTTTTAGAATATAAGGAGGAAAATTTAATTCCAAATTAACACATCAGAACCGTGCCGATTCTATAATGAATCAATGGACAAATTGGTTAAAGATTCATTATCAATATGTTTTACCTCAGAGCGTATGGTCGAGATTAGTACCACAAAAGCGGAGGAAGAAAATCCATGAACATCGCGTGGCTCAAAATAAAGATTTACTTTTAGATGATTCATCTAAAAAAAACTATATTAATTGTTTCCAAAAAAACAAAAAGCAGACTTAGAGGAAGAAGAAAAACAAGTAGACTTTAGAAGAAAAACAAGTAAACTTATTAAAATTTAAAAAAAAAATAAAAAAACAATATGGATATGATCTTTTCTCCTATCAATATATAAATTATACAGATAAGAAAAAATCCTATATTTATGGATATAACTCCCCTTCTTATAACACACCTAAAAATATCAAAGAATTATTTGATATAATGGGCGATAGCTTTATCCAAAATTATCTAGATGGTATTCTAGATGAAAAAAATGCGAATAGAAAGTATTTTCATTGGATGGGAATGACTGGAAAAAGAAGGACGGGAAGGAGAAGGAATGGAAAAAGAAGGATGGCAATGAATGGAAAAAGAAGGAGGAGAATGAATGAAAAAAGAAAAACGAATTCAATAACGAATGATAAATTATTGACTCCAACATTTGGTTTCTTTTCCAAAATAAGTGCATATAAGAAGAATCCTTGGATACTACCAATAGATTACTTTTTTCGGACGTTTTATGCAAAGAAAACCACTGATCGAGTCAAGTTATCCGCACACAATAAGGCATACGCGGGTCTAGCAAATCAAAAATTATATCTAAAAAAGTATTACTCGCGCTCTCGTTCTAATATCCATAAATACAGGAGGACTCCAAAGGGAGAAAAGAATTTCTTAACAGATAGATTTTCGTCTTTATTGCTGGAGGCTAAGCACTTCAACGCGGATGAATCAATCTCTGATATTATGAATCTATTCTATATCATGGATAGATGTATAGATTTAAAAAAAATTAATTTCATCTATAAAAACGGGAGACCTAGATCTAGAAAGTTTGGTGCATCTAGCGACTAAGCACACTCGTTATTCGGAATATAGGGACATCGAAGAATTGAGGGACAACCTACTCCTTTGTGTAGAACCTTGTCGTAGTTGTCCAAAAAACTACGACTATTTATTTATATATCAAACCATTAGCATGTCATTGAAGCACAAACGCAAAATTTTGAAAAAAAACTCAGAAAAAAGTCGTAATGATAAAAATCATTATGATTTACTTATTCTGGAACATCTTTTGTCCACTAGACGCCATAGAGAATTGCGAATTCTAACTTGTTTGAACCCTAGGAATCGAAAAACTATGGATAGAAGCACAATAAATGAGAAAGAAATAAATAATTCTTCTGAAGTTTTTACTAAAAAGAAAGATCTTGATAGTGATACAAAAAAACTAATGAATTTAAAATTCTTTCTTTGGCCAAATTATCGATTCGAAGATTTAGCTTGTATGAATATCTATTGGTTTGATACACATAATGGAAGTCATTTTAGTCTATTAAGAATACGTATGTATCCTCCATTTAAAATCTAAACTTTTGTTCTATAGAAAAATGAATAAATCTATTGTCTTATTTTTATTTTTTAAATATAAGACAATAGATTTTATTATTTTATGAATCCATAAATATAGTAAATATTTTTTATGTAGTTGAATTACATTCCTTAATAATGAATTGGAAAAAAAAAGAAATTCACAATTGTGAAAAAAAGAAAGAGAAAATTTCATATAAAAATATCAAAATAAGTGTCATTACTATTACTGATCAATAAAAATATCTACAAAAACAAGGAGGGGGAAAGCTTTGATTTTATGATAAAAAATTCATTTATACTCGTTATTTCACAAAAAAAGAAGAAGAAGAAAACCCGGGATCAGTTGAATTTCAAATATTCAACTTCACTAATAAGATACGAAGACTTACTTCACATTTTGAATTACACCCAAAAGACTATTTATCTCAAATAGGTTTACGTATAATTCTGGGAAAACGGCAACGACTATTGTCGTATTTGTCAAAGAAAAACAAAATACGTTATAATATTTAATAAATCGGTTGGATATTCGGGATTCACAAATTAGCTAATTTTAAGAATCATTTTGAATTATTCGATTTAATAGATACTGAATTTTGATTCACTTTTTTTTGAACAATTCATGGAAGAATGAATCGAGGAAAAACCTATGAATGTCCCAGCTCCAAGAAAAGACCTAATGATAGTAAATATGGGGCCGCAACACCCATCGATGCATGGTGTTCTGCGACTTATTGTTACTCTGGATGGTGGAGATGTTATTGATTGTGAACCAATATTTGGTTATTTACACAGAGGTATGGAAAAAATAGCGGAAAACCGAACAATTATACAATATCTGCCTTATGTAACACGTTGGGATTATTTAGCTACTATGTTCACAGAAGCAATAACTGTAAACGGACCGGAACAATTGGGAAATATTCAAGTACCTAAAAGAGCCAGCTATATACGAGTAATTATGTTGGAGTTAAGTCGTATAGCTTCTCATCTACTATGGCTGGGACCTTTTATGGCAGATATTGGTGCACAAACCCCTTTTTTCTATACTTTTAGAGAAAGAGAATTAATATATGATTTATTCGAAGTTGCGACAGGTATGAGAATGATGCATAATTTTTTTCGTATTGGTGGAGTATCGGCTGATCTACCTTATGGTTGGATAGATAAATGTTTTCATTTCTGCAATTCTTTTTTATAAGGGTTATTGAATATCAAAAACTTATTACGCGAAATCCCATTTTTTTAGAACGCGTTGAAGGAGTGGGTGTTGTTGGTCGAGAGGAAGTTATAAATTGGGGGTTATCAGGACTGAAGCTCCGGGATTCCGGAATACAATGGGATCTAAGTGAAGTTGATAATTATGAGTGTTACGAGGAATTTGATTGGGAAGTTCAATGGCAAAAAGAAGGAGATTCATTAGCTCGTTATTTAGTTCGAATTGGTGAAATGGTCGAATCCATAAAAATAATTCAACAGGCTTTGGAAGGAATTTCAGGGGGGCCTTATGAAAATTTCGAAATTCGCTGCTTTGATAGAGAAAAGGAGCTAGAATGGAATGATTTTGAATATTGATTTATTGGTAAAAAAAACCGTCTCCTACTTTTGAATTGCCGAAACAGGAACTTTATGTGAGAATTGAGGCCCCCAAGGGAGAATTAGGATTTTTTCTAATAGGAGATCAGAATGGTTTTCCTTGGAGATGGTAAATTCGTCCACCAGGTTTTATCAATTTGCAAATTCTTCCTCAATTAGTTAAAAGAATGAAATTGGCTGATATTATGACAATACTAGGTAACATAGATATCATTATGGGAGAAGTTGATCGTTGAAATGATAATTGATACAAAGGAAGTCCAAGATATAAACTCCTTTTTTGGATTGGAATCTTTCAAAGAGGTCTATGGAATTCTATGGATACTTGTACCCATTTTGATTCTTGTCTTGGGAATTACAATAAGTGTACTAGCTATTGTATGGTTAGAAAGAGAAATATATGCAGGGGTACAACAACGTATTGGACCTGAATATGCTGGTCCTTTTGGAATTCTTCAAGCTCTAGCCGACGGAACAAAACTACTATTTAAAGAGAATATTATTCCATCTAGGGGAAATATTCATTTATTCAGTATCGGACCATCCATATCAGTCATATCCATTCTAATAAGTTATTCAGTAATTTCGTTTAGCTATAACTTTGTTTTATCTAATTTCAATATAGGTGTTTTTTTATGGATTACTATTTCAAGTATTGCTCCCATTGGACTTCTTATATCAGGATATGGTTCAAATAATAAATATTCCTTTTTGGGTGGTCTACGAGCTGCTGCTCAATCGATTAGTTATGAAATACCATTAACTCTATGTGTCTTATCAATCTCTCTACGTGCAATTTGTTGAAACCTAAAAAGCTATTCGATACTATTGTTATGCTCCTCTCTTTATAGTACTATATTTGTATATCATACTATATAGCGAATAAATTGAATAGAAGCCTTCATTCTCTTTCTTTTCTTTTTCACAATTCCGATTGAAGAACTAAATTAGATAGTTATATGAGTGAAATAAAACAGCTTCTATTAAATCTAATTTTAGAATACTATATTCCTTCTAGTTAATAGATAGTATGATTATTTTATAAGGGCAGTAAAAATATTGAGTCTCATTTTCTATGTATAAGAATGAAATAAAATTATAAACAGAAGAGGACTTTTAACCCAATATTGGATAATTTGTCGTCCTGTTTTGAAGCGGTCTCAAAAGACCAACCTTATTGAGTTTTAGTTACCATTTTGATTAATTATCATAGATATATAAAAATCAATAAGGGGGGTTAATAAAAAAGACTGGATGGTTAGAAACACCAAGATACACAAAGGATTAGTAACACAGATTTTGTAAATTATCCAAAAGAGAAATTACGCAGAATATAAAAAGAATACTAATTGGGGGTTTTAAGTTGGTAGAAAAAAGAAAGCAGTACTCCCCACAACTCTGATCCAAAGTATGATTTTATCCACTCACTGAATAAATTACTATCAGGAACGAAAAAATCCTTTCCAATTTTTGAAGGTCCCTTTTTCATAGCACAAAAAAGAAGAATAAGAACGGGGAAAAAAATCAAAAACGAAATATAGATTTCTCTTTCGTTTTTGATTTCTTATATCCATATTCATGGATCAAATTCACATCAGAATTAAGAAACGAATGTGGCATTATTTTTCGCCATTCAAAATCATGAGGGTTATTGAGAATTAGAAAAGAGTATTTTATTGAAGAATTCTGTTATTATTCGACAAATTTGTATTTTTTAGGGATGAGATCAATTCAGAAGTGCTTTAATTGGATGGATCTTTTATTAAAATAGATTTCTCTTTCTTATTTCGTTATTTCTAGAACAGACATAATTGAATTGGTCTAATTCAGAACCGTTCGATAGATTTTCATCTTCTATATTTTAAGGATATATCAAGAGATAAATTGAGGGATATATCAAGAGATAAATAATCGATCTGGTCCTTAGATTTACTTAAGGCTTTCTAGGAGCCGTATGAGGTGAAAATCTCATGTACGGTTCTGTAATAGAGATGGCAACAGTAATGTTATCACTGACTAGGATTATCTAATAGTTTAAGTACAGTTGATATAGTTGATGTGCAATCAAAGTATGGTTTTTGGGGTTGGAATTTGTGGCGTCAACCTATAGGTTTCATCGTTTTTATAATTTCTTCGCTAGCCAAATGTGAAAGATTACCCTTTGATTTACCAGAAGCAGAAGAAGAATTAGTAGCTGGTTATCAAACAGAATATTCAGGTATTCAATTTGGTTTATTTTACGTTGCTTCCTATTTAAACCTTTTCATTTCTTCATAATTTGTAATTGTTCTTTACTTGGGCGGTTCCAATATTTCTATTTTGTACATATTTGTTTCGGAATTTTTTGAAATAAATAAAACATACGCAGTTTTTGGAACTACAATTGATCTCTTTATTACATTAGGTAAAAGCTATTTTTTCTTATTCCTTTCTATCCTAACAAGACGGTCTTTGCCTAGGCTAAGAATGGATCAATTATTAAATTTTGGCTGGAAATTTCTTTTACCTATTTCTCTCGGTAATCTATTATTAACAACTTCGTCTCAATTGTTTTCGCTCTAAAAGATGTTCTATATTCATTATTTCTCTTCCATTACTTCTTATGTGTATTCATGTGATTTCAAGTTTATAACATGCTTTCCTTTGCATCTCATCTCTTGTATGATCATGCATGAACATTGTACATGTCTTTGCATAATTTCATAACACATTTGCATTGTGTTTTCACTTCTGGTCTTGATCATTGCATCTTCATTTGCCTTATTTCTTTTTGTTTCATATCTTATGCATTCATACTGACTTTTCAGGGGCTTCAGGTAAATTGTTTAGGATGTGGATTTGCCTCTACATCCAACCTGTTCTTATCTCTCCATTTGCATCTTCATTTGTCTTTGAAGTGAGTTTGACTCAATTGTGTTCTCTCTTGCTCCTTTTCTTTCTCTTACTTACTTAACTTCTTCAGGAAGTAAGTAACCTATTCTCCTTTCTCTTCTCACTTCATCTACTTCTTCTTCCTTGGTGGCCATCTGAAGATCTTTATCTAAGCCTCACAAACCATAGGAATATCCAAGCATGATAACTTTAGGGTTGTACATAGTCTTCCCTAGTTTTTTACCTTTGAGTCTCCTTGAGTCTCTGCTTTTCATCTCATAATCAAGACTAAATAGTTAAAGTTTTAAGACTCTAAATTAGGGTTATGCTTGTATCCTTATCTTAGGATGGAGTGTATAACTTTAACACTTAGTGTTAAACCTTTAAGTTGTTTACACCTCCTAATCAAAACATCTAATAATCATTAAGACTTAAGCTTGTAACTTGGGTCTTATATTAAGGTTACATCTCTGCCTGTTGGTTCAGAGGGACTAACCCTAGTGTTTAATGAACAAGTCCCCCTCAAGTTTAGTCTTACAAACATAAAATCCATTTCTTAATCCCACCTTTAATTAAAATCCACTTTAATAAAGGTTTGTTATATAATGATTTTAATCCCTAACCATGGATTAAGTTGAGGAGTCTTCCTCATCTTAAGTGTTCTCATCTATTATCCTTCTCTTAGGATGGTGTAATGAGTTCACTAATCCCCGATTAGAGATTAAACTCATTATTTAACACAAAACAAAAATCCAAAAACACTTAATAATCACAAGTAGGTTAATGATCTTAATCCTGCATCATTAGGGTAATTAAGTTGAGATTTTCATCTCATACTTAAGTAGAATCATTATCCCTAGTCAGGGGTGATATAATGAGTTTACGCCCCTTGATTAAGGCTTAAGCTCATTATATTATGCAAAACACCAAAAACAATAAAAAACTGAAAACACAAAAAACAAATAATAAACGTCTCCTCCGGGATTCTTTTCTCATCACACTCACTCTGAAAACGAGAATTCGCTTCTTCCGTCTAATGCAAGATAGTTAGCATTCGAGCCAGACGAGTCATACACTTGAGCATAAATAAGCAAGGAGTTCACCACAAAATCATCTAAGTCTCTTTGAGTCGAACTACGGTGTTCTGACTTCCTTATTGCACGAGAGGATACGTAGGCATAACTTAACAGTTATCGAACAAAAGTCCCTTTTGTCCCCCCTCTCCTCCTCTCATTTTCTCTTTCCTTAGTCTCAGTTTTAAGTACTCACTTTCTTTTTACACTGACACTCTTTACATCCTTTTCTCCCTAGCTTTTATGTACAGTTTAGCACATACACCATTCCCCTTTAAACACAATCAAGTAAGCGTGGATCCCGTCGAGTATGACAGACGATCTGGGTGCTAATATCTTTCCAGGTATGATTTTATTAATAATTTTGTGGGGTTATTTAGGTGAGTTCACAACCATGGTTTACCTTATAGATTTGAAGGTCATGCGTTTGTTAGTCGGCTCACTTAAGATGACCAACAACATATTTTAGATTTGTCAAAACGTCGTGTTCCTCCAAGACATATATTGTTGTCTTTACAAGAGCGAGATCCAAACAATGTGACTCGAATCACCCAAATATATAAACACAATATTAAGATTCAGGAAAAAATAAGGGGAAGTAGAACAAAAATACAACATTTTCTTAAGTTGATTGATGAATCGAATTATGTTTATTATAGTAGGAAAAAAGATGAATTAGAAGTTGTGAAAGATATCTTTTAGGCCTATCCAGACTCTGTGAAATTGTTGAATATATTTCCGATTATGTTGATTATGGATAGTACCTATAAAACCAATAAGTATAGGCAACCTTTGTTTGAAATAGTTGGTGTCACATCAACTAAATTAACATTTGTCGTTGCATTTGCATATATGGAATCTGAGCAAACAAAGACTTTATGCTCGGTACTAGATAAACTGAAACAATTATTCATTAAACAAGGGTTATGGCCCCAAGTAATTTTAACCGATAGAGATCTTGCTTTGATGAAATCAATTGAAAATGTATTTCCAATGACAATTAATATGCTTTGCCGATTTCACATATCCAAGAATGTGAAAGCGAAGTGCAGGGAGTATGTTGTGAACGATATGCGAGAACCGATAGAGAGGCTTTTCTACGAACTTATTATGGCTAGTGATGAGGTTGAGTATCATCAGAGGTTGAAATTACTTGAGAATTCTTGTTTGGATTATGGACCTTTTATTGATTATGTGAAAGCCACATGGTTGACACCTCATAGACATAGATTTGTTGAAGCTTGGATCAATAAATAATTGCATTTAGGCAACGTCACGACTAACAGGTAATATGTTTGTTTTTTAGGGGTTTAGACATAGTTTGTTTGTATTAGTAATGATATTGAATTTTTTTCTTTTTAGAGTTGAATCTACGTATTGGAAGCTAAAGCAGATGTTGGAGAATAACTTAGGTGATCTGGTCAAATGCTGGGAGACTATGAATGACAACATCAAGATTCAAGTGGGCAATATTAAAGCTTCGTTTTAGAAGAGTTTTTATAAGGTTGAGCGTGTCCATAGAGGTCCATTTTATGTGAATTTGGTTGGATCAATATCTAGAGCTTCTTTGCATCACATTGGTGAAGAATGACACAGGGTTGACATGGTGGGTACGAACACCCAAATGTGCATGTGTGTTCGTAGAACAATTTATGGTTTACCCTGTGCTTGTGAGTTAGGAAATACACATTGAGAGGTGAACCAATACCAATAGATGTTATTCATATCCATTGGAGGAAGCTAAGTATGGAAGGTGAACAAGAGGTGGACACAGAAGATGGAGCAGAAATTGATATGACAAATGCAATTGAGGCACTATGGAAATAATTTCATTCATTGGATGTTGTAGGTAAGAGATCATTAAAATGTAGGGTGTGTGAAATAGCTTACTCCACTACAACAAAGATGGTAACACCACCTGAGAAGATAAAGACCAAAGGAGGAGTGAAGAGAAAAGGGGAAAAACCTGTTGGGTATGATGTTTATCGTGATCCTTCATATCATGAGTATGTTGAACAAGCACACAACAATTCTCAGAAATCTTCGAAGAGGCCATGTTCACAGTTATCACAGACGTCAAAGAAAAAACCATCTCACGGGTATATTGCATAATTTCCTACATATATCAGACATTTTATTGACGACATTGTTGATGTTAAAGATGATGGAAATTATGGGTTTAGATCCATTGCATCAATGCATGGGTATGGTGAAGATGGTTGGTCAATGGTTCGTCGTGATTTGGATAATGAAATCAAAGGTCCTAGAAATAGTCTTTATGTGAAGTTTTTTGGTGATAGCTTAGCAAAAGTAAGAGAATCCTTGTTGATATCATCTTTAGGTTCCCAACCATATGACAAATGGATGACACTACCATACATGGGTTATGTGATAACAAATCGGTATAACATTGTTCTTGTGTCATTAAGTGCTATTAGTTTAACGTTCTTCCCTATGACGACTAAACATAATCCTAATGTCTCCATTTACTGCATTGGTTTTGTAAACTCAAATCATTGGGTTCAGGTAAATATTATAAACATTTATTTTCTAATATATTATATTATTCATTTTGCCATCTCACTAATACATTTTTGTAACAGGTAAACATGAACGAAGGATTTTCCTTACCACCAGTCACAGTGGATTGGCAGAATAATTGCACATTAGATGCTACATCTTGGATAACATGATTCTTTGGACGGTTACAACATTGGCACAAGCTTACACCGATTCTCCCAAACCATATTATAATATGATATATTTTCATTTTTTTTATATTTCTAAAGCACGATTCTTTACAAGTTATGTTTTTTTAAATTCATCTGAATAATTATAAATAATATACGTTTGGTCAATACAGAACTATATAAATAATATAAGTTTCTAATCATCTGAAATACAATGAATAATATAAGTTGTCTGAACATATATAACAAAAGATAACTACAACATCATATCACGCATCATCCAGAGGTACCGGTCCACCATGAGGCAACGGTCCACCCTACGCTAGACTTAGTGCTCGAAAGATCTCAACATACTCACCAACCTCCTCCTCAGCCTGGTGACGCTACAGATAGCGACTCAGCTCATGTGAAATATGCCATAACCTCGGATCTGACGGTCCATCATCAAACTCGGGATATTGTGTAGTACCAAGCCAGGTACTTTGATGAGATATTGTGTAGTACCAAGCCGGGTACTTTGCCACTATATCATATGTAACATCTGCAACCTGCACATGCTGAATCACCTGCCTAACACTGACATGATAAGTGACCTGATAACGAGAAAATGTATCGATTATATTGCTAAGTTTCATTACCGTTTTATCGCATAATCATCGTTTTAACACCCGATTCCTCGAGTTTTTCTTACCATTTTGCAGGTATATCATATATGGAGCTAAATCATAAATTAAGAGCAAAAGGAACAAAAACAACCATAAAAAGATGAAGAAATGAAGAAACCTGCAAAACCTGCATAATTTGTTGCACTCACGGTCGTCACCTAGGTGTCACGACCGTGACACCCCAAAAGAAGCAATCACGACCGTGATGACCTTGTCACGACCGTGACACTTAAAATGCAAGGGACACGAGCGTGATGACCTTGTCACGACCGTGACAAGGGAAAAAGGAGGTTATTTGACTGAGACCACGTCAAAACATTACGTGCACATGGTCTGCCTATTTTTTAGTCACGTTCCTATATTTTCTCAGCTGCTTCAACAAGGCCCAATGCAACAAGTCCACACTACAAGCCCATTAATTGTTCTATAAATAGCTTAAGTTTTATGAACAATACACAAAGCATTTTTTATTCAATTTCCTGCAGAAGCTCTGCCGAATTATTTTACAACCCTTTTATTTCAGCATTATTTTCAGTATTCTATTTTTATTGTATCCAAACCCAACCTATAACAATTTCCAACATCAGGAAATTGTTATAAAATTTACTTGTTTCTAAACCTTCAGAATATTTTGTTATTTTAGATTTCCGCCAATTACTCTGAGCTTTCCGGTCTGTGGAAGAAGGAGTCTGCCATTTTATTGTTAACCAGGTTTTTATTATTTGCAATTTAATATTTATGTTGTTTATTTATTTTTCTGCCATGAATATTTTGTTTATTGTTTCTCTGCCTCTGTCTGGTTCAACAAAAATGAGTAGCTAATTACCTTAGGGCGGTATGTAGTTAAAACAAACTTAATCGGTAAAATTAACCATAGGCTTAAAATAATTAATAACTTAACATCCTGGTGTCGCTCCGAACAAACGAGACTGAGCTTGAATGAGGTACAGACGCGAACGGTCGGCGAAAGGAGGATGTGAGAACACACATGAGTGAACTCACAGGAAATGAAAAGAGTCGCCATCTAGGCATTTTTATCCCGAAGGAAAGGCAATGCTGCATAGGCCTAGAAAGACATGGATAAGACGGTTGCGAACCAGAGAGACTGAGAAAGGGGGTTGGTTACAACCTGGGAAGGTATTAGCACCCAGATTGTCCGTCGTACTCGACGGGATCCACGCTTAAAAGATTTTTGTTTTAAAGGGGTAGTGTCAGTGCAATTTGTGTATAAAAGAGCTGGAAAAGGATGTACAGGTGTCAGTGCAAAAGAAGTGCAAAGTGTAATATATACAGTGTCAGTGTAAAGATGAGAGTATGCTCATGATCATGAGGCTAAGAGAATAATGCTAGAAGGAGGAGGGAATATACAGAGACTTATGTTCGATAACCGTTAAGTTATGCCTACGTATCCTCTCGTGCAATGAGGAAGTCAGAACACCGTAGTTCGACCCAAAGAGACTGAAAGATGAATTGACTTGTGAACTTCTTGCTTGTCAATGCTCAAGTGTATGACCTGTCTGGCTCAGGTGCAAACTGTCTTGCATTAGACGGAAGAAGCTAGTTCTCGTTTGTGAGTGAAGATGATGAGAAAAGAATCCCGAAGGAGACGATTATTGTTTGTTTTTTTGAGTTTTCAGTCTTTTATTGCTTTTTGAAGTTTGTCATAAGTTAATGAGCTTAAGTCTAAACCAATGGGTTTAGTAAACTCATCACATCTTCCCTCTGATTAGGGGTAATGAGAATACCTTAAGTGTGAAGTCAGCTTCTCACACTTAATCACCATGGTGTAGGATTAAGATCATTAACCTACTTGTGATTATTTGGATGTTTTTGTTGTTTTTGTTTAGTGTTGAGTAATGAGGTTAAGCCATAATCAAGGATTAAACAGACTCATTACACCATCCTAATAGAAGGATAATAGATGAGAATGTTTAAGCTGAGGAAAGCTCCTCAACTTACTCCATGATTAGGGATTAAACTCATGACAAAACAAGGCCTTTATTAAGTGGATTTTAGTTAACGATATGATGAAGAAGTGATTTTTAGGATTTTTAAGACAACTTGAGGGGGACTTGTCCATTAACACTAGGGTTAGTCCTTCTTAAACCAATTAAGGAAGAATTAGAACCCTAATGCAAGGCCCAAGTTACATGCTTGATGTCTTGATGATTATTAAGTGAATTGATTAAAGGATTTAAACACATTAAGGGTTTAACACTTAGGATTAAAGTTATACACTCCATCCTAATAGAAGGATGCAGGCATAAGCTTAATCACAAAGCCTTAAAGCCTTTAGGGTTTAGTCCTTGGTTATGAGATGAGAAGAGAAGCTCAAAGAGACACAAAGGTAAAAGCTAAGTGGGGGACTAATCAAACCCTAATTATTATCATGCTTGGTCATTCCTAAGGTTTGTGAGGTTTAAGAAAGAAAGAGATCTTCAAGGAACCACCAAGGAAGCAGATGAAAGGAGCAAAGAGAAGCAAAGTAATTTGCTTCATTTAAGAAGACAAGTCACTTGAGGAAAGAAAGTAAGAGAAGAAGAATGAGCAAGCTCAATCTCAAGCACAAGACAAAATGCAACAATGATGCATAGGAGAGATGAAAAGAAGTTGTGAGAAGTGAAGGCAAATTCACTTCTCAAAGTGACTTACCACCTGAAAAGTTAGTGAAAGGAATGCAATGTAATGCAAAATGAGATGAAATGGCATGATGCAAATCAAAACCAGAAGCATGTGTGTGATGATAATGATGCTATGAGATGTTACAAACATGAAACAAGGCATGGGGATGATCATATGAACATATGGATGCAAGAGGAGCATGCTTAGAACTATGAACATATATGAAAAGTTATGAAATGCAAATGACATACAACATGGCAAATGAAAGATGCAATGATCAAACATGCTTCTAATATGTCTTAAGATGTATAATGAATCAAATGGATGCACAAAATGTCATGGCAAGTCATGGTATGCAAGCAAATGCAAGATGAATGCAAAAGGAAACCCAAATTAGGGTTTATGATCAATGCATCAAACAAAAACCAAAATCAGAAGCAAACATCAAGATAAAAAATTGAAAATGCATTCAAAGGGACCTTAACCCTACACAAAGTTACTGCCCAAAGGAGGGGTTCTAACTCTTAACCTAATTAGGGTTATGAATTTCCTAAGTTGGCTAGGGTTTTAAGGTACCTTAACAAGAAAAATGTCAAACAAAATGAAAATGAAAGATCAAATCATGCCAATTTAATCCTACAAACTACATGATATGCAAGACACAATGCAAAAAGAATCAAAGTCCAACTCTCAATGGATAGGCAGAAATGATTTTTTGAAGTTTGGATCAAAATAATGCTTTGAAATGAAATTAATTCCATGGAAAATTATCAAAATGCATTAAGATCAAAAAATAAATTTGGTTTGAGGGTTGGACAATATTTCTAAATGATTTTAAAGGTTTCATGAATGTTTTGGTGATTTTTAAATACCTAAAAGTATTTTTAATTAATTAATTCTCATTAATTAATTAAAAATAAACTTTTAAATGATTTAAAAATATTTTTTTAATGCAAAAAATAAAAATAAAAATGTTTTTGGTTTCTGAAAATTAATAAAAGTTTGTACAAAAAATTTCAGAATTTTTAAAATTGTTTTGCTATTTTAAATAAATTGGAGAAAAGAAATGAAATAAAATGCAAAATAAAAATGGATTTAATCTGAAAATGAGAAAGTATGTGCATCTAAGGGCCCAGATTCAAATTCACACACGCGGGAGTGGACCTGGCGCGCATCTGGACGGCCTATATTCAAATTTCGCTAATTAAAGATTAAGCCCTAATCCAGCCCTAATTACTTTCAGATGACCGGAACAGTGGTTCCGGTCATCTTCTCCGGCAGGCCAAAACACCTAACTTCTTCCCTAGGTCACTAAACCCCAAATTTCTTGCCCAGAAATGATCCCCAAGCATCATACAACATGAATCAGCAAACAAAACACATTTATGATTCACCAAAAACAAGATTTGAAGCAAATCGTGAAAATGAACAAAACTTTAAGAAGTTCAATACATGCTCATTTCTTAATCATTTTCAAAAGTAAACATATCAGGATGATCAGTGAAGCATGTAGATTCATTTAGAAACTTAAAATGCAAATTCTGGAAAAAAAAGTTCATGAAGCTACCTGAGTTGAAGCTTTTCAGTTTGGAGCTTTCTGACCTCTTCTCTTGTGCAAAACCACTCCTATGATCTCCCTTGTGCTTCTGAAAGGCTTAGAGCAAGTTTATTTTGGCTGGTTTGAAAGATGGCTGAAGTTTTGCTCAATGAGGGGCAGAAATCGTATCTTTGATTCAGTAGCTTTCAGGCTGTTTTAAGGGTTGGTTTGTGTTCAGTGAAGCATGGTGAGATTGTTTGTGAAGTTAGTTTGTGTGTTTGTGGCTTGTGCAAGCAGTTTCGAATGCTTTTGCAAGATGAGGTAAAAATGGGAATGTTGTGATGGAGAGTGTTTCAGGCTTGTGTTGTTGTTGCTTTTGCTTGCTTTTGATTTGTATAAACAATTGGGATTGGTCAGAAGAAGTGATGTGTGCTTTTGTGATAGGTATGGCTCAAGTTGCCAAAATGTCAAAGTTGTGTAAGAGAAGCATGGGCTACTTTCTAGCCAAGGACAAAAGGTGTGTCCTGCGCAGCATGATGTGGGGAGAACCCTGGGATTGATCAGCAAGTCAGCAAGCAAGTGGATGGTAACTTATGATGAGTTTTGCAAGTTGCACAAGGTTTGGCCCCTTTGTGAATTCATGAAGTCCAAGGCATGAAAATGCAAAGTTCTTTGGCCCATTCTGAATTTTGGAAGTTGTATGATCATGTTGTGAAGTTTAGAAGTCCATTTGACAACTTTAGAACACTTGATCAAGTCATTTTGCAAAATATCCCTTTGGTAGAAAACTTCAAATTTTGTGATTTTAGTCAACTTTGACAAGCCATAACTTTTGATCCAAAATGAATTAGGTCATGTTCTTGTACTTTTTGAAAAGGGAATGATCCATTCTACAACTTTCATGACCAAAGTTTTTCCATTTGAAGCATTTTTGAATCAAAAAGCAAGGGTTGAAAAAGTTTCCTAAAATGGCAATTTCATTAAAAGTCAAACTTCCCCAAAAAGTCAACTTTGCAAAAGACTTGAAATTCTTCAAATTTGTGAACTTATAACTTCTTCTTTGATCAAATAAAGATCATATACAATCAAAATGATGAAGAACACCCTTTGGTTGGGTCATTGGGGGCCTCAGATGCCCTGATTTTATACTGACTTGCTTGAAAAGTCAACTCTTGATCAGATGACTTCCCCATGGAATTTCTTCATGAAAATTGATATGCATACTCCCTATACCATATAGAGACCAATAGAAACAAGAATGACCAAAAAATTTGGAGTTATGGCCTCTGAAACCAAAACCCTAATTCTAGGTCATCTGTGCAGTCAAACCTGGCTCTGCTTCCATGCCATTCTCAGTTCTTGTGATTCTTTGACATTCTTGACTTTGAGAGGATATAATATGATGCTTGAACATACATGGACCCCTTTGAAGTGATTGATGGCCTTTGGAATGGCTCAAGAAGCTCTTGGATTGCTCAGATCACAAACCTTAGATGCAGATGACTTAGAACCTATGCAGTGAATCAAAAATGTAGTATGAGATGGTATGATTGAGTTTATGCATATGTGGTGATCACAAGCCATGGTGTGAATGGGTGAGGGCAAATTTGGGGTGTTTACAGCTGCCCCTATTCAAACATGAGTTAGCTGTGCAGGATGTAAGCAACGACTTAATAGGCAAACAAGATAACTTGTGGTTGAATACCAAAGACAGTCCAAAATTTGCACTCACAGAATGAAGAAGAAAAGGGATATAGATTGTAAAAGAAAATAAAGTATATTGTAAAGTATGGGCAACAGAGGACGACCGTCGAGCAGAGGACGACTGCTGGGTAAAGAGCAATGACGGGGACGGCCGACATGCTGGAAAGGAAAATAAAGCAATGACGGGGACGGCCGACATGCTGGGGATAAAAGGATTATGATGGGGACGGTCATCAAGTAAAGTTATAATATTCTCTGGGGATTAATGAAAAATGATGGGGACGGCCATCAAACTCATAAGGTAAAGTAAACCACGACGGGGACGGCCATCGGGCTAAACTGATGAAGGACGATCATCAGGAAAAGGAAAAGGGACCACGATGGGGACGGCCATCGGGTTAAAGAATAAATGAAATAATGACGAGGGATGGTCATCAAAGGTGAAGGACGATCACCTAGCAGGGGACGGCTGCTCTGTTGGGGATAAGATGAGGGACGGTCATCTAAGGTGAAGGACGATCACCTGGCAGGGTACGGCTGCTAAAAATCACGACATAGGACGAATGTCGGATAAAAGGTCAACGATGGGGACGGCCATCGGATGAGCACGATGGAGGACGACCATCAAGAGGTGAAGGACGATCACCTAGCAGGGGACGACTGCTCTCAAGGTTTATCATGACATAGGACGAATGTCAGGTAACCAAAATCAACAATGGGGACGGCCATTGGATAAAAATGATGAAGGACGATCATCAAAAGGGTGAAGGACGATCACCTAGCAGGGGACGGCTGCTAAAAATCACGACATAGGACGAATGCCGGATAAAGGGTCAACGATGGGGACGGCCATCGGATGAGCATGATGGAGGACGACCATCAAGAGGTGAAGGACGATCACCTAGCAGGGGACGGCTGCTCTCAAGGTTTATCATGACACAGGACGAGTGTCAGATAGAAAAGAAACTTGCTTTGTTGGCGATCTACTGGGGAATAGTACACACGGACGAGTGTTCATATCCAAGAAATAAAAGTATAAGTGTTTAGACGGTGTGTATAGATTAAAGATGCGGACGAGCATCCTTAAGACTACGATACGGACGAGTATCGGGTAGAAACAAATACTGACACGTGTTCAAAGATGATGATACGGGCGAGTATCACCTGGTTAACAGCGAACACGAACGAGTGTTGAATCTGAGGGGACTTTTTTGGGGAATAGTAGACACGGACGAGTGTCTATATTCAAGAAGACAAAAGTGTTTGACACGGTGTATGGATTAAAGATACGGACGAGCATCCTTAAGACTACGATACGGACGAGTATCAGGTAGAAACAAACGCTTGACGCATGTTCTGAGATGATGGTACGGACGAGTACCAACTGGTTAACAAAGAACACAGACGAGTGTCGAATCTGCGGGGATATAAATGGTGTATACAAGATACGGACGAGTATCTGTATAAGTGAAATAAGTATGAGTGGTGTATGGATGAGTGTTCAATCTGCTGGGGAGAGTGACACGGACGAGTGTCAAAAAGGGGAAAGTATAATATAAACAAGTATCTGATATACAAAGTGTTTATGTTGTTGTGCTGGGGAGATGACACGGACAGGTGTCGAGGATTTGTATATACATGAGTATTTGTGAGTGCAAAGGGGACGCTTTTGGCTTTCTGTTGGGGACATGACACGGACGAGCGCCACAAAGAGTATATACTGGTGTTTGTGAATGTGAGGCAACTGCTTTAGCTCTAGCTCTCTGCTGGGGAATTTGGGGGGAGTTTTCTGTATGTTGATGGATTGCCATAAGTATTGGATTCAGGCCATGGCTTATGATTTATGCAACATGTTTGATTTTTGCCGTAATGCTCCGTATTAGACGGAATGCTACGCTTTGTGGGTGAGTATGATGTGAATGCTATGATTATGCAAGGATACCGATACGGGATTCGGATCCCGTTGCCGTGAAGATCTCTGGTCGATCTGTTTGAAGTGGACATCCCAGCTGGGGATGAGATCATTGGTAGATCTGATGATTCTGCTTGGGGAAATGGGTCAATGATAGACCTATTCCGGTAAATGAGAGACCCAGCTGGGGTTTGTGGAAGCTTTCGTCACTCTGTTGCGATTCCTTCATGCGTTGCTCTTCTGGATAGAGGCTGAAACTCTGTGGGGAGATGGTTCCCTGGCTTTTGTACCTAGCTGAGGAGGGAGAATGGTCGGCACCTCGGCTGGGGAGAGATAACAAGTGGCAACTCAGTTGGGGAGAAAACACTTTGAGTGTTAAGACCGAGTGAGTATTGATTTGCCAGCCTGCTGGGATGAAGCTTACATGCCCCATGCTGTGCTTTGAATACCTGCAATCCTGAAAAGACAGAGAAACGCACAAGTAATCCCGAGGTATCCCTTACTGGATTCCGTCATAGGAGTTCAGACACTCCCGGGAGTAAGCATATTTTCTGCAAACACACATTCCTGTTTTTGAAAATAAGCATCTGTATTCATGCAATCGGTTTTTTAAAGACATCAGACATTTTGCAAATGAAAATAAAATGTACGAGACGAGACGTGACTGAAAATCTGATTTTATTAATTCATGTGCCCTGAATTGGCAAGATACAATCAAAGAAACATATCCCCTGAAATGAGGAGATTGTTACAAATCGAGAAACAAAAAGGTGCTGGCAATGTTGACGACGCTTCGAGGAGCTTCCCCCTCGCTATGACTCGTATGACTTTTGACGTTCTTCTCGTCTTGCTTTCTGAAGAAGGCTGATTTTGATTGAAGCTTGATCCTTTAGAGGTTTACCAAGTTGTAGGTGATACAGACGAATCCAGAATGTAGTTGTTTGCTTATTCCCTTATTTTGCATGGATCGCCCTTTCGGGTTTTCAATCCATCGGGATACCCATTTTTGCCTGAGTTGTCCAATGCGGCTTTTCAACTCAGCGGGTGTACATTTTTTGTTTATTTCCCTTATTTTTGCCCGAGTCTTTTATTCTGTCTTTGACTCGCCGGGAAGCCCTATTTTTGCCTGGACTTTCATTCTGTTTTTATGTCCAGCGGGTCATTTTATGCGAAGTATTTTTTAACTGCATCTGAATTCACAGGGGACGGGAAGTCTTCACCATCTATATTGCTGAGCATGAGTGCCCCACCGGAGAAAACTTTCTCTACTACGAATGGTCCTTCATAGTTCGGAGTCCACTTGCCCCTGTGGTCTGTATGAGGAGGGAGGATTCTTTTTAGCACAAGATCTCCTACTTGGTACTCTCGGTGCTTGACTTTCTGATCGAAGGGTCTCTTCATTCTTTTCTGATACAACTGCCCATGACAAATCGCAGCCAATCTTTTCTCTTCAATCAGACTCAGTTGTTCGTATCGAGACCGGACCCATTCAGCTTCATTCAGCTTAACATCCATCAGTACCCGTAGGGAGGGTAATTCAACTTCAACTGGTAGGACTGCTTCCATACCATACACAAGTTGATACGGTGTTGCCCCAGTGGATGTTCTGATTGACGTGCGGTACCCATGCAAGGCAAACGGTAGCATTTCATGCCAGTCTTTGTAAGTGACTACCATCTTCTGCAAAATCTTCTTGATATTCTTATTAGCTGCCTCAACAGCGCCCTTCATCTTTGGCCTGTAAGGAGAAGAGTTGTGGTGTTGAATCTTGAAGTCCCGGCATAACTCTGCCATCATTTTGTTGTTTAAGTTGGAACCATTATCAGTAATGATTCGCTCGGGAACTCCGTATCGACAGATGATATCTCTCTTCAGAAATCTGGCTACCACTTGCCTTGTAACATTTGCATAGGAAGCTGCTTCAACCCACTTGGTGAAATAGTCAATGGCAACCAGGATGAATCTGTGGCCATTCGAAGCAGTCGGCTCAATCTTGCCAATCATATCGATGCCCCACATAGCAAAGGGCCAGGGTGAAGACATCACATTCAGAGGATTGGGAGGCACATGCACTTTATCCGCATAAATCTGGCATTTATGGCATTTTCTGGCGTAGGCACAACAGTCGGCATCCATTGTGATCCAATAATAACCTGATCTTAGCAATTTCTTGGCCATTGCATGCCCTCCAGCATGGGTACCAAAGGATCCTTCGTGCACTTCATGCATTAACAAGTCTGCTTCTGTTTTATCAACACATCTGAGGAGTACCCTATCAAAGTTCCTCTTGTACAGGGAACCATCAGTGTTCAGAAAGAAACTTCCAGCAAGCCTTCTTAAAGTCTTCTTATCATTTGAAGATGCCCCAGGTGGGTATGTTTGATCCTCCAAGAAGCACTTAATGTCATGGAACCAAGGCTTATCATTTTTGACAAATCTGCTGCGAACACATATGCCGGTCTGTCAAGTCTGGACACTGAAATTTGAGGTACAAAATTGGCAGCTTGCACTTTGATCATGGATGAAATGGTGGCCAGAGCATCTGCAAACTGATTCTCATCCCGAGGGATATACTCAAGCTTGACTGTTGTAAAGAAGGTCAATAACCTCCTTGTATAATCCCTGTAAGGTATCAGATGATCTTGGTGTGTGTACCATTTGCCGTTGGTTTGATTAACTACCAGAGCTGAATCTCCGAATATAGTCAATGTCTTGATCCTGAGGTCAATGGCTTCCTCAAGACCCATAATGCAAGCTTCGTATTCAGCTTCGTTGTTAGTGCAGTTGAAGGTGAGCTTTGCCGAGAAAGGCATGTGAACTCCTTTAGGTGTAATGAGCACTGCACCAACACCACGACCATTCATGTTAACAGCCCCATCAAACATCATAGTCCATTCTTCTTCCGGGTCGGGCCCTTCAGTGTGAACAGGCTCTTCAGGATCTTTTGCTTTTATGACCATGATGTCTTCATCAGGGAAGTCAAATCTCATAGGCTGGTAATCATTAATGGGTTGCTCAGCAAGATATTCAGACAATACACTGCCCTTGATGGCTTTCTGAGAGGTGTATTGGATGTCATATTCTGTGAGGATCATTTGCCATCTTGCAACCCGTCCGGTAAGTGCTGGCTTCTCAAATATGTATTTGACTGGATCCATTTTTGAGATCAACAAGGTAGTGTGGGTCAACATATACTGTCTCAGTCGGCGAGCAGCCCACGCTAAAGCACAACAAGTTTTCTCGAGCAGTGAATAACGTTGTTCACAGTCGGTAAAATTTTTGCTTAGGTAGTATATTGCATACTCTTTTCGGCCAGACTCGTCATGCTGGCCCAGCACACACCCCATTGATTCTTCTAATACTGTCAAGTACATGATTAGAGGTCTTCCTTCAACTGGAGGCATAAGGATTGGAGGTTCTTGCAAGTACTCCTTGATCTTGTCGAAAGCCTTCTGGCAGTCTTCATTCCACCTGACCGTCTGTTCTTTTCTTAGCAATTTGAACAAGGGTTCACAGGTTGCTATAAGGTGAGATATGAACCTTGAAATGTAGTTCAATCGACCTAAGAACCCTCAAACTTCTTTTTCGGTCTTCGGTGCAGGCATCTCTTGAATAGCTTTGACTTTATCAGGGTCAACTTCAATCCCTTTCTCGCTTACAATAAATCCCAGCAGCTTACCAGATCGCACCCCGAATGTGCATTTGTTGGGGTTTAACTTCAGTTGGTACTTCCTCAGACGCTTGAATAGCTTCAGTAGATTTACCAAGTGGTCTTCTTCTGTGAGGGACTTGGCAATCATGTCATCCACATAACATTCGATTTATTTATGGATCATGTCGTGGAATAATGTTACCATAGCCCGTTGATACGTTGCACCAGCATTCTTCAGTCCGAATGGCATCACCTTGTAACAGAACGTGCCCCAGGGTGTGATGAAGGTTGTCTTCTCCATGTCTTCAGGTGACATCTTGATCTGATTGTATCCTGAAAATCCGTCCATGAAGGAGAACACCGAGAACTGAGCCGTATTATCCACCAATACATCAATGTGAGGTAATGGGAAGCCATCTTTCGGGCTGGCCCTGTTCAGATCCCGGTAATCAACACACATTCTTACTTTGCCGTCTTTCTTAGGCACAGGTACTATATTAGCGACCCACGGCGGATAGCTAGTCACAGCAAGGAACCCGGCGTCCCAATGCTTTTGTACCTCTTCTTTGATCTTCATTGCCATGTCTGGGCAAGTACGGCGCAGTTTCTGTTTAACCGGCGGGCACTCTTCTCTTAAGGGCAGCTTGTGCATAACAATGTCGGTGTCCAACCCTGGCATATCTTGATAAGACCAAGCAAACACATCCACATATTCCTGAAGCAGGTCAATTAGTTGTCTCTTCACTGAGTCTTGTAAGCAGGCCCCGATTTTAACCTCTTTCACGTCTTTATCTGTACCAAGATTAATTGTTTCGACCTCCTCCTGGTGAGGAGTGATAACCCTTTCCTCTTGTCTCAACAACCTGGCTAGCTCTTCAGGAAGCTCATACTCTTCTTCAACCCCTTCATCAGCTTGATTGATTGGATTGTCAGAGTCATACGAAGTCATAGCCGTGTTGTTGTCGGTGCGGTCTGGAAGGCACTCTCTGCAAGGTTTCAGTTTGTTCGTTTTAGTGATTGATTTTAATCTTGTTTAAAAAAGTGAAATGAAGTTAACATTTTGAAAACATTGCCATTTATTTTTGTACAAAAAGAAAAATGAAAAAACAGTGAGCGGAAAAGAAAAAGACTCATTTGCAAAAGATGTCTGATATTTCATTGATTAATCTTGTTGCACAAAATTACAGATGGCCCGATTACAAAATGAGTCTTGTCATCTTGGGCAAGATGCAAGACTTGATGCATGCTTAAAAAAATACAGGAAACAATAATTACTCTGCAGGAGTAACTCTTATAATTTCCTGGGAAGACCAGTTTGAGATACTGCTTCCCGGGATCCTTGGATGTATCCAGCTCTCCAGGTTGCGGTCGCCTTCATCCTCGTCTTCCAAGTTGTTTACTGCATCGGGGGTGAGCATCCCCCCACTGACAAAACTGGGCTTCTTAGCAGCCTCTGCTTGATCTTGTTGAGTTGGTTTGTAACCTAACCCAAATCTATCCTCTTTCTTCTCTACGGGCAGCAACTTGCCCCAGCCTTGGGCAGTCCCTTCTTCAACAACCTTCAGGGCTTGTTGATAAGATGTCATTAAGGTTCCAGGTACAGCGGATGCTTCATTTATGTTCAAGGCCTCAAACCCTTGACTCATAGTTTCGTGGATCTCCCCATCCATCTCAATGTATTTGTATGTAGCCAGATGGCTAACAAAAATATCCTCCTCTCCACAAATAGTAACGACTTGGCCCTCCCACTCGAATTTTAACTTCTGGTGAAGGGTCGAGGTCACGGAGCCAGCGGCGTGTATCCATGGTCTACCCAATAGACAGCTGTAGGCAGGCTGTATATCCATCACAAAGAAGGTCGTTTTGAAAGTCTGTGGGCCAATCGTTATAGGCAACTCAATTTCTCCCAGAACTGATCTCTTAGAACCGTCAAAGGCTCTCACTACCAAGTTGCTGGGACGTAATGCCAATCCTTCATACTCCAGCTTCACAAGGGCTTTTTTAGGTAAGACATTGAGGGACGACCCTGTGTCTACCAGTACATGGGAAAGAACTGCACCCTTGCACTCCATGGTAATGTGCAAAGCCTTGTTGTGATTGCGGCCTTCCGTAGTCAAATCAGTGTTGGTAAATCCTAGTCCATGACTAGCGTTGACGTTTCCAACCACTGCCTCTAACTGATTGACTGTAATCTCCTCTGGCACATAAGCTGCGTGCAAGACTTTTAATAATGCGTTCCGGTGAGCCTCGGAGCACATTAGCAATGATAAAATGGAGATTTTGGAAGGTGTCTGGTGAAGCTGGTCCACTATCTTGTAATCACTTTTCTTGATGATTCTCATGAATTCATCAACCTCTTGATCAAAAGGGGTCTTCAAAGCTTCTTTGGCAACTTGTTCCTCTTGCACCATGCTCTTCCCTTTTGCCTTGGCAGCAGCTTCTGCTTCGGCATTGGGTCTTGGAATTTGCGGGGCAAAGAGACGTCCGCTTCGAGTGAAGCCTCCGCCTCCCCCCACATTGTCTATTTGTGGTGAAGAAGTTGATGATTCCAAAGTGATTTTCTGTCCTTTGCAGTATAGATCGGAGCCGTAATGCCAAGGGATGGCATTACTGCTTTCATAAGGAACTGGCCCAGGCACTGTGATAGTGACTGGACTGATAGCAGCTGCATAAGGGACCATGATAGTATGTGGATCATAGTATATTGTGACCGGTGCTCTGATAGGAGTGGCATTTTGTGAGTTGTAGGCAGAATCATTTGCAGGATCATAATAAATTGTAACTGTTGAGATACTTTCATTGTTTGTTGCTGATGTTGTAGGAGACACTATTGACTGGATGAGTGTTGTTGTTGTAGAAGAGTCTGAATGAAGGGGTGCTGATGTTGTAGAAGGAAAATTTGTTGATGTATGATTTGCTGATATGGTGGATGGAGATGTTGTTGATAGTGCTGATGAATTGCTTGGAATTACTGTTGTTACAGTTGTAGGAGACTCGGGAACTGTTGTCAAAGAATTTGCTGGATTTGAAGGTATTTATGTTGTAATTTGAAGCAGGCCACTCTGGATGAGACCATCTATGCCATCTCTCAAGTTATCACACCCATTCACTGAAATGTTGCAATAAGCACATCCTAGCTCACATCCAGGGAACATTTGACATTCTAGGAGTTGAGCTTTAATCTCTACCAAGGGTGTCCGAATCTGACCCACACTGGTTATCAAGTAAGACGGTTTGTCTTCCTCAATAGCATTGATTTTGGGTCCTCCGTGGTTTGGCATAGGGTTCTTGTTAACATTTGGTGGTGGTGCAAAGTTTAGAGCTTTGGAATCCACTAGATCCTGCACTTTCATGTGCAAAGCTCTACACTTCTCTGTACTGTGGCCGGGTGCATTTGAATGAAAAGCACATCTGGCGCTGGCGTCATAATTTCTGGGTAGACTGGAAGGATCTGGAGGTGCCAACGTCCTTAACTCAACCAAGTTGAGCTTCAGGAGTTGTGGCAATAAAGCGGCATATGGCATAGGGATCGGATCAATCATCCTATTGGCCTGGGATGGCCTCTGCTGAAATGGTCTTTGCTGATTGTTGTTGTTGGTATTGTTGTAGTTTCTCTGAGGAGGATATTGGGTTTGTTGCTGGTAGTGAGGTTGTTGCTGTGGTTGATACACTGATTGCTGAAGAGTTGGAGTGGGAATGGTGACAGCTGCCACTGACCTTTGAACATATTGGGGTCTTCCCCTGCTGGTATGGATAGCATTGGTCTCACCAGTTCTTCTTGGACCTACAAAATGCTTTCTGGGGTTGCTGGACGAGCTTGCTCCGTTGTTAGAAATTTTGCTCATCTTTAATAGGCTCTCAATTCTTTCCCCGGCTATGACTACATCTGCAAAGCTGGTGGAAGAAAAGGCAGCTAGCCTATCAATGTATGTCCCCTGGAGGGTGTTCATAAACATGTCAGCCATTTCCCTCTCTGACATGGGTGGCTGGACAGCAGCAGCAAGTTGTCTCCACCTCTGGGCGTACTCCCGAAAGCTTTCTCTGGATGATTGTGACATTCCCATCAGGAGGGTCCTGTTGGGAGCCATATCCAAGTTGTACTGGTATTGTCTAATGAAGGCCTCAGCCAAGTCCTATCAGCACCTGATGGTTGCTCTAGTCAGGTGAGAGTACCATTCCCTCGAAGCTCCTGTTAAGCTATCCTCAAAATAAAACATCCATAGCTTTTCATCCATGGTATATGCTTTCAGCCTCCCCAGAAAGGATTGCAAATGGGTTCGCGGGAAGGAAGTTCCGTTGTACTTTTCAAAGCACGGAGGTTTAAACTTGTGGGGAATCCTGACCCCGTCCACCAAGCCCATGTCCATAACATCAAAACCCAAGGAGTTTTGAGACTCCAAGGATCTTAACTTTTCAGCAATTTCATCTAGCCTTCTGTCATAGGCTTCCTCCCCAGCTCCCATCACAGTGAACTGATCTTCCTGGGGGTCTTCTTGCAGTACCCTACCTGTAGTAGCATTCCCTTGTACATTAGCAGGGATGTTGATCTCTGGGTGAAGATGAGGGCCATACACAGGTGGGTTGACATGAGGCTGAACCCTCTCATTGTTGCTTGTCCCACCAGTCCCTAGATGGGGGTCTTCCTGAGTATGCCTCTCTACTAAGGCCCTTAATCTCTCTTGGCTTTGTGCCAATCCATTCATCACCTCCATAAACTGAGTCATCTGATTCCTCATTTCAAGTCTTTCATTGGCCATTTGAGCCCTGACCTCTGTAAGGTCCTGTTGTACCTGGTCCATCTGTATACCCGGAAGGTTGTTGCGGGTTGGATATCTGTGTGGACGGTTGAGTGGAAACACCCGACGTCGAGCAATAGTTCCTGAGTTCACAACAGAGTTAGTAACAAAAACAAAACAAAACCTACAAAACAAAACAAAAGGTTAGTATGCAATGCAGTATGCTTATTTGTTTCCAAGGTATTCGGCTTGGCATTTGGTTTTGACCTTTCCAGACCCCTGAGGATGATGCCTTTGATGTTGCTTGAAAGAACTCAGATAAAACAAACCAACACATATATTACAAAAAGTGAATGATACATAGTTTGTTTCTTTTTTACAATACATGCCCTCTGAGGGGTCAAAATACAACATAAAAAGAAAAAGTACAATGAAAAGAAAGCAACAACAAACAAAAGTCAGACACCAAGACCAAACTCATCCTCCTGAACTTCCTTTAGAAGTGCTTCAGTCACAGGATCAGCTGGACGCTCTGTAAGGTTCCTGATAAGGAGATTCCTGGTAGCAACAGCTGCAGTTAGCTTCTGGTGTTGACTCTGGTCCTTTGACCTCTTCACACCAGCTCTAATCTTTAACTCTGAGATCTCTCTCTGGGCTGCTAGCAGGGCTTCCTGTTGCTCTCTTGCACTAGCCTCCAACTGCTCAATCTTGTCCTGAGTCCTCTTATCCTCCTGAGTACGAGCTTCGGTGATCCTGACCCACCTAGCTTGACTCTCCTTCAGATACAAATCAGTCCTGGCCTTTTGAAACTGAGCCTCCTTGCAGGCATTCTTCAAAATCTGTTCCCCAGCCCTTGACTTCTTGATGTAATCCTCTGACTTCTCAATTCTGGCTAGATGCTCCACCTTTAGCTTTTCTAACCTCTCAATGTCCAGGAGACCATCACTCCTCTCCCAGAGGGTCTTCTGTAGAGCCTGAGTCAACTTCTCATTCCTCTCTTTCAGTTTCTCAAACTCCTCTAAACTGACAGTGGCAGGAGGTGGTGCTGAGGATGGTCCAGGTATGTCTTCCATGGTGAATAGCATCCCAGAAAATTGAGCCCTGGCATGAGACCACTCATAGTACTGAGCTGAGGCCACATTGTTGCATCTTCCAAGAATGGTTACCCCTTTGGTCTGGACATTGTCCCAAGCCCAGGATGCTTGCCTGACAATAGCCAGATTAGGCTTAATCTCACAATAAAGGGTCTCAGCCAAGTCTTGTGCTCTGGGAGGGTGGACCAATGCATAGCCCAATTGTCTTTTGAATAGCAGAGGGTTGTAGTTGATGCAACCCTTCACTCCTATCAGGGGTACATTGGGGAACTGCCCACAACTAGTGATGATGTCCCTGCCTTTGGTGCTCTGAGTGCACCACCTGATATCAGCTGAAGTCAAAGCAGTGAGTCTTCTAGCCCAATTCTTTTGCTGGTGAGGATTCAGAAATGCATCAGTCTTAGGCAAATGTCTGAGCAGCCAGGTATGGAACAGGGGAGTACAGCATCTTACCAATCTTCCTCTTTGCTTTTCATTCCTTTGATGGACAGAGTAGTAGAAATCTCCCAGTAAGGTGGGCACTGGGTTCCTCGGAATGAAAAGGTGAATGGCACTCTTGCTAACAAACTTAGGCTCATCTGCAAAAAGTATAACCCCATATATGTTGAGGGCTAACAAAGCACGGACTGCCTTCCACTCTCCTGAGGAGGCCTTCAGGATAGCCTGGGAAGTCAAGAAATCCAAGTGTAGACCAGGGACTCCAGCCTTAGTAGTCATGTTTTGTCCAATCAGAGAGGGTTCCAAATACAATGCTCTTGCCAACTCTTCATTATTTGGAAAAGCCATCTCAGGGTTGAAGGGGACTCCACCCCCGACAGGTATACCAACCAATGATGAATACTCCTCTAATAAAGGCCCCAACTGAAAATCCTGAAAAGTGAAGCACCTCATAGGGGGATCATAGAACTGCAGGCAAGTATGGATCAATCTCCTCTGGGAAGGGTCCAAATCCATAACCACATCAAGGATGCCTCCATAATGTTCTCTGAATAGTGGTATATGGTCTGGGGTAATCAAGGCTTGGATCTTCCTGATGCCAGCTAACTCAGGCTCAAAGAAATGGTAGGAGATATTACTCTTCTTGGGTGTCATGCTGCTGAAGAAGAACTGAAACAGATGCTGATGATGGAGAATAATACTGAAGATGGGCCACTAACAGGCTGATGCTGGTGATGCAGGTGACTGAAGCAGGTAGCTGATGAGGATAGCTGAAGTAGATAGGTCTATGCAGATGAAGGGGTCAAAACCAAGCCAAAATATAGTATGGATACCCTGAAAAACAAATGAGCAAATGTTAAAATGATGCAATGATGATGTATGCAAATGATATGCAAGGGGTTGTGACTGAGCTGGATCTGATCAAGTGCTCTGATATAAGTCTATGTATGTTCAAGAAATCCAGATGGAGGTTCATAAGTCCAGTAACCAAGGTGGGGGACTCAAATAAAGAGTCACATGTCCAGGGTTAAAATCACAAGAACTGTTCCAAAATGGAGTACTCTTAATCAAACAAAGTAACAAGGTATGATGAGGTCAAGGGTACCTGCAAACCTGTAAACAGCCTAACCCCCTCACAGGTGGTGTTCTAAAACAAGGATCCTCAGACTTGGATCAGTTATGAGAAGTGTAAACACTTCTAACCCGGAGGTACAGTGTTTACAATAACCATAAAAGTTCCTCCTCTAATTCACCTCAGTTTCTGAAGGTCAATACTAAAGGTCATCCAGACTTAGCAGGCTTCCCAGATAGCCCTAGCACTACAGGAAATCTGTAGCACAGAGTTCTCAAGAAGAAACCCATATCTGAACCGTGTTTCATATTCCCGCACCAGACCGAAATGGAATGGGAAAGAACATGAACCACTCTAGCCTAGGTGTCACTCAGGTCCCAGGTATAGGACCTTAACTCTCAATAGAACACCCACCCACCAAAGCAACAAACCAGATCCAGCCAGACAGTATGACAGTATGATATATGTAAAGCTGTAAAGAAAGCAGTAAAACAACTGTACATAAAGCAATAAATAAAATAAATAAACACAAATAGCACATAACACCCCAGTAAACACAAATCAAACAAGCGCTAGGAGGAACCCACAAAAAGAACCAGAAGCCCTGGTTACAGTATAAGGTTCCCCAGCAGAGTCGCCAAGCTGTCGCTCCCAACAAACGAGACTGAGCTCGAATGAGGTACAGACGCGAACGGTCGGCGAAAGGAGGATGTGAGAACACACAGGAGTGAACTCACATGAAATGAAAAGAGTCGCCAGCTAGGCATTTTTATCCCGAAGGAAAGGCAATGCTGCATAGGCCTAGAAAGACATGGATAAGACGGTTGTGAACCAGAGAGACTGAGAAAGGGGGTTGGTTACAACCTGGGAAGGTATTAGCACCCAGATTGTCCGTCGTACTCGACGGGATCCAGATTGTCTATGCTCAAGTGTATGACCTGTCTGGCTCAGGTGCTAACTGTCTTGCATTAGACGGAAGAAGCGAGTTCTCGTTTGTGAGTGAAAATGATGAGAAAAGAATCCCGAAGGAGACGATTATTGTTTGTTTTTTTGTGTTTTCAGTCTTTTATAGCTTTTGAAAGTTTGTCATAAGTTAATGAGCTTAAGCCTAAACCAATGGGTTAGTAAACTCATCACATCTTCCCTCTGATTAGGGGTAATGAGAATACCTTAAGTGTGAAGTCAGATTCTCACACTTAATCACCTTTGATATAGGATTAAGATCATTGACCTATTTGTGATTATTTAGATGTTTTTGTGTTTTTGTTTAGTGTTGAGTAATGAGGTTAAGCCATAATCAGGGATTAAACAGACTCATTACACCATCCTAATAGAAGGATAATAGATGAGAATGTTTAAGCTGAGGAAAGCTCCTCAACTTAATCCATGATTAGGGATTAATCTCATGACAAAACAAGCCTTTGATTAAGTGGATTTTATTTAATGGTGAGATGATGAAGTGAATTTTATGGTTTGTAAGACAACTTGAGGGGGACTTGTCCATTAACACTAGGGTTAGTCCTTCTTAACCAATTAAGGAAGAATTAGAACCCTAATGCAAGGCCCAAGTTACAAGTGTGATGTCTTGATACTTATTAAGTGAATCGATTAAGAGATTTAAACACATTAAGGGTTTAACACTTAGGATTAAAGTTATACACTCCATCCTAAGAGAAGGATGCAGGCATAAGCTTAATCACAAAGCCTTAAAGCCTTTAGGGTTTAGTCCCTGATTATGAGATCAGAAGAGATGACTCAAGAGAGACACAAAGGTAAAACTAAAAAGGGAGACTAATCAAAACCCTAATCATTGTCATTCTTGGTTGTTCCTAAGGTTTGTGAGGTTTTCAGGAGAAGTCTTCAATGGAACCACCAGGAAGCAGATGAAAGGATCAAGAGAAGCAAAGTGACTTGCTTCATTCAAGAAGTCAAGTCACTTGAAGAAATAAAGTAAGGAGAAAAATAAAGAGCAAGCTCAATCTCAAATACAAACAAGAATGCAGCAAGCATGCATAAAAGAGATGAAGAGAAGTTATGAGAAGTGAAGGCAAATTCACTTCTCAAGATAACTTACCACCTGAAAAGTTAGTGAAGGAGATGCAATGCAATGCAAAATGGGATGAGATGACATGATGAGAAACAAAACCAGAAGTACATACATGATGTTAATGATGCTATGAGATGCTACAAACATGATACAAGGCATGGAGATGATCATACAAGTTCATGGATGCAAATGGTGCAAGATAAGAAACATGGACATACATGACAAGTTATGAAGTGCACAATGCAAACAACATGGCAAACACATGATGCAATGATCAAACATGCTTTCTATATGTCTTATGATGTCAAATGAATCAAATGGAGTCATGGAATGTCATGACAAGTCATGCTATGCAAGAGAATGCAAGAGGTATGCAAATGAAAGCCCAAATTAGGGTTTATGAACCAAACAACAAACAAAAAACCAAAACAGAAACAAACCCTAAGATAAAAAATGGAAAATGCCACACAAAGGACCCCTAATCCCATACTAAACCACTGCCCAAAGGAGAAGCCTCAACTCTCAACCAATTTCAAGTTATGATTTTTGCAAGTTATTAGGGTTTTTAGGGTTCCTAAACAAAAGAAATGCCAAACAAATTGAAAATGAGGAATCAAACCATGGCCATTTAATCCTAGAAACTACATGCTAAACACAATGCAATACAAAAAGAACCAATGTCCAACTCTTCATAGATAGGCAGAAATGATTTTTTGAACTTATGATCAAAATAATGCACAAAAATGATTTTAATTCAATGGAAAATTCTCAAAATGCATCAAGACCAAAAAAGAAATTTGGTTTGAAGGTTGGACAATGTTTCTAAATGTCTTAGAACATTTCATGAATTTTTTGGTGATTTTTAGATACCTAAAAGTATTTTTAATAAATTAATTTCCATTAATCAATTAAAAATAATCTTTTAAATATTTAAAAATACTTTTTTAATGATAAAAACAAAAACAAAAATATTTTTGTGTCATAAAAATTAATAAAACTTATGAGAAAAAGTTTCATAATTTTTACACATTTTTTACTATTTTAAAATAAATATGCAAGTTAAATGAAAAAGAAATGAAAATAAATCAAAATAAAAGGAAAGTAAACAGAATGGAGGGATGAGATGAATCCTGAGTTTAAATTGGTTGACCAGCGCGCATCTGGACGGATGGGGTTCACTCTGAGCCAATTAAACTAATTACGAATTAATTAAACTAATTAATTGAATTAGGGCTAATCAAATGAATCTGAGCCCTTTACTCACGCGCGAAGTCAACTAGTCAACCCAATCCAACGCACGAAATTCAAACGGGAGTTAATGACTGGATTAGGGCATAATGACATTCAGGCTGCCGGAGAAGACTTCCGGTCGTCTTCTCCGGCCAGCATCCCCCCTGAGAATCCCCAAAACTCTAAAAACCTAACTAAAACGAAATCTAAAAACTGGGAAATGATCCCCACTCACTCACGAACCAAAACCCCTAATCAAAACAAATTTATATTTCCTAACAAGGCTGAATCGAAGCAAACAAAAATTAGGTCAACTGAGTTTCAGAGATCAATTAAACTTTCATTTCATCACCATTTCAAAAACTAAAAGCATATTCATGATCAGGAAGACATGTAGAACAAGTTTAGAACTTAAAAATCCATTTCTGGAAAAAAAGTTCTTGAGCTACCTGAGATTCGAAGCTTTCACTCCAGCTACTTTCTGACTTCCTCTCTTGGTGAAATCTACTCCTTACGACCTCTTGATGATGCTTGAGTGCTCAGGAGAAATTTATATTGGCTGGATGAAGAGTTTGAGTAACTTCTGCTCAAACTCAGTTGAACATGGCAATGATGATTCTGGCTATTTCTGGCAAGGGTGAAAGGTTGTTTGTGGTCCAGATGATGAGTAGAGAAGGTTTATGGAGTTTGCTTGGATGTTTGTGAGCTGTGGAGAGAGTTTCGAATGAAACTGCAAGTTGAGGTGAAAATGGTGAAGTGGTGTTATGGCTTGTTTCAGGTCTGGTTCTTGGTTGCTTTTGACTCAATGAGACATGGTGAGATGATTGGTGAAAATGGTTTGGATGTTTTAAGTCTGGGCAGAGAGATTCGAAGCAATTTGCAAAAGGGAGTGTGTTTGAGTATGTGATGGTGGTGAGTGTTTCAGCCTTGCTTCTTCATATGTTTTGCTTGCCAAAGGATAGTATATTTTAATCCTATAGGTCAGATGATTTGACATGGCCTACATTGATTGGTAAGTTTGCTTTTGCTCAAAGTACACCTTTTGTGTAAGAGGAGTATGGCTTGGAATCTAGGCTAGTACAAAGCATGGGCTGCGCAGCAAGGGTGAGGGGAAGGGCTAGCAAAAGTCAGCATCCAATGTTGCAAGTTGTAAGAAGTGTGATGAGTGGTTTTGCAAGTTGTTACTTTTTGAAACTTCATGAGAAATGCCTTGTTACACAAACCATACACATGTGATCTTTGGTTCAATTCTGATTTTTAAGTCACATAGAATGTTTATGTCATGGTTTGAAGTGAATTAGAAGTTACAAAATGGCATTGGTGCATGATTTTGCAAAATTCTCATTTGGTGCACATCTTGAAAATCAATGGTTTTTGCCAACTTTGTCACACCATAACTTTTGATCCAAGAAGAATTTGATCATGTTCTTGTACTTTTTGAAAAGGGAAAGATGTAATCTACAACTTTCATGACCAAAGTTTTTCCATTTGAAGCATTTTTGGATCAAGAATCAAGGCTTGAAAAATGACCTAAAATGAAGCATTCTTGAAAAGTCAATTATGCCCAAAAAGTCAACATTTGCAAAAACTCCAAATTCTTGATTTTTGTGAACTTCAAACTTCTTCCATGATCAAATAAAGATCATATACACTCAAAATGATGAAGATCACCCATTGGTTGGGTCATTGGGGGCCTCAGATGCCCTGATTTTGCACTGACTTGTCCAGAAAGTCAACCCTTGATCAGATGACTTCCCCATGGAATTTCTTCATGAAAATTGATATGCATACTCCTTATACCATATAGAGACCAATGGAAACAAGAATGACCAAAAAATTGGGTGTTATGGCCTCTGAAACCAAAACCCTAATTTTAGGTCAACTGTGCAGTCAAACCTGGCTCTGCATCCATTCAAACCCTAGTTCTTGTGATTCTTTTGAAATCTTGACCTTTAGAGGATGTAATATGATAGATGAACACACATGGATCCCTTTGAGGTGATTAGTGGCCTTTGGAGTGGCTCAAGAAGCTCTTGGATTGCTCAGATCACAAACCCTAGGTGCAGATGACTTAGAACCAATGCAGTGAACCAAAAATGTAATATGAGATGGTATGATTGTGTTTATGCATATGAGAAGATCACAAGCCATGGTGTGAATGGGTGAGGGCAAATTTGGGGTGTTTACAGCTGCCCCTATTCAAACATGAGTTAGCTGTGCAGGATGTAAGCGACGGCTTAACAGGCAAGCGAGATAACTTGTGGTTGAATACCAAAGACAGTCCAAAATTTGCACTCACAGAATGAAGAAGAAAATGGATATAGATTGTAAAGGAAAATAAAGTACATTGTAAAGTACGAGCGACGGAGGACGACCGTCGAGCAGAGGACGACTACTGGGTAAATAGCAATGACGGGGACGGCCGACATGCTGGGGATGAATGGTAAAGCCAAGACGGGGACGGCCGACTAGCTGGGGAAAATGAAATATTATGATGGGGACGGCCATCAAGATAAAGCTGTAAAATTTTCTGGGGAAAAACATGATGGGGACGGCCATCAAGTTCACAAAGTAAGGTAACCGACGATGGGGACGGCCATTGGGCTAAAAGAAAAGGAAAAGGGACCATGACGGGGACGGCCATCTGGTTAAAGAATAAATGAAATAAACAGATGATGGGGTACGGCCATCAAAGGTGAAGGACGATCACCTAGCAGGGTACGGCTGCTCTGTTGGGGAATAAAGGAATTATGATGGGGACGACCATCAAAGGTGGAGGACGACCACCTGGCAGGGTACGGCTGCCGAAAATATCAACGATGGGGACGGCCATCGGATAAAAGGTCAATGATGAGGACGGCCATCGGACGAGCATGATGGAGGACGACCATCAAGAGGTGGAGGACGACCACCTAGCAGGGGACGGCTGCTCTCAGGGTTTATCATGACATAGGACGAACGCCAGATAACCAAAATCAACAACGGGGACGGCCATTGGATAAAAATGATGAAGGACGATCATCAAGGGTGGAGGACGACCACCTGGCAGGGTACGGCTGCCGAATCAACGATGGGGACGGCCATCGGATAAGAGGTCAACGATGGGGACGGCCATCGGATGAGCATGATGGAGGACGACCATCAAGAAGTGGAGGACGACCACTCAGCAGGGTACGGCTGCTCTCAGGGTTATCATAACACAGGACGAGTGTTAGATAAGAAGGAAAGTTTGTTTTGTTGGCAATATACTGGGGATATAGTAAACACGGACGAGTATTTACAACCAAGAAGAGAAAGTATAAGTGTTTAGACGTTGTGTATAGATTAAAGATGCGGACGAACATCCTTAAGACTATGATACGGACGAGTATCATGTAGAAACAAACATTAGACGCAATGTTCTGAGATGATGGTACGGACGAGTACCAACTGGTTAACAAAGAACAAAGACTACTGTTGAATCTGTGGGGATTCTTCTGGGGAATAGTAGACACAGACGAGTATCTATATTCAAGAAGATACAGTGTATGACGCGGTGTATGGATTAAAGATGCGGACGAGCATCCTTAAGATTATGATACGGACGAGTATCATGTAGAAACAAACACTAGACGCAATGTTCTGAGATGATGGTACGAACGAGTACCAACTGGTTAACAAAGAACAAGGACTATTGTTGAATCTGTGGGGATATAGATGGTGTATACCAGATACAGACGAGTATCTGTATAAGTATGACATGAGTAGCGAGTATGAGTATTGTACAGATGGATACTTTAACTGCTGGGGAGAGTGACACGGACGAGTGTCAAAAGGAGAAAAGTATAATATAAACAAGTATATGGGTGATGTAAGCGACTGCGCTGGGGATATGACACGGACGGGTGTCAAGAAAGTGTATATACAAGTATATGTGAGTGCAAAGAGGATGTCTTTGGCTTTCTGCTGGTGATTTGACACGGACGGGTGTCAAAAAGTATCTGTAGTACGGGTGATCTTGTTTGTAAAGTGTATTCAGGCAACTTTACTGGGGGAGTGATGACACGGACGGGTGTCAAAAGGTGCATATACTGGTGTTTGATTTGTGAGGCAGCTGCTTCTGCTGGGGACTCTGGTGGGGATTTTTGTGTATTGTATTCTGTATACTGACAGATGGTTTATTATTCACAAGTGTTCGATTCACAACATGACTTATAATTATGCTATGTGTTTGAATTTTGCCGTAATGCTCCGTATTAGACGGAATGCTACGCTTTGTGGGTGAATATGATGCAAATGCCATGATTATGCAAAGATACCAAACCGAGATTCGGATCCCATTGCTGTAAAGATCTCTGGTCGATCTGCTGAAGTAGGCATCCCAGCTGGGGGATGAGATCATTGGTAGACCTGGAGAGATGTATCTGCTTGGGGATATAGGTCACTGATTGACATATCTTTGTAATATGAGACCCAGCTGGGGTTTGTAGAAGTCTTATGTACTCTGTTGTGACTCCTTCATGCGTTGCTCTTCTGAATGGAGGCTGAAATTCTGTGGGGAGATGATTCTCTGACTTCTGCCTTCTGCTGAGGAAGAATAAATGAGAGGCAACTCAGCTGGGGAGAAAGCACCTTGAGTGCTAAGACTGTTTGTTGATTTGCCAACTTGCTGGGATGTAACTTGCATGCCCCAGGTTGCGTTCTGGATACCTGCAATCCTGCAAAGATAAGGAAACGCACAAATGGTCCCGAGGTATCCCTTACTGGATCCCGTCATAGGAGTTAAGATACTTCTGAGAGTAAGCATATTTCCTGCAAACATGTTTTTTATTTGAAAATAAGCATTTGTATTCTTATGCAATCAGTGTTTCTTTAAGATATCAGACCTTTTTGCAAAATGAAAATGTACAAAACGAGACATGACTGAAAATCTGATTTTATTAATTCATATGCCCTGAATTGGCGAAATACAGTCAAAGAAACAAATCCCCTGAAATGAGGAGATTGTTACAAATTGAGAAACAAAATGTTGGCAGTGTTGACGATGCTTTCAAGGAGCTTCCCCTTCTGCTATGACTCGTATGACAATGACGTTCTTCTCGTCCTGCTTTCTGAAGAATGTTGATTCTGATTGAAGCCTGATCCTTTCGAAGCTTACCAAGTTGTAAGTGATACAGACGAATTCAGAATGCAGTTGTTCGCTTATTCCCTTATTTTGCATGGATCGCCCTTTCGGGTTTTCAATCCATCGGGATACCCATTTTTGCCTGAGCTGTCCAATGCGGCTTTTCAGCTCAGCGGGTGTACATTTTTTTGTCTATTTTCCCTTATTTTTGCCCGAGTCTTTTATTCTGTTTTTGACTCGCCGGGATGCCCTATTTTTGCCTGGACTTACATTCTGTTTTTATGTCCAGCGGGTCCTTTTATGCGAAGTATTTTTTAACTGCATCTGAATTCACAGGGGACGGGAAGTCTTCACCATCCATGGTGCTGAGCATCAGTGCTCCACCGGAAAAAACTTTCTTTACCACAAATGGTCCTTCGTAGTTTGGAGTCCATTTGCCCCTGTGGTCTGTATGAGGAGGGAGGATTCTTTTCAACACAAGATCTCCCACTTGGTACTCTCGGTGCCTAACTTTCTGATCGAAGGCCTTCTTCATTCTCTTCTGATACAACTGTCCATGACAGATCGCAGCCAATCTTCTCTCTTCGATCAGACTCAGTTGCTCGTATCGGGACCTAACCCATTCTGCCTCGTTCAGCTTAACATCCATCAATACTCGTAGGGAGGGTAATTCAACTTCAACAGGTAGGACTGCCTCCATACCATACACAAGCTGATATGGTGTTGCCCCAGTGGATGTTCTGATTGACGTGCGGTACCCATGCAAGGCAAACGGTAGCATTTCATGCCAGTCTTTGTAGGTGACTACCATCTTCTGCACAATCTTCTTAATATTCTTGTTTGCTGCCTCAACAGCGCCATTCATCTTTGGCCTGTAAGGAGAAGAATTGTGATGTTGAATTTTGAAGTCCCGGCACAGCTCTGCCATCATTTTGTTGTTTAGATTGGAACCATTATCAGTAATGATTCGCTCGGGCACTCCATACCGACAGATGATATCCCTCTTCAGAAATCTGGCTACCACTTGTCTTGTGACGTTTGCATATGAGGCTGCTTCAACCCACTTGGTGAAATAATCAATGGCGACCAGGATGAATCTGTGGCCATTCGAAGCAGTTGGCTCAATCTTGCCAATCATATCAATGCCCCACATGGCAAAGGGCCATGGTGAAGACATGATGTTCAAAGGATTGGGAGGCACATGCACTTTATCTGCATATATCTGGCATTTGTGGCATTTTCTGGCATAGGCACAACAGTCTGCATCCATTGTGATCCAGTAATAACCTGACCTTAGCAACTTCTTAGCCATGGCATGCCCTCCTGCATGGGTTCCAAAAGAGCCTTCGTGCACTTCATGCATTAACAACTCTGCTTCTGACTTATCAACACATCTGAGGAGTACCATATCAAAGTTCCTTTTGTATAAAGACCCATCAGTGTTCAGAAAGAAACTACCAGCAAGCCTTCTCAAAGTCTTCTTATCATTGGAAGATGCCCCAGGTGGGTATGTTTGATCCTCCAAGAAGCATTTAATGTCGTGGAACCAAGGCTTATCATCTTTGACAACTTCCGCTGCAAATACATATGCTGGTCTATCAAGTCTTGACACTGAAATCTGAGGTACAAAGTTAGCAGTTTGAACTTTGATCATGGACGAAATGGTAGCCAAGGCATCTGCAAACTGATTCTCGTCCCGAGGGATATACTCAAGCTTGACTGTTGTGAAGAACGTCAATAACCTCCTTGTATAATCCCTGTAAGGTATCAGATGATCCTGGTGTGTGTACCATTTGCCGTTGGTTTGATTGATTACCAGAGCTGAATCTCCGAATACAGTCAACGTCTTGATCCTGAGGTTAATGGCTTCCTCAAGACCCATAATGCAAGCTTCATATTCAGCTTCGTTGTTAGTGCAGTTGAAAGTGAGTTTTGCCGAGAAAGGCATGTGAACTCCTTTAGGTGTAATGAGTACTGCACCAACACCACGACCATTCATGTTAACAGCCCCATCAAACATCATAGTCCATTCTTCTTCCGGGTCGGGCCCTTCAGTGTGAATAGGCTCTTCATGATCTCTTGCTTTAATGAACATGATGTCTTCATCAGGGAAGTCAAACCTCATAGGCTGGTAATCATCAATGGGTTGCTCAGCAAGATATTCAGACAATACACTGCCCTTGATGGCTTTCTGAGAGGTGTACTGGATGTCGTATTCCGTAAGAATCATTTGCCATCTTGCAACCCGTCCGGTAAGCGCTGGCTTCTCAAATATGTACTTGACTGGGTCCATCTTTGAGATCAGTAAGGTAGTGTGGGTCAACATATACTGCCTTAGTCGGCGAGCAGCCCACGCTAAAGCACAGCAAGTTTTCTCGAGCAGTGAATAACGTTGTTCACAGTCGGTAAACTTTTTGCTTAGGTAGTATATTGCATACTCTTTTCGACCCGACTCGTCATGCTGGCCCAGCACACACCCCATTGACTCTTCTAATACTGTCAAGTACATGATTAGAGGTATTCCTTCAACTGGAGCTTAAGGATTGGAGGTTCTTGCAGATACTCCTTGATCTTGTCAAAAGCCCTTTGGCAGTCTTCGTTCCACCTGACTGTCTATTCTTTTCTTAACAATTTGAACAAGGGTTCACAGGTAGCCGTAAGGTGAGATATGAACCTTGAAATGTAGTTCAATCGACCCAAGAACCCTCGAACTTCTTTCTCTATTTTCGGTGCAGGCATCTCTTGGATGGCTTTGACTTTATCAGGGTCAACTTCAATCCCTTTCTCGCTTACAATAAATCCCAACAGCTTACCGGATCGCACCCCGAATGTGCATTTGTTGGGGTTCAACTTCAGTTGGTACTTCCTCAGGCGCTTGAACAACTTGAGCAGATTTACCAGGTGATCTTCCTCTGTAAGGGACTTGGCAATCATATCATCCACATAGCATTCGATTTCTTTATGGATCATATCGTGGAATAATGTTACCATAGCCCGTTGATACGTCGCACCGGCATTCTTGAGCCCAAATGGCATTACCTTGTAGCAGAACGTGCCCCAGGGTGTGATGAATGTTGTCTTCTCCATGTCTTCAGGTGACATCTTAATCTGGTTGTATCCTGAAAATCCATCCATGAAAGAGAATACCGAGAACTGAGCCGTATTATCCACCAATACATCAATGTGAGGTAAAGGGAAATCATCTTTCGGGCTGGCTCTGTTCAGATCCCGATAGTCAACACACATCCTTACTTTGCCGTCCTTCTTAGGCACAGGTACTATGTTAGCAACCCACGGTGGATAGCTAGTTACAGCAAGGAACCCGGCGTCCCATTGCTTTTGTACCTCCTCCTTGATTTTCATCGCCATATCCGGACGAGTACGGCGTAGCTTCTGTTTAACCGGCGGGCACTCTTCCCTCAGAGGCAGCTTGTGCACGACAATATCGGTATCCAATCCCGGCATATCTTGATACGACCAAGCAAACACGTCCACATACTCTTGAAGCAGGTCGATCAGTTGCCTCTTCACTGAGTCTTGTAGGCAGGCCCCGATTTTAACTTCTTTCACGTCTTCATCTGTACCAAGATTGATCACTTCAACCTCCTCCTGGTGAGGAGTAATAACCTTTTCCTCTTGTCTCAACAACCTGACTAGCTCTTCAGGAAGCTCATATTCTTCTTCAACCCCTTCATCAGCTTGATTGATTGGATTGTCAAAGTCATACGAAGTCACAGCCGTGCTGTTGTCGGTGCAGTCTGGAAGGCACTCTCTGCAAGGGTTCAGTTTGTTCATTTTAGTGATCTGATTTTAATCTTGCTTTAGAAAAGTGAAATAAAAGTTGTCATTTTGAAAACACTGCCATTTATTTTTTTGTACAAAAAGAAAAATGGAAAAACAGGGAGCGAAAAAAGAAAAAGACTCATTTGCAAAAAGATGTCTGATATTTCATTGATTAATCTTGTTTGCACAAAAAGTACAGATGGCCCGATTACAAAATGAGTCTTGTCATCTTGGGCAAGATGCAAGACTTTGATGCATGCTTATAAAAATACAGGAAATAATAATTACTCTGCATGAGTAACTCTTATAATTTCCTGGGAAGACCAGTTCGAGATACTGCTCCCCGGGATCTTTGGACGAATCCAGCTTTCCAGGTTGCGTTCTTCTTCCAGCTCGTCTTCCAGACAATTGATAGCATCAGGGGTAAGCATCCCCCCACTCACAAAGTTGGGCTCTTTCGCAGCCGCTGCTTGACCTTGTTGAGTTGGTTTGTAACCCAACCCAAATCTGTCTTCTTTCTTCTCCATCGGTAGCAGTTTGCCCCAGCCTTGGGCAGTTCCTTCCTCAACAACCTTCCGGGCTTGTTGGTATGATGATATTGAAGTACCAGGCACAGCAGATGTTTCATTCACATTCAAGGCTTCAAACCCCTGGCTCATTGTTTCATGGATCTCCCCATCCATCTCAATGTACTTATAGGTTGCCAGGTGGCTGACAAAAATGTCCTCCTATCCACAGATTGTAACGATTTGACCCTCCCACTCGTATTTTAATTTCTGGTGAAGGGTAGATGTCACGGCGCCAGCAGCGTGAATCCATGGCCTACCCAATAGACAGCTGTAGGCAGGCTGTATATCCATCACGTAGAAAATAGTTTTGAAGGTCTGCGGGCCAATCGTTACGGGCAGCTCAATCTCTCCCAGAACCGATCTCTTTGAGCCATCAAAGGCTCTTACCACCAGGTTGCTGGGTCTCAATGCCAATCCGTCGTATTCTAACTTCACCAAAGCCTTTTTAGGTAGGACATTAAGGGATGACCCCGTGTCTACCAGCACATGGGAAAGGACAGCCCCTTTGCATTCCATGGTTATGTGCAAGGCTTTGTTATGGCTGCGGCCCTCCGCTGTCAGATCAGTATTGGTGAACCCTAGTCCGTGACTAGCATTAACATTTCCCACTACGGTTTCCAACTGGTTGACAGTGATCTCTTCAGGCACGTAAGCTGCGTGCAAGACTTTGAGTAGTGCATTCCGATGGGCTTCGGAGCACATAAGCAATGATAGGATTGAGATCTTGGAAGGCGTCTGATGAAGCTGATCCACTATTTTATAATCACTCTTTTTGATGATTCGCATGAACTCATCAACCTCTTGATCGAATGGTGTCTTCAAAGATTCCTTAACAGCTTGATCTTCCTGCACAGGGCTCTTCCCTTTCGCCTTGGCAGCAGCTTCTGCTTCGGCTGTGGGTCTCTGAATTTGTGGGGCGAAGAGACGTCCGCTTCGGGTGAAGCCTCCGCCTCCGCCCACATTGTCTACTTGTAGTGCAGGGGTTGATGATTCAAAAGTGATTCTTTGTCCTTCACAGTACAAGTCAGAGCCGTAATGCCAGGGGATGGCATTACTGCTTTCGTAAGGTACTGGTCCAGGCACCGTGATGGTGACTGGACTGATTGCAGCTGTTGAAGGAACTGTGATTGTCTGTGGATCGTAATAAATCGTAACTGGTGCTCTAATGGGAGCAGCACCTTCTGAATTGTAGGCAGAGTTGTTTTCAGGATCATAGAATATGGTGACAGTTGAGACATCTTCATGATTTGTTGCTGGAGTTGTAGGAGACATTGGCGGAAGGATGGATGTTGTTGTTGTAGGAGATTCAAAATGGAATGAGGCTGAAGTTGTAGCAGGAGAAATTGTTGAAAACTGATCAGTTGAGAAGACAGATGAAGTACTTGTGGATGAAACCGAAGAATTGTCAGGAACAATGGTTGCTGCAGTTGTAGGAGGTTCTGAAACCGTCGCCGATGAGATTGCTGGATTTGTTGGAAATGATGTGGTGATCTGAAGTTGGCCACTCTGAATAAGGCCATCTATGCCGTTCCTCAAATTATCGCACCCATTTACTGAGATATTGCAGTAAGCACAACCCAACTCGCACCCCGGGAACATTTGACATTCCAAGAGCTGAGCTTTGATTTCCACCAACGGTGTCCTGATCTGGCCCACACTGGTTATTAAATAAGACGGCTTGTCTTCTTCAATAGCGTTAATCCTGGGACCACCGTGGTTCGGCATCGGGTTCTTATTGACATTGGGTGGTGGTGCGAAATTCAAAGCTTTCGAGTCTACCAGGTCCTGTACCTTCATATGCAGAGCTCTGCACTTTTCTGTACTGTGGCCAGGTGCGTTTGAATGGAAGGCACACCTAGCGTTGGAGTCATAGTTCCTGGGTAGACTGTTGGGATCTGGAGGTGCCAGCGTCCTTAGCTCAACTAGGTTGAGTTTCAGGAGTTGTGGCAGCAGGGTAGCATATGGCATAGGGATTGGGTCGATCACCCTATTAGCTTGAGATGGCCTCTGCTGAAATGGCCTTTGTTGACTGTTGTTGTTGGTGTTGCTGTTGTTGTAATTTCTCGGAGGATACTGATTTTGCTGATGGTACTGAGGTTGTGGCTGATAGTTTTGCTGAGGAGGTTGATAAACGGGTTGAGGGTGAGCTGGAGCAGGAATGGTGACTGCTGCCACTGATCTGTGAACATATTGGGGCCTGCCCCTGTTGGAGTGGATGGCATTGGTCTCGCCAGTTCTTCTTGGGCCTGCAAAAGGCTTTCTTGTGCCACTGGACGAGCTTGCACCATTGTCTGAGATCTTACCCATCTTCAATAGGCTTTCGATTCTCTCCCCAGCTATGACAACATCCGCAAAGCTAGTGGAAGAGAAAGCAGCCAGCCTGTCAATATAAGTCCCCTGAAGGGTGTTCATGAACATATCTGCCATTTCCCGTTCAGACATAGGTGGCTGAACAGCAGCAGCCAGTTGCCTCCATCTTTGGGCATATTCTCGGAAACTTTCCCTTGACGACTGTGACATTCCCATTAGGAGAGTCCTGTTGGGTGCCATGTCTAAGTTGTATTGATACTGCCTGATGAAGGCCTCTGCCAGGTCCTTCCAGCATCTAATAGTTGCCCTTGTCAAGTGAGAGTACCATTCTCTTGATGCTCCAGTCAAGCTGTCTTCGAAATAGAACATCCAGAGCTTCTCATCCATAGTATAGGCCTTCAGCCTTCCCAGAAATGATTGTAGATGAGTCCGGGGGCATGAAGTCCCGTTGTATTTTTCAAAGCAAGGAGGCTTGAACTTATGGGGAATCCTGACCCCGTCTACCAAGCCCATGTCCATGACGTCGAAGCCCAAAGAGTTTTGAGACTCTAAGGACCTCAACTTCTCAGCTATTTCATCCAACCTTCTATCATAAGCCTCTTCCCCAGCACCCATTACTGTGAATTGATCCTCCTGGGGGTCTTCTTGAAGTACCCTGGCTGCAGTGGCAGTCCCTTGAACATTTGCAGGAATATTGACCTCAGGATGGAGGTGTGGTCCAAATACAGGGGGATTAACATGAGGTTGGACCCTTTCATTGTTACTGGTGCCGGCAGTCCCTATATGTGGATCTTCTTGATTCTGCCTTTCCACCATGGCCCTCAATCTTTCCTGGCTCTGAGCCATGTTGTTCATAACTTCCATAAACTGAGTCATTTGATTCCTCATCTCTAGCCTTTCATTTGCCATTTGATTTCTGACCTCAGTAAGGTCTTGCTGCATCTGATCCATTTGAATGCCCGGAAGGTTGTTACGGGTTGGATAACGGTGCGGACGGTTGAGGGGAAATACCCGGCGTCGAGCAATAGTTCCTGAACATCACAACAGAGTTAGTGGCAATAAAACGAAACCCTACAAAACAAACAAAAGGGTTAGCATGCAATGCAGTTATGCTTATTTGCTCTCAAGGTATCCGGCTTGGCATTCAGTTTTGACCCTTCCAGACCCTTGAAGATGCTGTTGTTGTTGCTTGAAGAAAACTTAGATGAAGCAAACTAACACAGATATATTACAGAAGGTGAAATAATACAACTTGTTCTTTTTACAACACAAGCCCTCTAAGGGGTCAAAACACAATACAAGAAAATAAAAGTACATGGAAAGAAAGCAACAACAAACAGATGGTCAAACACCATGACCAAACTCATCCTCACGAACTTCCTTGAGAAGTGCTTCGGTCACAGGATCAGCCGGACGCTCCGTGAGATTCCTGATGAGGAGATTCCGAGTTGTAACAGCTGCTGCTAGCTTCTTGTGCTGACTTTGGTCTTTGGACCTCTTCACTCCTGCTTTGATCTTTAACTCTGATATCTCTCTCTGGGCTGCTGCCAGGGCTTCTTGCTGTTCTTTTGCACTAGCTTCCAGTTGCTCCATCTTGTCTTGAACTCTCTTGTCCTCTAGAGTACGAGCCTCGGTGATCCTGACCCACCGAGCTTGACTCTCCTTCAAATACAAGTCTGTCCTTGCTCTCTGGAACTGGGCTTCCTTGCAAGCATTCTTCAGAATTTGTTCTCCAGCTTTAGACTTTTTGATATAATCCCCAGACTTCTCAATCTTAGTCAGATGCTCTACTCTCAACTTCTCCAATCTTTCAACCTCCCTCATACCATCACTCCTCTCCCGGAGGGTCTTCTGCAAAGCTTGAGTTAACTTCTCATTTCTTTCCTTCAAACTCTCATACTCCTCCAAACTGATAGTGGCAGGGGGTGGTGCTGAAGATGACTCAGGCATATCTTCTATGGTAAAGGGCATTCCAAAGAATTGAGCCCTGGCACGGGACCAATCATAATATTGCGCTGATGCCACATTGCTGCACTTCCCCAAAATAGTTATTCCCTTGGTTTGAACATTATCCCAGGCCCAGGCAGCCTGCCTAACAATAGCCAGATTAATCTTGTTCTCGCAATAAAGAGTCTCGACCAAGTCCTGTGCCTTAGGAGTGTGGACCAGTGCATAGCCCAATTGTCGTCTGAACAGCAGAGGGTTGTAATTGATACTACCCTTAACTCCTATCAAAGGCACATTAGGAAAATGCCCACAGCTGGTGATGATATCCTTGCCCTTAGTGCTTTGAGTGCACCATCTAATATCAGCTGAAGTTAGAGCAGTAAGTCTCTTAGCCCAGTTGCTCTGCTGATGAGGGTTTAGAAATGCATTTGTCCTGGGTAGATGCCTGAGAAGCCAAGTGTGGAACAATGGAGCACAACACCTCACTAATCTTCCCCTCTGCTTTTCATTCCTCTGATGCACTGAATAGTAGAGATCCCCCAATAAAGTGGGCACTGGGTTCTTCAGGATGAACAGATGGATTGCATTCTTGCTAATGAATCGAGGCTCATCTGCAAACAACACAATTCCATATATGCTCAAAGCCAACAAGGCACAAACAGCCTTCCACTCTCCTAAAGAAGCTTTCAGGTAAGCTTGAGAGATCAAGAAATCCAGATGGAAACCAGGGATTCCAGCTTTAGAAGTCATATGCTGCTCAATCAAAACAGGTTCCAGATGCAAAGCTTTTGCTACTTCTCCATTAGCAGGAAAGACCATCTCAGGGTTGAAAGGGATTCCACCCCTGATAGGCATACCAACTAATGAAGAGTACTCTTCCAATAAGGGGCCCAACTGAAAGTCTTGAAAGGTGAAACATCTCAGTGGGGGATCATAAAACTGAATGCAAGTGTGGATCAGGCTTCTCTGTGAAGGGTCCAGATCCATAACCATATCAAGTATATCTCCATAGTGTTCCCTGAACAATGGTATGTGATCTGGAGTGATCAGGGTCTGAATCCTCCTGATGTCTGATAACTCTGGCTGGAAGAAGTGGTAAGTGATGTTGCTTTTCTTAGGAGCCATGATGCCGAGACTGAGTAGAGACAGGTGCTGATGAAGATACTGAAGAAAGGGCCACTGACTGGCTGGTGCAGGTGAAAGCTGAAGCAGATGCTGGTGAAGATAGGTCAATACAGAAGATGGGGTCAAAACCAAAACCAAATGAAGATGGATACCCTGAAACACAAATAAGCAAATGTCAATATGATGCAATGGTTTATGTATGCACATGATATGCAAGGGTTTGTGACTGAGCTGGATCTGATCAAAACTCTGATATAGGTCCAAGTGTGTTCAAGAATTCCAGTTGGAGGTCTATAAATCCAGTAACCAAGGTGGGGGACCCAAATAAAGAGCCACATGTCCAGGGTTTAGAATCACAAGAACTGTTCCAACATGGAGTACTCTTAAACAATCAAAGTAACAGGGTATTCTGAGGTCAGGGTACCTGCAAACCTGTAAACATCCCAAACCCCTCACAGGTGGTGTTCTAAAACAAGGATCCTCAGACTTGGATCAGTTATGAGAAGTGTAAACACTTCTAACCCGGAGGTACAGTGTTTACAATAACCATAACAATTCCTCCTCTAATTCACCTCAGTTTCTGAAGGTCAATACTAAAAGGTCATCCAGACTTAGCAGGCTTCCCAGATAGCCCTAGCATTGCAGGAAATCTGCAACACAGAGTTCTCAAGAAGAAACCCATATCTGAACCGTGTTTCATATTCCCGCACCAGACCGAAATGGAATGGGAAAGAATATGATTCACTCTAGCCTAGGTGTCACTCAGGTCCCAGGTATAGGACCTTAACTCTCAATGAATCACCCACCCACCAAAGCAAACAACAGATCCAGCCAGCAGCACAGTATGACAATATGATAATATATGCATAAAGCTATAAGAAAGCAATAAACAAAACTGTACATAAAGCAATAAATGAAATAAACAAACACAAATAGCACATAACACCCCAGTAAACACAAATCAAACAAGCGCTAGGAGGAACCCACAAAAAGAACCAGAAGCCCTGGTTGCAGTATAAGGATCCCCAGCAGAGTCGCCAAGCTGTCGCTCCCGATAAATGGGAATGGCCCAAATAAAGGTACAGACGCGAACGGTCGGCGAAAGGGACAATGAGAACACACAGCAGTGAACTCACTGAAGATCAAAAGAGTCGCCAACTAGGCATTTTTATCCCGGAGGAAAGGTAATGCTGCATAGACCTAGAAAGAAATGGATAAGACGGTTGCGAACCAGAGAGACTGAGAAAGGGGGTTGGTTACAACCTGGGAAGGTATTAGCACCCAGATTGTCCGTCGTACTCGACGGGATCCACGCTTAAAAGATTTGTGTTTTAAAGGGGTAGTGTCAGTGTAGTTTGTGTACAAAAGAGCTGGAAAAGAATGTACAGGTGTCAGTGTAAGAGGAGTGAAGTGTAAAGTGTATAAATGATGTGTCAGTGTAAAAGAGAAAGAGGTGAAATGCTCAAGATTATGAGGCTTAAAGAATAAAGCTGGAAAAGGGGGAATATACAGAGACTTTTGTTCGATAACTGTTAAGTTATGCCTACGTATCCTCTCGTGCAATGAGGAAGTCAGAACACCGTAGTTCGACCCAAAGAGACTGAAAGATGAATTGACTTGTGAACTGCTTACTTGTCTATGCTCAAGTGTATGACCTGTCTGGCTCAGGTGCTAACTGTCTTGCATTAGACGGAAGAAGCGAGTTCTCGTTTGTGAGTGAAAATGATGAGAAAAGAATCCCGAAGGAGACGATTATTGTTTGTTTTTTTGTGTTTTCAGTCTTTTATAGCTTTTGAAAGTTTGTCATAAGTTAATGAGCTTAAGCCTAAACCAATGGGTTAGTAAACTCATCACATCTTCCCTCTGATTAGGGGTAATGAGAATACCTTAAGTGTGAAGTCAGATTCTCACACTTAATCACCTTTGATATAGGATTAAGATCATTGACCTATTTGTGATTATTTAGATGTTTTTGTGTTTTTGTTTAGTGTTGAGTAATGAGGTTAAGCCATAATCAGGGATTAAACAGACTCATTACACCATCCTAATAGAAGGATAATAGATGAGAATGTTTAAGCTGAGGAAAGCTCCTCAACTTAATCCATGATTAGGGATTAAACTCATGACAAAACAAGCCTTTGATTAAGTGGATTTTATTTAATGGTGAGATGATGAAGTGAATTTTATGGTTTGTAAGACAACTTGAGGGGGACTTGTCCATTAACACTAGGGTTAGTCCTTCTTAACCAATTAAGGAAGAATTAGAACCCTAATGCAAGGCCCAAGTTACAAGTGTGATGTCTTGATACTTATTAAGTGAATCGATTAAGAGATTTAAACACATTAAGGGTTTAACACTTAGGATTAAAGTTATACACTCCATCCTAAGAGAAGGATGCAGGCATAAGCTTAATCACAAAGCCTTAAAGCCTTTAGGGTTTAGTCCCTGATTATGAGATCAGAAGAGATGACTCAAGAGAGACACAAAGGTAAAACTAAAAAGGGAGACTAATCAAAACCCTAATCATTGTCATGCTTGGTTGTTCCTAAGGTTTGTGAGGTTTTCAGGAGAAGTCTTCAATGGAACCACCAGGAAGCAGATGAAAGGATCAAGAGAAGCAAAGTGACTTGCTTCATTCAAGAAGTCAAGTCACTTGAAGAAAGAAAGTAAGGAGAAAAAGAAAGAGCAAGCTCAATCTCAAATACAAACAAGAATGGAGCAAGCATGCATAAAAGAGATGAAGAGAAGTTATGAGAAGTGAAGGCAAATTCACTTCTCAAGATAACTTACCACCTGAAAAGTTAGTGAAGGAGATGCAATGCAATGCAAAATGGGATGAGATGACATGATGAGAAACAAAACCAGAAGTACATACATGATGTTAATGATGCTATGAGATGCTACAAACATGAGACAAGGCATGGAGATGATCATACAAGTTCATGGATGCAAATGGTGCAAGATAAGAAACATGGACATACATGACAAGTTATGAAGTGCACAATGCAAACAACATGGCAAACACATGATGCAATGATCAAACATGCTTTCTATATGTCTTATGATGTCAAATGAATCAAATGGAGTCATGGAATGTCATGACAAGTCATGCTATGCAAGAGAATGCAAGAGGTATGCAAATGAAAGCCCAAATTAGGGTTTATGAACCAAACAACAAACAAAAAACCAAAACAGAAACAAACCCTAAGATAAAAAATGGAAAATGCCACACAAAGGACCCCTAATCCCATACTAAACCACTGCCCAAAGGAGAAGCCTCAACTCTCAACCAATTTCAAGTTATGATTTTTGCAAGTTATTAGGGTTTTTAGGGTTCCTAAACAAAAGAAATGCCAAACAAATTGAAAATGAGGAATCAAACCATGGCCATTTAATCCTAGAAACTACATGCTAAACACAATGCAATACAAAAAGAACCAATGTCCAACTCTTCATAGATAGGCAGAAATGATTTTTTGAACTTATGATCAAAATAATGCACAAAAATGATTTTAATTCAATGGAAAATTCTCAAAATGCATCAAGACCAAAAAAGAAATTTGGTTTGAAGGTTGGACAATGTTTCTAAATGTCTTAGAACATTTCATGAATTTTTTGGTGATTTTTAGATACCTAAAAGTATTTTTAATAAATTAATTTCCATTAATCAATTAAAAATAATCTTTTAAATATTTAAAAATACTTTTTTAATGATAAAAACAAAAACAAAAATATTTTTGTGTCATAAAAATTAATAAAACTTATGAGAAAAAGTTTCATAATTTTTACACATTTTTTACTATTTTAAAATAAATATGCAAGTTAAATGAAAAAGAAATGAAAATAAATCAAAATAAAAGGAAAGTAAACAGAATGGAGGGATGAGATGAATCCTGGGTTTAAATTGGTTGACCAGCGCGCATCTGGACGGCTGGGGTTCACTCTGAGCCAATTAAACTAATTACGAATTAATTAAACTAATTAATTGAATTAGGGCTAATCAAATGAATCTGAGCCCTTTACTCACGCGCGAAGTCAACTAGTCAACCCAATCCAACGCACGAAATTCAAACGGGAGTTAATGACTGGATTAGGGCATAATGACATTCAGGCTGCCGGAGAAGACTTCCGGTCGTCTTCTCCGGCCAGCATCCCCCCTGAGAATCCCCAAAACTCTAAAAACCTAACTAAAACGAAATCTAAAAACTGGGAAATGATCCCCACTCACTCACGAACCAAAACCCCTAATCAAAACAAATTTATATTTCCTAACAAGGTTGAATCGAAGCAAACAAAAATTAGGTCAACTGAGTTTCAGAGATCAATTAAACTTTCATTTCATCACCATTTCAAAAACTAAAAGCATATTCATGATCAGGAAGACATGTAGAACAAGTTTAGAACTTAAAAATCCATTTCTGGAAAAAAAGTTCTTGAGCTACCTGAGATTCGAAGCTTTCACTCCAGCTACTTTCTGACTTCCTCTCTTGGTGAAATCTACTCCTTACGACCTCTTGATGATGCTTGAGTGCTCAGGAGAAATTTATATTGGCTGGATGAAGAGTTTGAGTAACTTCTGCTCAAACTCAGTTGAACATGGCAATGATGATTCTGGCTATTTCTGGCAAGGGTGAAAGGTTGTTTGTGGTCCAGATGATGAGTAGAGAAGGTTTATGGAGTTTGCTTGGATGTTTGTGAGCTGTGGAGAGAGTTTCGAATGAAACTGCAAGTTGAGGTGAAAATGGTGAAGTGGTGTTATGGCTTGTTTCAGGCCTGGTTCTTGGTTGCTTTTGACTCAATGAGACATGGTGAGATGATTGGTGAAAATGGTTTGGATGTTTTAAGTCTGGGCAGAGAGATTCGAAGCAATTTGCAAAAGGGAGTGTGTTTGAGTATGTGATGGTGGTGAGTGTTTCAGCCTTGCTTCTTCATATGTTTTGCTTGCCAAAGGATAGTATATTTTAATCCTATAGGTCAGATGATTTGACATGGCCTACATTGATTGGTAAGTTTGCTTTTGCTCAAAGTCCACCTTTTGTGTAAGAGGAGTATGGCTTGGCATCTAGGCTAGTACAAAGCATGGGCTGCGCAGCAAGGGTGAGGGGAAGGGCTAGCAAAAGTCAGCATCCAATGTTGCAAGTTGTAAGAAGTGTGATGAGTGGTTTTGCAAGTTGTTACTTTTTGAAACTTCATGAGAAATGCCTTGTTACACAAACCATACACATGTGATATTTGGTTCAATTCTGATTTTTAAGTCACATAGAATGTTTATGTCATGGTTTGAAGTGAATTAGAAGTTACAAAATGGCATTGGTGCATGATTTTGCAAAATTCTCATTTGGTGCACATCTTGAAAATCAATGGTTTTTGCCAACTTTGTCACACCATAACTTTTGATCCAAGAAGAATTTGATCATGTTCTTGTACTTTTTGAAAAGGGAAAGATGTAATCTACAACTTTCATGACCAAAGTTTTTCCATTTGAAGCATTTTTGGATCAAGAATCAAGGCTTGAAAAATGACCTAAAATGAAGCATTCTTGAAAAGTCAACTATGCCCAAAAAGTCAACATTTGCAAAAACTCCAAATTCTTGATTTTTGTGAACTTCAACCTTCTTCCATGATCAAATAAAGATCATATACACTCAAAATGATGAAGATCACCCATTGGTTGGGTCATTGGGGGCCTCAGATGCCCTGATTTTGCACTGACTTGTCCAGAAAGTCAACCCTTGATCAGATGACTTCCCCATGGAATTTCTTCATGAAAATTGATATGCATACTCCTTATACCATATAGAGACCAATGGAAACAAGAATGACCAAAAAATTGGGTGTTATGGCCTCTGAAACCAAAACCCTAATTTTAGGTCAACTGTGCAGTCAAACCTGGCTCTGCATCCATTCAAACCCTAGTTCTTGTGATTATTTTGAAATCTTGACCTTGAGAGGATGTAATATGATAGATGAACACACATGGATCCATTTGAGGTGATTAGTGGCCTTTGGAGTGGCTCAAGAAGCTCTTGGATTGCTCAGATCACAAACCCTAGGTGCAGATGACTTAGAACCAATGCAGTGAACCAAAAATGTAATATGAGATGGTATGATTGTGTTTATGCATATGAGAAGATCACAAGCCATGGTGTGAATGGGTGAGGGAAAATTTGGGGTGTTTACACTATCTATTGGACGTAATTGACGAATGTGTAAGAGAAATGGAACTGAAAGAAACTACCTATTCTGAAATTATGAAAATTCAAATCCCTCCGATTTTCGAAGATGATAATTGGCGTGCACCGTATCAAGATGATAGTCTAAGCGAAAGTTTAGCACTTACACCGGATCCCATGCCAAGTAAAGATAAACCTACATTAGGATTAAAAACTTTACCTCATAACCTAAGGTACGAATTCTTAGACATTGAATGTAAAAGACCAGTTATAATAAATTCCAGTTTAGGAACTATCGAAACAAAGAAACTTTTAGATGTCTTGAAGAAATATCCAACTGCATTAGGATATAACATATCTGATCTCAAAGGAATATGCCCTTCAATCTGTATGCATCGTATTCTGCTAGAAGAAGATTGCAAAACCTCCAGAGAATCTCAAAGAAGAATTAACCCGATCCTTAGCACTGTAGTGAAAGAAGAAGTTAAGAAACTACTAGATGCCGGAATAATATATCCAATCTCTGATAGTAAATGGGTTAGTCCAGTACATGTAGTACCAAAGAAAGGAGGTATCACTGTAGTGAAAAACGCTCAAGGCGAATATATATCGCAAAGAGTAGTGATGGGACATAGAGTGTGCATAGATTATCGTAAACTAAACAAATCCACTCGAAAAGATCATTTCCCACTACCTTTTATAGATCAAATGTTAGAACGATTAGCCAAGCATTCATACTTCTGTTATCTTGACGGTTACTCAGGATTTTTCCAAATTCCTATCCATCCAGATGATCAAGAGAAGACTACATTCACATGCCCCTATGGAACGTTCGCTTATAGACGAATGCCCTTTGGATTATGCAACGCTCCTGCAACCTTTCAAAGATGTATGATGTCAATCTTCGCAGATTTTATAGACAACATCATGGAAGCGTTCATGGACGACTTCTCTGTATGCGGACAAAGTTTTGAAGGATGCCTATCAAACTTAGAAATGGTGTTAGAAAGATGTGTAAAAGTAAACCTCGTGCTTAACTGGGAGAAATGTCATTTTATGGTCAGAGAAGGAATCGTATTAGGTCACGTTATATCCGACAAGGGAATTGAAGTTGATAAAGCTAAGATTGAAGTCATAAAAGATCTTCAACCCCCTAAAACCATTCGAGAAATACGAAGCTTTTTAGGACACGCTGGTTTCTACCGACGATTCATCAAAGACTTCTCGAAAATCACTAAACCTCTTACTGGTTTATTAATGAAAGACGCTGAGTTCATATTCAATGAGGATTGTCTTAAAGCATTCGAAACTCTAAAAACAGCCCTCATCACCGCACCAATCATGCAACCCCCTGACTAGATATTACCTTTCGAAATCATGTGCGATGCGAGTGACTATGTTGTAGGCGCAGTTCTAGGCCAGAGGAAGGAAAAGAAACTTCATGCGATTTACTATGCCAGTAGAACCTTAGATTCTGCTCAGATGAACTACGCCACTACTGAAAAAGAATTGTTAGCAGTTGTTTTTGCGCTTGACAAATTCCGTTCTTACCTAGTAGGAGCGAAAATAATCGTTTACACAGACCATGCTGCTATCCGATATTTATTAACTAAGAAAGATGCTAAACCAAGACTCTTGAGATGGATTTTACTCTTACAAGAGTTTGATCTCGAAATAAAAGATAAGAAAGGTACTGAAAACGTCGTAGCGGACCATTTATCTAGATTAGAAGGTATTAAACCTGAACAAGTGCCGATTAACGATGATTTTCCATATGAATAGCTGATAGCACAAATAGGAAGCGACCCAGTTCAGTTAGACATAAATGAACCAGAACCCGTGGAAACAATCTAGACAACTGTAGGACTGCCATGGTACGCTGACATTGTTAACTACCTAGCCGCAGGAGCTCTTCCACCTGATTTAACCTATCAGCAGAAAAAGAAATTCTTTCACAATCTAAAACATTATTATTGGGATGAACCATTATTGTTCAAAAGAGGACCCGATGGAATTTTTCGTCGATGTATTCCCGAAGAAGAAATAGAAGATGTCATTGCTCAATGTCATTCATCTCCTTATGGTGGACATGCAAGTACTTCCAAGACTTGTGCAAAAATCTTGCAAGCCGGCCTATTCTGGCCTAATCTATGGAAGGACGTCCACATCACTATTATAAATTGCGATCGGTGTCAGCGCACCGGCAATATTTCAAGAAGAGATGAAATGCCTCAAAAAGGAATATTAGAAGTAGAAATCTTTGACGTCTGGGGAATAGATTTCATGGGACCATTCCCATCATCTTTCGGTAATAATTACATACTCGTAGCTATTGATTATGTTTCAAAATGGATTGAAGCTATAGCTTCTCCTACAAACGACACATGAGTAGTAATAAAGCTTTTCAAAAATATAATCTTTCCCATATTTGGTGTGCCTAGACTCGTCATAAGTGACGGTGGCTTGCACTTCATTTCAAAAATCTTTGACAAATTACTATCTAAGTATGGAGTAAGACACCGTGTGGCAACACCATATCACCCACAAACAAGTGGACAAGTCGAAGTCTCGAACAGAGAAATCAAACAAATCTTAGAAAAGACTGTCGCCATATCTCGGAAAGATTGGTTATCTAAACTTAATGAAGCTTTATGGGCTTATAGGACCGCTTACAAGACACCCATAGGTACTACACCTTTCAAATTAGTTTATAGAAAATCTTGTCACCTCCCGGTAGAACTAGAACACAAAGCCTATTGGGCGATCAAAACTCTCAATATAAACTATAATGCTGCAGGAGAAAAGTGAATCCTAGACATTAACGAATTAGAAGAATTAAGGTTAGACGCTTATGAGAATGCTAAGATATATAAAGAAAGAACTAAGCGATGGCATGATAAACGCCTATCTAGGAAAGAATTTAGTGTGGGAGACGTTGTACTCCTCTTTAATTCAAGACTTAGGCTCTTTCCTGGAAAATTAAAATCTAGATGGTCAGGACCCTTTGAAATAACTAAAGTGTTCCCGAGTGGAGCAATAGAAATTAAGGGTAGGAATAGTGAACCATTCATAATAAACGGACAATGTTTAAAACATTATCATAAAGTTGAAAATAGAGATTATGCAAATAGTCTAAGGCTCTTAGAGTTATCCATTAATTTCCCTGATTAATCTACACCCAAGCATTACGTCAGGCTTTTGACGATAAAAACAGCGCTTAGTGGGAGGCAACCCATTTACTCATTTAATTATTTAAATCATTCTCTTTATCATTCTATTATTTTTGTTATTTATCATTTTACTATTTATTTATTTGTTTTGTCATTTTATAGTTTTATTTCATATTACTATTATTGCCTTTAAATTATGCATTTCATTTCCTTATTTTAATCTTAAATCACTTTTTACAGATTTTCTAAAAGTCTTTCCCATTTTCCTTCTCCCCCTGATTTGTTTCCTCCATATTTGCACTAACCATGGCTAATCAACCAATAAACCATATGGAAACCAAATTTAGAGGTAGGAACCAAAGAATGAAGTTTGAAGAGTTATCACAGAGGCAAATGGATTTGACCCTGTACCCGGATGATCTGACTATGGAAACCCTAGGTATACATGATAGCATCCTGTACTTGTTTAACCGACTTGGATGGGAGAATGCACTGATTCAACATAAGTTTGTGACTTACCGCGAGCTCACCCTTGAGTTTCTTAGCTCCTTAGTTTACCTACCTGAGCGCGGTTTTGGATTCAGGAAAGGATTTATCAGTTTCCTCCTATTTGGAATAGAATATGACTTTAACCATAAAGAACTAGCTGACTTATTAGGATTCCCTAGTGGACCCTTTGCTTTTACTACCACACAGGTAGAATTGATGGACATTGAGCTGGATTTCTTTTGGGGAACTTTAACCGGAAACTACCACCCTGAACCAAATAGCATGAACAATGATGAGATCCATAACCCAGCTATCCGTTACTTCCATAAGATCCTTGCCCACACCTTCTTTGGAAAGGAAGAAAATATTATCGGAGTCTCTAAAGATGAGATATTCATTATGTCATGTTTCACTAATGGACAGCCTGCTAATGGTGTACCTTTCATGATGCAAACCTTCACCCGTATCCAAGAAGAACCTGAATTACCTATATTAGTAGGAGGTCTTGTAACCATGATTGCTGATGCCTTAGGACTTAGATACCAATTGCACAGGTGCAACCGTTTAGGTACCATTCGTCCTATGAATCTTAACTTCTTCTTTAATCGCCATATCATAAGGAATTTAGGACATCCACCTTTCGAGTACCTAATCCGGAATGAGGTAGTAACCCTGTTCACACTACCAAACCATGCTAGAGTAAGTGTTCACAATAAGGATAACTGGCTTTATGAGTTAACCCCACCTGATTATCCATCTACTCCTGAAACACCTCAGTCTTACAAGATAAAAGATGATATAATGACCGATGTCGAAACTGACCCTGAGACACCTCCTGGTTACCATGACATTGACCACACTGACGAAGTTATTGAAACCCCTGAAGTGAATCAAGGAGATTATGCTAACAACTTACAGAATATCATGAACACTCTTGAAGCTTACCAAACTGATATAAATACATTTAAGGATGAAATTAAGAGCATGCGATTGGACATTATAGGTCTGACTGACATAACCTGTGAACAATTCTATCACTTGAACTCCGCAATCAAAGATTTGAAGAAACACTTTTGAAAATGCTATAAGTGATCTAGTTTATTTTTCTCATTGTTTTCGTTTCTAGTTAGATTTACTTTTCGCAAACAATTTCGTACCGTATTTTCATTAATGTAATTTCATTTCAATTACCATATGCAATGCACTTCTAGTTCCCAAATTTTTTCCATTTTAATCAATTTATATATTTTCATTCTATGTACTGTTATGCTTGAATTTATTCATATTCTATAAAATCTCTCGTGTCATGCAAATATACAAGTACTATATTGAAAATATTTATTATAAGGTGTTTATATTAAATATTGAGTGAGAAATAACCAAAAAAAATTATAATATAAATTATATGAAGCGTAAGAGATAATGTTTTCTGGAAATTATTCAACGAAACAAACTCTCACGGTCGTCACGCCCCCCTAACGATCGTGACGTGCTAATTTAGCGTGTCACGACCGTCATCTCCCTGTCACGACCGTGACAACCCTAAATATAGGATTCGTGAGAAACAGAACTGTTTCTTTTCGAAACCTCTTCTTCTTCTTCCTCCATAACTTCCAAAAACCACCCATTTTCTCAACCAACTTCCGTAACCTCCCATTACCAAATTAAAACTCATTAACCTCCCCATTATCACCACACCTATCACATTCTCACCTTCCAATATTTATCCGAACCATTATTTCTCTCATTTTATCACTTTTTCACAAAAATCCAAAATCCTCATCTCTCACTATAATTCTTGCATGCAATGGATGCTATTCAATTCATAGAGGGTGATGCTGGAGAAACCCAGAGAGAAAGATTCATCCGATTCCAGAACCGCGGTGTGCAACCTACGTGTTATATCGACACTGAATGTTTGAGAGAGCTGGGAATGCTCAACAGTGTCAAGAACCTGCTTAAGAAGGTTAATTTGTGGGTTCTGTGCAGTTAGCCTCAGCCCACTTTCGAGTTTCTGACACTGGAATTCCTAAGCTCGTTCCATTACATCACCGGTACTGGTTCTCAGAGTCAGCTTACCGGCGTTGCTAAATTCAGATTGTTTGGCCGGGAGTTCGAACTTTCGCAAACAAGGATAGCCGAGTTGCTAGGCTTCGCTCACGGGAATGAAGCTCACCTCCGCGTGCCGGATAATTTTAGTGAAACCGCTTTCACTTTATGGCACGACATAACCAACACCCGTGCCTCAGCCTTCCAAAGCCTTAATGCTACACACATCCACAACCCGACAATCCGATATTTTCACCGAGTCATTTGCAACACCATTTTTGCACGAGAGAGTAACCATAAGCTCAACTCCAAGGAGCTTCTGTTCTTGCACTGCGCTCTAAATGACGAGCCAATCAACGCTGCCCCGTTCATGCTTTCTCACATCCAGGCCATTGCGCAAAGAGGCTCCACCCCATTTTTCATTGGCGGCATTGTCACCACCCTCGCCTTTCAGTTAGGGCTTAGTGACTTGCTCACAAATTTGCCTCGCATAGCCGAAGAATTCCTCACCAAGAGCTATTGCAGGTCCGCTCACCTGATTGCGCAGCGAGAGGATGGCAGGTATAGCCCTGTTATCCATGGCACTGTTTATCACCATATCATTCTGCCGTCCCGTGACCGCATCGACCCATCCAGCCGAGCCAACTGGCTCTTTATTTTACCAGATGCTGTCGGCCATGCCCCCATTCATGATGATCAGGCCGATCCTCTAGTGGATGAGATGCAGGACGCTATGGATGCAGCTGAGCCTGTCCAGGACATTCCAGAGTCATCTACCCGACAGCCTCCAGCACAGGAATTCACTCTTGAGGACGTCCTCCGTGCAATTCATCAGCAGAACCAGATGAACGCCGCACTGGAGCGAAGGCAGAAGGAGCAGTATGATGCTTTACTCCGCACTATTGCAAGCAACCAGACAGCTACTGATGAGAAGCTCGAAGAAATTTTCAGCGAGCTAGAGGCCTTACGCATTGACATTACTGCTGCCACCGGTACCGGTTCTGATCCTGAAGCGACTCCTTCCAGACGCTCCCGCACCAGAAGCCGAGCCCGCGGTCCTCAGCAGCCTTAGTTTTAGTTTTGCTTATGTTTGTTTTTCGTTTTTGTAGTTTGTACTGTACTTTTACCGCTCTTATATCACAACATTGAGGACAATGTCTGATATAGTGTGGGAGAGGTACCTTTCATTTCCGCATTTTTCTTTTTCGCATTTTTCCATTCCGTTGTATTTTCAATTCCGTTGTATTTCTTTTCGTAAGTTAATGAAACGAGCAAATTTTTGTGCTATTTTCTTTAGTTTCGAACTTTCCCCGTTTATTTAGCCATGCCAAAAAAAAATCTTCAATTATTCGCATTATCCGACTTACCTACGGAATCATAATTAGGAAGCTGAGAACGATTCAACAAGACCAATACAATCTTGACACCTTTGACTTCCCACTTAAGTGATTCCATTTCCGATTATCGTTATGAGTACACTTTAAGTTTCAGTTCAAAAGTAACCCCTAATAGTTTATACAAGCAGTCAGCACCGTCTGAACACAAACCATGTGGGGAGCCGATGAATATAAGCGTTTGATGCCTAATCAATAATTATCCTTCATATCTCGATGCAAATGAAAAGAAATTGCACCAAAGTACACGGTCGCATATAAGAAACGAGAAATATGAGAAGGAGTCCATTGCGGGTTGGTTCAGAGGTACTGGTTCTGAACTTGGTAGGGCGTGCTACGGCTCGATCCCCCACAACCTCCAAAGCGAATAATATATGTAGGGTTACCGCACTCGTGTACCAGACCCCGTGCTTAAAAAAGGATCAAAGTCGCTAACCGGCTACTCCACTACGTGCGTGCTAAGGCAAAGGGCTTAATGTGACTGCGCTAGAATGAAACCGGGCGAAATAAGATCGAAAAACTCTAGGTGAAATCGTAAAAAATTACCGATTGTTTCGTTTAACGGGAAGTCGACGACATAGCTTGTTGCTTGTGTCATTAGTGTATCGTTAGTGTTCTATCAAAGTACCGGTTTATCCGACAAAACGATCCCTCGTACGGTTTGTTATGTGTATGCGTCAATAAAAACTTGTCCGACGATTTTCAACCGACTATTTGCTTGAGGACAAGCAAAGGTTTAAGTTTGGGGAAGTTTGATAACGAGAAAATGTATCGATTATATTGCTAAGTTTCATTATCGTTTTATCGCATAATCATCGTTTTAACACCCGATTCCTCGAGTTTTTCTTACCATTTTGCAGGTATATCATATATGGAGCTAAATCATAAATTAAGAGCAAAAGGAACAAAAACAACCATAAAAAGATGAAGAAATGAAGAAACCTGCAAAACCTGCATAATTTGTTGCACTCACGGTCGTCACCTAGGTGTCACGACCGTGACACCCCAAAAGAAGCAATCACGACTGTGATGACCTTGTCACGACCGTGACACTTAAAATGCAAGGAACACGAGCGTGATGACCTTGTCACGACCGTGACAAGGGAAAAAGGAGGTTATTTGACTGAGACCACGTCAAAACATTACGTGCACATGGTCTGCCTATTTTTTAGCCACGTTCCTATATTTTCTCAGCTGCTTCAACAAGGCCCAATGCAACAAGTCCACACTACAAGCCCATTAATTGTTCTATAAATAGCTTAAGTTTTATGAACAATACACAGAGCATTTTTTATTCAATTTCCTGCGGAAGCTCTGCCGAATTATTTTACAACCCTTTTATTTCAGCATTATTTTCAGTATTCTATTTTTATTGTATCCAAACCCAACCTATAACAATTTCCAACATCATGAAATTGTTATAAAATTTACTTGTTTCTAAACCTTCAGAATATTTTGTTATTTTCGATTTCCGCCAATTACTCCGAGCTTTCCGGTCTGTGGAAGAAGGAGTCTGCCATTTTATTGTTAACCAGGTTTTTATTATTTGCAATTTAATATTTATGTTGTTTATTTATTTTTCTGCCATGAATATTTTGTTCATTGTTTCTCTGCCTCTGTCTGGTTCTACAAAAATGAGTAGCTAATTACCTTAGGGCGGTATGTAGTTAAAACAAACTTAATCGGTAAAATTAACCATAGGCTTAAAATAATTAATAACTTAACATCCTGGCTAATACTTTTTATTTAAAATCGACTTTTTCGTTACGAGAGTAAGGAAAGAGTATTAGGTTAGGTCAAGACCACGAGAGTGTGAGATTTTAACCAGATATCTAAAGTTAGGCATTTAAATTAAACACAGCGAGAGCGCTTTAAAATAAATTAGAATTACTAAGTTTCCAAAAATTATCTCTAAAAACTTATGGGCTAGCGAGAGCAGGCATAGGGCTTTAGGGGTAAGATCTGAGATAAGACCACGAGAGTGTGAGTTGAGGGTATTTAAACTGGTAACCTCTACAGAATAGTTTAAGTGAACACCTTTATAAGCCTAGGTTAGATTGACCCGCCTAAGTTAGTATAATTACATATCGACCGCCTTAGTATTATTTTATTAAAAATTAAATTTAATTCCCACCTTTAATATTTTAAAAACAAAAAAAAATCGTGACAACCCTTCACCTTAGCTAAACTAGAAGTTCATCTAGCACTAAGTAACCATAGAGTCCCTGTGGATCGATAATCTTAAATATTACTTCGATAGGCTGTGTACTTGCAGTTAAGATACCGCTAGACACATAATTAGATACGTCTTTATCCCATCATGACCCAATCAAAAACTATGTCAAGTGTATCAATATCAGGTGGATGTGATGGTAAGTATTGTCGATATCCAAACAAACGTTAGCATCTGTTAGGTAAATAAAGGACAGATGTATCGTATCATCGCAAACCACCCCTGTACAAAGTGATATCATGAAAGGGTCTGTGCTGCCTATGATCCTCAAAAGGGCGCCAGATGACATCACCAGAAGTCAATCCATCTAAGAGCTCTGATCTCGTCAACCTTCATCGTAGATTGCTTGTAGCACCACTTCATCGCCCTCAGAAGTAGACTACCAACACCATCAATCTTCAAGAATTCTCTCTTCCCAATAGTTGGGAAATACTCGTGAATCAAACATTGTCATCAAAATATGAAAATTATCAGTTAAAAGTATTATAAATTACATAATACAATTATAAAGTAATTTAAAATAAAATATTTGTACCTGTAGAAGAGAGGCATATCCATCGAGCTGATTGCATGAATAAAATGAAGCATCTCCGAGGTATCTATAAAGTGTGACAAATGGAGCAACCCCTCGATAGTATCCGCCACATCTGTCCAAGTCCTCAAACATTGGTAGATACTTTACCTCTACAAGATTAAAGGTCTTATTGGTAAGAATAATGCAGCCAAGTATCAACATCATATACACCCTAACAACACAATTAAATCTCCCCTCAACTCTCAGACGGACAAATTGTTTCTTCAACCACTCAAGTCTATAATACAAACCTTTGGATATATGGACCTCCTCAGCTGCATTCTCCAGTGGAATACCCATCAGACGAATAGCAAGACTGATGGCATCTGAGTCAGTAATCCCTTTTGCATGGATACATAACTCTCCTCTAATAGGTATATGAAGGAGGCAAGATACATCGTTGAGCGTGATGGCCATCTTGCCAAACGACATATGAAACGACGATGTCTTAGGATGCCATCTCTCAGCAAATGCAGATAAGAGGTTTGTATTTATCCTGGATAAACTGGTCCTCTGAAGAGAGGATATACCAAACCGAGATTTCCATTGCTCCATCTAAGGTGGGAGCATATGTGGAACTCATCCAATAAGTTTGCTGCCATGTGGAACAACCTTCAGCTCCTTCTTGGGTCGTCTCTCATGAAAATGACACATATTATATGTCATTATACACTAAAAAATTAAATTACATTTATTCACCATTGACAGGTTATAGATTGACTTACCTCGCCTTCCCACAAATGACGAGCGACGTGATTCTGGTACCTCACCAAAAGTGAGATATCAGACAATCCTCCGGGAAATGGTGGATGTGGTAGAACATGAGGCGCAATAGGATTAGCAGCCTGAAGTGCCTCAAGTTCCCGTTGATAAAGATACGTCGGAACTTTCCTTTCATCAGGCAATCGTCGATGAATATGTCTGTTGTGTTCTCTAATACGAGACACTGAAAAAAACAAGAAAAAATTAAACAAATAAAAATAAACAAAAATAATCAAAATTTAAAAAAAAAAATTGAAAAAAAAATTTAAAAAAAATGCAACACAACCAGAAGTAGCATAAAGGCTACATCTGGTGTGTATTTCATAAATATCCTAAACCGAATATAGCTAAGTAGCTACATCTGGTGTGAAACCTAAAAAAACTGGAATAGCCGGAAGTAGCCCAATACCTACTTCCGGTGTACAAACAAAAAAAATGTTGAACCAGAAGTAACTTACTTGTATTATCCGGTTTGCAAATTTCTGAAACGGAAATATGATTAGTTGGTTATCCGAGAGCGAAATCAAATGGGGTAAATGTTTGGACAAAACTCGTGACTTGCAAAAATGAGCAGAAAAAGTTTAATTTTTTTAAATACAAACTATTTATATCAGGGCAATTTCCTCCATTTTTCTGCGTAAGGGTAGGTGGGCAATTGTAGGGGTACAAGGTTCAATTTTTTCAAATAAGTTGAGACATGAAAGCTTCAGTCCAAAAAATATCGGATTTAGCTTAATTTATACAAACTTATGATAATTTTTGAAGATTTTACTCTATACCCCCTCACTTATACCTTTACCGCTACACAAACTTTTTTTTGGATAAAAATACCCTCATATAAATAGTAAAAAGAGTAATTTTTTCTTCCATTTTCACTTTTCACCGTGTTTGGATTTCAAAGAGAAATTTCTTCCACTTTACCGGAACTCTTCAAGTAAGTGTTCCGGTTTGTTTTTTAAATACCGGAACTCTTGATATGAAGTCTTCCGATTCGAATATTGTTTGATATGCATACCAGAAGTGTAACACCCTTATACCCCAAAACAAAATATTTAAATAATATCAGAGTAATCATCTAAAAAGGGTATCACATATCATCATAATTCAACACAAATAGTGTCCTGTTCCGTAACACGGGTTAATCAACATCAAGAATATCATAAATCATTTTGCAGCGGAATTTAAACTTCATAATTCAAAACTTCATAAACATAATTTTCACCATCCTGAATTTAACATCATAAAATAGGAAAATATTTATACAAACAATAACATAACTGAAAACAGTTTAACAATAAACCCCGTCCCAGTGTTACATGACACAGAGCAGGACACATAGACCAGGACCACTTCTAAGGAACACTAAAGCACGCTCCGAGACTCATGAAAAACTCCTCTTGCACTGCAAGCCTATTCTTTATCATCTGCAAGTTACCCATGAAAGATGCAACATTTCCAAGCAGGCAGTGTGAGTAATCATAATATTTAATAAACGTACAAGAATATAGACATAAATAAATTAGTGCACATATCATGACATCATCGACTATAAAATTCAGCAACAACAACAACACGATCATGAAATTAAACAACACCAACACAGTCATAAAAATTCATCCAGAATATGTAATTCTAACATCCTGATATGCAATATGCATGTGGTACCATTTTCATCGTGAGATGGATACATGACCATCAACCCTCCACAAAGGAGCACATCGTAAATCATCGAGACACTTCAATCCATACAATGGGATTGAAGCAAATAAATAGGCCGAAGCCCCATCGTGAATGTTATGAAATGCAATGATGCGCTACATCGTAAATTCATCAAAATAATCCGTATCATCCATTTCAATCAGCAAAACAATCATCAAAATAATCATATATATATATATATATATATATATATATATATATATATATATATATATATATATATATATATATATATATATCATGATATTACACCCAGAACACTGGTTCTATAACCAGTCTAACACATCAAGAATTGACCCGTACCTGTTAAGTTATGAGGTAATTACAAGATTATTTCATAAATTCATTTATAAAAAATATTGCATTTTTCTCATTTTTATTCATCAAAATAAAGTTCAATTTATTCTCTTTTCGACGCTTAAAACGGAATGCGAATCGGACTTACGGTTTGAAAGTTACGGATTTTTCAAGATTTTAAAATTGCCACTCAAACAGTGTTAACCGGTTAACCCATAGCGTTAACCGGTTAACGCCTACGAAATTTCCAGACATTTACCAAAATTACAATGGTTAACCGGTTAACCCATAGCGTTAACCGGTTAACGCACGTTTTCCAGCAGTTCTCTGCTATACAATTGCAGACTGCATCAACACTAAAAACCCCCAAATCCCATTACGGGTTTCACCTCAAAACACTCAAAAACCATTCAAAAACATCAATCAAACATCAACAACATCGAGACAACAAGTTATACAATCAATTATATGATTCAACACATTTTTATCACTCTAATTCATCAAGATTTCTCTCATAAACTCCACCTAAATCAAAAACTCATAAAACTCATAAACTCATACAATCCTAATCTATTCATAGTCTAATTCCTACACATTTACGATAGATTATAACAACTCCCCATACCTTAGAGAACTTCGCCGCTTTACACTCTTCTCTGGGTTTCTCCACAACCTCCTGACTATGAGCTTCCTCTTTCTCTCCCTTTTTCCTTTAGAGAACCTCTTTTCCCAAAACACGATAATGTTAGAAAACTAATCGTATTTCCCTCTTTGGATACATTATCCCAGTTAAGTCTTTTCTCACTTTACCCTCATAATTTAACAAAAGGACCACCTTACCCTTTTTCTTTAATATATTTTTAATAATAATAATAAAATAGTATAATAAAATACTATTTATCCTTATTATATAAAAATACTTTTTTTCTCCAAAATTCTCTAATTAATCCCAAACTCTCCAATTTTTCTAAATTAATTAAATAAATGACTAAATAATTAAATTTAGATTTTCAGGGTGTTACAACTCTCCCCCACTTAAAGAATTTTCGTCCTCAAAAATTACCTAAAGTAAATAGAGTCGGATACGACTCCCTCATCTGATCTTCCTGCTCCCAAGTCCAACTTTCTCCAGCTGGTCCTCCCCACAATACCTTCACTAAAGCAATTTCCTTGCCTCGAATTTGCTTCAATTCTCTACCATCAATCCTCACTGGTAAAGCTTCAGTCGTCAGATTATCACTCACTTGAACATCATCTATCTGAATTACATGCGACGGGTCCGAAATGTACTTCTTCAACTGAGATACATGGAATACATCATGTAAATTCGCAAGTGAGGGAGGTAAAGCCACTCGATAGGCCACTTCCCCTATCCTCTGCATAATCTGATACGGACCGACAAAACATGGAGTGAGCTTTCTAGACTTCAAAGCTCTTCCCACACCAGTCATAGGAGTAACTCTTAAGAACACGTGATCTCCCTCTTGAAACTCAAGTGCTTTCCTTCTCTTATCGTGATAACTCTTTTGACGACTCTGTGGCATTTTCATCCTTTCCTGAATCATTTTTATCTTTTCAATTATTTCTTGGACAATCTTTGGCCCAAGCACTAAACTCTCTCCTGACTCATACCAACATAATGGAGTACGACAACGTCTACCATACAACGCCTCATATGGAGCCATCCCGATACTAGCATGAAAACTGTTAATGTACGTAAACTCGACCAATGACAAATGACTATCCCAAGACCCTCCTTGATCTAATACACAAGCTCTCAGCAAATCTTCTAAAGATTGGATTGTTCTTTCCGTCTGACCATCCGTTTGCGGGTGATAAGCAGAACTCATCCTCAACTTAGTACCCAAGGCATCCTGCAAACTCTTTCAAAACCTCGACGTAAACCGCGGATCTCTATCCGATACAATACTTGAAGGTACACCATGCAACTTCACAATTTCCTCAATATAAATCTCAGCTAACCTTTGCATGGAATGGTTAATCTTCATCGGCAAGAAGTGTGCTGACTTAGTTAACCGGTCAATAATTACCCAAATCAAATCATTACCTCTAGCAGTCTTAGGTAACCCAATCACGAAATACATGGAAATACTATCCCATTTCCACTCAGGAACATTCAATGGTTGCATCATACCTGAAGGTCTCTGATGTTCTATCTTTGACTTCTGACATGTCAAACAAGCATATACAAATTCAACAATGTCTCTTTTCATACCCGGTCACCAAAACAACCTGCGTAAATCCTGATACATCTTCGTAGCACCAGGATGAATACTCAGTCGACTCTTGTGCCCCTCTTCTAAAATACTCTTTTTAATTCATATAATATCCGGAACACATACTTTATCTCGGAATCTCAAAACTCCATCTTCATCAACTCGAAAGTCACCTGCATTACCTTGATCAACCAACATCAATTGATCAACTAATTTCAAATTAGATTTCTGACCCTTACGAATCTCTTCCAAAATCTCACTGGTCATCTTTAACATTCCCAATTTCACACTATCAATAGTAGTTTCACACAACAAGCTCATGTCTCTGAATTGCTCGATCATTTCCAATTCCTTCACCATAAGCATCAAAATATGCAATGACTTCCTACTCAAAGCATCAGCCACAACATTTGCCTTACCAAGATTGTAATTTAAATCTAAATCAAAATCTTTTAATAATTCAAGCCACCGCCTCTGTCTCATATTTAACTCTTTCTGATCAAACAAGTACCTTAAACTTTTGTGATCACTGAATACTTCAAATTTCGAACCAAACAAGTAGTGCCTCCAAATATTAAGCACGAACACCACAGCTGCTAACTCTAAGTCGTGAGTAGGATAGTTCCTCTCATGAACTCTTAACTGTCTAGAAGCATAAGAAACCACCTTATTATCCTGCATCAAAACTCCACCAAGACCCATCTTGGAAGCATCATAATAAACTACAAAGGACTCATCTGGATTCGGTAAGACCAACACTGGCGCGATCGTTAATCTTGTCTTTAGTTCTATGAAACTCTCTTCACAAGCAACATCCCACACATACGCTTGATCCTTCCTAGTCAATTGCGTCAACGGTAAAGCTATCTTAGTAAAACCTTCAATGAACTTACGATAGTAACCAGCCAACCCAAGAAAAATACGAATTTCTGTAGCTGACTTCGGAGTCTCCCACTGCAATACCGCATCAATCTTTGAAGGATCCACCGAAATTCCACCACTTGAAATTACATGGCCGAGGAAACTCACTTTCTTTAACCAGAACTCACACTTAGATAATTTAGCAAACAATTTCTTTTCTTTCAACACTTGCAACACAACCCTCAAATGCTCGGCATGTTCCTCTTCTGATTTAGAATATACCAAGATATAATTTATGAAAACCACCACGAATTTATCAAGATACTCATGAAAGATCATATTCATATATTCCATAAACACACTAGGCGCATTAGAAACCCCAAACGGCATAACCGTATACTCGTAATGCCCATATCTCGTCCTGAAAGCTGTCTTCGGAATATCATCAGCTTTAACTCGAATCTGATGATAACCAGACCTCATATCAATTTTACTAAAGACACAAGCACCTACTAGCTGATCCATCAAATCATCGATCCTCGGAAGTGGGTACTTATTCTTGATAGTCACTTTATTCAACTGTCGGTAATTGACGCACAGTCTCATACTACCATCCTTCTTCTTAACGAGCAACACCGGAGCACCCCAAGGAGAAACACTGGGTCTAATGAACCTCTTCTCTAACAATTCTTCTAATTGTTTCTTCAACTCATTCAACTCTGAAGCCGACATTCTATAAGGAGCCATCGAGATAGGACTCGTACCCGTTACTAAGTCCACAGAAAAATCAATTTCACGTTCCGGTGGTAAATCACTTATATCACCAGGAAACACATCATGAAATTCACAAACCACAGGCAACTCTACACTTACAGTATTGTCATCAACTTGCAATGATGCAAACACTGCAAACATCAAAGCTTCATCCAAAACAAGTTCATCCACTAGCTTAGCAGATAAAAACATCAACTCACCATTCTCGCTCAATTCAGGGAACTTCGTTGTCTTACTATAACAGTTAATATGAACATAATTGAATTCCAACCAGTTCATACCAAGGATAACATCGATTTGGTGTAATGGCACGCACACCAAATCCATCAAAAAATTCTTCTCCAATATTGTCAAAGGACACTTCAAACAAACAAGCATGGTAGTCACAGAACCATTAGGATGAGTCTCTATTATACTATTACCGTTCATATTAGACAACTTTAAACCCAATCTATTAGAACACTCAAGAGAAATAAATGAATGTGTAGCTCCAGTGTCAATAATAGCAATCAACTCAATATTATTAATAAAACAGGTACCTCTGATCAAGTTGTCCTTCTTCGAAGCTTCTGAACCAGCTAATACAAAAACTCTCCCAGCATTCTGAGCGGTAGCAGCATTCTTCTTTGGTTTCTGGCATTGGGCGCTGATATGCCCCTGCTCACCGCAATTATAATAGGTTGGGCCCTCATTAGAACAGTCACTCAGCTTATGCCCAAGCTTACCACAACGGTAACATTTCATAACTCTGGTGGTATACGCATTGACCTTATGACCTGCCTCTCCACACTTGTAACACTTAACAGGTACATTAGCAGCTCCCCTACTTTGCTTCTTCTCATCAGATGCCTTCTGCTTCCCTTTATCACCAGTAGTCATATAAGGTTTCCCTCTATACTCACTCTTGTCTTTCTTCTTACTCAGTTGTTTATAGTGAGCTGACCGAGCTTGGCTGTCCTCGTCACAAATACGACTCTTATCGACCAACTCTGCATACTTACGAATTTGTTGACATCCAATTCCCTGCTTAATTCCAGGTCTCGGCCCATTCTCAAACTTAAGGCACTTGGAAAGTTCAGCATTTGCCCTGTTATAGTGAGGACAAAACTTCACCAGCCTTTCAAATTTGGCAGCATACTCTGCCACAGTCATGTTTCCTTGCTTCAGTTCAAGGAATTTTACCTCTAACTTACCACGAGCATCTTCCGGAAAATACTTCTTAAGGAACTCCGCCTTAAACACAGTCCAAGTCACCACAACAGCCTCATCCTCTAGACGCTGACGAGTATTATCCCACCAGTTTTCATCTTCCTCAGATAACATATGAGTCCCGAATTGAACTTTCTGCGCGTCAACACACGCCATCACTCTGAAAATCTTCTCAATTACCTTGAGCCACTTCTGCGCGCTCGCCGGGTCATGAGTTTCTTCAAACACAGGTGGATTATTCCTCTGGAATTTCTCCAAGGCACGAAACTCATCATACGCATTGTTACGAGCAACAGTCTAAGCAAGAGCTGCAATAGCATCAGCGAGAGCACGCGTGTTGTTTCCAGCCATTCTGCACAACACTTACCACATCAGAAGAGAATAATCGTTAAGTAAATAACGACTTGACAACAGACTGACAACAACAAGACTTGGCCGGACAGACCGACCTGCTCTGATACCACTAATGTAACACCCTTTTACCCCAAAGCAAAATATTTAAATAATATCAGAGTAATCATCTAAAAAGGGTATCACATATCATCATAATTCAACACAAACAGTGTCCTGTCCCGTAACACGGGTTAATCAACATCAAGAATATCATAAATCATTTCGCAGCGGAATTTAAACTTCATAATTCAAAACTTCATAAACATAATTTTCACCATCCTGAATTTAACATCATAAAATAGGAAAACATTTATCCAAACAATAACATAACTGAAAACAGTTTAACAATAAACCCCGTCCTAGTGTTACATGACACAGAGCAGAACACATAGACCAGGACCACTTCTAAGGAACACTAAAGCACGCTCCGAGACTCATGAAAAACTCCTCTTGTACTACAAGCCTATTCTTTATCATCTGCAAGTTACCCACGAAAGAGGCAACATTTCCAAGCAGGCAGGGTGAGTAATCATAATATATCATAAACGTACAAGAATATAGACATAAATAAATTAGTGCACATATCATGACATCATCGACTATAAAATTCAGCAACAACAACAACACAATCATGAAATTAAACAACACCAACACAGTCATGAAAATTCATCCAGAATATGTAATTCTAACATCCTGACATGCAATATGCATGTGGTACCATTTTCATCGTGAGATGGATACATGACCATCAACCTTCCACAAAGGAGCACATCGTAAATCATCGAGACACTTCGATCCACACATTTGGATTGAAGCAAATAAATAGGCCGAAGCCCCATCGTGAATGTTATGAAATGCAATGATGCAGTACATTGTAAATTCATCAAAATAATTCGCATCATCCATTTTAATCAGTAAAACAATCATCAAAATAAGCATATATATATATATATATATATATATATATATCATGACATTACACCCAGAACACTGGTTCTATAACCAGTCTGACACATCAAGAATTGACCCGTACCCGGTAAATTATGAGGCAATTACAAGGTTATTTCATAAATTCAATTATAAAAACTATTGCATTTTTCTCATTTTTATTCATCAAAATAAAATTCAATTTATGCTCTTTCTAACGCTTCAAACGGATTGCGAATCGGACTTACGGTTTGAAAGTTACGAATTTTTCAAGATTTTAAAATTGCCACTCAAACAGTGTTAACCGGTTAACCCATAGCGTTAACCGGTTAACGCCTACGAAATTTCCAGACATTCACCAAAATTACAATGGTTAACCGGTTAAACCATAGCGTTAACCGGTTAACGCACGTTTTTCAGCAGTTCTCTGCTATACAATTGCAGACTGCATCAACACCAAAAACCCCCAAATCCCATTACGGGTTTCACCTCAAAACACTAAAAAACCATTCAAAAACATCAATCAAACATCAACAACATCGAGACAACAAGTTATACAATCAATTATATGATTCAACACATTTTTATCACTCTAAGTCATCAAGATTTCTCTCATAAACTCCACCTAAATCAAAAACCCCTAAAACTCATAAACTCATACAATCCTAATCTATTCATAGTCTAATTCCTACACATTTACGATAGATTATAACAACTCCCCATACCTTAGAGAATTTCGCCGCTTTACACTATTCTCGGGGGTTCTCCACAGCCTCCTGACTCTGACCTTCCTCTTCATCTCCCTTTTTCCTTCAGAGCACCTCTTTTCCCAAAACACGATAATGTTAGAAAACTAATTGTATTCCCCTCTTTGGATACATTATCCTAGTTAAGTCTTTTCCCACTTTACCCTCATAATTTCACAAAAGGACCACCTTGCCCTTTTTCTTTAATATATTTTTAATAATAATAAAATAGTATAATAAAACACTATTTATCCTTATTATATAAAATACTCTTTTTCTCCAAAATTCTTTAATTAATCCCAAACTCTCCAATTTTTCTAAATTATTTAAATAAATGACTAAATAATTAAATTTAGATTTTCGGGGTGTTACAACTCTCCCCTACTTAAAGAATTTTCGTCCTCGAAAATTACCTAAAGTAAATAGAGTCGGATACGACTCCCTCATCTGATCTTCCCGCTCCCAAGTCCAACTTTCTCCAGCTGGTCCTCCCCACAATACCTTCACTAAAGCAATTTTCTTGCCTCGAAGTTGCTTCAATTCTCTACCATCAATCCTCACTGGTAAAGCTTCAATCGTCAGATTATCTCTCACCTGAACATCATCTATCTGAATTACATGCGACGGGTCCGGAATGTACTTCCTCAACTGCGATACATGGAATACATCATGTAAATTCGCAAGTGAGGGAGGTAAAGCCACTCGATAGGCCACTTCCCCTATCCTCTGCATAATCTGATACGGACCGACAAAACGTGGAGTGAGCTTTCTAGACTTCAAAGCTCTTCCCACACCAGTCATAGGAGTAACTCTTAAGAACACATGATATCCCTCTTGAAACTCAAGTGCTTTCCTTCTCTTATCGTGATAACTCTTTTGACGACTCTGCGACGTTTTCATCCTTTCCTGAATCATTTTTATCTTTTCAGTTGTTTCTTGGACAATCTCTGGCCCAAGCGCTAAACTCTCTCCTGACTCATACCAACATAATGGAGTACGACAACGTCTACCATACAACGCCTCATATGGAGCCATCCCGATACTAGCATGAAAACTGTTAATGTACGTAAACTCGACCAACGGCAAATGACTATCCCAAGACCCTCTTTGATCTAATACACAAGCTCTCAGCAAATCTTCTAAAGATTGGATTGTTCTTTCCGTCTGACCATTCGTTTGCGGGTGATAAACAAAACTCATCCTCAACTTAGTACCCAAGGCATCCTGCAAACTCTTCCAAAACCTCGACGTAAACCGCGAATCTCTATCCGATACAATACTTGAAGGTACACCATGCAACATCACAATTTCCTCAATATAAATCTCAGCTAACCTTTGCATGGAATGATTAATCTTCATCGGCAAGAAGTGTGCCGACTTAGTTAACCGATCAATAATTACCCAAATCGAATCATTACCTCTAGTAGTCTTAGGTAACCCAGTCACGAAATCCATGGAAATACTATCCCATTTCCACTCAGGAACATTCAATGGTTGCATCATACCAGAAGGTCTCTGATGTTCTATCTTTGACTTCTGACATGTCAAACAAGCATATACAAATTCAACAATGTCTCTTTTCATACCCGGCCACCAAAACAACCTGCGTAAATCCTGATACATCTTCGTAGCACCAGGATGAATACTCAGTCGACTCTTGTGCCCCTCTTCTAAAATACTCTTTTTAATTCCTATAATATCTGGAACACATACTCTATCTCGGAATCTCAAAACTCCATCTTCATCAACTCGAAAGTCACCTGCATTACCTTAATCAACCAACATCAATTGATCAACTAATTTCAAATTAGATTTCTGACCCTTACGAATCTCTTCCAAAATCTCACTGGTCAGCTTTAACATTCCCAATTTCACACTATCAATAGTAGTTTCACACAACAAGCTCATGTCTCTGAATTTCTCGATCATTTCCAATTCCTTCACCATAAGCATCGAAATATGCAATGACTTCCTACTCAAAGCATCAGCCACAACATTTACCTTACCAAGATGGTAATTCAAATCAAAATCAAAATCTTTTAATAATTCAAGCCACCGCCTCTGTCTCATATTTAACTCTTTCTGATCAAACAAGTACCTTAAACTTTTGTGATCACTGAATACTTTAAATTTCGAACCAAACAAGTAGTGCCTCCAAATCTTAAGCACGAACACCACAGCTGCTAACTCTAAGTCGTGAGTAGGATAGTTCCTCTCATGAACTCTTAACTGCCTAGAAGCATAAGCAACCACCTTATTATCCTGCATCAAAACTCCACCAAGACCCATCTTGGAAGCATCACAATAAACTACAAAGGACTCATCTGAATTCGGTAAGACCAACACTGGCGCGGTCGTTAATCTTTTCTTCAGTTCTATGAAACTCTCTTCACAAGCAACATCCCACACATACGCTTGATCCTTCCTAGTCAATTGCGTCAACGGTAAAGCTATCTTAGAAAAACCTTCAATGAACTTACGATAGTAACCACCAACCCAAGAAAACTACTGTAACACGGTGGGAGAACTGACTTTAGTTATGTTGCAGATAGCAAGAGTCGCCATCGACTTTTATTTTATCCAAAGGAAAGGCATAAAAGAACAGGAAAGACCTTTTAAAAGATTTTTGGGTCCGGGGGGTAGGTTATGTAAAGGGAAGGTATTAGCACCCTTTACATCCATGGTTATCCATGGGCTCTTAGTTACTTAGCTCACTTTAAAATGTTTTTGAAATGTGTAGTGTGTGAATAAAAATTTTCTTAAGAGTTTGATAATGATCCATGTACGGATGCGTAAAAAACCTTTGTTTTGAAAATTTGTTTGAAAGTGTGAAGTGTTTGAAAAGTTTTGAAGAGTGAGCAAGTAACTATGAGAAACCTACCCTAAATTTAAGTCTTTTCTGTTCTTGAATCCTTTAAATGGTAAGACTATCCCTATTATTAAGGAATAGGTAGTCATTACCTTGGATGTGAGGGACAAGTGAAGGGTCATCTGTTTATTTAGGCAACTGTGGGGTGTATAAGCAATTCTTGAAGGGACTGTCATCTTTATTCGAAAGGGACAAGATCATTACGAAGGCAACATTCGAAAGGGACTTGATCTGTTATCTGTTAAGGGACTAGATGACTTTATTTTGAGGGACTTTTGCTTTACACACCCTACTTGACATTTTGATTAGGCAACATGAGAGATATCCCTAAGGAGGTGAGATGGCGATCAAAGATCGACTTACGTGTGTGAGTGTTCAATTTAACATTTATCTTTTAAATTAAATGATCTAAATTAATTTTAAAATACAAGTATGTTTACACTCCCTATTTACTAACCATAGCATAAAATAAATATTTAATAATACTACAATATTACATGAAGGAAGCATTTACAAAAATAATTATTAACAAATTAAGCAAAAATAATAATAATAAGTGAAATAGCAAAAATATAAATAATAAGTAATTGGGTTAGTAGAAAATAATAATAATAATCACAATGTGGTTAGTAATAATAAAATATCATATAAACATAATTAATAATAATAATAATGAAATAAGCAAAAAATATTATAATAATTACAAGATCAAATTTTTATATGAGCAATTATTTAAGATTAATAAGAAAAATATGAACAATTATATTAATTATAAAGTTTTAAGTTATTTATAAATTATAAAAAAAATAAGTTAATGATAAACATATTATAGAAATAAATATAATTACAAAATTAATTTAGCAATTTTTAACTATTTCTAAGCATATATTAACAATTATTTAAATGCAAAATTAAAAATATAAACAATTTAGGTCATATTTACATATTATAAAAATAGGATTAATTATAATTATATTTACAAAATTTAATTATATTAAATAAAATATATACATGATTAAATAAAATGTGATCATACAATTATATTTACAAATTTAAGAATTATAACAAAATTATATAAAATATATTAAGATTTATTAAAATATATGCAAGAATTAAAATAAATAAATAAACAATATTTACAATTAGGTTTTTTTTTAGAAAAATTAGGTTTTATGAAATATTAGGGTTAAGTAATTAATTTACAAAATAAAATAATTTATTTACAAATTTAACAATTATAATAAAATTATATTTTTAATAGAAACAAATTAGGGTTTGGAAAATACTTAGGTATTATATAAGAATATTAGGTTTTCTATGAAAATATTGAGATTAATAGAAATAATTTACATATAAAGGCCATGTACAAATTATAAAACAAATATTCAACATCAATAGTTTAAATATAATTATGGTTAGAGATTTAATTATTAATTAAAGTTAATTATAATGTCAAAAAAACAATAATAATAATATACAAACAAAAATAAATGGAAATAGAAGGGAGAAAAAGAAAAGGGGAGGCCTGGTTTTGATCCCAAGACCTCCCCTGTACCTGATGAAGGAAAATTGCGATCTAAACGCAGCGGAAAACAAAAATTTTCCTTTAGTGATCCTTACGAATGAGCATGGTCAGTGATAGAATCGTTACCTCTTTGTGGCGATTCAGATCTTTGATGCAGCGATCACAAGCGTTGATGAAGTGCAACGCCTCTACTCAGTCCACACGAACAGCTTCCGGTCACAGTGCTAGCTGCTTACGAACGGAATTATTTGAGTGAGAATCAAAAACGAAATTGCATCAAGTAAAAGCTTCATCACAAGGGTTCCTTTTATAGACTCTCTTGTGGGCTGCGGGCTAAAAGCCCAATTCACATGATCCATAATAACATTATATATTATTATAATAACTATTATTATAATAAATATATTTATTTTATTATTATTTTATAACCATTATAAAATAACAATAATTATTATTATATTATCCGAATTTCTATTTTTCACTTAAGTGCACCGTACCTTACGGTGTTCCTTTGATTTCTCTATCTCTCATCAAACTGTCCTTATGTGTGTGACCCTGTAGGATTTCGTAACGTTGGTAATTATATTAAATTATATATTTAACATAATAAACAGTGAGTGGTATCTAGCAACACATCACTGCTACCCAAGTCACGAAAATGTCATGTGATCTGACAAAACCTTTTTCGTGATAATATATGTTTGTACAATTACCCTTTTGCCCCTATGTCTATATTGAACACAAGGCATACACTGTGTCATCCTTGTCCAGTTCAATATTGGGCCCTTAGACATTTCTCCTGTTATGCAGGATTGGCAAATTCCATCTAGGACACTCATGTCCCTCAGCATGCTTCGTGGAGTGCCCATCAACTGTCTTTATGATCATCCAGTTACGGATAATGTTTGATCAGCAATAAAGCACCCGACTCTACATCTAGGGTCCATAGTGGTTTCAGGTCGAAGGGTGGTAATACACCATTATCACCATGAGAATAACTTATGACACTTTGCATAACATACTATGTAGTATTCTCATAGCGGGTCAATCCGGTATAAATATTACTCCTAATATTTATACCTATGTCAAGACTTGATAACTCTTTATCCATGATCCATGAGATGTGATCATCAGTCTATCTTCATAATAGTCTCAATGCTTTAATGTTATCCCACTTTGCAATAAAGCTTGACTACGGATATTTTAAGAATAATGTCTTTATGTTTAATGGGATCTCATGATTAAGTCACACTTAACATTTCATTAAACAGACTAACTATTCTAGGGACTTTATTATTCTGAAAGACAAACATAATAAAGAAATGCCTTTTATTATTAAACGAATAATCCGATACAAGTACCAAAAAGTATTGGCCTCTAGGGCTTACACCAACAATCTCCCACTAGCACTAGAGCCAATTAGGCATACCCTTAATACCCATAGATCTAGTATGACCATCATGCTTCTGTTGCGCAAGAGGCTTTGTTAATGGGTCAGCGATATTGTCAAGTGTAGGTACTCTGCATATCTTCACATCTCCCCGATCGATTATCTATCGAATGAGGTGATAACGCCTAAGTATGTGTTTGGATCGTTGGTGAGATCTAGGCTCCTTAGCTTGTGCGATAGCACCATTGTTATCACAATATAAACCAATGGGATCCACAATGCTAGGGACTATGCCAAGTTCACTAATGAACTTCTTGATCCAAACAGCTTCCTTTGCTGCATTTGAGGCAGCAATATACTCGGCCTCAGTTGTAGAATCAGCAACTGTTTCCTGCTTTGAACTTTTCCAGCTCACAGCGCCACCATTGAGACAGAACACATAACCAGATTGTGATCTAAAATCATCCTTATCTGTCTGGAAGCTAGCATCAGTGTAACCAATTACATCAAGCTCTTCCTGACCTCCATATATCAAGAATGAATCCTTAGTCCTTCTCAAGTACTTAAGGATATTCTTGACAGCTACCCAGTGAGCATCACCGGGATCAGATTGGTACCTACTCGTTGCACTTAATGCATACGAGACATCTGGTCGAGTACATAACATGGCATACATGATAGATCCTATTGCAGATGCATATGGAATCTTATTCATGCGATCCCTTTCTTCCTTAGTTGAAGGGGATTGTGTTTTTGATAAACACAGACCATGTTGCATAGGTATGAATCCTTTCTTGGAATCATGCATATTAAAGCGTCTCAACACTTTATCTATGTATGTACTCTGACTTAGGCCAAGCAGTTTTTGTGATCTATCTCTATAGATCCTAATTCCTAATATATAGGCTGCTTCACCTAGGTCTTTCATAGAAAAACAATTCCCTAACCAAGTCTTCACTTGTTGCAAGGTAGGGACATCGTTTCCAATGAGTAATATGTCATCTACATATAATACCAGAAACACGATCATGCTCCCACTAACCTTCTTGTAGACACAAGGTTCATCTTCATTTTTGATGAATCCATATTGTTTTACAGTTTCATCAAAACGAAGATTCCAGCTTCTGGAAGCTTGCTTCAATCCATAGATTGATCGCTGTAACTTGCATATCTTTTGGGCATCTTGTGGTATGTCAAATCCTTCAGGTTGTGTCATGTACACATCCTCAAGAAGATTCCCATTAAGGAAAGCAGTTTTGACATCCATCTGCCATATTTCATAATCATGATATGCAGCGATGGCAAGTAAAATCCGAACAGATTTAAGCATTGCAACTGGTGAAAAGGTTTCATCATAGTCAACCCCATGAATTTGTTTATAGCCTTTTGCAACCAGTCTTGCTTTATAGGTATGTACCTTACCATCCATGTCAGTCTTCTTCTTGAAGACCCACTTGCATCCTATAGGGTTAACTCCTATAGGAGGTTCTACCAAGGTCCAAACCTGGTTTGTGTACATGGAATCCATTTCAGATTTCATGGCTTCTAGCCACTTCTCAGACTCAGGACCAGTTATGGCCTCTTTGTAGGTCACAGGCTCATCTTGATCCATGAGTAATACATCACCCTGATTGATGCGTGTTTTTCGCAAGTGTACGAATCACGTCAAAGTAATATAAAAGATTATCGAATCCACAGAGACCAAGTGTCAATCTATCAAACCTGTTGTTATGGTGTGTATCTAAGGCAACTATTTTTAAGGGTTTTAATAAGGGTGCAATGGTAAATAAAATTATAATTTTAAATAATAAATAAAGACAGGCTCGAATGTAATTCACGTAATCAATGATAATCCAGTACTTGTTAGTGGAACTACTTATGGGCAGTGTTTTCTTCTTTGAAAAGAACTAATTTAACAGGAACTGTCGCTTTCGCGTATTCAGAACCGAGTTGTACTCTCTAATCAACCCCTCCTATTGTCACGGATAAAAAGGTGCGTACTGCGTTAGAGTAGTAAACCTATTTTTAAGAAATATAGTATCTTAACTAAGTTGAAAAGTATTTTAACCTGGACTTCTTAGCAAAAAGAGGTTCTTGCGAACCAGAGTTTAAACTTCCTAACGCGTCCGAAAATCGTTTTAAAATCTCTTTTCTTTTTAATCTAAAATCTCCTAATGAACTATACAAAGCGCTTTTGGCTGTTTTTGAAATAGTTAAAAACAATTATTTGAATTGAAAGATAAAATAGCCCTTAGGTGTTTCCACGAACAATTATACTGATTACTGGTTTAATTACGATCCTTACATTCTAACCTTTATGGAATTAGTTAGACATGATAAAGTAAATATTCTTTTTATAGTTTTTCATAAAAGTAATTTAAAGCGAGTGCGGAAAGTAAACGAAGTAAAGTGCGAGTGCGGGAAATAAACAACGTAAATGTGCGAGTGCAGGAAATAAACAACGTAAATGTGCGAGTGCAGGAAATAAACAACGTAAATGTGTGAGTGCAGGAAATAAACAACGTAAATGTGCGAGTGCAGGAAATAAACAACGTAAATGTGCGAGTGCAGGAAATAAACAAAGTAAATGTGCGAGTGCGGGAAATAAACAAAATAAAAGCGAGGCAGAAATAAATAAAAGTAAAGTACGAACTTGAATTAAAATGGCGGCAGGATTAACTTCCTCCAGAGTGCTCCAAAACTCGAACCACAGACAGATTACAGACTCGATCACTCGATTGCAGAGGCACCCCGATGTGGAATGGCAACTGCTTTATAACTGATATATGCCTAGAGAATTCTAATTTTGGATGAAGAAAAACGAAAATCTAAGGTCCTATTTATAGTAAAAACTGAAAGCATGAAATGACCGGGACGCCCCTCCACTAAAAAGTGGAGGTTATGAAATTTTGCCTTGTGGCGCCCGCCACAAGGTCATGGCGCCCGCCATGGTCCCTACAGGGGATGATGGAGTGGGGAACGTGGGTCTTGGAGGTTGAGGAGTGGTCTTGAGACGTGGCCACGTCATGGCTAACCCCATGGCGCCCGCCACGGTGGGTGCCGTAAATGCAAAATGCTGAATTTCTAGGTTTTCGTCCGTTTTCACTCCTTTTTCGCTCCTTTTCCCGATTCCAGCTCCGATTATTATAAAAACCTGAAAACATAAGAAAACAAAGCAATAACAAAGCAAAACAACAATAAAAACTAAGAATGCATGCGAAATCGGAGTCAGAAATACGGTGAATTTTAGTGTGATCAGCCAATAATTTTGAACTTAAACCATCCCTGCTGCAATTAGTGCAACAGAGACAATTCTCAGGTCTCGCTACTGATAACCCGAACCAACATTTAAAAAACTTTCTTCAGTTAGCAGACACCTTTAAAACCAATGGAGCTTCTCCTGATTACTGATCACTTATGAGATATCCATATCTCTCAGGTTGGTTGATCACACTAAAATTCACCGTATTTCTGACTCCGATTTCGCATGCATTCTTAGCTTTTATTGTTGTTTTGCTTTGTTATTGCTTTGTTTTCTTATGTTTTCAGGTTTTTATAATAATCGGAGCTGGAATCGGGAAAAGGAGCGAAAAAGGAGTGAAAACGGACGAAAACCTAGAAATTCAGCATTTTGCACTTACGGCACCCACCGTGGCGGGCGCCATGGGGTTAGCCATGACGTGGCCATGGGGTTAGCCATGACGTAGCCATGACGTGGTAGACAGGTTTAGATTAGGATGTGGTGACCTAGGTCAACTTTTTAAAACATCAGAACCATTTTAGCACCATAGACCTCTTGAATATAGGAATCACTCCTAAACCCCACCACCTTGGCCTTTACTATCATTTTAAAAATTGTCCTAAGTAGTTTATCTTAGCAGTCAGCTCCGGCTTAAGCATGCTCTACGTAGGGGGCCGATGAACATAAGTGAATGATCCAGTGCTAATAAAAAAAAAAAAAGAAAAAAAAAAAAAAGGCAAACTCTGGTATAGGTGACCCTCACAAAGTCATTTAAACCGAAAAAAGAGAAAAAAATATTTGCCACAAAAAGAAAAGAAAAATATTGCAAGTCACTTATTGTTAGTTGGTTCAGAGGTATCTGGCACTGAACTTGGTAGGGCGGATTACGATCCGATCCCCCGCAGCTACATTTAGGCGAAATAAAAACAGGTTTACACATGCTTATGTGCCAGAAACCTTATGTTATGGATCAGAATCACTAACCGGTCACTCTACTATGAAGCATGTACGGATAACGGGCTTAATGTGATTGCGCCTGAATGAAAAGGACACAAAAAGATGAGAAGATAGGCCTAGGTATTGTGGGATGATATGGAGTGGTTAATATAGGATTGAAGTTTGTGTTTGTGTTACTATGGTACCCTTGGTTCACTTAGTTAGTATCTGTCACTGCATCCTGACTTGAACTTAGAAGCCCTTTAGCCCAAAGACAAGTGTTGACACCATATTTTCTTAAGCTTTAATGTTTGCTTGGGGACAAGCAAAGGTTTAAGTGTGGGAGAATTTGATCACACTAAAATTCACCGTATTTCTGACTCCGATTTCGCATGCATTCTTAGTTTTTATTGTTGTTTTGCTTTGTTATTGCTTTGTTTTCTTATGTTTTCAGGTTTTTATAATAATCGGAGCTGGAATCGGGAAAAGGAGCGAAAAAGGAGTGAAAACGGACGAAAACCTAGAAATTCAGCATTTTGCACTTACGGCACCCACCGTGGCGGGCGCCATGGGGTTAGCCATGACGTGGCCACGTCTCAAGACCACTCCTCAACCTCCAAGACCCACGTTCCCCACTCCATCATCCCCTGTAGGGACCATGGCGGGCGCCATGACCTTGTGGCGGGCGCCACAAGGCAAAATTTCATAACCTCCACTTTTTAGTGGAGGGGCGTCCCGGTCATTTCATGCTTTCAGTTTTTACTATAAATAGGACCTTAGATTTTCGTTTTTCTTCATCCAGAATTAGAATTCTCTAGGCATATATCAGTTATAAAGCAGTTGCCATTCCACATCGGGGTGCCTCTGCAATCGAGTGATCGAGTCTGTAATCTGTCTGTGGTTCGAGTTTTGGAGCACTCTGGAGGAAGTTAATCCTGCCGCCATTTTAATTCAAGTTCGTATTTTACTTTTATTTATTTTTCGCACTTTACTTTGTTTATTTCCCGCACTCGCACATTTACTTTGTTTATTTCCCGCACTCGCACATTTACTTTGTTTATTTCCCGCACTCGCACATTTACTTTGTTTATTTCCCGCACTCGCACATTTACTTTGTTTATTTCCCGCACTCGCTTTAAATTACTTATATGAAAAACTATAAAAAGAATCTTTACTTTATCATGTCTAACTAATTCCATAAGGGTTAGAATGTAAGGATCGTAATTAAATCAGTAATCAGTATAATTGTTCGTGGAAACACCTAAGGGCTATTTTATCTTTCAATTCAAGTAATTGTTTTTAACTATTTCAAAAACAGCCAAAAGCGCTTTGTATAGTTCATTAGGAGTTTTTAGATTAAAAAGAAAAGAGATTTTAAAACGATTTTCGGACGCGTTATGAGATTTAGAGTCTGGTTCATAAGAACCTCTTTTTGCTAAGAAGTCCAAGTTAAAATACTTTTCAACTTAGTCAAGATACTAGATTTCTTAAAAATAGGTTTACTACTCTAACGCAGTACGCACCTTTTTATCCGTGACAATAGGAGGGGTTGATTAGAGAGTACAACTCGGTTCTGAATACGCGAAAGCGACAGTTCCTGTTAAATTAGTTCTTTTCAAAGAAGAAAACACTGCCCATAAGTAGTTCCACTAACAAGTACTGGATTATCATTGATTACGTGAATTACATTCGAGCCTGTCTTTATTTATTATTTAAAATTATAATTTTATTTACCATTGCACCCTTATTAAAACCCTTAAAAATAGTTGCCTTAGATACACACCATAACAACAGGTACGATAGATTGACACTTGGTCTATGTGGATTCGATAATCTTTTATATTACTTTGACGTGATTCGTACACTTGCGAAAAACACGCATCAAGTTTTTGGCGCCGTTGCCGGGGACCAATATCGTCAAATTTCATTACCCTGTAGTTATACCGTTTAGACTAAGGTTGTTACCCACCGGTCAATGCGAAAGACTCGCAGTGCCGGAAGTTTAGTAGACCCTCTAGCTGAACCTGAACGTTACGCTCGCGCACGTTTGTTTTTCCATAGGAATAGGATAGCTATGGCCGAAGAACAAAACCGAAGACCTCTTAAGGACTTCGCCCAACCATCAAACGAGGAACCTAGTTCCAGTATAGTAAACCCCGCTATCCCAGCCAATAATTTTGAACTTAAACCATCCCTGCTGCAATTAGTGCAACAGAGACAATTCGCAGGTCTCGCTACTGATAACCCAAACCAACATTTAAAAAACTTTCTTCAGTTAGCAGACACCTTTAAAACCAATGGAGCTTCTCCTGAGGCAATACGCTTAAGATTATTTCCCTTTTCCCTCAGAGATAAAGCTCTATCATGGTTAGATTCCCTTCCACCCAATTCAATAACCACTTGGGATGACCTTAGGATAGTTTTCCTTGCTAGATATTTTCCCCCGAGTAAGACCGCTCTTCTTCGAAACCTAATAACTAGATTTACCCAACACCAAGGAGAGTCGTTGTTCGAAGCCTGGGAGAGATATAAAGAACTATTAAGAGCATGCCCACACCATGGCTTAGAAAATTGGTTAATCATCCAAACCTTCTATAATGGACTTCTTTATAACACTAAAATGACCATCGACGCTGCCGCTGGTGGCGCACTGATGAACAAACCTTACCCTGAAGCTAGTGCCCTTATCGAGGATATGGCCCAAAACCATCAATCATGGGGAGTAGAACGAGCGACAGTGGAAAAGAAGGAAGCCCAAGGAGGAATACATGAGCTAAGCTCTATAGACATGATGCAGGCTGAAATGGACGCGTTGGCCCTAAGAGTCGAACATATGTGTACAACTCCGAATACTGTAGCCGCAGTTTCGCCGAATTGTGAGATATGTGGAACGCAAGGACACCAATCCGCCGAATGCAATCTGTTGAATGAAACCAACACCGAGCAAGTGAACTATACCCAAGGGAACCCATTTTCAAACACATATAACCCTGGATGGAGGAATCACCCAAACTTCTCCTACAAAAATAATAACCCTATCCAAAATACCGCACCTCCGAGACAACAAGGTTACCAAGCTCCTAGAACAAATCAACCTATGCAACCTGTACCACCAAACCCGAGCTTTGAGGAAATTGTAAAAGATTTCATCGTTGCTCAAAAACAGAAGAACAAAGAGTTCATGAACCAAAGCGTCCATGTTAACGAACTAATTACCCAGTTAGGAACCAAGGTTGATCAAATCATTACTCATAATAAGATGCTTGAAACCCAGATCTCTCAGGTAGCGTTAAACCAAGCCCCACAGACTACACCCGGAGGACAGTTCCCTGGACAACCTCAACAGAACCCGAAAGGGCAAGCTAATGCCATTACTCTACGAAGTGGAACCGCTTATAAGGAACCTTTGAACCCTAGATTAAGTGAGCCCGAAACTTCTGAGAGGAATGAGGAAAAGGAACCAGAGAAGCCTGAAACCCCGGAAAGTCAAGAAAAAGGAGAAGAACCTAAAAATAAAACCTATGTACCACCACCGCCATACAAACCACCAATACCTTACCCTCAAAGATTAAAGAAAACCCAAATCGATAATCAATATCAAAAATTCGTTAAGGTTATAGAAAAACTTCACGTAGAAATCCCCTTTACAGAAGCCATCACCCAAATACCTTCTTATGCTAAGTTTCTCAAAGACATACTTACAAATAAACGTAGACTTGAAGATCCGAAACCCGTGGAATGTAATTCTATTTCCGAAGATAGGTTAGCAAAGAAAGATAAAGATCCCGGAAATTTTTCCATTCCTTGTATTTTGGGGAATCATGTCATCGAAAAAGCTTTTCTAGACCTAGGAGCTAGTGTGAGCTTAATGCCTTTAGCAGTTTGTGAGAGATTAAACTTAGGAGAATTACAACCTACTAAGATGTCACTTCAATTAGCCAATAGATCCGTTAAATACCCTATAGGCATACTTGAAGACGTCCCTGTTAGGGTAGGTCAGTTGTTTATACCTACTGATTTTGTTGTCATGGACATTAAAGAAGATGATGACATACCGATACTCCTAGGTAGACCGTTCTTATCGACTGCTGGAGCCGTAATAGATGTTAAAAAAGGAAAACTAACTTTTGAGGTAGGTGAAGAGAAGATAGAATTTATATTGTCAAAATTTCTTATGGCACCTGTGATAGGAGATTCCTGTTATGCCTTAGATATCATCGAAGAATGCATTAGGGAATTAGAACAAGAAGAAGAAACTGAATCTATAAAATTGCCATCAACCCTTATTTTGGAAGATGACAATTATAAAACACCCTACATTGATGATAACCTTCACGAATGTTTATCTCTTACCCCAGATCCTATGCCTTGCCCTATGAAACCGACCGTAAAACTTAAGGAACTGCCTAAAAACCTGAGATATGAATTTCTCGATGAAGATATGAATCGTCCAGTTATAGTCAGTGCTACCTTAAACCAAAAAGAAACCGATCAATTATTAGAAGTTTTACGTAGGTACCCCTCAGCCTTAGGATATAAGATCTCTGATCTAAAAGGAATAAGCCCATCCATATGCATGCATCGGATTTTGCTTGAAGAAGATTCAAAACCTTCCAGAGAACACCAACGAAGAATAAATCCTATAATGTGTACTGTAGTTAAGACTGAAGTTCTTAAGTTACTAGAGGCAGGTATAATATATCAGATCTCGGACAGTAAATGGGTGAGTCCTGTGCATGTAGTACCTAAAAAGGGAGGCATCACAGTCGTGCAAAACGAGAAGGGCGAACCTGTAGCAAAAAGAACCGATGGAGGTTGGCGTATGTGCATAGATTATAGAAAATTAAATAAAGCAACTAGGAAAGACCATTTCCCATTACCATTCATAGACCAAATGTTGGAGCGCCTAGCCAGACACTCTTACTTTTGTTACTTAGATGGATATTCCGGATTCTTCCAAATACCTATTCACCCCGAAGATCAAGAAAAAACTACCTTTACATGCCCAGTTGGAACTTTTGCCTATAGAAGAATGCCTTTTGGACTTTGTAATGCTCCTGCAACTTTCCAACGCTGCATGATGTCTATCTTTGCTGATTATATAGATGGAATTATGGAAGTATTTATGGACGATTTCTCAGTTTGTGGATCAGATTTCAAAAATTGTCTTGTCAACCTTGAGAAAATCCTGGAGAGATGTGTGGAGGTAAACCTTGTGCTAAATTGGGAGAAATGTCATTTCATGGTCACCGAAGGGATTGTTTTAGGACATATAGTTTCCGAAAAAGGTATAGAGGTAGATAAAGCAAAAATAGAAGTCATAGAGAATCTAAAACCGCCGAAGACTATCAGGGAGATAAGAAGTTTTCTTGGACATGCCGGATTTTACCGACGTTTTATCAAGGATTTCTCCAAAATAACAAAACCCTTAACTGGTCTTTTGATGAAAGATGCTGAATTTATCTTCGATGAAAAATGTACTGAAGCATTTAATCTCCTGAAGCAAGCTCTGATTTCAGCACCTATAATGAAACCCCCTGATTGGTCAGAACCGTTTGAGATAATGTGTGACGCCAGTGATTACGCTGTTGGAGCCGTTCTAGGTCAAAGAAAAGATAAGAAGTTACATGTGATTTATTATGCCAGTAGAACCCTAGACGCTGCACAGCTCAACTACGCAACAACCGAAAAAGAGCTCCTAGCTGTAGTTTTTGCAATAGACAAATTTAGATCTTATCTAGTAGGAGCCAAGATTATAGTTTACACCGACCATGCTGCCATTCGTTACTTACTAAGCAAAAAGGATGCCAAGCCTAGGTTACTTCGATGGATTCTATTACTGCAAGAGTTTGATTTGGATATCCGTGATAAGAAAGGCACTGATAATGTGGTAGCTGATCACCTATCTAGGCTAGAATACCTGAAACCTGATCCAGTTCCCATAAATGACGATTTTGCCTATGATAGACTGATAGCCCAACTAGAAACCATTGAAGATGATAACCCAGACCCTCATGAGTATTTTCAAAAATCCTTAGCCATAAGTGATGTACCTTGGTATGCAGACTTTGTTAATTACCTAGCCGCTGACATCATACCCCCTGATCTAAACTACCACCGGAAGAAGAAGTTCTATAGTGATGTGAGAAACTTCTATTGGGACGAACCGTTTCTTTTCAAGAGAGGTAAAGATGGCATTTTCCGCCGTTGTGTTCCAGAAGAAGAGGTAAATAATATAATTGAGCATTGTCACTCTGCACCCTATGGTGGACATGCAAGCACATCTAAGACCTACGCCAAGATTCTTCAAGCTGGCCTATTCTGGCCTACTATGTGGCGTGATGTCCATGCTTTCATTGTCAAGTGTGATAGATGCCAACGCACAGGAAATATTTCAAGACGTAATGAAATGCCGTTAAGAAATATCCAAGAAGTAGAACTCTTCGACGTATGGGGTATAGACTTTATGGGACCGTTCCCACCATCTTTTGGAAATCAGTACATCTTAGTAGCAGTTGACTACGTGTCTAAATGGATTGAAGCTATCGCCGCACCCACAAACGACACCAGAGTAGTCATCAAATTATTCAAAAATTATATATTTCTCAGGTTTGGAACCCCCCGTTTAGTCATAAGTGATGGAGGATCACACTTCATATCGAGAATATTTGATAAACTTTTAAGCAAGTATGGAGTTAAGCATAGAGTAGCAACACCATACCACCCACAGACCAATGGACAAGTGGAAGTATCTAATAGGGAGATAAAACAAATCCTCGAGAAGACTGTCTCTATATCTAGAAAGGATTGGTCACAGAAACTTCAAGAAGCATTATGGGCCTATAGAACCGCTTTCAAAACTCCTATAGGAACAACCCCTTATCAACTGGTCTATGGAAAATCATGTCACTTACCTTTTGAACTGGAGCATAAGGCCTATTGGGCCATCAAAACTTTGAATTTGGATTACTTGACTGCTGGTGAGAAACGTATCCTTGACATCCACAAATTAGAAGAGCTCAGACAATCTGCCTACGAAAATGCCATCATATACAAAGAAAGAACAAAAGCTTGGCATGACAAAAGAATCATAAGAAGAGACTTCAAGATAGGCGATCCTGTTCTCCTGTTCGATTCTAGGTTACGACTATTTCCAGGTAAACTCCGTTCGAGATGGACTGGCCCTTTCGAAGTATCTAAGATCCTGAGATCCGGTGCTATTGAAATCAAGAACCCGACATGTAAACCATTCATCGTCAATGGACAGAGGTTGAAGCCCTACGAAGGAGGTGACATTCCAACAACATACACCTGCCATACTCTGAGTGATCCACCATATCCTTCCAATGATGTTTAATTATCGGTCGTCGAGCTAATGACGTTAAACAAGCACTGCATGGGAGGCAACCCATGGTTTTTCTTATTTTTGTACTTTTTATTTTTTACTTTTACTTTATTTTGTTTATATTATTATTATTATGTCAGGACTAACGATTGAATGTTTTATGTGCTTTCAGGACTTGTTTGCTAACCTTGTACAGAATGCAGAACCCTGATGACATGCACGTGGCCTTTAGAGATGATGCACAGAGAGAGCGTTACTATGTTCACATGAGACGCCCTATGGCTCCTACCAGGTACCCTGACCATGACTGCATGGATGCCTTGGGGATAGAGCCAAGCGTCAGATTTTTATGCCATCAACTCCAGTGGGAACAGTTTGACTACAGGAACAACACTTATAGGAACTTGACTCTTGAGTTCCTCAGCTCGTTTCATTATGACCCTTGGGCTGGACCCGATGGACTCGCTGTTTTCAGGTTGTTCGGGATTGACTACTCATTCTCTCACAGAGAGTTTGGTGATTTGCTAGGTTTCCAGACTACTCCTGATGCTATTCCAGATACACCGATGGGGTATTTTATGAGCAGAGAAGTGGAAAAGTTTTGGACTAAAATATCCGGCGGAGGGAGCCAAGATCCTTCTACCCAGTTTTCTCAGATACAGAGACACTACTAAGTGAAGAGGAGATTTTCCTACTGTTTTGTGCGACTCAGTCTCGCCCTGTTGCTTGTGGCAACTTTCTGTTAAAGGGCTTGGCTAGTGTTGCCAGATCATCCGTAGGCATCATCCATGTCGGTGGGATTGTTACACAGATAGCTACTGCATTGGGTTTGTCTCGCAAGTTATTGCACCTCAGGACCTTCTGCTGCTACACCACCCTGGATATTGATTTTTGTCTTGATAGAGGACTGATGAGGAGGGCTTCTTTTGAGCCCAACATGTTTAGATTGCTGATCGACGGCGAAGCGATACACTACTTTACATTACCAGATCAGCTGATGACCAGTGTCCATGATCCTGAAAATTGGAGTTATGCTCTAGAGGGTTATGGAGAGACTATCGAAGAGCCGAAATCGCCTCCCGCCGCTGAGTACACTCCTACACCTCTTACTCCCCAAATCACTGTTATGTCTAACAATATGTCTCTGCAGCCACCTGACCTACAAACACAGATTTATGAGCTCCGCAAGGAGACTGCCCTGCTCAAGCAGGAAGTGGCAGACTTAGAGTTACAGATGCAGGTTTCTGATCTCACTCATGCCTCAGAGACCGATGCTCTACATCAGGCGATTGAAGAGTTTCGGAGGGAGATAGCTGAGATTCGTGGATCAAGCCAGGAAAAGACGCCTACCACATGACTCATTCTACCCTGACAGCATTACCCTAGTATTTTATTTATCGCATTTCCAGACATATTTTACTTTACTGCAGCTTTTATATTTTCATGCACTTTGAATTCCTTATATATATACATATTATGCACTAATGTTAACTTTTTTCTTTTTCTTTTGTTTCTTTAATTATTTTTATTTTTTTGTCGTGCAAAGAAAAAAATATAAGACAAAAATATTTTCATTTTTGTCTTCACAAAAAAAATATGCAAGCCTCAAGCATTGAAAAGAAGAAGAAAACGCTATCCAGACCCCCCGGAAGACCAAGGTGCAAGGAAGGCCCAAAGGAGGATCCAAAAACCACAAGGCCCAGGAATTGGCCTTGTGGCGGGCGCCATAGGCCCTGTGGCGGGCGCCACACCGTACCATCAACAAATACGGGATTCAATCCCCATTTCCACCATTTTCATCCCTTTCTTCACCAAAAACCCATTTTTCCAACCTTCCAAATCCTCCTTGAACCCCATTAAAGCTCCCTCATTTTCAAAATACCCACCATCCATAAAACATATCCAACATCCATTTCCATTTTCATCCATCAAAAACCAAAAAAATCAAAACTTTATCATTCCCTCATAAACCACTTTTTCTACCATTTTCACTACCTAAGGAGCATTCAACAATGGAGTTCAACGGATTTCTTCTTCGTGATGGAAGACCGGGCGAAAGGCAACGGAAAATTATTCAGAGGCTTCAAAGTCGAGAAATTCTCTCGACTAGGTACGTCGACGATAACTGTCTGTATGCTTTAGGTATTTATCATAGTGTTTTTAATTTATTAGAATTTCTAGGCTTGCATAATATCTTCATCAATAAGGAACCTACCTATGAGCGACTGACAACTGAGTTTTTGAGTTCTTTGATATACACTGTCAGTCCTAACACTGCTAGCACTGTTGGTACTGTTATTTTTAGACTGTTCGGAATTGAGTATGAATTCAGTACCGACGATCTAGCAGGTTTGTTAGGAATCCCTCATAGGGAAGGTGCAATTTGTGAGGCACCTTTGGATGCTGAGTGGTCGGCCGAGGTATTTACCTTTTGGCAAAGGCTTTCAAGTACTTCAATTAATTCTTTTGAAGGGATACTTGCGTCGACCATTCACAACCCGGCCATAAGAGTTTTTAGACTTCTTTTGGCATGTACTATTTTTGGCCGGGAAAGTCCAAACAAGGTAAATGCTCGTGAACTCCTATTTTTGCAAGGATGCCTCACTAGAACCCACATCAATCCGGTCCCGTTTATGCTTGCTCATATGACTTTATTTACTAACAAAACAGGACCGATTGTTTTTGGAGGACTTGTTACGTCTATTGCTCGGGCTCTTGGCCTGAACAATGAGATAGCTACACTTGAACCACTACCTCCTCGCACAATTAATTTAAAATTTCTGAAGGACATGAAATTGTGCCGAACGAGGAGAGAAGGTGGTTATGAGTTGATGGTTCATGGGGTAGCTATCCCATCTGTTGCTTTACCATGCAGTAGACGTACTGATGTACGTGATGAAAGGAACTGGACCTATGATCTTAATGCTCCACGTGTTTTGGGTCCACTTCCTCCTAATATTCCCGATGGGGAGGCACATGACACTGATGATGAGTATGATCGGAGAGAGCAGTCTCCCATCCCTCACATGTCCCCCCATCGTCCTTCACAGTCACACACTGCACCATCTTCCTCTAACCCTGTTGCAGGTACTGCTCCTGGATTCTTTGTCACCGAGGAGATGTGGCGTGATATGACAGCTAGAGAAGAAAGGCGTGATGGCCTTCTCTCTACTATTTCACAGCAGCTGACGGACAACATGAGCTTCATGCAACAATCGCGATTGGTTTCGGATCGTGCTTATAGCAACGTCTGCCGTACCTTGAACGATATCTCATTAGAGCAGAACCGTCAGAGAGAGTTCAACAGCCGACACTACCAGCTTGTAGAGGCTACTCAGGGTTCCATCTTGGGTAACCTTCGAGAGGTCCGGAGTGCTCAGGCTGCTTTATCAGCACGACTCGACCGGAGGGACCAGCATCGTAGTAGATCCCGTCGTTCCAGACCATCACATCAGGACGGCGAAGGCACCAGTGCCCCTCCTCAGTAGTCTTTTCCAGGTTACCCCCCTTATCTTATTTCGAAACATTGGGGACAATGTTCGATTTAAGTGTGGGAGGGGATTTTATTGCTTTCCGTTATTTCCTTTTTAGTTAATTATTTCCTTTCAGTTATTTCCCTTTTCAGTAATTTAATTTTCTTAGATAATGCATGAGTCTGACGAGTCACCAGTATAGTGTCTTTTTAGTTCATCTTCATTTTTTCCCATTTCCTTAGCCTTACCAGAAAAATTTTAAAAAGAAAATGATGTTATTTCACATGTTTTTTGGGCTTTGAGACAGGTTTAGATTAGGATGTGGTGACCTAGGTCAACTTTTTAAAACATCAGAACCATTTTAGCACCATAGACCTCTTGAATATAGGAATCACTCCTAAACCCCACCACCTTGGCCTTTACTATCATTTTAAATAATTGTCCTAAGTAGTTTATCTTAGCAGTCAGCTCCGGCTTAAGCATGCTCTACGTAGGGGGCCGATGAACATAAGTGAATGATCCAGTGCTAATAAAAAATAAAAATAAAAATAAAAAAATAAAAAATAAAAAAAGGCAAACTCTGGTATAGGTGACCCTCACAAAGTCATTTAAACCGAAAAAAGAGAAAAAAATATTTGCCACAAAAAGAAAAAAAAAATTGCAAGTCACCTATTGTTAGTTGGTTCAGAGGTATCTGGCACTGAACTTGGTAGGGCGGATTACGATCCGATCCCCCGCAGCTACATTTAGGCGAAATAAAAACAGGTTTACACATGCTTATGTGCCAGAAACCTTATGTTATGGATCAGAATCACTAACCGGTCACTCTACTATGAAGCATGTACGGATAACGGGCTTAATGTGATTGCGCCTGAATGAAAAGGACACAAAAAGATGAGAAGATAGGCCTAGGTATTGTGGGATGATATGGAGTGGTTAATATAGGATTGAAGTTTGTGTTTGTGTTACTATGGTACCCTTGGTTCACTTAGTTAGTATCTGTCACTGCATCCTGACTTGAACTTAGAAGCCCTTTAGCCCAAAGACAAGTGTTGACACCATATTTTCTTAAGCTTTAATGTTTGCTTGGGGACAAGCAAAGGTTTAAGTGTGGGAGAATTTGATCACACTAAAATTCACCGTATTTCTGACTCCGATTTCGCATGCATTCTTAGCTTTTATTGTTGTTTTGCTTTGTTATTGCTTTGTTTTCTTATGTTTTCAGGTTTTTATAATAATCGGAGCTGGAATCGGGAAAAGGAGCGAAAAAGGAGTGAAAACGGACGAAAACCTAGAAATTCAGCATTTTGCACTTACGGCACCCACCGTGGCGGGCGCCATGGGGTTAGCCATGACGTGGCCACGTCTCAAGACCACTCCTCAACCTCCAAGACCCACGTTCCCCACTCCATCATCCCCTGTAGGGACCATGGCGGGCGCCATGACCTTGTGGCGGGCGCCACAAGGCAAAATTTCATAACCTCCACTTTTTAGTGGAGGGGCGTCCCGGTCATTTCATGCTTTCAGTTTTTACTATAAATAGGACCTTAGATTTTCGTTTTTCTTCATCCAGAATTAGAATTCTCTAGGCATATATCAGTTATAAAGCAGTTGCCATTCCACATCGGGGTGCCTCTGCAATCGAGTGATCGAGTCTGTAATCTGTCTGTGGTTCGAGTTTTGGAGCACTCTGGAGGAAGTTAATCCTGCCGCCATTTTAATTCAAGTTCGTATTTTACTTTTATTTATTTTTCGCACTTTACTTTGTTTATTTCCCGCACTCTCACATTTACTTTGTTTATTTCCCGCACTCGCACATTTACTTTGTTTATTTCCCGCACTCGCACATTTACTTTGTTTATTTCCCGCACTCGCACATTTACTTTGTTTATTTCCCGCACTCGCTTTAAATTACTTATATGAAAAACTATAAAAAGAATCTTTACTTTATCATGTCTAACTAATTCCATAAGGGTTAGAATGTAAGGATCGTAATTAAATCAGTAATCAGTATAATTGTTCGTGGAAACACCTAAGGGCTATTTTATCTTTCAATTCAAGTAATTGTTTTTAACTATTTCAAAAATAGCCAAAAGCGCTTTGTATAGTTCATTAGGAGTTTTTAGATTAAAAAGAAAAGAGATTTTAAAACGATTTTCGGACGCGTTATGAGATTTAGAGTCTGGTTCATAAGAACCTCTTTTTGCTAAGAAGTCCAAGTTAAAATACTTTTCAACTTAGTCAAGATACTAGATTTCTTAAAAATAGGTTTACTACTCTAACGCAGTACGCACCTTTTTATCCGTGACAATATGAGGGGTTGATTAGAGAGTACAACTCGGTTCTGAATACGCGAAAGCGACAGTTCCTGTTAAATTAGTTCTTTTCAAAGAAGAAAACACTGCCCATAAGTAGTTCCACTAACAAGTACTGGATTATCATTGATTACGTGAATTACATTCGAGCCTGTCTTTATTTATTATTTAAAATTATAATTTTATTTACCATTGCACCCTTATTAAAACCCTTAAAAATAGTTGCCTTAGATACACACCATAACAACAGGTACGATAGATTGACACTTGGTCTCTGTGGATTCGATAATCTTTTATATTACTTTGACGTGATTCGTACACTTGCGAAAAACACGCATCATTGGTGACGTGTCCTGCTTGACCTACGCTGGTCTTGTTCTACTTGAGCAGGTTGCTCTTCCACAACTACTTGTGTTTCCTGCTCTAGTTCCTCCATAGGTGTTTCAATGTTTTGTGATTCTTGAATTTCTTCAAGCTCTATTTTCCTCCCACTGTTTCCTTTGGAAATAAAATCCCTTTCCAGAAAGACTCCAGTTCGAGCGACAAACACTTTGCCCTCAGAAGGATTGTAGAAGTAATATCCTCTTGTTTCTTTAGGATATCCCACAAATAAGCATTTGTCAGATTTGGGCTCAAGCTTGGTTGAAATTTGTCGTTTGACGTAAACTTCGCAACCCCAAATCTTCATGTAAGACATATGTGGTTTCTTACCACTCCATATCTCATATGGTGTCTTATCAACCTTTTTGGATGGAACACGGTTAAGTGTGTAAGCTGCTGTTAATAATGCATGTCCCCAAAAGGAGTTTGGAAGATCGGCGTGACTCATCATGGATCGGACCATGTCTAACAAGGTTCGATTTCTTCTCTCAGATACACCATTCCATTGTGGTGTTCCAGGAGGAGTAAGTTGGGATAGAATCCCATACTCTTTTAGATGGTCATCAAATTCTAGGCTTAAATATTCACCGCCTCGATCTGATCGAAGAACTTTAATATTCTTCCCTAGTTGGTTTTGTACTTCATTCTTGAATTCCTTGAACTTTTCAAAGGACTCAGATTTGTGTTTCATTAAATACACATATCCGTATCTACTGAAGTCATCAGTGAAAGTGATGAAGTACTGAAAACCTCCTCTGGCTGGTATGTTCAGTGGTCCACATACATCAGTATGTATGAGTGCCAAAAGATCATTAGCCCTTTCACCTTTTCCTGTGAATGGGGACTTTGTCATCTTTCCAATTAAACAAGATCTGCATGTCTCATATGATTCATAATCAAAAGAGTCCAAGAGTCCATCTTTATGGAGTTTGGAAATGTGTTTCTCATTTATGTGGCCTAATCGACAGTGCCAAAGGTAAGTTGGATTCAACTCATTAGGTTTCAACCTTTTAGTATTAATGTTATAAATTGGCATTTCAAGATCAAGGACATATAGTCCATTATTCATTTTTGCAGTAGCATAGAATATATCATTCAAATAAATGGAGCAACAATTGTTCTTTATTATGAATGAAAAACCAAACTTGTCCAAACAAGAAACGGAAATAATATTCCTGCTAATTGCAGGTACATAATAACAGTTCTCTAACTGAATTATTAAACCACTAGGTAAAGTTAAAACATAAGTTCCTACAGCTAAAGCAGCAACCTTTGCTCCATTGCCAACTCGTAGGTCAACTTCACCTTTTGCCAAATCTCTACTCCTTTTTAGCCCCTGCACATTAGTACAAATGTGAGAACCGCATCCAGTATCTAATACCCATGATGCAGAAGTAGATAAATTAATTTCAATAACAAAAATACCTGAATTTGAAGTCTCTACTCCATTTTTCTTATCTTCCAGGTACTTTGGGCAATTTCTCTTCCAATGTCCGGTCTTACCGCAATGGAAGCAAGTGCTCTCCTTTGCTATTCCTCCACTAGGCTTCAAAACAGGAGGAGTGGGTTTGGGTTTGGCAACTTCCTTGCCTTTCCCTCTACCACCCTGTTTGATGGGCCTCTTGTTCTGTTTCTTTCCATTACTGACCATCAGAATGGATTTCCCTTTTGTCTTCATATTCTGCTCAGCAGTTCTCAACATGCCTAGCAGTTCTGGAAGACTTTTGTCCAAGTCATTCATATTGAAATTCAGGACAAACTGACTGAAGCTCTCTGGCAACGATTTCAAGATCAGATCAATCGCAAATTCTTTTCCAAGGGGAAACCCTAATCTATCAAGGTTCTCCACATACCCAATCATCTTGAGTACATGGGGACTTACAGGGGCTCCCTCAGCTAACTTGATGTTAAAAAGGGACTTTGAAACCTGAAACCTCTCATTTCTTGCTTGCTCTTGATAAAGCATTTTCAGATGTCCGATCATATCGAACGCAGACATGTTCTCGTGTTGCTTTTGCAACTCAGAGTTCATGGTAGCAAGCATGAGGCAAGCGGTTTCATTGGCATCATCGAAATGCTTCTTATAAGCATCTCTTTCTGCCTTTGGTGCAGAACTAGGAGGTTCCTCCTCAGGAACTGGTGTCTCCAAGACATACAGCTTCTTATCGTGCTTGAGGACAATCCTCAGATTACGGTGCCAATCCAGGAAATTTGTCCCAGACAATTTTTCCTTATCTAGGATGGATCGCAAAATATTGTTCGATGTGTTTGTTGTCATGGTAATCTACAAGAGAAATATGAAAATATAAGTATCATTAAAACAACATATTTAATTAGGCCTTTAATCAAATATGCTCCCACTATTTTATTCAAAACAAATGACCCTCATCATTTGATTCGGAATATCCCGTTGGAAGACTTTCTAGTGGGTCGAGATCCATGTTTCACTTTGTTTTAAGTCAGCGTTAGGCTGATTACACAAAACTAAGTTATTTAGGTAGGAACTCCTTCCAATTGTATCTCATACAACTCTCGAATATTTTCAATTGGGTGAATAACTCCTTATTCTGATCCATCACATGAATCATTCCCAATTCTTGCTTCTAAACATGTATAATCTTATTATAATTTGTTTAGTTAAGTTTGACCCATTGTTTTAGCAATTGGATATTACAATTATCCCATCACACCTTACTAATATAGAACATGCACCTCGCGTAGGCGAAACCTACAATGCTCGATACTAGTCTTGATGAGTGCTAAAAATTGGAAAGCATAAACTTAATATTTAATTTTGAGGGAATTTGTTATTAGTTTGATCTCACCGGCTTAACATGCAAAACGTCTCTCACATGCATCAACATACAATTACATGCATCAACATACATATAAAAAGATACAATTATGGCCCCTAACGCAATTGTTCTCTCAAGCCAATGAGAGAACCTAAGCTAACCTAATAACGATCTAAGCTTCTCCAAGCATGATCTCCAAGGTTATCCTCCTTTAATATTGAATACTTCCTTTTTCTTCATAACATAATATTACATTACATATAAGAAAACTCGTTCTACATACGAGGGAGTGAGATGAGAAAAGAAGTTACATAAAGAGATTGAGAGAGAGAGGCACGACTCGCAGGCCGTATTTAAAAATCCCAAAACAATAATAAAGGATAAACTAGGGCCATAACTGATCACCACAAATAAATAATAATAAACACACTTTTATTATTAGTTTAAAATTCCGATAATTAAATAAACTAAATTAAATTTCGGCTGATTGATCACACTTTGCAGACTTAGCCGGGGGTTCCGCTGCCCGGTCAGCGGACGGTGGTTCCGCTGACCGTTTAGCGGACGGGGTCAAGGGGGCAGCGCCTCCTTGCGGGGTTGTCAGGGGCAGCGCCCCGACGAAAAATTTTATGAACACTTCATTGTATTTCACGTCGTTTCCTGCACAACTTTTGTGCATTTACAACCCCAACCGGAAAAGTCTGCGGCAATACAACAGTTGTACTGCCATTAATCCTAATGCAACAATTTCATGCCGTCAAACACAACTCGATTGATAACTCAATATGATAGATCAACATGTCATTGCTTCACCATACTAACGTCGGATTCCGAAGCGAATGAAAATGATGATCTTTCAAAAGAATTACAATCCTTATGTGATTGAATGGATGAAATCAAAACAGTATATCCCATATACCATCTTTGTATCAGAATTTCTTATATCTTATATAAAAGTGATCGATCTAATTGTGTAACCTATGGATGATCAATGTATCGCACAACTTCACCATACTAATGTCGGTTTCTGAAGCATAATCAACATCAATCATCCAAATCGTACACAACAGATGCCAAATTTAATTAATCGTTTATTGTTAAATTCGTTCTGTGTTTTAATCGAATCAAATACAGAAAAAAACGGAAATTTAACAGCTATCAGATCCATGGTTTCGTAAGTGGCTCTGATACCACTGAAGGAAAATTGCGATCTAAACGCAGCGGAAAACAAAAATTTTCCTTTAGTGATCCTTACGAATGAGCATGGTCAGTGATAGAATCGTTACCTCTTTGTGGCGATTCAGATCTTTGATGCAGCGATCACAAGCGTTGATGAAGTGCAACGCCTCTACTCAGTCCACACGAACAGCTTCCGGTCACAGTGCTAGCTGCTTACGAACGGAATTATTTGAGTGAGAATCAAAAACGAAATTGCATCAAGTAAAAGCTTCATCACAAGGGTTCCTTTTATAGACTCTCTTGTGGGCTGCGGGCTAAAAGCCCAATTCACATGATCCATAATAACATTATATATTATTATAATAACTATTATTATAATAAATATATTTATTTTATTATTATTTTATAACCATTATAAAATAACAATAATTATTATTATATTATCCGAATTTCTATTTTTCACTTAAGTGCACCGTACCTTACGGTGTTCCTTTGATTTCTCTATCTCTCATCAAACTGTCCTTATGTGTGTGACCCTGTAGGATTTCGTAACGTTGGTAATTATATTAAATTATATATTTAACATAATAAACAGTGAGCGGTATCTAGCAACACATCACTGCTACCCAAGTCACGAAAATGTCATGTGATCTGACAAAACCTTTTTCGTGATAATATATGTTTGTACAATTACCCTTTTGCCCCTATGTCTATATTGAACACAAGGCATACACTGTGTCATCCTTGTCCAGTTCAATATTGGGCCCTTAGACATTTCTCCTGTTATGCAGGATTGGCAAATTCCATCTAGGACACTCATGTCCCTCAGCATGCTTCGTGGAGTGCCCATCAACTGTCTTTATGATCATCCAGTTACGGATAATGTTTGATCAGCAATAAAGCACCCGACTCTACATCTAGGGTCCATAGTGGTTTCAGGTCGAAGGGTGGTAATACACCATTATCACCATGAGAATAACTTATGACACTTTGCATAACATACTATGTAGTATTCTCATAGCGGGTCAATCCGGTATAAATATTACTCCTAATATTTATACCTATGTCAAGACTTGATAACTCTTTATCCATGATCCATGAGATGTGATCATCAGTCTATCTTCATAATAGTCTCAATGCTTTAATGTTATCCCACTTTGCAATAAAGCTTGACTACGGATATTTTAAGAATAATGTCTTTATGTTTAATGGGATCTCATGATTAAGTCACACTTAACATTTCATTAAACAGACTAACTATTCTAGGGACTTTATTATTCTGAAAGACAAACATAATAAAGAAATGCCTTTTATTATTAAACGAATAATCCGATACAAGTACCAAAAAGTATTGGCCTCTAGGGCTTACACCAACACCTGAATGGGGGTTGACCACTAGGCTACGTGCGCCAGTGGTGATAGGAGACAACAACAAGCCCTATTATGGAGAACCTGCAACATGTAACTGAAAAAGAAAAAAAAAACATTTGAAGGAACCAGGATTCGAACCCCAGCCTTCCCTCTAGCCAATACAATGCTTATCCGCTGGGCCACACACGCGTTTCTGTTATAACTATAACATAAATACATTATAAAAAAACAATTAATTTAAATTTCAAACAGAGCGCCAAAAGCTCATCTTCAACCTTCAACTCCGCAGGTTTTCCTGCGATTTTTGATGCGAGTTTTGTTATGATTTTTCCTACCACCTTAAACCTACGAATTTCGTATCTCATGATATACCTGCAATTTCATCAAATTGATCGTACCTACACAATCCTTACAGTTCATACAGTGTTATTATATCAACAACAAGTGTTTATATGGTCCAAATCATGAAACCCCAAATTTGAAGAACAAACCCTAACAATGGCGAAACAGCTTTAAGGCCACGAAACTCAAAGTAAATCGCCCAGAAAGTTTCAATAGCTCACAACAAACACAAGTCAATGAACAATTTTAATTTATAATGCTTGAATACGTGAAATCGAAAAAAAAAATATGAAGAAGAAAATGCATTCGGCCATGGCATGTAAGTGATTTCCAGATGTTTTTGAAGATTGAGATAGGTTTAGTAAGGTTCAAAGCAACCTTCCATGTCTGTAAAATACCTTTAAACACTCCTTAATGATGAATCCGAAAATTGAGTTTTTGGAAGAATTTTGGAATTTGAGAATGCTATGAGAGGCTCTGAAAAATCGTCCCCTTGATTGTAATGTGTTCTCCTATATGTAATGAATCAAATTAGGTTAAAAGATTGGACTATCCTTTGGATAATTTGGATCAATATGATTGAAAAATATCATGTCTTAAAATCCAAATATTTTTTGATATATCCTTGCTATTTTAAGATAATCATCATAATTCCCATATCAATTTGATCCAAGACATATTTATGATTTTCTAGAAGCTCAATCTTTTTTAAATATTTGACTTTTCTATTTTATTTTAATTTAAAATGATTTTAAATGAATTAAATCAAAATAAATAAAATAAAATGATAAAAAATCTGATTTTTAGAGACTTGGGTCGTGCATGAGGTAAGGGTATGGATTGGGTCATCATATGGCAAGCCCATTTAGAAAAAATTGGTTTTAAACCTCCATTTTCTTCATAAACCAACCAAAAATTTCCCAACTTTGCAAGGGCACACATCCTTCAATTTTAATGCTATGAGGGTGTTCTTGGACATTTTGGAAAGCTTGAAGAGTCCTCTAATCAACCCCACTGGTTTCATGTCCATATCATTTACCATTCTCAAGTTATGCCCTTTTGAAGTTGTTGACTTTTTGTTGACTTTCAAAAGGACCTATAATGTCTTAGCTCATACCTTCCAAATGAAGCATTTTTGGGCTTGGCTTGTGAGACACAAAGTTGTAGAGAATTCAATTTGCTTCAAAATGAGATTTGGATGGAAACTTGGTGATGAAGTATGTGAAAGTTATGGCTGGTCAAAGTTCAGTTGACTTTTACTAAGGAAACCCTAATTTAGAAACTCCTGATTCTTGATGATCTGAAATCTCCTTGATGAATCATGATCAACCCTTGATAAAATGATGAACTTTACTTCATATACTTGATGTTGGCAAAAAATCATGAAGTTTGACTTTGGTTTGACCACAGTTGACCTCAGTTTGACTTTTTAACTGCTTTGACTGATTTTGACTTATCTGATCATCTGACTGAGCAAACCTTTGAGAAAAGTCTTGAAACTTGTCATGGGGGTTCTTACACACATATAAGATGTTATGAAGCTCACTTGAAGTCTTGGAAGTTCATTTATCCTGATTAAAGTCAAAACCCTAGTTTTGGATGCACTGCTTAGGAGGTGCATTGTATGAGGGAATTGTCAACTCTTCTGACTATTTGTGAACTTTGTGAACCTTGTGAACCATCATAAGATGTCTTGTGAACATTGTGAACCTCATGGGAGGTCTTGTGAACCTTGTGAACCTCATAAAGTGTCTTGTAGACTTCATGAACCTCATGAAAGGTCTTGTAAGTATTGTGAATCTTGTGAACCTTGTGAACCTCATAAAGTGTTTTGTAAACTTCATGAACCTCATGAAAGGTCTTGTGAACCTTTTGAACCTTTTTAGCACACAAAGTCTTGTATTGTGAGGGCAAATTTTGGGGTGCAACAACTGCCCCTGTTCAATTTTCTGAAACCTGAGGGGTTAGATTGGTATATTTGCCAGTCGTAACTTGGAAGGTTGAAGGGGATTGAACACAAAAGCCCAAAAATTTGCACTCACCGGTGCGTAGAGTGATACTGATGACTAGTTGAGTGTGCTTGAGTGGGCTTAAAGATGCCACTTGGAGAAAGGTTCTTCAGGTACATTTCTTGGAGGATAAAGCAGTCCAAAATATGAAGGTATAATGATAGCTTTCAGGAAGATAAACAACGTCCAGAGGTAGTAATATGCTTTCAGGAGGATAAAGCAGTCCTGAGGTAATAGTGTGATTTCAGGGAGATAACAACGTCCTGAGGTAATAATATGCTTTCAGGAGGATAAAGCAGTCCTGAGGTAATAGTGTGCTTTCAGGGAGATAACAACGTCCTGAGGTAATAATATACTTTCAGAAGGATAAACAACGTTCTGAGGAAATAATATGCTTTCAGGAGGATAAAGCAGTCCTGAGGGATTGATTGGTTTTCAGGAGGATAACAACGTTTTGAGGTAATAATATGCTTTCAGAAAGATAAACAACATTCTGAGGAAGTGGTAACCTTTGGGAAGATAACAACGGCCCAAGGTAATAATATGCTTTCAGGAGTATAAACAACATCCTGAGGAAGTGATGATAGCTTTCAGGAAGATAAACAACGTCCCGAGGAGATAGTATGCTTTCAGGAGGATAAACAACGTCTTGAGGTATAAGAAGCTTTCAGGAGGATAAACAACGTCCTGAGGGAATGATATGCTTTCAGGAGGATAACAACGTCCTGAGGTAGGGGTGATAGCTTTCAGGAAGATAAACAACGTCCCGAGGAGATAATATGCTTTTAGGAGGATAAACAACGTCCTGAGGTATAAGAAGCTTTCAGGAGGATAAACAACGTCCTGAGGGAATGATAACTTTTGGGAAGATGAACAACGGCCTAATAGTCACAATCTATTGATGAAATTTGTCTGCTGGAGAATTAACCTGAAAACAAGGTAGCATTCTGTATGGTAATATTAGTTTATGTATTATGTATGCATGTATAATATGATGCACTTAAGTAATGTATTATGTATCCATGTATATGTATGATATGATGTAAATGATGTATGTATGATATGATGCTGCCTGAAGCGTCTGAATATCTTCGTATAATCAACTGCTGGCCAGGGAAAATAAATCCCAATTCGTTGCTTGAAGAATATGAGGAACTCGTTCCCGTCTTGTTTGATAATATACATAACCTTCCGTTTTCTGGGGATAGCAAGGTATACATAACCTCCCGTCTTCTAGGGATAGCAAGGTATACATAACCTCCCGTTTTCTGGGGATAGCAAGGTATACATAACCTCCCGTCTTCTGGGGATAGCGAGGTATACATAACCTTCCGTCTGCTGGGGATAGTAAGGTATACATAACCTTCCGTCTTCGTTCGATAGTAGGGTATATATACTCTCCCGTCTTCATTCGTCGTACTCCTATTGGAAAGTAAATTCCCGAATATCCGTATGAGGATAAAAGAGATGGATATAAATTCCAGGGGAGATGTGACTTTATGAAGATGGATTTGCCCTACTGAGGGTTTTGTAACTGTTTTGTAGGGATGAACTGGTGAAGCTTTGTTGAAATCCTTCCCTCGTTCATCCTTAGTAAATACTATTACTGCATTTGCATGCATTTCTGGTAAACATCAATCATATTAAGCATTTATGCATTTCTGGTAAACATCAATCATATTCAAAAGCATACCAATGGACGTTCCGTTTATGTAAATAGGGTAAAAGTAAATCTGGATTCAGAGGGAAAAGTAAAGCTGAACTTGAAAACAGGGTCGTTTCAACTTCGAGAGTGTATAACCAATTGGATTTAGAGCTCCTGAGATTCTTAACTTTCCTGAATACCTTCCCAGAAATCCTCATAGCTGGATCTGAAGACATGATACTGACACTATCTAATACTACTGGCGTAGACAATTAATTTCCACCATGGCTTCTGCTGAGAATCTAATATCAAGGTAATACAATGAGAGGAATGGCGTCTTCAAATTGTGATGGACCATATACGCTCCGGGTATTAGATTTGAAGAGAAAGCATTGCCCCTTGGTTGAGGATGAATTATACCATAATGGAAGTATCTGAATGTAGTTACCTCAAGAGAAATAAACAGAGTGCCTCACAATAATATGCCCCTGACATCATGAAATTCACATATATGAGGAGAGTTGCCTCTGGCTATTAAGCATTGTTGAATCTGGACCTGATTGCCCCAAATGAATTGAACAGTAAGTTGGTATGCCCCTTGACTGGGAAACAGTGACTATGCCCCTGGCATTATGAACTTTGTAATGTTACCCTCGGTAATTTAGACAGATGTGGAGATCTGCCCCTGAATACTTAAACATAACTGAATCATGTCCTGATTGCCCCACATGAGTTAGGCAGTATCATAGCCTGCCCCCTTGATTGGGAGATAATGACTATGCCCCTTTGTATACATGGACTTTGATCCAGGAAGCAACTTTGTTCATCGGAAGGACTTTGGTTCATTGAACATTCATCCTGTAAGTTTCTCCATTTGTCAAACACTCAGGTATATGCAAACAAATATATTCAAAAATGCAATGCTTATGTCTGTCTTGAAGTTTTGAAAAAAAGTTATTTTAGAAAAAGAATTTTTGTGAAAACTGTGATATTAACTCAAGTTTTATAATAAGCCCTAAAGGAGTCAGGATACCTTTTTGTAGCAGTACGCTTTCGAACTAACCATGCTTCAGTTAGGACTTTTAAAGGGTTGTAACGTGGCCTGGTTCACGGTTTAAGAAACAAAGGATAAAGGCTCAAATTTTATTTGTACCCAATCCAATCTCCATGATGTTCTTCAGTCCTATACTCAGTTAACTCATGCATTGAGGCTCAAAGGAGTTTGGAATTGTAACACTGACATTCGTGATGGTTCAGAGACCAAAATTTATTTGAACATTCAGTCATCTTTCTTTGTTGAGGATTCATAGTGACCTCTTTTTTTCTTTTGACTTTGTTATCCCTTCTCTTTTTTTTTGAACTGTTTATTTCAAAATTACAGTCAGCAGAATTTCTCCATTTTATTACTAAGTCTCCTTCATAGGTTTTGACTTAGTGAGCTTTTCTTTTGCTAAATATTGACTGTCAGGTTTAATGATTACAGAGAACCATCATTAGCTGTATACAACACAAATAATTGGCATATTTGAGTTAACTGAGTAACTACCCTGCCCCGGGTTATGAATAAGGGTTTTAATTTGTGCGAGAATAAAAACTCCTACTTCATAGACTCAAAAAGGGTTGACTAGGGATTAACTTCCTTATATCTCCACTGTTTAGGAATTGAAACAATGCCTGTACATCGTCAGCATAGTCTGTTCAAAAGCGTACTGCCTAATATTATAGTATTGTTTTCGTCATCCTCCCTCTACAGGCTTATAGCTTTATCAGGAGTTAAATATCACAAGATAGAAATAAGAAGCATAATTCAAAATATAGTGGAACGAATGGATTAATTCAAGACAAACATATGCAATGCATTAATGAAAACAAAAGTTTAACATAATAGTAAGGGTTCAAACAAATAAAAGAAATTACAAATGAAAATTCAAATGTTGTCCCATCCAGTTGGCTGAATGTCCTCAATTGCAATCTGTGAACTTTGAGGAGCAGTATACTTCACCATGAAATCAAATTTACCACTTGGATGTCCCAAGGTGCCTCATATCTCAACAGGAATAGGTAGGATTCCATTCTTGCTACACTGGGCAACTTGTCTTGCAGCTTCGGTGTTTGATGGGTGATAGTAGAATTCAACTTGACCTTCTGGAGTAACCTCTAGGATTCCTTCGTCAATCAGGTCTTGGATCTTTTTCTTCAATGTCCAACAACTATTAGTATCATGTCCAGGACAGTTGGAGTGGTACCCACACCTTGCCTTGGGATTATAGCGAGGAGAGGAAGTTTTAGGATTTTGAGGAGAATTTTTCAAGGAAATTAGTTTCATCTCCAACAAGCATTGCAGAACTTGTGACATTGGAGTGCTGAATTTGATAAACTGTCTTTTACATCCCTTGTGTTGAGGTGGATTAACTTTACCATGTCTTTTTTCTTTAACTGAAGAACAATCAGTGGCAACCTGTTTCTTTCCTTCTTTTATCCTCATCTTCCTTTCAACCAAATCAGCTTGTTTTAACGGAGGTTGACTGACAATTAGATTCCTGACTCCACTACTTTGAAGTTTGTGAACAAAGGTTCTTAGCTCTTCTTGCCCCTGAGCTAAACTTTGAATAAGAGCCACCTGGTCATTTATCTGGATCCTCATTTCTGTTATCTCAGCTTGCAACTGTTCCAACTGACCATCCTTGTTGTCCTCGGGATTCTTCTTCTTAGCCAGCAGTGTCTTCAACTCATCTTGTCCCTTGGACAAGTTCAGAATCAACTCTTGGAACTGTGCATTTTGTGCCTGGAGATCTTTGACTGTTTGTTCAAGAGCCATTGCTGAAATAAAAAGCGAGAAGATAAGAAACCTGTGCACAATAAACCTGTGATGCAATGACATGGTATGTGAATGCGCATGCAATGTTTTCAAGGACCGCAGGATTTAAAATTTGCTTAAACAAACAAGAAGGTAAACTTTTATTAGTAATAAATTTGTTTTGCCTCTTGGGCTTACAAAAATGAAATGAAATAAATACAAAAGATGGGGTTTTAAGTCTCCTATGGACGTTTCCTCTTTGTGTTGAGGTATGAGTTGAGATTTCGTTCCTCGTGAAGTTGCTTTGTTAGTTCTAGGATTCTTTCTTTGCTTGCTTTGTAATGAGCCTCGAAAGTATCCCTTTGCTCCTTCAGTTGGATCCAGGATCTCTGTAAGTCTTCCATGTCAGTAGGCATGTCTGGGTGAAGGATGGTATAAGCAGTATCTCCTTCAGCAACAGGTTCCATGGTAACTGGCAGGATAGCAGGATATGGCATCATGAGAGTCTGAGCACGAGATCGCACCCATCTGAGATAAGCCTCCATAGGAATAGTGTACTTAGGCTCCAGAGTCTTGTTGTCAACCTTGTTTACTTTTCCCCATGCTCATATGAATCTCTGACGGTAACCTTGGAGATCGTTGTCGTAATCAAACACAATGCCCTGAATCAACATGTCATGTGGGCCATCACTCCGAGCGTAACCAAACTGTCGTAAAGCTAGAGAGGGGTTGTAGGTGATGCATCCTCTTATGCCTAGAAGTGGCATATTAGGAAACTCCCCACAACGGTCAATGATAGTAACATTCTCCATAGATCTGGAGCACCAATGGATATCTGAATGCGAAAGTGACATGATCCTCTTGGACCATCTGAACCCTTTTTCATTCTTCATTACTGATCGAGGAAGGTGAGAAATAAACCACCTAGATAGCAAAGGTATGCAACACATCAGAGTTCCTCGTGCCTTTGTAGTACGGGTAGGAAGAGAATGTAGGATGTCTCCAAGCAATGTAGGCACTGGATTGTGACTCAGGAATATGTTGATGGCATGAATGTCTATGAACTGATCTGGATTGGGGAACAACACTAATCCATAAATTAGCCAGGCTAAGATCTCCTCAAAAGCATCATAGCTCATAGCCTTCAAGAACACTTGAGCCTTTTCTATCAACACCTTAACAAGAATACCTTTAACTCCGCTTCTCGTTTCTAGGACAATGTCAGACTTCTTCCGATGTAGAGCTGCAGCAATAACTTCAGGTTTAGGCTCTTTCTCCAAGCCCGAGAATGGTTTCTGATCAAGAACAGGTACACCCAGAAGTTTAGAGAATTCTTCCATTGTAGGAACCAGCTGGTAGTCGGGGAATGTGAAGCAATGGTGCTTAGGGTCAAAGAACTGAAACAGAACACTCATCATGTCTTCATTGAATCCTGAGGTGACTAGATCCAATAGGTGACCATGTCTCTTGATAAACTAGGAATGATCAGACACTTGAGAAACCAACTCTTTAAGCTTAGCATGTATCCCTACAAAGTTGATCCTGATAGTGTTTCTACGAGCAGAAGCCATGACCTGCAACAAAATGAACAAAGATAAATCCTTTGGTCCTTGAAATGGTTAGTGAAAATGTTATGCTTATGATGCATGATAATGTCATGATGTTATGTTCAATCACAAACATGTGGCACAAACAAACAAGTCACACAATAGCCCTAGGTTTAAAGGTTTGCATGAAGTTTAAGGTAAGTGCCCTCCCCTGAAGTTAGTTGGTTCATCCTGTCCTACAAAAGTAACCAGGTTCTAAGGGATCTCAATATCATTGATCCTTCACAAGGGTGGTTGTTCAGAAGGCAACTTACTTGCCAACCAAAACCCTCCAAGTTTAGAATCTCAATGAGCGTAGTATCGAGTATCAACCAACTTCAGTCTGCACCAAAGCCGGTTATCTCACTACTTTCTAAAGGCCAAGATGGGATAACTAGGGTTCTAAAAGTTAGTTAGTGCATTGACAACATATGGCAGCTTCATATTATCCTCAACTTGACTTAAGGAACATAAGCACCAACCAAGAAGTCACACTAACTATGGCCACCAGATCAACCATATCGGTATACGCCGTACAGTTTCCTTGGTCTATTGCCATTTACCTAAGGTACACTAGATCTGGGTTAGGATCTTTCACACATAAGAGCACCCAACAAGATAAATATAAAGCAAGCAAGGCAAACAATTTTAAAGTGATCTAATTCCTAAGGGTACCCCTCTTTAATATTAAATCCCCAGCAGAGTCGCCAGTTCTGTAACACGGTGGGAGAACTGACTTTAGTTATGTTGCGGATAGCAAGAGTCGCCACCGACTTTTATTTTATCCAAAGGAAAGGCATAAAAGAACAGGAAAGACCTTTTAAAAGATTTTTGGGTCCGGGGGGTAGGTTATGTAAAGGGAAGGTATTAACACCCTTTACATCCATGGTTATCCATGGGCTCTTAGTTACTTAGCTCACTTTAAAATGTTTTTGAAATGTGTAGTGTGTGAATAAAAATTTTCTTAAGAGTTTGATAATGATCCATGTACGGATGCGTAAAAAACCTTTGTTTTGAAAATTTGTTTGAAAGTGTGAAGTGTTTGAAAAGTTTTGAAGAGTGAGCAAGTAACTATGAGAAACCTACCCTAAATTTAAGTCTTTTCTGTTCTTGAATCCTTTAAATGGTAAGACTATCCCTATTATTAAGGAATAGGTAGTCATTACCTTGGATGTGAGGGACAAGTGAAGGGTCATCTGTTTATTTAGGCAACTGTGGGGTGTATAAGCAATTCTTGAAGGGACTGTCATCTTTATTCGAAAGGGACAAGATCATTACGAAGGCAACATTCGAAAGGGACTTGATCTGTTATCTGTTAAGGGACTAGATGACTTTATTTTGAGGGACTTTTGCTTTACACACCCTACTTGACATTTTGATTAGGCAACATGAGAGATATCCCTAAGGAGGTAAGATGGCGATCAAAGATCGACTTACGTGTGTGAGTGTTCAATTTAACATTTATCTTTTAAATTAAATGATCTAAATTAATTTTAAAATACAAGTATGTTTACACTCCCTATTTACTAACCATAGAATAAAATAAATATTTAATAATACTACAATATTACATGAAGGAAGCATTTACAAAAATAATTATTAACAAATTAAGCAAAAATAATAATAATAAGTGAAATAGCAAAAATATAAATAATAAGTAATTGGGTTAGTAGAAAATAATAATAATAATCACAATGTGGTTAGTAATAATAAAATATCATATAAACATAATTAATAATAATAATAATGAAATAAGCAAAAAATATTATAATAATTACAAGATCAAATTTTTATATGAGCAATTATTTAAGATTAATAAGAAAAATATGAACAATTATATTAATTATAAAGTTTTAAGTTATTTATAAATTATAAAAAAAATAAGTTAATGATAAACATATTATAGAAATAAATATAATTACAAAATTAATTTAGCAATTTTTAACTATTTCTAAGCATATATTAACAATTATTTAAATGCAAAATTAAAAATATAAACAATTTAGGTCATATTTACATATTATAAAAATAGGATTAATTATAATTATATTTACAAAATTTAATTATATTAAATAAAATATATACATGATTAAATAAAATGTGATCATACAATTATATTTACAAATTTAAGAATTATAACAAAATTATATAAAATATATTAAGATTTATTAAAATATATGCAAGAATTAAAATAAATAAATAAACAATATTTACAATTAGGTTTTTTTTTAGAAAAATTAGGTTTTATGAAATATTAGGGTTAAGTAATTAATTTACAAAATAAAATAATTTATTTACAAATTTAACAATTATAATAAAATTATATTTTTAATAGAAACAAATTAGGGTTTGGAAAATACTTAGGTATTATATAAGAATATTAGGTTTTCTATGAAAATATTGAGATTAATAGAAATAATTTACATATAAAGGCCATGTACAAATTATAAAACAAATATTCAACATCAATAGTTTAAATATAATTATGGTTAGAGATTTAATTATTAATTAAAGTTAATTATAATGTCAAAAAAAACAATAATAATAATATACAAACAAAAATAAATGGAAATAGAAGGGAGAAAAAGAAAAGGGGAGGCCTGGTTTTGATCCCAAGACCTCCCCTGTACCTGAATGGGGGCTGACCACTAGGCTACGTGCGCCAGTGGTGATAGGAGACAACAACAAGCCCTATTATGGAGAACCTGCAACATGTAACTGAAAAAGAAAAAAAAAACATTTGAAGGAACCAGGATTCGAACCCCAGCCTTCCCTCTAGCCAATACAATGCTTATCCGCTGGGCCACACACGCGTTTCTGTTATAACTATAACATAAATACATTATAAAAAAACAATTAATTTAAATTTCAAACAGAGCGCCAAAAGCTCATCTTCAACCTTCAACTCCGCAGGTTTTCCTGCGATTTTTGATGCGAGTTTTGTTATGATTTTTCCTACCACCTTCAACCTACGAATTTCGTATCTCATGATATACCTGCAATTTCATCAAATTGATCGTACCTACACAATCCTTACAGTTCATACAGTGTTATTATATCAACAACAAGTGTTTATATGGTCCAAATCATGAAACCCCAAATTTGAAGAACAAACCCTAACAATGGCGAAACAGCTTTAAGGCCACGAAACTCAAAGTAAATCGCCCAGAAAGTTTCAATAGCTCACAACAAACACAAGTCAATGAACAATTTTAATTTATAATGCTTGAATACGTGAAATCGAAAAAAAAAAATATGAAGAAGAAAACGCATTCGGCCATGGCATGTAAGTGATTTCCAGATGTTTTTGAAGATTGAGATAGGTTTAGTAAGGTTCAAAGCAACCTTCCATGTCTGTAAAATACCTTTAAACATTCCTTAATGATGAATCCGAAAATTGAGTTTTTGGAAGAATTTTGGAATTTGAGAATGCTATGAGAGGCTCTGAAAAATCGTCCCCTTGATTGTAATGTGTTCTCCTATATGTAATGAATCAAATTAGGTTAAAAGATTGGATTATCCTTTGGATAATTTGGATCAATAAGATTGAAAAATATCATGTCTTAAAATCCAAATATTTTTTGATATATCCTTGCTATTTTAAGATAATCATCATAATTTCCATATCAATTTGATCCAAGACATATTTATGATTTTCTAGAAGCTCAATCTTTTTTAAATATTTGACTTTTCTATTTTATTTTAATTTAAAATGATTTTAAATGAATTAAATCAAAATAAATAAAATAAAATGATAAAAAAATCTGATTTTTAGAGACTTGGGTCGTGCATGAGGTAAGGGTATGGATTGGGTCATCATATGGCAAGCCCATTTAGAAAAAATTGGTTTTAAACCTCCATTTTCTTCATAAACCAACCAAAAATTTCCCAACTTTGCAAGGGCACACATCCTTCAATTTTAATGCTATGAGGGTGTTCTTGGACATTTTGGAAAGCTTGAAGAGTCCTCTAATCAACCCCACTGGTTTCATGTCCATAGCATTTACCATTCTCAAGTTATGCCCTTTTGAAGTTGTTGACTTTTTGTTGACTTTCAAAAGGACCTATAATGTCTTAGCTCATACCTTCCAAATGAAGCATTTTTGGGATTGGCTTGTGAGACACAAAGTTGTAGATAATTCAATTTCCTTCAAAATGAGCTTTGGATGGAAACTTGGTGATGAATTATGTGAAAGTTATGGCTGGTCAAAGTTCAGTTGACTTTTACTAAGGAAACCCTAATTTAGAAACTCCTGATTCTTGATGATCTGAAATCTCCTTGATGAATCATGATCAACCCTTGATCAAATGATGAACTTTACTTCATATACTTGATGTTGGCAAAAAATCATGAAGTTTGACTTTGGTTTGACCACAGTTGACCTCAGTTTGACTTTTTAACTGCTTTGACTGATTTTGACTTATCTGATCATCTGACTAAGCAAACCTTTGAGAAAAGTCTTGAAACTTGTCATGGGGGTTCTTACACACATATAAGATGTTATGAAGCTCACTTGAAGTCCTAGAAGTTCATTTAGCCTGATTAAAGTCAAAACCCTAGTTTTGGATGCACTGCTTAGGAGGTGCATTGTATGAGGGAATTGTCAACTCTTCTGACTATTTGTGAACTTTGTGAACCTTGTGAACCATCATAAGATGTCTTGTGAACCTTGTGAACCTCATGGGAGGTATTGTGAACCTTGTGAACCTCATAAAGTGTCTTGTAGACTTCATGAACCTCATGAAAGATCTTGTAAGTATTGTGAATCTTGTGAACCTTGTGAACCTCATAAAGTGTTTTGTAAACTTCATGAACCTCATGAAAGGTCTTGTGAACCTTTTGAACCTTCTTAGCACACAAATTCTTGTATTGTGAGGGCAAATTTTGGGGTGCAACAGCTGCCCCTGTTCAATTTTCTGAAACCTGAGGGGTTAGATTGGTATATTTGCCAGTCGTAACTTGGAAGGTTGAAGGGGATTGAACACAAAAGCCCAAAAATTTGCACTCACCGGTGCGTAGAGTGATACTGATGACTAGTTGAGTGGGCTTGAGTGGGCTTAAAGATGCCACTTGGAGAAAGGTTCTTCAGGTACATTTCTTGGAGGATAAAGCAGTCCAAAATATGAAGGTATAATGATAGCTTTCAGGAAGATAAACAACGTCCAGAGGTAGTAATATGCTTTCAGGAGGATAAAGCAGTCCTGAGGTAATAGTGTGATTTCAGGGAGATAACAACGTCCTGAGGTAATAATATGCTTTCAGGAGGATAAAGCAGTCATGAGGTAATAGTGTGCTTTCAGGGAGATAAAAACGTCCTGAGGTAATAATATACTTTCAGAAGGATAAACAACGTTCTGAGGAAATAATATGCTTTCAGGAGGATAAAGCAGTCCTGAGGGATTGATTGGTTTTTAGGAGGATAACAACGTTTTGAGGTAATAATATGCTTTCAGAAAGATAAACAACATTCTGAGGAAGTGGTAACCTTTGGGAAGATAACAACGGCCCAAAGTAATAATATGCTTTTAGGAGTATAAACAACATCCTGAGGAAGTGATGATAGCTTTCAGGAAGATAAACAACGTCCCGAGGAGATAGTATGCTTTCAGGAGGATAAACAACGTCCTGAGGTATAAGAAGCTTTCAGGAGGATAAACAACGTCCTGAGGGAATGATATGCTTTCAGGAGGATAACAACGTCCTGAGGTAGGGGTGATAGCTTTCAGGAAGATAAACAACGTCCCGAGGAGATAATATGCTTTCAGGAGGATAAACAACGTCCTGAGGTATAAGAAGCTTTCAGGAGGATAAACAACGTCCTGAGGGAATGATAACTTTTGGGAAGATGAACAACGGCCTAATAGTCACAATCTATTGATGAAATTTGTCTGCTGGAGAATTAACCTGAAAACAAGGTAGCATTCTGTATGGTAATATTAGTTTATGTATTATGTATGCATGTATAATATGATGCACTTAAGTAATGTATTATGTATCTATGTATATGTATGATATGATGTAAATGATGTATGTATGATATGATGCTGCCTGAAGCGTCTGAATATCTTCGTATAATCAACTGCTGGCCAGGGAAAATAAATCCCAATTCGTTGCTTGAAGAATATGAGGAACTCGTTCCCGTCTTGTTTGATAATATACATAACCTTCCGTTTTCTGGGGATAACAAGGTATACATAACCTCCCGTCTTCTAGGGATAGCAAGGTATACATAACCTCCCATCTTCTGGGGATAGCAAGGTATACATAACCTCCCGTCTTCTGGGGATAGCGAGGTATACATAACCTTCCGTCTGCTGGGGATAGTAAGGTATACATAACCTTCCGTCTTCGTTCGATAGTAGGGTATATATACTCTCCCGTCTTCATTCGTCGTACTCCTATTGGAAAGTAAATTCCCGAATATCCGTATGAGGATAAAAGAGATGGATATAAATTCCAGGGGAGATGTGACTTTATGAAGATGGATTTGCCCTACTGAGGGTTTTGTAATTGTTTTGTAGGGATGAACTGGTGAAGCTTTGTTGAAATCCTTCCCTCGTTCATCCTTAGTAAATACTATTACTGCATTTGCATGCATTTCTGGTAAACATCAATCATATTAAGCATTTATGCATTTCTGGTAAACATCAATCATATTCAAAAGCATACCAATGGACGTTCCGTTTATGTAAATAGGGTAAAAGTAAATCTGGATTCAGAGGGAAAAGTAAAGTTGAACTTGAAAACAGGGTCGTTTCAACTTCGAGAGTGTATAACCAATTGGATTTAGAGCTCCTGAGATTCTTAACTTTCCTGAATACCTTCCCAGAAATCCTCATAGCTGGATCTGAAGACATGATACTGACACTATCTAATACTACTGGCGTAGACAATTAATTTCCACCATGGCTTCTGCTGAGAATCTAATATCAAGGTAATACAATGAGAGGAATGGCGTCTTCAAATTGTGATGGACCATATACGCTCCGGGTATTATATTTGAAGAGAAAGCATTGCCCCTTGGTTGAGGATGAATTATACCATAATGGAAGTATCTGAATGTAGTTACCTCAAGAGAAATAAATAGAGTGCCTCACAATAATATGCCCCTGACATCATGAAATTCACATATATGAGGAGAGTTGCCTCTGGCTATTAAGCATTGTTGAATCTGGACCTGATTGCCCCAAATGAATTAAACAGTAAGTTGGTATGCCCCTTGACTGGGAAACAGTGACTATGCCCCCTGGCATTATGAACTTTGTAATGTTACCCTCGGTAATTTAGACAGATGTGGAGATCTGCCCCTGAATACTTAAACATAACTGAATCCTGTCCTGATTGCCCCACATGAATCCTGTCGTGTCTTGTAGACTTCATGAACCTCATGAAAGGTCTTGTAAGTATTGTGAATCTTGTGAACCTTGTGAACCTTGTGAACCTCATAAAGTGTTTTGTAAACTTCATGAACCTCATGAAAGGTCTTGTGAACCTTGTGAACCTTCTTAGCACACAAAGTCTTGTATTGTGAGGGCAAATTTTGGGGTGCAACAACTACGAATTTCTGTAGCTGACTTCGGAGTTTCCCACTGCAATACCGCATCAATATTTGAAGGATCCACCAGAATTCCACCACTTGAAATTACATGGCCGAGGAAACTCACTTTCTTTAACCAGAACTCACACTTAGATAATTTAGCAAACAATTTCTTTTCTTTCAACACTTGCAACACAACACTCAAATGTTCGGCATGTTCCTCTTCTGATTTAGAATATACCAAGATATCATCTATGAAAACCACCACGAATTTATCAAGATACTCATGAAAGATCCTATTCATATATTCCATAAACACACCAGGCGCATTAGAAACCCCAAACGGCATCACCGTATACTCGTAATGCCCATATCTCGTCCTGAAAGCTGTCTTTGGAATATCATCAGCTATAACTCGAATCTGATGATAACCAGACCTCAGATCAATTTTACTAAAGACACAAGCACCTACTCGCTGATCCATCAAATCATCGATCCTCAGAAGTGGGTACTTATTCTTGATAGTCACTTTATTCAATTGTCGGTAATCGACGCACAATCTCATACTACCATCCTTCTTCTTAACGAGCAACACCGGAGCACCCCAAGGAGAAACACTGGGTCTAATGAACATCTTCTCTAACAATTATTCTAATTGTTTCTTCAACTCATTCAACTCTGAAGCCGACATTCTATAAGGAGCCATCGAGACAGGACTCGTACCCTGTACTAAGTCCACAGAAAAATCAATTTCACGTTCTGGTGGTAAATCACTTATATCACCAGGAAACACATCATGAAATTCATAAACCACAGGCAACTCTGCACTTACAGACTTATCATCAACTTGCAATGATGCAAACACTACAAACATCAAAGCTTCATCCAAAACAAGGTCATCCACTTGCTTAGCAGATAAAAACATCAACTCACCATTCTCGCTCAATTCAGGGAACTTCAATGTCTTACTATAACAATTAATATGAACATAATTGAATTCCAACCAGTTCATACCAAGGATAACATTGATTTGGTGTAATGGCACGCACACCAAATCCATCAAAAAATTCTTCTCGAAAATTGTCAAAGGACACTTCAAACAAACAAGCATGGTAGTCACAGAACCATTAACAGGAGTCTCTATTATCATATTACCGTTCATATTAGACAACTTTAAACCCAATATATTAGCACACTCAAGAGAAATAAATGAATGTGTAGCTCCAGTGTCAATAATAACAATCAACTCAATATTATTAATAAAACAAGTACCTCTGATCAAGTTGTCCTTCTTCGAAGCTTCTGAACCAGCTAACGCAAAAACTCTCCCAGGATTCTGAGCGGTAGCAACATTCTTCTTTGGTTTCTGGCATTGGGCGCTGATATGCCCCTGCTCACCGCAATTATAACAGGTTGGGCCCTCATTAGGACAATCACTCAGCTTATGCCCAAGCTTGCTACAACGGTAACATTTCATAACTCTGGTGGTACACGCATCGACCTTATGACCTGCCTCTCCACACTTGTAACACTTAACAGGTACATTAGCATCTCCCCTACTTTGCTTCTTCTCATCAGATGCCTTCTGCTTCTCTTTATCACCAGTAGTCACATAAGGTTTCCCTCTATACTAACTCTTGTCTTTCTTCTGGCTCAGCTGTTTATAGTGAGCTGACCGAGCTCGGCTGTCCTCGTCATAAATACGGCTCTTATTGACCAACTCTGCATACTTACGAATTTATTGACATCCAATTCCCTGCTTAATTTCAGGTCTCAGCCCATTCTCAAACTTAAGGCAATTGGAAAGTTCAGCATCTGCCCTGTTGTAGTGAGGACAAAACTTCACCAGCCTTTCAAATTTGGCAGCATACTCTGCCACAGTCATGTTTCCTTGCTTCAGTTCAAGGAATTCTACCTCTAACTTACCACGAGCATCTTCCGGAAAATACTTCTTAAGGAACTCCGCCTTAAACACAGTCCAAGTCACCACAACAGCCTCATCCTCTAAACGCTGACGAGTATTATCCCACCAGTCTTCAGCTTCCTCAGACAACATATGAGTCCCGAATTGAACTTTCTGCGCGTCAACACACGCCATCACTCTGAAAATCTTCTCAGTTACCTTGAGCCACTTCTGCGCGCTCGCCGGGTCATGAGTTCCTTCAAACACAGGTGGATTATTCCTCTGGAATTTCTCCAAGGCACGAAACTCATCATGCGCATTGTTACGAGCAGCAGTCTGAGCAAGAGCTGCAATAGCATCAGCGAGAGCACGCGTGTTGTTTCCAGCCATTCTGCACAACACTTACCACATCAGAAGAGAATAATCGTTAAGTAAATAACGACTTGACAACAAACTGACAACAACAAGACTTGGCCGGACAGACCGACCTGCTCTGATACCACTAATGTAACACCCTTCTACCCCAAAACAAAATATTTAAATAATATCAGAGTAATCATCTAAAAAGGGTATCACATATCATCATAATTCAACACAAACAGTGTCTTGTCCCGTAACACGGGTTAATCAACATCAAGAATATCATAAATCATTTCGCAACGGGATTTAAACTTCATAATTCAAAACTTCATAAACATAATTTTCACCATCCTGAATTTAACATCATAAAATAGGAAAACATTTATCCAAACAATAACATAACTGAAAACAGTTTAACAATAAACCCCGTCCCAGTGTTACATGACACAAAGCAGGACACATAGACCATGACCACTTCTAAGGAACACTAAAGCACGCTCTGAGACTCATGAAAAACTCCTCTTGCACTGCAAGCCTATTCTTTATCATCTGCAAGTTACCCACGAAAGAGACAACATTTCTAAGCAGGCAAGGTGAGTAATCATAATATATCATAAACGTACAAGAATATAAACATAAATAAATTAGTGCACATATCTGTAGCGGTAAAATCATGAGTGTAAGTTATTAACTAACTTAACTCAAGGTAAATAGAGTCGCCACCGCGCTTTTATTTTATTCCAAATGGAAAAGGGAAAAAGAGAGAATAAAACCTAATGAATCTAAAAGCTAAAAAGCTAAAAGAATCAAACAGAGAATGGGTAAGGGGATAGGTTACAAATTGGGAAGGTTTTACGCACCCAAAATGTTTGTGGTACTCCACGGGAACCCTTTGAGATATTTACTGCTTTTTTGGTTTGAAATGGTTTGCTTGAAAAAAGATTGAAGAGATGAGAAGAAGAATGTTTTTTAAGATTTTTGTGTTTGAAGAGACGAACGTCTCATGCCTACGTACCCACAAAGTTCAATGCGAGATCAAAACCTCGTAGTTCGTGGTACAAATTGAGAAAAGAAACAATGAGTTGAATTGAATTTAAAATGTAAAGATAAGTCATCATTCTTTAGAGAATAATTCCACTAGAAAGAATGAATCATATCTAAACATAAAAAACGGTTAAAAAGAAATGTGCATGAGGGCATAAAAACAATTGAATGAGTTTTGAAAGTTTTAAAGTTTTTGAGAAGAGAGTTTCGATATGCTTATGTGGTTTAGCATTTATTAAGAAATGAAATGAAAAAGTAAAATCGCATGACCTAAGTCAAGGTTTGATTGCGAAAATGTTTGAAGTTTGAAGACAAATAAAGTTTTTGAAAATAGGAAGAAGATTTGAAAATTTAAGAAATGAGAAGAGATGAAGGGACTATCCTAAGACTTGAATGTAAAAGTTAAAGGAAGAACGATCAAACCGTATGGCAAGCATTCCTCAAGAACAATGGGATTTCCATCTTTGTAAACAAGTGAATTCAATCGGAGCCAAAGTCTTCAATCCATAACAACTCAAGCAAAGGGATAGATTCTAAAATCTAAGTCTGAAACTCCAAGTACAATGCTAAGGATAGTAACCATAGTCCAAAATTAAAGTCGCAAATCTTTTAGATGTTTAATCCTTTATTAATGTTTTTGTGTCCAAATGGACAAAGGAAAAATCACAAGCATAACAATATAAACATAAACAATATGATGAATGATATAGAAGCATAATAAAAGAGATAAGGAGCGAGAAATTGAAATAAAGAGGATAAGGTGCGAGAAATTGAATTTAAATGGTTAGTATATTAATAGTATTATAATATTTACATAGAAATGGTATGATGAACTTAATCAAACACAACCACAAAAAGATATCCAAAATCGAGGCAACCGGATCCAAATGGATCTTATTCCGAATTCGGGACAAGTTTAGGTCTATGTTAAGCAATCGCCGAGTAATTTACGAAGTAATTACCCTACAAATGAGGCCGGCCACCACCAATTAAGGTGGAAAATATTTGTGCTAATACATGTTAGAGAAATGATATGATGATCGTTCTCCGAAAACATGTCGCACGAAAAGAAAAGGAATGGTCTAATCTTAATCGAGATTTCACATTGTATTATCGAAGGCAACCTATCACTATTCCAAAGTATGGAGAATGATCCAAATGATCATTCATCCATAGATTTGAAATAATGAAGATTAAACATCTTCGAAAATCAATAATCGCGAATCGGAGATCTCATCGACCAAAAAGAAAAAAAATAAGATGAAATAAAGAAAGATCGATCTAATATAGAATCCACACCAAAAAATCAACAAATAGAAATAAAAAAAATATAAAGAACTCATAAAAAAAATATAAATAAAAAATATTAAAACCTTTTTTTAAAAGAAATGTTTCTAAAAGATTTTATCCATAGAAAAAATCTATGTCTTTTTTCTTCTAAAAAAAAATGAGACCATTTAAAGAAAATAGAATAGAAACTAACATGTAAAAAAAAAAGGAAAATAAATTAGAAAAAAAAAAGGGGGAAGAATGCAGACTAATAGGTGTTAAAATAATGGATCCAATTGTCTTTAGCCCAAAACAAATATCTCTAGTTTAAAAAACAAACAAAAAATAGAAATTATATAAAAATAAAATGCAGAAGAGCTGTTCGCTTCTTCTTCTTCGTGAGAGCAAGCCACGACACTGTTCATGTGAGAGGCAAATCGGCGGAGCTCCGCCCAATCGGAGCGGCGGAGCTCCATTTTGGTACCGTTCTGACCGGAGCACTGAGTAGAGTCCAAATATCTGATCGATTTATCCCGTCGCTGTACAAATCAAGCAAATCGGTGTCTCGAAACTTTCATCAAAAAAACTTCCAATACCTTTAAAATGGTGAGAATACTCTTCCTAGCTTTTCCTCTCTTTTAATGGTGTTGTTGTGTTTGATGTTTGCGGTTGATTCAGATTGTTGAACTAAATTGGAATTTGAATGGATGAATTTGGTTCGAAGTTGATGAAATTGAAAGAAATAATTGTTGATTTATGCAGGGATTTGGAGAGAGTTTTGGGAGGGCTTTCTAAGCTTGAGAAAAATGAGAGGGAAAGGGTTAATTTATAGAGAAATTGAGGTGAGATTGGGTTTGAAATCGGTTCCCGTTTTGTGTGAATTTACGGGCAATTTGGAGTGAGCCTCAGCGTGTTTTTGTTGCTGCTTTCAAAATTCAATTGCTGCCTTTTACTTCACTTTCAGTTTGCGTTTTGAAGTTTATGATGTGTTGCGTTTCATGTTGCTTGGCTATGCGTTTTGCTGCTTGGATTTCTCATGTGAATTTGTTACGTGCGTTCCTCGTGCAGGGTGTGATGTGAGGAAGGCTTGAAGTTTGGCTTGCGGAAGGCTTGTACGGATGATGTTTGATGCAGGCTGGGAGTATTATGCAGCTGGTAAGTGAAGTGTTTGGCTGGAGGTATTGACTTCAGCTGATGTGCTGAAGGCTTGCGCTGGAGAAGGCCTGGTGTTCAATGTGGCTGGATGGTTGTTGGCTTGGTATTTGAGCTGATAACAGAAGTGGCTTTGGCTTGCGGAAGGTTGGCGTAAGTTGATGTAGTGAAATGATGTTAAGTGAAGCTGGCTGGGAGTGAAAGCTGATATTAAAACTGGCTGCATGAGGTAGTCACGTGTGGATGAGGCGGCTAGGAAATTTGTGTGGCTTGTAGCTATCTTGCTTGTGTTGACCTGGATGGATTTGTTTTTGGAGAAAGGCTGATCACGTTAAAATCCCATGGGATTAATGGGCAAATTTTAATATTTTCTATAATAATGATGGGCTAATGGTATAATTTGAAGTGGATAGAAAAATAAAAAAATGATTTATGAATAAAAGAAATGGAATTTGAATTGTGGTATTTGAATAAAAGAAATGGAATTTGAATAAAAAAATGGAATTTGAATAAAAAAAATGGAAATGGACAATATAAGAGACTTTTGGTATTATTATTTTTTTTTTGATGATTTTATGAACTTGAATATTGATAGAAAAATGGAATAAAAGATAGAATTTAACTTGTGGTAATTAGGAATTATTTGGATGTAATAGACACAATGAAAAAAATGGATAGTTTGTAAAGTCGAAAGTTGAATGGATAATCGGTAAAAAATGATAATTTGGATGACTGAACTAAAAAATACGAATCGGATAACAAAAATGGAAGAAAAATGGCCATTGACTAAAATGGATAATAAATAGTTTAATCGAAAATGAATAATGGATAAGAAATTGGTTTTAGCCCAGAACCAAATATGGATTTTTTTTCTTTCACAAGCCACACATAATGATGAATAGAGCCAAACATGAACCATTGAACAACTTTCCAATTCAACCCCAATCACTGAAATCGTCTAAAAATTGTCCTGATGATTTGAATTCATGCTGGAAAAAATAAATTCTCAGATGAATCACTGATAAACTGATGGATAAACCGAACTTCACACGCAACACAACTTGAACTTTGAAAACGTATTGTCTGAGGAATAAACTACTGGCACAAACAACTTGCATTTGCAACAATCTTTTGATAGTTTGACCAATATTTGGTCAAACATCCAATTGAATCAAACTGGGACTGAACAACCTCATCTGACTTGAAAATCACTGCCCTGTCTTTGAAATCCTACAACACAGAGAAGAAGAAGAAGCAACTGCAACATATTTTTTGGTATTTTGGTCAGAAGTTAGTAAATATAAACAAATAACGGCAATTAAACATGGTGATCCCCTGCGAGGCATAGACCTGCACCTGAAAAAGGATAAACGAACAGTGTGTGATCTTGTTTGTATGCGAAATGCAGATGAGATGCGAAAAATCTTAGGGTCAAAAATTAGGGTATGACAGATGCCCCTATTTAAGTTTCTTCAATCCAGAGATAAGGAAGATTGAAATCTTCGTTTCGACAAGATGGAAGATACTTAAATATCAAAAAAACCCAATTTTTGATCCTAAGATGCCAAAAAATGGAAAGAAATGAAATGAAATGAACAAGATGATATGGAAATGATACGAAAATGATATGAAGATGATATGGAAATGATATGAAGCATATGAAAATGTTATGAGAATATTTATGAGATGATATGAAATGTATATGAAAACATGTGAAATGTAAGGAAATCCGTGAGGGACAAGACGACACGAGAAATAAAATAAATGTTGAGGATAAGGAGCATAAAACTCCGACGGGGAAAAACAACATGCTAGAGACCAACACATGGCTCAGCTGAAACGAAAATGTCTAAGAATAGCAATTGGACAAAAAGGATCACAGCATCTAGGAATGGAACTGAATGAAGTGAGAAAAGTCCCGAAAAAGTACAGCAGAAGCATCCAAGGATGACATTACTGACTTTAACTAGGGATATCCGAGAATGGCAATCGGAAAAGGGTAATCACAACATCTGAGAATAGCAATCAGATAAGAAGTGTGAATCACGACATCCAGGAACAGAACTGAATGAAATGGGAAAATTTCGGGAAAATACATCAACTCAATGATGACTCCAACATGGAAATCCGAGAATGGCAATCGGAAGGAAAGTGATCACAACATCCAAGAATAGCAATTGGATAAAATGTGAATCACAACATTCAGGAACAAAACTGAATGAGACGGGAAAAAGTCAGGGACAGTACATCAAATCAATGATGACTTCACTATGGACTTCCGAGAATGGCAATCGGAAGGGAAGTGATCACAACATCCAAGAATAACAATCAGATAAAATGTGAATCACAACATTCAGGAATAGAACTGAATGAGATGGAAAAAAGTCTGGGACAGTACATCAAATCAATGATGACTTCACTATGGACATCCGAGAATGGCAATCGGATAAAAAGGGTGTAATATATGAGAAGACACAACAAGTAGGTGAAGAAAAAGTTCTGGAGAGACAGACAAATGCCAAGTAAGTTGAACTTTGATCACAAAGTAAGAAGTTGAAAACAACAAGACCTCGAGAAATGCACATGAGGACTAAAACACTCAGTATGCAGACATTTACGAAAATGGGGAATAACACACCCAAGAAAACGCATAATGAGGACTAAAACACTCAAATATGCAAAGGTTAACAATAATGGGGAATAACACACCCAAGAAGACGCATAATGAGGAATAACACACTCAAATATGCAAACGTAAACAATACTGGGGAATAACACACCCAAGGAGATAATATGAGAGAAAATGCTTGACAACCAGTTTAGACTCTTAGAGGAGTGGAAAAGATAGAAGACTGATTCCTCAACACAGAGATCACTGCCATTCTGCTCGGAAATTAGAGATACTACTGCTGAACAAATCTCTGTCACACTAGTAAACTGTACCAAGTTGAAAATCTTTTGAGAGAAGTCATGCAAAGCTGCTTGGGGATTCTTTGAAGAAAATTGCCCCAAGTTTAATGACTGAGGAAGGTAAACTGATAATGGATTCAGTTCTTGACTACTGCTGGAGAAAATAATCAGATCTTTGAGATAACTGCTGAGAAGAATAAACTGATCATGGCTTCAGTTCTTGAGATGAATGCTGAGAAAATAACCCAGTATGAAACTTGCAGAGAATCTTCTGACTAATCACATCTGAGAACAACTTGCACTGACCAACAACTCTTGAACCATAGGACCTGAGAAGAACTTGCCCCTGATAATATCACTGACTAAGTTTCTTAACTGTTTGAAAATTCCTTGATGAGGAAAGTTTATTTGCAAATAAAAAGTGTTTGTACAAACCTGGTAATTTTAATGCAAAGTTCAATGCAAAGTTTGAAATCAAGAATCATTTTTGGAATGAAATTTATTGATGTAAAGTAAATGAAAACATTGTTAAAACACGGCGGTTGAGACAACAATTAAAGATAAAGCAACGGTAAGAACTTGGGAGTCAGTTTACACAACCTTGTTGTAGTATGATTTTCAAAAGAAACCTGGATTCAATTAGGACTTTTGAAGGTTGTAACGTGGTCTGGTTCACGGTTTATGAAACAAAGGATATAGGCTCAAAGTTTATCTGTACCCAACCCAACTTCGTGATGAACTCCAGTCCTACATTCAATTAATTCAGCTTATGCATTCAAATTCCCAGATATTTGGGGTTGCACAGATGAAGATGGTTCATAAGCCAAAGGATTTTGAGATAGCAGTCACATCCTTCCTTTTGTTATTTCTAGTGAGGACTTTGGTCAACTCAACTTATTTTTGCTGAGGATTTTGATGACCTCTTGACAAATATTTCTTTTTATTATCCCTAACTTTTGTCTGAACTGTGTCATTTCAACTTACAGCCAGCGGGATGCCCCAGTTTTTTTTGCCTAAGTCTCCTTTATAGGTTTTAACTTGGCGGGCTTTGATTTTTTTTCAAATAAAATTTTTCAATATCATTTTTTTTTGAAAGATAATGACTGCATGGCTTAATGATTACGACGAACCATCATTGGCTTTTGAATTGAGAAACATCTTCAACACTTCTTTGATGTGTATGAAGGAAAACTTGAGATTGCAACCTTTATTGAAAGGTTTCTTGAATGATTCTCTTGCACTTGAATGCACATTCCAATTAATTGAGAACTACCCATCCCCAGGTTAAAATTGCGGGTTTTTTTCGAATAGAAAGAAACTCCAACTTCAAGGCTCAAATGGGTTGACAAAGGATTAACTTCCTTATTTCTCCAGTGTTTGGGATTTGAAACAATGCCTGTATATCATCAGCCAAGTCTCAATTGAAAGCATACCAACAACAGTTATGGGTATCTCGTTTTCATCATCCTCCCTCCAATCATTGTAAAAGCTTGAGAAAAGAAAATGAACTTGAAATGTAAAGCATAAAGATGCCCATACTAAATGAAATTGAATCAGAACAAAGCAATGCTCATTTAATTAAAACCAACATGAAAGTACAAACAAAGTTTAAAAGCAAACAAGTCAATACAATTGAAGAAAAATGTAAACATAAAGAAACAATGGCCTAGCGATCCATCAGTCAACAAGGATGAGCTGTCCCGTCTGATATTCTGGCTTTGAAGAAAATTTGACTGTTGAATTCTTCTAGAAGATTCACTTCCCAAGCTTCGGCAAAGGATTGTTGATAACATTGGGATTAGTGTCATTAAAGTAGAGGATGTTGTTCCTGATAAGTTCTTGCACTTTAGCCTTCAGTGCAAAGCAATGTTCCAGGTCATGACCAGTTCCACCTTGATGAAACTCATAGCGAAGATCCGATCTATAACCAATCGGAAGAGGATTTGGAATAGGAGGCGGAGGCCTAGTAGTAATTAAACCACTCTTAATTAAGGAAGGAAACAAATCAGTATAAGGCATCGGGATATGATCAAAGTTTGGCCTATTGCGATACTGATTTTGTCCAGCAGCAGGATGAGGAGCCTGAGCTTGAGCTCGAATCTGAACTTGAGCTTGAGCTGGTTGAGCTTGACCTTGAACTTGAGTTTGAGCTGGTTGAGTTTTAACAACAGGAGCAACTGCAGCTACATATGGTTGAACATATTGTTGTTGCGGGTGATAAGGCCTCCTCTCAGTTGAAACAGCATAAGCATCACCATCTTTTCTCTTGTGAAAGTTCCCAAAAGACTTTCTTGCAACATTAGGAGATTCAGAATTGGTAATCTTACCTTTCTTGATACCTTCCTCTAGTCTTTCTCCAATAGTGACTAAATCAGAAAAACCAAATGAAACACTTCCTACCATTTTCTCCCAAAAGAACGGTTGAAGAGTGTCCATGAACAAACCAGTTAATTCCTTTTCGGGCAAAGGTGGTTCCACTTGAGCAGCTAGCTCTCTCCAACACTGAGCGTACTCTTTGAACGATTCTTTCTCTTTCTGCGACATGTTTTGAAGTTGACGACGGTCAGGCGCCATGTCCAGATTGTACTTATACTGTCTTACAAAAGCATCAGATAAATCTTTCCAGCTTCGGATGTGACTCTTCTCAAGTCCAACATACCACTTCATAGAAGCACCACTCAAACTATCTTGAAAACAGTGAATAAGCAACTTGTCATCCTTGGCATGTGCAGCCATTTTGCGACAATACATCAGCAGATGAATCTTTGGACAAGTATGACCATTGTATTTCTCAAATACAGGAACCTTGAACTTATCAGGAAGAACTAAGTCGGAAACCAAACACATGTCTATTGTAGCAGAACCAAAGACATATTTTCCTTCTAGACCTCTTACCCTCTTTTCAAGAGTCAAACATTGCTCTCTAACTTCATCCATATATCCAGGTTCACCCTGACTTTCAGCTTGTGGACCAGCAGCTTGGTACAAGAAAGGAGAATTCTGATAAGTAGTCTGAGCAGTAGTGTGCACAACAGGTTGAGGTTCGACAAAAGTCGGAGCTGAAAAGACTGGCACAATAGATGGACCACCCACTTGAGCAGTTGTAGAAACTGACACATAATCCGGAGGTAACCCATATGTAGATGTCTTGAATTGGCAGAATTTTTGACCAACAAGAATTATTGAATTCAGTTCAGAATGTCCTATCAAATGTTGGGACATTATCAAACAGAGTATATGAACTTATTTCAGGATGTCCTACCAGATGTTGGGACATTGTGTAAATGACTTAAGTTCAGTTTTTCAGGATGTCCCAACAGATGTTGAGACATCTCAAACCTGCTACCAGAATTAATTATTGAATAACTAATCAGAGATATTTAAGGAGAGTTATCTGGAATTAATTAATGATGGATAAAAATAGAACAAGGCGCATCTGTAGGGAGTTTTATATTGAAGATTCAGTTTAAAACAGAAGACCTAAAAGCACCTAGAATCTATGAGGTAACAAACCCTAATTCAAGGTGGAAGCTGCTGCGCATTAGGGTTGGATCATTCTACAGAAAGCCCAAAAATTCAGATACCTATTTAATTAACAGAAACTCATAGAATTGAGTACGAATTTCAGAAGACAAAATAGGGTGTCTAGAATTTAATAGCAGGTTGTTTTTAATTGTACCACTTTATGAGCTTTTAAGCAAAAGTGCATTTGTGACTTGATTGAAACTGTGAAGTAAGATCAAGCTGTTTTGTTTGAAGGATGTCTTCAATTTTAGTAAACTTGTAAACTTGATCACTGTGTGATTGAGGGGGAGTGAGTAGGGTACTCTTATCTAAGGTGTGTCTTAGGTAGAAATTGCATTGGGTAGATATTAAGTGATAGATTAAACAGGGTGGTTTAAGTCTAGAATTAATATTACTTATAGTGGATTTCCTCCTGGCTTGGTAGCCTCCAGATGTAGGTGTGGTTATACACTGAACTGGGTTAACAAACTTCTGTGTTGTTTACTTTTCTTGCTATTTAAGTTTTGGTTAAATTTGTCAAGTGTCCTATCAAGTGTTGGGACATCTCTTAGGACATCTCATACCTGATCACAAAATTTCAATTGGCATCAGAGCAGGCACCCTGCCTGTTTATACTGGGTGAGATCTAGGGAAAACAAATTCTGTAACATGGACAGAGATATAGGGTCAGTAAATAGACCACCTATACTGGATGGATCTAATTATGACTACTGGAAGCCAAGAATGATTGCATTCTTAAGATCACTTGACAACAGGGCATGGAGAGCAGTAAATGTTGGATGGGATCATCCTGTCCAAGACACCAAAGATGGATCAAAAGTGCTGAAACCTGAAGAAGAATGGAGTAAGGAGGAAGAAGATTCAGCACTAGGCAACTCAAAAGCCTTAAATGCCTTATTCAATGGCATTGATAGGAACATTTTCAGACTTGTGCGTCATTGTGAGCTGGCCAAAGATGTTTGGGACACTCTCAAAACAACTCATGAAGGAACATCAAAAGTAAAAATGTCAAGACTTCAACTTCTCACCACCAAGTTTGAAAACTTGAGAATGAAGGAAGATGAATCAATTCATGAGTTCTACATGAACATCTTGGATATAGCCAATACTTCTGGAGCTTTGGGAGAAAAGATGACTGATGAAAAGCTGGTAAGAAAGATTCTCAGATCTTTGCCAAAAAGATTTGACATGAAAGTCACAGCAATAGAAGAAGCTCAAGACATATGCTCCATGAAAGTTGAAGAACTCATTGGCTCCCTTCAAACTTTTGAGATGGGAATGAATGACACAAATGTTAAAAAGAACAAAAGCATAGCATTGGTGTCAAATACTGATGAAGAAGAAGATAATGAACCAGAAAATGATAAAAGCTTGTCAGAAAACATTGATATGCTTGGAAGACAATTCAAACAGATTCTCAGAGGTATGGAAGGCAAATCCAATTCCAGTGGAAGATTCACAAACTCTTCTGAAAACAAGAGAACTTATGATGCTAACAGAAGATCAAATCTTACTGAAAAGACCAGTCAAGAAAAAGGAATCAAGTGCCATGGGTGTGAAGGATATGGACACATCAAGAAGGAATGTCCTACCTTCTTAAAAAGACAAAAGAAGGGACTATTTGTAACCTGGTCTGATGAAGACTCAGGAGGAGATTCAGAAGAAGAATCAGCTAAGCATATTACTGCTTTAGCTGGACTGTGTGAATATGATAGTGATTCCAGTTGTGGAGAGCTTACTTATGCAGATCTTGAGCAAGCTTTCAAAGATCTATACAAGAGAAGCACTGAAATATGCAGTGAGGTTATAAAGCTAAAGAAGCAGAATGAGGTATTAGAAGATGAAAAAGCAAGTGATCAAGTAATCATTGATACCTTGAAAAGTGAAGTAACTCTTCTCAACTCTAAGTTGGAACATATGTCCAAATCTGTTAGAATGTTGAACAGCAGCTCAAATACACTGGATGTTATTCTCAGCAATAATAAATATTCAGGGGACAAAAGTGGACTGGGATATAACAGAGATGAAGCCAGCTCTAGCAAAACTACTTCAAAAACTACACAGTCAAACAAGATGTCCCAACAGATGCTTCAACATCAGAATACAAAGACAAACATAATGTTCCAACAGATGTCTCAACATTCTGGAAAGAACAAAATGAAGAAGAAGTATCAAAGATGGAGATGCCATTATTGTGGAAGATTTGGGCATATCAAACCTCACTGTTATAAGCTACATGGATATCCAAATCAGATGTGTCAGCAACCTTCCAAGCAGAAAGTAGAAGGTACCAAGAAAGTGCTGCATAGACATCAAAGAAATCAGCAACCTCCTAAGCAGAAGACAGAGGTCATCAAGAAGGTTTGGAGACCAAAAGCTGGCACTCAGACTGATCAAAGCCACATACCCAAGAACAAGATCAACAATCAAGCTTGGAGATCAGCTGAACAACACACAGGGCAGAGGCATCAAAAGAAATCTCAACTCATCTGGTCAAAGAAAAGTACTGCATATATAGCACATACATCACTAAGAGTATCAGCTAAAGAAGACTGGTACTTTGACAGTGGATGTTCAAGACACATGACTGGATTGAAGAATCTGCTTGTAAACTTAAAATCACATTCATCCAGGTATGTAACATTTGGAGATGGAGCTAAAGGAGAAATCAAAGGAGTTGGGACCTTGGACTGTCAAGATGTTCCAAGACTAGATGATGTGTTGCTAGTTAAAGGTTTAACTGCTAACCTGATCAGCATAAGTCAATTATGTGATCAAGGATGCAGTGTAAACTTCACAAAAACTGAATGCATAGTGACTAACAAAGAACAAGAAGTGGTCATGAAAGGAGCCAGGTCTAAAGACAACTGTTACATGTGGGAGCCACTAGACTTCAGTCCCACTTTATCTTGCTCTCTAGCTAAAGAAGAAGAAGTAAAACTATGGCACCAAAGACTAGGTCATCTTCATTTCAGAGGCATAAAGAAGATCATATCTATGGATGTTGTAAGAGGTATCCCTAAACTGAAGATTGATGATGGCAAAATATGTGGTGAATGTCAAATAGGCAAACAAACCAAGATGTCCCATCCAAAGCTCCAACATCTGACAACTTCCAAAGTTTTGGAACTTTTACATATGGATCTTATGGGACCTATGCAAGTTGAAAGTCTTGGTGGTAAGAGGTATGCCTATGTGGTGGTTGATGACTTTTCAAGATATACATGGATAAATTTCATCAAAGAAAAGTCTGATGTATTTGATGTATTCAAAGAATTATGTCAAAGATTACAAAGGGAAAAATCTAGCTGTGTGATTAGAATTAGAAGTGATCATGGAAAAGAATTTGAGAATCAAAAGTTCTTAGATCTCTGCTCTTCAGAAGGAATCAATCATGAATATTCTTCACCAATCACTCCTCAACAGAATGGGATTGTTGAGAGGAAGAATAGAACTATTCAAGAATCTGCAAGAGCTATGATCCATGCTAAAAAGCTACCTCTGTATTTCTGGGCTGAAGCTATGAACACTGCCTGCTACATCCATAACAGAGTTACCTTGAGAAAAGGAACTTTGTCCACAATATATGAAGTCTGGAAGGGCAGAAAACCCACTGTTAAGTACTTTCATGTGTTTGGAAGTAACTGCTATATTCTGGCAGATAGGGAGCAGAGGAGAAAAATGGATCCTAAAAGTGATGAAGGGATTTTCCTTGGATACTCTATAAACAGCAGAGCATATAGAGTATTTAATTCTAGAACCAAGGTTATCATGGAGTCCATAAATGTGATAATTGATGATGCTTCTACAGATGTCCCAGAAGATGTTGGAACATCTGTTGATATCAAGATTGAAGCTGAAGAAAAGAATGATCAATATAACTTCACTCAAACTGATACAAGGACAAAAGAATCAAGCAAACCTCCCTCCATCAGAATACAGAAGGATCATCCCAAAGATTTGATAATTGGTGATCCCAACAGAGGTGTGGGCACTAGATCAAGAGAAGTGATTTCAAGTTCTTGTTTTGTTTCCAAAATAGAACCTAAAAATATCAAGGAAGCTCTCACTGATGAATACTGGATTTGTGCTATGCAAGAGGAATTAGGTCAATTCACAAGGAATGAAGTGTGGAATCTTGTTCCTAGACCTGATGACATAAATGTGATTGGTACAAAATGGGTGTATAAGAACAAGTCAAATGAACAAGGAGTTGTTACAAAGAACAAAGCTAGACTTGTAGCTCAAGGATACACTCAAATTGAAGGGGTAGACTTTGATGAAACCTTTGCACCAGTAGCAAGGCTTGAATCAATCAGACTGCTGTTGGGAATTGCTTGTATCTTGAAGTTCAAGCTATTTCAAATGGATGTGAAAAGTGCTTTTTTAAATGGCTACCTTAATGAAGAAGTATATGTAGAACAGCCTAAAGGATTTGTTGATCCAAGCTGTCCAAATCATGTATACAAACTAAAGAAGGCACTTTATGGTTTGAAGCAAGCTCCAAGGGCATGGTATGAGAGATTGACCACATTTCTTATCAAGCAAGGATACAGAAAAGGTGGGATTGATAAAACCCTGTTTGTTAAAGATGAAGAAGGAAATGTCATGATTGCTCAAATATATGTTGATGACATTGTCTTTGGTGGAATGTCTGATAAGATGGTCAAACATTTTGTCAAGCAGATGGAATCTGAATTTGAAATGAGCCTAGTAGGTGAGTTAACCTACTTTCTTGGTCTACAAATAAAGCAAATGGAAGACTCAATGTTCATCTCACAAAGCAAGTATTCCAAGAACATAGTCAAGAAATTTGGAATGGAAAATGCTGCTCACAAGAGAACTCCTGCCCCCACACATTTAAAGCTGACTAAAGATGAAAAGGGTGAGAATGTAGATCAAAGCTTATACAGAAGCATGATTGGAAGCTTGTTATACTTGACTGCTAGCAGACCAGACATAGCATTTGCAGTAGGAGTTTGTGCAAGATATCAAGCTGATCCAAAAGTCAGTCATCTCAATCAAGTCAAGAGAATCCTTAAATATGTTAATGGTACTTGTGACTATGGTATAATGTACTTTCATGGTTGTAAACCAATTCTCACTGGCTTCTATGATGCTGATTGGGCTGGAAGTGCTGATGACAGAAAAAGCACTTCAGGAGGATGCTTCTTTCTAGGAAACAATCTGATTTCTTGGTTCAGTAAGAAACATAATTGTGTATCCTTATCTACAGCTGAAGCTGAGTATATAGCAGCAGGTAGCAGCTGTTCTTAGTTGGTTTGGATGAAGCAAATGCTCACTGAGTACAATGTCCCACAGGATGTCATGACATTGTACTGTGACAACTTAAGTGCAATAAACATATCAAAGAATCCTATCCAACATAGCAGGACCAAGCATATTGATATCAAACATCATTTCATCAGAGATCTTGTAGAAGAAAAGGTGATTTCATTGGAGCATGTAGCTACAAATCTGCAGTTAGCTGATATCTTTACCAAAGCATTGGATGCTACACAATTTGAGAACTTAAGGGGCAAACTTGGAATCTGTTTATGTGATATTTAGCAGTTAATGAGATGTGCCAACATGTCATATGACATTGTATGGCATAAGTTCCAGATGGCAAAACCAGTCTGGACAAGATCCTTGGGAATTCCATTCTTAATCATTTGCACTGTAATGGCTACTTATTTAGTAACTGTTTATAAGCAGCTATCAAGATTCTCATCATACTATCACAAGTGAATCACATTCACTAGCCATTCTTCAGAAATCATAAACCCTAAAGCTGCTCATCCATCTTCCTCAACAATGTCTCAAAACCCTAACACAACTGAGGAAGTTCTCAACAAGGAAGACGTAGTTCATGCCACTCCCATCTCTGTAGTACCAATGCAATCAACCCCATTGGACGAACTCAGGGGAAGCGTTTCTCACACTAAAAAGGCAAGAACTCCAAAGAGAGCTAAAGATCAAGTACGCAGCAAAGCAAAAGGCATTCCCTCTCCTGCTAACAGGCCCCCAAACTCTTCAAAATATGTTGATGATTCCATCAAGGAAATTGTCAACCAAATTCTTTTTGAACAAAGAGTGGTGAGTGGGATCTCTGTTCCTTTGAACACCATGCCTGCACCTCAAGAAGAACCAGCTCAAACTGCAGAGGACACTCCTGCAGAACAAGATGTCCCAATAGATGTTGGAACATCTGCAGATGAGAAAGAAAATTCATCTGATGCTGATACTGAACAGACTGAGGACCACAAAAAGGCCTCAAGTGAAAGTGATAAAGAAAACTCTGAGGATCAGATCAAAGCCTCAAATGAAGGTCAAATCCCTGCTGATCAAACAGCTGAAGAGGAGACTGCTCAATCTCCTCCAGTGGTCAACCTGGAGCAGGACTCTGATGCAGAAATCATAGCATCTGTTAAACCCAGCATAGCCAAAAGGCTAAGGTCCAGAAAAGGAAAGATGCAAGCTGAACCTACCATTCCTGAGAAGAAGAAGGCTAGTCCAAAGAAAGGCAAGGCTAAAGCTACCTTTGGTCCAACAAAACCATGGAGCAAAGTCCAAACCCAGAAGAGAAAAGTTGCCACACCATCAGATTCAGATGTTGAATCAGATGTCCCAACATCTCCTCCCAAGAAGAGACCAGCACCATCTAGAGCTTCAACTGCTGTACCAGAAGCTCCCTTGGACAACATATCATTCCATCATGTCTCTAGTGTTAACAGATGGAAATATGTGTACCAAAGAAGGGTTGCCCTAGAAAGAGAACTGAGCAGCAATGCACTTGAGTGCACTGAACTGATTGATCTCATCTCTGCTGCAGGACTATTCAAAACAGTCTCAGACCTCTCTCCCTGCTATGAACTTCTTGTCAAAGAGTTCATTGTGAATCTTCAGGAGGATTGCTCAAATGGTAAGTCATCTGAGTTCAGAAAAGTGTTTGTGAGAGGTAAGTGTGTTGAGTTCTCTCCTCAAATCATAAATCAATACCTAGGAAGAGAAACAAATGGACCCAATGAGCTAGGTAAGACAGATAATCAAGTCTGTAAGGTTATCACTGCAAACCAGGTCAAGGCATGGCCTGTGAAGGGAAAGCTCTCTGTGAGCATGCTTACAAGAAAATATGCCATGCTGAACAGGATTGGTACAGCTAACTGGGTGCCTACCAACCACACCTCTTCAATCTCCACTGGTCTGGCCAGATTTATATATGTTGTGGGAACTCAAACCAAGATGGACTATGGAGCTTACATTTTTGATCAGACATTGAAACATGCAAGCTCTTCTGCTACAAAGCTGCCAATAGCTTTTCCATCATTGCTGTGTGGTATAGTGCTCAATCAATACCCTGGAATACTCAATGACAAGGATACAACCTGCAAAAGAGAAAGCCCCCTGGCTTTTCACTACAAGTTATTCCTCAGTCATCATGCAGCAGATGTTGAAGCTCCTTCTGGGACATCTGCAGGTTCTTCAACTGCTAAGAATCCAATCTCCAAGAAGGCTTTAATTGCTGAACTCAAAAGCACCTGCAAAGAGCTTGAAGCTAGAAAGCAGAAGCTTGAGGAAATCATCCAAAGGCTGGAGAGTGGAGAAGATCAGAAAGCTGCCTCTGATGAAGAAAGTGAAGCTGATGAAGAAACAGAAGTTGAGGAAGAAACTGAGAGTGATGAATCTGAGCGATCAATATATGTGAGGCAAATGTAATGACAGCAATGTATTTCTGGAATAGTATCTTTGGCCCTAAATTTTGTGTCTACCAAGGGGGAGAACAACAACAAATTTGTAATTGTTGTTTAAGTATGAATGAAAAAATCTGTTTGTTTGCTTCTAAACTGAATAAGTCTTTCTTTCTGTTGCAACAAGATTGGATACATATATGATTGAGGGGGAGTAATCTCAAATAAGAATCAACAGAAAAGTAATGTTATACTCTGATAAAAAGAACTTCTGCTGCACTCTGAAAACCAGAAAAGATGTTAGCCAAAAATTAGCCAAAGGGGGAGTTTGTAGATGTCTTGAATTGGCAGAATTTTTGACCAACAAGAATTATTGAATTCAGTTCAGAATGTCCTATCAAATGTTGGGACATTATCAAACAGAGTATATGAACTTATTTCAGGATGTCCTACCAGATGTTGGGACATTGTGTAAATGACTTAAGTTCAGTTTTTCAGGATGTCCCAACAGATGTTGAGACATCTCAAACCTGCTACCAGAATTAATTATTGAATAACTAATCAGAGATATTTAAGGAGAGTTATCTGGAATTAATTAATGATGGATAAAAACAGAACAAGGCGCATCTGTAGGGAGTTTTATATTGAAGATTCAGTTTAAAACAGAAGACCTAAAAGCACCTAGAATCTATGAGGTAACAAACCCTAATTCAAGGTGGAAGCTGCTGCGCATTAGGGCTGGATCATTCTACAGAAAGCCCAAAAATTCAGATACCTATTTAATTAACAGAAACTCATAGAATTGAGTACGAATTTCAGAAGACAAAATAAGGTGTCTAGAATTTAATAGCAGGTTGTTTTTAATTGTACCACTTTATGAGCTTTTAAGCAAAAGTGCATTTGTGACTTGACTGAAACTGTGAAGTAAGATCAAGCTGTTTTGTTTGAAGGATGTCTTCAATTTTAGTAAACTTGTAAACTTGATCACTGTGTGATTGAGGGGGAGTGAGTAGGGTACTCTTATCTAAGGTGTGTCTTAGGTAGAAATTGCATTGGGTAGATATTAAGTGATAGATTAAACAGGGTGGTTTAAGTCTAGAATTAATATTACTTATAGTGGATTTCCTCCTGGCTTGGTAGCCTCCAGATGTAGGTGTGGTTATACACTGAACTGGGTTAACAAACTTCTGTGTTGTTTACTTTTCTTGCTATTTAAGTTTTGGTTAAATTTGTCAAGTGTCCTATCAAGTGTTGGGACATCTCTTAGGACATCTCATACCTGATCACAGAATTTCACCATATTCTGGCCAAGTAGAAACCGGTTGCTGAACAACAGGAGGATCAACAACAGCAGTAAAAACTTCAAAGATAACAGTCCTTTGAGGTGGTTCACCTCGAGCAATCAGAACTTGCATCATTTCAGTAAGCCTGGTCATACCAGCCTTTAACTCATCAATCTCCATCCGGACTTTCATATTATGCTGTTCTTGGTGTTCCATTCTCAATCTGATAGCTCTCAATCTGTTAGCAGCTCTAGTACCGTATCTGTGGTGAGGAGTCAGCTTGACGGATCAACAAACAATTGAGGAAAGAAACAACCGGGATGAGTTCCCACACAACTCGGATGAACGCAAGAATATGCAAGGATGCAATGATATGCAATGCTCACTTCCATTCTCAGAAAAACAACTCGATTATTGCAAACATGGTCAACATCGAGAATACTGTCATGAAAAATCTTGACAAAAAGGAGAATTTACTTTTTCCAATATTTGCAATAATCGGAATTGTTTTCCTTGAAAAATGGTTGTGAAGATGATCATGATGAATATGTAGATGCAACGACCACAAACAAGATCACGCAAAGCACACAGGTTCAAAGTTTCGGATCACGAGCATGGAGTCAAGGGATAAGAACCAACAACCCACAAAGGCATGTACTAAGGTTTGTCTTCATTGTACCTACAAAAAACCAAAAGGGTGCTAACAGAGGTTCCCGAAGTTAACAGCCATCTTTAGAATATCATCGGTACGTTGGATTACTCCCCAACCGATAACATTCTTAAAATAGACCCCGTCCGAGTGTAGTATCGCGTGACAACCACCTTAAGTTTACACTCAGATAGTTTCCGCACTACGTTCCTAAATTGGCTTGGATTGGTTAAGGGTTCTACGGTCCTTAGTATGATCAGCTCAAGGTCGGAAAATAATGCCATGTACGATTACTCGTCATGACATTGATAGTCCAAGAGAGCCTAACCGAGTGGAGATTATCAAATTGATATCGCTTTGGACTACTCCATCGCGTATCGCTTCGAATATCGCCGTCCTATCATAAGTTCAACTCAGATCCGGGTTAGAATCTATCTCACAAAGGATCACCAAAACCGAAACAGAACAACCAAGTAACAAACAAATCAAACCAAAGCGGTAAATAAATCAAAGTAGGCCGAATCCACTTAGAGATTGACTCCCCAGCAGAGTCGCCACTTTTCTGTAGCGGTAAAATCATGAGTGTAAGCTATTAACTAACTTAACTCAAGGTAAACAGAGTCGCCACCGCGCTTTTATTTTATTCCAAATGGAAAAGGGAAAAAGAGCGAATAAAACCTAATGAATCTAAAAGCTAAAAAGCTAAAAGAATCAAACAGAGAATGGGTAAGGGGATAGGTTACAAATTGGGAAGGTTTTACGCACCCAAAATGTTTGTGGTACTCCACGGGAACCCTTTGAGATATTTACTGCTTTTTTGGTTTGAAATGGTTTGCTTGAAAAAAGATTGAAGAGATGAGAAGAAGAATGTTTTTTAAGATTTTTGTGTTTGAAGAGACGAACGTCTCATGCCTACGTACCCACAAAGTGCAATGCGAGATCAAAACCCCGTAGTTCATGGTACAAATTGTGAAAAGAAACAATGAGTTGAATTGATTTTAAAATGTAAAGATAAGTCGTCATTCTTTAGCGAATAATTCCGCTAGAAAGAATGAATCATATCTAAACATAAAAAACGGTTAAAAAGAAATGTGCACGAGGGCACAAAAACAATTGAATGAGTTTTGAAAGTTTTAAAGTTTTTGAGAAGAGAGTTTCGATATGCTTATGTGGTTTAGCATTTATTAAGAAATGAAATGAAAAAGTAAAATTGCATGACCTAAGTCAGGGTTTGATTGCGAAAATGTTTGAAGTTTGAAGACAAATAAAGTTTTTGAAAATAGGAAGAAGATTTGAAAATTTAAGAAATGGGAAGAGATGAAGGGACTATCCTAAGACTTGAATGTAAAAGTTAAAGGAAGAACGATCAAACCGTATGGCAAGCATTCCTCAAGAACAATGGGATTTCCATCTTTGTAAACAAGTGAATTCAATCGGAGCCAAAGTCTTTAATCCATAACAACTCAAGCAAAGGGATAGATCCTAAAATCTAAGTCCGAAACTCCAAGTCCAATGCTTAGTAACCATAGTCCAAAATTAAAGTCACAAATCTTTTAGATGTTTAATCCTTTATTAATATTTTTGTGTCCAAATGGACAAAGGAAAAATCACAAGCATAACAATATAAACATAAACAATATGATGAATGATATAGAAGCATAATAAAAGAGATAAGGAGCGAGAAATTGAAATAAAGAGGATAAGGTGCGAGAGATTGAATTTAAATGGTTAGTATATTAATAGTATTATAATATTTACATAGAAATGGTATGATGAACTTAATCAAACACAACCACAAAAAGATAACCAAAATCGAGGCAACCGGATCCAAATGGATCTTATTCCGAATTCGGGACAAGTTTAGGTCTATGTTAAGCAATAGCCGAGTAATTTACGAAGTAATTTACGAAGTAATTTACGAAGTAATTTAAGCAATAGCCGAGTAATTTACGAAGTAATTTACGAAGTAATTACCCGTTTTATGTGAATTTGCGGGCAATTTGGAGTGAGCCTCAGCGGATTTTTGTTGCTGCTTTCAAAATTCAATTGCTGCCTTTTACTTCACTTTCAGTTTGCGTTTTGAAGTTTATGATGTGTTGTGTTTCATGTTGCTTGGCTATGCGTTTTGCTGCTTGGATTTCTCATGTGAATTTGTTACGTGCGTTCCGCGTGCAGGGCGTGATGTGAGGAAGGCTTGAAGTTTGGCTTGCGGAAGGCTTGTACGGATGATGTTTGATGCAGGCTGGGAGTATTGTGCAGCTGGTAAGTGAAGTGTTTGGCTGGAGGTATTGACTTCAGCTGATGTGCTGAAGGCTTGCGCTGGAGAAGGCCTGGTGTTCAATGTGGCTGACTGGTTGTTGGCTTGGTATTTGAGCTGATAATAGAAGTGGCTTTGGCTTGCGGAAGGTTGGCGTAAGTTGATGTAGTGAAATGATGTTAAGTGAAGCTGGCTGGGAGTGAAAGCTGATATTAAAACTGGCTGCATGAGGTAGTCACGTGTGGATGAGGCGGCTAGGAAATTTGTGTGGCTTGTAGCTATCTTGCTTGTGTTGACCTGGATGGATTTGTTTTTGGAGAAAGGCTGATCACGTTAAAATCCCATGGGATTAATGGGCAAATTTTAATATTTTCTATAATAATGATGGGCTAATGGTATAATTTGAAGTGGATAGAAAAATAAAAAAAATGATTTATGAATAAAAGAAATGGAATTTGAATTGCGGTATTTAAAGATTTGAGGGATATTGAATAAAAAAATGGAAATGGACAATATAAGAGACTTTTGGTATTATTATTTTTTTTTGATGATTTTATGAACTTGAATATTGATAGAAAAATGGAATAAAAGATAGAATTTAACTTGTGGTAATTAGGAATTATTTGGATGTAATAGACACAATGAAAAAAATGGATAGTTTGTAAAGTCGAAAGTTGAATGGATAATCGGTAAAAAATGATAATTTGGATGACTGAACTAAAAAATACGAATCGGATAACAAAAATGGAAGAAAAATGGTCATTGGCTAAAAGGGATAATAAATGGTTTAATCGAAAATGAATAATGGATAAGAAATTGATTTTAGCCCAGAACCAAATATGGATTTTTTTCTTTCACAAGCCACGGATAATGATGAATACAGCCAAACATGAACCATTGAACAACTTGCCAATTCAACCCCAATCACTGAAATCGTCTGAAAATTGTCCTGATGATTTGAATTCATGCTGAGAAAAATAAATTCTCAGATGAATCACTGATAAACTGATGGACAAACCGAACTTCACACGCAACACAACTTGAACTTTGAAAACGCATTGTCTGAGGAATAAACTACTGGCACAAACAACTTGCATTTGCAACAATCTTTTGATAGTTTGACCAATATTAGGTCAAACGTCCAATTGAATCAAACTGGGACTGAACAACCTCATCTGACTTGAAAATCACTGCCCTGTCTTTGAAATTCTGCAACACAGAGAAGAAGAAGAAGCAACTGAAACATATTTTTTGGTATTTTGGTCAGAAGTTAGTAAATATAAACAAATAACGACAATTCAATATGGTGATCCCCTGTGAGGCATAGACCTGCACCTGAAAAAGGATAAACGAACAATGCATGATCTTGTTTGTATGCGAAATGCAGATAAGATGCGAAAAATCTTAAGGTCAAAAATTAGGGTATGACAGATGCCCCTATTTAAGTTTCTTCAATCCAGAGATAAGGAAGATTGAAATCTTTGTTTCGACAAGATGGAAGATACTTAAATATCAAAAAAACCCAATTTTTGATCCTAAGATGCCAAAAAATGGAATGAAATGAAATGAAACGAACAAGATGATATGGAAATGATACAAAAATGATATGAAGATGATATGGAAATGATATGAAGCATATGAAAATGTTATGAGAATATTTATGAGATGATATGAAATGTATATGAAAACATGTGAAATGTAAGGAAATCCGTGAGGGACAAGACGACACGAGAAATAAAATAAACGCTGAGGATAAAGAGCATAAAACTCCGACGGGGAAAAACAACATGCTAGAGACCAACACATGGCTCAGCTGAAACGAAAATGTCCAAGAATAGCAATTGGACAAAAAGGATCACAACATCTAGGAATGACACTGAATGAAGTGAGAAAAGTGCCGAAAAAGTACACCAGAAGCATCCAAGGATGACATTACTGACTTTAACTAGGGATATCCGAGAATGGCAATCGGAAAAGGGTAATCACAACATCTGAGAATAGCAATCAGATAAGAAGTGTGAATCACGACATTCAGGAACAGAACTGAATGAAATGGGAAAATTTCGGGAAAATACATCAACTCAATGATGACTCCAACATGGAAATCTGAGAATGGCAATCGGAAGGAAAGTGATCACAACATCCAAGAATAGCAATCAGATAAAATGTGAATCACAACATTCAGGAACAGAACTGAATGAGACGGGAAAAAGTTCGGGACAGTACATCAAATCAATTATGACTTCACTATGGACGTCCGAGAATGGCAATCGGAAGGGAAATGATCACAACATCCGAGAATAGCAATCAGATAAAATGTGAATCACAACATTCAAGAACAGAACTAAATGAGATGGAAAAAAGTCCGGGACAGTACATCAAATCAATGATGACTTCACTATGGACATCCGAGAATGGCAATCGGATAAAAAAGGTGTAATATATGAGAAGACACAACAAGTAGGTGAAGAAAAAGTTCTGGAGAGACAGACAAATGCCAAGTAAGTTGAACTTTGATCACAAAGTAAGAAGTTGAAAACAACAAGACCTCGAGAAATGCACATGAGGACTAAAACACTCAGTATGCAGACATTTACGAAAATGGGGAATAACACACCCAAGAAAACACATAATGAGGACTAAAACACTCAAATATGCAAAGGTTAACAATAATGGGGAATAACACACCCAGGAAGACGCATAATGAGGAATAACACACTCAAATATGAAAACGTAAACAATACTGGGGAATAACACACCCAAGGAGATAATATGAGAGAAAATGCTTGACAACCAGTTTAGACTCTTAGAGGAGTGGAAAAGATAGAAGACTGATTCCTCAACACAGAGATCACTGCCATTCTGCTCGGAAATTAGAGATACTACTGCTGAACAAATCTCTGTCACACCAGTAAACTGTACCAAGTTGAAAATCTTTTGAGAGAAGTCATGCAAAGCTGCTTGGGGATTCTTTGAAGAAAATTGCCCAAAGTTTAATGACTGAGGAAGGTAAACTAATAATGGATTCAGTTCTTGACTACTGCTGGAGAAAATAATCAGATCTTTGAGATAACTGCTGAGAAGAATAAACTAATCATGGCTTCAGTTCTTGAGATGAATGCTGAGAAAATAACCCAGTATGAAACTTGCAGAGAATCTTCTGACTAATCACATCTGAGAACAACCTGCACTGATCAACAACTCTTGAACCATAGGACCTGAGAAGAACTTGCCCCTGATAAGATCACTGACCAAGTTTCTTAACTGTTTGAAAATTCCTTGACGAGGAAAGTTTATTTGCAAATAAAAAGTGTTTGTACAAACCTGGTAATTTTAATGCAAAGTTCAATGCAAAGTTTGAAATCAAGAATCATTTTTGGAATGAAATTTATTGATGTAAAGTAAATGAAAACATTGTCAAAACACGGCGGTTGAGACAACAATTAAAGATAAAGCAACAGTAAGAAACAAATGATTGGTAAAGAACTTGGGAGTCAGTTTACGCAACCTTGTTGTAGTATGTTTTTCAAAAGAAACCTGGATTCAATTAGGACTTTTGAAGGTTGTAACGTGGTATGGTTCACGGTTTATGAAATAAAGGATATAGACTCAAAGTTTATTTGTACCCAACCCAACTTCGTGATGAACTCCAGTCCTATATTCAATTAATTCAGCCTATGCATTCAAATTCCCAGATATTTGGGGTTGCACAGATGAAGATGGTTCATAATTTATCCCAGTTAAGTCTTTTCCCACTTTACCCTCATAATTTCACAAAAGGACCACCTTACCCTTTTTCTTTAATATATTTTTAATAATAATAATAAAATAGTATAATAAAACACTATTTATCCTTATTATATAAAAATACTCTTTTTCTCCAAAATTCTGTAATTAATCCCAAACTCTCCAATTTTTCTAAATTAATTAAATAAATGACTAAATAATTAAATTTAGATTTTCGGGGTGTTACAAGAAGTCTTTCATTAATTCTTCCGGTAGTTGAAAGATGCGCAATTTATTTTCGAAAGACTTACAACAAGTGTTCCGGTTTGATTTTTAAGAATGTTTTTACCAGAACTCTTATTGAAAGTGTTTCGGTTCTCTTTTTTTTTTAATAATTTTTTTTTGCAGTGGTACGCACACGAGGCAGAGATGGTGGGATACTCGTTCGCTCTGTGGAACGGGGCGATACTTCGAGAAAGACACAAGAAGATCATATTGATACATTTGCAGCAACAACATAACCCGTTGAATATCCAGGAGGACCGTACGATACCAGTGTTTTGGTTAAGTACGAACATCATGTCGCTAAATGTATATGGTTTGGTGAGGTAAGTAAATGATAATTATTTAGTGTTGAATAAAAACTGAAATTTCAATGTTGTATTCTTTAATTTGCTTAACTTTAATTATTTTCAGGAGAGTGGTGCAAAGAAAGAGTTGAAGATTGCAGGGCATGGATTGAAGCTGAGTCATATGGTTCCGCAACAACTTCCCTATGAAAACTACATTTTCACCGAATGTCTCCTTTTATTGCATTGGATTTGTAAACTCAAATCATTGGGTTCAGGTAAACATTGTTATAATTAGATATTTTTAGTAAATGTTTTGATTAATGTTAAATAATTGTTTTGATTATTTTTTGATTCAGGTTAACATGAAAGAAGGATTTCCATTGCCACCGGTGACAACAGATTGGAAGAACTTATGTTATCCAGCAGCAACATCGTGGATGTTAGGATTTGCAAGACGTCTACAACATTGACAACAACTTATGCCTATATTACAAACACATTATGAATTATAAACTATGTTATTCATTTTTATTCACGAATTATATTATATGTTTGCAACACATTATGAATTATAATCTATGTTATTCAATTTTAATTTCAATTTTTAAGTCTAAAAATTATCACATAAAGATAAACATAACCATAACATATAAGTTAATAAATTAACAATAACATTCAACATATAAGTTCAAAAGTTAATACATTAACATAAACATAAATATAAGTCACTATGAGCGAGCAATATGTAACGCTTCAAACAGATCAGCAAACCGTGGGTCATCCTCTTCAGCCGCAGTCTGTTGAAGGTAACGATGAATCAATGTAGACACACGACCCCATGTAGGATCAACAGACACAACTCTCGACTCATCAGGTCTAGGCGGTACCAATCGAGGATGTGAAACACGATAATACCACTGTAGATATCCATCATCTGTCTCAAATGGGATATTGGCCAGTGCTGTCGGACGAATCACCTACCCAACACTCTGAATGTAACTAATCCACTCAACATTGATATCACCAGCCATCGTATAATCAATAGGTGCAGGTGGAATATAGTGACGGTATCCAAACTATCGAAGACACCTGTCAGGCATATATGGAACACTAGTGTTACCCCACCTCAAACAATCCCTGTATAGAGAAATCTCATCAAATAGACGGTGAACTCTATGACCTTCAAATGGCCGACATATGACACTGGTAGGTGTAAGCTCATCCAGAATAGGTCGTAAGTCATCCACCTTTAACACACCTTGTCTGTATATCCATCTCATCGCTCGCGGGAGACCACAATTATTAGTTGGTATCCAATTTTCTCCATTTTTTCCAAGTGTTGGAAAATATTCATGAATCCAACACTGTTAAAAAAATTATAACATAATAATTAAATATAACATAATGAACATAATAAAATTAACATTAGACTTGAAAAAAACCAATAAACTGAATTTAAACATATACCTGTAAGAGAGCCGGGTAACCACCGAGTTGTTTACAACTGAACATGGACGCATCTCCGAGATACCTATACAAGGTAACCAATGCAGCTGCTCCCCAACTATAGCTTGATAACCCATTAAAGTCCATAAATAGTGCCAAGTATCGTGCCTCAACAAGTGTAAATGTATTGTCCGCAAAAATCGTGCAACCCACTAACATCATCAAATAACATCTGGTCACATATGCCCACGATGAAACAACTCTATGCTCTACGAATCAATCATATAACCACTCCAGCTTATAGTACGAACCCCTGCACTCACGGACCTGGAATTGTGTCACTTTTTGTGACACTCACAGGTAGTTAACAACCCACTCAATAGCTAGTTCTTCACTGATATGTTGAGGGCTCCAAAATACCCTCTGATGGGAAGGTGAAACAAACACGCAACGCCATCCAGAGTAATGGTCATTTCACCAAACGACATGTGAAATGAAGAAGTCTCTAGATGCCATCTCTCAACAAATGCAAAAACCAAGTCCGTATCTATCTTCGACAAACCGGTTCTCTGTAGAGAAGATAAACCAGACCTAGATATCCAAACCTCCATCTCTGGTGGAAGCTGTTGTGGAACCATATGACTCAGCTTTAATCCATGCCCTACAACCTTCAACTCTTTCTTCGCACCTCTCTCTCTCTCTCTCTCTCTCTCTCTCTCTCTCCTGAAAACAATTAAAATTAAGCAAACTAAACAATACAACATTGAAATTTCAGTTTTTATTCAATACTAAATAATTATCATTTACTTACCTCACTGAACCATATACGTTTAGCGATATGATATTCGTACTTAACCAAAACACTGATATCGTACGGTTCTCCTATATATCCAACGGGTTCTGCTGCTGCTGCAGATGTTCCAATATGATTTTCTTGTGTCCTTCTCGAAGTATCGCCCTGTCCCTCAGAGCGAACATGTATCCCACCATCTCTGCCTCGTGTGCGTACCACTGCAAAAAAATATTATTAAAAAATATGAGAATCGGAACACTTTCAATAAGAGTTCCGGTAAAAGCATTATTAAAAACCAAACCAGAACACTTGCTGTAAGTCCGAAAATAAATTACACATCTTTCAACTACCGGAAGACTTAGTGAAAGACTTCCCGTATGCATATCAAACAATATTCGAACCAGAAGACTTTATATCAAGAGTTCCGGTATTTAAAAAACAAACCGAAACAGTTACTTGAAGAGTTCCGAAAAAGTGGAAGAAAATTCTCTCTAAAATCCAAACACGGTGAAAAGTGAAAAATGGAAGAAAAAATTACTCTTTTTACTACATATGGGGACATTTTTGTCCAATTTTCTTTTGTATAGAGATAAAGGTATAAGTGAGGGGGTAAAACACATATTAATTTGATTGATAACACTCATCCAATTAAATCATATTATTTACATATCAGTAAAAAACATAGTAATTTGATTGGATGCAACCGTACGATACATAGTACATAGCAATTAATTAATCTCAAAATCATTTTAATGCGCGTGGACATAGAAAATTTAAACTAATAAAAATTACAAAATTCCACAATAGCAATCCAATCCTTTGAGTTTGTAGTCAACGTGGCACCGCGTTTTCTGTCTCCTTCTTTTTCCTTTTACAACCTTGTTTAACAGCTCTCGCGCAGTCCTGCTCTCAATTTAAAAGCGCCTTTTTCAAAATCGCGGTAGCGTTTTTAAATGGACTTTTCAGCTACGAATGAATCACTTATCTCGAATTTTCGCTTATAGAAAGCAACCAACGGATATGAACTCGAAGAAGAAGACTCCGAGGAAGCAACAACCCAAGTTAGAACGCCGTAATGCCGCGAAGAACTTCAACTACGATGCTCAACAGTCGTCGCCGGATTCCTCTCCGTCGTCGTCAATTCTCTACACTCGATCGATGGATTTTTACGATCGAACTAGCTTTCGAGTTGAAGGAGTCGACGGCGAGTTCGATATTATTTGTCGGAGCCTCGGGCTTAACGGACCGGAGGATTTCTCGATTCCGGCGGCGGCTTGGGAAGCGATGAAGGTTCGATCTGCGTCTGATGTTTTACCGCGGTTGAATATTTCGGAATTTGATGAAGCGAAGGTGGATGATGAAATTGTAGTAGCAGAGTGTGATGATAGGGTTTCACTTTCAGTTAGAGATTCTCCCGCTGAGACTAGCGGTTGCTGCAACATAGGTGATGGTAGTGGAAAATATAGGGTTCAGATTAGGGGTTTTGATGACGTTAGCAGTTGCTATTCCGGCGGAGAAAATAGGGTCCCGATTAGGGATGCTGATGAGACGAGTGGTTGTTTAAATACTGGCGGGGGAGGTATTAAAGGATGTAGACCTCCGATGCTTAAGCCGCCGCCAGGAGTTAGGGTTTCTGTTTTAGACAGCACATGTTCCACGTGGGATCTTCTGAGGGATTTTGCTCCTGAAGGGGAAGAAAAAGGAAAAGAAAAAGAACAAGAGGAAGGGAAGAAAGATGGAGGAGAAGAAGAAGGGGAAGTGGGTGATCTGATATTGAAGAGAGACGAGGAGGAAAGTGCTGAGATTATTGGTGAGTTTTCGAGGTCATGTTCCTTCACGACGTTCACTACTTCACAAGATGATTCATCTAGCACTACAACGGAGCCTAGGTCCAATAGTATATCTCCTAATGTGAGATTGAAACCTGTTATCACTCCTGGTAGCTGGCAAAAGGGTGAGCTTTTGGGGCGCGGTTCATTTGGATCTGTATATGAAGGGATTTCTGAGTAAGAGCTTTTCTGCTTTCATCCTCTTCACTAGTGCCTTTTTTGTTTCTATTATTAGCATGCTAGTTAACTTTTGTCATTTCATTAATTTATAAAATAATTGTTTGGAATCATGGTTAATTTGAGGAGATCATAGTGGCATCGAGATTTTATTCAAACTCCAAATGGTAGCCTTTATCATAGTCACATTGGTGCCACTTGATTCTACCACATTCGTCACCAAACCAAACATATGAAGATAAAATAAAAAGGGTTTGCATTAGGTAGTGTTTAGTTCAGAGAAATTGAGGGAGAGATTGTTTTAAATTTTTATAGCTCAGTTATCTTTTTGGAAAGGTAGGGGTGGAAAATCCTGAATGAATTTTTGACTCCCTTGACATTTGAGAGATTTAAAGGGATGGATTGTGTCAGTGATTTAGAAAGCTGTTTTTTTTTCTCTTCTTTTTCTTTTCACTTATATTTCATAATCAATGATGTAACCAAGGGAACTTATTAACTCTTACCAAATAGAAAAATGTTCTTGGTAGCCACATCTGTTATGAATGTTAGTGTATCTGTCTAATTAAAGAGGAGAGAAGTATCAAATATTATCTTCCAAGTAAATACTGTTGTTTCTAGTAATTAGAGTTGTTGTTTGAAACATAGTTGAACCTATTAAGGAAATGTTTTGCACATTAGACATTATGGCCATTCATTTCAACTTGTTTCCTTTTATAGCAGTGCAATTTTTTGAAAGAGCAAGTTTAAAAGGGCTCTAAACCCTTTTTTAAACTTAATTTTTGGACAATAATCTACCGAAAAATAGTATGCTGTTGGCATCCCTTTGTTGCACATGTTGGGGTGATGCCTTTTTTGTCCTAGGCTGTCCATTTTGGCACAATATGAAAATCATGGTTCCATTTTGGCATCCCTTTGTTTTTTCTCTTAGTTTAATGGTGAAATTAAGTTGTTTTTAATAAAACTATCAACTAATATCTTCTATTCATCATGCTTCATCTTTTGGGTTTGTATCTCACTTTCGCCATAATGCTCGGGAGCAAACCCCTAAATAAATTGGCATTTACAAAATTTGATGTTTATAATTGTTAGTAAGTGCTAACTACTAGTTTTATTCACTTTCTAATTACCAATGTAGAGATGGATTCTTTTTTGCTGTAAAACAAGTTTCACTGCTTGATCAAGGGAGTCATGGAAAGCAAAGTGTCGTTCAACTGGAGCACGTAAGAGTCAGACATGCTTACTCTTTCTATTGCTTTATAATTTTTTATACTTCAATATTCCATGAATCAAAATCCTTATGAAAATAAAGGTTTTCTTATAAATACTTTTCCGCCTTGTGGAATATCTTGAAAGTTGATCAATCATTTTCATCTATTTACGTTCTCCTTATTATTTTTTAACTGTATTTTTTTCTCACTCTACTTTTTCCTGACTCTCAGGAAATCACACTTTTGAGTCAGTTTGAACATGAGAATATAGTTCGATACATTGGCACTGAAATGGTACTTTTCCTGTCATCTCTTGTCTTCTCCTTTTTTCTTTATATGTTCAATTTCATTTGAGCCCATGGTGAAAGAATCTGTTGCATATATTCATGCACTTTCATTGAACAGCTTTGGCTTTATGGAGTAGTTGGTTCATGACATTTTCAACTGCTGTTGCCCCTATTCTTTTAGATAGAAGATAGAAGTTATATTGGTGTGGACCTTTGCATCATCTTGAAAGATTGATAGTTGGTTCATGACAGATTGATTGATACCTTCCATCAAATTGAAAGAGATGAAAAGATTGTTATCTGAAATCTGTGTAGTATTCACTAAGCATGAAACAATACAAGATTGATTTTACACTATATAGACAAGTCTATTTACAATCTATTAGATGCTAGCCTAGAATTAAGGGGAGTATCTGTTCTAAAGGACAGATATTAAGATAACATAAATTTCTGAAAAATAAATTTTAAATAAAAAAGGAAAATAATCAAGAGCTAATTATGCAGAACCACACATTACAAATAGTTTATTTTCGCTCTTGGTGTTTTTACAATTGTCAGTAGTAATTTGTATTTAGACCTTTAGTCCATTAGTCAGACCCATTAGGTTAGAATAGTCTATATAGAGATTAATGCTTGTACATCATTCATGTATTGTTCAGTTTTCACATGATACATGCTTGGTTATCAGTCCGGTTTTCATTACCACGAACAATTGCTACTTTCTTGAACTGTAGTTTGTAATTTACATTCTGCTTGTTATTATTGCAGGATGAATCAAATCTATATATCTTTATCGAGTTTGTAACCAAAGGTTCCCTTTTAAGCCTCTACCGGAGGTATAAACTTCGAGATTCCCAAGTATCTGCTTATACAAGACAAATTCTGAACGGTTTAAAGTATCTTCATGATCGCAATATTGTTCACAGGTGATTCCAAAATATATTAATGTATTGATTTATTTTTCTATTCTTTGTGGTATAAAATAGAGATGAGTTTTGGTGTTTTTGCATTCCTTGCATGAAATAAACTTCCACTTGCTGTCTCATAATTACAATATATTGTTTTAAAATGACTTTATAGTATTAATGTTTCTTTTTCTTCTTGTTGTTAACTGGTTATTTAGAAAATCCCTTCATTTTCATTGTCCGGAACACATTTTACATGTATAACCTACGTAAGTATTCTAGTGTTTGTTTTTGGCTTGTTGTGACAAGACCTAGAAGAATAAATGGGTATGGTATTGGGTTAGGTTAGAGAATACAGTTGGATATCCATCTAGTTTGTTGCAGTTCAAATCTATCGCGAGGATGGGTAGATTGAAAGGTTTAAAACAAAAGGACCTAGAGAGAGATGGGAGGCATTCAGTAATTTGGATGTGAGAAATGATCAAAGACTCTGATGTAGGGGAAAACCCTTGGAGGAATCTTCTTTCTCCTTTTTCCGAGTATTTTCAATCAAATTGTTCATTTCCTATGACTGTTTCTATCAATTTCTCATTTCTCTTCCTTGTGTTCCTAACAACTTGTGTTTTTGCAGCATTGGATATGCTGTTGGATATGAATTTCACAAAAAAGAAATGTTCTTTTCATTGATGTCAGACTAATTTGAGATTGAGATGTTGAATATTTTCCGAAACCCTAAGCAAAGATGATATTTAGCCTTAGAAACAACCTAGTATTTAAGCTTTAGATATAGTATAAGAGACATTTCAACTTGTTCTTGGAACTTGAAACTGTATAAACATCTATATAACATAAAAGTCGGTGTCAGAAATTCTAATTGGTGCAGTTTTATTTCTTTTTGGTTTATGGTGTCACAATTTACTTTGTATATTTTATTTCTGTATTAATGTATCAGTTATGTAGTGTGCACAGAGCAATCTTTGTAAATATAGCCTAACCATTTTCCCTCCTACATAAAGGGATATTAAATGTGCAAATATATTGGTTGATGCAAATGGATCTGTCAAGGTTGCGGATTTTGGATTGGCAAAGGTGACCTTTTCTACTCAGCTTCAGTTTCTGTCAAAGTTTGACTTTAGTAACGGAGTCTGTACTACCTTCAATTGCATAAAATATAATTTCTGTATACTAATTTTATTCCTTGGCTGTTGTTTATCAGGCAATTAAATTGAATGATGTTAAATCATGCCAGGGAACAGCATTCTGGATGGCACCAGAGGTTTGTCGTCAATCTTCTCTTCAAATGAGAATTATTGAATAATGGTTCAAGATATTTGTTACATTTTGTTTATAACTTCTTAATAGTTTCTTTAACAGTTAAGTTGTTGGATCCATGGTTGTTACATATAGATTGAGTTTATGCTCTTCTACTAGCTCAAACGCTTGCATTGATTTTCTCTGAAGTTATTGGCATTCCACCATGTAAATCTTACCATACATAATTGATTAAGCAACAATGGTTGTCTTTAACATCTTTTAATAGTTTAGTTGTAAGGCTGAAATAATAAATATGGGAAAAATCAAGTCCCACATATCAACAATTCGGGCTATCCACCGTTTGTTATATCCATGCGCCAAGCCCAATAGTGTTGGGCGTGAGGGGGTGTTACCAACCACAATTTTATTAATAAATTTTGAATCTATGGACATCAAAATGTAATAGAATACATGTAATCTCTATGCATATAGTGAATTATTACTTTATATTTCATAATGTGGTAAATACTCAATTTGGTTTCTGAAATTGTAGGATTATATTAACCTAGTTTCCCACTTTCGATATTCTAAAATGATCTTTGAAATTTCAAAATGTTAATTATGTTCGTCCTTTGTTGATATTTGCACGGACTATAGTGACATTAAGTGATGTTGGAGATGCATTTGAAATTAAGTGAATAATGTCAGGGACATATTTGATTGCAAATCCAGAAAGAGGGACTAACTTGTGATTAATATTTTGGTCACTGTAATTGTAAAATCGTATCAAAAGAGTAATGATACTTTGGTAACTGTTAGGTTTCTGCGTTTATTTGGTACTGCTTTTTGTTTAAAAGAAGTTATGATACAGTGTCTCTATTGATAGAATTGCATAATGCAGAAAGTAGTTAGAATAATTCTTATTGTATTCTGTATGTATTGAAGATAACAATTAACTCTATATATAGAGAGCAGAAGCACACATAAATATAACTAACAAATCTGATACTTGCTAGATCTGATACTTGCTTACTGGATCTGATACTTGCTTACTAAGTCAACTCAGCATTACATAATATAGAAATCTAATTACCACCATCTACATTATCTCTATCATTCCCCCTTAGAAGCTGGGGGTGTGCCTGTCAAATCACTTTTGTTGAACACCCTTAGCTTGGCCCGTAGTGGAATAAACTTTGCTGCAAATAGAGGTTTAGTCCGTAGTGGAATAAACTTTGCTGCAAATAGAGGTTTAGTTAGGGCATCTGCCCACTGATCCTGAGCTGGCACATGACCTACAACAAGGCTTTTGTTGAGAACTTTCTCATGCACGAAAAAGATGTCTAGCTCCATATGTTTGGTCCTGTTATGGAGAACAGGATTGTTATGGAGAATAGGACTGTGAGCAAGAGTGATAGTGCTCAAATTATCACACAGGATTTTAGGAACTTGAAAAGGACATTGCAGTTCCTTAAATAATGATGAATCCAAATCATTTCAGCAGTAAGTTGGGCCATGCTGCGATACTCTGCTTCTGCACTGGATCTGGCAACTAGCCGCTGCTTTTTAGACCACCATGACACCACATTAGGACCAAGAAACACACATGCCCCTGAGGTGGATCTTCTATCATCAGGGTCTGATGCCCAGTCAACATCACAAAATCCAATTAAAGTCAGAAGCTGCTGAGTAGAGGCAGGCAGGCTGAATGAAAAGGCCATGTTGGATGGTGCCACTTAAATACCTTATATCTTCTTGACAACTTTCCAATGCTCGTCCAAAGGATTGGACAGAAACTGACGAACCTTATTCACTGATAAGGAAATTTCAGGTCTTGTTAAGTTAACATACTGCAGAGCACCAACAGACCTAAACTGAGTGGGATCTTCAACTTCATTAGAACCTACTTTTGAGAGTTTATTGCTGGAAACCATGTGAGTAGGCATGCCATTGCCACTTAATATATTTACTCCTGCCAATAAATCAATGATGTATTTGGTTTGTGAGAGAAGTAAGGAACCATTGGCCAGGTGGGTGACTTTAGTTCCTAGAAAATAATCTAATTTACCCAGCTTTTTGAGAGAGAAATTAACATTAAGCTCTTAATTAAAGAGTCTATAAAGGGGGCGTAATTTTCTGTGATGATTATATCATTAACATAGACAAGTATCATAACCTTCAGACTGCACTGGTGAAGCAGAAATAATGATTCTAGGGGAAAGTAGTTACTGACCTAATTTAATTAGGGATTTTCTTCTATCGTAAACTTATTTAAAGGCATTCAGATTAGAAATAAAATTATCAATAATTATTATAAAAAATACTTGTGAATTTAAGAAGAGACTATGTCAAGGACGAGTCTGCTTCTACCTTCATCATAGGTCGAAGCAAAGCTTCTACCGCGTCTAGGACTGTGTCAACACGATCCCAAACAAGGGACCATAACAATTTGGTATCTAGAGCTAACATGGGTGACGCGGATTTAATATCAGCTATGAAGGAATTCATCGCACAGATGACGACCAGGCAGACTGCTCTAGAAGAGAAGATGATGGCCAGGCAGATTGCTCTCGAAGAGCAAATTGCTAACCTCTCCATCGTAGTTAAAGGAGCGAATAATTGTGCAAGCAAAGCCAACTCAGAAGATAATAGTCGCAACAATAACGATCACAGAAACAGAAACGGCTCGCAAATGGGTGGCAGCATGATTCCACGCTATTCCAAAATGGAATTTCCGACGTATGATGGGACAGGGGACCCATTAGGGTGGTTACAGCGCTGCGATAGGTTTTTTCTAAACCAAAGAATTGTTGAACGAGAGAAGGTGGGATTAGCAGCGTTTCACTTGCTAGGAGAAGCGCAACATTGGTTCGATCAAATGGAAGAAGAAGAACCTGGAATGGTGAGGGAACGCTTCAAGGAATGTAACCATATACAGTTCGGACCACCTATGAGCAATAATCCTTTGGGAGAACTCGCCAACCTCAAGCAAACTGGATCCGTGGATGATTATCAACGTCAATTTCAATCCCTGCTGGCTAGAACCCACAATCTTAAGCCTAAACAACAAGTAGACTTATTTAGTGCGGGGCTAATTGATGAATTACGGATAGACGTTGAGCTTCAACAACACAAAATCTCGGGGTTTCTATGAAAATGGCTCGAGCATTTGAACACAAACTACAGTGCTCACGAAACCAAAGAGGAACACACCCCAAGTGTTTGATGGCAAGGCCTTACCTATCCCTAAAATAGCTCTTTGCTCTAGAATAAATAAAGGACTTAAAGAATTGTTAATTCAGTGGGAAGGATATACTCTAGAAGATAAAACTTGGGAACCTTTCGATCAGTTTCGCGAAACTTATCCTGAATTTGAGCTTGAGGACAAGCTCAAGACTGAGAGGGGAAGTGATGATATAGACCTCTAATTCTAATGATTAGGATTAGTTAGGCTGAGTAGGATTTATTATTTTAATTAATTATTTTTAATTAGTTTTGCAGTTCAGTATTTTTAAGAATAGATTTAGGTTTCAGAACAAAATCTTCCTATTAAATAGGATTATTATCATTTAATATTAAATGATAATGATTCTAGGGGAAAGTAGTTACTGATCTAATTTAATTAGGGATTTTCTTCTATTCTAAACCTATTTAAAGACATTCAGATTTGAAATAAAATTATCAATAATCATTATCAAAAATACTTGTGAATTTAAGAAGAGACTCTGTCAAGGACGAGTCCGCTTCTTCCTTCACCATAGGTCGAAGCAAAACTTCTACCGCATCTAGGACTAGGACTGTGTCAACACAATTCCAGACAAGGCATGACCATAATAGAAAGCTTGAGGCATAGGAGCCCTAGGTGGAGTGGCTCTTGGAGCTGCATAACCAGAAGCAGATTGATACATAGGGCGTGCTGCCATTAGAAAAGGACTATATGGAGCTCTTTGAGATTGATACATGGCAGCATTGGAATTAGAGTAATGCTGAAAACAGATGGACACATCATGTCCAGATTTGTGACAAATCTGGCATTGCGTTTTGCCAAAGCGACCTCTACCACGGCCATAACGGCCACCTCCACGACCAGAACGTCCACCACATGAGCCATAACCATGTTTCTCAGCATTAGCAGTGACATGACTTGTACCTTGAGGAAACACTTCATAAACAGATTGTTCAGTGGTGACCGGCGAGGACGGTGGTGCTGCCCGCGTTAAATTCACAGTCATCGGCTCCATGAGAACAACTTTCCGATGCTTCTCCAGTCGCGACTCATGTGCAAGAAGCGACGATTCAAGTTAATCAAGAGAGCTGAGATCTTCTTTGCTGTTAACAGCAGCAACAATGTCATCGTATTCCTCAGGAAGAGCGTCAAGAACAATTTCAATTAGGTTACGAAGAGGAACGAGATCTCCAATCGAAATTAGGGATTCATTGATTTCACGAACTCGCACCATGAGTTCATCGATCGTAAGCGCTCCTTTCGTGAGACGGCGCAATTCCGATCGTAATTGACGCGCTTTGGTGGAGAGAAGCATGTTGAAGTAGCGGTGAACCACCATCCAGACTTGCCATGAATGCTTGCAATCCACGGGCTTCGGTAGAAGCGAATCAAAGATGGTGGATAGAAGCCATGTGCAAATAAGGGCGTCTTGTTGTTCCCAATCAAGATACTCAGAATTCGCACCTTGAAGTGCAGAATTAGGATCAGACGGTGACAACACGTTGTAGGCGATGATCGTGAACAACGCCATTGATCAGTTGCTTCCATTGCTTGAAATTCTTGTCATCCAGCTTGACTGAGATGAGGTGCGAAAGCTTGACTTGCGATGAAGGAAACAGAGGTTCCATGGAAGCTAATGGCGATCAACTGGATCGTAAAAAGAATGCTCTAGATACCATGAGAGAATTGCATAATGCATCGGAAAAAGAATGCTCTAGATACCATGAGAGAATTGCATAATGCATCGGAAAAAGAATGCTCTAGATACCATGATAGAATTGCATAATGCAGAAAGTAGTTAGAATAATTCTTTTTGTATTCTGTATGTATTGAAGATACAATGAACTCTATATATAGAGAGCAGAAGCACACAAAAGTATAACAGATCTGATACTTACTGGATATAATACTTGCTTACTAAGCCAGCTCAGCATTACATAATATAGAAACCTAACTACCACTATCTACACTATCTCTATCATCTAAGAATTTCCATTTTAAGTAATAATAAATAAGGATTTTAATACAATCCAACATGGATCCAGGCCCGTTTTAGGAAATTAGGGTTTTTTCCTAAAAAAAACCCTAAACTGCATCTCTGATTTCATAATGATTTAAGTTTTCAACTTGGACAAGCTCACCAAGTTTGCTGCATACGAGCGATTTCACTTGAGTCACAGCACGCCGGCATGCGATTGGAATGTTGAATCGGATGAGTTTGCGAGTTGACTCGCGATCCTGCATACACTGGTTATGAGAGCTACTCTCTGGTTTAGGAGCAATTTTCTGCTCTGGCTTAAGAGTTCTTAGATCTCTGGTTTACATTTTCTGTTTAATCCTCCATCGTAAGAGCTTCAAGCTCAACCATTTGCAGTAAATAATACTCGGTGTTCCTCTTATTAGAGAATCATAAAGAGAGCATTTAGAGTAGAGGATGAGTTAACTGTTTTTGTATTAACAGAATTCATAATGAGTTAGTTACAGAGTGTTTGTTATTTATAGAGCTATTCTAGTGACAGCTCAGCATAACAAACTTAACCCAATCTCTAACTAACTGACTTCTTATTTTTCTGGTTTCTATCAGATACAGTTTTACAATTACAGTGACCAAAATGCATATTTACTTTATAATGACAAGTTTATATATATATATATATATATATATATATATATATATATATATATATATATATATATATATATATATATATATATATATATATATATATATATATATAATTAATCTAATAAATTGATGAATTCATCAGTCTCCTTAACAACCCCTTCCCCTTAGATACACCTACAAAAAAGAGGTTTCATTCTATGATTCTTATTAGGTTAAGCAGTGATTCTTAAGCTTTACTATGGTAATATGCAGGTTGTAAAAGGAAAAGTAAAAGGTTATGGACTTCCTGCTGATATATGGAGTCTAGGATGCACTGTGTTGGAGATGTTAACTGGGCAAATTCCCTACTATCCTATGGAATGTGTACGTATCATATTAGCATTTCAAGCTCATAATCCAACTATTTTTCTTCTTTTTACCTCGGTATTAAGATGAGATTAAACTTATGTGACTTTTCAAAGTTAAATAACTAATAAATAACTTTTAATTTTGGCCATTGGCATCTGGTTGTATGATTTAGATTTACTATTCTGATATATACCTCTAGTTTTGCTTGTTAGGTTAATTATGCTTATTAGGATTTATTACTTTATTTATTTTTAATAAGTTAGTATTTTTAAATTTGAATTTTAATATTTTTAGAAAAAGTTTAGGTTGGAAAGAGAATTTACCCATTCTATAGAATTACTATCATTTAAATTTAAATGGTAGTTTTTATAGGAAAAGGTAGTTACTACCCTAATTTATTTAGGACTTTTCTTTTGTAAGCCTATTTAAAGGCATTTAGATTGACAATAAAAATCATCAATAGTTATTATCAAAATGTATTTGTGAATTTAAGAAGAGGCTCTTACGAACCCTCTTTTACCTTTACCATATGTCGAAGCAAAATTTCTACCGCATCTAGGACTGTATCAACATGATCTAAGACAAATGGCCATAACAATTTGGTATCTAGAGCCAACATGGGTGACGCGAATTTAGCATCATTTATGAAGGAATTCATCGCACAGATGACGACCAGATAGACTATTCTAGAAGAGAAGATGATGGCCAGGCAGATTGCTCTGGAAGAGTAGATTGCTCTCGAAGAGCAGATTGCTAACCTCTCCATCGTAGTTCAAGGAGCGAATAATTGTTAAAGAAAAGACAACTCAGAAGATGGAAGAACTAATAGTCGCAACAATAACGATCATAGAGACACAGATAACTCGCAAATGGATGGAGGCATGATTCCGCGCTATTCTAAAATTGAGTTTCCCACTTATGATGGAACGGGGGACCCATTAAAGGGACTGAGGCGTTGTGACTAGTTTCTGAAGAAGATAAGGTAGGATTGGCTGCGTTTCATTTGATAGGAGAAATACAACTATGGTTCGATCAAATGGAAGAAGAACCCAAAATGGTGTGGGAACGTTTCAAGGAATGTTGCCATATACGATTCGGACCACCTATGAGTAATAATCCATTGGGAGAACTCACCAACCTCAAACAAACTGGATCTGTGGATGATTATCAATGCCAATTTCAATCATTGCTTGGTAGAACCCACAATCTTAAGTCTAAGCAAAAAATGGACTTATTTAGTGCTGGGCTGATTGATAAATTAAGGATAGACGTTGAGCTTCAACAACCACAAAATCTCGGAGTTTCTATGAATATGGCTCGAGCATTTGAATGCAAATTGAAGTGCTTACGAGGAATGTTTACAACACGGGATAATAGTAGTAGAAGCGTCAACAATGGTTCTATTATTTCAAACTAGAATGTTTACTGCACAGGATAATAGTAGTAGAAGCGTCAACAATGGTTCTATTATTTCAAACTAGAAGGAAAACATACCCAAGTGGTTGATGACATGACCTTACCTATTCCCAAGGCAGCTCTTGGCAGTAGAATAAACAAAATAAAGAAATTAGAGAATTGTTAATCCAATGGAAAGGATATACTCCAGAAGATAAAACATGAGAACCTTTTGATCAGTTTCTTATCCTAAATTAATTTGAGTTTGAGGACAAGTTCAATACCGAGAGGGAAAGGGATGATACATACCTCTAGTTTTGCTTATTAGGTTAATTATATTTATTAGGATTTATTATTTTATGTTGTAATATTAGTATTATTATTAGAATATCTTGAATAATTAGAGCTCATTAGTTGCTGTCTTGTATAGTTCATTATAGCTCATTATGACTAGATTAACATTTATAGGAAAAATAATTATTTAGATAGACTTACAGTCTATAAATACCTCTTATGTATTCTTTACAAGATAATTAAAATATTCCATATTTCTAAATGGTATCAGAGCACCCGATTCTAGGGGCTTTGCTTCCGCACTCAAAACACTAGCCGTTCTTATTACGGCCCCTTTTTCTTGGTCAAGGTTCCCTTTATATTGAAATCCTAGTGATCTCGGTGACTTTACAGCCGTTGTGCACCGCTCAACCGCCATTGCAGATCCGGACAGGTTTCACCTTCAGTGTTGTTTTTCAGGACAACCTTCATTGCTGTTTTTCAGGACAACCTTCATTGTTGTACCTCTGTTTCTTGCTGTTTGCAGCCCTTGATTGTTTGGTTGTCATTTTTGTTGGTGTTTCTCATTGGCAGCCCTTTTGATCCTCTCTTAGCTCGAGACAGTTTGTTTCTCTTTATGGACTCCTTAAGTAAGTTCTCTAACACTAGTTCTCTGACCATGACGGGTAAGAACTCTAGTTTCTTAGCTTTAAATGCCTCTTGTTCTAAAGATAGCTGGATTAGACTCTGGTGCAACTGATCACATGACTCCATATATGTCATATCTCTCTTCTTATTCACCTTTACCTGATAAACGCCATATTACCGTTGCAAATGGGTCCCAAACCCCGATTGTTGGATCTGGTAACATCCGCCTAAGCCCATCTCTCCACCTAAATCATGTGCTTCATGTCCCTAAGCTTTCTAACAATCTTCTGTCCATCCATAAACTCACTAAAGACTTGATGTGCTCACCAAAAGACTTCCCTTGGAGCGGTTTCAAGATCTTACTTGCAAGCTAGGGATGATAGATATTCATTCCCCAGCTTGAGGGGGAGTGTTGTAATATTAATATTATTATTAGAATATCTTGAATAATTATAGCTCATTAGTTGCTGTCTTGTATAGCTCATTATAGCTCATTATGACTAGATTAGCATTTATAGGAAAAATAATTATTTAGATAGACTTATAGTCTATAAATACCTCTTATGTATTCTTTACAAGATAAATAAAATATTCCATATTTCTACATTTTATTCTTTTAATAAGTTAGTATTTTTAAATTTGAATTTCAATATTTATGATAAGTTTTAGGTTGGAAATAGACTTAATTCAATAGAATTATTATCATTTAAATTAAATGGTAGTAATTATAGGAAAAATGTAGTTACTAACCTAATTTATTTAGAACTTTTCTTTTGTAAGCCTATTTAAAGGGATTTAGATTGACTATAAAAATCATCAATAGTTATTATAAAAAAAGTATTTGTGAATTTAAGAAGAGGTTCTGTCAAGGACGAGCCCGCTTCTACCTTAACCATATGTTAAAAACAAAGCTTCTACCGTGTCGAGGACTGTGTCAACACGATCCTTGACAAAAGGCCGTAACATATTCTTATATAAAAATAGTCCTTTCCTAGACAAAGGGCCATAACATATTCTTATATAAAAATAGTCCTTTCGCTAGCGAGACTGTCAACTTTTGTACTAGAGTGAGTTTATTTAGAACTTTTCTTTTGTAAGCCTATTTAAAGGCATTTAGATTGACTATAAAAATCATCAATAGTTATTATAAAAAAAGTATTTGTGAATTTAAGAAGAGGCTCTGTCAAGGACGAGCCCGCTTCTACCTTAACCATAGGTCGAAAGCAAAGCTTCTACCGTGTCGAGGACTGTGTCAACACGATCCTTGACAAAAGGCCGTAACATATTCTTATATAAAAATAGTCCTTTCCTAGACAAAGGGCCATAACATATTCTTATATAAAAATAGTCCTTTCGCTAGTGAGACTGTCAATTTTTGTACTAGAGTGAGAGGAGTTAAACTTACATGACTTATCAAAGTTGTTAAATAACTAAGGAATTACTTTTAATCCTAGCCATTGTCACATGGTTGCATGGTTTAGATTTACTCTTATTCCTGAATAAAATTAGTCCTTTCACTCGTAAAAGTGCCATTTTTTGTGTTAAGAGTGAGGAGTAAATCTTGATTCAGAGATCTAACCATGAGTGGTGAAGACAAGATTGAAACAATAATCATGCAACACTTTTAGATGGTCGTATGACCATCAAAACTTTCCAATCTTTATTATTTATGTATAATTATATGGTCTAGATTTACTCCTTTCCCTCTTACTCATATGCCCCCTAATTATATATATATATATATATATATATATATATATATATATATATATATATATATATATATATATATATATATATATATATATAAATGAAATGATCAAATTACACTGTATTAGGACCACTAATCACTTTTTTTTACCGAATAATTTTATTTAAAAGATTCACGTGAAAGTTACAATAAATGAAATCTCAAGTATTAACACTTTTCATAATTTAAAAATAATTTAATGTCATTCATATTATCAGATACATAAAATTTATGTTGTGTTTTCTAAATATATGAAAATAAAGATAATTGATTTATGTAATAAGTAGTTATTGTTTGATAGAATCTCAGAATCGGTTAGAGAGAATAATTGAGAAATTCATATTGTATTCCTCAAATGAAAGAGTTACAAGAGAAATGCTTATAATGCACAAATAGTCAAACAAACTATGCCAGCTCAACATAACTGAGTGGCTCAAATCTAATCTAAAGGAAAGGCTCAGACTAAATCTAACCTACCAGAATATACATTAGAATATATAACTCAATCATTCCCCCTTAGAAGTTGAGGGTGTGTCACTCAAGCTTTGTTTGTTGACCACTCTTAACTTGTCACGGAGAGGAAGGAATTTCACAGCTGATAAAGGTTTGGTGAACACATCTGTCCACTGATCATGAGCAGGAACATGAGTCACCACAAGACTTTTGCTAAGCACCTTCTCTCTAACAAAGAAGATATCCAACTCCATATGCTTGGTTCTATTACGAGGGATTGGATTATGAGCAAAAGTAACTGTGCTAAGGTTGTCACACAAAATTTTTGGAGTTTGAAAGTAGCTGTGAAGCTCCCTCAACAAGGACTGCACCCATAATATCTCTGCAGCAAGCTGTACCATGCTCCTGTATTCGGCCTTTGCACTAGACCTAGCAACCAACTGCTGCTTCTTAGACCACCAAGATATGAGATTGTGAGATAATTCAACTTTCCAACCAATCTCCTATATCTTCCAGAGTCAAATAGAGGCTCTCCCTGATTGGGTAGTAATTTGACACTTGGATCCATAGGAGTATCAGCTGGTTTAGCATTCAACAAACCTGTTTCTTCCAAAATATCTATAGCATATTTCTGCTGAGAAATCACCAAACCATCTTTAGATTGGGCTACCTCAATACCCAAGAAATAACGGAGTTTACCAAGATCTTTTGTCTGAAATTGATTCGAGAGATGTTTTAACTGGAGTATTCCCTGTTGATTACTACCAGTTATGACAATATCATCTACATACACAATAAGATAAATACACCCTTGGACTGAGTGACGATAAAAAACAGAATAGTCAGCTTCACTACGGACCATACCAAACTGTTGGACTATAACGCTGAATCTGTCGAACCTAGCTCTTGGAGAATTCAAGACCATACAGAGACCTGTGTAGCCTACACACCATATTCGATGACCCCCCCTGAGCAACAAATCCAGGTGGTTGCTCCATATATATTTCCTCTTCAAGATCACCATGTAAAAAAGCATTTTTAATGTCAAGTTGATGAAGAGACCAATGTCGAATGGCTGCAATGGCTAGAAGAAGTCTAACAGATGCCATCTTGGCTACAGGTGAGGAGGTATTACTATAATCCAACCCAAAAATCTGAGTGTATCCTTTGGCTACCAAGCGAGCTTTAAATCGATCAATCTTACCATCTGGTCCAACCTTCACTCTATAAAGCCAATGACAACCTACTAAAGATTACCCAGGGGGTAAAGGAACCAGTTCCCTGGTACCACTGCTTTGAAGAGCACATATTTCATCAATCATTGCTTGCCTCCATTCAGGATGAGATAATGCTTCATCTGGAGTATTAGGATTATAAACAAAAGACAAAGAAGACAAACAAGTATAGTGCAAAGGGGAAAGACGATGATAACATAAATCAATATAATGTGGAGAATTTCGTGTTTGACGTATATCTTTTCGAAGGGCAGTCGGAAGATCGGACTCAGGTTGCAGGATCGGATCCGGCGATGGCGAGAGCTTCGAAGGAGAGTCTACAATGACCTCAGGGACATGTACGAACTCAGGAACAAGTACGACTTCAGGGACAAGTACGACCTCAGGGACAGGTACGACAAACGTTGGTTGATGACGTTGATATGTTTGAAGTGAGCGAGAAGTGGGGGGGGGGGGGATCAACTGTAAGGGTATTTAGTGGGCCAGGTTCCCTAGAATGATCGGGAACAATGGCATATGGGACTTCCGGTAGAGGCGCATGAATACTTTCCTGAAGGGGTTCCGAAGTTGCTTGGCTGGCAGGTTCCCTAGAATGATCGGGGACAATGACATATGGGACTTCCGGAAGAGGCGCGGGAATACTTTCCTGAAGGGGTTCCGAAGTTGCTTGGCTGAACTCGAAATATGGAACAAACTCGAAGAAGGTAACATCGGCTGATATGAGGTATCGTTGTAGAGTGTGTGAATAACAACGGTAACCTTTTTCTAATCGATGATAACCAAGAAAGACACACTGAACTGATAGTTTATCAAGACCAGGAGAGAGATTGTGTACAAAACATGTGGTCCTAAAGACTCTGGGAGGAATTGGGTGAAGTGGGGAATTGGGAAAAAAGATTGAATGAGGGTTTTTATTGTTAATGACAGATGAGGGCATGCGATTTATAAGGTAACATGCCGTTAGCACAACATCCCCCCAAAATCGAAGTGGAACATTACCATGGAGAAGTAGGGTCCGAGTGGTTTCTAGGAGATGCCGATTTTTACGTTCGGCTACCCCTGTTTTGTTGAGGTGTGTGAGGGCAAGATGTTTGATGGAGAATACCATTGCATGACATAAAATTTTGAAATTGGTGGGATAAATATTTACGGGCATTGTCACTTCTTAAGGTACGGATAGACACACTGAATTGAGTTCTTATTTCTCGATAAAATTGTTCAAAAATAGAAAATAATTCAGACCTATTCTTCATTAAAAATAACCATGTGCATCGTGAAAAATCATCAATAAAGGTGACAAAATATCTAGACTCGAGTAGAGACAGTACGCGAGGGACCCCGAACATCGGTATGAATTAAAGCAAAAGAGGAGGAAGCTCGTTTATTGACTCGATTGAAAAATTGACTATGAGTGTGTTTCCCTAACTGACACGACTCACATCATAAATTAGATACCTTCGATAAACTTGACACCAACTTATGTAATTTGGAAAGACTGGGATGACCTAACTGGGCATGGATAGTGAGTGGAGAATCTTTGGTTAAGCATGTCTGAGATGACATTGAGAGGTAATAAGACCTTAAGACTCACATCCGACGCCAATCGTCTGTCCCAAACTCCGATCTTGCAGGATAACATTATTGCTAGTGAAGGTGACACTACAATCAAGAGAAGGAGTTAAACGATTGACTGAAAGTAAATTAAATGGACAATTCGGAACATAGAGGACAAAAGTAACAGAGAGAGAAGGTAGAACTTGAACAGTACCAATCCCTTCGGATTGGGTTTGAGAACCATTGACAGAAGTTATAGTAGGTAAGAAACCAGAGGTAGAGAGAGAAGAGAAATTTTTTTTATTAACAGTAACATGATCAGACACACCAGAATCAAGGACCCAAGGTCTAAGAGAAGATGATTGAGAGATGCAAACAGATGAATTACCAGTGTGTGCTACTGTAGCAGTGGAATATGAGTTTTGATAATTCTGATACCACCTGAGGAAATCATCGTAGTTTGACGTAAATTTCTGAGGAGTAGCCATGAGTGTCTGAAGAGAGAAAATATCACGCGATCAGAAAGTAAAACTGAGGCCGGATCTGGACCGGGTGGAGAGAGACAACTTGACCGGCGAAAAAAAAAACTGTCAGATTCAGTCGTCGGAAGAGCTGACACGGGCGGGGCAGCGGAGGTGCGGGTGTATGTGTGCGTGAGTTTCTGACGGCGAGAAAAAATATGATGGCTTGATCGGAGGGCAGTGAGTAACGGCGATAGTGGCGGCAGAGAGGTTACTAGAGAATTTTGAAAAGTGAGAGGCAAACCGGAGTGATAACACAGTTTGCAAAAAAAAAAAAGTTCTCGCCGGAAGACAGTGGGTCAACCGGGTGAAGCACGACGAAGAAAGAATTGTCTCTTACCAGGCTCTTGATACCATGTTAAAATAAGAGAGATTAAGAGACATTTAGATTAAACCGTGTGTTTTTAAAAGCACTACGGAGACATTATTATATATAGAGAGATTACAACTAATTACATGATATAGTCGATGTGGGACTATTCTATATACAAATATTCTTAACATTATATATATTTACAAATATGAACAAGGGAGAAAACAACATTTAAGCTCTTGATCAAGGAGGTGATAAATGAGGTTGAGTTTCCAGTGATGATAATATCATCAACATAGACCAAGATCACAATCTTCAGGCTGTTGTGTTAAGGAAAAACAGGCTAGGATCACGCCTGCTAGCCTTAAACTGGTGTTACAATAAAGCTCCTTTAAGCTTGTCAAACTCGACCCTAGGAGCCAGCTTGAGCCCATAAATAACTTTGTTTAATTTGCATACAAGGCTCTTATCAAATACTTCAAATCCAGGGGATTGGTGCATGTAAACTTCCGCCTCAAGACTACCATTGAGAAAGGCATTGTTCACATCAATTTGCTGAATGGACCACCCATGAGTGACAACAAGTGTTAGAACTGTTCTGACTGTAACCGGCTTAACAACTGGCGAAAAGGTTTCCTGAAAATCACTGCCAGCTTGTTGGTGAAAGTCCACAAGCCTAGCCTTGTATTTGTATATGGAACCATCAGATTTTCCTTGACCATAAAGACCCATTTACAACCAATGGGCTTCCTTGAGTCAGATGGAGACACCAAAGTCCATGTCTGATTTCTCAAAAGTGCCTGAAATTCATCTTTCATTGCCTGGAACCTGTGTGGAACAGCCAAGGCCTGACTGACAGAAGAAGGTTCCATGTGAGTGAGTTAGAGTGTGGGATTAAGTCTTGGTTGAGTGATGCCACTTTTGGCTCTTGTTTGCATAATATGTGTTAAGGGGATGAATAAAAGGTTGGGACGAGTTAGAGGGTAAGGGAACATGGCTGACAGAAGATTCTACAGGAGAAGAGGAGGGATAAATGGTACTGCATTCAGCAATATCAGAGAGAATTAGGCCAGGAGAAGAGGAAGTGGAGGGAATAGGCGTATGTGGAGAGCTAACATCAGCAGGAGTATGAAGAGGATTGGGAGGGAAAGTAGGATTGACACCAGCAACAATAGAAGAAAGAGATGGTGTAGGACTGCCAGAATTAGGAAGGGGAGAATGAGGAGAAGCTTCAGCCATGAACCATGAAGAAACAGCAACAGGGGAAGTAGGAGCAGCAGTAGAAGATGGAGTGGAAGTGGGAAATAAAAGGAAATAAGGAAACCTTGTTTCATGGAAAAAAACATCCTTAGAAATATTGAGATGTCCATTGGCAGCTAAACATTTGTACCCCTTATGAACAGTGGAGTATCCTAGAAAAATACACTCCTTAGACCGATAATCAAGTTTGTGAGCATTGTAGGGACGGAGGAAAGGGAAACACGCACAACCAAAGACACGGAGACATGTGTAATCAGGATGTTTATGGAGAAGTTTGAAGTAAGGTGATGAGTTATCAAGAGTAGGACTTGGGAGCCTATTAACCAAGTGGGCAGCCGTGACAAAGGCATGATCCCAAAATTTTAAGGGAAGTGTGGACTGAGCAAGTAAGGCAAGACCGGTTTCAACAATGTGACGGTGTTTGCGCTCAACTAAGCCATTTTGATGATGAGTATGGGGACATGTAAATCGATGAATAATACCTAGCTCTTGAAGATACTTTGTAAAAGGTCTAAATTCACTCCCACCATCATTTTGTACTGTTTTGATTTTGCAATTAAACTGCATTTCAACCATAGTTTTGAATATAATGAATTGAAGCTAAGTATCAGATTTGAGCCTAAGAGGGAAGACCCACACAAACCTAGAGTAGGAATCAACACATGCCAAAAAAATAAGTGAAGCCACCTGAGGATTTTTCAGGGGGAGGCCCCCACTAATCACAAACCACAAGTTCAAAAGGATGATTATAAACCGTAATGGATAAAGGTGCATGCAATCTATGAGAGTTACCCAAGCAACATGCATGACAGAGATCACCACTAGGCTTAGATGGGATAGGGATGTGACAAAGCTTCAAAACTTCTGTAAGTGCATGGTGATGAGGGTAATAGACCTAGGATCACTATTACATGATGTACTTAAATTACAATGTACTTGTTACGAGTTCCACATTGAATAATATATGGCCTGAACATGTGGTTATAAGTGGGAGCAATCCTCACTATACAAGTCGGTTTTGTAGGGTTGAGTTAGGCCCAACCCACACATTCTAACATGGTATCAGAGTCCGGTTTAAGATCCGTTGGACCACTCCGCTATCAGGCCACCCATCATTTAGTTCCACGCTCCAGATGTTCAATCCTGGTCGTGAGAGGGGGTGTTACGAGTCTCACATCGAACAATATATGACCTGAACATGTGATTATAAGTGAGAGCAATCCTCATCCTATCAGCCGATTTTGTAGGGTTGAGTTAGGCCCAACCCACACATTCTAATAGTACTGAAGAACTGGAACTAGGACACAACTGAGATACTTGAGCAGAAGGATTGGGAAACTTGTATAGGCCATCAGCACCAACATGGCCACGCAGAAGAGTTTTAGAAGAATCCTGAGATTTTACATGACAGAATTTAGGGTGAAACTCAGAAAAAGTTATTGTCTTGTGCAAACTTGCTGGCACTGATAAGATTCTTAGTTATCTTAGGCACAAGTAATAAGTTGTGCAAGGTGAGAGGCATGTTAGGGCAAACAGGTGATGAAAAAGACATAGAGCCTACAGAGTTTATAGACAGACCTTGGCCTTTACCCATACACATGCTTGGATCCAGGCAATGAAATCGAATCAGACAAATTTGAAGCCTCAGGTGTGACATGGTGAGACGCACCTGAATCAGGGTACCACCATTGATTGCTGAATGAGGGATCCACACTAGTGTAGAGAGCTTGAGGCTGAGGAGGTGGCCTAGGAGCAGCATAACCAAAGGATGGTAGATACACAGGACGTGCTGGCATCATGAAAGGATTGAAGGAAGCTCTTCGAGGAGTAAACGAAGCTGTAGAGTAACGATGATAGTAGATAGAGGCATCATGTCCGGATTTGTGACAAATCTGACATTGAGATCTACCAAAGCGACCTCCACCACGGCCAAAATGACCACCACTACGGCCAAAACAACCTCCTGGTGAATTGTGACCATGAATCTCAGCGTGTGCAGTAATATGACTAGTACCTTGAGGAAACGACTCCGTTCCAACGACAGATTGCTCAGAAACAGCTGATGAACCTACCGGAGCTGCTTGAGTCAGATTCACCGTCGCCGGCTCAGGGAGAACAGCCTTACGATGCTTCTCAAGGCGCGATTCATGCACAAGAAGACTTGATTCAAGCTCGTCCAAAGAACTGAGATCTTCTTTGCTATTAACTGCAGCAACTATTGGATCATACTCCTCCGGTAGCGCATCGAGGACGGTCTCAATTAGGTTACACAACGGAATTGGTTCTCCAATAGAAATCAGCGAATCACTGATTTCGCGAACACGAACCATGAATTCCGTAACTATGAGCGATCCTTTCGTGAGATGGCGCAATTCCGACTGGAGTTGACGAGCTTTGGTGGCGAGGAGAGTGGCGAAGTACCGGTGAACTTCCATCCAAACTAGCCATGAGTGACGACAATCACCCAATTTAGGAAGAAGAGACTCATAAATTGTTGAGAGAAGCCAAGTGCAGATAAGTGCATCTTGTTGCTCCCAGTCAAGGTAAGATGAGGTAGTTCCGGTGAGTGCAGCGTCGGAGATAGATGAAAAATGCGGTGGAACAATTGGTGAAGTGACGAAGCGTTGAAGCTTGTGACCACGAATGACACCATCTATCTGTTGCTTCCACTGTTTGAAATTCTTATCGTCAAGCTTAACAGAGATCAGATGCAAAAGCTTGACCTGAGAAGAAGGAAAGGCACCATCGCCGTTTAACGGCGACGCCTGAAGAGCACTGGATCTTGATCGAAGAAAAAGATGAAGAAGCTCTGGATACCATGATAGAATCTCAGAATCGGTTAGAGAGAATAATTGGGAAATTCATATTGTATTCCTCAAATGAAAGAGTTACAAGAGAAATGCTTATAATGCACAAATAGTGAAACAAAATATGCCAGCTCAGCATAACTGAGTGGCTCAGATCTAATCTAAAGGAAAGGCTCAGATTAAATCTAAGCTACCAGAATATACATTATAATATATAACTCTATCATTGTTCAACAAAACTCATTATATCTAAAGTTATTAATGATGACAGTTTTAAAGGGTTGTGGGTAAAATTTGATTCCTTTCCTCTAAAATCTATATTGAAACATTGCATTACTGCTGGTTTTTATTTCAAAGCATTGATGAACCTCTTCTGACAACAGATCACTGCAATGTTTAGAATCGGAAAAGGGGAACTACCTCCGGTACCTGATTCTCTTTCAAGAGATGCCCGTGATTTCATCCTGCAGTGTCTTAAAGTTAATCCAGATGATCGTCCCACTGCGGCTCAACTCTTAGACCACAAATTTGTCCAGAGGTCATTCTCCCAGTCCTCTGGCTCTGCTTCTCCATATACCATGAGAAGAGGTTAAACTTGTCATCTCCATCATTTTAACATAGTTAAGGTAAAGATTCTCATTTTGCTGCCCTGTTTTATGCCTTTTCATCATGACAGCTGAATCATTATTGTTTTTTGTACAAAAAAACCATAACTTTTGGTTTCTGTTTGTGGAGAGATAAGTAGTATCTTAGATGCTTGAAGTGCTAGTTTCAGAATTGAATGCATATGATGCATGCTTTATTTAAGTTAGGTGGTGCTCAACTGTGTTCTAATTATATTTTGGGGACAAATTTTCTTTCTAATAAATAATTTCTGAAACAGGAAGAGGATAAAGAAAACAAAAGACTTCCTAACAGGTTTCCAGTAGAAATCTCAGATGGCAAAGTACACCTATGCGAACCATTGCAGCATGGGTTTATCTTATCTTCTTCGGTGGCTTATTTGATTATTTAACTCTTGACGACAAATCTGTCATTCGTTGAATTTAAAATGCCTCAATGTTGGGTCTTCAAGTTGTTAGAGTTGGACTAAAGGTTCATTGTTGTAGCAATTGTTGGTTGTGTTGTGCCTTTAGGTTTCAGAGTTTTCTTGGTTGTGTTGTAGCATATATTTTAGGCACTGCTTTGGTGCTAGCCAGAGAACTAACTGGCTTACCGGTTGGTCCATGTGTATTATGTAATTATTACTCAACCATAATATATTTGTCGTAGTACGACGAAATTCTATCATTAACTAAATGTAAAAGGTTGCCAGGGTCTTCTTCCAATTTGTAGGCTAAACTTCTGGGAACGATAGGAGCAAGAGTTGGATACTATTGTTGCCATTTTTGTACATGTTACATTTGTAAGTAGGAAATTATCAAGTGTGTATCTTTAATTCTTTATTTCCGAACTTGTTCTCATTGTCAACATGGTATCTTTTTGTACTTTTATGTTTTGATCATTTGATGTGCAAGTAAAGACTATGTTCCACAGTTGACAAAGTAAATTAGGGCTACATTTTCCTGCTGGAGAAAGTAAAGAGATATAAAGGCATAGAAGAAATAACTGATCTAATAGAATTAGTCTTCCAAGTATTTATAAATAATATAACATCGTTTTCATATAGATGATGGAAACAAAAAGGACAACGAGGAATTGAAGCTAATTCCAATTACCATACATAACATGACCACGATCTTAATTGCTCTTCTTTACCACTTTATCTCTTTGCTAGACAAGTCTTCCAAGTATTTATAAATAATATAACATCGTTTTCATATAGATGATGAAAACAAAAAGGACAACGAGGAATTAAAGCTAATTCCAATTACCATACATAACATGACCACGATCTTAATTGCTCTTCTTTACCACTTTATCTCTTTGCTAGACAATTTTTTCAACATGCTCTTCAGTTTCATCTGAGTATTAAAAACAAAAAAGAAAAAAATAATTAAAAACAGAATCAGACCATTCTAGTTGATATTTTATTCTTATTATATTACCATAAACAAGTAACAGCATTTGTTTCCTTTACACTTTCTCTTCATGTCCCCTTTTGTTTCCAAAAATGTACTTAAACTTTGAGTCATTTGCGACCATAAACGCTTCTGTTAAAATTTCATAAAATTTAAAAGTCGTAATGTATGTCTGTTTTAAATTATGATCCGCATCGACCATAGTTGCCTATATTTTACCAATATTGCTACAAAAGAAGAAAAGTAAACTTGCCTTAATTTTTGGTTGTGATTGAGGGTCGACAATTTGGGTTTGGGAGGCTTCGAATTTTCTGAGGTATCTAGAGAAAGCAAGAAGCTGAGCCTTACGGTCATAGCCACGTGTTGTTTTTGATTCAAATTGTGGTTTAGTTTTCTTTGTGTGATCTTTCCTCGATAATTTGTTTGATGAGCGAGTTTGTGATGATTCCTCGTAGACTGTGATCACCACACTGTTCTCTGTATTTTGGTTCTGTTTCTTGTTTTTGTCTTTTGCCAATGCCATTTGCTTAGGGGATATATGATGTGATGATCGTTAAGCTTTTCAGAAAGTGAGAGTTTGAAAGGAATGATTGATCAGAGATTTGATTGCCATTAAACTAATCTGTTGTTTTCAGAAGATTGGTATGTATGAGCGACAGAACAACAACGGATTTGGGAATTAAAAGGCGGGGTGAGTTGTAAATAGGATTTGGCTAATGAAACATATCTTTCTATATATTCATCAATTAGAAGTTAGCTGCATCGCTGGGCAATTGTGCTATATATGAAGGAGAAGTTAGTTGACCGTTTAAATCATATTTTTTCTTCCAAGTATGTTTTAAAAATAAATTGTAACACTAACTAGAGTTTGAGGATTCTTATTGCCATCCCCCATTCGTAATGGCACCTCCCAAACGTATTAAAAAGATATAATTGATCTTGAGAAAAATCATTCACCAGTTTTCCAGTAAACATATAGATTTTTCAAAATTACAAGCGATATTGAGAATTTCACTTTGTACCGGATAACACCATTTTACAAGTGAGTTTTTACCGATTATTCTTTATTTATCGGTATTTGTTACCGATAATTTCAAATTTATCGTTATTTTTTACCGGGAATTGCTAAATTTTCGGTAGAATGTACCGGTTATTTTGAAATGTCTGATACTGATGTTAAAATAATTCTTATTTGTACTGTATTTTTTGAAATTTTCGGTAGTTTAAAAAAAAAAAACTTTCTACCGTTTTTTGGAAAACCAGTAGTTTTAAAATTGTGTACTAACAATAATTTCAAATATCCTGGTAGATACATACCTCCGGTAGTTAAAATTTTACATACTACCGGTAATTTCAAAAATCCTGGTAGACACTTGCAAAATTTCAAAAATCCCGGTAGATACATACCTCTTGTTTCCGAAGATATATCTCTGAACGCGCCATTTACACACTCAATCAAGGCCATCGAGAGGCGCTCTATGTATTGGGTTTAATTTATTCTGAAGATGCATCTCCGGAACAAATTCGTAGTTACATATCTGAAAATACACCAAAAACAGATTCAACAAAAAATAAACTTTCCAAAATGCAATTGACATTCATAACATTAAAATGATCATTACAATGATGATTTCAACAGAAAATTAAACATTACATTTCAATATCCCAATGGATGCTTGCACATTTTCAGAATATCTTCGACCAATCTTTGTAGCGTCGCTTCCAACTCGAGCGAAACTTTATCTTCGAAACCAAAACACATATCCCACATAGCCCTAACATCCGCTCGAGTCTCGAGCTCAAATTTTCTGAACACAATATTCCATTCATTGTCGATTAAAGGTGAACGATACTCGAGCTTCATAATCCTTTGTTTGTCTTTGTAAGGTAGGAGATAATGGATTTCGTCTATGACGTCTTCGAGGGAGGTGAGATCGGTGAGCTTGAACGTTCTCCCGGGTGTAGAGTCGCCGAAGTAGGAGATACTTGCAACATACCAATGGATGTTTAGTTGTAACATTTGATACATTTTGAGTTTATGTGAAATATAACACAATAACATCTAAATTTATAGAAGACCTAGTTCAATATGGACCAATCATTGACTATCATATTGATTTCAGATATATATCTCCGAAAACGCACCCTATTATCTTATTCCAGATATGCATCTTCAGATCTTTGCCTGAACCATTTAAAAAACAAACCATATAACAAAACCTTTCAAAGATTTATCTTCGGAACTTCTCTTGAACCATTTCCAAACCAGAACCATATAACAAACACTCATATTAAGACCAAATATGAACCAAATATGCATAAAGACCAAATATGAATAAAAAATGAATATGTAGCACAAGAGATCAAAACGAATCAAAACATGTGTCACCGACTAAATCTATAGGTAATACCCCCTTTGACTTTTGTGCATTCTATTATTTTTCAATTTTGTTCAATCTCTCAAATTCTTGCATCCTTTCCATAAAATGATCCGGCCACGTCTCAACTTTTGCGATTGAATAAGTCATCCACTCCGATGATGTAAACAGTATGGGGCATCCCGATTTTATGTAAACTTGAATAAAATGACTTGATTTTGATGATCATCAAATACACATGATACAATCATTTGGATTTTGAGATGGTGCGGTGCGCAATGGAAAAAAGTTTTCGAAAACCCGTAGCGTATCAGGTCAATACACACTCTATCATATGCATATGCTATTAGGTGACCCATTTTAGGGAAGCTCATCCATTTTTCCTCCGGTGCCGGGCTGCTCAAGCAAGGAACACGAGACTCCTAAACCGTATTGTATTTTTCTTAATTTTCGTACAATTGTGTGTGCAATTTTTTATACGTCTTCAACTTTTGGATAAGTTGATTTCGTACAAGTGTATGACTATCTTCTCCTTTATCGAATAAAGACGAAACGACTTGGTAACTGAGATTATCGTCCCCATCAACATTTATGACCCGCTCGATATATTTGTGCATAAAAACTGGCATCTCGTCGATGAATGAAATCTTTAGTGGAAGCGGCGTCATAGGTGGCTTGCTAATGTAGGCTCTTTTCACAACACTTATTTGAGATTTTGGAGTCGGTGAGTCGGGAAAAACTTTATCAACGTGTTCAAAATATGAAGGAGACCCTGTAGTCGAGTTGTCATTTGATATATTGTCTGGTCGTTTTCGTTTCAATGTTAAGTATATTTTTCGGTTGAACAAGATTGAAGGTCATGTCACTAATACATTCCTTCTCTTCCGACTTGAGCTGACAAACACTAGGATGACCGAATAATTTTAAATAAAAATCATGGTTATCAAAACCACATATCACATTAAATCTCCATTTTTGTTTTCCAACATGTAACCAAGAACCTTAAACGGACACTCGCATTTTCTACAACCCATGTCGTCTCTTTCAAAATTATGGAGTAAAGATCGACCCCCCTGTGATATGTTGAACCAAAAATTCTATCTTATTTTTCTCCATATGATATGTTGAACCAAAAGGATGGAGATTTGGAGTGAAAAAAGGGATTGAGAATGAATGGTTTTTAGGGTGATGGTTTATGTTGAGAATGAAGCATGACAACAATGGGGGACTGATCATTCAGCTGAAAACTATATCAAATGTTTTCAGAGATGCATCTCCAGAAATACCTGACATGCAAAGATGACAGAAAAATTCAAATTTTAGCCCACAATTTTGGAGATGCATATCCGGAATATCCACTGAATTGAATAATTACATATTTTCCTAAAATTGTTATGGAGATATATCTCTGGAATAAAACTTATCCAAATGTATGTGGCATATCTAAGAATGGGCTTGATTGTGTATGTATAAGGTGTGTCCGGAATATACCTCTAGAACCGGGGGGTATACGTGGAAATCCACACGGTGTGCTAGAAGCATATACGGTGCAATACAAAATTCTCTTGTAATAGTATGTATTACAATCTTGGGCCGTATATTGGGCCAACATAGTGTGAAATGGAAATATTTTGAGAATTCCTTAATGCACCATATATGTTACTTAGGCACCACGTGAAAAATACTTAAATGTTCCTTGATTTTAGAGATGCATCTCTGGACGCATCTAATAATCATTTAACATTAAAATATTCCAGACATACATCTTCAAAACTATTCCAGAGACGCATCTCCAGAATGTTTTGGAGCTTAAATCGTGCCACGACTCTTCCTCTTCCTTATTCTCATATTTGTCAAAACCTCTTCAAACTCTTAATTTTTTTTATCACCAAGTCTAAAATCAAGCAACCCAGGTCAAAGGAACTTCAACCAACATCAGAAACATCATCCAACACTCAAGCAAAGTGAAAACTTATAAGTTTTTTGATATTTTGAATAGTTTGAGTTTTTTTTTTTTGTAAATGAGTAGAAATTTATGATTAAGGTAAGAAATGAGTAGAAATCGAATGATTGATAATTTAGACATAACGTAAAACATGATAGTTGACTGAGAATGATAATCAATGCAATATTTTTTTATGTTTCCATGTCTGCATTGCAGCTGTTGACGCACTTGCTGAGTTGCTTGAAAATTCTGGAGATGCATCTCCAATTCTTTTCAATGTTTTAGTTTCCCAAGAACTAGAGATGTGTCTTCAGAATTTTCTCAATATTTTTTTTTATAAATATTTTCTTGCTTGTGGTGTTGTTTGCTTGCACTAATTGTCTGGTTTATTTTAACTTAATACCATAATGACTGCAACATCTCTACGTTTTGAAGTTTGCAAGGAAGTATTTGTGAAAGAACCATTTTATGTTCCGATGTTTGTTATATGAAGATCATAGATATTGAATATATCAGATCAAACAAACATTATGAAAATGTATGCAAATGATAATATGCGAAGTTACTATGTGTAACACTTATCGCAAGCGTGTTGAAGAAGCAAGTGTGCTTATATATATATATATATATATATATATATATATATATATATATATATATATATATATATATATATATATATATATATATATATATATATATATATATATATATATATATATATATATATATATATAACTTTACTTTTTTACTAATATTATTATTATTATTATTATTATTATCATACTAAATTATAATCCTATAACTTCTCCCACAAAATTTCCCGCAAAAATTCTATTTCTATTATTTCACTTATTGATTATTTAATATTTAATCATAAAATAATAATAATAATAATAATAATTAATTATATTAATATTAATTCAATAATTAATTAAAAATAACCTTATCTCATCCAATAATAACTCAACCATTATCTAATAAAATTAATAATAATTAACTAATAACTTTAAAACCACCCACCACTCACATATTTACTATTTTTTCTCTCCAACTCCCACCTCTTATTTTTTATTTACTTATAAATTATTTTAATTAATTAATAAAATTAAATTAATTAAAAAATAATTTAATTATTCTACTAGCCACAGGAGAAAGAAGTAGAATAATACCTCCAAATCTCTCTCCACTTTCTTTCTATAATTATAAATTAATTAATTATTTCATATTCTTATTTTTTTAAAATCAAAATTAATTTCATTATTAATTATTAATTAATTAACTAATTCATATTCATAATAACTCAACCATTATCCAATAAAATTAATAATAATTAACTAATAACTTTAAAACCACCCACCACTCATATTTACTATTTTTTCTCTCCAACTCCCACCTCTTATTTTTTATTTACTTATAAATTATTTAATTAATTAATAAAATTAAAATAATTTAATTATTCTACTAGCCACGGGAGAAAGAAGTAGAAAAATACCTCAAAATCTCTCTCCACTTTCTTTTTATAATTATAAATTAATTAATTATTTCATATTTGGATTTTTTAAAAATCAAAATTAATTCCATTATTAATTATTAATTAATTAACTGATTCATATTCATATTTTCATTAACTCCCCACTCTATCCATTAACTTTCAGCACATCATTAACTTATCACTCACTCCATTAACTTTCAATACTCCCATAAAAAAAAATTAATTTCTATTATTCTCCCTTAACTTCATTATTAATAACCTCGCATTTCCCTATTATAACCATTTTATTAGCTGTTCTTTCACAAAGAAATAAAAATGAAGAAATTTTGATTTTCATGCTATGATGAAATGATTATTTCCCCTTTCTTCAATTTTAATCAGTTTGTTCACCTTTTCTCAATTTTTATATTCAATTGTATTATTTTTCTTTGTTTGTGAAGGTGAAGTTCTCTATATAATTTTTACTATTTACAATATCATTTCTTCTTTTGATTTTTTTTATTGATTTTGACATGTATATGTATATAATGAATAAAATAATTATAATTATAATTAAAATATTCTAATATGTTGTTTAATTTTCTATTATTGATTTATTATATTGATTTTTTGATTCTATTTTTCTATTTCTCTCATCTTATACTCTTTTATTCTCATTACATTTAAGAACGACCGTGTAAATTTGAAGGTTAAGTACTTCTTGAGGTGAACACCAGAGGAAAAGGAATAAAACAACTTAATTTAATTTTTTTTACAATAGTATTTAACTATTTATTTTAATTATAATTTTTTATTTATTTAATTTTTTGAACTGTAGATGGGAAAATGGTGAAGGAAAAGATTTATCGCACAAAAGTTTCTCAAAGATGTTCTATCTACTTCATTGAAAATATTTTGGAAGATATCAAATTTAAACCAACAACACACAAATTTAATTTGAATTTCATTGGATTAAGATTAATTTCTTAATTTAATATTACATATCCGTGGATCACACGGGTAGACGGCTAGTTGTTGTTATTATTATTATTATTATTATTATTATTATTATTATTATTATTATTATTATTATTATTTAATCTTAGCTTAATATCTAAGTTAGCTTAATTACTAAGTTTTAGCATATATCATCTTGATGACATCACTTTGCTTGCATTATAAACTTGATCTCCAAGACTTTGTTTCTTATAAAATTTGTTTCCTATGAGACATTTTCACATGTTTTTCATCATTCCATTTTAACAAATTCATCATTTTTATTCCATTTCATCATTTCACTTACACATTCATCATGAATTCATCATTTCCATTCTATTCTTATCATCTTCTATCCAATGATAAACTATCTCATAATTTACAAGAGCATATGCTCTTACATATTCATCATTCATTTTCCAAGTTTATCATAACAAACTATGATCAAGCAAGACATGTAAAGCTTTGATAGGCTAACTACAAAATTCATCATTCATTTGTAATAAACTTTCATGACTCATTTTCTCTAGCAAATTACCACAAAGAGAAAGGAATTTCATCATTTTATCAATCATGAATATTTCTTATCAAAGTCATCATTTTTATCTCTTCCAATTAATCATGAATATTCCTTACACATGAATCATTTTCTTAGACAAACAATCATTGTTGGTAACTAGAAACTCAAGATGTAGTTCTCTTAGTTTCTTCCTAGTCCTCATTTGGTTCCTTGATGCACAAGATTAAATTTTCCTATAAATAGAGCTTTGAGCTCTTCACAATTTTCACACCAAAGTCTTGTATTGACAAGCACTCTTTCTCTTCCTCACTTAGCAATTCTCACATAGTTCTTTGTTTTTCACTAGTACATAAATGACTTTTTACATCGGACGAAAATGACTTTTTACATCGGGTATGGGTCCGATGTAAAGTCTGGCGATGTAGTAAATCAAAGACATTTCACATCGATTTATGGTCCGATGTAAAAAATACACCAACCACATCGGTTTACTTTTTAAGTCTGATGTGAAAAAAATTGGATTTTTTTTATATAAAAGGGGTTATTTACATCGGTTGTACCTAAAAACCAATGTAAAAAGTGTTGCTTAAAATTACCAACGCACCATGTACATTTTTTACATCGGTTTTGGATATGGCCCGATGTGAAAAAGGCACCATGTACATTTTTTACATCGATTTTGGATATGGCCCGATGTGAAAAAGGCACCATGTACACTTTTTTACATCGGTTTTGGATATGGCCCGATGTAAAAAGGCACCATGTACACTTTTTTACATCGGTTTTGGATATGGCCCGATGTGAAAAAGGCACCATGTACACTTTTTTACACCGATTTTGGATATGGCCCGATGTGAAAAAGGCACCATGTACACTTTTTTACATCGGTTTTGGATATGGCCCGATGTGAAAAAGACACAATGTACACTTTTTACACCGGTTTTGCTAATAACCGATGTAAAAAGTACTGTAGTAATTATAAAAAATTTGACTATATTTTAGCAGTTCCCTGTAACTTTTTTGGTACCTAATTTTTCATATTTTCCAACATTACACAGGCCATAATTAGGTTGCTATTTTTCATAGTTTCTCAACATCTCATAGACCACATTTAGGTCGCTATTTTCATATTTTTCTCACCAATCTAATTTCATTGCACCAAATATCTAGTATACACATATATATTCTTCAAAATTCTATAATTGATTTACAAAAGTACTAATATAGGATACACACAAATGTACTAAATTATAAGGAGGTTTACACGATGGTATACTACAATAAAAAAAAACACAAATATCCAACCATTTATAAGTCCTTCTCCCACTTGAATTACCAACTTACAATCCACAAGAAGATGAGTTGTAGCTTCGGTAGACAACACAAAAATCGAATATGCTGACAATAAATAATAACACCAATTAGCATCAACAGACAACACCAAAGTCAAGAAACTCAAATCATATATATATATATATATATATATATATATATATATATATATATATATATATATATATATATATATATATATATATATATATATATATGAGAGAGAGAGAGAGAGAGAGAGAGAGAGAGAATTCTCTCTATCTCACCAGATAAAGCTTAAACTTTATATAACTCAAAGGAACATGTTATCCAACGGAGTCACAAATCATACAAATCATCTTCTGTTAATTCTTTTGGGTCATTAAATACATATAACACGTAAATAACAATATAGAGTTATTTTTGAAAATTCATATTAAGTTGCAAAATGTAAAGTAAATAACAAAGTAAAATTATTTTTATTACCATCATCCAATTATCAGTTATCTGTGCAGAGACAATATCCAACATATTTTTCATCACATAGTACCCACTATCATTAGAGTTATTTTGTTTCCTTGCCTACAAATGAATGACATTATTAGTGAATACTTATATGATAAAATTTAATTTCTAATTATAATTTACACCACACTTACATTGGGTCGAAGCCATATAGCCTTTCTTCTAATGCCACGTGCCACTTGATGAACCCCTAAAGCACTAATTTAGAAGAAAAAAATCCATATAAAGCCACATAAAATATGGAATTACTTTTTTTAACAAATTATGTATATAGAATGTAGTGAACATAAAAGATAAACTTACAGTGTAACAAGTTTCGTCATGGTTTGATTAAGTTCCCGATGAAGTGAACAAAAGACGATTACTGTATTGGCTTTTTGACAAATTATTAATTACCAATGATTCCTGTACATGTGTGTTGAAGCACAAAAGTCAGAATTTCATGTTACCAAAATTGATATATCCATGTAACCAAAGTTAAAAAATAGAAAACACAATTTCATACAAACTTACCCATGAATAAATGGTAGCATGTGACACACTTTCTCTTTGTGATCACGTAACTTTCTTGTATGTATTTTTTAACTCTTGCTTCAGTTTTTGTCACATTATCAACATACGAACACACAACAGGGTCCGTAAATCCATATACTTCTGATTGTTATGTATCAATACATATACGATGAATATACCTTAATAATTTTAAAAATAAACATTAGAATCAAAGTGATGAGAGGTATAACATTAATAGATATTGACATTAATTAAAAAGAAAATGTACTTACATGGACCATACTTGCAAAGTAGACACGTCAAGCCAATGAAAACCCATCAACAACTCTCTGATACACTTGGCTGACATATAAAATTAACGACAATTACATAATGACTTAATTCTAATTCCAAGTCTGCGTCACCCATTTTCAAAACCATTTTTACTAATCTCTCAACATTGTCTTCCACTTCCATTGTGTTTACTTTTACAACTGAACAACTTCCTTTTCCTCTTCCATCCTCAACTTCCCTTTGTTCAATGCATTTTTTATTTTCTGTGCTTTAGGAGATACCCATAGACCTAAGTGTCTCTATGAAAGATTGTTGCATTCCTTACGCTGTTCAACCAACTGTTGTGTTAAATTAGCTCTAATTTTTGCTTCCAATTCAGATGACAACTATGCAAATTGTTTGGTTACATATATATCTTGTCTTTTAAGTGATTTTCCAAAGAAAGTGCTTTGTTTATGGAGTTTTCCAAAACCACGAACACGACCACCATGCTCAGATGTTCCAATGGATGCTGTTAAGTTATCGTGACGTCCTGTAACACGGTGGGAGAACTGACTTTTCTATAAATGTTGCGGATAGCAAGAGTCGCCACCGACTTTTACTTTATCCAAAAGGAAAGGACATAAAAGAATAGGAAAAACCTTAAAAATATTTTGAGTTCGGGGGGTAGGTTATATAAAGGGAAGGTATTAGCACCCTTTATATCCATGGTTATCCATGGGCTCTTAGTTACTTAGCTCACTTTAAATTGTTTTGAGAAAGTGTAGTGTGTGATTAAAAATTTTCTAAGCACTTTATAATGATCCTCGTATGCATGTATATAAAGACTTTGTTTTGAAAATTTGTTTGAAATGTGAAGTGTAATGAAGTATTTTGAAAAAGTGAGCAAGTACTTAAGAGGAACCTACCCTATATTAATTCTTTACTGTTCTTATATGTTCTTTCAGTGGTAAGACTAGCCCTATTATTAAGGAATATGTAGTCATTACCTTGGATGTTATAAGGGACATGTGAAGGGATATCTATGTTTAGGCAACTGTAAGGTGTCTTAGCAATACGAAGGGACTTATCATCTTTTATTCGAAGGGACAAGATCATTTACCGTAGGCAACATCGAAGAGACTTGATCTTATAATCTTAAAAGGGACTTGATGATATTTTATGAAAAAGGACTTTACTTTAAGACACCTTACTTGACCTTATAATTAGGCAACATGAGGAATACCCTTAGAAAGTGTAGGATGGCGATCAAAGATCGACTTACGTGTGTGAGTGTTCATATTCATATATTTATCTTATTAAGTAAGTCATTCTAAATTAATTTTAAATCACCAACATGTTATCACTCCCTATAGTTACTAACCATGGCAAAAACATTTATAAACAATAACATAAAAACAATAATAAACCTACGACTATTACAAGGCTTTCGCAATTACATTATAATATGAATAATAAATATATAGAGAAATTATAATTAAAATGATTAGTAATAAAATAATTATAAGAGGAAGAGGTTAGCACAAATATACAAAAAATATATACAAGTTAAGAGAATATTTTTAAATTAAATAAGCAATTTTAATGAATTTTTTTTTTAAAAAAATAATATAATGAGAATAATAATAAAAAACCATAGAATGAATATTTACAAAACATGATTAATTATTTAACTATATATTAGAAAAATTAATTAAATTCAATATTTAAAGTTAAACAAAAATTAGGGTTAGAAATTAGGGTTAATTTTTTAATTAAGAAAAATCAGGATTAGGGTTTTGATTATTTAATATAAACTTAATTAAATTATTTATATAAAAAATATTCAATAATAATATAAACAAATTTTAAATTAAATATAAACCAAATTAAATTTTAGAAAATAAATTAGAATTTTTTTAGAAAATATGAAGTTATATATATATATATATATATATATATATATATATATATACATATTATTCTTTAAATATAATTTTCTTATAAGAAATATAATTTATATTAATTATAAAACAAAATAAAGAAAATAATGAGAAAATGAATAAAAAAACTTACCTGGGGCAGGGATCGAACCCACGCCCTAGGTCCTGCCTCCCCTGGACTCACAATGCTACCACCAGGCCAAACGCACGCATGTGATAGGGTATGGACTCCAATTGTTTTATTACTAACCTGCAAAAACACCAAAAAATAAAACAAAACAAAATGGCCTGTGGGAGGTTTGAACCCAGGACCATTCGTTTACAAACAAACACACAAACCAGCTGGACCAAACGCATTAGTTGATAATGAAATAACAAATACATATTATAAAAATAATCCAAATTTTGAATTCAGATTTTCGCGCCAAGGACTTCATCTTCCTCCTCTGACCCTGCGCATTTACCTATGAAAATTGCTAAGAATTTTCCTGCGAATTTAGTTGCAAAGGCTTTCCTAGGGTTCTTCAATCATCAATGAACCTGTAAAATTTTTCAAAATTGAATACACCTACAGAATCACCATAACATTTACAGTTCAACCATGTCATTAGAATTTATTTATATTTGCTAAATCGTTAAACCCTAATATGGTGTTTGAAACCCTAATAATGGCGTTTGGAGATTAAGGTCACGATTATTCAAATTGAGAGTCCAGAAACATTCCTAGCACCATCACAAACATCAAGCAGTCATCAAATATTATTTAAAACAAGCAAATATATGAATTGAAAAATTCAAATTCAAGAACAAAGCATGATTCGGTTGGACGATTATGTGATGTTTTAGATGCTTATGATGATTGATTTGTGTTCAGTGATGCTCAAGCAAGCAAATGCCACCTTCAGAAAGCTTTGAAAATGCCTCTAAGTTGCAACCCGAATTGGAGTTTTTTCTTGAAAAGTTTGTAGTTTGTTCTTATGCTTGGAGGCTGTAAATTCGTCCTCTTGTGATTGGGATGTATTCAGGTATATGTAGAGATGAAAATTAGGTCAAAAAGTTATGGATTTATGGGCTTTGTATTGATTGCTTGATCATGAAGTTTCTATCTTTCAAATATTGAAAAATATCACATCTAACCTTGCCAAATCAAGCTAGCACGAATTTGGATCAGATCAATCATCTATAATTGATGTTTATGACATTCTAGAATCATAATCTCATCCAAATATATGATTTTCATATTTTATTTTGATTTAATTTGTATTTTAATGAATAAAATTAAAATAAATATTAAATAAAATATAAAAAATTAGAAAGTGCATGGGCTAGGTCGTGCTTGATGATATTATGAAGATTGGATGGCAATTTGGTGGGCTCATTTAGCAATAATTGGTTTTAAGGCCTCATTTGCCTCATAAACTTCCCAAAATTTCCCAAATTTGCAAGGACACAAATCCTTCAATTTTAATGCTATGAAGGTGTTCTTGGATATTTTAGAAAGCTTAGAGAGTCCTCTAACCAAACTCTTTGGTTTCATGTTCATATCTTTTACCATTCTCAAGTTGTGCTCTTTGGAAGTTGTTGACTTTTTGTTGACTTTTAAAATGACCTATAATGTCTTAGCTCATACCTTCCAAATGAAGCATTTTTGGGCTTGGTTTTTGAGACACAAAGTTGTATAGAATTCAATTTCCTTCAAAATGAGCTTTGGATGGAAAATTCTTGATGAAGCATGTGAAAGTTATGGCTGGTCAAAGTTCAGTTGACTTTTCCTGTGAAAACCCTAATTTAGAAACTCCTGATTCTTGATGATCTGAAATCTCCTTGATGAATCATGATCAAACCTTGATAAAATGATGAATTTTAAATCATATACTTGATGTTGGCAAAAAATCATGAATTTTGACTTTGGTTTGACCACAGTTGACCTCAGTTTGACTTTTTAACTGCTTTGACTGATTTTAGCCTATCTGATCATCTGACTGAGCAAACCTTTGGGAAAAGTATTGAAACTTTACATGGGGATTATTGCATACATATAGGATGCTATGAAGCTCACTTGAAGTCTTGGAAGTCCATTTAGCCTGATGAAAGTCAAAACCCTAGTTTAAGATGCCTTGCTTAGGAGGATGCATTGTCTGAGGGAATTGTCAAACTTTCTGACTAATTATGAACCCTGTGAACCTGTTGAACCTCATGAGATGTCTTGTGAACCTTGTGAACCTCTTAATACACAATGTCTTGTCTTGGTGAGGGCAAATTTTGGGGTGCAACAGCTGCCCCTGTTCAATTTTCTGAAACCTGAGGGGTTAGATTGGTATATGTGCCATTCGTGACCTGGAAGGTTGAAGGGGATTGAACACAAAAGCCCAAAAATTTGCACTCGACGGTGCGTAAAGTATCACTGATGATTAATTTTATATGCTTGAGTGGGCTTGAAGATGCCACTTAGAAGAACTGGAGATGGGCTTATAGATGCCATCCATAATATCAGGAGGTGATAATATCTTGATGTTGATACTGAATATCAGTATTAGGTCTTCGTATAGGCCGTCTCTGAATCATTTATGCAACATGGTTTGAATTGTTGAATAGACCAGTAGAAATAAATCTTCGTGACGATTATCTCTTTTGGAAATATCCTGGATTAGAGAATAGATCTTCGTGTAGATCGTTTGCCTACTGTCGCTCCCACCAAATGACACCTGGTCAGAAGGGGTACAGACACGGACGGTCGGCGAGAGGAGGGTGCGAGAACACACATGAGTGAACTCACGGGAAATGAAAAGAGTCGCCAGCTAGGCATTTTATCCTGGAGGAAAGGCAATGCTGCATAGACCTAGAAAGAAAATGGATAAGACGGTTGTGAACCAGAGAGACTGAGAAAGGGGGTTGGTTACAACCTGGGAAGGTATTAGCACCCAGATTGTCCGTCGTACTCGACGGGATCCACGCTTAAGAGATTTGTGTTTTAAAGGGGTAGTGTCAGTGCAATTTGTGTACAAAAGAGCTGAAAAAGGATGTACAGGTGTCAGTGTAAAGGAAGTGTAAAATGTGATATATACAGTGTCAGTGTAAAAGAGAAAGAGGTGAAATGCTCATGATAATGAGGCTTAAAGAATGAGGCTGGAAAGAGGGGGAATATACAGAGACTTTTGTTCGATAACTGTTGAGTTATGCCTACGTATCCTCTCGTGCAATGAGGAAGTCAGAACACCGTAGTTCGACCCAAAGAGACTGAAGGATGAATTGACTTGTGAACTGCTTGCTTGTCAATGCTCAAGTGTATGACCTGTCTGGTTCAGGTGCAAACTGTCTTGCATTTAGACAGAAGAAGCAAGTTCTCGTTTATGAGTGAAGATGATGAGAAAAGAATCCCAGAGGAGACGATTATTGTTTGTTTTTGAGTTTTCAATCTTTTATTGCTTTTGAAAGTTTGTCATAAGTTAATGAGCTTAAGCCTAAACCAATGGATTTAGTAAACTCATCACATCTTCCCTCTGATTAGGGGTAATGAGGATACCTTAGGTGTGAAGTCAGCTTCTCACACTTAAACACCTTGATGTAGGATTAAGATCATTAACCTACTTGTGATTAGTTAGATGTTTTTGTTGTTTTTGTTTAGTGTTGAGTAATGAGATTAAGCCATAATCAGGGATTAAACAGACTCATTACACCATCATAATAGAAGGATAATAGATGAGAGTGTTTAAGCTGAGGAAAGCTCCTCAACTTAATCCATGATTAGGGATTAAACTCATGACAAAACAAAGCCTTTATTAAGTGGATTTTAGTTAATGATAAGATGAAGAAGTGAGTTTTATGGTTTGTAAGACCACTTGAGGGGGACTTGTCCATTAACACTAGGGTTAGTCCTTCTTAACCAATTAAGGAAGAATTAGAACCCTAATGCAAGGCACAAGTTACAAGCTTGATGTCTTGATGATTATTAGATGAATTGATTAAAGGATTCAAACACATTAAGGGTTTAACACTTAGGATTAAAGTTATACACTCAATCCTAATAGAAGGATGCAGGCATAAGCTTAATCACAAAGCCTTAAAGCCTTTATGGTTTAGTCCTTGATTAGGAGGTGAGAAGAGAAGACTCAAAAGAGACACAAAGGTAAAAACTAAGTGGGGGACTAAACAATCCTAAAATGTTATCATGCTTGGAAGTCCTAGGGTTTGTGAGGCTTAAGAGGAGAAATCTTCAAGGAAGCCACCAAGGAGAAGCAAGATAGAAAAAGGATAAGATGAGAAGAGAAAAGAGGGAAGAGAGGCACAAGTGAGCAAGCTCACTCAAAGACAAGTAAAAAATGCAGCAAGGATGTAAATGACAAGATGAGAAGAGGTAGGAGGTGAAGGCAAATTCACCTCCCAAAAAAACTTACCATTAACCTGAAAAGTTAGTACAAGATGCATAAGGGAAGAAATGAGATGAAACAATGCGTATGGATGGGCAAAGGCCAAAGTCAGAATCATACACATGATGCAAATTATGTAAAGGGATGATGCAAACACATGTCAAGAGTTGTGGATGATCATACAAGGATGAGGATGCAAATGAGGCATGCTTCGAACCATGAAGGTTCAAGAAAGTTTATGAAATGATATGAATGCATAACATGGAAAATGAAAGATGCAATGATCAAACATGATTTCAATATGTCCTAAGATGTCTTATATGTCATGAGGATGCACAAAATGTCATGGAAAGTTCATGTATGCAAGCTTATGCAAGATGAATGCAAATGAAGATGCAAATTAGGGTTTATGTACAACATGAGATGCAAAAATTCAAAATCAGAAGCAAAACATGAGATAAAAAATTGAAAATGGGATCAAAGGTACCCTAAACCTATATAAGTTCACTGCCCAAAGGAGGAGATCTAACTCTTAACCTAGTGAGAGTTGTGATTTTTCTAAGATTACTAGGGTTTTGGGATGCCTCACAAAGAAAAATACCAAACAAATTGAAAATGAAAGATCAAATCAAACCAATTTTATCCTATAAATTACATGCTATGGAGGATGCAATGCAAGAAGAACCATCATCAAACTCTCAAGGGTTAGGCAGAATGAATTTTTCAAAGTCAGGACCAAAATATTGCCTTTAAACAAATTTAATTCCAATGAAAATTGTCAAAATAGATCAAGAACCAAAAAGAAATTTGTTTTGAGAGTTTGATAATGTTTCTAAATGTTTTAAAATGCAATGTGAATTTTTTTGTGATTTTTAAATACTTAAATGTATTTTTAATTAATTAATTTTCATTAATTAATTAAAAATAAACATTTAAATAATTTAAAAATAATTTTTAATGCAAAAAATAAAAATTAAAATATTTTTGGGTTCTGAAAATTAATGAAATGTTTGACAAAAAATTTCAGAATTTTTTAACATGTTTTGCTATTTTTAAAAATTCATGCAAATAAAATACAAACAAAATGAATTAATTTTGGTTAACAGGAGAATGAATCGATTCATAATGGGCTGAATCGATTCATTATGCGAAATCCAGGAACTTTTCAACAGGATGAATCGATTCATAATGGGATGAATCGATTCATTATGCTGTTTTGAATTGATTCATGCTGGAATGAATCAATTCATTATGCTGTTTTGAATTGATTCATGCTGGAATGAATCGATTCATTATGCTGTTTTTTCAAAAATTCATAATCAAACTCATTCCTTAGGCTGCTTTAAGTGCTCTAACTCTCCATATTTCATCCTCTATCCACCCCAAACATAAATCAATCACAAGATCTCATTTACAATGTATCAACAACAAGATTCGAGCAAAATCAAGAACACTGCAAAAACTTCAAAACATGCACACACACACACACACACACTCATTTCTCAACCGTTTTCAGTGCTTCAAAGCTTAACATGATCCGTGAAGCAAACTCTATCATCCTATAACAAGAGATTACATTTCTATAAAAAATGTTCTTGATGATACCTGAACTGGAGCTTTGAACTGTGGAACTTTCTGGCCTCAAACTTGGTGCAATCCCTCTCCTTTGAACACCTTGATGATGAAATGAAGCTTGGATAGCTTTGAGAATGGTTGGTTATGACTGTTTTGCTCTGGTGTAGCAGCAATGGAGGCCTTGGTGTGTGATGTTTCAAGCTGTTTCAGGGGGTGATTCTTGTTCTAAGGGTGATTTGTGACTTGTTGGTGGAAGAAAAAGTGGAGTTTCTTAGCTGTGTGAAGAAAAATTCAGAGAAGGAGTTTTGGGACAGATTTTGTGCAAGTTGGATTGTGTGTTGTTTCTATGCCAAATGAGCTGCTATATCACTCCCATAAAGTATGAGTAGGCTGTGGAGCAGGTTAGTAGAGGCTGCTGGTCACTATTCCAAAAGCATGGGAGAAAATGCAAAAAGTCATGGTTAGGTGTACTTGAGGCATGGGCTGTGGCAGAGCTGATTTTCTGGCTTGGATTGCCTCAGCTGAGTTCAAGGATGGCTCTTGGATCAGTTGAGGTGAGCTGTAATGGATGAAGGGTGAGATCTCACATATTTTGCAACTTTGCAACTTGTGACATTTTGTGACTTTTGGCCATGAACATGTGACATCTCTTAAGAAATATGCAGCAAAATGCATCACATAATGTTGTTATGACACTTTGATAATGGTTAGAGACCAAACAAAACCAAAAGAACCCTTCTTGCAAGATTTCCCTCTTTGTGATTTTCATGAAAAATGGTTTATGATACTTGGATATCAAGGCATGAAAAATGAGAAATTTCTTGGGCCAATCTGAGTTTTAGACATTGCATTGTGTTTGTATGAAGATTAGAAGTCACTTTGAAGTCATCTTTGGCCTTGGCATGAGGTTTTGCAATTTTTCCATCTTGTGCAAAAGTGAATTTTTAATGATTTTGCTCAACTTTGCAAGGCCATAACTTTTGATCCAAAATGAATTAGGTCATGTTCTTGTACTTTTTGAAAAGGGAAAGATCCACTCTACAACTTTCATGACCAAAGTTTTTCCATTTGAAGCATTTTTGAATCAAAAAGCAAGGGTTGAAAAAGTTTCCCAAAATGGCAAATTCATTAAAAGTCAAACTTTCCCAAAAAGTCAACTTTGCAAAAGACTTGAAATTCTTCAATTTTGTGAACTTCCAACTTCTTCTATGATCAAATAAAGATCATATACAATCAAAATGATGAAGAACACCCTTTGGTTGGGTCATTGGGGGTCCTAGATGCCCTGATTTTGCACTGACTTGCTTGAAAAGTCAACTCTTGATCAGATGACTTCCCCATGGAATTTCTTCATGAAAATTGATATGCATACTCCCTATACCATATAGAGACCAATAGAAACAAGAATGACCAAAAAATTTGGAGTTATGGCCTCTGAAACCAAAACCCTAATTCTAGGTCATCAGTGCAGTCAAACCTGGCTCTGCTTCCATGCCATTCTCAGTTCTTGTGATTTTTTGACATTCTTGACTTTGAGGGGATATAATATGATGCTTGAACATACATGGACCCCTTTGAAGTGATTGGTGACCTTTGGAGTGGCTCAAGAAGCTCTTGGATTGCTCAGATCACAAACCCTAGATGCAGATGACTTTGAACCAATGCAGTGAATCAAAAATGTAATATGAGATGCTATGATTGAAACTTATGTATATGAGAAGATCACAAGCCATGGTGTGAATGGGTGAGGGCGAATTTAGGGTGTTTACACCTAATATGCAAGAACAAAAGAATATCAGGATTAAATTTCCTGAAAATATCCTGGACTAGGGAATAAATCTTTGTACATACCGTTTGCCTAATATCGAAGAACAAATAGATTAAATCTTCTGAAAATATCCTGGACTAGGGAATGGATCTCTGTATAGACCGTTTTCCTAATATCCAAGAACAAATAGATTAAATCTTCTGAAAATATCCTGGACTAGGGAATGGATCTTTGTATAGACCGTTTGCCTAATTTCCAAGAACCAAAGAGTATCAGGATTAAATCTCCTGAAAATATCCTGGACTAGGGAATGGATCTTCGTACAGACCGTTTGCCTACTATCCAAGGACAAAATAGTATCAGGATTAAATCTCCTGAAAATATCCTGGACTAGGGAATTGATCTTCATACAGACCGTTTGCCTAATATCCAAGGACATCTTGAGTAATGTATAGATCTTTTCTGACCTATTGTGGATTGTTGATATTGTTTTATATGCATATAATTATCCTGCAAAGAAAAAGGTTAGTTTATACAATATGTATGCATGCATGGCATGGTGCATCTATGTAAAAGTATTATGCATCTATGGATATGTTACGGTATGATATGATGTAAATGACGTATGTATGTAGCCTGATGCGTCTGGATATCTTTGTATAACAACTGCTGGCCAGGGAAAATAAATCCCGATTAGTTGCTGAAGAATATGAGGACCTTGGTCCCGTTTCGTTTGATAGTATAGTATTTATAACCTCCCGCCTTCATTCGTCGTACTTGAAGGAATAAGTTCCTGAGTATCCTGACTGAGGATAAAAGAGATGGACATAAATTCAAGGGGAGATGTAACTCGAAGTATCTATAAAGATATATTTTCTCTACTGGGGATTTGTAGTTGTCTTGTGGGGATGAACCGACGAAGCTTCGTTGAACTACTACCCTCGTTCGTCCTTAGTAAATACTATTACTGCATTTTATGCATTTCTGGTAAACATCAATCATATTCAAAAGCATACATACATTCAAACACAACCAAAGCACGTTTTCGCTTATGTAAATAGGGTAAAAGTAAATCTGGATTCAAAGATGAAATTTTATTTATTATTATAAAGTGACCTATACATAGGCAAGTTTGTACAAGGAGACGGAAATCCTAGTAAGAGGAATTCGTCGTAAATTTTTTTACAAAACAAAGAAAACAGCTATGTGAGAAATAATCCTATTGAGTTTCAATTCTACTATTGCCATTATCTTCAAGTATCTCATCTTCTGCTGTTGAGACGGAAACGATTGGGTTGAGCTTTATCTGTTCGAACTTGAGCTAGGTAGCACCATCAGTGTAAGTTACATGAGTGATCCGAACGAGACATAGTCATACGCTTTAATCCCTAACTTTTGCCTGGATTGCCCTTTCAAGTTTTCAATCCACCGGGATACCCTTTTTTGCCCAAGCCGCCCTTTCAGGTTTTCGACTTGCCGGGTGTACATTTTGTTTTATATATATATCCCTAATTTTTTCCCGAACCCTTTTGGTTCGCCGGGATGCCCTTATTTTTGCCTAGGCCAGTCAACCTAGCAGGTCTCTTTTTATGTGTAGTATTTTTTTAACTATGTCTGCGTTTACAGGCTGTGGGAAATCTTCACCATCCATAGTAGCAAGCATCATGGCTCCTCCTGAAAATACTCTTTTGACCACAAAAGGTCCTTCATATGTAGGAGTCCACTTGCCCCTAGGATCACCCTGTGGTAGTATGATACGCTTGATTACCAAATTACCAGCCTGATATACCTTTGGCTTAACCTTCTTATTAAAAGCTTTGATCATCCGTTTCTGGTACATCTGGCCATGACAAACAGCTGCCAGCCTTTTCTCATCAATCAAATTTATCTGGTCAAGTCGAGTCTGAATCCACTCATCTTCATCCAAGCCTGCATCCTTCATGATTCTTAAGGAGGGTATCTGAACTTCAATGGGTAGAACTGCTTCCATACCATAGACTAAGGAGAACGGGGTTGCCCCTGTTGAAGTACGTATTGTAGTACGATATCCATGAAAAGCAAATGGTAACATCTCATGCCAATCTTTGTAAGTAACAGTCATCTTCTATAGAATCTTCTTAATGTTCTTATTAGCAGCTTCTACTGCCCCATTCATCTTTGGACGATACAGAGAAGAGTTGTGATGCTTAATCTTGAACTGCGTGCAGAGATCAGTAATCATAGTGTTGTTCAGATTAGAGCCATTGTCAGTAATAATCCTCTCAGGGATGCCATACCTACATATAAGATTATTCTTAATGAATCGAGCCACCATATTCTTAGTAACAGATGCAAATGAAGCTGCCACCACCCACTTAGTAAATTAATCGATAGCAACTAGGATGAAACGATGCCCATTAGAAGCAGTAGGTTTGATTTCACCAATCATATCAATGCCCCACATGGCAAAAGGCCACGGAGTAGTAAACACATTCAATGGAGCTGGAGGTATATGTACTTTATCAGCATAGATTTGACACTTGTGACATGTTCTGGAATGCTTATAGCAATCAACTTCCATGGTAGACCAATAATAACCTGCTCTCAATATCTTCTTTGCCATGGTATGACCACTAGAATGAGTGCCAAAGATCCCATCATGCATATCTTCCATAATCTTTGTCGCTTCCTTCTTATCCACACAATGAAGCAAAGTTGAATCATGATTGCGCTTGTACAAAATCCTGTTACTCAAGAAGAACTTAGCAGAAAACCTCCTCAGAAACTTCTTATCTTTGACAGATGCCCCTTCAGGGAACTCCTGAGCTTCAAGATATCTTTTCACCTCATAGAACCAAGGCTTCCCCTCTGCTTCTTCAGTATCAATCTCATTGCAGTATGCAGGCTTCTCAAATCTATCAATAGTAATCTTGGGAGCTTCATAACCCCAGCTAATTTTAAACATAGATGCCATGGTGGCTAATGCATCTGCCAACTAATTTTCTCCTCGTGGAATGTGTCCAAAGGTAATCTCTTCAAAATATGGGATCAAGGAAAATACATGCTCTCTGTAAGGAATGAGATTCTCATGCTTGGTATCCCAATCCCCTAAATCTGACTTACTACCAGGGCTGAATCTCCATATACGTCCAGGAACTGAATCTTCATATCAATGGCAGCTTTGATACCCAGGATACATGCCTTATACTCAGCCATGTTATTCGTACAATAGAAACAAAGTCTTGCAGTAATTGGGGTATGAAAGCCTTCAGGGGAAATGATCACAACACCAATACCATTACCAAGTGCATTAGAAGCTCCATTAAAAACCATAATCCATCGGGATCCTTGTTCAGGTCCGTCATATTGTCCAGGTTCTTTGGTAATAATCATAATGTCTTCATCGGGGAACTCAAAACTCATTGACTGGTAATCATCCACTGCTTGATGAGCCAAATGATCAGCTACCACACTACCCTTAACGGCCTTCTGAGTAGTATACTGTATGTCATATTCTGTTAAGATCATTTGCCATCTCGCTATTCGTCTGGAGAGAGCAGGTTTCTCGAATATGTACTTGATTGGATCCATCTTTGAAATCAACAGGGTAGTATGAGTCAACATATACTATCTTAGTCGGCGAGAAGCCCATGCCAAAGCGCATCAAGTTTTTTCGAGCAGTGAGTATCTTGTTTCACAGTCGGTAAACTTTTTGCTAAGGTAGTAGATTGCCTGCTCTTTTCGACCAGACTCGTCATGTTGCCCTAACACACACCCCATTGAGTTGTCTAATACTGTTAAGTACATAATCAAGGGTCTTCCATCAACTGGTGGCATCAAAACTGGAGGTTCTAGAAGATATCTCTTGATTTCATCAAAGGCTGTTTGACACTTATCATTCCACTCCATTACCTGATCTTTCTTCAATAACTTGAAGATTGGCTCACAGGTAGCGGTCAATTGGGAAATAAATCTTGCAATGTAATTCAATCATCCTAAGAAACCTCTGACTTCCTTCTCAGTATGGGGAGCTGGCATCTCTTGTATAGCTTTCAATTTTGCCGGGTCTACTTCAATACCTTTTCCACTGACAATGAAACCCAAGAGTTTACCAGATCTAACTCCAATAGTACATTTGTTTGGGTTCAATCTCAACTTGTATTTCTTCAACCTTTCAAACAACTTATGCAGATGATCGAGGTGTTGCTCTTCATTCTGGGACCTGGCTATCATATCATCCACATATACCTCTATCTCATGATGAATCATATCGTGAAACAAAGACACCATAGCACGCTGATATGTTGCCCCGGCATTCTTCAAACCAAATGGCATCACTTTATAACAAAAAGTGCCCCATTGTGTAACAACTGTAGTCTTCTCCATATCTTCAGGTGCCATCTTGATTTGATTGTAACCAGAGAAACCATCCATAAAAGAGAATACCTTGTGCTGAGCAGTGTTGTCTACCAGAACATCAATATGGGGAAGTGGAAAGTCATCTTTGGGGCTGGCCTTGTTCAAATCCCTGTAATCCACACACATGCGTACCTTACCATCTTTCTTAGGTACTGGTACCACATTTTATACGCATTGAGGATAAGAAGTCACAGCTAAGATCCCTGCCTCAAACTGTTTCATCACCTCTGCTTTAATCTTTTCTGACATTTCAGGACGCATGCGACGAACCTTCTGCTTCTTTGGACGACAATCTCCTTTTACTGGTAAACGGTGAACCACAATGTCTGTATCCAACCCTGACATATCTTCATAAGACCAAGCAAAGATCTCCACATAATCACGTAACATCTGGATCAATCTGTTCTTAACATCATCCTCTAATTCAGCCCCTATCTTGACCTCTTTCCTGTTTTCTTCAGTTCCCAGATTCACAACTTCGATTGGCTCTTCATGTGGCTGTATAGCTTTCTCTTCTTGTTGTAACAACCTAGCAAGCTCTACAGGTACTTCATAATCTTCCTCCCTTCCATCTTCAGCTTGATAGATCGGATTCTCGAAATTATAATTGGCAATAGTAGAACTGTTATCAACAGGATCCAGAGTGGATGAGGATCTGCATTTTAGTGATGTGGGTGTGTTTAAGAACACATAGCTGGTAAACCAAAAATAAAATAAAGGAAAGGCAAGGAGCACAATATTTACGAAAACGAAACGTCCATTGATTTTTATTGAATGAAGTATGCAAATGAAATGACATCCCATAACAAGCATACCATTGTGCCCCGGGTAAGGCACAAGTCTTAAAAGTTTAATTGTTCAAAAATTACAAACTTAAAAGTAACAACACAGTAATAGTATTTACTCCTGACTAAAGGAGATAGGAATAACGTCTTCGGTCTTCCAGTTGTTGAGCCCATCACCCACAGTAGGAAAAATCCAGTTATCCAGGTTGTAGTCTTCACTATAGTCACCCAGAACATTGATTTGATCTCTCATGATCCCTTGATTGGTGATACGGACAGCACGAGCACGACGAACAGCCTTCTGGGACTCTGCAGTGAAACCTAAACCAAACTTGTCAGATTTGTAAGAAATGTCAGGAAGCTGACCTCAAATAGTACAACCAACTTCTTCAACCACAACTCTAGCATCTTTGAGGGAGGCCATTGTAGGAGGTACTCTGGTAACCACATGAACTCTTTTAACAACAGGAGGAGCTTCAGTAGCAGAAACGACCCAAGGAACTACTTCAAATGTCTGGCAAGGAGTCTCAACATATTCACCTTCCACTTCAACATACTTAAATGTATTCACATGACTGACCATGTATTCTTCCTCTCCATAAACAGTGACGATCTTTCCCTTCACTGGATATCTCAACTTCTGATGTAGAGTGGAGGTCACAGCACCTGCCCCATGGATCCAGGGGCGCCCAAGCAAACATGAGTACGCATGACGAATATCCATTACATAGAAGGTAAAATTGAAGATTTAAGAGCCTACTTTGATCGGGAGATCTATTTCTCCATGCACCACCCTTCTTGAACCATCAAAGGCCCTTACCACTATATTACTTGGTCTTAACACAACATCTTCAGGACTGAGCTTGTTCAAAACCTCTTTGGGAAGTACATTCAGTGAAGAACCATTGTCTATCAACACATGAGACAAGGTAGTGCCCCTACATTCAATGGAGATATGCAAAGCTCTGTTATGGTTTCTCTTGGCAGGAGTTAGGACATCATCAGAAAAACCTAACCCATTATCATAAGTCAGATGTGCAACACAATTTTCGAACTGATCTACAGAAATCTCATTTTGCACATGGGCAGTCCTCAAGAATTTGATTAAGGCTTTAGCATGAGCCTCAGAACACAGCAACAAAGATAACATGGAAATCTTGGAGGGAGTATGCCCCAATTGGTCAACAATATCATAATCACTCTTGCGAATGATCTTCAACACTTCTTCCATCTGTTTAGAAAGATTTTCAGCAATCGGTGCTTCAGCTTGCACAGGTTCAACCACAAGACCTTTGCCCCAAGCATCAGCACTTGGCTCAGAAGTGGAGGTAGTAGTTGGAGTAACTGTATTTTTTGAGGTAGCCGGAGGAGAGGAAATTCTTCCACTTCTGGTGATCTTACTAGATCCAGCAATGTTGTCAACATCAAGATTATCATCAATAACGGGTGCATCAGTCAAAGGTTCCTGCTTAACACCATGGATATAAACATCGGAACCGTAATTCCAGGGTATAGCTTTATCAGAAGTATACGGAATAGGGCCAGGAGTGGTAATAATCATGGGAGCCACTCTAGCTTCAGTAACAGTCTTCACCAGACCTTCAACATTAATCTTGATAGGTCCTTTGGAAGTGATCTTGACAGGGCCTTTGGAGGTGATCTTCGCTGGCACTTTATCAACCATATCCACATCTTCAACCTTCGCACCTCGAGTTAGATGTTCACACATACTTTCCACATAAGGTGTCCTCTCAAACAATATAGTGTAATTGTCCATGAGGCGTTGGATACCATCTTTCAACTTCCAGCAACTATCAGGTTTGCAGGCACAATAAAAAATCTTCATTACAACCTGGAAAGAATCTAGCCTGTATCAACTTCTTCTTGATAATAGATAAGGGAGTAGTCACATCTGCTACTGAGGAAACATATGAAACTTCATCAACAACATTAACAGTCTTCTTATGATTGGGCATGGGAGCAGTAATCACATTTGGAGTCCCAGGAGGGTCAAATTCAATCTCTCCAGCTTCAATCATATCTTGAATCTTGTTTTTCAATATCCAACAATTTTTGGTGTCATGTCCCGGACAATTAGAATGATAGGCACATCGTGCATTAGGATTGTATCGAGGAGAGGAAGTATTAGGATTATGAGGAGGGTCTTTCAAAGTAATGAGTTTCCCTTTCAACATGTGTTGCAAGGCTTGGGCCAGTGACATGTTGATCTTGGTGAACTGTCTTCTAGGCTTCTGTTGATTGTTTTGTGGTAGCTCTGGTGCTGCAGGAGTAGGATTAGAAATGTGAACTTCCCCCACAGATTGGTGACTTCTGTTACGACTAGGTTGACCATACACAACATTAGACTCCTTCTTCCCACTAGAGGGCTTCTTGGCAGTGCTTGATGCAAAGGAACCCACCTGTATCTTACCACTTCTTATACCACTCTCCACATGTTCTCCAGTCATTAGGATCATGATAATAATTTGCTTCAGAATCAGAATCTCCCATAGTATCATGGAGACTGCCTCCCTCTTTCTCAGAATTTTCAGACTCAGAATCATCAACCTGTTCCTTTGTCTTGACAGGACCTCTAAACCTTCTTCCCATATTAATAAGGCCTCCTGATCTTCTAGTCTTCTTATTCTTCTTAGCCAGCAGTGTCTTCAACTCATCTTGTCCCTTGGACAAGTTCAGAATCAACTCTTGGAATTGTGCATTCTGTGCCTGGAGATCTTTGACAGTCTGTTCAAGAGCCATTTCTTCTGAAATAAACAACAAGAAGATAAGATACCTGTACATAAGAAACCCGTGATACAATGGTATGATATGTAAATGCGTATGCAATGTTTTCAAGGACCGCAAGATTTAAATTTGTTTAAACCACCAAAAAGTAAACTTTTATTAGTAATAAACTTGTTTGCCCCTTGGGCTTACAATAAAAATGAAATGAATACAAAAATGGGGTTTTAAGTCTCCCATGGACGTTTCCTCTTTATGTTGAGGTATGAGTTGAGATTCCGCTCCTCGCGAAGTTGTTTGGTTAGCTCCAGGATTCTTTCTTGACTTGCTTTGTAATGAGTCTCAAAAGCATCTCTTTGCTCCTTCAATTGGATCCATGACCTCTGTAACTCCTCCATGTTAGTGGGCATGTCTGGGTAAAGAATGATATAAAAAGTATCTCCTTCCGCAACAGGCTCCATGGTAACTGGCAGGATGGCAGAATATGGCATCATAAGAGTCTGAGCACGAGATCGCACCCATCTGAGATAAGGTTCCATAGGAATAATGTATTTTGGTTCCAGAGTCTTGCTGTCAACCTTGTTCACTTTACCCCATGCTCGTATGAACCTTTGACGGTAACCTTGAAGAGCATTGTCGTAGTCAAACACAATACCCTAAATAAGCATGTCATGAGGTCCATCACTCGGAGCATAACCAAACTGACGTAGAGCTAAGGAAGGATTGTAGGTAATGCCCCCTCTTATGCCAAGGAGTGGTACATTAGGGAACTCCCCACAACGGTCAATGATAGTAACATTCTCCATAGATCTAGAGAACCAATGAATATCTGAATGAGAAAGTGACATGATCCTCTTAGACCATCTGAACCCTTGTTCATTCTTCATTACTGATCGAGGAAGGTGAGAAATAAACCACCTAGACAATAAAGGTATGCAGCACATCAGAGTTCCTCGTGCCTTCGTAGTACGAGTATGAAGAGAGTGTAAGATGTCTCCAAGTAATGTAGGCACTGGATTGCTAGCCAGAAATATGTTGATGGCATGTATGTCTATGAACTGGTCTGGATATGGGAATAACACTAAGCCATTAATCAACAAGGCTAAGATCTCCTCAAAAGCATCATAGCTCATAGCCTTCAGGAACACTTGAGCTTTCTCCATCAATACCTTAGCAAGAATACCCTTAATTCCACTCCTTGTTTCTAAGACAATGTCTGATTTCTTCAAATGTAGGGCTGCAGCAATGACTTCAGGTTTAGGCTCTTTCTCCAAGCCTGTGAAAGGTTTCTGATCAAGGATAGGTATACCCAATAGTTTGGAGAATTCTTCCATTGTGGGAACCAACTGATAGTCTGGGAATGTGAAACAGTGATGTTTAGGGTCAAAGAACTGAAACATAACACTCATCATGTCTTCATTGAACCATGAAGTGACTAGATCCAGTAGGTGACCATGCCTCTTGATGAATTGGGAGTTTTCAGAAACTTGAGAGACCAATTCCTTAAGCTTAGGAGGTATTCCTACAAAGTTGATCCGGATAGTGTTCCTACGAGCAGAAGCCATGGCCTGAAACAAAGAACAAAGATAAATCCTTTGGTCCTTGAAATGGTTAGTGAAAATGCTATGCTTATGATGCATGATGATGCTATGATGTTATGCTCAATCACAAACATGGGGCCCACACAAACAAGTCACACAATAGCCCTAGGTTTAAAATCTTGCATGAGGTTTAAAGGTAAGTACCCTCCCCTGAAGTTTAGATGGTTCACCATGTCCTATAAAGTAACCAGGTTCTAAGGGATATCAATATCATTGATCCTTCACAAGGGTGGTTGTTCAGTAGGCAACATACTTGCCAGCCAAAACCCTCCAAGTTTAGAATCTCAATGAGTGTAGTATCGAGTATCAACCAACTTCAGTCTTCACCAAAGTCGGTTATCTCACTACTTTTCTGAAGGCCAAGATGGGATGACTAAGGTTCTAAAAGTCAGTTAGTGTATTGACAACATATGGCAGCCTCATATTATCCTCAACTTACTTAAGGAACATAAGCACCAACCAAGAAGTCACACTAACTATGGCCACCAGATCAACCATATCGGTATACGCCGTACAGTTTCCTTGGTCTATTGCCATTTACCTAAGGTACACTAGATCCGGGTTAGGATCTTTCACACATAAGACCCCAACAAGTAATATAAAGCAAACAAGGAAAACAATTTAAGTGATCTAATTCCTAAGGGTACCCCTCTTTTATTAATTCCCCAGCAGAGTCGCCAGTTCTGTAACACGGTGGGAGAACTGACTTTTCTATAAATGTTGCGGATAGCAAGAGTCGCCACTGACTTTTATTTTATCCAAAAGGAAAGGACATAAAAGAACAGGAAATACCTTAAAAAGATTTTGAGTTCGGGGGGTAGGTTATATAAAGGGAAGGTATTAGCACCCTTTATATCCATGGTTATCCATGGGCTCTTAGTTACTTAGCTCACTTTAAATTGTTTTGAGAAAGTGTAGTGTGTGATTAAAAATTTTCTAAGCACTTTATAATGATCCTCGTATGGATGTATATAAAGACTTTGTTTTCAAAATTTGTTTGAAATGTGAAGTGTAATGAAGTATTTTGAAAAAGTGAGCAAGTACATAAGAGGAACCTACCCTATATTAAATCTTTACTGTTCTTATATGTTCTTTCAATGGTAAGACTAGCCCTATTATTAAGGAATAGGTAGTCATTACCTTGGATGTTATAAGGGACATGTGAAGGGATATCTATGTTTAGGCAACTGTAAGGTGTCTTAGCAATACGAAGGGACTTATCATCTTTTATTCGAAGGGACAAGATCATTTACCGTAGGCAACATCGAAGAGACTTGATCTTATAATCTTAAAAGGGACTTGATGATATTTTATGAAAAAGGACTTTACTTTAAGACACCTTACTTGACCTTATAATTAGGCAACATGAGGAATACCCTTAGAAAGTGTAGGATGGCGATCAAAGATCGACTTACGTGTGTGAGTGTTCATATTCATATATTTATCTTATTAAGTAAGTCATTCTAAATTAATTTTAAATCACCAACATGTTATCACTCCCTATAGTTACTAACCATGGCAAAAACATTTATAAACAATAACATAAAAACAATAATAAACCTACGACTATTACAAGGCTTTCGCAATTACATTATAATATGAATAATAAATATATAGAGAAATTATAATTAAAATGATTAGTAATAAAATAATTATAAGTGGAAGAGGTTAGCACAAATATACAAAAAATATATACAAGTTAAGAGAATATTTTTAAATTAAATAAGCAATTTTAAAGAATTTAAAAAAAAAAAAAATATAATGAGAATAATAATAATAAACCATAGAATGAATATTTACAAAACATGATTAATTATTTAACTATATATTAGAAAAATTAATTAAATTCAATATTTAAAGTTAAACAAAAATTAGGGTTAGAAATTAGGGTTAATTTTTTAATTAAGAAAAATCAGGATTAGGGTTTTGATTATTTAATATAAACTTAATTAAATTATTTATATAAAAAACATTCAATAATAATATAAACAAATTTTAAATTAAATATAAACTAAATTAAATTTTAAAAAATAAATTAGAATTTTTTAGAAAATATGAAGTTATATATATATATATATATATATATATATATATATATATATTTACATATTATTATTTAAATATAATTTTCTTATAAGAAATATAATTTATATTAATTATAAAACAAAATAAAGAAAATAATGAGAAAATGAATAAAAAAACTTAACTGGGGCAGGGATCGAACCCACGCCCTAGGTCCTGCCTCCCCTGGACTCACAATGCTACCACCAGGCCAAACGCACGCATGTGATAGGGTATGGACTCCAATTGTTTTATTACTAACCTGCAAAAACACCAAAACAAAATGGCCTGGGGGAGGTTTGAGCCCAGGACCATTCGTTTACAAACAAACACACAAACCAGCTGAACCAAACGCATTAGTTGATAATGAAATAACAAATACATATTATAAAAATAATCCAAATTTTGAATTCAGA